>CM070568.1:17595802-19083360 GCA_036346405.1 Phyllostachys edulis
TTCTGATATGCTGGCCCATTGAGGTGGTGGAGGTGGAGCGTGGACTGCTGCTGCCTGTTGGTTCTGAGTGTTGTTGAGGGATCTGGCAAGCAGATCAATCAAGTGGGACTGGTTGGCCATCATCTGGTGCCAATCGGGACCATCAGCTGGTTGTGGTGGTGGTAGTGGGTTGTCTTGGTAGTCGGTGCTCTGGTTGCCTTATCCACTTGCGCTCCTGCTGCCGGTTCTACGAGTGGTCACCATCTGCTAGATCTCTAAGTACTTAAAGGAGAAAACTAAGGAGGATATATCTAAAACAACCCAAGAACCAAGAACAACACAGGGCAAAAGAGCAACTTTTTTCCCTAAATAATCCTTTATTTTATTTTATTGTTCGATTGTGGCTGCCACAAAGGGAAACAACAACTCACAATTCTCGCACCGAACTTCCCGTTCAGTCATCCTTGTCTATTTTGTGCTATGCTTGAGTTCACTGACTTCACCCGACATCCTCGATTATTCTGGACCTCAGCTCTCCAAGCCTAGTCTCGGTCATCCTTGCCATTGACCATCGTTGACCTCCAAGCCTCCAGCACAATAATAGACCAAGAAATCGATTCCGGGTACAAGTTCTTCGCAACTTGACCCACATTAGTCAAAACATGCATCATGCAATACATATGTACTAAAAACCATGAATTCGACCTAACTCACAAACATCGTCGCCTTGCCGGCTAGTTATGCCCGCTAAGGTTTCGCTACCGTAGGTTTCACGCCAAACAATAACCCCCTCTTGCGCTATGTGGGTACTAAAAATAGGTCTTCACGATACCTACACCTTTGAATGACACAAATATGGTGAAATAGTACAGTTTAATTAACCAAGTCTGTCCTATACTAGACTTGTGGTAGTACGATTATGTCTTAACAATCCGCAGCTCGCAGACCGGTCCTTAATTAACTGGGTGACTTCCAAAACAACCCTTGGGTCTCAATCATTCACTGAATTGAGCCCGTGTACAAACCTACACCCACCAAATATCCAGTTCGCCCAAATCCAAACCAGTTTTATTTTATTTTACATGTCAAATAATTTTCTAAAATTTCCACTATAAAAACAAAACCATAGTCTCATTTTTAAATCATAATTGAACATTTTGGCTAAATTACCCAAATTGAATATTTTTGGTCTAAGCCTGACTAAGCATGAAGTTTTTCAACGTGTTCTAGTTCATACTATTGCATCAACTAGATTTTCAACTAAGGTGACAAGGTATAGCTAATTCAATGTCAAAATTTGGCTATACAAAGGTAAAGGGATTATCTAAGTATTTAAAACAAGAATTTAAATTAACCGGAATATAAATAAGCATGCATTAATAATTTAAAACAGAATTTAAATAATTTGAAATATTGGGATAAAACATGATCAAAGAATGTAACTTGCCTTGCTCAAATACTTGTTGGTCTAAATCGTCAAACAACTCGAGCTCTCGAGAATTCGTTTGAAATCTATCTGTAACGATCCAAATTTAAATAAATTCAAATAAAATTAAAATGAACTCAAAATTAAATAATTTTAGTATAGATAGCTATATCTTGATTTTAGATGAACTTACAAACTTGAACCGCTGAAATCAGAGCTCGTGTGTAGGGGAGCGAGTCCTCGGAAGATTAAATCCTAAAGAAATTCCCTAAATTCAATTTTTGGAATTAATGAATTATTTTAATAAATTAAAATCTAATTACGACGCAAGCATGACGTTATCACTCGAATTCCTTTTTCGACCGATTTATTTTTCTACATAAAACTGTATTTTTCGCTGATAAGTGGGCCCTCGGTCCATAAACCGGGTCCACGAGAGTGCACCAGTCCAAGGTGGACCGGGTGCGCGTAACAGTGGCATGGGCCATCTAGGCATTGGCGCTAGTGCCACACGGCGCTGACGTGGGCGAAAGAAGTGATGTGGCGCTCACCTGGCGGCCGGGTGGCGCCACGTCATGCCGGAGCGACGGTGGCGGCACTCGGGGCAAGGTGGTCACCGGCGCTATGCACCACGATGACGTCCAGCAAGCATACCTAAATGCTGATGGAAGTGAGGGGACCTAGTATGCGTGCTTGAGGCGGAGGGCACAATGAAGTTGTCAGCGGCGAGGAGAGAAGCGGCTGCGCGATCCGGTTGGCAGCGGCGATGAAGCTCTATTGGTCCTCTGGCTACAGCGAGGTGCGCACGGTGAAGAACACGAGACGATGAAGCCTGTGGTGGTGAAGATGGCGGCAGAGCTTCGTTGACGGCGACGCAATCAACGGCAGAAGGTCGCTCGGCCGGCGAACTTCAACTTGGGATTGCGGCGGTGAGAGGTGGTGGATGGAATGAGGAGGTGGTGGCGGAGCGGGGGCTCCCTTATATAGGGTGAGGGGCGCATCGGAGAGGCGGTTCGTGCGTGGAGACCACGTCAGTGCGGCGGCACAGATCATGGGATTTGAGGCAAGAAAGGAAAGGGTAGGGTCCAAAACAGATGTGGTGGGGATCGGGGGCCTTAATGACACCAATATCGCGATGA
Organism: Phyllostachys edulis; assembly: GCA_036346405.1. Taxonomy (NCBI): domain Eukaryota; kingdom Viridiplantae; phylum Streptophyta; class Magnoliopsida; order Poales; family Poaceae; genus Phyllostachys; species Phyllostachys edulis. The sequence goes on from CM070568.1 coordinate 17,598,347, forward strand.
ATCCAGGTGGATGCGCCCAGTTTTGCAAGGTTTTGTGCGGCGGTAATGGCGGTGGTGGGCGGTGTTGCGAGGAGGAAGAAAGGAAAAGGGGAAGAGGGCCTGACAGGTGGGTCCCGGCGGTAGTGAAAGAGAGAGAGAGAGAGAGAGAGAGAAAGGGAGGCGGGCGGAGAAATGGGCAGGCGTGGGGAGGAGAGATGAAAAGATAATGGGTCGAGGAAGATTCGGTCTGAGTGTATTTTCCGGATTTTTAATGATTTAGCAATTTTAGAAATTGAGATAATTCAATTAGGCTTTTAGAAAATCGCAAATAAAGTCAAAAAATTATGAAAAAAATTCACAGAAGTTTCTTGAGTTATTTTCGACTTAAGGAAAATAATTCCAACTTAAAATTGGTATTTAGCTTTGCAAATAAATTTTTTTTGCTTCAAAGTAATAGAGATTTTTTAAAAAAAAACCCAGAAAATTCAAGAAAATTAATTAAATTTTATTTTTAATTAGAAATGAAATTTTGGGATATTACATCGCCACGCTGGCCGGTCTGACTGCCTACAACCTGACTACATCTGAATTTTGCCGAAAATGGGTGTTTCGACAAACCCTCGCAACCATTGGCAATTGTATCATTATCCTAAGATCATGAGCATATCCCTATGATATCCACATTCTCTCCCTTGATGAACACATTGTCAATTTCCAAAAAATGCAAGTAGGAGGCTTGTTTTAAAAAATACTCAACGTTTTTGCGCAAAGGCACAACTTTGTCCAAAAGCAATAGAAAGCAATGGAAATAACCAAGTTGGCTTCAGATTAGCAGAATCACGTGAGATAAGACAATAGAGAGCAAGAAAGCTTCCATTTTCATAGGATAGGAAAAAATTTCAATCAAGGTCTATATGAAAGAACAATTGTTCAATTTGACCTTTGATCATTGTGAGGTTTCATGAATTGTAATGCAAGTTTTGAAGTGGTAATAAGAGCACAAGGATGCAAATGAGATGCTCCCACTCACTATGATCACTCTTTTATCAGAATTTTCATTCTCTCGCTTTTTCTCCAAATAGCTCCCCTTTTAGCATTTTTGCTATATCTTTTCCGCTTTGACAATGGAGTTATCAAGGAATCATGCCTTCCTATCATCCAGAGATGACAAATACAGAAATGAGGAAGAAGCATGACGAGGATCTAATAATCCTCATTTTATATTTTATCTATAATTCTTATTATAGGTAAATATGACGTCATATGGTCCCTGAGTATACCCCTTAATGTTATAAGGGAGGAGCCTACTAGGTGGTCGTGAGTTCTTCTACGACCACCCCCATAGTCGTAAGTTATGCTACGACTACTCCATAGTCGTAAGTCTTGCTACGACTACCTTAGGGTCGTAAGTTCTTCTATGACTAGGTCATTCGACCACCTTAGAATCAATAAAACCTACAGGCGAGTGGGTCCAATTGATTAAGAAATTCAAGCGATCATCATCGTTGTTACTCTGCGAAGTAATAGCACGTAATGCTCCATTATTTACGATATATAGGCATTGGCGGCGTGAAGGAGTTAATACACGGTGATTCTGCCAACATGCGCCCGTTACGGGATGTGATGAGGCATCACCTGGAGAAACGGCCACACCTTCACGAACTATATAAAGGCGGCAATCAAAGAAGGAAGGGACAGATCGGATCGGGCTATCAGGAAGACAAGCACTATCATACGTAATAGTCTTAGTTTTTCTCTGTTTGTTGAGAATACACTCAATACCATACACACGGGGAGTAGGGTTGTTATTCTCTCCGGAGAAGGCTGAACACATATAAAAATTCCCGTGTCAATCTCTCTGCGTGATTCCATTCTAGGAGACCCCGAATCAAACAATCTTTACGTAAGTTCGGTTCTAAAACAAGCGATTGGCGCCCGACCGTGGGGATCTTCCGTTAATCTCTTGTCAACATACTCTCTTTTCCCCAAATCTCGTGCACTCATGGCAAGAGAATGGAGCGAGGAGAAGCGGCTCGACTTGGTAGATTCTGTGACGTCGACATGGATCTTGGTTTCGATTCTGAGCAGTATTGACTCATCCATTGATGCTGCGCCTCGGTGATCTTCCGTAGATCCGAGGAGACAATGCGTGATGGAGTTGAGGAGGATCCATATCCCCCTGTGATGCGTCCAAGAGAGGAATCTACCCTCTCAAGGACAAGGGTCAATTGACGAGGACTACACCAGTGGACTCACAACACGACGAGTTTTTCCTCGAAGTGTCCAAGTCCCCTAAGGCGGTTCGACTTGGTGAGGCAAGTTCGGAAGCCACAATTCGAGGCTTCACCGACATCTGGTGATCCTCTCTCTCGAATGACTTGAGAGAGGCGAGATCAAGCATGCTTTTCACCGCAAATTCGACCATCTCTCCGCGAGATCACACATCCGATGGAGATGGTTATAACCCAGAGTTCCCCTACCTGGAGGGGATTACTCCAAATCGCCAGATGGTGTCTCTCGACTACTCCTCAAGCAGAGAGGCCTCGAGTGCAAGTGAGAATCATCAACGGGAGGTCTTCGTCCTCCCCTCGGATCAAGGTCACTCTCTTAGAGACCGAGCTGGGGATGCTCCCTGAAGATCATGCACTGCGCCCCCTCGTGGCGGTGGCAAGGACACCACCGATGGCGGACACGACCAACACCTTCATGAACGCGAGGGAAATCCTTGACATTCTCGCACTCCATTGAGGTAGTCTCAAGAGTCTGACATGGAAAATCTTGAGGCTATTCGACGGAAGAAGATTGAAGCCCAGAAGAATTTGCCTGGGCGCATCCAATATCAATCAGAGGAAGCTCAAGAACTCTAGTACATCAATGACTTGCTCGAGAATCCAACTCGAGAGCTCGCCCGAGCGCCAGGCTACGACCTCTTCGTCGAAGAGATCGCACAAAGGCTTCGGTCCACGATGGCAAGACTAGAAGCACCTCACCGACATCATTCAGAAGTCGTAGCAATCGACTTCTTGACTACTGATCGATTGAACATATCACCACGGAGGAATCGACGCAACAGTAAGTCGCATCGATCTCCAACTAGGAGAAATGTGTTTCGAACGACTGATGATCAACAAACCCCTCGGAGAGGAGATCGCTCACCATTCCGACATGGGAATCTGCAGCAGCAGATGAACTACGAGTATTCCTCGTGGGGTGAGACCTATCATAGGTCGGGTCAACCTGTTACTGGGTATCGTCGAGTACAACCACCTGATGATATCAACCCTTCTTTCCTACAAAGGAGGCGTCAAGAAGTTATTACTGGATGTCGGGCATTCTCGCCTGATCTCCGAGCTGTTCGCTAGCCACCTCGTTTTCGACCAGTGAATATGGAGAAGTTCGATGGTTCCCAAAATCCCATCGAATTCCCTCAAATCTACACAACAGCAGTCCGAGCAGCAGGAGGAGGAGAGCATGTGATGGCGAATTACCTTTCAACTGTACTCGAAGGATTTGCTCGATCGTGGTTATTGAACCAACCACTCGAGTCGATCTATTCTTGGCAACACCTCTGCGACCTTCTACTGGCGAATTTCTAAGGCACTTACAATGCATACAGGAAGGAGGGCGACTTGCCGGATGAGGCGAGCGATAACGAGACCTTGCGCCAATTCATCAAGCGCTTTAGTCGGGTTCATAATTCAATTAGGAAGTTTGATTCATCTGTCATCGGGGCTTTCAAGCAAGGAGTCCGTAGTAGAAGGATAACGAAGATATTGCTTTAAATCCACCTACCCTTTGTTGCGAACTCTTTGAGATGGTGATCGATATCTCTCGCCTCTGAGGCGGTCGTGTGGAACAACACAATAGATCGAAGACAATACCTCTCGAGAGCCAGGCGACATTGGTAGAAAGAAAGATAAGAAAGCAAAAAAGTCCAAGAACAAGGCGAAGGGCCAAAAACTCTAAGCCAGCGTTTCCAAGGAGGTTTTGGCTGTGAATGATAAAGAACCACGCACCTCCAAGTCGCACTCTGACCGAGGCAAAGGTAAGCGCCCGATCGGAAAAATGATAAGCCTAGGTGGTGTCCTTTCCATAAAAGGAAGGACATGACCTTCCATAGCTAGAGTCTTTCAGCGGAAGCTTGAAGACTACTACAATGGCAAAGGACCACTTCCCACTCTCGAGCAGGTAGGACAAACGAGTGGTCATAAGTCCTCAGATGACGAGGAGGAGATCTTGGTTCGGGATCCGCAACACACCGTCGAGCACATCTACGGGGATCGTCGGTATATGAATCAAAGCGATAGCTTAAGGCTGCTGAACGTGAGGTAAACTCCATAGATCCTCCTCTCGTCAATAAACTACCGAAGTTGTCGGAAGTCACCATCTCTTTCGAGAAGGGTGACTGCCCGATTCCTTCGACTCGACCAGGTCGGTATCCAATCGTGGTCAAACCCACCATCAACAATTGTCGGGTTAATCGAGTTTTGGTTGATGGTGGCAGCTCGTTAAACATTTTGTTTACAAGTGCCCTGGATGACATGCAAGTACCCAGGACCAAAGTAAGACCGGTACGATACTCTTTCCATGGGATCGTACCGGGATCTTCAGCTAAGCCAATTGGCCAAGTTTCTCTTCCTTTAACATTTGGTTCACCAAGTAATTTCGGAGACGAGAAAAATCTCCTTTGATGTGGTCGATTTCGATCGGCATATAACGCCATACTCGGACGACCAACTTTGGCAAAATTCTAATGGCTACTCATTATGGATATCAATGTATTAAGATGCGGGTCCCAAAGGAGTAATCACAATTCATTGTGACAAGAAGATGGCGCATACTGCGGATAATCGATCCCTCGAGATGGTTGGACAAATACCAACTCGAGAAGAAAATCGACCTTCGACTAGCAAGTGAAGCCTAAAAACTACACCAAAGCCGAATGACAAGGTCAAAAGGTTCCTCTAGGCGTGGGGAGCCCTCGAAGATGTTAGCATCGGGGATACTTCCGACCCCAAATAGGAAGGCGCCCTCATCGCCTTCCTCAGAGCTAGCGCAGATGTCTTGGCGTGGCAAGCATCCGACATGCGGAGTCCCGGGAGGTGATCGAGCCTGAGCTAGCTTCGGCGACAAAGTACCGTAAAACAAAAATTACGGAGATTTTTCCTGATCGGCGAGATGCTATCAAATCGAAATTGGATAAGCTACTTAAGCGGGCTTTATAAGAGGTCAACCACCCAGAGTGGTTGGCTAATCTGTGATGGTTAGAAAGTCAAATGGCAAATGGGCGTATGTCGTAGACTTTATTGATCTTAATAAAGCTTGTCCAAAAGGCGATTTTCTTTACCTCGTGTCGATCGGTTGGTTGATTCTCTGCGGGTTGTGAAATGTTAAGTTTTTAGATGCATATGCGGATACCACCGGATCAATATGTGTCTAGAGCGATGAAGAAAAGACGCATTTATTACACCATTTGGTATATTTTGCTATGTCAAAATGCCATTTGGTCTAAAAAATGCCGGCGCTTCTTTTCAACGCTTGATGCAAGTAACTTTTTCATCTCAATTAGACCGAAATCTAGAGGCCTATGTTGATGATCTAGTCGTTAAAAGCATCAAGAGACTTAACCATATTACTGACCTACAAGAAACATTCGACAACCTCAGAAAACATCGCTTAAAACTCAATCCTGAGAAGTGTGTGTTCGGAATCTCTTCATGAAAATTATTTGGATTCCTAGTATCTATACGAGGAATCGAAGCAAATCCCGAAAAGATAAAGGCCATTCTACAAATGTGCCCTCCAACCACAAGGAAAGAAGTCCAGAAACTCACTGGGTGCATGGCGACTTTAAGTCGTTTCATTGCACGACTGGGAGAAAAGAGACTACCTTTCTTTAAACTTCTAAGGAAACACGAAGGTTTTGAGTGGTTGAAAGAATAGCGCTGCCTTTGAGGATGTCAAGAGGTACTTACGAGTGCTCCTATTCGGTCTCTCGAGGCGGAAGAAACGCTCTTAATTTACCTAGGCGCCACGCCACGGCGATGGCGCGATACTAGTTGTAGAAGCGTGGCGATACAGCGGCGGTTTACTACGTAAGTGAAGTTTTACACGGGCCTGGGGCGTTACCCTCGGGTCAAAAGCTTCAGATGCCCTCCTCATGTCTTCGAGAAGCTGCGGCATTACTTTCGGCGCACAAAATAGTTTGTCTTGTCTGAGTTTCCCTTGGGGCGATCCTCGAGAATAGGAAGCAATGGGGCGCATGGCAAAATGGTTAGTCGAACTTGGGGAGTTCGACATCCATTCGTGTCGAATGGCGGTTAAATCCCAAATCTTGGCGGACTTTGTGCGAATGGACAAATCTGAACTGTTCGGGATCCCGATCTGATTCCCGACCGATGGGCGATGTACTGATGGGTCGCTTACTTTAAGTGGCTCGAAATTTGGGGTGGTCTGGTATCTCCTACTGGAGAGACCTTAAAGTATGCCATACAATTAAACTTTTAGGCCACTAACAACGTGGCGATTCTGAAGGTTTCTTTGGTGGCATCTGAGCGAAAAAGCGCTCTCGATTCGCCGACTACTCGTGAGAGGAGACTCTCAACTAGTCGTGAATCAAGTCGGGAAAAATACCGGTGCTCTAACGAGACAATGTCTCGATACTTATCGGAGTCGTAAGCTAGAAAAGCATTTTTAGGTTTGAGCCACAATTCATCCTCGAAAGGATAATTTCCTCGTGACCGACTTGCTCGAATAGCTTCTTCCGATCTGTAGTACCAAAAGGAGTCTTCTTGGAACAACTCGAAGCCATCAGCGGTCGACGAACCGAGACATCTCCTATTGAGGCGGCTTCTCTAGAACCCATCTATGAGTATCTTGAAGGGTTACATGCGAAAGACGATCTCGGCGGTCGATTATCGAAAAGCCAAAACGTATACTTTTGTTGAAGGAGTCCTCTATAAATGAGGAACTCAAGGGGTGCTCATGCGATGCATTCCACAGAGCGAAGGATTAACACTCCTTCACGACATACATGGTGGCATCTGTGGAAATCATGCTTCCTCTGAGCGGTGGTCGGTAAGGCCTTTCGACAAGGTTTTCTTGTACATGACCCTTCTGATGCTAAAGAGTTGGTTAAAAGTCGTCAATGCCAATTTCATAGCGAGCAAATACACCAACCATTTCGGGCATTACAAGCGATACCTCTATCTTGGCCTTTTGCAACTTTGGGGTATCGATATCCTAGGACCGTTCCCCAAAGCTCCGGGAGGTTTGAGTTCCTTTGTGGCTATTGATCGTTCACAAAATGGATTGAAGCTGAACTTGTGGATGGGATAACAATGGAAGCGGCAAAAGCGGTTTATGATGAGATCGTAATTACTCGATTTGGAGTCACAAGAGTCGAATAATTACGAGATAATGGTAAGCAATTTTGGCGCAAAATTTCGGGAATTTTCTGACGAGTTGAGTACCAAGTTGTGTTATGTACATGGCCCATCCCCAAAGTAATGGGGCGGTCGAGCGTCAAGCGGCCAAATAATGAGAGGAATTAAGACACGAGTCTTGACCAGCTCATCAAGCGCTCGGGGCTTAGGTACAAGAGTTACCCTCGATATTATGGGCGATTCGTATGACTACGGTCGGGCTACAAGTGAAACACCATTTTTACGGTCTTGAATGAAGCCATGCTTCCTCGGGCGAAGATCGATCAACACAGTCGAAACTTTCAAAGACTCCAACCGGGAACAACTTCGAGCGGACGATATTAATCTACTCAAAGAAAGGAGAAATCAGGCCTTAATCCGTTCAGCAGTCTACCAACAAGCCCTGCGCAGATACTACGATCGTAAGGTCCAACCTTGTAGTCTTGCTGTAGGTGACTTGGTATTGAGGCTCTGCCAATCCAAGTCTAATCGGAACAAACTTTCTCCCAAGTGGGAAGGTCCTTACACAGTGATCGAAGTTACTCGGCCAGGGTCGGTACGGTTGGCAATGGAAGACGGCCAGGTTCTCTCAAATTCTTGGAACATCGACCAGTTACGCAAGTTTTATGTGTAACTAACCGTTCAGACAATAAAGACTCGAGTTCTCTCTACCTCTATTGTCTTACTTTTTGAGTAGTGCTTTCATAATCTTTCGACTATATTCCAAACACCCGTTTCCTTTACCTTTGGTGAAAGGCGAGTAACATCACCTAGTCGAAGCCTCTCCTCTCTGCATGTGGTCACGCCCACTAGAAGGAGCTTCCTAGTATCGACTCGTTACTCACTTTTCTTTGCCAACACAAAGAGCTCGGGTTCTATTTAGTGAAATATTTTTGAAAGCCAGCTCCTTTCACCTTAGTTTATTTCTTGATTATTTTGAAAAATATTCTAAGCGAGTGCACTTTTTATATTAATTCAAGCGCCTTTGGTGTATTGATTAGTCTCAACTAAGTCGGAGGAAGAAACACATCTAGTCGAAGTCTCTCCTCTCTGCGTGGTCCTACCCACTAGAAGGAACTTCCTAGCATCGTTCAGTTTCCTACTCTTGCTACCAGGACAGACTTATCGAGTCCTCCAAAGAAGGGCGAATGAATTTTTTGAAGTCCTCTGGATGTTTGCTTAACTCAAGTTGCTATTCTCGATTTAATTAATCTAGTCGGAGATGGTAACATCACCTAGTCAAAGACTTTCCTCTCTGCACGTGGTCCTGCCCACTAGAAGGAACTTCCTAGTGTCGATTCGTTCTCACTTTTTGACGGTGCATGGCGATCGTGACCAAAAACTACAAGTTAACCAAACCTCTCTGTTTTCAGAAACCCATTTTGACACTATTTACTTAGTTTGTCTAAACAAACTAAGCAAATAGTCGGGGGCTAGGATAAAGTTATTAATTTGACTTCAATTCTTAGTCTTACATCAGACGACTTATACCTTGAGGCGATCGAAATAAACCGATTGGTTGCACATTAAGCACAGGGTCATGAACTTTAAGTTTTGCCAATTCATAACTTATTGTAGTTTCGACCGCCTCCTTTATCGACTTCGGCTTGGTTGGTCTTGAGTGGTCACTAGTTCTTGCAAAGTCGACTTGTTCCCCAATGGTACTTATGTGAGCGACTATCGTATCATCTTGAGGAGCTTTTCCCTCGATCGTAGCTCACCAAGTACATTGTTCGGAGCGTGATCTGACCTTGAAGATTAATCTTCATCGCCTCCATCTCTGTTGAGTACAAGTCGAAGCCTCGCGGAGTTGTTTGTTTTCAACGCTTGCTCTGAAAAGAATAAGACCGGGTCAAGCAAAATAAACTCCTAGAGGAAAAGAAAACAAAATAATCACAGGTAAAGATTTCCTTACCGCTAGTCGAGAATCCAACTTCTTGATTTCTTCATCAAGGAAACAACGGTCTCGGCATGCCTCTTCTCCCATGATATGATGTCCTCTGCATTTTTCTTAGTAATGCGGACAGTCTCGTGATAGATCAAGGTTTTATCCACGACTTGATCTCAAGCCTTTCCAGTTCAAGGTCCATTTCTAAAAAATGGAAGTAAGAAAAGGGAAAGAACTAGTAAAGGACTGCAGGTAAAGAATTGCTTACGATATTCGGGATCTTAACCTCGTAACTTCTTGATCTTTATCTTTGGAATCGAGAAATCTCGCGAATGACCAAAGTTTTATCTTGGACTTCGTTCGGAGCTTTCTCATATCATCTTCTTTTTCTAAAAAAAGCAAAAGTCGAGTAAAATCAACAACATAAGCGATCTTAAGTTCAACACTTCTTTGTTTATCTTTTCTGCGCTTTTTGATTCTTGAGTTAGCTTCTTTAAGCTTCCTCAAGAGAATTCTACTTTTTCCCATAGCTTTCTCGACTCCTCTTTTTCATAATCGGCGAGTCGGCGAGAATCTTTAAATAAGCTATTTAACTTTGTAAAGGTTAAAAGTGGACATGAACATTGTTAAATTGGTTGTAAGTTCTTCTCGACCATGTATCTAGTCGTAAGTTCTCCTACGACAAAGCTTACGTCGTAAGCCTTTTATGACTAGTACCTAGTCGTGAGTTTTTCCACGACAAACCCGTAAGCACTATATAAGTAGTCAAGTCGAAAATAACTATGAAAAATAGTGACTTACCACCTCTCTTTTGTTTGCGAGTTCCTCTTTCTGTCGTAGCTCTAGAAGTTGTCGGTGATATTCACCAACAACGGCAATTTGTTCTAGAGCTTTACGCAAAAGAAAGACGAAGAAATAAGGAAGACCACATGTATAAGTATCATTAAATACTTACACTCATGGTTGATCGAGCAAATATCGAGTAAACCAGCTCTAGATTCTTCAGCTTGTCCACTCTCTCGACTTGATCCCACCAAACCTTCTCAAGACGCTTATTGTCAAAAGTGTCCCCTCTATTGGGAATGTCTTTGGGATGAGGGACTCGATGGCGAGATCTAAGCGAAGACCCCAATATGGGCGGGGCCAAAGAAATCGAGCGAAGTTGAAGTATTCCTCATCTTGATTCGAAATGCGATTTCTCTTTGGATACCGGAAGGAGGTGCAACGATTTTCTTTCCGCACGGTGGTCAAGTACATCACTACCTTGGGCAGAGGCTTATGCGTCTGCCTCTGTTGGTTCCACGACCATTTTAGTAGTCGTAGCTGCAACCTCAGTGGTCATGGCGGCTACCTCAGTGGTTGTAGCCGCTACCTCAGTGGTTGTAGCCACTACCTCGATGGTTGTAGCCGCTACCTCGATGGCCATAGCTACGACCTCGTGGTTGTGATAACAACCAGAGAGCCCGACTTCTTCCACAACCCAAGGTCAGGGCGATCCTTCGACCACTTCGGTGTCATCTCTCAATCGTTTGGAGGCGGCAATGGGCTTCTCGATAGAAGCCTCCTCGAAATTTGAAGAGTCGGGCTAAAACAAACAAAAGGAAAGCAAGTCAAATTGTGAAAAGCAAAAGGTAAATCTTGTTCTTACACTTTGCTTTGTTTCACATATACGCATCTGGACTTGATCGAGAAATTTAGGAGCTATCTTCCGACGGAAGATTTCTTCGACTTCTTTTCTATGACCACGTTTGGTCGTAGCTCAAGTTGGAGAATAGGCTCGGCCACGACCACGTCTGGTCGTGGATCTTGAACAGGGACCATCTCTCTGGTCTCCTGACTTTCCGGAGGGCCGAGGTCGGTCTCGACCACTCCAAGAGCAGCGCTACCCTCAACGGTAGGCTCGGCTAGATCAGCGTTGTCCTTCACAAAAGATATAAACTCCTTCCAGTTCTCCTTTTCTAGTTGCTTGACAAAACTAGAAGTGGCAGAAACTGTGAAAGCTTTCTTGTCATAATAAAAAGGTACCTTGGGCCGGAGGCGTGGCATTCCAAAGGTTGCCACCGTTTCGGGAACCACTCCAACGGACAGGATAACGGGTGTCGTTTGAAATTCCCTAACTTGTCCGTTCAAGAAAATCAGGTTTGCTTTTACACCTCAAGTGAAATTACTTCCTTGGTTAGATCCTTTTCGACCAAAGGAAATGTTAATCGGAAAGATTTTTCTTCGATCACCATACTATGACCACCTCGTGATCGTAGGAGTGTTCTCGACTATTTGGTGAGTAAGTAAGCAATCTTCTTGACCAAGCATAATTCTGGTCAAAGTAGTACACAAATGTCGAAGAGTTTTTCCTTCGACTATCTTTCTATGACCCTCTCGTGGCCGTAAGACCATCTATAACTCCTTTACCAAGTAAGTTGCTTTCACTTGAAGCTGGGGGGCTAGATGACGAGGATCTAATAATCCTCATTTTATCTTTTATTTATAATTCTTATTATAGGTAAATAAGGCGTCATATGGTCCCAGTATACCCCTTAATGTTATAAGGGAGGAGCCTACTAGGTGGTCGTGAGTTCTTCTCGACCACCCCCATAGTCGTAAGTTATGCTACGACTACTCCATAATCGTAAGTCTTGCTCGACTACCTTAGGAGTAAATAAGTTCTTCTCGACCACCTTAGAATCAATAAAACCTACAGGCAAGTGGGTCCAATTGATTAAGGAATTCAAACAGTCATCATACGCTGTTATTCTGCGAAGTAATAGCATGTAATGCTCCATTATCTCTGATATATAGCTGTTAGGCGACGTGGAAGAGTTAATGCACCGGTGATTACTGCCAACATGCACCCGTTACAGGATGTGATGAGGTGCCACTTCACCTGGAGAAACGGACACTCCTTCATGGACTATATAAAGGCGGCAATCAGAGAAGGAAGGACAGATCGAATCAGGCCATCAGGAAGACAAGCACTATCATCTGTAATAGTCTTAGTTTTTCTCTTGATTGTTCAGATTACACTCAATACCATACACACACAGGAGTAGGGTTGTTATTCTCTCTGGAGAAGGCCTGAACCTGTATAAAAATTCCCGTGTCAATCTCTCTGCGTGATTCCATTCTAGGAGACCCCCCGAATCAAACAATCTTTACGTAAGTTCGGTTCTAAAACACCGACAACGCTAAAGATATTTCTCTGTTTCTTGCAAAGCCCTATTATATTCTGACATAAAATTATGAGAGAACCAAAGTTTTAATTTCTTCTAATAAATTCTTAATTTTAAGCGCTTCTTGATCTAACTCCTTTAGATCTTCTAAGGGTCTTAAAACTTCTTTTTATTAGAACTAGACTCTAATCTCTTGTATATTAAAGAGACTTCTTCTTTAATATAATCACTATTTTGAACACTTTTACTTTGTTGAACCTTATTCTCTTCTAATATTTGTAAAACTAAATTTATATTATTATTTATGACGAGATAGTGGTTAGCTAACTAATTATGTTCTTTATGGAATTTTTCTAACTTAAATTCCAGATCTTCCTGTCTTTTGCTCCAAGTTATATAAAAATTATAAAATAAATCAACAAGCAAATTTAATTGGCTATACGAAGTATGCCAACTATGCTCTTCAAAGGGGTTTATTCTGCACTTTATATTTATATTATCCTTTGTACTGATAATTTTACCTTCAGAATCTTCTGGATTTGAATATTTTAATTTTTCAATGATGGCTTTGACCTAACCTCTGATACCAGCAAGAGGTTTGCTTTGAAACAAATTAAGAAAGTACTATTCAAATAAATGACAAATATTAAGAGATAATGAAAATAGCAAATTAAAATTAAAATATTAAGCAGTGATATTTAAGATATAATATGCAAATATTATTCAATATTAAACCAGAAGAGGTTTGATATATAGTATTGATATGTTACGATATATAATTATGCATGCATCCAAAAGAGTACCATGCCATGTTGCATGGAAGAGCTTATCTTCTTTCTACATGCCAGGAGAACGCTTCAAGCTCAAGCAAATCTTCTTTCTTCTTAGTCATGATGATATGCATAGGTATAGTAGTTCTGCTTCAGGATAAAGATGCATACATGTATAACTTTTTGGGAAAAGTTAAGCCACGTTGCCAGCTTCTGGAGTCTTCAGATATGTATGAGTCTGAAATATTCTTTTGTATGGTTAATGCTACCTTATTAATATTGGTGTACCTTTATAGGGATACCTTCAAATATTTTTCTTTATATAGCCTACTTTTTTTTGTAGGCTCTGCTTTCGATATATTCTTTACTCTGGAATTTGCCCATGTCCGGCAATATCCATAGTATCTATATCTGAATATGATATTTCAAACTTATCATCATTTTTTTTTTCATATTCTCGAGCTTATCATTCAATTCTTTTCTTGATTATTTTTAGAATATCTTCTTTTATTTCATTTTTCCATTGTGGATATATTTTTCTCAAATTTCTCATTTACCTTCCAATCTATATATGATCCATCTAGGGGATCCATTCCTTTCACCACACATTCTTTATATGTAAGCCCTTTTGATTTTCCTTCTTCCTTTATATTTACCGAGGGAAAGGACCCTGAGATTTTCTTATTTTTTTGCCATTCTAATTTTTTGTATATATTCTTTGGCGGCTGGCTCCATATAATAATTTATTCCCAATATTTTTCTCGCTTGAGCCAAAGCTTCGTCTAGCATATTTCTTCCAGGATATTCCTCCTAATAATTTTGAATCTATCTTTTGGGCCTCTATTTCTTGAATGATATATATATATATATATATATATATATATATATATATATATATATATATATATATATATATATATATATATGTGTGTGTGTGTGTGTGTGTGTGTGTGTGTGTGTGTGTGTGTGTACACACACATATTCTTATATTTTGCCTTTAAATACCACATATAAAAGCTTCAATTCTATAAATTCGGGGTTTCTTCAATAGGTGTTGCCTTTACCCCATTTGACATATGAAAATATTCAGCGAGGCTATTTAATATTGAAAGTATATAACCTTTATCTTCATGCTTATTGTTATATTGGTACCAAAAATTATCAATATATATTCTTGTACTTCATCAATATTTATATGATCCTTTGGCTTGAATTTATATGAATTGGTGGGAATATTTTGAGCTTATTATCAACTCCAAAACTGAAGAATTCAGTCCCATTATAATTCATTGATCTCTTCATACCTGCAAAATAGAAGATCAAGATAACAAGTTAGGCAATTTATTATCCTTTCCTTTCATATGTTCAAATATAACTATATGACCATTTCCTATAATGATGTCTTCAAATAAAACCCATCTTCTAGTAGAACTTTTCTTACTATTAATTTGATTATGATACCTACATATGGCTTCACAATCTGTTCTTACCGTAAATTCTTTAAAACCTAAATATAACCTAAAAGAATTTATTGCATTGATTACTGCTAAAATTTCTCTATCAGTATTATTAACAGTTTTTAGCTTGTAGCTTCCAGAGACATATCTGCATATCTTTTCTTCTGACTTCGATGAGTATTTATTAGGTCATTGCTTTAATATGGCACCCCATCCTAATTGAGAAGCATCTGTCTCAATGATAAAATAATTGTTATCCAATGGTAACTCTAAAGGTTTTAATTTTGCGACATTATCCTTTATTAATCTCACTAAATTAGTATCTTCAGAGTTAAAGTAATTTTGTCCATTTTTTCTTAACTTGGCATATAATGGTCTGGCTAGTTTTGCTAAATTTTCTATGTAATTTCTAGCATAATTTACTATTCCAAGAAATTGCTATAAAACTTTTTTTTATCATTCATAGCATCAGGAAACTGTAAAATCTTTTTAGCAACATGCTCTTGTAAATATATTTTTCCTTCTCCTATTTCATGACCAAGGAAATTAATTTTTTTCTTTGCAAATCTCCATTTTCTTTTTAGATAATATTAAACCATTTTGTTCCACCTTTCTAAAAAATATCTCAAGATGAGCAATGTGTTCTTTATAAGATTTTGAAAATATTAGCACATCATCTATATATACTAATATGAATTCTTGATTTTCATTGAATATGTTTTGCATTTTTGTTTGGAATAATGCAGGTGCATTTTTTAATTCAAGAGGTATTACAAGCCATTCAAAATGTCCTTGAGGACAAGTAAATGTTGTCCATTCTATAGATTCTTGTGCCATTTTTACTTGCCAAAATCCAGCCTTTAGTTCAAATTTAGAAAAATATTTGCTTCCTTGTATTCTATTAATCAATTCTTGTTTATTTGGAATATTATAAGCATCGTCTATGGTATTATCATTTAGCCTTTTATAATTAATAACCATTCTTGATTTTCCTCTAACTATTTCAGGATGATTTCTAACAATAAAAGTAGTTGACCTATGCGGACTTCTGCTTTCTCTTATTGCTTTTAACTTTATTAGTTCATCTATGTGCATTTTAAGTTCTTCTATATCCTTTGGAGTAGCTTCTATTGGACATGTCTTAATTATATATTCTGGATTTATTATGTTTATTTTACATATGGTAGAATTTTTATCCCAATGTTTCATAGGTATTTCTCCAATTATTTGGATATCCTCTAATCTTTGAACAATCATTTCAATATCTTTTTTAGACTTTATATCTCTATACCAATTAGGTGCAAATGGTTGTAACCCAATGCAATCTACACAAGTATTTGCTATATAATATTCTTCTATATTAGCACTAAGCTCATCCTTTATTTCAGGGAAATTATTGTTTTGAGGATAAAGATTAGTAATTTCTGAGTATTGCTGAATTTGAGGTGTCTCACCACGCTTTCTTACTTTTGAAATATAAGGAATATTGTCTTGGTATGGAATGAATGTGATTCCTTGCTCATGTACAATTGTAGTCTGAAGTGAGTATTGTAAAAATCTAAGACCAATTATCATATTTTCATTTATCATTGATAAATCTCTTATCGTAATTTTATCTATTATATATTTTGTACCGTTTATGTATATTTCTATATTATACGCTAATTGATTATGAAGCTTTTTATTTCCTGACATATCTGTGGATATTTCTGCTTTATTATCATTTATTAATTTGGATTATTTCGTGACATTTTATGAAGTATTTATCATGGATAATGTTTTTGTACATCTGTATCTACTAAAGCTATTATTTTATATGTAATATTTGGTTTTAACTTTACTTTTACAGGATTCTTATTCCTAATACTTCTTTAAAAGGTAACTTGACTATATATTTATTTCCAAAATTAGCTATAGCGTCATTTAACCTGAATTATCCTACCCTTATTATTATCTCTTAATATTCTTGTATGTTCTTTAAACTTGGTGTTATCTATAATTTTATATTCTTTTAATTGTTTAGTATTTATATGATTTTTTAAATCTTGATTCTACTTCTACTGACTTCTATTGCATTATCTAAATTATGTAAGCTTATCTTATCTAAGGAATCTATGAAATCATTATATTGATCTCGAGGTATCTATAGTTTCTTCTTCACTGTATATTTCATTAATTAATTAATTTCCTTCTTCATAGCTTTCTAAGAATAATTCTTCATTTATTTCCCATTCTTTGTTCTTCACTTATTTCACCTTATTTTTAGCATCATCATTTTTTACCTCTTCTTTATTACTAGGTTCCTTTATCCTATCATATTGTATTTCGAATTATCTATAGCTAACATCTTATCCTTTTTATCTTTCTTAACATATTTAATTCTCTAATAAAATAAAGCTCTTTATATCTTAACTTAGGCCAATCACTTGTCCAAGTATTATTATATTCTTCTTCTACAAGCTTTAATTTGTTTTCGCAATATTTTATTTCACTGTCTAAATCTAATGTTTCCAAAGATTCAGATATACTATGTCTTCTATTATCTTCTATATCTTTACCTTTTATTTTATCTAATAAAGTTTGAGGTTTCACATCTTTATTAACTAAGTAGAGTGTGTTATCTTTTTTACCGAGTCCTTTAAATATATCCATCTTTCTGAATTTATGGCTCTAGCGGATATAACAATTCTTGATGAAGCTAACACTATTTCCTTACTTCTTTCTTTAATATCTATTTTATTCAAGATCTGGACTAACAATTGAAGGATAGTAGTATTCTGTCTTATTATTACTTTAGAATCTTCTTTAGGTGATTCGTAGTTTGAAAAACCAATAGGATGCTCAAGATATTTTTCTGTTTCTTGTAAAGCCTTATTGTATTCTGACATATAATTATGAGAGGACCAAAGTTTTAATTTCTTCTAATAAATTCTTAATTTTAAGAGCTCCTTGATCTAACTCCTTTAGATCTTCTAAGGGTCTTAAAACTTCTTTTCTAGTAGAACTAGACTCTAATCTTTTGTATATTAAAGAGACTTCTTTAATATAATCACTATTTTGAACACTTTTATTTTGTTGAACCTTATTTTCTTCCAATATTTGCAAAACTAAAATTATATTATTATTTACGAGGAGATAATGGTCAGCTAACTGATTATGCTCTTTATAAAAATTTTCTAACTTAAATTCCAAATCTTCCTGTCTTTTGCTCCAAGTTATATAAAAATTGTAAAATAAATCAACAAGCAAATTTAATTGGCTATGCGAAGTATGCCAACTATGCTCTTCTGAGGGGTTTATTCTCGCACTTTATATTTATATTATCCTTTGTCTTGATAATTTTACCTTCGTAATCTTACGGATTTGAATATTTTAATTTTTCAATGATGGCTTTAACCTAACCTCGATATATATATATATATATATATATATATATATATATATATATATATATATAAATATATATATATATATATATATATATATATATATATATATATGGTGGTATGGTACTCACAGAGTACGTACTTCTCTATACCGCTTAAGTCGTATGATGGTACACCTTGCATGCTCCCACCTCCAATGCGTCTTCATTAATGTGCCTTCATTAAACACTCTGCATGCTTCCACCTTCAACGGTCAAGATCCAAATCTAACGATCAAGATTGGCATTAGCATCTTAGCACTGAATTACCCATTAGTACTAGATATGTTCCCTATATATATATAGGGCCGAAATTCCATCCACCCACATACATGGTGTCATCCACGGAAAGCAAGGCTGCAACCAGCCAAGCATATTTCTAGCTACTTTCAACAATTGAAAACTTCAACAATGGTAACATACTTGCGTGACTATTAATATTGTCCCTCTTCTTCTTTTCCTGCTGCCAAGTTTTATCATATGTGCTGCGATGTGTTTCCCCCCCTCCTAGTAGCACAAATATGTCATGGTCTGGTTTTCTTCGACGGGCTGCATGTGGACTGTTGGGCCAATGGGCTAGATAAGCATTTGGACCAACCGGGTGTTGAAGCACAAGGCAACCAGAGCCTCTACTCCTTCCCCGTGCTGCTCCTCCCCCAAATTTCAATTCTCTATGTCCAATCCCCTGCTTCTTTCCAGTCTATTTGCTCCTTCCGGTCCTTGCCTTTTCTTCCCCCAATTTGTATCCAAAGTACTTGTATCTCGAGTTGATTTGAGATTCTGATTCCTGTATGAGGCAAACTATTCAGTGTTGATTTGAGTTCATCCATCGGGATCATAACAAAATAGTTAGGCTATTAATTATTCTCGTAAGAGTAAACATTGCAGTAAGTCTCGTTCTACACCAACCAATTCATCTAAAACCTTAAATTAAGTTGTCGAATGAATATATAAAAAAAACCCCTACTCCGTATTTCGAAAGCGTATCTTACCTCTAAGCTCGACCAAACATATGACATGGATTCAGCGTGGATTGAGACCCAATAAAACTCTGGGACCCTCCTAGCTAGACTCACCACCAGACCCTTAGAGCCAGAGGGTGTTTGGACGAGAGGGATTTCTTTGGGAATTTGACGTAATTCCTAATCCTCCTACTCTAACATGCGCTAAATATTACAGTTTTTTTTTCCTCATGAATGTGCAGGATATATGTATAGCTTTTTTTCATGCTGTTTCAGTATCACTGGACACTGGCGTACTCCTACATCTGAAAGTCATTTCTTGGATTGATTACGACGGGAGGCCGCTGGCGGTGCTAGCTAGCTCTATCGATGCCGGTCGACCTGTTTTATCCAATCTTGCCTGCCTTATTAGGAAATTCGGGACACAGCTCGGGCCGAATAATCTAACGCAGACAGTCATGCATAAAAGCATCAGTCAAAGCCATCACATATTAGCATATATTTTCACTTGTGTAGGTAAGGTTTCTGACTTAATTTCTCACCCATGCAGGTCTAGCTCAGCTTGTGCTTGTCACCCACTACTACAGAAAAAGTCTTCATAGATGGTTCAAAAACGACATCACAGACGGTTTCGTGAATCGTCTGAGTTTATGAGTCAGTGATGACATGAGGTCATCACAGACGGTTTTCGAACCATCTGTGATGCATACTATCACAGACGGTTATTAACTCGTAACCGCTCGTGATATTAAACTATCATGCACGGTTTATAGATGGAACCGTCCGTGATATCTTATGCATCACAGACGGTTTGTCCTAAGGAACCGTCTGTAATATTCCTTTTGTATTGCTAAATTTATTTCCGTTTATTAGCTAGCCTCAGGAAATGCTAGTCATGCCCTTTGATACAAACAGAAACACAACAAGTACATATCCAATTCATATTCATTTAAGAAACAAGCACATCCAATTCACATTCATTTCAGAAACAAGTACATCCATTTCATAAATCAATTAACTCAAGTGAACTAAAATTAACCATTTATGAACAAATATACACATATGTTCCATAAAATTCAATCTTATCCCAATCAAGTTCAATCTACATTGTGGAACTTCCCGTTTGGGCTTATGACCTCACGTATCAAGATGGCCGCAAACTTTCTTCGAATGCGTTCGAGTTGGGCCTGTTCCAACGGAGTTTCAGCGATGGTTGCAACCTATCGCTAAGAAGATTAAAATCGTGCATATATAAATTAATAAGTATGAAATAATTGTTGCAAGATTGGCAAACTCGAGGATCTTTAGTCATCGGGGAACGGGGGAGTAGTTCCATGTTGTGGCAAACATAGTATTCACAGGTGTTGCCCAGCGGCTGCTGGTGGCACTACAAAAATAGAATTAGTTAGTTCGAGAGGCGTTACTACGAAGTGTTATATAAGATTAATGTGTACTAGCTATAAGACCAAGAGGTTTTTGGTCATGATTTTTGATAATGAACACATTGACAATAAGTAAGACTTAGTCTTAGGGTTTTAAGATGAATACATTGTCTTTGGAACATGCTTGTGATCTTAGTTGCTGACTGCTGTTGAGTTTTGTTGTTTTCTGTCGAATATCAGTTTTTGTCAGGCTTTGCGGTAGTACCGGCCTTGTGTTCGCGGAACTACCGCTGAGAGGAACAACTAACAGCGATTCTTGGCCGTATGGATTTTTCCGAAGACTTGCGTTTGGCTTTTGGATTTTCTTGAGAACGGTAGTACCGACTGTGTATCTGTGGAACTACCAGAGTGCGGTAGGACCACCTGTTAAGCACGGTAGTACCGCAAGTCTTTGTTTCTGAATGTGTTTTGGTCGACTCGTTAGATCTTGATCTGACGGCTCTTCTTGAGGGGAACGTTCGGACTTTCTACAGTTCTCCTAAATCTGGCGGTGTTGAAGCGTGGTCCGATCGGCCCAAATCATCTGGGCGTCCACGTATCTCGTGGCTTGGTTCGAGTTCTTTTGCATTTCAGAGGTGCGGTAGTACCGTTTGGAATTTATTGGTAGTACACATTGTCGGTAGTACCGTTGTGTTTTTATGGTATGGAAAAACCGAACACTTGTTTTTGGACATTGATTTCTTCTTTGAGCGGTATGACCGCGCCATGGATGGTGGTAGTACCTCGACTAGTTTTTCACAGAGAGAGAGTTTCTGACAAGCACTGTTAAGTGAAATATAGTAGTACCGCAGCTGTGGGACGGTACGACCGTAGGAAGGTAATACCGCAGTTTGAACGGCGGTAGTACCGCACAAAGGTATGACCGCAAGGTTGCGGTATGGAACTTCCAGAAGAGATGTTTTTCGAGAGTTTTGAGTTCAAGTGAAAAACGGTAGTACCATGACTTGGTGCCGTACGACCTCAGATCGGTAGTATCGCATGTTGAATAGAGGTAGTACCGCATGACAGTAATACCGTTTGAGAGCGGTATGGTTTTTACAGAATGCTTGTTCTTGGAAAGTTTCTGTTGTCTCTAGGAATCGGTAATACCAGTGTGTATGGAGCGGTACGACCGCGTGTGCGGTAGTACCGAGGCTAATGTGGTGGTATTTCCGTTTATGCTCTAAAATATTGTCGTTTTGGGGTTTTGACTGAGGACAAGTTAAAATCGTGAGCTTTATCGAGTTGCATGATGCATGATAGTGTTTATGCGTGCGAGTGAACTAATGGATGGTCAAGTTGGAGAACTTGTGCCAAGATTTGGTTTCTTTGGTCTTTGCATGTGCAGGTCGAGCGTGAGGACAAAACACAGTTTGTGACGAGGTTGACTCGGACTAGGATGGGGAGATCTGAGGTCTAGGAGGTTGTGGATGTCACAAGGTGGTTTGGATCACGCTGGAGCATGTGGAGATCAAGGCGTGCACGCTGGAAGCTACGGGATGGAGTCCTGGAGGCTTGCGGCGTGGAAATTTGGAAAGATTGATTTGGAAGGAGTTCTAAATCTGGTCGTTTTGAGATAGAGTCCGTCTCGGTGTCGTGTTGGTCATGGATAGGACTCTAGGGTATAAATAGAGGAGGGTTAGGAGCTAACTGTGGAGTTTTGAGATTGGAGGTCGTGATTTTGAGTCATGGTTTTGAGTTGAGGTTTGTGCTGTGGCTTTTGTCGAAACGTTTTTGCAAGGTCTTCTGTTGAAAATTGTGAGAGGTGCTTGAAGGGCACCTTGTAGCCACACATCATTGTTTGAGCAATATACAACAGATTGGTTCTCTATTGTGTCCAGAGTTTTGTTTTGTTCTTGCTGCGTTTGATAGTTTCTTGAGAAGCTCTTTTGGAGGTCTTTTGAAGATATCCAGAAAGGTTCTTGAGGTGATCTCAAAGAAGTTTTCAGAGAGGTTTAGCAATAAAGTTTCGGCTGAAGATCTTGAAGGTTAAATACGCTGCAAATCATTCACCCCCCTCTGATTGTGCCATACGATCCTACACTAGCGAATACCAGGAATTTGAAATCGTGTTGGAGGTTCACTCCCTTGCACTTCCCTCCCTTTGCATAGTACGTGATGAACGACCTACGTGATTCGAAAAACTTAGCCTTAGCCATTGCAAAGGAAAGAAAGATTACAATAGAGTTATCTATAGAGGAAATGTGTTTACCTGTCGATTAAGTTTTTGACAACTGTGAAGTTGTTATTAGACCTCTTTAGGGAATCAAGATATCTTACCTGATTCTATTTTGGTATAATTACAATTAGAATCCAGTGGTACCTACACAGGTATGTCGCCATGGTCATTAAACCTAAGTTCGTGTTGCTTATAAAGTACAAATCAACAAGTATAGCCACTAGTGCAGCACATATCCTTGGTTGTAGGGCAAAAGTATGAAATCCTTCTCGCAGTGATCCAGGAAAAACGTCGCCATGTACTCCTCGATGAAGGTTGCATTGTCATTGATGCATTGCTCAGAGACCAAGTGTGGGTCGAGGAAACCTACCGATAGTTTACTTGATGTGGTTTCTACGATCATGTATCTTTATATATATATATATATATATATATATATATATATACAAAAGCTAGAAGTTATATATGACATTTATCAGTATTACATGAACGTAGACCATGATTGTACACACTTACAGTGTCCAGCATCGCATGAGTGAGGCGTCGAGGTAGTCGAGGTTGAAGAGTAAAAACAAGTCATCGAAGGTCACCGTGAAGATACAGTCTTGAAACTCGTGGTTAAAATGAATTTTCTTGAACTTGACGGTGATACCCGAGCACCGTTGTACACCCGTCTTTTTGGCCTGTTCTATGTACCATTCATGCAATCTCTGAGAAGCCAATCCTAGGGTTTTGATGTCCTCTTCTGGGATGACCAACGGCTCGCCATGCACGAATTTCCGGGCCAACAGCAAGAAAGGGATATCATCGGGCTGCTTCGATTTGCCCTTGCCGCCTCACTTTTTAGAGGTCGACCGGGCACGAGATGTAGATGCATTTGATGTACCGGGTCCTTGCCGATCGGTACAAGTAACTCTGGTGCAGGTAGCTCCGGTGTAGATACTTCCCGTGAGGTTGACACCGGTGTAGGTAGCTCCGGTGTAGATATTTTCTGTGAAGTTGACACCGATGCAGGTAGCTCCAAACATATGTCTCTCTTGGGCCACTAGATGAATGCTCCAATGGCTTGCCCTAAAGTCACGACCTCGTCGTTTGGGGGCATCTCTAGCTGGATGACCTCAAAATTGGTATAAACACCGTCCACATTCACTTTTGCGAAACCCGACACTATATTTACACCGTGCAGCAAGGCCTCGACACCAGATGGATACGTCTGGCCCCAAGTAGCATCTAGGGCAATAGAGGCACATCTCACTTGGAGCTTGGACTTCATAGCCACCTACATAACGATACAAAATTAGCTATTCCAACAGGCCTATCAATGGATCGAGCATTACAGGGATAATAATTATTATCAGGATGTCATCAACAGAAAATCTGTTATCGATTCCTAAGTTATGGTTGGACGCGCAGCTACTCGGACGTTTGGGGGGGCTGGCTAGCACAGTTGCGGCGGGGGCTTCCAACTGATTTGTGAGGGATGCACGAATCTCCTCTCGTGCGACATCCAGCATCTCTTCTCTAAGGGGTGCACGAATCTTCTCTCGTAGCTGTGCTTCGCACTCGGCTTTGGCTCTCTTCCTACTCCGGTACGCCTCCACTGCGAATCCATCTTTCTATGGAACTTAAAGATCAATGCCTCTCATGCGACCCCGATGCTCCTTGTTTCCCAGGGCTTCGGAGAGCATATCTCTCTCCCTGTCTGCCTAGAATGAGCCTTGGGAAGATTGTGCAGTACTCAGCTCTTCCTGCAAGAGCCCAACATGTTATTTCACTTCCTATGAAGTTATCGAGTAATTACAAACTAGGTAGTTCGATATCTTACCAGGTGTCGAGACACTTCCAAGTCTAAGGTGTTTGGAAAGGAGATGGCTCCTGAAGACACGGTAGATAACATCGCTCTTAGCCATTGTTTGGCGCGCTCATCAAAGATCTAGGAAAATGGCGGGGAGGCGTCCAACCGTCTTGCATGCTCGTCCTGATCCTCCATTGCGGCAGTTTACCCGCATACCCAGTAGTGCCGAGTCTGTGGGGGTGTGTGTTTTTTTTTGCCTAGAGAGCCCTGTGCGTCTCACTTCCACTTCTAAAATTATCTGTCGTCTTCTTCGCCACAAAGTCTTCCCAGTACTCCTCCACGAATGGATACTTCTGGAAGGGCGTTAGATTCTTCTCCATGCAATTCTTGACAAGCATGCTGTAACATCCCAATTTTTTTCAGAGCTTTAAAAATCATTTGAATAGTTGGTAGGGAGAGAGAGTCCACCATTTGGATTTATTTGAATTTAAATTAAAAGCTTAATATTGGACCTTTAGTAACAAAACAATTTAATATGAATAATTCCAACATGAACATTAGTCAAAACTATTTTATTTGGATTCTATGAGCTTGGATATATTTTCTAGAATTTTCTGGAATTTTTCCAAGGTCTTTTGCTATTTTCCATTGCTTATTTGAATTTCTGGTATTTTATTAAAAAGGAAAAGCTATTTAAATCTCCAAATGGAATTCGGGCCGAATTCCTTCGCCCATCCTGCTCATCTCATTTCAAACCTCCTCCACCGTTGGATCAACGCCGAGCGGTAGATCTCCACCAGCTGATGCCTCTTCTCTCTCTCTCGACGTGTGGACCCCACCACCTTCGCCCTCGCTGTTCTTCTCTCTTGAGCGGACGCTGCCAAGAATCGCCATTAGCGGTCAACGCCGAAGCCACGCTGCGTGGCGCCTCCAACCTCCCGTTCCTCCATGAAAGCGCACGACCTCCACGACCACGCCGCCACCCCGAACCCCTCATCCCATGCGGTTTGCGCCCACGTTCAAGAATCGCCGCCGCCATTTACCTCCACGCAGCCGCCGCCGAGCTCCCGCCCTATAAAGGCACCCAGGATCGCACCGCCTCCTTTTCCCAAACCCCAACCCACACCTCCTCCCGAGCCCCGCCGCCATAATTTGAGTTTTAGAGCTCCTCGCGCCGGTGGAATTTTCGATTCGCCGCCGCTGGCGTCGGAAAGCACGCCACCGAAGTTCGCCATCGCCTCCTCTACCTCCGGACCCTCGCTTGTCGCTTAGGCCTCACCGAGCCTGTCAAACAAAACCGAGCCGCCGCCGCTCCGACCTCCACCGCCACCACCGTCCACTCAACCACCCGGAGGTACCTCTTCGTGTTACATAGCGTTAGCTACTGCGCCGGTACCACCCATTCTCGCGGCGAGCCGCTCATCGGCCGTGACCCTTGTTCCTGTGGCCGCCTCGCCTCGGCCGCCCACGTCGGCGTCGGCTCGGCCCCTGCTTGCGTGTCCGCCAGGTGGCGCCAGCGTCGGCCAGCGTGTCGCCACGTGAGTGCCCACGTGGTCGTCGGTAAGCCAGATCGATTGGCTCGGTGGACTTGGTCCACTGCGTGGCCGGGTCAGCGACATGTGGGTCCCACATGTCGCTTAATTCTTTAATTCTTTTAAATTTCCGAAATCCTTCACGCGTCACCTTGCTAATAATTAGAATTTCCTTTAGAAAAACAATTCGGAAAATTGTTAAATAACGATTTAGGTTTAAATTTGTAAAATTCATAACTTTTGCATCCAAACTCCAAATTGGGTGTTTCAAATTTCTAAATTCATATAAAATTAAGATCTAGCTCATCAAACCAAAATTTTTTTAAATTTGATTTTGTTTAAATTTAGAAATTCATTTAAATTTCCAGAGTTAAGTTAAAACTTGTAAAATTCATATCTTTTGAATCCTAACTCCAAATCCATCCATTCAAATTCCTAAATTTGTCTAAAATCCAGATCTATCTATTGGAGCTTTTTATTTATTTTATTGGAGTTATTTGCTTCTGGTTTTTATTTAGTTTGTTTGTTTGTGTCGTTTGCGAGTAGACTTATTATTTCTTTGAAGAGTTGAAGAAGAAGGACCTTTCCAAGACCAAGATCAATTCCTAGATCCTTTTCAAGGCAAGCTATGCCCTTGACCATCTTGCTTCCCAGTTTTATAAAAGTATCTTGATTCAAATTCATGCATCTTAATTCAAGTATTTATTTAAATGTTTTGGGTGTAGTAGTTAATTCCAAATTGTTATGTCTTCCTTGTGTAATTGTTATGCCATGATCCTTTGTCACCCTAGTTGATATTTAGTTGGTAATTATTGTAGCACCAACGTGGGTTGGTTAATATTAGTAGATTGCTTAGCCATGCCACGAATCTTTTGTCATGTAGATTGCTATATAAATTTGACTAAGTGAATATGCAACTATGTGATAAAAACTGTGTGTACTATGTGTCTTTGTGACATGTGTTGCACTTAAAACCAATGGGGTGGTAAAAGGATTGAACCGAGGCAAGTGGTGGAAACGTGTGAAAGGGTGGACTGTGTGAACCTGTGGACTATGTGAATATTAATCTGTGTGTCTGTGTGATGGCATGTGGAAGTCTTGCCTTGGTCAATTAAGGACCTCACCAGTGCTCTAAAGAACTGAGCTTCTGTGCGACCACATGTCTGTTTTGAGACTCGGCCTAGCATAGTAAGATAAGGTATCTGAAATGCTTTGTTACGATTAGTGTTAGCTACACTAATTGTATCTTGTGGGTAAAGTGTACAAACCTCTGCAGAGTGTAACTTAATCTATTGAATAGCAGCGTCATGTCATGGACAATGCTCGAGGATTTGACACTAGGGTAGATTTTCATAAAAGCTGTGTGGGAAGGGAGCTATGTGAATAAATCATTTAGCTATGTGAATAACCCGTTAGATCTGTGTGTGTCTTTGTGAAATAACTTGTTAAAATGATTATTGTCTATTTGTTTTACCATCTTTAATCTATTAAATTGTATTCAATTGCAAAAGTTGCATTTATGCAAAAGAGCCACAGAAAGCCTTTCTCTTGTAATAAGCCTCGCATGTAAATATTGCATCTCGTGGTGTGGCTTGCGAGTGCACGGTGTGTACTCACGCTTGTTTTGACGAATCAAGCAGAGGAGGAGTCTTCACCAAGATACGAGGGCGAGTTCATCGAAGGTGCCCGATCGTGAGGTCTTGATCCCACGTCGGTTGCTGTGGCGAATCGATGGGGTGCCACTACCGCTTATGTTTCCTTATTTCCTATGTTAGCCTCGTGGCTCAATATTTGTAAACTCGACCTTAAGGTCAAAACCATTATTTGATTATCAAAGTTAACCGTTTATGTTATTATTCGCTTGTATGGGCGATTGCCATCTTTGTTGACCTTGTGTGCACTAGCATGATCCCGGCTAGTCGTTAAACCTGAGAGGGTCCCGAACCGTAGTTTTGGGTCCCACACATGCTCTTGAAGTTCCTCCACACTTTGCACGCTGCTAGCAATGTGTATCATTGCACGGAGGCCTGGTGTTCTTCCGGGATCAGGAATGATTATAAAATTTTCGTCACCAACGCATCTTTCAGATCTTTGGTCAAGTCCTTCCATGAATCGTAGGTGATCTTGACCCGTTGGCGTGCAACTATTCTGACATTGCTAGGCGAGGACTCAGAGGGGTCCTAGACGCATCAACTCTCGTGATGGTAAATCGGCCCTTGGGCCTTTTCGATATTCCTCTTTCCTTGCGCTTGCATTTTTCAGAGGATAACACATCAGACTCATGAAGCGACGATGACGAAGAATGAGCGGACGACATCTTCACAAGAAATAGAAGTTCTGACACACATGAACATGTTATCATAAGATTCTCTATGTGTATGGGTATACACACCAATTAAATGACATAATTGACATATAAACATGTAAATTCTCCAAGTCAGCCAACAACACTTGATCTACTGACAGGATAGCATGTATTATGAAATGGATCACAAAACCTGGAGGTTCAACCAATTAACCAACCAAAACTAACAAACCAAATGCTAAAGATCAATCAACAGTAGTAAGCATTCCATTCCAATTAGAGCTCAAAACAATTTCAGTACAAAACTATTATCATCACAGAGCATTCATCTCAAGCTCACTACATTGCAATATGAACATATCAAACGCAAAGGGGTAATTAAATTAAAATGTTGTGATACTCACGAAGCAGATGGCAATCAAAACCACTTAGCAATGTGTGAGGGGAAGGGACGTCAGGGTCAGCAACTCGACATTTGTTATCTTTGGGCGTCAAGGGAAAGGATGAGCAGGGAGCACCGGAGCAGCAGGGCGTCGTCGATGGGGAGGTGCGCCGGGCTCGGGGGAGGGGAGGAGGCGGGCTCAGGGAGGAGGGGCGCCGGGTTCAGGGAAGCGGCGGCTCGTGCTCGGGGAGGAGGTGGCGGGCTCGGGGGAGCAGGCACGCTGGGCTCGAGGAGGAGGCGACGTCAAGGACGGTGGCGACGGGCTCGAGGAGGAGGCGGCGACGAGAATGTTAGAGAAACTTAATCGTTTGAGTGGGGGGCGCGGCAAACCCTAGAGTCCGAATATAAATAGGGTTGGATATCACAGATGGTTCCAATAAATAACCGTCTGTGATATGATAGATCATAGACAGTTTTTAGATGAAACCGTCTGTGATATATGATCACAGAAGGTTTGTCCTAAGGAACTGTCTTTGATATTCTTATGTATTGCTACATCTATTTCTGTTTATTGGCTAGTCTTAGAAAATGCTAGCCATGCCGTCCGAAACAAGCAGAAACACACCAAGTACATGTATATATACATCAAATTCACATTGATTTCAGAAACAAGCACATCCATTTCACAAATTCAGATATGACACATTCTCATATACATAAATGCAAATTCACATATGACACATTCTCATATACATAAATGCAAATTCAAAACATATGACACATAAACATTTCATTCCTCATTCCACTTGCTTATCTCCTTTAAAAATTAGCCCTTCATGATGATAGATGCGTATGTAGCTAGTTTCGTCATGTTGTTCTTCCTCGACCCTTATGCCGTTTCTGAAAGGTGGCAACTCATCAAATTGATTGTATTATTCCTCGTCCACTACATTCTCAACTTCGACAATCCTCCTTTTTCCATGAAGAACTACGTGGCGCTTCTTATTTGCCTGGTCGGTTACATAGAAGACTTGAACAACTTGGTTAGCCAGTACGAATGGTTCGTCTTTATATCGGACACGTTCGAGGTCCACAGTAGTGACGTTGTACCTGTCGACCTTCACTTGTGGGAGATGGACCCAACGGAACCGAAACAGGGGGATCTTGGAAAGCATGTAGTCGAGCTCCCAAATCTCCTCTATGAACCCATATTAGGAGCTCCTCAACCCATCGGTACTAAACGCATCTATGTGGACACCACTGTTCTGGTTAGTGCTCTTTATATCCTGAGCCTGCGTATAGAATTTGTACCAATTTATGTCGTATCATTGCCATGTCACAACTGTAAAGTTTGGCCCTTTTGCCAACCATGTCAACGTATCGCTTGACGATTTCTTAGCGAGTCGCTCCTTCAACCATTGGTTGAACCGACTGTTGTGTTGTCTCGTGATCCAAACATCCAGTCGCTCCATATTCTGTTACCGAAGCACGTCCTTGTGCTAGTCAATATACGGGGACACTTCAGTCATGTGTTGCAAGACCATGAAATGGGCTTGAGCATACGCTCTCATCTCTGGAGTGATTTCTTTCCTTCCGATGGTCCCGATACCCTCGAGCCTCCCCTCATGGCGAGATTGAGGCACACCTATTGGTTCGACCAGAGCCATATAATCGACGCTGAACTCAATGACCTCTTTGGTTGCATAACCTTCGACGATGCCGCCCTCCGGCTGAGATCGATTCCGTACATAGGACTTGAGAATTCCCATGAACCTCTCGAATGGGTACATGCTACATAGGAATATGGGTCCGCACATCTTAATCTCCCTCATAATGTGAACAATGAGGTGGACCATGATATCAAAAAGCGTCAGAGGGAAATACATCTCAAGTTGATATAGAGTCGTCACCACCTCATCCTACAGATCATCTAGTCCTTCAGGACCGATGACCTTCTGAGCAATTGTGTTAAAGAAATAACACAGCCTCATGATTGTCTCTTGGACCTTGATCGGTAAAATACTTCTAATTGCAACAGGGAGCATTTGTGTCATCAGCACATGACAATCATGAGACTTCATGACAATTAACTTCAAATCTTCCATCGAAACAAGTTTCTTCATGTTGGCAGAGTAACTAGACGGAACTTTCACACCATGCAAGCACGGGCATAGTTCAGTTCTCTTGGCCTTGGACATAGTGTAACAAGCAGGGGGAAGGTACGTTTGTCCTTTATCGGTCTTTGTCCGTGCTAACTTAGGTCTGATATCCATATCAACCAAGTTAAGCTGTGCATTGACATCATCCTTTGTTTTGTCATGAATGTTCAGTAAGAGACCAATCAAGTTGTCACATACATTCTTCTCTACGTGCATAACGTCGATGCAGTGGCGCACTTCTAGGTGCTCCCAATAAGGTAAGTCCCAAAATATTGATCTCTTCTTCCAGATGTTCTTATCACGGGTCCTCGATTTACATCCCTTTTCGAGCACAACATCTAAATCCTTAACCATATCATAGACCTCTTTTTTGCTTAAATACCTTGGAGCTGAACTGTCCTCATTCTCCCCGTTAAATTGTTTCTTCATCCTGCAGTATGGGTGAGCCCTCCGGAGGAACCTACGGTGACGCATGCACACAGTTTTGTGCGAGTGCTTTAGCCACACACTCTCGGTATCGTCTAAGTAATGAGTACACGCTTTGGCCCCTTTTGTACTCTGGCCCGACAAGTTAGCAAGGGCGGGATAATCATTTATGGTGGAGAACAATAAGGAGCGTACAATGAAGTTCTCTCATTTGTACGTATCCCATACCTGTACCTCTTCGATCTACAATATTTTTAGATATTCCATCAATGGTGCTAGGTACACATCAATATCATTCCCAGGTTGATTCAGCCTCTGGATAAGTATCAACAGCAAAATATACTTCCGCTTCATACGCAACTAAGGAGGAAGGTTGTAAATACAGAGAGTCATGGGCCAAGTTGTCGGGACCCAAAATGCAATTCTAGACCCTCTGTGTATAATGCACTAGTCCAGGATCACGCTAGTGCACATAGTGTCAACATAGATGAATAACGATCCACACAAAACGATTAATAGCATAAACGAGTAATTTGATTAACAAATAATGGTTTTGACCTTATGGTCGAGTTTACACTTATTAAGCCATGCAGGGCTGACAGATAATTAAATAGCAATGAACAAAACTTCAAAGCAGAATCCCATCAATTCGCCACGAACAACCGATCGATAAAAACCTAACGATCAGGCACCTTCGTAGAACTCCTCCTTGAAAGCAGCGGAAGACTCATCCTCTTCTGTTGATTGATTATAGCAAGCATGAGTACACAACCGTACTTGCAAGTCAAACCACATAATGCAACTATACATGATGGCTCATTCCAAAGGAATAGCTTCTGTGGTTCTTTTGTAAAAATACAACACTTGCAATTTGAATATGAATAATAGATTGAAACGTAAGCTAAAACAAATAAACAATATTAATTTTAACAGTTTGATTTCACAAAGACACATAGCCTAAACGAGTTATTCACACAGCCATATTACTTAAATCGCACAGCTCTCTTCCCAAGTGTTTTATGAAAACTACCCCTCATGTGAAATCCCCGAGCATGTCTATGACCGCGGACGTGGCTATTCAAATAGATTAGTTAACACTCTGCAGAGGTTGTACACTTTACCTACAGATACAACTAGTGTAGCTAGCACTAATCATAATGAAACATTTCAAAAACTTCATCTCAAGCATTGATACTCCCAGTGTGCTCTGTCGTCTTACCAACTCTAACACAATGCTTTGGCATAACACACACCGTTGCACAAGGAAGCGGCGAACCGTCCCGCGATGTGACTACTTGGTAGCACACCACCACCTATGCAACACAGCCTAACCTACTACCTGAGTAATCAATGTCAAGAATTCATAACCTAATAAGTTAGGCCCGTCCCATAAGGCATGTGGTCGTACAGTAAGGCTCAGTTCAATGGCTCATAAAGTTAAGTCCTTAATTGACCAATGCAAGACTTCCAATTTATAACTACAAAACCCTATGCACACAGTGAATTAATCCCATGCAAATAGCTCCACCAAAGCACACAGTACCACTTGCCTCCGTCTAAATCTTTTCCCACCCAGTTGGTTAAC
Source organism: Phyllostachys edulis (assembly GCA_036346405.1). Taxonomy (NCBI): domain Eukaryota; kingdom Viridiplantae; phylum Streptophyta; class Magnoliopsida; order Poales; family Poaceae; genus Phyllostachys; species Phyllostachys edulis. Next base: position 17,631,202 of record CM070568.1, read on the forward strand.
TGCAACACATGCCATCAACGAGTAATAGCACATAGTACACACAGTTTTATCACATAGTTCCATAATCACTTAGTCAAGTTTATACTTGCAACTTACATGAAATAATGACTCGTGGTATGGCTAAGCAATCTAATCATATCTAACCAACCCATGTTGGTGCTACGATAATACCAACTAAATAATGAACCAATTTAGGGTGACAAAAGATTATGACATAACAAATAGACAAGTGTGGATATAACAAATTGGACTAATAACTACACCCAAAAGCATTTAAATAAATACTTAAAGTAAATGCAATAATTTGAATCAATATAACTTTTGAAAACAGGGTTTAATATGATCAAGGGTATAACTTGCCTTGAAATAGGTCTAGGTACTGATCTTGCTCTTGAGGTGCTCCTTCTTCTTCAAAGTTTTCTGAAGTATCAACGTCTACTCGCAAACGAAGCAAATAAATAATAGAGGTAAAACAAACTTCAAAAATTAAATAAAAATCTTAGATAAATAGATCTTGAATTTAGAAATTTGAATGGGCTCAATCGGAGTTCGGATGCAAAAGATACGGGCTTTGGAAGTTTGAATCTAAAAGAAAACCTTAATTTTGGATTCTTCCGAATTATTTTTTAAAAGAAAAAAATCAGATTATTGCACAACGATGACGTCAGCAATGGATTTTTTGGAACAAAAGAAATAAAAAAGAAATAACTAACATGTGGGACCCACATGTCAGTCTCACAGCTCACGGTAGACTTAGTCTACCAAGCCTTTAGATCTGAGGTTCGGCTCGAGTGGCACACACGCACACGTGGCTACTGAGTCAACGCATACGTGGGTTGACACGCACGCAAGGAAGGTCAGGTGGCGGCTGACGTGGCCGGACACGTCGACAATGGTGGCGAGGGTGCAGATTCCCATGGTCGCCGGTGATAGCGGCCACAACGGAGTGGATGGTGATGCGCATCGGGTAGAGGGCACGATGACGAACTCGCCGATATACTCATGGGTGCACGAGAGTGACAAGGATGGCTGGTGGCAAGATCAAGGTGGAGTTGGATCTCAGGCTCGATGGCGACGGTGCTAGAGGGGTCCTCCGGCGAAAGCGACGGCAGCTTCGAGATGCGAGTGATGCGGCGATCCCCACGATGGCCACAAACGGCGACGAGCACAACTAGAACGGCGACGGAGGCGACGAGGTTCTTCGGCCGGCGCTGAAGACGAAGGCAGCTCTAAGGCTCTAGGCAGCGCTATGATGACGGCGGTTAGGGTTTTCGAAGGCGGCGCGTCACGGGGTGCCCCTCCTAAGGGTCCTCGAGGCCTTAAATAGCCCCGGGGGGCTACACGGATTCCCACAATGGCATAGGCGGTGGCACTGGAGTCCGGCTCAAGCACGGAGAAGAAGTCCCGAACGAAGACGACGCCGTGGTGGTGACGGCGCCCCCCACATGGCGGCGGCAATGACGGTCGGCGAGTGGGTCAGCACTCGAGGGAGCTGGGTCGCACGGAGATGGGCCGAAAGCGGGCCACACGAGCGGGAAGAGTTTTGGGCCAGGAAGTTTTAGCGCAAATAGTAACTGAGATTTTTAAATAGCCTTTCGATTTTAGAAAATAGTAGAAATTCCAAATGACAATAGAAAATAGCAAATGAACTTGGAAAATTTTTAGAAAAATCTAGAAAATATATCCAAGCACACAGAATCCAAATAAAATAGTTTTGACCATTGTTAATGTTGACTTTAATCATATTAAATTGTTCTGATATCCAAAGTCCATGTTTAAGCTTTTGAATAAATTCAAATAAATCCAAATGGTGAATTTTCTCCCTACTAACTATCCTAAAGATTTTTAAAGCTCAGAAAATTAGGATGTCACAAACCACCCCCCTTAAAGGAATCTCAACCCCGAGATTCAGGCTAGCTAGAGAAAAGGCTAGAGAACTCGGCTTTCAGCTCCTCATCACGCTCCCACGTTGCTTCTCCTTCTCAGTGGTTACTCCACTGAACTTTGCAAAAACGAACGGTCTTGCTTCTAGTTTGACACTCTGCAACATCCAAAATCTTGACTGGCTACTCCTTGTAAGTGAGATCTTCTTTCAACTCAATTGATTCCAACGGAGCTTGTTCTTCTGGCACATGAAGACACTTCTTCAACTGAGAGATATGAAAGACATCATGTACTCCTGCTAATGACTGCGACAGCTCCAACTGATAAGCTACTTCTCCACGACGATCCAAAATCCTGAACAGACCAACATAACGAGGGGCAAGATTTCCTTTGGCATGAAACGTTTTTACACCTCTGAGTGGGGTAACTCGAAAATAAACAAAATCTTCTGGTTCAAAGCTGAGATCACGACGACGATTATCAGCATAACTCTTCTGTCTTGACTGAGCTATCTTTAATCTCTCTTTGATCATAGACACTTGTTCTTCTGCTTCTTGAATAATATCTAGCCTAAAAACCAAACGTTCAGTTGTTTTTGACCAATTCAATGGCGTTGTACAGGCACGACCATACAAAGCTTCAAACGGTGACATTTGCAGACTAGCTTCATAACTGTTGTTGTACGAGAATTCTATATACAGCAACTCTTATCCCAACTGGTAGCATTAGCTAGAGCACAGGCTCTCAACATATCTTCTAATATTTGATTAACTTTTTCAGTCTGTCCATCTGTCTGAGGATGATAAGCAGTAATGAAAGTCAGATAAGTCCCTAAAGCTTCATGCAAACTCTGCCAAAAACGAGAGGTGAACTGAGATCCTCGATTTGACACTATCTTCTTAGGCCCACCATGCAAACTGACAATCCTTGACATATATAACTCAGCAAGGCGATCTCCTGAGAAAGTGGTTTTGACTGGCAAGAAATGAGCAACTTTAGTCAAACGATCAACTATTACCCAAATTGAATCGTAACCCGATTACGTCCTAGGTAAACCGGTAATGAAATCCATTCCGATCTCTTCCCACTTCCACTCTAGAATCTTCAGAGGTTGCAATAGACCTGCTGGTCTCTGATGTTCTGCTTTTACCGATTGACACATGTCACATAAGGCAACGAACTCTGCGACTTTTTGCTTCAAATTTGGCCGCCAAAACTTATTCTTAACATCCTAATACATCTTAGTACCCCAGGGTGAATCGAATACTTTGAATCATGGGCTTCCTTCAAAATTAGCTATCTCAAACCATCAACATCTGACACACAGATACGTCCATTGATCCATAGTATATCTTGATCATCTTTGGTAAAATCCTTGAACTTTCCTTCTGCCATCTTGAGCTTGATGTCCAAAATTACAGGATACTTTGGTTGAGCTTCTTGAATCTGTTTCTCCAAAGTGGACTACACTTAAAGATTGGCTACAAATCTTTTAGGTACCACATCTAGCTTCAGTCTCTGAAATTCCTCTTGAAGTTCTGAACAAACCTCTTTTACTTCCAAAGCATTGCAGTAACTCTTACGGCTTAAAGCATCTGCAACTACATTGGCCTTACCAGGGTGGTAATGGATTCCAAGATTATAATCTTTTATTAACTCCAACCATCTTCTCTGTCTCATGTTCAAATCATACTGAGTGAAGATGTACTTCAGGCTTTTATGATCTGTATACACTTCACAGCGATTACCGATGAGATAATGACGCCAAATCTTTAAAGCATGCACTACGACAGCTAGTTCCAGATCATGGGTAGGATAACTCTCTTCACAAGCTGGGATCCAAGTGAACTTTTTCTCTTTCTTCAACAACTGCGAAAGAGGCTTAGCAATCGTTGAGAATCCTTCGATGAAACAGCGATAATATCCTGCCATTCCCAAGAAACTGCGAATCTATGTGATAGTCTTGGGCTGTTCTCAATGCAATACTGTTTTAACTTTACCGGGGTCAACAGCTACTGCCTCGGCTGCCATCACATGACCAAGGAAATCAACTTTCTTTTTCCAGGAATCACACTTACTAAACTTAGCATATAACTAATGCTCTCTCAGTTTCTCTAGGATTAACCTCAGGTGTTCAGCATGCTCTTCTTCTGACTTGGAGTAAACCAAAATATCATCAATGAACACAACTACAAACTTGTCCAAATATTCTATGAATACTTTATTCATCATGTTCATGATATAGGCAGGGGCATTAGTTAGACCAAAAGACATGACTAAGAATTCATAATGTTCGTACCGCGTTGAGAAAGCGGTCTTTGGTATATCCTTAGGACAAATCTTCAATTGATGGTAACCTGATCGCAGATCGATCTTGGAGAACACTCCGGCTCCTTTCATTTGATCGAACAAATCATCGATCCGAGGCAATGGGTACTTGTTCTTGATGGTGACCTCATTGAGAGATCGATAATCAATGCACATTCTCATACTTCCATCCTTCTTCCTGACAAACAAAACTGATGCTCCTCATGGCGACGAACTAGGTCTCACAAAACCTTTCTCTAGAAGTTCTTCTATTTGCTTCTTCATTTCTACTAACTCATCGGCTGGCATTCGATAGGGTCTCTTCGAAATCAGTGCTGTTCTTGGTACTAGATCGATGACAAACTCAATGTCATGGTCTGGTGGCATTCCTGGTAATTCTTCTGGAAATACAACTGGATATTCTTTGACAATAGGCATATCTTCCAAAGCAACTGTCTTCAGGCTATTAACTAGCAGATGTCCATCACACACTGAGGTAGCTAGGAATTCTACCTTGTTTCCCTTGGTATTCTTGATTGTTACGGCTCTTCGGCCACAATCTAGCACAGCTTTGTGCTTTGATAATCAATCCATGCCAAGAATGACATCTAGGGTTTGGGTGTCTAGAACAATAAGATTGGCTAGAAACTCAACTCCACCTATGAGTAACTTAGCTCCTAAACATCCTACTTTAGAACTTATCTCTACACCAAGTAACTGGACTAGCAGAGTATGCTTAAGATGCATAACTTCTAAGTTATTCTTAGTTGCAAAAACTCCAAAAACAAACGAATGCGAAGCTCCAGAATCAAACAAAGCTGATGCAGGTACCGAGTTAACCAGGGACTTACCCAGTACGACATCCGGTGCTTCCTGAGCTCCTTCCAGAATGACGTGATTAACACGACCTCTGACCACAGACTGCGGTGCTCCTCCGGGTTGGCTAGTAGCTTGAGAAACTCCTTGATTATTCTGTGCTAGTGTCTTGGCAGGTGTAGCTCCGAGGTTGAAGCGTACTGGAGTGATTGTTCCCTTCTGTGGACACTGGTTGGTGAAATGCCCTGGCTGATGACAAGAATAACAAACTCTTTGCGTATTCTGCTGGTTGTTCCCTAGATTGGGGTTGGTTGGTGCTGGGTTGCGAAAGTTCTGAGCAACTGGACGAGGTGTTGAAGTTGGGGCAGGTGTCCTGGAAGAATTCTGCGGTGGAAAACGATTAAACTGCTGCGGCACCACTCTTGCTCTCTGCTAGGACTGATGACTTCCTTGTTGAGCCATTCTACGTTTGTGATTATCCTCCAATTCTTTGCGTTTGTCTTCAAGAACCAACGCTTTGTTGACCAGCTCCTGAAAATCTGGAAAAGTGTGGGCATGCAGACTGACTTGAAGCCCAATGTTCAATCCTTTTAAGAAGCGACTCTGGCGAGCTTTGTCGGTGGCGACATCCACTACAGCATAGCGAGCTAGCTGAGAAAACTTATTGAGATAGTCCGTCAGTGACATAGCTCCTTGCTTGAGAGCACGAAACTCATCTTTCTTCAGATCAATTATCCCTTCTGGTACATGGTACTGACAGATGGCTGTGGAAAACTCTTTCCAAGTAATATTCTGCGACGTCTCATGCACTGCACAAAAGTTCTCCCACCATTCGGCAGCGATGCCTTGCCTTCCATCTGGTGAGTGGCGTACAACACCTTCTCATGGTCGCTGCATTGAGTGATCAGCAGCTTCCTCTCAATAACACAAAGCCAATCATTGGCCTCAACTGGTGAGACATGTCCAGAAAAGGTTGGTGGACGAGTCCTCATGAATTCAGCAAGCCTGGACGGTCTATGGTGACCATGAGCGACTGGGGCTCCACTATGATGATTGTTGTTACTGTTCTGATTGTTCATACTCTGGATTTGATTCATCATGGTGTACATCATCTGTGTCTGTGCTGCCATGAAAGTTCCAAAGTTCTGTAGATCGATTGGAGGTGCTTGTGTTGGTATTGCTCGTGCGGGGGTATGTTCATTCTCTTCTGATCCCTGAGTTCCGGAACTACTTGCAGCAGCATGACGAGTCTAAACCATCTGGGAAGCTTCATGGGTTAGATAAGGTAGCAAGCACAAGATGAGTTAAGAACTATTCGAGGGGGTAGATTAAACCCAACAAACACAGCTTCAAGAAAACCAACTGAAATACTTTATTAATAGGGTCTTAGCATGGCTGCAACAAATACCTAAGGGCCTTTACAGCTCATACTCGCACGCAAGAAAATAAAACAAACCTAAGCACACAATCTACCGCCTAAAGGGCGACTCTCCAAATCTAAAACTGGCTAAGCCTGACTAAACTTAAACTCTAGTGAACTCAGTCGCTAAGGTAGCCTCCACAACTACGACGACGCTCCTACCTCATCAGAGACTCGAAGTGAGTGGCATCCTCAAGAATCGATCGTGATGCCCCGGATCGTGCAAGAGGAACAGGCGTCCCTGGTGCAGGCACAGCTGGCTCCTCCAGCTCTGCAGGCTCTGTTGGCTCTTCTAGCCCTTTTTCTGGATTTTCTTCGGGATCCTGCTCTGGTTCTTCTGGATCTTTAGGATCTTCCTATTTTTTTCTCTTCTTCTGGCTCGTGCTGACCATAGAGAGCTTCTTCCAACACAACGATCCTTTCTTCTGCTCTATCCAAGGTCTCGTAGACGCACTCGACTCTGTGGGTAATCGTCTCCAATGACTCCTCCCGAAAGCAACAAGCGAATCGAGCAAGGTGTACCACTGTAGCGTTGCCTTCTCCATCCGTAGACGGATAACGAGTAGCTAGATCCATGGCTGTAGCTTTGGGATGGTAGTGGAAGACGGTATTTTGTAGCTTACGTGCGTAGAAGTTGCAGATCCTGAGGATGGCAAGGCGTGACGACTCCTAGACTCCTTTCGCAAAGTTGATCCTTTTGACAAAAATGTTCAAAGGTTGGCTTGCCCTGGTGTCCTTCCTCGTGTAGACAGTCAAATGGCAGATCACGCCACGATCTCGGTCGTTTACCACCCAATGGTTGCCATGGTACATTGGACGGGCGAAGCCTCCAAGCACTTGCAAAAGCTTCCACAGCTCAGCGACAAGTCCTCCATTGCGCTCACCGTAGCTCTGAAGATGAGGCATCTGTCAAGATAGACAAGAGGGTAAGAACCAAGTTAAAACAGTCGGGAGAGGAAAAGATTCTAGGAATAGTTGAGTCAAGAAAGACACAAGAGGAGTTAAGCAATTCAATTAATCTTGCAAGTTAATTGTGCTTTAGAAAATAATTTGGACACTCTAAGATGGCCGATCTAACTAAGGTCAAGACCTACAGTCAGTATGGCTCTAATTCCACCTCTGTCGGGACCCAAAAATACAATTCTGGACCCTCTGTGTATAATGCACTAGTCCAGGATCATGCTAGTGCACATAGTGTCAACATAGATGAATATCGATCCACACAAGACGATTAATAGCATAAACGAGTAATTTGATTAATAAATAATGGTTTTGACCTTATGGTCGAGTTTACACTTATTAAGCCACGCAAGGCTGATAGAGAATTAAATAGCAGCGGAACAGAAACTTCAGCGGAATCCCATCAATTCGTCACAGGCAACCGACTGAGATCAAGACCCTAACGATCAGGCACCTTCGTAGAACTCCTCCTCGAAAGCAGGCGAAGACTCCTCTTCTGTTGATTGATTATAGCAAGCATGAGTACACAACCGTACTCGCAAGTCATACCATAGAATGCAATTATACATGATGGCTTATTCCAAAGGAATGGCTTCTGTGGTTCTTTTGCAGAAATATAACATTTGCAATTTGAATATGAATAATAGATTGAAACCTAAGGTAAAACAAATAAACAATATTAATTTTAACCGTTTGATTTCACAAAGACACATAGCCTAAACGAGTTATTCACACAGCCATACGACTTAAATCACACAGCTTCCTTTCCCAAGTGTTTTATGAAAACTGCCCCTCGTGTGAAATCCCCGAGCATGTCCATGACCACGGATGTGGCTATTCGAATAGATTAGTTAACACTCTGTAGAGGTTGTACACTTTACCCACATAATACAACTAGTGTAGCTAGCACTAATCATAACAAAACGTTTCAGAAACTTCATCTCAAGCAGTGATACTTCTAGTGTGCTTTGTCGTCATACCAACCCTAACACAGTGCTTTGGCATAACACACACCGTTGGATAGGGAAGCAGTGAACCGTCCCATGATGTGACTACTTGGTAGCATACCTCCACCTATGTAACATAGCATAACCTACTACCTGAGTAATCAATGTCAAGAATCTATAACCTACTAAGTTAGGCCCGTCCCATCAGGCATGTGGTCGTACAGTAAGGCTCAGTTCAATGGCACACAAAGTTAAGTCCTTAATTGACCAAGGCAAGACTTCCGATTTATAAGTACAAAACCCTATGCACACAGTGTATTAATCCCATGCACACAGCTCCACCAAAGCACACAGCACCACTTGCCTCCATCTAAATATTTTCACACCTAGTTGGTTAAGTGCAACACATGCCATCAACGAGTAATAACACATAGTACACACAATTTTATCACATAGTTCCGTAATCACTTAGTCAAGTTTATACTTGCAACTTACAAGAAATGATGACTCGTGGCATGGCTAAGCAATCTAATCGTATCTAACCAACCCACGTTAATGCTACGATAATACCAACTAAATAATGAACCAATCTAGGGTGACAAAAGATTCTGACATAACAAATAGACAAGTGTGGATATAACAAATTGGATTAATAACTACACCCAATAGTATTTAAATAAATACTTAAAGTAAATGCAATAATTTAAATCAATATAACTTTGGAAAACTGGGTTCAATATGATTAAAGGTATAACTTGCCTTGAAATAGGTCTACGTACTGATTTTGCTCTTGAGGTGCTCCTTCTTCTTCAAAGTTTCCCAAAGTATCAACGTCTACTCGCAAACGAAGCAAATAAATAATATAGACAAAACAAACTCCAAAAATTAAATAAAAATCTCAAATAAATAGATCTTGAATTTATATGAATTTAGAAATTTGAATGGGCTCAATCGGAGTTCGGATGCAAAAGATGTGGGCATTGGAAGTTTGAATCTAAAAGAAAACCCTAATTTTGGATTATTCCGAATTTCCGGATTATTTCTTAAAAGAAAAATCGGATTATTGCGCAACGATGACATTAGCAATGGATTTTTCGGAATAAAATAAATTTAAAAGAAATAACTGACATGTGGGACCCACATGTCTGTCTCACGGCTCACGGTGGACTTAGTCAACCGAGCCTTTAGATCTGAGGTTTGGCTCGGTGGCACGCAAGTACACATGGCTGCTGAATCAGTGCATACGTGGGCTGACTCGCACGCAAGGAAGGTGAGGTGGTGGCTGGCGTGGCCGTACACGTTGACAACGACGGCGAGGGCGCAGATTCCCATGGTCGATGGCGATAGCGGCCACGGCGGGTAGCCACGACGGAGTGGATGGTGATGCGCATCGGGTAGAGGGCTCGACGACGAACTTACCGGTATACTCACGGGTGCACAGGAGTGACAAGGATGGCTAGCGGCGATGCCAAGGCGGAGTTGGATCTCAGGCTCGACGGCGACGGCGCTAGATGGGTTCTTCGACGAAAGCGATGGTGGCTTCGAGATGCGGGTCATGTGGCAATCCCCACGATGGCCTCCAACGGCGATGAGGACAACTAGAACGGCGACGAGGTTCTTCAGCCGGCGGGACGTGTGCCCTACACGGATTCCCAAAATGGTATAGGTGGCGGCACTGTAGTCCGGCTCGGGCACAGAGAAGAAGTCCTAAACGAAGACGACGCTGACGTGGCGACAAAGGTGGCCCCACATGGCAGCGACAATGGCAGCCAGAAAGCAAGCAGTCACAAGACGAGGGAGTGGGCAAGATAGAGATGGGTCGAAGCGCACCACACAAGGAAGAGTTTTTGGCCGAGAAGATTCAGCCCAAACAGTAACTGAGATTTTTAAATAGCTTTTCTATTTTAGAAAATAGCAGAAATTCCAAATGGCAATAGAAAATAGCAAATGAACTTGGAAAATTATAGAAAAATCTAGAAAATATATCCAGGCACATAGAATCCAAATAAAATAGTTTTGACCATTGTTGATGTTGACTTTAATCATATTAAATTGTTTTGATATCCAAAGTCCATGTTTAAGCTTTTGAATAAATTCAAATAAATCCAAATGGTGAATTTTCTCATTACTAACTATTCAAAATATTTTTAAAGCAGAGAAAATTGGGATGTTACACAAGTGCTATGTCGGCTGCTCATGTTACCGAAAGGATACATTCCATATATACTCAATCCAAACCATATATTTGTCGGTTCCACTGAAGTCTGTAAACCTCCTATTGATATTTCTCCACTGGGTGGAATCAACAGAGTGTCTTAGCTTTCCATCCTGCTTATGCTCCTCCGAGTGCCAACGTAACATTTTTGCCTCATTTGGGTTCGCAAAAAACCGCTTCAAATGGGGAATTACAGGAAGATATCACGCCACCTTAGCAGGAGGTCCTTTCTTCACCTCGATTCCCTCACCATCATCTGATTGATTCCTACGCTTGTATCGGGATGCATTGCACACCAGACATACATGCATGTTTGCGTACTCTTTACGGTAGATGATACAATCGTTTGGACATGCATGTATTTTTTCTACTTCCATTCCAAATGGACAAAGAACATTCTTGGCTCTATAGGTGGTTTTGGGCAACTCGTTTTCATCCGGAAACATGTCCGCCAAGAGACCTAACAGCACCATGAAACTCTTGTCGGATCAACCGTTGCTTGCCTTCAATTTCAACAGTTCAAGCACGGATGGTAACCTTGTGTATTTCGGCTTGCAGCCTGGGAACAAAGTCTTCTCCAATTCCTCCATCAAGCTCTCAAATTTACCAAACTCTCTCTCACTATTCACTTCTGCATCGCTAAGCATCTGATCCAGATTATCATTATGCAGCCTATCTGAATCGGAACCACAATCGACATCATCCGGCGGCATATCGTTGACTTCGTCGGCGATGTCATTATTTCTACCTTCCTGTATAATCTGCTCTTCACTATGACTGGTCCAACATGTATAACCCTTTTTGAAACCCCTTCGAATCAAGTGTGCTTCGATCTGCACTTGGTTCTTAAATATTTTCAGATTCTCGCAATCAATGCATGGACAGTACATATATTCCGCCCCCTTATTCAACATATCCTCCTCAGCAGCTCTTGTAAAAGCAGACACGTCATTAATGTACTCTTCACTTATACGGTTCTTAGCGTGCATCCAGCTTCGGTTCATCACACGGTTCGTATTGAAAACCCTGGAAATAAATAAAATGTGAATTTTCTCATTTTTACATTTTTCCGAATTTTATTAACTTACATGTGGGCCCTACTTGTCAGTGACTCATCTTTTTATTTCATGATTTATTTTATAAAAGCTATGGCGGCCCCACATGTCATAGACTCATTAGTTTATTAACTAAATGATTAAAAGCAGTAGAATTTGAAGCTCAAATTGGGCTAAGGGCTTCACTAGCAATTTCGGCGTAAACACCCAAAACTACTCAAATTAAAGGATATTTAGGCTCTAGTAGCTCACCTCGATCACGAGGAAGGTGTCAATGAAGTCGGGGAAGGTCCAAGGTGGCTGGTTGTTGGTGAACAGAAGCGATGGTGGCAAGCTCCTCTACGACAGATCTACTCAGTGAAAATAAACTGAAACGAAACATATGCACAGCTTTAGGGGGATATATAGATAGGGAAATCGACCTTGGTAGGGTCGATGACTCACTAGAGAAGAGTTGGCGTCGATGGCAGCGGCGATGACAGAGAGGTCCACGGTGACAGCTCGGCGTGGGCAACAATAGCTGAAATGGACCTCACGAGCGGGCTCAGTGAGGTGAGGCGATACTCAAACCGGGCACGGGGTGGTGATGGACTCACCGTATTTCCAGAGATGGAGAAGAAGACTCTATTGACGATATACACTACTGCACCGATGATTAGTAAGCGAGCAAAATGTCGCACCGTCTGTGATGAGTTAATTATCACAAACGGTTTTCAACAAAAAACCGTCTGTGATATGTACTAATATCACAGACGGTTGTATGTTGAAAACCATCTGTGATATGTAGAATTATCACAGACGGCTATTGTTAAGAACCGTCTGTGATACTTCACAGACAGTTTTCATTATGAACCGTCTGTGATATTAGTACATATCACAGACGGTTTTTAGCGCTGCCAGAAACACAGACGGTCTCTAAATCAAAACCGTCTGTGATTGCATGTAATACAGACGGTTTTGGTCAACCGTCTGTGATGGGGCGTCCAGTATTAGTCTTTCTGTAGTAGTGATTGCGTGTAGGCAACGACGTATTTGCGTGTATTCCGGTGGCGAGGCCAATTAATAGTCGACATATACACTTGCACATCGAAGTCACCTACATAGAAGACGGCCTTAACATGGATATAATTGCATTGAGAAACTTCTTCAAAGCAAGGTATATTTATAACTAAAATACTGAAACTCGCTACCCAGATGATTATTAAAAAATTGTATACGGCACTACGTAATTGTACATCTAAAACTATGTAATCCATTTTGTTAAAAAAATTACCTTAAAGGTGGGCGACCAAACGGGCAGCGCTACGCTAGCTTCTCTTCTCCCCTCTACACCTGTCTGCTCCCTCTCCCTTCCCTCCCCTCTTTCTCTTTTTTCTGAATAAAAGTGAATTTTACCCAAATTTTAGGGTTTCGATGGTCTTTTATAGGGGAGTTTGTGTCACCATTTGGAATGACAACAGGGACTTGTGGGATCCGTATTGCCATTTGAATTGACGGTTTTTCAAATTTTAAAATTAAAAAAAAGTAAGGATCTCTGTCATCATTTGAATTAGCGACAAGGACCTGTCACCAATTCCACTGACGACAAGGAGCTCTGAGTACTGTGAGCCCCCTGTCGCCAGTAGTAGTAGGGATGTCCTCGTCAATTTCAATCGGTTTATTCACACCGGTGATAAGTTCATGGATAATCCATTTGTTTTCTTGTTCCACCACGTTGAACAAGTATTCTATATGCAAGAAGCAAAATAGAGTAATTGGTGTATATATTCATGTCAGGATCAGACCAAGAGATTTGTTTGACATGGGAAGCGCAGAAGATATAAATGATGATACGTGATTTGTAGAATCAGCTTGTATACACTCGTTCACATTTTCTTTACATGGCATCTAGCATTGTTTATCTATTTCGTTAGTATATATATATGGGAGTATATTCATGTATTTCAACAAATCGAAATGATTCTATGTACATTAGTAATAAAGTTGTAAAAGTTTATTACACTCATTCTAATACTGCATTCACCGCACTCTATTTAGGAATGGAAGGAGCATACGACACTACGTAGTGATACAAACAAATTTTGGCAAGGGATAACCTCATGACTTCAAATAAGGCAGGGTTCAGTTCCGCTTTTACCTTTCAATCAGCCTAATTAGCACGTGAAGCATTGGAAATTTAACGCCCTCTTACTGGCGACGCGTAACTCGATCACGTATTTTTTACATGTACGAGATATAACATTACGTATCAAATTAATTCACAAACATTAAGGAGAACACCGTGTATATATGATATAATGGAATAGCCTAATGCAGACAAAATGGCCCGTTATTCCTGATCACATAGTTTACAAGTGTACAGTACGACTTAAAGATGCCACGTGTGCATTACATGGAAATGCTACTTGGCTTTTTTATTTCATAGATTCCTTGAGTCCAAGATTGAGCTCTACGGATTACCACCGGCACCACCACCATATCCAGAACCATAACCTGAGCTACCATTAGACCCACCACCTTGGCCACCACCACCTCCTCCACCTTGTTCATAGCCTCCACTAGAAGCCCCACCACCTTGACCATAACCAGATCCATACCCAGATCCGTTCCCACCACCTTGCCCTCCACCGTCGCCGCCACCACCACCTTGCCCATAGCCTCCGCCAGAAACCCCACCACCTTGACCATAGCCAGATCCATACCCAGATCCGTAGCCAGATCCATTTCCACCACCTTGTCCTCCACCACTACCGCCGCCACCACCTTGCCCATGGCCTCCACCAGAAGCTCCACCACCTTGACCATAGCCAAATCCAGATCCGAATCCATAGCCAGACCCACTACCACCACCTTGTCCTCCGCCACCGCCGCCACCACTACCTTGCCCATAGCCTCCTCCAGAAGCTCCACCACCTTGACCATACCCTGATCCATACCCAAATCCACTTCCTCCACCTTGTCCACCACCACCTCCGCCGCCTCCACTTTGGCCATAACCGCCACCAGAAGCTCCACCACCTTGTCCATAGCCGGACCCATACCCAGATCCACCGCCTCCACCTTCACCCCCATCGCCACCACCACCAACCTCGCTTGTGTATCTAGCTACTCTTGCTGCATTGGATAAGCCAATGCTCAGAAGGGCAACAAAGGCAAGGGCCGCTAGCTCTCTAGCCATTGTTACTTGAAAAGATGAGAAATGTTGAGATGGATAGTAAGTGCTAGAATGCATGCATATATATATAGGGGAGTTTGCAGCGAATGCACAGCTAGCTTGCTGTTGGCATATATGCAAGTGGAGTGGTTCGGCAAAGTCTTGTCGTGGAGCATGCAAGCCAAAAAAGGTCGGCACCTCTAGCATTTAGTGAAGTTCTTCTTGCTGCCGCTCCGGTGTAAGTTGGAAGTCAAAAACAGTCGTCGATTTACTTTATGTCAAATTTTGATAACTTCTAGTAAACCTGTAATTAACAAAAAAAAACTAACTGCCACTATTTATATCTGACTAATAGTCAAGAGCGTTAATTGAGGTCACAGATTTATTTACTACTACAAACAGCGCGGTGAATTGGGTTTAGAGTGGTTAAGTAATTTCTGCTAGTTATCTTTAGGTTAATTTGTGGGTTAATTAATTAGGCCGGTGCTATCTGTGTGCCGACATGTCTGCACATCTGTGCATGAGTCGGCCGGTCAGACCAATAGCGATGCTTATCGCTCAGGCTCTGACTCTGCATGACACTAACCATTCTGCACGCGTACAACGTTTTGGTTCGTGGTTTTCTGTACCATGGACTTGCAGTCCCTAGGCAGTCTGCTTGGAATCCCTGGAAAGGATATTGCTAGCGCTTGATTTTGCCCGTTTTGTTTTTTCAAGTTTCGTACGAACAAAATTACAGAAATAACACTCATACCATACAAAACTTACCTGTAGAAGGCAACTTGCCGTGAATTAGGACCGCATCAGGTCACATGCTGCGTTGTTTGCTGTGCAGCCCGTCTTGTCGCCGTAGATTGTGAAGTGCTCTAGAGCATTAGAACACATGTCGTATGTCTATCTAACTATAGTGCTATTTTTTTTCAATTCTGCAGGAAGAATTAGATTTGCTTTTCCATCACTGGAACAGGCCAAATGAACAAAAAAAAACTCATGATTTTGCTTGGTAAGTCCGGCAGATCTAAAGGTGGCTGGACTTCACAAAACAACGGCACAGCATATGCCGTTCAATTGTGAATATCGATGCCGACTACGTATATATGAGTCCAAATTTAATTAGGCTCCGCGGAAATATATGAACGTGGAGACACTGGCGAAAAATTTCATGCACTGATAATATAGATATATGTGCATGAAAGCGCACTAAGGCACATGTTGGAATTTCCAGCCAAACATATCTGTAGACTGTAGTGTGAAGACTCACTACATGAACACCCCTTCGTAACTCATGTATACATTGCTATATATCCAAATAACCGTTTCTATGATTTATACCAACGCATTTTATATGTGTTGTTATTGAGACCGTTGCAAATGTCTATCACAATATATATAAAAGCATTACTAACTAGTACAAAAAGCGTTGCAAGGTAGCAACGGATATATCTAAGCATGGCCAACACTTTTATGCGTTGCTATTTTGGACAGCAAATTATTTTTATAATTGTTTACGACCCATATTAGTATTCTAAAAGATTCATCATTTTAAAGTTTTGCGGAAAGTAATAATTAAGCTAGGCCCACAAGGCTAAACACATTTTTGACAATAAATTGTACTCGTATAAAGAAGGAAGTAAATATATGTATTTATTAAGAGAATGATACATTGGCAAATGTGATATGTACAAACTGGACGTGACATGTACAAACTGGAGTACAAGAATTCTATGAATTATTCTTAAATTATAATACACGATATCTAATATAATCTAGCTCTTTCGTCTTTGTTGTCCATCACTCTTCTGCTGTTAATATGAAGAACTATCAAGTTGTCTTGTTGACCTGCATGAAAAATAACAACATATAAGTAAAACTTATATACTTTAACATCAGATGATTTAACAAAAGATATACCGCAATAATTTTGCAATGTGTCTAAATAATGTTTCAAAAGACTTGCGCATATGTGATCAAGAAAATTTCCAGATAGCACAAGACTATGAGGTGGATGCACCAGCATAACATAATAGTTTTAAGTTATAGAAGTGTCACATACTTATTTACTACTACAAACAGCGCGGTGAATTGGGTTTAGAGTGGTTAAGTAATTTCTGCTAGTTATCTTTAGGTCAATTTGTGGGTTAATTAATTAGGCCGGTGCTATCTGTGTGCCGACATATCTGCACATATGTGCATTAGTCGGCCGGTCAGGCCAATAGCGATGCTTATCGCTTAGGGCTCTGACTCTGCATGACACCAACCATTCGGCATGCGTACAACGTTTTGGTTCGTGTTTTTCTATACCATGGACTTGCAGTCCCTAGGCAGTCTGCTTGGTATCCTTGAAAAGGATACTGCTAGCGCTTGATTTTGCCAGTTATGTTTTTTTTCCCGTTTAGTCTCTTTTTCAAACGAAACGATAAAACTAGCTCCATACGAACAAAATTGTAAAAAAAATAGCACTCATACCCTACAAAACTGCCGTAAAAAGCAATCTGCCGTGAGCTAAGACCGCGGCACGTCGCCTACCATGTTGTTTGCCGTGTATCCCGTCTTGTCGCCAAAGATCGTGAAGTGCTCCGGAGCATAGAATACATATCGGATGTCTATCTAATCATGATGTTATTTTTTTTTAATTCTGCAGGAATGACTATCTTTACTATTTCATCGCTAGAACAGGCCAAATAAGAAAAAAAAAACTCATGATTTCGCTTGGTAAGTCCGGCAGATCTAGAGGTGGCTGGACCTGGACATTCACAAAACAACGGCACAGCATATGCCGTTCAATTGTGAATATCGATACCGAGTACATACATATGAGTCCAAATTTAATTAGCATCCGCGGAAATATATGAACGTGGAGACACTGGCGAAAATTTGCATGCACTGATAATATAGATATATGTGCATGAAAGCGGCACATGTTGGAATTTGCAGCCAAACATATCTGTAGACTGTAGTGTGAAGACTCAGGAATAGATAACGGCAGCATTAACAAATAAGATTAAAATTTTCGACCTTGTCTCCCTTTTTTTACCTATGTTCAGTCATAAAAGGTCTGCTTTGATATCAGTACGGTCTTCTAAGTATAAATTAAATCACTAATTACAATCATAATATATTTCAAGATAATTCTATTAGTATCAATTTATTACGGGCAATATTCACAAAATTACCAACAAAAATGGTATTAGTCAAAGGTAAAAACGTCTGAGTGCAAGCATTCTACGGCATTACCTTTTTTTTGTTGGTAAATTGCATTCCTAAACTTGCAGTGAAATGTTAGTTGTGCGCCTAAATTTTAGAATTAACTTAGTACGTCACTAAAGTTGCAAATTTTAAACTTTCACTTAGCCAAACATGCTAATCTAATAGTGAAATAAACATTCCAAGCCAATGTGAATCGTTACGTGGTCCCAAATTGCAGCGTCGATCACTTGTCTAAAAGATACTTATTCAATCCGTTTTTTATTTATTTTGTTGTACTAGAATGCATGCAGTTAACCTTTTAAAACCGTAACTACTAAGGGTATGTATAAGAGCATCTACAATAGTTTGTTTCTTAGCTTGTTACTAAAAAGAGAGAGAGTACTCAATCTAATAAAAAGAAACAAGCATTCCAATGGATTGTTTCTTAAACTTGTATCTAAGACTTTAATTGCTACAAATGTGCATGATTCTTGATGATCAACAATAGGGTACAACTTTGTGGCCTATATGTTTTGGTTCATTTATCATATCATCTATGGGGGAAGCCAAGAAGACGGGCTGTACAAGATCTGGTAGATTTTTGTTGGTAGGCAGTGGGACCCACAAAATGAGTGTTTAGGTAACAACTAAGCTTCCAATAGAGTTTTTTGTTGTTTCTTATGTCTTGGTATTAACAATCTGATAGTTTCTTCATGTAGAAACAGCTTCATCTTCTCTCCTTATCTTCTCTCCTCCACATCATCTAAAAGCTGATGTGGCAACCTCTTAGTAACAGCTGAGGTGTATTGTTGTAGATGCTCTAATGGTATAAACAACTGCTATCTATAGTATCCCTTTATGTCTTCTATAGACAACATTAAAGACACCTCCTATAATGGATTGGCTTTTTACGTGCTATCTATAGTATCTCTCTATGTCATCTATAAACAACACTAAAAACGCCTCCTATAATGGATTGTCTTTTTACATATCTCTATAGGCAACTCTCTCATGCATAATATGTCTTGTTTCTCGTGTTATAGTCGACTACTACATGAGAGATGACTCAATTCTCTATACTCTCTCTCTTTCATTCACATCATCTAATGTTATACATCAGTGGCGGAGCCAAAACTTTTCCAAAGCCTAGGCAAGCCTTCCGAAGCCGGAGCAAGCCCACGGCTACGGCCACGTCACAAGTCCACGGCCGCTCACTCGTCTCCCAAGTCCGGCCGCGAAGCGCAAAGCAAAGCACCGGCAAATGCCCGGACTGGAGGGGCGCTGGCTCTGCCAGTGTACTACGTGGTAAGTCTTACAGACAGCTGACGTCACACTATTGTACATACTCTAATGTACATAAAAATATTTAGATTATAACATGAAAGTGATATTAATATATTTTTTTCATGTGAAGCACTTGTCACTATAATTTAGTAATCTTGATAAGTTGATCGGTCAAGCAATTGTCTATGCCATCTGAAGGGTGAAGCGATTCTGAGCCTGCCTAGCTGACTTTGAAGCGACTTGACTAACGGCTTAAATGACATCAGGTAATTTACCTTTGTATTACCCCAAAATAGTAACTCAAGTGCGTTTTTCTCATGCAATTTGAATAACTTGGACACGTCACGCTGACTCCGGGTGTACTTAGCATTCTATACGCAGAGACATGCATTTCGCCTGCCGAGCGTTTCCCTTCCCAGTACTCTCGAACTCGCTCTACTACTGCGTTCTTAGTCACCAACTCCGGCAGATCCGGCCCCCCTCCCTTATAATCTCTCGTCGGCTCTCACCGGCGGCGAGCTGGAGGGTTTCCCACCTCGTTTCGTAGTTTCCTTTTAGTTTCTTTGTTTCTCTTCTCTGTACAGTAGAGGATTCTCCGTCGCCATATCACCGTCCATCACTTCTCCGGTGGTGATGGCTTTCGTCTTCCTCGGCGTTATTGGTACACACGCTCCTACGAAACTATGGAAATGCAGTTTTTTAAAAAACATGGGAGTGCATGCCTATGTGTACAGAAACCCATGGTACACACGCTCCTACGAAATAATTCGTACACAAGGTAAGTCATCCCATAGATGAAATAATCCAGAAATTTTCGCTTTTAAAGCTAGGCTATGTACCACTAACAAAATTTGTAAAACATTCAGCACAATACGGCATATGATCTACAATATCACAAGGCAAAGTACAGTGGCGCATTTACATCCACGGGTGGCCTAATCATGACGACGACTAAACAGCTCTGGGTTGTGTCCTAGAAGTTAAAATAAATAATGCAGTGAATAGAACTGCATGGTTTACCACCTTGCCAACCAAATCTCCTGTATACCCCTTGGACTGGTTCCTGGACTGAGATTCCGAATGTATCGTCTGGCGAACTTGTTCGAGCAGAAGTTTCAAGTAGTCGTACGAAATAACATTAATTTGCAGCAGGTTAGGGTTAACACCGCCGTGGGGGGCATGGTAATGAATGGTATACCAGTATCAACAAACCCAAATACCTCTTTGCCTAATGGACCATGGTTTCTTTACAGTTCATAGTTCATATTAGATATGTATATAATGTAATCTCACACCGTAGCCTTCAGCAATAATCTCATCCTACAGTATCAACTGCATAATATGTTTATTACTACGATTGGGGTTTATTCTAAATTGTGAAGGAACGTGTAGAAAACATACATCGGTAAGCTCTGGTTCACTGACAAGCTCTTGAAGCATGCCCTGAATGCTTCACCATATGCGTGAGCAGCAGTTTCAACGACAGCACTGAAGATATGCTCAGGGGAATCATGCTGCTCAATGCGTTGACAAGCTTGGTGAAGATCAATCTATCCATGAAAAACAGAACAACAGAAATACTACATACAGAAGATTCAGGATTTGACACTAACTAAACTACCTCAAAGGAGAGGGATGACTTAACATATAATGAGTGTACCAAAATTAAGTTGCACCAAAAATGGCGGGAGTTTGACAGGAGGGCTACGAATGAGGTGTATTCTCTAGACAGATGGAAAGCTGCATAGCTTTGTTGAGGAGTTTTCTAAGAGGCTAGGGTGTTAATTTGAATGGAGAGTATAAGAGAAAGAAAAAGGCTCTTCTTGATCAGCTCGAGGTCTTAGATTCTTTAGCAGATACACAAGGTTTAAATCCTGATGAGTGGTCTCAGAGGTACTGTATTGAATCTGAATTGGAAAAGACTTATGAAATTGAGGAAAACCGTTGGCATCAAAGAAGTGGTTTAGATTGGATTACCAAGGAATGCTAATACCGGCTATTTCCACAATTGTGCCAATGGAAGGCGAGAGAAGAACTTTATTTTCAGTCTTGATCATGATGGGGTGCAGCTGAACAGTACAGAAGATATTAGGAGACACATATATGAGTTTTACAAAAAAAAAAACTTTTTGGCTCTGAAGGAAGCCAGGAAGTGAGTTTGGCTAAGGAGATTTGGGGCAATAAGTTGAAAGTTTCAGATCTAGATAACTTAGAATTGGTTCAGGACTTCAATGAAGATGAGGTATGGCAAGTGATTAAAGATTTGCCTGTTAATTCAGCTCCTGGTCCTGATGGTTTTCCAAATTTTTTTCTTTAAGGAATTCTGGGGATTGATAAAAAAAGCAATTTCTAGAAATGGTTAAAGATTTTTCTAAAGGAGCTTTGGATTTAACAAGACTTAATTTTGGGGGTGATAACTTTGCTTCCTAAGCTTAAAGAGGCAAATAACATAAAGCATTTCAGGCCCATCTGCCTTTTGAATGTCAGTTTCAAGATTTTGACTAAACTTCTAGCTAACAGGCTGGGCAAGATTGCTGATAAGGTGGTAAATGATTGCCAATCTGCCTTTATCAAAGGTAGAAATATTTTGGATGGGGTTGTGGCTCTTAATGAGATTACCCATGAGATTAGATGTTCTAAAAGGAAAGGAGTGATCTTGAAGCTGGATTTTGAAAAGGCTTATGACAAGATTCAGTAGAGTTTTTTGGAGGAAGTAATGAGTAGAAAAGGTTTTTCTAAACTCTAGATTGATCAGGTTATGGGTACAGTTAGAGGGGGTAAGGTCAATATCAATATTAATAGAGAAGTTGGACCTTATTTTAAAACTTCTAGAGGTTTGAGACAAGGAGATCCTTTGTCTCCCCTTCTTTTCAATTTGGCTGCAGATGCTTTAGCAGAGATCATTAGTATTGCTCAAGATAACACTCTAATTAAAGGGGTGATTTCTCATTTGGTTCATGGGGAGGTTCCCATTCTGCAGTATGCTGATGATACTGTAATCATGTTGGAATATGATGAGACTTACTTTCTGAATTTGAAATTTCTCCTTTATTGTTTTGAATGGATGTCTGGTCTGACAATAAACTACCACAAAAGTGAAGTATTTGTGCTTGGGGTGTCAAAAGAGGATTCTAACAAAGTAGCAAATATTTTTAATTGCAAATTAGCTTCGTTGCTTATGACTTATCTAGGGATCCTCATTGGAGATATGCATATTGGGGTGAAGGTAGCAAATAATGTGATCAACAAGTTGAATAAAAAGCTTGATAACTGGAAAAATAACTTCTTATCATCTGGGGGCAGATTAATTTTGGTTAATAGTAGTTTGAGTAGTCTCCCTACTTACACAATGGGCTTTTACAGATTAAATGAGGAGGTTCACAAACACATGGATACCATTAGATCTAGATTCTTTTGGAGAGGAGCAAACAATAATTTTAAATATCATATGATGAAATGGGATGCTGTCTGTAGACCTAAAGACTTTGGGGGTTTAGGGGTGTTTAACATAAGGGTTATGAATGATTGTCTGATAGCTAAGTGGATTTGGCAAATAAATTCTTCCAATAATGAACATTGGTTTAGAATTCTTAAAGCGAAGTATTTTCCCAGATGTGCTTTCAGGGATGCTAACTCTCACAGAGGTTCTCAGTTCTGGAAACAGGTGATTAAAGCTAAGTCCTTGTTTAATTGGGGTGCTAAGTATATGCTTGGGAGTGGGCATAATATATATTTTTGGGATGATGTACGGTCTGGAGACTGTCCCCTTAAGATTAGATATAACCGTCTTTTTAATATCTGTCATTTTCCAGATCTGAGCGTGGCAGTGAGTATGGTTGATGATAAATGGAACATCTCTTTTAAGAGAGGTTTTGGGGAAGAGGAAGCCAATTAGTGGGAGAGCTTGAAAGGACTGTTAGCTAAAGTGGAACATAATAACAATTCTGACAGAGCTGTTTGGTGTTTCGAAAAATCTGGGATGTTCTCAAATAAATCTTTGTATAGACAATCTCTCTTTGGGGGTGTTGTTTGTAGGAAACTTCAAAAGCTTTGGAAGTGCGAAATCCCTTTAAAAGTTAAAATCTTTGTATGGCAATGTTATCATAACAAAGTGTTGACGACAAGATTTGACACCTACGATGGCCATTACAAGGACCTCCTCAAGGGCGCTCACGTGGCTTAATCAGGGCCACCCAAGACCTCTCAAGGAGGACTTGCGCGCCTTCATCCGAGCCGCCCATGACCTCCTCAAGGGTGCTCACGTGGCTTAACAGGGCCGCCCAGGACCTCTCCAGGAGGACTTGCGTGCTTTCATCTGAGTCGCCCAGGACCTCCTCAAGGGCGCTCACGTGACTTAATCAGGGCCACCCACGACCTCTCCAAGAGGACTTACGCGCTTTCATCCGAGCCGCTCATGACCTACTCAAGGGCGCTCACGTGGCTTAATCAGGGCTGCCCAGGACCTCTCCAGGAGGACTTGCGCACCTTCATCCGAGCCGCCCAGGACCTCCTCAAGGGCGCTCACGTGGCTTAATCAGGGCCACCCAAGACCTCACCACGAGGACTTGCGCGCCTTCATCCGAGCCGCCCATGACCTCCTCAAGGGCGCTCATGTGGCTTAATCAGGGCCGCCTAGGACCTCTCCAGGAGGACTTGTGCGCCTTCATCCGAGCCGCCCAGGACCACCTCAAGGGAGCTCACGTGGCTTAATCAAGGCCGCACAAGACCTCTCCAGGAGGACTTGCGCGCCTTCATCCGAGCCGCCCAGGACCTCCTTAAGGGCGCTCACGTGGCTTAATCAAGGCCGCACAAGACCTCTCCAGGAGGACTTGTGCGCTATCATCCGAGCAGCCCAGGACCTCCTCAAGGGCGCCACGTAGCTTAATCAGGCCGCTTAGGACCTCTTCAGAGGACTTGCACGCCTTCATCCGAGCCGCCAGACCTCCTCAAGGGCGCCACGTGGCTTAATCAGGCCACCCAGAACTCTCCAGAGGACATGCGCGCTTTCATCCGAAGTCGCCAGACCTCCTCAAGGGCGCCACGCCACTTAATCGTGGTCGCCAGACCTCTCCAGAGGACTTGCGCGCTTCATCCAAGCCGCCAGACCTCCTCAAGGAGCTCACGTGGCTTAATCGTGGTCGCCAAGACCTCTCCAGACGACTTGCGCGCCTTCATTCGAGCCGCCCATGACCTCCTCAAGGGCGCTCACGTGGCTTAATCAGGGTCGCCCAGGACCTCTCTAGGAGGTCTTGCGCGCCTTCATCCGAGCCGCCCAGGACCTCCTCAAGGGCGCTCACGTGGCTCAATCAGGGCCGCCCAGGACCTCTCCAGGAGGACTTGCGCGCCATCATCCGAGCCGCCCATGACGTCCTCAAAGGTGCTCACGTGGCTTAATCAGGGCCGCCCAAGACCTCTCCAGGAGGACTTGCACGCCTTCATCCGAGCTGCCCAGGACCCCCTCAAGGGCGCTCACGTGGCTTAATTAGGGCCGCACAAGACCTCTCCAGGAGGACTTGCGCGCCTTCATCCGAGCCACCTAGGACCTCCTCAAGGGAGTTCACGTGGCTTAATCAGGGCTACCCAAGACCTCTCCAGGAGGACTTGCGCGCCTTCATCCGAGCCGCCCATGACCTCCTCAAGGGCGCCACGTGGCTTAATCGTGGTCGCCAGACCTCTCCAGAGGACTTGCGCGCCTTCATCCGAGCCGCCCAGACCTCCTCAAGGGCGCCACGTGGCTTAATCAGGCCGCCCAGACCTCTCCAGAGGACTTGCGCTTTCATCCGAGCCGCCTGTGACCTCCTCAAGGGCGCCACGTGGCTTCATCAGGGCCGCCCAAGACCTCTCCAAGAGGACTTGCGCGCCTTCATCCGAGCCGCCCAGGACCTCCTCAAGGGCGCTCACGTGGCTTAATCAAGGCCGCACAAGACCTCTCGAGGAGGACTTGCGAGCCTTCATCCGAGCCGCCAGACCTCCTCAAGGGCGCCATGTGGCTTAATCGTGGTCGCCAGACCTCTCTAGGAGGACTTGCGCGCCTTCATCCGGAGCCGCCAGACCTCCTCAAGGGCGCCACGTGGCTTAATCAAGGCCGCACAAGACCTCTCCAGAGGACTTGCGCGCCTTCATCCGAGCCGCCAGACCTCCTCAAGGGCGCCACGTGGCTTAATCGGGGCCGCCAGACCTCTCCAGAGGACTTGCGCGCTTTCATCCGAGCCGCCAGACCTCCTCAAGGGCGCCGACGTGGCTTAATCGAGGACGCCTAGGACCTCTCCAGAGGACTTGCGTGCCTTCATCCGAGCCGCCAGACCTCCTCAAGGGCGCCACGTGGTTTAATCAGGCCGCCAGACCTCTCCAGGAGGACTTGCGCGCCTTCATCCGAGCCGCCCAGGACCTCCTCAAGGGCGCTCACGTGGCTTAATCAGGGCCGCCCAAGACCTCCTCAGGAGCACTACGCGATTTCACCGCGGCCATCCAAGACCTTCCCAGAGCTTTGGCGCAGCTTATTCAAAGACGTCCAAGACCTCCCTCGACAGACCTCTAGGTGGACTTCCCATGGAGACTTCTTACCAAGCCTCCAAGACCTCCCTCCAGGAGGTCCTTCAGGGAACTTACGTGACCGAATAGGAAAGATCTTTCAAGTATAGAAGGTTTAGAGATTATAACCGAATCATATCTGTAAAATCAGTTCGGATTATAATCGAATCATATCTGCAACATTGATTCGGTTTAGGAGTCCTAAGCTATTACGGCTAAGGCCTGTCGCCCTTTAAATAGACAGGGGTCACGGCCGATTGTAAGAATCATCCAATCAAATAATACAACCTGCATCTACTTTTTATCTACTTTTTTCGCATCTAGGTCTAGTCCTTTGTCGTTTTTCTTGTAAAACAAATTGGTTCTTCGCCTTTAATTGAAGAGTTATTCTCTTTGCTAGTTTGCTTGAAAACTGGTCGTGCGCTTCTACAAAAGTGAAGCAATCGAGTCTTCCTCGACCCCGTGTGTTGATTTTGGCGTCAACACAATTTGGCAACTCAGCTGGGTAAACGATCTATTCCCTAGCCATGACGAATGGATCAAGTTGATCCCGACAATGTCATTGCGCCGCCATCGAGGAGCTAGACGAAGAAGCGCAACGAGAATGCGAGAAGCACAAGGTGGAGTTCGATAGGGCGTTAAGCTTCACGCTACCGTAAGACAAGATAAGGCGTCATCCGGAAAGGAGGAGAGTTCGCTACCGTCTCACACCAAGCTCGAGGTAAAACCCATTGTGAGTAACGATCTCTTCTTGAGGAGCAAGTCTCTTTAATGATTGATCAGCAACTAGGTGCTTCCAGATTCGATCATCGTGGATAGATTGCTATCTAATCGCCTTAAGGCAATGGGTCCGAAGTACAAAGTGAAAAGGATCTAAAGCAACCCGTCTTGCCTCATATTCATGCTTACAATATCGCAATGATAGCCACATGCAAAGATAGCTCTTCGTTTGTTAATACATCGGCAGCAGTATACCATCTCAAAGTATACTACATGATGCTACCGATGCAACATATACGTAGTCGAACTAACGTGCGAAGTTCTACCGGTCATAAATCATCATCACACGTTATTCCAAATATTGCTACATCCGAATCTATGGCCTGGTTTCTTCATTAATTACAAATGCTAATATGGCCAATTCGAGTGCATTTAATAATGGTAATTACAACAAGATGGGAGAAAATTCAACAAATCAAAGCGCCTTTGTACCGCATCTTGTGGCATACAACATACCTCCGTACACCTCAAGGTTCCGCGTCCCCATATGGTCCATTACACGCTAGTAATTTTGATAGTGCTCGCAACATATAACTTATTCACAAAGAACCATGCTACGTACGCCTATGAAACACCACAACCCAATGTTTTTAGGCCACAACAACCGGTTGATGTGACATCCAATCGGCCTACGGCCGAGCCATGTGTAGGGCCAGAAAACGTTAGAGAACAAGTGGTCAATGTTTTGAGAGAACAGTTTGGGGTAGAGCCCAAAGGTAGGTCACGTGTGTATCAAAAGCCATACCCTGATTTCTATGATAATGTTCAGTATCCCAAAGGTTTTAGGGCACCTGAATTTATTAAGTTTACTGGAGATGATAGTAGAACCACTTTAGAACACGCTAGGCGCTTCATGTTGCGGTGTGGTGAAGCTAGTGCTAGCGATGCTTTGAAATTGAGGTTATTCCTTTATCATTGTCTCGCCCTCGCATTTACGGTTTACTTCTCTGGCACCTAATTCTATTTATACATGTTCTCAATTAGAGAGAAAGTTCCATGAATATTTCTATACTAGAGACACTGAGCTTAGGTTGTCACATCTAACTTCAGTTAAACAGAAGCACGATGAACTTGTTACTAATTACATCCGAAGGTTTAGGGATACAAGGAACAGATGTTTCAATTTGACAATTTCTGACAAAGATTTGGCTGATCTAGCTTATTCAGGTTTACTGTTTCAATTAAAAGAGAAACTAGAAAATCACGATTTCCAAGATGTTAGTCAAGTTTTACAGAAAGCTCTAGCACAAGAGGGCCGAGTTAAAGAGTCTAGGAATTTTCAGAAATCGGGTGATAGAGTAAAAGTTGATCGTCCTAATGTTCATATGCTTGAGTGTGAATCGGAGAACTCGGATGAAGATGATGCCGATGTCTGTGTGGCCGAATGGGATTGGTCTTCGAAATCTAAACCATTCGTTTGCTCGTCTTTAAAGCCAACACCACAAAAGAATCGGCAAGAGGAAATCAAATACACTTTTGATGTTGCTAAATGCGATAGGATCTTTGATTATTTGTTACAAGAAAAGCAAATTAGATTGCCTGATAAACATGTTATACCAGCACCTGAAGATTTAAGGAGACGTGCATATTGTAAGTGGCATAACTCTTATTCTCATGCTACTAATGATTGCAATGTATTTCGTCGACAGGTCCAATCGGCCATTAATGAAGGACGATTGAAGTTTGCTGAAAGTCCGAAAATGCAGCTAGACCACAATCCTTTTCCTGTCAATGTGATTGATTTTGAGAACAAAAAAGTTCTTGTTCGGCCATCTCAGGCCGGATCTACAAAAGGCAAGAACGTGATGATAGGAGATAGAGGCACAGGGACATCAAACTCTGGGGCTATGCAGGCTGTTAAGCCAAAGATGATCAAGCCAAAGAGCCCGGAGGTTAATCATTGGAAGGTTAATGAAAGCAAAAGCAAGACTAGCGAAAGATTCGAAAGGCCGAAGCCCACATTTAAGGAACTTCTGGCTAAGTATGAAAATAGCAAGGTCGGCAGAAACAATGTTGGGCGACCTAATCATTTTAAGACCAAGATCACCTATAGAGCAAAGGTTTAACAGTCGGGATCACCATCAAGGAGACTTCGTGCAGCGGCATATATCACCCTTTTGAGCGACCAATGCCCGCCCCATGGGGACCTCCTCCTGCCGATTTTTCTCCTTGTCCACCGTGGGTTGGTATGGCCCATGGATGCCACCTCCAATGCCTTTCGCACCATTTCATCGGGTGGACAGACATAGGAGACCAGGTTCAATAGGTTATCATGTCCCGATAATGACCGCTGGATCAAAGAGGTCGGTTCTACAACAGAAAGATAACAAAGCTGTGAGGAAGGTGTATCGTGTCAAGAATAATGGTAACATGGGACACGCGGTGCCCCAAGACCTCCTCCAGGATCTCCCTCGAAGACCTCCCCAAGAGCACTCACACGGACTCATCAAGGTCGCTCAAGACCTCCCAAGGAGCACCCATGTGGGCGATTTGAGCCGCTCACGACCTCCTCAAAACGCTTGGAGAGATCGAAAAGTCGATTTGAATTGAGGGAAAAGGGCCCGCCATCGAGGAGGAGGTCTTTATAGATGTTCCCTAGGACCATTCAGGACGTCCTATAGGACCTCCCAAGAGGTCTTTGGGAAAGACGGCCAGGACTTCTCAGGGGCAGAAACGGTCGGCTAGCATTGTTTCGAGTATTAACAATGGGAGTTACGCAGCAACAGCAGCATGTGGTTCGAGCATGAGCAAAGAAGACATCTACAATGGCGTCACAAACAAGATCAGTAGCTACGGTACCGTGAGCATCGATCGCTCGATGGCGATTGCAAAGAACAATCAAATGCACCACATCGCATATTGATGTTGAAACACTAGAAACAGTGGAGAAGCTTAAAAGAAACACATCTTTGATGTTCGGGACAAAGCTGCAGCCCCGGTGGTGTCCTCTTGGTCTATCTCATTCACAAAAGAGAAGGTTGCAGCGGCTACGCATGCAAGAACTTAGAGAGGCTCAAGCAGAGAAAATGAGAGATGAACTATTTAATGAAATAAAGCCTATGTGGCCTATTCGAAAAGAGTGGAGGGTAAAGTCAGTTGAGACACCAGTTCAGACGCCTAGCGATGACGAGGATGACTTGCTGGATTATGGATCTCCGATGATTAAAAATGATACTCCGCCTCGTGAAGGTATGGATATTAATATGGTATTCACATTGCCTTCGAATTTTGGATTGCCAAGTGAGGAGGTCGCCAGCTTATGTCTTGGCCCCGTGAAGCCATTTTGAGAAACCCAAGAATCGAAAGGACATTTGAAACCATTATATGTTAAGGGACATATCGCTGGTAAGTCGATTTCTAGGATGTTAGTTGATGGTGGGGTTGCCGTGAATTTGATGCCATATTCAGTCTTCAAGAAGCTGGGGAGAGAAGATAATGAGCTTTTGAAGACTAATTTGACGCTTAATGGTTTCACGGGTGAACCAACAGAGGCTAAGGGTGTCATCTCCATGGAGCTTACTGTTGGGAGCAAGACCCTACCTACGGCTTTCTTCGTCGTTGACGTGCAAGGTAATTACAATGTTTTATTGGGTCGTGATTGGATACATGCAAACCACTGCATTCCTTCTACTTTGCATCAAACTTTAGTGCAATGGATTGATGATGACATAGAAGTGGTTCAAGCGGACATGTCGGCTTATATCGCGTTGGCCGACGCCTCAGTTGATTGGGAACATGGTGACATCAAATATTTGACGGGTCTAGACCTTTCTAGTTATGACTATCTTAGTGTTACCAAAGATGGTTTTGTACCAGAATCAGACAAATGTCTTCATGACTCGGCTTAGTAATATGATGTTATAAATGAATAAAGAAAATAATTTAGAGTGGTTGCAACAGCGTACCGAGCAATATCGGTCAAACAAGAACGATATTTGTGAAGCTATTGATGATTTTGATGAAGTGGAAAAGTTAGGGCAAGGTTTCTCATCGGCTGACCCATTAGAGGAGGTTGATATAGGTGATGGGGCTATTCCTAAGCCGACGTTTATAAACAAGAATATGCATGCTGAATACAAGAGCAAAGTGATAGAATTTCTTAGAGAGTATGTGGATTGCTTTGCTTGGGAGTATCATGAAATGCCAGGACTCAGCCGAGAGTTAGTGGAGCATCGATTGTCTGTTAAGGCTGGTTTTAGACCTCACAAGCAACCACCTAGGAGATTTAATTCCAAAGATATATGATTGGATCAAAGAGGAAATAGACCAGACTATTGAAGGTCGGGTTTATTAGGCCGTGTCGGTTCATCTGTCAATGGATTTCTAACATTGTCCCATTGAGAAAAAGAATACTTTAAACCGAGGGTATGCATTGATTTTAGGATTTGAATAGAGCCACTCCTAAAGATGAATATCCTATGCCCATAGCCGACATGTTGATTAATGATGCTTGGGACATAGAGTAATTAGTTTCCTAGATGGCAATCTTGGTTATAATCAAATTTTTATGGTCAAGAGGATATGTCTAAAACAGCCTTTCGATGCCCTGGTTTCGTCGGTTTGTTTGAATGGGTGGTTATGACTTTTGGCCTAAAGAATGCCGATGTTACTTATCAAAGGGCTATGAACTTGATCTTTCATGATCTGCTTGGTGTTATCATAGAGGTATACATTGATGACATAGTGGTCAAATCGGATGGTATAGATCACCACCTAGCCGATTTACATTTGGCCTTTGAACGAATGCGTCGGTATGGTTTGAAAATGAACCCACTCAAGTGTGCTTTTGGTGTGTCGGCTGGTAAGTTCTTGGGATTTATAATACACGAGAGAGGCATAGAGATAGATCCTAGCAAAATAAAGTCTATTAAGAAGGTGAAGGCACCTCAGTGTAAAAGGGATGTGCAAAAGTTTCTGGGAAAAGTGAATTACCTAAGGAGGTTCATATCCAATTTGTCGGGCAAGGTTAGTGCTTTCACTCCTATACTTCGGTTAAAGAAAGAAACCGAGTTTACTTGGGGGGCAGAATAGCAACAAGCTTTTGATGAAATTAAGAGATATTTGTCTACACCTCCTGTATTGAGAGCACCTCAAGCTGGAACGCCGTTTCGGCTATATATTGCTACAGAAGATGGTGTTATTGGCGCTGTTTTGACACAAATTTTAGATGGCAAGGAGTATGTGATTACTTACCTGAGTCGACGTCTCTTGGGAGCTGATATGAGGTATGTTTTTATAGAAATATTATGTCTATCTTTGTATTATGCTTGTACCAAGTTGAGACATTACTTGCTATCTAGTACTTGTGTTGTTGCATGCCAAACAGATGTTATTAAATATATGTTGCAATAGCCGATTTTAAGTGGTAGAATCGGAAAGTGGGCTTATGCTTTGATAGAATATGATCTGGCTTACGATTCTTTGAAATCGGTGAAGGGCCAAGTCGTAGCTGATTTCATTGTTGATCATAGGACAGATAATGAAGTAGAGTTGATTGACTACCTATCTGTTCGCCCATGGAGTTTGTATTTTGATGGCTCGGCTTGTAGAGAGGGACAGGGTGTTGGCATTGTTTTAATTTCACCTAGAGGTCTTGTTTCTGAAACATCGGTTCGCCTAGAATATGTTTGCACCAATAATCAAGCCAAGTACGAAGCCCTTTTGTTGGGACTACAAATTTTAGAGTCCATGGGTGTAAAGAATAGAGTCATTTGGTGATTCTTTATTAGTTGTGCAACAAGTTTCTAGGAATTACCAGTGCTTTGATGGATCTTTGAATATGTATTTGGAGAAATGTTTGGAAATAATAGCAACTTTAGATGATTTTACTATTAGCCATGTCGCTAGAAAGGAGAATATTAGGGCAAATGATTTAGCATGCAAGCATCCGTTATCAAGTTAAAAGAGGTAGATTGTCCATGATAGAAAAACCGATCTCGGAAATGCTATAATTTGCATAGCGAACAACATGATGGCAGTTCGGATGCTTTGAAAGCATTAAGTTTAGCGAACCTAATGACCGGAGAAGACCTCTAATTAGTTATTTAGAGAACCCTAGTCAAAACGTTGATAGAAAACTTGATGCAAGCTATAAAGTATATTTTGCTTGATGGGGAGTTGTATCGCGAACTATAGATGGGTTACTTTTAAAATGTTTAGGTTCGGATCAATCTAAAGTTGCAATGGGTGAGGTGCATGAAGGTATATGCGGACACATCGATCGGCTCATAAGATGAAGTGGTTATTAAGAAGAGATGGCTTCTATTGGCCGACTATGTTAGAGAACTGCTTTAGATATTATAAAGGGTGTGAGTCATGTCAAAGGTTTGGTGATGTGCAATTGGCACCCGCCGCTATGTTGCATCCTAATATTAAGCCGTGGCCGCCCGTGGTTGGGGTTTGATTTCATCGGCGACATCACTGCATCTTCTAAAGGTCATCGTTTTGTTTTAGTAGCCATCGATTATTTTACTGAAGTGGATGTAAGTCGTTCCTCTTAAAAACATGACACATAAGGAGGTGATTAGTTTTATTTTGGAGCATATTATTCATAGATTCTGCATACCACAAACGTTAACTACGGATCAAGGTTCATCTTTCATGTCTCATCAAGTACGAGAATTCACCGAATAATTTAGAATCAAACTCCTTAATTCCTCACCTTATTATGCTCAGGCTAATGGTTAGGCCGAGTCAAGTAATAAGACCTTGATTAAGCTCATCAAGAAAAAGATAGAGGAGCATCCTCAGAGGTGGCATGAAGTGTTATCTGAGGCGTTATGGGCTCATCGTATATCTAAGCATAGTGCTACAAAGGTAACACCGCTTGAACTAGGGTATGGACAAGAGGCCGTTCTACCTATTGAGGTGAATCTGGTGCCCTTAGATTGGCCAGCGTAATGATTTGTCGTAGAGATTACCATAACTTGATGATGGATAAGATAGACGAAGTTGCGATGAGAGGTTAAAAGCTTTGAGGAAATTGAAAAGGATAAGGTAAGGGTAGCCAAGGCCTACAATAAGAAAGTGAAGGAAAAATCGTTTCAAATATGGGACTTAGTTTGGAAGACGATTTTACCTATTGGATCTAAAGATAATAAGTTTGGGAAGTGGTCTCCGAATTGGGAAGGACCATATAAGGTAGTAGAGATCGTTCCTAGAAATTCTTATATGGTACAATGTTTACAGGGAGGAAAGCTACCTAAAGCTCTTAATGGCAAGTATTTGAAAAGATACCATCCGAGTGTTTGGCAAGATGCTTAAAAGACACAAATGGCCAGTGAGTTGTTTATCATCGTCCTGAGAAACGTACTTGTGGCCGATGTTTAATCATCGTCCTGAAGTGATATTGAAGAGATTATTGTTTTTTTAGCAAACATGCTTGTTTTACCAAAAAAAACAGGGGGGCATATGTTGACGACAAGATTTGACACCTACGATGGCCATTACAAGGACCTCCTCAAGGGCGCTCACGTGGCTTAATCAAGGCCACCCAAGAACTCTCCAGGAGGACTTGCGCGCCTCCATCCGAGCTGCCCATGACCTCCTCAAGGGCACTCACGTGGCTTAATCAGGGCCACCCAGGACCACTCTAAGAGGACTTGCACGCCTTCATCCGAGCCGCCTAGGACCTCCTCAAGGGCGCTCACGTGGCTTAATCAGGGCCGCCCAAGACCTCTCCAGGAGGACTTGCGCGCCTTCATCCGAGCCGCCCAGGACCTCCTCAAGGGCGCTCAAGTGGCTTAATCAGGACCATCCAAGACATCCCCCGGAGGACTTGCGCGCCTTCATCCGAGCCGCCCATGACCTCCTCAAGGGCGCTCACGTGGCTTAATCAGGGCCGCCCAGGACCTCTCCAGGAGGACTTGCGCGCCTTCATCCGAGCCGCCCAGGACCTCCTCAAGGGCGCTCACGTGGCTTAATTAAGGCCGCACAAGACCTCTCCAAGAGGACTTGCGTGCCTTCATCCGAGCCGCTCAGGACCTCCTCAAGGGCGCTCACGTGGCATAATCAAGGCCGCACAAGACCTCTCTAAGAGGACTTGCGCGCCTTCATCCGAGCCGCCTAGGACCTCCTCAAGGGCGCCACGTGGCTTAATCGGGGCCGCCAGACCTCTCCAGAGGACTTGCGCGTCTTCATCCGGAGCCGCCAGACCTCCTCAAGGGCGCCACGTGGTTTAATCAGGCCACCCAGACCTCTCCAGAGGACTTGCACGCCTTCATCCGAGCCGCCCAGACCTCCTCAAGGGCGCCACGCCGCTAATCGGGGCCGCCAGACCTCTCCAGAGGACTTGCGCGCCTTCATCCGAGCCGCCCATGACCTCCTCAAGGGCGCCACGTGGCTTAATCAGGCCGCCCACGACCTCTCCAGAGGACTTGCGCGCCTTCATCCGATCCGCCAGACCTCCTCAAGGGCGCCACGTGGCTTAATCAAGGCCACATAAGACCTCTCCAGAGGACTTGCGCGCTTCATCCGAGCCGCCAGACCTCCTCAAGGGCGCCACGTGGCTTAATCGGGCCGCCAGACCTCTCCAGAGGACTTGCGCGCCTTCATCCGAGCCACTCAGACCTCCTCAAGGGCGCCACGTGGCTTAATCAAGGCCGCACAAGACCTCTCCAGAGGACTTGCGCGCTTTCATCCGAAAGCCGCCCAGACCTCCTCGGGCGCCACGTGGCTTAATCAGGCCGCCAGACCTCTCCAGAGGACTTGCGCGCCTTCATCCGAGCCGCCAGACCTCCTCAAGGGCGCCACGTGGCTTAATCGTGGCCTCCCAGACCTCTCCAGAGGACTTGCGCGCTTCATCCGAGCCGCCAGACCTCCTCAAGGGCGCCACGTGGCTTAATCGGGGCCTCCCAGACCTCTCCAGAGGACTTGCGCGCCTTCATCCGAGCCGCCAGACCTCCTCAAGGACGCCACGTGGCTTAATCGGGGCCGCCAGACCTCTCCAGAGGACTTACGCGCTTTCATCCGAGCCGCCAGACCTTTTAAGGGCG
Source organism: Phyllostachys edulis (assembly GCA_036346405.1). Taxonomy (NCBI): domain Eukaryota; kingdom Viridiplantae; phylum Streptophyta; class Magnoliopsida; order Poales; family Poaceae; genus Phyllostachys; species Phyllostachys edulis. Next base: position 17,666,734 of record CM070568.1, read on the forward strand.
CTCACGTGGCTTAATCAGGTCGCCCAAGATCTCCTCAGGAGCACTACGTGATTTCACCGCGGCCATCCAAGACCTTCCTAGAGCTTTGGCACAGTTTAATCAAAGACGCCCAAGACCTCCCTCGCTGCACCTCTAGGTGGACTTCCCACGGAGACTTCTTACTAAGCCTCCAAGACCTCCTCTAGGAGCTCCTTAAGGAACTTACGTGACCAAAAGGAAAGATCTTTCAAGTATAGAAGGTTTAGAGATTATAACCGAATCCTATCTATAAAATCTGTTCGGATTATAATCGAATCATATCTGCAACATTGATTCGGTTTAGGAGTCCTAAGTTATTACGGCTAAGGCACGCCGCCTTTAAATAGATAGGGTCACTACGATTGTAAGAATCATCCAATCGAACAATACAACTCGCATCTACTTTTTTCGCATCTAGGTCTAGTCCTTTCTCGTTTTGCTTGTAAAACAAATGGGTTCTTCGCCGTAATTGAAGAGTTATTCTCTTTGCTAGTTTGCTTGAAAATCGGTCGTGCGCTTCTCTGAAAGTGAAGCAATCCGGTCCTCCGCGACCCCGTGTGTTGATTTTGGCGTCAGCACAAAGTTCAGACTTTGGAACAGCTTAGCAGAATGGGGTGGAATGGGAGGATAAACTGCATCCTTTGTGGTGGGCTAGAGGACGTAGATCATATTTTGTTCAATTGCATCCTGTCAAAATTCTTTTGGCTTTGTATCAAAGAGATACTTAACTAGGATCGTGCTCTAGTTTCGTTGAAGATTTCATTGAATTGGTTAGATAGGAGGGGGCTACTTGATTACAATGTTATTTTGTTTAGTTTTGCGACTTCCGCTGATTCTCTGGAAAGTTTGAAATGTAATGGCGTTTGAGGATTTTTCTCGACAATCTATGGATGTGATATTCAAATTTCTATCTTGTTTGCGTGATATGAGCTCTCATCAATGGGTGATTGTAGTAAATTGGATGACTTCACAAAGGCTGTTGAAGATTGGTCCAAATGCTTTTGTAGCTTGATTAAGCCCGGTTGTGAAAGCTTGTAATCTTTTAGTTTGTTCATCTGTCTTCTATCTGAGCTTGTCTTGTAAACTGGTTCTCCCCAGTAGATCAGTTTCAGTCTTTTTTTATTGAACTCTTATACGCTTTATAAAAGCCGGGTTCTTTCCCTTTTTTTAAAAAAAAAACAAAAGATAAATAATTCTATGTTTCTATTATACATCGACACTTCTCAAGTCTTTAGATTGAAGAATAATATTAGTGTCCAAATATGGCATATTCGAAAGGATAAAGTCTATTTTACAACCTTGAACTATTTGAAAAGTCTGGATTTCAACCCTAAACTATAAAACCGGACATCCTACACCCCCAACTATCAAAACCGTTTAAAACACAACCTCCAACTCTCAAAACCGTTCTGTTTTCACCCTTCACCCCTTCCCACCTTCGGTTTTCGCTGACGTGGAGGCAGTTTTTGCTGACATGATGGTGGTTTTTGCTGGCTAAGGTGGGGCCCACATGTCAGACCTACTTTTCCTTTCTTCCTCCTTTTCTCTCTCTCTCCCCTCTCCTTGCCTTCACAGTGCCACCCCTCCCTCCCTATTTCCCTCTCCACCGCGTCGCCCCCCCTGGTCGCCTCCTCCTCCCTCCCTCTCCATGCCTCCCCCGAGCCACCTCCTCTTCCTCCCTCTCCATGCCTCCCCCGAGCCACCTCCTCCTCCCGCTCTCCACACCTCCACCGCGTCGCCCACCACCGCCTCCTCCTCCCTCCCTCTTTAGCGCCGCCTTCCCCCATCCTCGTGCTACCACCACCTCCCTCTGTCACCTCCCTCCTCATCACCACCTCCCCCCACCCACGCCCTCCCCCGCCGCCGCTCCCTCGTCCCCTCCCTCCTCATCACCACCTCCCCCAACCCACGCCCTCCCCCACCGCCGCCGCCTCGTCCCCTCCCTCCTCAGCGGCCAACACCGCCTCCCCACCCCCACGTCGTGGCCTCGCCTCCCTCCTCGTCACCACCTCCCCCCACCCACGTCCTCCCTCGCCGCCTCGCTCATCCCTAACCGCCACAGCCGCCTCCCTCCTCCTTGGCTGCTGCCGCTGCCTCCTCATCCCTCCTCCCTCGCCGCCGCCGCTACCTCCCTCGTAGTGCCATCTACCTCCTCACCTGCGTCCTCTTCCGCCTCATCTGCCACCTTCAGGGGCTCAGGCTCGAGGACTTTGCCGGCTCGCTGCTCGTCGAGGTCGAGGAGGGGAGGACCGGGGTGGAGCGTGTGCTCCTAGAGCACCTCGACATCCGCTTCCATAGGTTCATTGTCTCCACGCTGCAATTGGAAATGGCAATCCCATCAGCCGCCATGACAGCGCGTGGCTCTCGTCTGCGGTGAGGTCGCAGCGCAAGGCTGGGAAGGAGCTGGTGCGGCTTGCGGCCACCACGAGGGAGGGTGCGAGGCCCTCGCACCTTGGGCTCAGTGGCAGCGCGGCGAAGGTGGAGGTGGCCGGGCTGCTGATGGAGTTGGACACGACCACGTTGGCAGCGTCCGCGGCGTTGTTCAACATTGTGGCAGCCATGTCCGCCACCTTCCACATCCTCACCTCTGCGCTTTACTGGACCTTCGCCGCCGCCGACATCCTTCGTTGCATGCCCTCGCTCCTCCTCGACCCTGACTTGTCACACTACCGTCCTCTTCTCCCTGTGCCAGTGCGGCAGCCCCACCTCAGAGGCGGTGACATTCTTGGACGACATGCACCACTGGGGCGTCTCGCCTAGCAGGTGTTCGATGAAACACTCCTGAGAGCAGCGAGCGGGCCAAGGCAATGGCGCCGGTAGCCAGTGGCCGCTGAGTGGAAAGAAAGGAATGAGAGGATGACATGTGGGCCCCCGTAAATAGATTTTTTGTTTTATTTGCTAAGTGATTACCATGTCATCGAAAATAATCTTGCATGTCAAAACCATTAACACGTCAGTGCCACATCACCCAAAACCACCCCTGTTTGGGTTGAGGGGGGCAAAATGAACGGTTTTGATAGTTGAGGGTATAGGATGTTCGGCTTTATAGTTTAGGGTTGAAATTCAGACTTTTCGAATAGTTCAAGGTTGTAAAATAGACTTTATCCTATTCGAAAAAGCAATAGGACTGACCTACCAACTTTATAGTCATCATCACCAGATTTCTTCACAAAAAAACCATAAAAAGCACAAGCAACGTTACCGAGCAGAACAAATGCAAATGTGTCTGTGTTGTGGATAAACATCTGTTGGAAAAAGGTTGGACGGCGACAAATTCAAGTAGAACAACGTTAGGTGAAGGAGAACACCGATTAGGGGAGGAACGGATCTAGAACAACTGGCCAAAAAGAGAAGCTGGGCAGGGACATAGGGACTAGACGACTTTGATTATTCCATTGCTTGCCAAATAAGATATTGAACTCTATTTATCTAGAGCCCTAGAGGTGTCCCTAACAAGGATGACTGATGACACAACTCAGATTCTATCTGCTAACACAGTTTGGACTTGAATAACTAAAGGGCGCGACTAGCGCTCGGACGTACAGTACGAGCGCTAGCTCCATACGCCGCTGCAACATCCTCAAACATGGTTGCAATATCTCCGGATAATAGTTGCAACATCCTCGAACAACGGTTACAACATCTCCGGACAATGGTTTTAACATCAAAAATCAAAGCAAAAGAATCTGGAAAAAATGCAACATCGCCGTGAACCGTATGCAACATTTTTTTCCCATAGATGCAATATTTTTTCTCTACAGATGCAACATTTCATCAAAATCTGAAAATCAATAAAAGGGGAGAGGGGAACCGAGCCATAGGCGAGCCTGAGCGGCCGAAAGCCGAGCGAGCCGAGCTGGGGCGGCGTCGGCATGGGGAGGTAGCCAGAGGGAGCGGGCCAGTGTAGCAACACTAGGGTGACCGGCGCCCTGATCCTCGCCATCGACAACGGCGAGGCCGACTGCGCCTTGTCCTTCACCGACCTGGCGGTGCTCTCCCGCACGGCCTGCGCCGCCCGCGCGGCTCATGTACCCTAGGCTCATCGCTCGTGCTGCTGCTGCTCTCACATGAAGTCACCCGTCTTTTTCTTTTCTTGGTTTGTGGTTTGATTGACGTGGAGGAACATGACAGTGCGTGTGTGCTGCTGGGGTTGGAGAGATAAAAGAGCAGGAGTAAATTGTGCTGCTGGGGTTGGAGAGATAAAAGAGCAGGAGTAAATGGATGACAGTGCATGTGTGCTGCTAGGGTTGGAAACATAAACGAGTAGGAGTAAATGGGTGGTTAGGAGCGTGAGTTGTTGAGAGCGCGAGGACTAGAGCATCTGGATGTATGTGGCTTATCATTTTCCATAACTAAAGGACGAACAATTAAAGACATGACCTGGATTGCTACAAGAAGAAATACTAACAAAGACTAGAAGGACTCTACCCATGAATTTGACTCTGCTCGTGCGTGCTACGCTGCTTATCCTCAGGCCTATACGGCCAGCTGACCATGGCCAGGGAAAAAAAAAGCGGTCTTACCAGTGGGGACCGGAACAGAAAAAACGGCTGGTTTTTTGGTTTTGTAAATTCAAATTTTAATTTTTGAATTTCGGCTGATTTTAAGCAAATTCAAGCGAACTTCATCCAAATTTTTTCCGAGAAATCCGGTAACCATCGTCCGGATTTTTTTTTCCGGGAAATCCAGTAACCGGCTGGGTTTGTTTTTTCCAGCCGGCAACCAGGATTTTCACCGAAAACGGGTTTTGGATCACAATCAGAAAGATTGCCGCTGCTGTTCACTGGCCAAGCTGATCCCTCCACAACAAAATGCAGGCAGTTTTATTTATTCAATAGGATGGCTTACCTCGGAGCTTCTGCCATCTAAAGCGTCACCTGCTCTCCTGCCATTGTGTCGAGGCTGCAATCTTAATTCTCCACTATTTGTACCAACAGGACGAGCCCCAGCTCCACCAAGAACTTGCGATACAACTGGCATAATTTGCTGCATCATTCTAGATAAGCCAATGCCACCTTGACCCCTTCCTGGCCCATCAACATTTTGCACCATATTACTTATAGTATCCATCATTGCAGGGCTCTGTGTACACTCTTCCATCATGTTCCTCAAATCAGCTGCCGAACCTACCCCTGTTTGTGCTGCTACATTTGACAACAGATTGCCAAAAATCAGATTGTTGAGCGCACTGGATATCATGCTGCCGATATCAACATGTCCTTCACTACCCTGTCTTCTCGGAGGCATTCCACCGGCAAACTGAGGCGTAGAGGATGGAGGGGCAGAATCTGTAACGCTGCTTCTGCTTGCATCAGTATTTTGTGAAACAAGGGCTTGCAGAACCTGGTGGCCCATCGAAACAGATTCTTGCCTTTTGCTGAGATAAGAGGAATTAAGGGGTTCACCAGAATTACCGCTACTCCCAGATGGCTTTGCTGTTCTGCTCCGTCTCTGCATGTTGTGGTTAAAATAATCAATAAATTGCAACTAACGACAACAAATTCTAAACCCAAAATTTGCTGATACGATTGATAACAACAAAATGCCGACTGAACAATAAAATTCCTACAGATAATAGTACTACACACTAGAACTCGTTAGTCATTAGTTAATACCTTAGGCTGCAGACCTCCTCCAAGACCTAGCGGTTCAGACCTGCCACTTGCACTGTGCAGCTACTTCATCTGAGGGCTTGTTCTTCTGTGCAGAATTTTCTGCTGCTATGCTCAAAGGAACATCACTGGTACAGGTGGATGTGAGCTGTCCTGCTAAGTTGGCTGCTGCTAATTCCCCAGAATGCGTTCTAACATTATCCACATGGATCTCTTCCCTCTCTGCATCTTGCTGAATACTATCGACACTTGAAACACTTAAGGTACTGCTGTCTTGCGATGTTAAATTGCGACCAGATGTATTTGAAGGCAAAGTACCAAATTAGAACAATTAAAACACCAAGAATGTCGAATGAATCAGTACATTTTCCACTAGAGAAGAAAATTCACAATACTTTTTAAAAAAGGGAAAAATACCTGCTGTAGTTACATGAGATTGCACATTTAGTGAAGTTTCTACATGGTTAGAACCCGAGAGCTCATTTTCCAGTTGCGCAGTTGCTGATGCCACAGAACTCAAAGTGCCAACTCCATTGCTTGTAGTTGGGTGAGATCCCTGATCTGCTGTGTTTTGCACAGATGATATAACCTGGCCTGGTGGATTCGCAGTCAATGCATCGGCTACTTGTGCAGTGACCTGTGCCACTATAGAAGGAATGCTAGCAACACCACCTAAAGAGCCTTGCGGAACAACAAATGTTGAATTTGGTTGAGATCCGTTGCCCACTGCAGTCTGAAAACCTTGAGAAATAGTTGACTGATTAGGCACCGTTACTAGACTTCTCACTTGAACAGGCAGGATAAAACTTAGGACATGGTTTGGAGCCTCAACTGAGGACCGTGCCGGAATAGCTGCAACAACTGTTCTTGTCGGCAATCCACGTGTTGAGTTAACTGATGAATTAATGCCTTGAGTTCTTTCTACATTTTGGCGGCCTCCATTGACAGCCCCCCAGAACCAGTGATCGTACCAACAGATGAACCGCTTGTTATAGAAGCACCTTAGTAAAGGATAAAAACAACAGTCAAGAGGAAGTTCAGGAGAGATAAAAATGCAAATAGTACTCATTATAACTTAAAAATTGGAGGCCACCAAGATGAAAGTTTCCAGGTGTGAATAAATCCTGCTTGACAACTATTATGATCCTCGGATATGGATCGTACATAAACTACCAAACTAACAATCTATCCTAACAACTGAGCCTTCTAATCTTATCTCTTACTTGCCACCCAAGAGATGCTGCTCCATGAACAGTAATGCATGCTCAATGTTATGAATAGCGCTTGTATTAATTGTGAGGCCAATGAGCCAATATATATACAAGAATGAGCTAATATATATACAAGTACATGTATGATATATATGCAGATAACCTCTTATACAACAGAAAAAATACACATGTAATAATACACATCTAACACCCTCCTGAAACTTATGGTGGATCAACAACATGAAGGTTGGAGGGATAGAAGTTATGATGGGCTCTGGTCTCTGCCTTTCTGAAGAAGTCTGCCAACTGAAGCTCTAAATGCACATATTGAAGGCATCTAGCCAGCCCCCCCCCCCCCAACTGTCGAAGTAGATGTGCGTCCAACCCTACTGCAGAAAGCGACGACAGATTTCCTGTTGATGATATCTTGGTAATAATTATTATCTCTGGAATACTCGATCCACTAATAGGCATGTTGGAGTAGCTAATTTTGTATCGTTATGTTTGCCCTAGACGCTGCTTGGGGCCAAGCGTATCTATCCGATGCCAGGGCCTTGGTGCACGGTGTAAATCTAGCGTTGGGTTTCGCAAAAGTGAATGTGGACGGTGTTAATGCCAATTTCGAGGCCATCTCACTGCAGATGCCCCCAAACGACGAGGCCGTGACTCTAGGGCAAGCCATTGGAACATTCATCTAGTGGCCTAAGAGGAACATCTGCCTGGAGCTACCTCCACCGATGTCAACTTCACGGAAAAGTCCTGCAACGGTGCCAAGTCCACAGACGCTATTTGCACCAGAGCTACCTGCACCAAAGTTACCTGCACCGGTGTGAACTTCACGGGAAAGTCCTGCAACGATGCCAAGTCCACGGGAGCTATCTGCACTAGAGCTACTTGCACTAGAGTTACCTGCAACGATGCGGCAAGGACACGGTGCATCAGATGCATGTACACCTCGTGCCCGATCGACTCCCGTGAAGTCGACCTCTAAAAAGCGAGGCGGCAAGGGCAAATCGAAGAAACCCAATGATATCCCCTTCTTGCAGCTGGCCTGGAAATTTACGTGAGCCGTTGGTCGTCCCGGTAGAGCACCTCCTAACCCTAGGGTTGGCTTGCCAGATATTGCATGCATGATACATGGAACAGGCCAATAAGTCGGATGGACAACGGTGCTCGGGTGTCAACGTCAAGTTCAGGCTGCATCATCTTAACCACAAGGTTCAAGACTATGTCTTCACGGTGACCTTCAAGGACTTGTTCTTTCTCTTCAACCTCGACGCCCTCGACGCCTCACTCATGTGATGTTGGACATTCTAAGTGTGTACAATCATGGTCTACATTCGTGTAATACCCATAAATGTCATATATAACTCCTTGCTTTTGTGTGTGTGTGTGTGTGTATAGATAGATAGATAGATACATGATTTTTTATGCCAGATCAAGGAAATCGTCGGTAGATTTCCTCGACCCACACTTGATCTCCATGCAAAACATCTAGGACGATGCATCCTTCGTCGACGCTTACATGATGATGTCGTTGCTGGCTCACCACAATAAGGAATTCATACTTTTTCCCTACAACCAGAGGTAAGTGCTGCACTAGTGGCTATACTTATTGATTTGTACTTTATAAGCAACACGAACTTAAGTTTAATGACCATGGCGACATACTTGTGTAGGTTCCACTTGATTCTAATTGTAATTATACCAAAATGGAACAAGATAATATACCTTGATTCCGTAAAGAGAACCAAACATGACTTCATAGTTGTCCGATAATTAATCGACAGGTAAACACATTTCTGTTGGAAATATGCCCTAGAGGCAATCATAGAGATGATTATATTTCATTATATTCATGACATTGGATAATGTGTTATCTTGTTCCTAGAATAATATTGTTAATATTTATTATCAAGTATGTGACTTGGTTGTGAAACTCTATATTTACGCAATAATTATTCTTATACGATCCTCGGTCGTAAACATATGAGGACACATATGAATAGACTAGCATATGTATTGGTTGATGACTATGTTTCACGAGTCATAGATATGGAGATATCAAACCAATAATATGGACACATGTTAGAGAACATGATGTTGGATAAGACCCACCTTGAGGCATTTGTTGAGATTGTTATGAATCTATGTGTCATTAGTTGGTCTCAAGCAATGATGATGTATAATCCTTAGACCTGAGATCAAGATGGTTTCCTACATGTGTAAGAGCACTCTTAGGGGTTGCCAAACGCTACACCGTGAATCGGGTAGTTATAAAAGTAGCTTTGGGTATGCTCAAACATGGAGAGGAATGTGACTGGTGGGATATGGGATTTGCCCTCCTAACATAACAGAGAGATGTCTCTGGGCCCTCGTTGTGATCGGATAAAGAAAGTGCATGGCCATGCCACTAGTAGTCAAGTGTTCGACCACGTAAAGTTATCTGACACTCGATCGAGAAAGCATTGAACAGTCCATGGATGACACAACCAAGGTAGTCAGAGTCGAGATCCCGAGTCGGATCGATTTGCCTCCGGTAGGATCGAATCGTAGTATCGAATCGTAGAATCGGCGATTCTACGGATTTTTAAAAATACACATATTTAACATCTATACTATAAGTTTGTATGATTGTTATATGGTTTACCACTTGCATGTTCCTTAAAAGTAGCTAGACATACTCCAGGAATAAAAAGAGCTTATCATTATCAAGCTCAAGATTGCTCATGCCATAATATAGATATTTGTACTAGCATTACCACATCGATACAATATTTTGCATGCTCCTTGTTTATTTATAGTTTCATTCTCGAAATTAATATCAACAAATTTTGCTCTAAAACAAAATATCGCAAAGCCCGGCCTCTAAAAAAATTGCCCTAAGTCTCTACGAGTAGGATCGACAAGGAGATTTGGATCGACAGGTTGACGTGGGTTCGTAGAACCGTAAGACTCTAAGAGTAGGATCGCGATCCTACCGACCTTGAGTAGGATCAGATCGGTAGTAAGACTTGGATAGACAGGCTGTCGTGGGTTCGTAGAGTCGTAAGACTTTAAGACTTGGATCGCGATCCTAACTACCTTGGACACAACATCTCACCTGGAGTTTAACCAGATATCGTGAGGCAAAGGGAGAATACATGAGTAGGTCGCTTAGTTCGACCAGCTACGGACTGGTCGTATGGAGATACAAGCAAGTCGTAGACTAGTCGAACATAATCACAGAGTGGTCGAAACCAAGTCGTAAGGAGTTACGAGTTGGTCGTGATCAAATACGAACTGGTCGTATAAAGATATGACCTAGTCGTAAGTGATAAGGACCTAGTCGTAGATCATATTGCATTAAGGTTCGTTCGATGTAATTTGTGTGTATTCGGGAATCAATATGCTCTGCTAGGAGCCGCTACGACTTGTGGTCGAAAACGGTTTCCGACTCACAACCGAACTACACATGAATCTACAGGGTCACACACTTAACGGGTTGGAACAAACCAATACGAATACGATTCGTAAACGTGTTCGGATAGGATCCGTCATGAGCACTATATAAGGAGGTGCATGAGGCTGTTGGGAAAGGCGCGTGAAACACCACCGAAACCCTAGCCGCCATCTTCCTGAGAGCTCCACCGTGCGATTTGGTGCTAGCACACCGGCATACGGTTGTTCCTTCCCTGGACGTGTGGATACCGTAGAGGCGCTACTACGATTGTTGCGCTTGAGGACGATCCGCGATCTTCACAAGGAACCGCAGACGTTGCTGGAGGAGACGATCGACTCGTGAGGACATTGGACGATCGACTACGACCACTGCATCAACTTGCTGGACGTTGGACGATCGACTACGACCACTACATCGACGCGCTCTTCGTTGGACCAGGCTGCTCCAACCCTTCTTCCGCTGTTCTGCGCGTCTGGTGGTAAGGATCTATGATCATCTACTTGCATGGCTTCCTGGTTTGCGTGGTAGAAATTTTTGTTTGTAGCTTTCGTAGCCTACCCGTGACCCTACAATTTCCTCCATAGATAACTCTATTATAGTCTTTCCTTCCTTTGCAATGGCTAAGGCTAACTTTTTGGAATCACGTAGGTCGTTCGTCGCGTACATTGCTACTGGAGGGAGATCCAAGGGAGGGATCAGCGCCCTGCGATACATCTAAATTTCGTGGTATTCGCTAGTACACATTAATCCTACATTACACTTCGTAGTAATACCTCTCGAACTAACCAATTCTATTTTTGTAGTGCCACTAGCAGCCGCCAGGCAACACCTGTCGATACTATGTTTGCCACGACATGCAACTACTCCTAGGTTCCGCGATGATCTTAAACTAGCTACTTGTTGATCTTACATAATTACTAGATTGAAACATGTATATCGGATTAGATGAATGTTGAGGTAGCATCTTGTGAAACCCTGTTTTACAGGAGATGATGTTATTGAATGTTTAATTATACTTTAACCTAAATTCTGAGCATAAAGTGGAATGTTGACTTTGTGTTTATAGATGGTTATGTGACTGCAAATAGAAGTAGGACCCTATTTGCATACATGATAAATATAATTGTCAATTGTTATTGATAGTTGGAGTCGGTGTGAATAACACTAATGGTTGATTGGATGGGTCAATAAGTAGTCTCTGATAGCGTGCCTTGTGAAATTGTTATTTGATAGCATGATTTTGATAAAAGTAGTTTGTTTAAACCTTGTGGTTTGTGTTTATTTTTGACAGGTTTACAATGGGATAGTAGGCTATGATGATTCTCGCTAAGAGTGTAGTATTTTATTGTTAGTATGATTGTTAGGAGGGATTATGATGGCAATGTTGAATGTTTTGTATAAAAGGATTTGATTGCTCGCGTGATATGGATTAAATTGAAATGTCTATAGTTTTGCGTTTATGAACTTTTGAACCTCATGTTGATACGGAAGCTGAACTTGTTTCGAGCAAAGTGATGTGTTGAAAAGGTTTTATTAATTCCTAGGTGGTTCTTGTGTTGTGGTCTACAACTCTCTTTTTGTTGAAGTTGGCATGGTGATACTGTAATCAAAGAAACTTACAGTTTATTGAATTCTTGCCTAAGCTTTCTGTTTTGCCCATCATAGTTTCCTGAATTCCAAAAGCAATGCTTTATTCCCGTTTGACGTTTGATAGTCTCTGCTCGTGGGACGTGGGCCATCAACTATGATCTCACCTTTTATTTTCCAAGATTATTGTTTTTTTATTATTTCCCTTGATCTTGTAACTACTGTAAGTGGTAGCGTTTTCCTTTGTGCTGAAAGTTATTTCTATTTGCCTCTTTTTCTAAGAAAGGGTTAACCGAACTGTATTGCAAAGTCTTTTCGGATGTGTATTGGCAACTAGATAGAGGTGGTCTAGTAGATGATTTTGTGAGCCTTCAGGTGCCAGGTTGTTTGAGAAGCATTGAGTAATAAATCGATTTATTAGAATAACCCTTGGAGAGGATTTGATTTAAATAGAGTGTTTGACTTTGGAGATAACAGATTTCGTTGCCGCAACTAGTAGGACCTGTAGCGAGATGTGGTTCAAGATCTTGTGTTCATCTTGACAAAACATTAGAATTAGCAAGTATGGAAATCTTGATCAGTTTATTAGAGTATCGCAATTGGGTACTCAGTAAGATTGTGTAGAAGAATTATGATGGTGTAGTTTAATGAGAAGCAGTGTAGAGAAATCTAATAGTCGTGTTAATTAATGGGATAGCAGGGATTGTTGAGTTATTGTCAAGTATGACTCGGTAAGATTGTGTAGAATAATTATGATGGTGTAGTTTAATGAGAGAACCAGTGTAGAGAAATCTAATTGTAACACCCCAGCCCAACATGAGCCTGAATGCTACTAAACTAATCGAGTAACAAATAAAACTGAGTCTATTTACTGAATTTCGACAGAACCTCCTTTGTATAGATGGCTATAGCAGAGGTTCAAACAATTGTATATAGCATCAAATCAATGCTCTAATCATCCAATTTGATCTAATCATCAACGACATCCAAAATATGCTAAACAACCTAAGCATAATAAAAAGGGCATCCATAATCTCCTATCAACTCTATTACAAATTATTCCAAGCATAAGTCAAAACAATCCATTAAGCATTACTCTCAAATATTAAATCATCATCCAAATTATCCATTCATGAATTGTTTGTGCCAAGGTGCATCCAGACTTAAATCTATTCCCTCCCATGCATGTCGTTCTTGTAAGGGGTACCTATAACCACAAACAGCAGCAAGAGTGAGTCCACGACTCAGCAAAGTGCAATAGTAAATTAAACATAGCATCATAAGTAGTCAAAGGGATTAAACAATCACACCATGAACAACAGCATCATGTACCACAAATCCATCTCTTATGATAGCATCATAAGCAGTCACAGGAAATAAACGATCACATCATTAATAACAGCATTATAAACCACAAATCCATCTCTTATGACAGCATCATAAGCAGTCAAAGGAAATAAACGATCACATCATGAACAACGGCATTAAAACCACAAATCCATCTCTTATGATAGCATCATAAGCAGTCAAAGGAAAATAAACGATCACCTCATGAACAACGGCATTAAAAAAAGCACCAATCCATCACTTATGCAGAAATACAATGAACATGTCATGAATGCACCTTCTTCAACTTCTTGGCATTTACCGGTAATGCCGAGTAATGTATACGTCGATACATACTCAAGGCCTGTGCCCTCTAGGCACAGAGATCCAATGTCCACACTCCTCGAGTGTGGGGACCCAAGCCCGTCTAATGCAGGACGGGGATCCAATACATACTCAAGGCATGTGCCCTCTAGGCACAAGGATCCAATGACCACACTCCACGAGTGTGGGGACACAAGCCCGTCCAATGTAGGACGGGGATCCAATACATACTCAAGGCCTGTGCCCTCTAGGCACAGGGATCCAATTCCATGATGCAAATGCACATGTCCAAGGTCATTATCATGATTCATCATTGTCATCATTAACAAGGTAGTCTCATTGCTCACCTTGCCCCGTCATTATTGCCATCACTCATGAAACCGTTACCATGTAAATACCATCATTTAAACATTGCCATGTAGGCACCCTCATGTAAACACCATCATTAACAAGGTAGTCTCATTGCTCACCTTGTCCCATCATTATTGCCATCACTCATGAAACCATTACCATGTAAATACCATCATTTACGCATTGCCATGTAAACACCACCATGTAAGCGTCATCGCATAAACATTAGCATGCGTCGTCATGTAAATATTTTCATCTAAGCTTCATCACATAAGCATCATCATTAAACTATGGCATTCACGCTCATCGACATTACCAAGCAGCAATCATCAACAATCAACTATGGCATTCAACAAGTATGAAATATAAAAACTCATTAATACTACTTGCACTTGCCTCAATCGTAGGACAGAAGACAAATGGCGAAACGCTCTTGTACCGGGGTTCACCACCACCTGGTAACCATGTATGACACTAGGCATCAATTAACCATGCATAACAAGACATTAATCGTAGCGCTCTACAATGTCTCCCCATAACCCAAGATTAATCATTTTATCTACTCAAGCTAGTCAACAAGATGACAGGAAGTTATATTGACAAAGATATTAAAAACAATTTCTCACCTTGTTAAAAGTATGAGCACATAGACATTATGGTCTGCTAGGTATTAGGCACCGCAATCTATGGCAAGATGTACCACGATCTAACAAACAAACAAACAAACAAGTACAAACATATAAACTACAAAGTCATAACTCATAAGCGGCCAAACAGATCTCATCAGCTAGGCATTTCACAAAACACTAGAATCAGTCATGTAAGGACGACAAATTCCAAAGGCAATCAACCTCTAAACATCATTGCAAACTACAACACATATTCAGTTCACCCATCGCAGATGCAAAGATAACGTTTAGCAAAAGTAACAGAACAATTTAGTAACGATAGATGCAAGTACATATCACTGAACTCACTAACACAATAAGAATAAGCGTAGGTGCGTACTATTTCATACTTCAGTATTTGCTCCTCTATCCAATTCTCTATAATAAGTGGTTCTACACTTCATTTACCTTATCACTCAAAGACGAGAATAAAACAAGCACTAGTCCAAATGGCTCCCATTTGTGCAAAGGCGAGATCTTCTTAGCTTGTGAGCTCGACAGAACCAAACCCATCGCACATGCTCGGCTACCTACAATGTTGTCGTGCATCTCAAAGAACATTATGAGTCCGTCCTCCGATATGGCCAGGGAGTCGATCCTTCCAGTTTCACAAATGATTTAAGATGTCATACTAACACATCAATTCATTAAGCATTTAAGATTTCATCTCACCTTACCAACCACCTTCCTTGCCACTGCCAGTTGCCACTAGAACCTAGGCGGCCGGGCCAAACTGCCAAAACGGACAAGGCGCAAAGCCGACAGAACAACATGGCACCTGACCCACAAAGCCACGGGGAGCGGCGATCAAGAAGGAGAAGGTCACCGAGCTAGACAAACAAGGCGACCTGGTGGAAGGATCTGCGGCCGGAGCCCGGATGGGGACACCGGCGGCCGGAGCCCGGATGGGGACACCGTGATCGGTATGGCGCTAAACACTGATCTGGTGCGGCAGCGGTCAAGGCACCAAGAAGAGGAGCTGCATCGGCGGCACAAGGCCAGAGGGGAGGCGCGCGGAGGAGCCACGGGGCAGCCGGGGAGGCGAGCCGGGACGACGCGTTGAGCAGCGCCTTCTTGGTTGATGGGGTGGCACTGCAGGTCCAGGTAACGCCGCCTGGTGCTGGCATGATGGCATCGGCAGCGCCGGCGCGCATGTGGACAAGGGGTGGCACGGTGGTGCCCTTGCTCGCGACGGCAATGACGTTGAGATCTGGCAAGCGGTAGGCGTCGGACCGGCGGTGTAGGGTGACGATGGTGTGGAGATCATGACGCCTTGAAGATCATCTTGGCGATGGTAGGGGAAGGAGGGGTAGCCCAAGTGCTGGAGGGATGGCGGCGGCTCAAAAGTAAGGAAGGGGGTTGGGAGTTCGGTCGGAGGGAGAAGGGCTGGGGAATTAGGGTCCTGTTGGCCTCTCTCTCTCCCTTAAATAGGTGTGGAGCCGAAGCTCTCTTGGGCCATAGGCCAAAAAGGCCAAACATTAACCCCATTTCCCACTAGATTCTAATTTTTTTAATTATTAATTCAATAATTACTCATTCATAATATAGGATATTACATTCGACCCCCCTTAAACAGAATTCGACCCTGAATTCTACTCACCGCACTACTCGAAAGAACAACCACAACTGAGAATTAACAACAGTTAACACGTACCCGACGTGATCAACTCTAGTTATAGCTCGCTCATGCGAGACTCCAACTCTCAAGTCGCTTCTCGCCCACACGGATGTGCCCATGGCACCTGGACGGATACCGACGTCTTATGCCACAATACTCATCCCGACCTCTCCAGTATACGTACTGGATGAGACTTGGACGTGGGGTCTTACCCAATGGTCAACGACTCTAACAAAACCTCAAAACCCAAATTTACCGGGTACTCACTCAGCACCAGCACATACCAGACATTGCATACCTTGTGTATGGACCCGAGACGGTCATAGCGACACGCCTACTTACCAAACCCCGCAACTGACGAAAACAACCTAATGTACCTCAGGCCAACCTTCCCTTTGGTATTAAAGCACAAACATGCACAACACACATGGAAATCTTGTCCCACTTCTCAAACGGTTTCTTCATCTTAACAAGGAACACACAACAGTATTCACTATAAACAACTCTTTCATAACCAGAACCCAACTGAAAATAATGGATTCTCATTGCAACCACAAAATGGCAACTTCACACAAAAAGTCAAATTCGGAAGCGAAGATTCATCATGAAACCCCTTCCGCTTTCCATGTTGATGGTTTACAGATAAACACCACATAAACCGAAAGAGCAACCGCTTAAGCACCAAATCAAATGCTTCATTTCTTCTTTCTGAACTAATAAGGACCACACATGCCATCATAAAGTCAAGCACAAAATGCGGAAGACATCCGTCAACAACACAAAGATCAAACAAGAATTAAAAAAAATGCTTCAATACCCGAGGAAACATTCTTTTTCTCAGTTTCTCTTTTAGGAATAAAATTCCTCTCAAACCTTGGAATTCGAATTCATCACATAATTACACAAGTTCAAATCTCTTAAATTAGCATCCTCAAAGATATGCTCAATCCAAAATACATCTCCTACTACTCCTCCAATAGCTTGGTACCAAAATCTCATCACTACCGGTACTTGACCACCACCAAACAGCTGCCAATTTACACTTTGTAAAACTTTGCAACACAAATACGTTGATCCTTTCTAAAAAGGAAGAGGCGAACAAGGACGAGTTTCGTCACACAGGAAAATGTTGCTCCTCACAGTGAGCACGAAACCAAAAGAAATAATCTGATAACGATGATCTTGGAAAACGAAAGTTGAGTTCACCGCTGAGGGCACCCATCCCTCAAAAAGAGAATATCAAACAACAACCAATAAGGAAATGACATTACGATTGAAACTCGACAACTCCTGAGCGAAAGGAGCGGAAAGAGTAGGACCGGAAACAGGCGACTAGAGGGGGGGGGTGAATAGGAGCACCAAATATTTTTTCACTTTGAATGGATTCAACTCGCAAATCACTCCAATAGCTATGAGAGCTATGAAGATGAATGCTTAAGCACAGTGCAAGTCTTGTGTTGAACCCTCTCCTAACCCCCAAAGGCACAAAGACAAACTCCTGAAGAAGTTCTCAAAAAGCAGAATCGGTACTACCACAAGTAAAGAAAGGTACTACAAGACCGAGGTACTACCGCAGGCAAATGAAAGGTACTACCGCAGGCAAATGAAAGGTACTACCGATTAACCTGACGATGAACAGAACAAAAACTGCAAAAGTCCTACAACCGGTACTACCTCTGTGTTAAGTGAGGTATTACCGCATAGCGGTACTACCGGCTAATAACTTGCGGTACTACCGATTGTCCTGGAGGATGAACCCGACAGCAGAAAAACCAAATCTAAAATTGGCACAACTTTTGATCTACACTGGCAAACTTGATAAAACTTGAAACATAGCTTCCCTATGAGGTTAGGAACCTATTCCAAACAAGGATCGAATAGATCCACACAAAAGTTCCAACCTTTCAACGATTTGACTGAAGATGTTTCAAGAACTGCTCAAAATACGAAAACTGAGATTCAAATGATTTGAGACTTGCTCGTGGGTGGAAGATCGACAAGATGGTCTCAGATGTATACCCACTTGTCACAGCAAGCCAAAGCACAACAAGAACAAAGAAGAAATCTCACAGATCTAAGAAAGCCCCAAAAACAACAAATAAACAATAAGAACACAAAGGACTGATCTTGAGCAATCTGGTTGGATTGATTAGGATAGATGAATGATTGTTGATTACAGCCACTCCTACCAAGGAGGACAAAGCTCTCTTCCAGAGCACACACTCTCAATCCAACTCTAGAACCCTAGCTCTCCATCTCCCCTCTTAAAACCCTAAAACCAAATAGGATAGCACTTGGGGGTTTTGGCTGGCTTCTCCACGACTTCAGCAAGCAACAACAGCAGCCACCAACCCTATTTATATGGAGGCTAAGCATCTAGAGAATATTCCATTAGGGCACCCATTAAACCCTAACACACAAATGGGTTACACATACACACGCATCTCAAAGCGCTGTCTTCATCATCAATTGACCTAAACTGCTTCACCATGCGCCGACCAGCATGTGATTTTAGCCAAAGGTCACCAAGGCGGTATTTGGTGAAATTACCAAAATACCCCTCCTCGATCCTTCTCCAAAAGACCGAGTCCACAGATCGTGAAGCAATCACATGCTTCGCCACGTGTAGGTTGATCAACGGCTCCATGTCGTCAAGTCTCTCCCGTCCGATCCCACCGGCACCATTGAGCACTTGCAACGACTCCCGCGCCGCTTGATCCAACCAGTCGCACCGAACTGCCCGTCCGGTCATCCATGTCCATTCTGCACCCCGCTTGAGTCCTCTGACCTCACCCGGCATTCTTGATCGTTCTGGACCTCAGCTCTCCAAGCTTAGTCCCGATCCTCCTCGCCACGACCGTCATAGACCGCAAGCCACCGCGACAATAGACCAAGAAACCGTTTCCGGGAACAAGTTCTTCACAACTTGACCCACGTTAGCCAAAACATGCATCATGCAACACATATGCACTGATGAACATGAACTTGACCTAACCCAAAATCAAATCTCCAAGAAATTTGACAATCAACACAATTCAATCCAAAAGCGATACTACCGCCACACAGTCACCGGTATTACCGCAACGCGGTCATACCGTTCCCACAACAGCGGTACTACCGCACCCTGGAGAAATCCCAAAATCTCCAACAACATCCTCTCTGGAATTTCCATACCGCACACACGCGGTCATTCCGCCCTGCGGTACTACCGGTAACCAAAGCACGGTACTACCGCTCGAGGAGAAATCCACACTCCAAAGACACCTTCTCTGAAAAATCACAACCGCCATTTACCTTGCGGTACAACCAGCTCGCGGTACTACCGCCACTTCCCAGTGACTACCGCTCCACTTAAACGCTCAAAAGCCTCGTAACAAAGCCCTTTCATCTGGGCGTCCGATCTCGACGGACGCCACAAAAAACCAATGAGACCAAGGACTCATGTAATATCAAGCAACTCACAAGCGGTCATACCGCACCGTGTAGTACCGCAGCTTCAACGCCAGTACTACCGATTTTTCGACACTTCTCGAAAACTCCAGATTTCAACAAACTTTCAAAGCAATTGCCAATTGTCTCATCACCTAAGATCATGAGCATGTCCACATGACATCCACAATGCCCTCATGACATCCACAGAAAGTTTAGGCACAATTCAATTAACTACAAGTTACAAAACTTGACTCCAATTCTCAAATACTCCTACTGCACTCTTTCCTTTAGCACTGAAATTAATTCTCTCTCTCTCTCTCTTTTTTTTCTAAAACAACACTTTGCCACAACGAACAAGATAAGTTCTTTAGTCCAACCCACAAGAACTAATTAAGAACCAATAAAATTCTTCAGCACGTCTTATTTGCTCGGAACAGTTCAACTACCCATGAAACATAAGATCCAAATGATCTCAGCTACAAAACTCGAAACATCTTTGATTACGGGAAATCACGAAAAGCCAGCAAAATTTTCTCTTCTTAAAGGAATCAACATAATAATTCTCTTTGATTGCAACCTCACGTTGCCAACTCAGACCAAAGAGACTTAAGATTAAATCACACGAATCTCTTAAGAAGCAATAGGACATTCCATTACATCATTTTATTTAAAATAATTTCAGCTACTACATAATTCATGAGCTCTCAAAAGATTATGAAAGCAAAACTTGAAATATTATCATTTAAACAATATCACCATAGGTGATCAAATTACTACGAGGATTAACATCAGTCTCACATTCTGACAGTTTTATAACATCAATATCATACATTAATGCCAAAAATCATCAAACTTTATTACCCCATTCTAAAGCTTACCCAGAGAAACACAAGCCACAAGGTTGAAACAAATTTATTTTAACAAGATCATACTATGCAATAGCAAATTTCACAAGGCACGCTATCAAGGACCACTTATGATTTTCATCTACTCAATGGTTGGTGTGCCCAACACCAACTTTAGCTCTCAAAAACAATTGACCAATGTATTAATCATGTGTAAAGTTCCAAATAAGAGATCAATCTTACAAATCAACTATGGTTATAAACAGCAAAACAACTTGCCAATCAGACGATCAAAGGTTTGCTTTACGAAAGCCAATAAAGACCGATGAACACCTCTCAACTGCAATGAACCACTAATCCAAGAAAACTCATCCACCACATCTAAACAAGAATAACCACTCCAAACTCAAAGAAGACAATAACTCTCCCAAAGAAACTCATACTCAACACCTGGAACTAGTTGATTCGAGGTAATCACTCCATTAATCTCATGCCCCAAACGGTGGTGCAACTTGGCAACCCAAGGCTACAACCATGACCTAAATCTCTCGTCGTCTACTATTATAACATACAATATTCATATAGGCATAACATAAGTACTCATAACCAATTCATAATAGCAATGGTCAAAGTGACGTAACGAAAACGTACATGCAATGCTTGGCACATCCCCATCTTACTGTGCACAGTGTGTCAATTTCATATTCAATTACCACGGACCTAAAGCCGCTCGATACCAAGCTGTAACACCCATTTCAACATGAGCCTCGAATGCTACTAAACTAATCGAGTAACAAATAAAACTGAGCCTATTTAATGAATTTCGACAGAACCTCCTTTGTATAGATGGCTATACCAAAGGTTCAAACAATTTTATATAACATCAAATCAACGCTCTAATCATCCAATTTAATCAAATCATCAACAACATCCAAAATATGCTAAACAACCTAAGAATAATAAAAAGGGCATCCATAATCTTCTATCAACTCTATTACATGAATATTAAATCATCATCCAAATTATCCATTCATGAATTGTTTGTGCCAAGGTGCAACCAGACTTAAATCTATTCCCTCCCATGCATGTCGTTCTTGTAAGGGGTACCTATAACCACAAACAGCAGCAAGAGTGAGTCCACGACTCAGCAAAGTGCAATAGTAAATTAAACATAGCATCATAAGTAGTCAAAGGGATTAAACAATCACACCATGAACAACAGCATCATGTACCACAAATCCATCTCTTATGATAGCATCATAAGCAGTCACAGGAAATAAACGATCACATCATGAACAACAGCATCATGTACCACAAATCCATCTCTTATGATAGCATCATAAGCAGTCACAGGAAATAAACGATCACATCATGAACAACGGCATTAAAACCACAAATCCATTTCTTATGATAGCATCATAAGCAGTCAAAGGAAATAAACGATCACATCATGAACAACGGCATTAAAACCACAAATCCATCTCTTATGATAGCATCATAAGCAGTCAAAGGAAATAAACGATCACCTCATGAACAACGGCATTAAAAAAAACCACCAATCCATCTCTTATGCAGAAATGTAATGAACATGTCATGAATGCACCTTCTTCAACTTCCTGGCATTTACCGGTAATGCCGAGTAATGTATCCGTCGATACATACTCAAGGCCTGTGCCCTCTAGGCATAGGGATCCAATGCCCACACTCCACGAGTGTGGGGACCCAAGCCAGTCCAATGCAAGACGGGGATCCAATACATACTCAAGGCCTGTGCCCTCTAGGCACAGGAATCCAATACCCACACTCCACGAGTGTGGGGACCCAAGCCCGTCCAATACAGGATGGGGATCCAATACATACTCAAGGCATGTGCCTTCTAGGCACGGAGATTCAATGCCATGATGCAAATGCACATGTCCAAGGTCATTATCATGATTCATCATTGTCATCATTAACAAGGTAGTCTCATTGCCCACCTTGCCCCATCATTATTGCCATCACTCATGAAACCGTGACCATGTAAATACCATCATTTAAACATTGCCATGTAGGCACCCTCATGTAAACACCATCATTAACAAGGTAGTCTCATTGCTCACCTTGTCCCATCATTATTGCCATCACTCATGAAACCATTACCATGTAAATACCATCATTTACACATTGCCATGTAAACATCCTCATGTAAACACCACCATGTAAGCGTCATCGTATAAACATTAGCATGCGTCGTCATGTAAACATTTTCATGTAAGCTTCATCACATAAGCATCATCATTAAACTATGGCATTCACGCTCATTGACATTACCAAGCAGCAATCATCAACAATCAACTATGGCATTCAACAAGTGTGAAATATAAAAACTCATTAATACTACTTGCACTTGCCTCAATCGTAGGACAGAAGACAAATGGCGGAACGCTCTTGCACCGGGGTTCACCACCACCTGGTAACCATGTATGACACTAGGCATCAATCAACCATGCATAACAAGACATTAATCGTAGCGCTCTACAATGTCTCCCCATAACCCAAGATTAATCATTTTATCTACTCAAGCTAGTCAACAAGATGACAGGAAGTTATATTGGACAGCAGTGTTAAAAACAATTTCTCACACTGTTAAAAGTATGAGCACATAGACATTATGGCTGCTAGGTATTAGGCACCACAATCTATGGCAAGATGTACCACACATCTAACAAACAAACAAACAAACAATACAAACATATAAACTACAAAGTCATAACTCATAAGCGGGCCAAACAAATCTCATCAGCTAGGCATTTCACAAAACACTAGAATCTGTCATGTAAGGACGACAAATTCCAAAGGCAATCAACCTCTAAACATCATTGCAAACTACAACACATATTCAGTTCACCCATCGCAGATGCAAAGATAACGTTTAGCAAAAGTAACAGAACAATTTAGTAACGATAGATGCAAGTACATATCACTGAACTCACTAACACAATAAGAATAAGCGTAGGTGCGTACTATTTCATACTTCAGTATTTGCTCCTCTATCCAATTCTCTAAAATAAGTGGTTCTACACTTCATTTACCTTATCACTCAGCACCAAAATAAAACAAGCACAAGTCCGAAATGGCTCCCATTTGTGCAAAGGCAGATCTTCTTAGCTTGTGAGCTCGACAGAAACCAAACCCATCGCACATGCTCAGCTACCACAACAGTGTCGTGCATCTCAACAACATTGTGAGTCCGTCCTCTGATATGGCCAGGGAGTCGATCCTTCCAATTGCACAAATGATTTAAGATTTCATACTAACACATCAATTCATTAAGCATTTAAGATTTCGTCTCACCTCACCAAATCACCCTCCTTGCCATTGCCAGTTGCCACTAGAACCTGGGCGGCTGGGCCAAACTGCCAAAATGGCCAAGGCGCAAAGCCGACAGCAATAAGCGACACCTGACCCACGAGCCCAGAGGGGAGCGGTGGCCGGTGAGGAGAAGGTCACCGAGCTAGACGGCCAGTGACACGGAGTCGAAGGGACCTCTGGCTAGAGCAGGATGGGGACACCGGCAGCCGGGCGCGGGCGCTGGGCGCAGATCTGGGTGCGGCGGCGGTGAAGGCGCCGAGAAGAGGAGCCGCATCGGCAGCACAAGGCCAGAGGGGAGGCGCGCAAAGGAGCCAGGGGGCAGCTGGGGAGGCGAGCTGGGACGGCGCGTCGAGCAACGCCTTCTTGGTTGATGGGGTGGCGCTGCATGTGTAGGTAACGCCGCCTGGTGCTGGCATGATGGCGTCGACGGCGGCGGCGCGCATGTGGACAAGGGGTGGTGCGGTGGTGCCCTTGCTCGCGACGGCGACGACGTCTAGACCGCGCGGCGAGTAGGCATCGGACCGGGTCGGCGGTAGGGTGACGGTGGTGTGGAGACTGGGGACGCGGAAGATCATGTGGCGGTAGTAGGGGAAGGAGGCGCAGCCCAAGTGCTGGAGGGATGGCAACGGCTCAAAAGCAGGGAAGGGGGTTGGGAGTTCGGCCAGAGGGAGATGTGCTGGGGAATTAGGGTCCTGTTGGCCTCTCTCTCTCTCCCTTAAAAAGGTGTGGAGCCAAAGCTCTCTTGGGCCATAGGCCAAAAAGGCCAAACATTAACCCCATTTCCCACTAGATTCTAATTTTTTATTATTAATTCAATAAGTACTCATTCATAATATAGGATATTACACTAATAGTCGTGTTAATTAATAGGATAGCAGAGATTGTTGAGTTATTGTCAAGTATGACTCGACCTCGGTTAGTAACCCTTTGGGAGTTAGATTATCTCTAAGGATAACTTGACCAAAAATATATTTATTTATTGATGTTAGTGATTGAGTATATTTAAATCCTGATTAATCAGTTAGGGTATTGTGAATGGGTATATTGTGGTCGAGTAGTTGCAATTGATTGGTGTGGGTTAGGGAAGGTCTAAGATTGGTGAAATGAATCGCCTTGGGCGGTTACTTGATTGGTGAGGTGTGTTGACATTAATGACTGAGGTTATTGTTGAGTTGTGTGAAATTTTAGTCATCAGATCTGAGGGTTACCTATCAAGTATACCGTAAATTCATTGTAGGAGTCTTAGAGGTTGAATTTAGGGCTTTGCATCTTTATGCTAGCATCTTGGTTTCCCATGATTAGGTTCCAAGAGTAATGGTGATATTTGATAGAATCCTTTGGATGCAGTAAATGAGTGTGAATGTGGTGAATTTCAAGTTGATTATCCTTAAAAGATTGATGTGATGTGACTGTGGCTAAAATCTATATTGAGGTGTGTTGGGAATTATTTGTCAAAAGTAATTTCTTTAGTAGAGAAGTTGATCAGAGTATGTTATTGTGGATTGGAAGAGTCTCACTACATAGGTGTGGATTTTGTGTTCAGTTTGAGCATAGCTTTGAGGTTGCCAAATTAAAAGAAATGAATTAGTGTGTTATGCGATGGTTTGAAATCTCATGATTTAAGAGAAAGTTGAATTCTTAAAAGAGAGTTTGACAAAAAAGGTTGTATTCTCGGATAATGAAATGATCTTGTGGTTTAATTGAGTTTTGTCCCTATGACAGATGCCAATTATAAATTGAGTCGATTCTTCTTGGTATGCGTGATTCTTTTTGGTTAAGAAAAAGAAAGGAAATGGTTGTTTTGGATATTCGAGTGATTTCGCCTCTCGCTTATGTGGGGTCCTTTGGCAAATTGTCTACTAGGAAAGTGGAAGAGTTTCATGATGAATATTTTGGTTTTGGATTTAACTCTTTTGGTGGGGAGTTGGTAATGCTTGCTTGCAATGAGAATCCTTTATTTTTAGTCGAGTTCTGTTGTGCGTCCCTGGTTAAAGGAGGTGCTCATTGTTAAAGTGAAGAGATCGATTGATACAAGGAACAAGAGTTTATTGTGTTATGTGCTGGTTGTGTGGTTTGGTACCAAAGGGAATGTTGGCCCAAGGTACATTGGTTATTTCTGAAAGTTGCGGAGATTTGGGAGATAGCGTATCACTAGGACCGTCTTGAGTCCTAGCGTGGGGCACAGATCGTTTGTATGACCTATTATCGAGGGAGTACTAGAGAAATCTGGAGCGTGAAGTTTCGTTAGGGCCGTTGACCCACGACTAGGACCGTGCCTTCGAGACATGACTGTTGAGTGACTCATGAAAGGTTGGGACGAGTAATAAGGCATAACACGTCAGTTATGTTAGGGTACGGTGGTCCCATAATTCCGAGTGGAAAACGACTTGGGAATTGGAGTCTCGCATGCACGAGCATTATCCGGTATTGTTCACAGCAGTGCGTAGTATTGTGGTAAATTCTAGCTGTGATTATTCTTTGGCGTTGAGTGTGGTTAGAATTCGGGGTCGAATTGTGTTTAAGGGGGGGTAGAATGTAATACTCCAAATTTAATTAAATGAGAAGAAATAAATTAGAGAGAATGACTAATTAGCAAAGCGATTTAACAGAGGATTTGAGGGGGATTAATGTAAAAGGTAGACAACCTGGGCCGGGGCTTTTGGCCCACTTGATTTCAGCCCAAAGGTGGGAGAGGGGGCAGCCAGCCACAAACAAAAGGAGGAGGGGGAAACCCTAGCTTTGCTACATGTCGGGACACAAAATATGCAATTCTGGACCCTCTGTGTATACTGCACTAGTCCAGGATCACGCTAGTGCACACAGTGGCAACATCAGTGAAATATCATTTCCATATACAAAGATAACTAATAAATAGACAAATAACAATAAATATCAGAGTAAAGACCTTAAGGTCAAAGCTTACAATTAATGCTTCAGAGGGGAGATAGCTCAATGAAGGCTGCGTGAAACAAGCAGAATAACCCGGTGATACCCATCCATATGCCCACAGGCAATCAATCAAGGTCTTGCGACCTAGTTCTCCACGATTCTTGAAGTAGACCTTGTCGACTGGCGATTCCTTCACCTCTGCTTAATTTATTAAAGCAAGCATGAGTACACACCGTACTCGCAAGTCATACCACAGAATGCAAATTATAGATGCAAGCATATTCCAAATGAATGGCTTCTGTGGTTATTTTGCAGAAATGCAACATTTGCAGTTTAAATACAAGTAATAGATTGAGAGAATAATTCAAAACAAATAAACAGTAATAATTTGACAGATTTATTTCACAAAGACACATAGCCTAAATAAGTTATTTACATAGCCATATGACTTAGGTCACGCAGCTCCCTTCCCAAGGTTTTCATGAAAAACTACCCCTCGTGTGAAATCCCCGAGCATATCTATGACCGCGGACGCGGCTATTCGAATAGATTAATTTAACACTCTGCAGAGTTTGTACACTTTACCCACAAGATGCAATCAACCGGATCAGAGCTGATCACAACAAAACCTTTCAGAAACTTCGTCTCAAGCATTGACACTCCCGATGTGCTTTACGTCAGACTACCCCACACAGGAAGTAATCCGACACACACCGTTGGACAGGGACACGGCGAACCGCTCCGTGATGTGACTACTTGGTAGCACACCTCCACCCAAGCCCACAGCCTAACCTACAACCTGAGTGATCAATGTCAAGACTCTACTTACTAAGTTAGGCCCGTCCCATACCAGGCATGTGGTTGTACGAGAGGCTCAGTTCAATGGCGCACAAAGTTAAGTCCTTAATTGACCAAGGCAAGACTTCTAAGTTGCTACATATCTCTACACACACAGGTTATTAAGCCCACGCACATAGCTCCACCAAAAGTAGCACACAGTATCCACCACTTGCCCCAGTCTAAATCCTTTCCCACCCTGTTGGTTAAGTGCAACATATGCCATCAACGAGTAATAGCACACAGTGCACACAATTTTTATCACATAGTTCCACAGTCACTTAGTCAAGTTTATATTTGCAACTTACATGAGATGATGACTCGTAGCATGGCTAAGCAATCTAATCGCATCTAACCAACCCACGTTGGTAATACAATAGTACCAACTAAATAAACCAAACTAGGGTGACAAAATATTATGGCATACAATTAGACAAGGAGGTCATAACAAATTGGATATTAACTAATCCCAAAAGCATTGAAATAAATAATTGAAGTAAATGCAATACTTTGAATCAATATAACTTTTGAAAACTAGGTTCAATATGATCAAAGGTATAACTTGCCTTGCTATAGCAATGATGATCTTATTTAACTTTAATCTTCTACTGTCTTGATCTTTAGCTCATTCTTGATCAGCACTTCTCGTAGTATCCACGTCTACTCGCAAATAAGCAAATAAACCAAAGCAAATAAATAACAGAAAGCAAACAAACTCCAAAAATAAAATAATAATCTCAGATAAATAGATATTGAATTGAGATGAATTTAGGAATTTGAATGGACTCAATCGGAGTTCGGATTCAAAAGATATGAGCTTTGGAAGAATCACATGAAATGATGAAATTAGATAGAAAAGAATATTCAGAGAATATTCTTTTGGATCAAATAAAATAAAAGAAATTAGAGACTTACAAGTGGGGTCCACCGGTAAATGAGAGAGAGAACAAGGATAGTGAAAGACATGTGGGACCAACTGGATAAACGGATTTCAGAAATTAGATGAATTTCCAAAAATATGATTAGGGGTTGACATGTGGGCCACTGGTCTATGGACCAAGTCCACAGAGATATGCTAGTCCAAGGTGGACCAAGCTCATGGCTAGGGTTTGACCAAAGGTTGACTGACATGCGGGACCCGCATGTAAGAGAGAGAAACAAATAGGGCTTTAATTGGGTGGATGACATGTGGGGTCAACATGTTAGAGAGGGATAGATATATGGTTTGGATTAATTGAATGACAATGGGATCAATTCACATATAGAACTCAACAAAGAGAACGCTAAATGGATGCCACATGTGGATGACACATGGGACCCATATGGAAGGGAAGGAAAAGAAAGATTGAGAAGAGATGAATCCAAGAACCGAAGGCAAACTTCAACAGGGAAGCAACACAGAGGAACAGGGAGCTGCTCGGCCGGCCAATTCATGGGGCAAGGTGGCTTCGGTAATGCATGAAGTGGCAAGGCAAAGATTAGAGAAACTAGAGAGCAGAGGGAGTAGATTTTCTTGGCTGGCTACACATCAGAGAAGAAGACAGAGAGGAAACAATCCAAAGAACATGCTCCTGTTAACAAAGCTTCAACATAGAGCATCAAAAGCACAGAGGCTGCAGCTGCCGCCGATTGGTTTTAGCGCATATAAGTGCCGGCTTGGTACTGTCGTAGCAAGGTATGGCAGTTGGAATTAGAAAAGATGCATTGACCTTTGGGACCATACCTGAGAGAGAGAGAGGGAAGCACAGGAAATTTCAGAGAGCAACTAGTAGTAGATCGAACCAACAAACCAAGAAACGAAGCTACAGAACACAGACCAAAAACAACAGAAAGTGAAACTGCTGTTGTGCTGATCTTGGTGCAAGGTGATGGCAAGGATTGGTAGAGGAAAGGTGATGCTTGATTCACACATCTGGAGAGAAAGAAAGAAACTAGAGAATCAACAAGCAACCGAACAGGACCGAAACTAACAAAAGTCACATACTGGAACAACAGGCATGAATAGTAATAGGCTGATTATGGCGCACATGATGGCCGGCGGCCGGAGGCGACGCGGCGACGGCGAAGGGGCAAAACGGAAAGGAAACGACGAGCCAGATGCGATGGTGCGATCGGATTTTGGAAAAACTCACCGAGGAAGCGAGCAACGCGATGAACACGTTTGCGCCTTAATGGCCGACGGTGCTCCGGCAATCTTTGGGCGAAGTGGATGGTACCATGACGTAGAGGACGACGACACGAAGCCAATGCCGCAGACGGTTCGACCGGCGAACGTCGGATGAAGGCGCAGTTCGCCGGAGAAGAACTTCGGTTGAAGCTTGGTTTTCTGCAGATTGCGATGAAACGAGGATGATTCGGAGGAATCCAATTTAGGGGATTGAGAGAGGAGATCAAGATGGACGCGTGAGCGCAAACGGCTCGCTTTTATATGCATCGTAGAGAAAGATATGATTTTTGAAAGATTTTCAGTTGGAAACGGATACGAACTTATCTACTCGGTTCGTCCCAAGGAAAACGATGAACAGTGATTCGCTGGTACTATAGCACGCGGCAGGAGAGAGAAAGAGGTGGATTTTCGGAATTAAAGAAAATCCCAAAAAATCAAGGAGATCAAATAAAATAGCAAACAAATCCAGAAGAAACTCAGAAAATACCAGAAAATTCCTTGGAACACAAGGAAGCCAAATAACACAGGTTTTTTATTTAATTGATGTATAGATTAGTCAAATTAAATATTTTTAATTTAGAAAATTCCCAATTAAGCTTTATTAAATCAAATAAAATTGGTGAAATTTTCTAGGGACCTAAACTACTCAAAAGATTTTTGAAAAGCCAAATTTTGGGACGTTACACTACAGTACCACCGTGCTACAGTGTCACCGCCGTTACTGTAGCACGTCCTCCCCCCCCCCACTGTTGCCCCCTCCATGCTGCCCTTCCCTGGCCAAGCTCCTTCCACGCTACTGCTAAGGGATCAAGAAGAAGGAAGAAAGAAGAAGAAGAAGGAAGGATGGGGGAGAAGAGAGAAGGGAGGGGGAGAGAGATCGCGTGGTGTTCATCGTGTTCTTCAGCAGTTCTACAAGGGTAAAGCCCAATCCTCTTTCGATTAGTTGATTAATTGTGTAATTAGGCGTTACCAGTAATAGATCTGTTTAGTACAGTCTGTAAAGATCGACGTTTTTAAAAAAGTTAAGTGCAGGATTTGTCCTTGATGCCTCCTAGAGAATTGTAGGCGACGTCGATACCTTTCAGTAAAGTACTAGATCACGTCGTTTGGACAAGCGGTTCAAATGTTATGAATTGTTTAGCGCTGCTGTTCTGCAATTCTGTAGTATTCCTGACAGTTAATGGTAATTGAACTGTAGCGAATAGTTAATGGAATATTTAGGAGATTTCACTATGATGAAAGATGTAGATAATTGGCTTAGATTTCCAGAAAGCTAAATTTCATGAGATTTGAATAAATATACTGAAAGTTATGATGGTTTTAAGGTCGCTGTCCAAAAACCCTGACGTGAAATAGTTGCTCTGTTAATCAGTTTGTTAAGGGTATTAGATTGCCGAATCTGGAAGGCTCACCAAATAGGTTTAGGTGGGGAATTTGATAAGCTTTCCAGAAAGTCTAAGAACGCGTCATTTGGATGTCGGATCAAAAAGTTATGGATTTTAGAATGTGACAGTCTGTTAAGGGAACATATGGCAGTTTAAAATTTTGGGAGTTGGGTTTGCGCTAGAGAACGTAGCGATTTCGTAATTGGTTCTAGTTTTGTTTTGTCCAGTATTATTGTATTAGCGTGCTTTAAATAAATTCAGGTGGGAGATTGGTCCCGGGGGCAGTGCCCTCTTTACGTCCTCTGTTCTCGCACGGTTGAGGCAAGTACTTTGATTGTTAGATTTATTATGAGTGAATGATCTCATTTTCTAGTATTGTGACTATATGTGTTGTTCATGGATGCTAGAATATTATGAATGTAAATGATCGTGTTTATTAGTATTCTAAAAATATGTGCTATTCATGGATGCTAGAATATTATGAATGTCTATGATCATGAATGCTAGAAGTATGAGTAAGTTTATTCATATGTGATGTTGATGCGAATGCATGATTATGATGGTTTAAGGTTTTGTTCATATGCATCATGCTGACATATTGAAGACTTGGTCACGTGATGACCAAGCATTTATTGAGGTCCCCGTCATGAATATGACGGGCTTATGGTCCCCACACTCGTGAAGTGTGGGCTTAGGTCCCCATACTTGTGGAGTATGGGCAATGGTCCCTGTGCTAGATGGCGCAGACATGGGTATGCATCGACGGATGCATGCTCTGCATTACCGGTAAAATACAAAAGAGAAAGAGAAAAGAAAGTGCATTTGAGCATCTTGCATAGCATGAACATATGACATATTTGTTATAGAGATTTGTGGATGGTTGTTAATGAATACAGTTGTTTATGCTATTGTTGCAATTTATTGTACTTGCTGAGTCTTTGTACTCACTCTTATTGTTGTTGTGTTTTTAGGTACCATTTACAAGAACGGCATGCATGGGAGAGAATAAAATTTAGAGTGGTTGCACAATGGCACGAACTACTCGCATTTGAATTGATAGAATGATAATTTAGTAGTTGATTATATTGCTTAAATAATTCTTTATGATTTCTCCCTTGCTTGGAATAAAATTGTAATAGAGTTGATTAGAGGATTATGGATGCTCTTTGGATTATACTTTAGTTGTTTAGCATGCTATGGATGATATAGTGATGAATAACATAATTTTGGATGTCTTTTGATTATGCTGGATGTTGGATTGTTTAATTATGTTATAATTGACTGTTAGGACCTCCGGTATAGTTAACTATACAACGGAGGTCCTGCCGAAATTCAGTAAGATGTCTTAGTTTTAAATGGATATAATGTTAGTTAGTAGCATTCCAGGCTCATGTTGGGCTAGGGTGTTACACAACACCTATCGATACTATGTTTGCCACGACATGCAACTACTCCTAGGTTCTGTGATGACCAATGATCCTCGGTTTGTCAATCTTGCAATAATTATTTCATACTTATCAATTTATATATATATATATATATATATATATATATATATATATATACACACACACATATACATATATATATACACATATACATATATATATATATATACACATATATATATATACACATATATATATACACACACACACACACACACACACACACACACACACACACACACACACACACACACACACACACACACACACACACACACACACACACACACACATATATATATATATATATATATATATATATATATATATATATATATATATATATATATATATATATATATATATACGACTTTAATCTTCCTAGCGATAGGTTGCGACCATAGCTACAACTACGTTGGAACAAGCCGAGCTCATACATATTCGAGAACAGTTTGCGTACTTCTTGTTGCGTGAGGTCATAAACCCAGATGGGGAGTTCCACAATGTAGATTGAACTTGATTAAGATAAGATTGAACTTAAAGGTACATGTGTGTATTTGTTCATAAATGGATAATTTTAGTTCATTTGAGTTAATTGATTTGTGAAATGGATGTGCTTGTTTCTGAAATGAATGTGAATTGGATGTATACATGTATTTGTTGTGTTTCTGCTTGTTTCAGGAGACATGGCTAGCATTTCCTAAGGCTAGCCAATAAACATAAATAGATTTAGTAATACAAAAAAATATCACAGACAGTTCCTTAGGAAAAAACCGTCTATGTTACATCAGCTATCATAGACGGTTTCATCTACAAACCATCTGTGATTCATAAGCTATCACAAACGATTTCATCTACAAAGTGTCTGTGATACATCAGCTATTATTGTAATACCTCAAATTTATTCTAGCAAAGGAAGTATTCAATAGAGAATAATAGATTAAAAAGGGAGTTTTCTGCTATTATTCGAGAACCTAGGCCTCGGGCCTTGGCCCAGGAGGCCCAGGGGGAGTTGGCCACTTAATGGGCCAAGGGGAGCCGACCATTTAAAGTGCCAAGGGGGGAGGTGCCCTTTTCCTCCAAACCCTAGTACGGTAGCACGATGTGCTCTGATACCACCGCCGCTTCTTCTGATTACTCGCCTCCCGCATTGCCATCTTCCAGCGTCGCTATTTCCTACTTTGGTGGCTGACCATGCAGGAAGAAGGAGGGTAGAGAAAGGAGGAGAAGAAGAAGATCCTCTTCGTGGGTTTTTGTTTAGCATCTTCCTGGGGTTCTACAAGGGTAACAATTACTGTTCTTCGATGGTTGGATCATAGTAGATGCGATATTGATAATGTATATTGGATCGAAATCCTGCTACGAGTTGTGGATATCATGGGGATATGCCCATGATCTTAGGATGATGAAACAATTGGCAATGTGGCTTTTGGTTTGAAGTTTCATGTGTTTTCGACAAAGTTTGGATCTGTCGGTCGGTGATGCGGCCGGCTTTTGTCTTGAATGTTGATTTAAGTGGTAGCGATTTTGGGATAGGTCATATCCATGTTTGTTAATGCATATGTGTTGCATATTGCATGTTTTGGCTAACGTGGGTCAAGTTGTGAAGAACTTGTTCCGGATTCGTGTTTGCTTGTCTATTCTTTGTCGGTGGCTTGCAAGTCAATGACGGTCAGCGGCGAGGAGGATCGGGACTAAGCTTGGAGAGCCGAGGTCGAAACGATCAAGGATGCGGGTGGTCGGTGACTCAAGCATGGCGCAGAATGGGCGAGATGATCGAGCAGGCGGTTGGTCTGTTGGTTGGATCAAGCGGCGCGAGTCGTTGTAAGTGCTTTCGATGGTGCGGTGGGATCCGGACGGGAGACTTGGCGACATGGAGTGTTGATCAACCTACGTGGCGAAGCGGCGATTGCTTCATGATCTGTGGACTCGGTCTTTTGGAAATGATCGAAGTGGTATTTTGGTAATTTTACCAAATACCATCTTAGTGACCTTTGACTAAGCTTGCGGCGCGGGTCGGCGCATGGTGAAGCGGTTTAGATCAATCGGCGATGAAGGCGGCGCTTTGAGATCGTGTCGTATGTATTCCGTTGATGTTGGGCCCTAACGGAAGCCCGTTAGGTTTTAGGGTTAGGTTGCCCTATAAAAGGAGCTGTGATGGTCATTTGTTGTTTTGGCTCGCCTGCAAAAGCGAGGCTTTAGGTTTAGGGTTCTTTGAAAAAAAAAAAAAAAGTGAGGCGTTTTGGGGAACTTGTGGGCGGCGCCTCTTGGCACGATGTCCTGGCGGCCTGGTTAGCCACAGCAAAAACGAGAGAAAAATGGTGAATCTGAGCGTGGCTGCAGTTTATCCGGTTTGATGTTTTGATTTTCCTTATTGCCTTGAGCTATAGTTTCTCGTTCATGTTTTTGGCTGCTCTTCTCTGCGTGTGAAGCGCTGTCTTTACTACCAAAACGAGAGCTTCGGCGTATTCTGCGCCCAAAAACCGGATCTGGGAGTTCAAGAGAAAAGCAGAGATGCGGCCGTGTCCGTAGATTGAGGATCTGGCATTTTACTGCTTGAATCTGCGTTTTGCTTCTTGCTCGATCATCGTTCGCAAATTCGGGAGGAAAAGTAGCGATCGGCGATAAGATTTTCTTTGTTTGAGTTGATGTCTGCGCTCTGTAGCATAGGTGCAGTAGAAAGATGATCTTGGCGGCTTGTAGCCCGATCGCCATCTATGTGCGACTACAGGTCTCGGTTTTGATGGCCAGCATATTGCTTTGATCAAATATCCAGAGGCTGCCATCATTGATCTGTTCTGCTTCATTGATGCGGCGCTGGTAGTCCTCGTAGAAACCGAGGCTGAGCGGCGGTCAAATCCTACACACGAAAATCGGATCTGAGTAGAGCAGTTGATGTGTTAGTCTCAGCGATTGCTGTTCTTGCTTTATTTTTATTGCTTGGTCGGTTCTGGTGGCTGCGTGTAGCTCCTGTTGAGTCAAAGAAAAGGCTCAGAGAGATAAGGATGGGCTGCTGATTGTAATGTCTATGGGATTGCCGTCCTTTTAGTTCTGCATATGAGTAAAGTTTTTTTTATTCCTTTGTTCAATCCGTTCTCTGCTCAGTTTCTTCGTTTTGCTGCCTTGAAAAATCCGGCAGCTGTTCTTGATCTGAAGATCTTGTCCCTGGCGGCGTGTTGTTACATCACGAGACCACGGCGGCCTCGATTCTCGGCGCCAGTGTTGCTAGCTTGGCGGCGCCCTCGAGTGAAGCGATTAGTTTTATGGGGCGGCTTGTTTGTCTTTGCGATCCGTTTTGATTGCTTGCCGCTCGGCACTGTGTTTTTTTTTGTTGGCTGCTGTGTGTTTTGAGCCTTTGCTGTTTTCAGATCCTAGGGTTAAGTCCTGCGGTGCTAGAAAATGAAGCTGGGACTGGCGGCGCCCTGAGTGAACTCGAGAGAAACAAATCCCATGGTGCCGGCCTCTGACCCAGGGAGTATTTTGCTGGTTTTTGTTTTGCCTGTTGCGGCCTGTGCTCTCCCCTGAGAAGTTTGCTTCTATATTCCTTCTCTGGTGCGCCTGAAAAATCTGTGTGGGCTCGGACGACTTGATTGGTTATGGTAAAAACAAGCGGCTCAAGGCTGTACAAACAATTCTTAATTGCTTATGCTGTTGGGTTCTCACACAGGAGCGACAGGGATCCTCGTGTGCTATATCTTGGTGCAGTGCCTAGATTTATTTCTTATTTGCATCTTGTGGTGTACTATTCATCTCATATATACTGCAAGCTAGTTATTCCTTGCGTATCTTCCTTTGCGGTTGTGAGATGTTTTTAGTCGTTTACTTCGGGGTTTGATCGGATTCAACACGGGTCATCCGTGTGCTCAGTATCTGAGATCTTCA
Organism: Phyllostachys edulis; assembly: GCA_036346405.1. Taxonomy (NCBI): domain Eukaryota; kingdom Viridiplantae; phylum Streptophyta; class Magnoliopsida; order Poales; family Poaceae; genus Phyllostachys; species Phyllostachys edulis. The sequence continues at coordinate 17,703,127 of CM070568.1, forward strand.
TAGCTTTTATAGCTATTGGAGTGAAAGTAGTGTTGAGTTCGATCGAGGTGAAAAATAGAGAAAGCGTCTATTCACCCCCCCCTCTAGTCGCCTTTCCGGTCCTACAATTGGTATCAGAGCCAAGTTTGCTCTTTTGTGATCTTTATTGATCTTTGAGCATGGCGATTAGTGTGAGGACTTGTGTGCGCTTCCTTGCATCTTGTCGTGGTTCTTTTACCAATGATGTTGGCCGTAACAAAATTTTTGAATGCATGATAAGTCTAATGGCGATGGAGGAGGAAGTCTCATGTGATATCTGTGGCAAATCCTTTTGTTTTGATTGTCCTAGTTTCAGAGATGAGTCACTTTTAGAGCCCGAGGAGAAGAAGCCCAGTGACATATGCACAGCAGCTTTTGAGGATGAACATGATGGAGAGGATTTTGATGATGAGCCTTTTGATGATGATGATGACTCTTATGAGGACGATCCCCTACTCAAGCTAAACAAGGTGAGCAAAGAAAAACTCATTGATGGATTGATTTCATATGAATATAAATTGCATGCTCTTAGGAAGAAAATGAAATTGCTAAAAAGAGAAAAGAATGATTTGTCTCATGAGCTCTCCGAATTGAAAACCTCCATGAATGCTTATGATTCATTGCTTGTAGACATGGAGAACCTGAATAACTCTCTTGCATGCCTAAAATCTGAAAATGAAATTTTGAAATCAAATGTTTCTATGCCTTGTGATTCTTGTATTGCCTTACATCATGAACTTGACAATGCTAAGTTAGAAATAGGCAATCTTAGTTCTATGGCTAGAAATAATTGTGATTCTTGTGTAGGCATACTTGCTGAAATTGAGAAGCTTAAATTGACTAATTCCTTTCACCTTAAGCAATTAGAGAATGCTAGAGCTGAGATTATTGAAATTGAAGCTAGGCCTTGTAGCATGTGCTTAGAACATGAAAATTTGCTTAAGGATGGTTTAGTCTCTTGCAAGAATTGTGCTTGTTTAGAAACTGAAATTGATGCTTTGACCTGCATGCTTTATTCGAAAGCATCATTAATTTCTTGCACATCTTGCGTTTCTTTGAAGAGCGAGATTGAGTCTTTGCGCGATGATATGAGCGCCAAATCATGTGACTCTTGTATTTGCTTTCACTCCGAGATTGATGTTTTTAAGATTTCTCTTGCATCTTTGCATTCGGAGTTGGAGTCTTTTTGTGCTAAACGTGAGTCACTTGATGTTGGTTTTTGTGGCTTTGGATAGCTCTTCTTTGGTGAGTTCGACTCTTTCGGACTCTTCTTGTGTTGTCCAACGGATTTCAAAAGACAAATGTGCTTTTTTCTCGAATGGTACTAAATCTTCACAAAAGAAGTACCATTGCACATTTTGTAAGAAGAATGGACACACTTTTGGGTTTTGCTTTCGCCGTTTGAAACATGAGCGTCGAGTGCGTCGTCGTACCTCTAGAAACACACATAGCCTTTCTCATGGCATGTGTGGGTCTAGTGTCGATACGAGGACGAGTCATGATGCTAGTTCTTCTAGGACTTCTTCTTTGAGCCATAATGGTGCTTCGTCCTCTCGGACCGTGTCTACTAGTAGACTTTTACACCATTGCTCATTTTGTGGGAAGAATGGACATCATGTAGATTTCTGTTTTCGGCGTGCAAAACAGATGCATCGAGCTCATGCTTCTAAGTCTCTTAGTGGGCATGGTCTTTCTCATGACATGCACACTAAAGAGCCAAGCATGAAGACTCGCTTTGTTGATGGCTTCTTTGACATCTTTTCTAGTGGTGTCGGACAGCACCGTGGACATGGTTTGCATAGTCTTGGTTTTGGTCCACGAGCTGCCTCGAGGCAGGATTTCCGCCGTTGTCCAAGAGGTGGACCTCATTTTGTTCATCGAGGTACTCACCCACGGCGAGGTTGTGTGAGTTTCTTTGATGCTTCTGTTGGTTCTCATCATGGTGCTTTCAAGCAAGGCCATTGCCGCTTTTCTAGAGATGGACCTCGTTTTCCTCATCGAGCTGTCCACTCGCGGCATGCCTCCAAGGTTGAGATTGGATCTTCTTGCATGGACCATCATTTGCATCATGCTAACTCACATAATGTTTATTTGTTTACGGTGGTGGTGTGTCCAAGGTTTGGGTTCCCAAGCATTTGCTCTCTAACCCTTCGGGACCCAAGACTCGGACACTTTGTCTTTCTCATGTGTAGGTACCGAAAACGCGGGTTGGAGAACATGGACTTAATGGATTCTGATCTTTTGCTTCATTACATGATCGAGACACTTGATGGTTCTCCACCTCAATGATGGCCTCTAAGAGGCATGTGCTTTAATGATCGGTATCTACACCTGTTTTGTGAGCAATCTTATACCTTCATGCCCTTATCTTCATGATTATTCATACTTGGCATGTTGTGCTGTCTTTGTGCTCACTTGTACCATATTGGCATGTGTTATTCCCTTGATATCTTTCACCATGCCTTTACCTTGCTTGTATATCCATATCTCATAGTTGTTCTTAATTTCCATGGGTATATGAGCTTGATTTTGTCATCATGAGCTTGTGCTGTCTTGTACCCTTATTATCTTGCTCATGTTGATTTTTGTCTTATGTATCCACTTGTTCACTTGATATCCATGTTAGCATTCATTATTCATGATTTGTTCTAAAATGTTTTATGCTTACATGGTTATTGTGCTTTACTGTTAATTGTGGATGCATGAGTCTTGCCATAGCTTTCACTAGCTTGCTTTTGACTGTGTATATGATGGGTGATATGCTATGTGCTTGTTTGCTTGCTCCTATGCCTTATTGTGAATTAAGGATAGTTTGAGCTTTATCATATCTTGGATAGCATGTACTACAATTGATTTGTCTATATTCATGCTCATGCTCTTAGTTGTTGATTATACGCTGTTATGAGCTTTGGATCATCTTTTGCTATCCTTGCTAGTCATGTGTCTTGGTACTGTTTCTTTAGATAATGTTTCACTAACCTAGTACCAAGGCATAGACTTCTTTTGTCTCTTTTGTGTAGTCTTTTTCAGTTAAGAAGAAGAACAAGTGGTCAAAGACTTCAGCTGTTGGTTCTTCTTCATTTATGCCTTCAATGATGACTATTACTTCTCGGAGACGAAGGAATTTGAGATGAGGATGATGGGTGAGCACAACTACCTTCTGAAGCTTTAAGGATTGGATCTTCATCTATCATGACTACATCTCACTGCCAAGCAGTGGGACTCAGGTTCGAGCTTCTATACCTTTTGTGTATGGTATCCCTAGTCTACCTTGCATTGCATCTGGTTTGTGTCAGGTGTTGGGTTTGTCGAGTTCAGGGTAGATAGGAGGCTCTGTTCTAGCACGTGTCTTTTCTAGGCACTCTTCTTATCCCATGATTTGCTAGGATGCATTCTTCTCACAGCTTAGGTTGAGCTTGTCTCCCAATCACTAGTGTTAGCAGGTTTTTGAGTTGCCTGTAAGCTTTTTAGTGTTGGTGTTTCGCTCCCTAGCTTTTTGAGTTGCTATCCCTAGAGATCTTGTGGTGTTTGAAGTTTTTGTGCTAGTTTTTGTGGAGTTCTTGACACCTTTGGCAGGTCTCCCCTCAAGCTTTTTAGACCCAACAAGGTTTGCCACCTTGAGATGCGAGTTAGGGATAATTTATCCCTATGGGTTGGTTTGAGGGGGAGTTGGTTCTTTTCAGAACTTTCTTAGTTCTTTTTTGAACCTTTTCTGTTCATCTGAACTTTCCTTGTTCATTTGAACTTGTGTGGATCTTTTCTGATACCTTTTTTTCAAGTGGTATCTTCTTTGGATCTTTTTTAGGCTTTTAAGTCTTTTGTGCATCTCATTGTATCATATTACATACAAATGAAAAATCACAAAAAGATACTTGTAATATAAGCTTTACCGCTTCTTTCTTTTAATTAATGAAGCTTTGCTTATTACCCTATTGAGCTTTAGTATTTCAATTCTTGCTCAAGATCGTGTCTAGTTCTTTGACTTGCTAGAATTATCATGCTTTTACATTTGCAGCAATGTCTTTGCTAAATAAGCTAGAACTTTTAATATAACTTAAACTGAAAATTGCAATTTGTGGATCTTTTAGCTAGTTGCACAATTAGTGATCCTTTTGTGACATTGGCCCTGTCAAAATTGCTTTGTTAGCTTTGGAATCTAGAATTGAACATCTTTGAGCTTTCAGTTTATTAAAGAATCTAAAACAGCCCTTGTGCAAAATGAAAAATGATCTCTTTTGTGCGAAAAAACTGATCTCACCAATTCTTTCTCATGAGACGGCTTGCCATTGTACTAGGCATGAACTCAGGGGGAGTTTTGGATGACCTAGACCACTCTTTTAAGCTTTTTGTTGCTTGGGATGGTCGTAGTGAGGCTTGAGATCTAGCACATGGCTAAAAATGCAAATTGTCAAAATTGGTTGAAGCTTAGGAAGAGATTGTGGATGGCTCCTAGTCCAGGATCTTCTTTACTAAGATAGACCTTTAATCAACTTGAATATTCATTGCAAATGAAAAATAGTTGAAAATTGGGCTTTTGACAAAAATTGAGTTAAATGATTCAATTCAGGACTTTTTATCTTCTAGATGGTCTTTGCTAGCTTCTTGATCTCACATTGACATTCTGACAAGGCCATTATCACTTTAGGATAACTGTTGTTGAACTTGCTAATTTTGACACATTGCTTAATTTTACCCAACAACATGTGATATATTGAGCTCATTAGCCTAGCTTTGCTATATATGTCTTAACATGATCTTGCTAGCTTTGTCAGGCTTGTTGTATCTTGAGTAATGGTAGAAATGCCAGCCTGTTCAATTGAGTAATCTCCAAAGCTTCTTTTACCTTAAAAATTGAAAAATCAAAACAAAAATGAAGCCACCCCATTGCATTTCATGCATGCTCTTTCTTTTGCTTCTTCCTTTCTTGTGCATTTGTCATCTCTGAATGAGAGAAAGGCATGATTCCTTGATGAATCCATTGTCAAAGGGGGAGAAGATATAGCGAAAATGTAATGTTAATAAAGAGCTTTTTGGTTTTGGGAGAGAAGTGTTGTAAGGGAGAGAAATGGAAAAATTGAAAAATGATGATCATAGTGAGGGGGAGCATTCATATTGCATTCTTTTGGTCTTATTGTCTTTTCTAAACTTGAATTGCAAATCTTGAAGACTCACGATGATCAAAGGTCGAGTAGAACAATTGTTCTTTCATATGGACCTTAAGTGAGATTTTTGTCGATTCTTTGGAATTGGAAGCTTTCTTGCTTTCTTTTGCTGTATCTCACTTGTTTATGCTATTCTGGAGCCAACTTGGTCTTTTCCATTGCTTTTTCTTGCTAAAGGACCAAGTTGTGCCTTTGTGCGAAAACTGCGAGTATTTTACTTTTCAAACCACAAACTTAAATTTCTGAGAGATTGCCAATGTGTTCATCAAGGGGGAGATTGTGGATATCATGGGGATATGCCCATGATCTTAGGATGATGAAACAATTGGCAATGTGGCTTTTGGTTTGAAGTTTCATGTGTTTTCGACAAAGTTTCAGATCTGTCGGTCGTGATGCGACCGGCTTTTGTCTTGAATGTTGATTTAAGTGGTAACTGATTTTGGGATAGGTCATATCCATGTTTGTTAATGCATATGTGTTGCATATTGCATGTTTTGGCTAACGTGGGTCAAGTTGTGAAGAACTTGTTCCCGGATTCGTGTTTGCTTGTCTATTGCTATGCAGGTGGCTTGCAGGTCAATGACGGTCAACGGCGCGAAGGATCGGGACTAAGCTTGGAGAGCTGAGGTCGAAACGATCAAGGATGCGGGTGAGTCGGTGACTCAAGCATGGCGCAGAATGGACGAGGATGACCGAACGGGCGGTTCGGTGCGACTGGTTGGATCAAACGGCGCGGGAGTCGTGGTAAGTGCTCAGTGGTGCCGGCGGGATCCGGACGGGAGAGACTTGGCGACATGGAGCTGTTGATCAACCTACACGTGGCGAAGCAGGCGATTGCTTCATGATCTGTGGACTCGGTCTTTTGGAAATGATCGAGAAGTGGTATTTTGGTAATTTTACCAAATACCATCTTGGTGACCTTTTGACTAAGCTGCGGCGTGGGTCGACGCATGGTGAAGCGGTTTAGATCAATCGACGATGAAGACGACGCTTTGAGATGCGTGCGTATGTATTCCGTTGATGTTGGGCCTTAACGGAAGCCCGTTAGGTTTTAGGGTTAGGTTGCCCTATAAAAGGAGCTGTGATGGTCATTTGTTGTTTTGGCTCGCCTGCAAAAAAAGCGAGGCTTTAGGTTTAGGGCTCTTGAAAAAAAAAAAAGTCGGCGTTTTGGGGAACTTGTGGGCGCCCCTCTTGGCGAGATGTCTGGCGGCTGGTTAGCCACAGCAAAAACGAGAGAAAAATGGTGAATCTGAGCATGGCTGCAGTTTATCCGGTTTGATGTTTTGATTTTCCTTATTGCCTTGAGTCTGTAGTTTCTCATTCATGTTTTTGGCTACTCTTCTCTGCGTGTGAAGCGCCTGTACTGCTACCAAAAACCAGAGCTCGGCGACTGTTCTGCGCCCAAAAACCGGATTTGGGCGTTCAAGAGAAAAGCAGAGATGCGGCCGTGTCCGTAGATTGAGGATCTGGCATTTTACTGTTTGAATCTGCGCTTTGCTTCTTGCTCTGATCTGTTGTTCGCAAATTCGGGAGGAAAAGTAGCTGATCGGCAGTAAGATTTTGCTGTTTGAGTTGATGTCCTGCTCTGTAGCATAGGGTCTGTAGAAAGATGATCTTGGCGGCTTGTAGCTTCGATCTGCCATCTATGTGCGACTACAGGTCTCGGTTTTGATGGCCAGCATTTTGCTTTGATCAAATATCCAGAGGCTGCCATCATTGATCATTACCTTCATTGATCTTGTTGGTAGTCCTCGTAGAAACCGAAGTCGGCGGCGGCCAAATCTCGCACACAAAATCGGATCTGGCGAGCAGAGCAGTTGATGTGTTAGTCTCAGTGATTGCTGTTCTTGCTTTATTTTTATTGCTTGGTCGGTTCTGGTGGCTGCGTGTAGCTCCTGTTGAGTCAAAGAAAAGGCTCAGAGAGATAAGGATGGGCTGCCGATTGTAATGTCTATGGGATTGCCGTCCTTTTAGTTCTGCATATGAGTAAAGTTTTTTTTATTCCTTTGTTCAATCCGTTCTCTGCTCAGTTTCTTCGTTTTGCTGCCTTGAAAAATCCGGCAGCTGTTCTTGATCTGAAGATCTTGTCCCCTGGCAGCGTGTTGTTCTGTCCTGAGAGCCACGGTGGCCTCCAGTTCTCGGCGGCGCCCTGTGACTGCTAGCTTGGCGGCGCCCTCTGAGTGAAGCGATTAGTTTTATGGGCGGCTTGTTTGTCTTTGCGATCCGTTTTGATTGCTTGCCGCTTCGGCCTTTGTGTTTTTTGTTGGTTCTTTGTGTGTTTTGAGCCTTTCTTGTTTTGAGATCCTAGGGTTAAGTCTGCGGTGCTAGAAAATGAAGCCGGGGGGCGGCGCCGCCTGTGAACTCGAGAGAAACAAATCCCATGGTCTTTGCCTCGACCCGGGGAGTATTTTCTTTGGTTTTTGTTTTGCTGTTGCGGCTGTGCTCTCCCCGAGAAGTTTATACATATTCCTTCTCTGGTGCTCCTGAAAAATCTGTGTGGGCTCGGACGGCTTGATTGGTTCTGGTAAAAACAAGCGGCTCAAGGCTGTACAAACAATTCTTAATTGCTTATGCTGTTGGGTTCTCACACAGGAGCGACAGGGATCCTCGTGTGCTATATCTTGGTGCAGTGCCTAGATTTATTTCTTATTTGCATCTTGTGGTGTACTGTTCATCTCATATATACTGCAAGCTAGTTATTCCTTGCGTATCTTCCTTTGCGGTTGTGAGATGTTTTTAGTCGTTTACTTCGGGGTTTGATCGGATTCAACACAGGTCATCCGTTGTGCCTGTATACAGATCTTCATAGCTTTTATAGCTATTGGAGTGAAAGTAGTGTTGAGTTCGATCGAGGTGAAAAATAGAGAAAGCGTCTATTCACCCCCCCCCCTCTAGTCGCCTTTCCGGTCCTACACGAGTAAATCAGGTTCTGTCCAATGTAGTGTGCGACTGTTTTTGTGTTCTTAGAAGTCGAATTAGAGGGTCCCTTCTCCTAATGTTATGTGGGGTTCGTTCTTAGCTTTTCGTAGACTCAAAGTTCACTCAATTCTGACTTACGGTTTAAAAGTTATGATGAATTCTTTTCTGCTGTCCAGAAATCTGACGTGAATTAACTGTCACTTTGTTTATTAAATTATGATTATGTTAAGGGCAGATTCAGGGTTTCCACCCAACTAGGTTGTTGTAGAATTTTTTATAACCTTTCTATATTGTTAAATAACACCCTATTTGGATTTCTAGAACAAAAGTTATGTACATTTCAATTTTCCTGTACAGTTTGTACGTCGGGTTCTGTTAGTAGTTTTGACCCGTGTGCCACTTTTTGTTAAAGGCAGAATCTAAGTATCTTGCCAACTAGAATTTTGATGGTTGTGTTCTTAGCTTTCCAGAATGATAGGAATCTTGGATTTTGGATAATACAATCAAAAGATATAATATTTTTAGTACCGATGTCCAGTTTATCGTCCTGCTAGACGGTCGGTTTAATTGGATAGATCAACTTTGTGAACCTTGGGTTAGGATGATGCGATTAAGCGTTTGAGTAGCGCTACTTTCACGTTGTTTCTTATTCAAATAAATAATTTGTGTAGGAGGAAGGATTTCGAGTTTACCGGCATCCTCCTTGCCTCATAACGATTCGCAGCACGGAAGGCAAATACCCTGTGAATCATATCATTGATGATTGTTGACTGTTTGGAGTTCATGCTTTCATTTCATTCTATGTTCTATGAGTATATTTCACTGATTCATATTCTTCCTTCATATGTTAATCCATGCTTCATGATATGATGGTTCCACATTCATATTCATTCCTTCAAACTCATGTTCATGAATTAAGACTCATCATTCCAATATGGGCACCCACCATTCCAATGTGGGTAGATTTGGATCCCCGTATGAAACATTCACCCACCATTCCAATGTGGGTAGATTTGGATCCCCGTATGAAACGTTCACCCACCATTCCAATGTGGGTAGATTTGGATCCCCGTATGAAACGTTCTTCATACGGGCCTTGAATCCTCGTATTTTGTAGAATGCGGGCCTGAGTGAACACCGATGGGTGTGTCACTGGCTATACTGGTATAAGCAGAAGAGAAGATTTCATTTATTCATTCATGTCATTCTATATTCAAATTCCATAATGCAATGATTGAGTTCATATTCAATATTGTTCTTATGATTCTATTGTACTTGCTGAGTCGTGGACTCATTCTTGCTTTTGTTTATTTATTTTAGGTGATCGTTGATGATGGCATCCTTGGGAGGGATTAGTCACGGACATTGCATTCACTTCACCTTATTCATTCTTAATTATATGAACTTGTTCTTACTAGTCATTCGTTAAATTTTGGATTGTAATAAATAGAGTATGATGGTTGATATTATCCTTCACTATGTTTATGGTTGATTCAATAAATGCATGTGTTCTTGGAATAGTTTATTGATAGGAATATCTTATTTAATTCCATATGCTTGGATGTTCATGTTGGAAATATGCCCTAGAGGCAATCATAGAGATGATTATATTTCATTATGTTCATGACATTGGATAATGTGTTATCTTGTTCCTAGAATAATATTGTTAATATTTATTATCAAGTATGTGACTTGGTTGTGAAACTCTATATTTCTGCGATAATTATTCTTACACGATCCCTGGTCGTAAACATATGAGGACACATATGAATAGACTAGCATATGTATTGGTTGATGACTATGTTTCACGAGTCATAGATATGGAGATATCAAACCGATAATATGGACACATGTTAGAGAACATGATGTTGGATAAGACCCACCTTGAGACACTATTGAGATTGTTATGAATCTATGTGTCGTTAGTTGGTCTCAAGCAATGATGATGTATAATCCTTAGACACGAGATCGGCATGGTTTCCTACATGTGTAAGAGCACTCTTAGGGGTTGCCAAACGCTACACCGTGAATCGGGTAGTTATAAAGGTAGCTTTGGGTATGCTCTGAAACATGGAGAGGAATGTGGTGGTCGGATATGGGATTTGCCCTCCTAACATAACAGAGAGATGTCTCGGGCCCCTCGTTGTGATCGGATAAAGAAAGTGCATGGCCATGCCACTAGTAGTCGAAGTGTTCGACCACGTAAAGTTATCGACACTCGTCGAGAAAGCATTGAGCAGTCCATGGATGACACAACATCTCACAGGAGTTCAACCAGATATCGTGAGGCAAAGGGAGAATACATGAGTAGGTGCTTGGTTCGACCCGACTCTGGATGGTCGTATGGAGATACAAGCAAGTCGTAGACTAGTCGAGCGTAATCACGAGTGGTGAAACCAAGTCGTGAGGAGTTACGAGTTGGTGCGTGATCAAATCTGAATGGTGGTATAAAGATATGACCTAGTCGTAAGTGATAAGGACCTAGTCGTAGATCATATTGTATTAAGGTTCGTCCGATGTAATTTGTGTGTATTCGGAATCGATATGCTCTGCTAGGAGCCGCTTCGACTTGTGGTCAAAACGGTTTCCGACTCACAACCGAACTACACATGAACCTCTGGTCACACACTTAGCGGGTTGGAACAAACCCGGTCGAATCTGATTAAATAGCGTGTTGGATAGGATCCGTCCACGAGCACTATATAAGGAGGTGCATGAGGTTGTTGGGAAGGATGTGTGAAACACCACGAAACCCTAGCCGCCATCTTCTGAGAGCTCCACCGTGCGACTTGGTCTTTGGCACACCGGCGTTCGGTTGTTCCTTCCACGGGCGTGTGGATACTGTAGGCGCTACTACGATTGTTGCGCTTGAGGGCGATCCGCGATCTTGACAAGGAACTGCGAGCGTTCTTTGGAGGAGACTATCGACTCGACCACTACATCGACTTCTTTGGGCGTTGGGCGATCGACTCGACCACTACATCGACACGCTCTTCGTTGGACCAGTGCTCCAACCCTTCTTCCGCTGATTTGCCGCGTCTGGTGGTAACGATCTATGATCATCTACTTGCATGGCTTCCTGGTTTGCGTGGTAGAAATTTTTGTTTGTAGCTATCGTAGCCTACCCGTGACCCTACAGTTCAGAGCCTGTGCTTTGTTATTGAATTCATATTAATTTCCTATAGTTGTTCTAGTAGATGTTGGAGTTTATTTGATTTATTATTGAAATTCTTCCACATTGTTGTTGTATGTTAGGTTCTTTAGGTAATATTTTGGCTTTCGAATAGCCAGGGTGTTACAATTATAGACGGTTTCTGTTGGTGATATGCCCTAGAGGCAATCATAGAGATGATTGTATCACATCTATGTTTATGAGTTACTAAGTAAGTGTTACTCTGTTCCTTGACTGAATCATTTGTTATAAAGATGAACAAGTATGTGGCTTGTTGGTAAAACTCTTTTAACTAATATTTGAGCCATGAATTTGGTGATCATCTAAAGAGATGTGGAATTGTTCCACAACTCACTTCGCCGAGGACGCCTCAATGGAATGGGGTGTCTGAACAACAGAACCGAACATTGTTGGACATGGTTTGGTCTATGATGAGCCAATCTGATCTTCCATTGCAATTCTGGGGATACGATCTAGAAACATCGGCTTTCACTTTAAATAGGGTTCTATCAAAAACTGTAGAGAAGACACCATATGAGATATGGACTAGGAAGAGTCATGGATTGTCTTTTCTCAGGGTATGGGGTTGTGAGATATATGTCAAGCGTTTGGCGTTTGATAAACTCACACCCAAGTTCGATAAGTGCATCTTTGTGGGGTATCCTAAGAAAACTAAAGGATATTATTTTTATAATCGGGTTGATAACAAAGTATTTGTTGCCCGTAATGGTGTCTTCTTGGAGAAAGAGTTTCTTTCCAAAGGAGTCAGTGGGAGCAATGTGAAAGTCGAAGAAATTCGGGAACCATCTGAAAATGTTTCAATTCCTACTAACCTCTACAGGATGAACAAAATGTTGTTGAACCTGTAGATGAGGCATCAGCCCCACGTAGATAAAAAGGCAACGTCAATTGCTTATAAAGTATGGGCATGAAGTTTTATTATTGAATAATGATGAGCCTAAAACTTATACGGAATCGATGGTGAACCCCGACTCTGATTCATGGCATGAAGTCATGAGACCCGAAATAAAGTCCGTGCATGATAATCAAGTTTGGAACTTGGTTGATGCACCTGATGGTGTTAAAACCATTGAATGCAAATGGATTTTTAAGAAAAAGGTAGATATAGATGGAAATGTTCACATTCATAAGGCACGACTGGTCGCAAAGGGTTTCAAACAAATTCAAGGAGTTGAATATGATGAAACCTTCTCTCCTATCGCGATGCTTAAGTCTATCCAGATCATTCTAGCTATTGATGTATATTTCGATTATGAGCTATGGCAAATGGATGTCAAAACGGTTTTCCTAAATGGAAACCTAAGTAAGGATGTGTATATGACACAACCTGAGAGTTTTGTCAATCCAAAGAAAGCTAGAAAGGTATGCAAGCTTAAGAAATCCATCTATAGATTAAAGCAAGCATCTCGGAGTTGGAACATTCATTTTGATGAAGTGGTCAAAGGGTTTGACTTCATCAAGAACGAAAAAGAACATTGTGTTTACAAGAAGGTTAGTGGGAGCAAGCTTGTTTTTCTGATCTTGTATGTGCATGACATACTACTAGTCGGAAATGATATTTCAATGCTTGAATCTCTTAAAACTTCATTAAGAAATAGTTTCCCAATAAAAGATTTAGGAGATGCATCATATATTGGGAATAAGGATCTATAGAGATATATCTAAATGGCTAATTGGATTAAGTCAGGATATGTACATAGACAAGGTGTTGAAATGGTTCAACATGCAAGATTCCAAGAAAGGTTTCTTGCCCATAGCACATGGCATTAATCTTAACAAGAGTCAGTGTCCTACGACTACTGATGAGGGAGACAAAATGAGTAGAATTCCATATACTTCGGCTATTGGGTCTATCATGTATGCCATGCTATGTACACGACCAGATGTGTTGTATGCTCTATGTGTTATGAGCAGATATCAGTCGGATCCAGGTGAAGGTCATTGGATAGCAAACAAGAATATCCTTAAGTACTTGAGAAGGACTAAGGATGCATTTCTTATTTATAGAGGTGAGGAAGAGCTGGTCGTAAATGGTTACACTGATGCTAGCTTCCAAATCGACAAGGATGATTTCAGATCCCAATCTGAGTTTGTGTTTTGTCTTAATAGAGGAGCAGTAAGCTAGAAAAGTTTCAAGCAAGGAACGGTTGCTAATTCTACAATAGAGGCTGAGTACATTGCTGCTTCGGAAGCTGTAAAAGAGGTCGTATGGATAAGAAAGTTCATTTGTGAACTGGGTGTTGCTTCTAGTACTTCCAGTCTAATGGATCTCTATTGTGATAATAGTGGAGCTATTGCAGAAGCTAAGGAGCCTAGATCGCATCAAAAATCCAAGCAAATACTTCGACGATATCACATTACTCATCAGATCGTTGAGAGAGGTGATGTGAAGATATGCAAAGTGCACACGGATTTGAATATTTCTGATCTGTTGACAAAGCCTCTCCCGCAACCTAAGCATGAGGTGCTCACAAGAGAAATAGGTATGAGATACCTATATAATTGACTCTAGTGCAAGTGGGAGACTGTTGGTGATATGCCCTAAAGGCAATCATAGAGATGATTGTATCACGTCTATGTTTATGAGTTATTGAATAAGTGTTATTCTGTTCCTTGAATGAATCATTTGTTGTAAAGATGAACAAGTAAGTGACTTGTTGGTGAAGCTCTTTTAACTTATATGGATGTCGTTCTAAATGTATCCCTAGTCGTATGTCACCGGCTGAAACACCAGTGATCCTATCGACCAGCACATGTATTGATTGATGACCATGTTTCACCGGTCATAGATATAGGGATATCGAATCAATAATGTGAACACATGTTAGAGAACATGGGGTTGGATTGACCCACCTTGAGACACGGTTGAGATTGTTATGATTGACCACGAGTCGTTAGAGGTTCCTAGCAAGACATAACGATTCCTGGACACACATAAATATTATAACGAAAAAACCTTATGCAATATGATCTATAGTCAGGTCCTTATCACTTACGACAAGCTCGTATCTCCATACGACCAGTTTCTATTTAGTCATGACCAGTTCATAACTCCTTACGACCATTTCGTCAACCAGTTAGTGATCATATTCAACAAGTTTCCGACCAGTCCGTATCTCTATATGACCGGTTCGTATCTAGTCAAACTGAATGACCTGCTTGCATATTCTCCCTTTGCCTCACGATATTTGGTTGAACTCCAGGTGAGATATTTTGTCATCCATGGACTGTTCAGTACTTTCTCAATCAAGTGACTGATAACTTCACGTGGTCGACTCTTCGACCACTAGTGGCACAGCCATGCACTTTCTTTATCCACATCGAGGGGTCTAGAGATATCTCTCCTATTATGTTAGGAGGAGCAAATCCCATATCCGACCAGTTACATCCCTCCACATGTATCATAGCATAACCGAAAGCTACCTTTGTAACTACCCAGTTACGAAGTAAAGTTTTGCAACTCCTAAGTGTACTATTACACAAGTAGAAAATTATGTTGATCTCTGGTCTAAGGATTATTCATCATCATTGCTTGAGACCAACTGATGATACATAAAATCATAGCAATCTCAATAGTGTCTCAAGATGTGTCAATCCAACACCATGTTGTCTAACATGTGTTCACATTATTGATTCGATATCCCCATATCCATGACTGGTATAACATGGTCATCAATCAATACATGTGCTGGTCGATAAGTCACTAGTGTTCTGACCAGTGACATCCGACTAGGGATACATTTAGAATGACATCATATAGGTTAAAGAGCTTCAACAACAAGTCACATACTTATTAATCTTTATAAATGATAATTCATCTAAGGAACATAATAATATTTATTTTATAACTCATAAACATAGACGTGATACAATCATCTCTATGATTGCCTCTAGAGCATATCACCAACAAAATAGGCAGTCTGGCACGGTACAGGCCCTTTTAAGCACGGCCCGGCTAGCCCCACTAGCTAAATGGGTTAATTAGCCGCGTCCGCGGTCATAGACATGCTCAGGAATTTCACACGAGGGGTAGTTTTCATAAAACCTTTGGGACGGGAGCTGTGTGATCTAAATCATATGGCTGTGTGAATAACCTGTTTAGGCTGTGTACGTCTTTGTGAAATTAAACTGTCAAAATTAGATATTTCTTATTTGTTTTATTGTATGCTTTCAATCTATTATTCATATTCAATTGCAAATGTTGCATTTCTACAAAAGAACCACAAAATGTCATTCCTTTGGAATAAGCCTGCATGTATATCTGCATTTCTGTGGTATGGCTTGCAAGTACGGTTGTGTAATCATGCTTGTTGTAAAACATGTAACAGAAGAGGAGGAGTCATCGCCTGCATTCGAGGAGGAGTTCATCGAAGGTGCTTGATCGTAGGGTCTTGATCCCAGTCAGTTGCCTGTGGTGAATTGATGGGAGGCCACTGCCATTTCTGTTTTCGCTGCTATTTAATTCTCTGTTAGCCCTGTGTGGCTTAATAAATGTAAACTCGACCATAAGGTCAAACCCTTATTTGTTAATCAAATTATTCGTTTATGTTATTAATCGCTTGTGTGGATCAATATTTACCTATGTTGACACTGTGTGCACTAGCGTGATCCTGGACTAGTGCATTATACACAGAGGGTCCAGAATTGTATTTTTGGTTCCTAACAGCTTGCCTTTGTAGTTGTAGAAAAGACCAGTGTCAACGAACTCTAGAGCAAATGTTTCTGCCTATGCTGGTTCGTCTTCTGCAATTATATGGCAGACGTGAATAATAAATAAATACTTAGTTGCTTTTGGTGTTGTTAGGTGTACATTAGTTAGTTGATATTATTTTTTAGCAGATTTTAATTTAATAATATTATTCGGATCCCCGTTAGGTTAACACTCCCCAACTGCGGTTGTTCTACGGTCTACTGGCTCTGGAATCGTTGGTTGTCTACTCTTGCGTTTGTTAATAACAGACACTGGCCATATCATTTTAGGGGAGATATTTACCGGGGTTGTTTATTTTAATTATTCTATCATGACTAAATTAATTCTAATACGGCAGATTATTTGTCAAATTTAGTGAATTCTACCAGTGATTAATTTATTTTTAAGGTCCTGTATTAACTTTGCGCTGTTTCCCATTTTTATTTTCTACCGGTCGGTCTGCGGCTATCTATCCTCACAAGAAATTACCTTTCTACCACCTTACCTAATTTCTTCCCCTTTTCTTAACCCCTCTCTCTCTCTCTCTCTCTCTCACACACATTTTAATTTTGACTATTTTTTTATTTTTTCTCTCTCTTCCATATCTCTTTGCTTCAGCCAACAGCTCCCCTGGCCTATCTCTTTCTTCCTCATTTCCCCCATTTCCTTTCCTAGTGCTCGGCTGAAGCTTTGCTCCCTTACGCCATGGGCAGCTCCTGGCGTCGCTTCTGACCCAAAGACCAGTGTCCGCCACGACTGCGCGCCCACACCATGCGCCCGCTTGGCCCCGTGCGCCTCCCTTCTCGCCTCTGGCCCGGTTGCGCCCGCGCCTCTCCTGCACTTGGCCCACTTGCCTCCACCTCGACTCGCGCCTCTACGACTCAGCTGTGCCTAGCGGCTCGCCCACTGTGGCTCAGCCCACCAGCAGCTAGTGTGGCCGCTTGCTCGGTTGCACCCGTGCACTCAGCCCAATTCTAGGCCACCGGTTTTGGGCTCTCCGCGCCCCCCCCCCCTCCCCTCGATTTCCCCCTTTTCCTTATTTTGGTTTTTGGTGTGGCTTGATTCACTTTCTGATTTTATGTTGATTTTGTTTGAGGATGGTGAATGCAGTGTGGGAATGCTACATGGCTTGCCATGACAAGGCTCGAGGCCTTCCAGTGCACCGGGGGGCATGGGGTGGCTGTCGGGTGTGCGTGGCTTGCTGGTGAGGCAGGCCGTCGCCACAGCGACCTCACCTCCAGTATAGTCCTCTCCTCTCTTCTCCTCTACTCCTCCCCTTTGCTCTGTGATGTCTATGTGATGCTACTACTATCGTTGGAGGTGTTCTTTGTGCATTGCTTAGCCTCTAGGTTGTGGTTCGGTTTGGACAAAAATAATAGTGGGGGCAAAGAGAGGTGGGATACCTGGCTTGACTTGGTTGGTTTGGGGATGGCAGTGATGGGTTGGTGATGGTCGTGGTAGTGATGGTGCTCTCTAGTGCTCCGTTTGGTCGCTTCTAGTCCTCCTTACCCTTGTCGGCTTGGCATGGTCCTCAGTGGTCGATGCCAATTCTTGGTCGTTGCTATGGTCATCGTTGCTATGGTCGTCCTTGCTCCTTCGGTCTTCCTCAACTCCTTTGCTCCTCTTATCCTGTACTACTCTCTGTGGGTGGTTTTGTTTGGAATGTTGGGTTGTGACTTAGCTTGTGTGCTCTACCGAGGGAGGCAATTGTGCTGGCTTTGCTTGCTCTTGGTTGGCAGTGGGAGTTGGCTTGTGCTGGCTTTGTTTTCCTTCTCTCGGTTGTGAGAGAATGAGCTGGTTGTGAGGCTTTGTGGGGGGAAAAAGAAGGGCTTAAGACATAGGCTCTCGGTTTGCCTCTTTCTCATTCCCTGTGCATGCCATTTTTGCCCTTCCCTTATCTCCTTGGCTCTCACATTAGATTGTGGGTTCATGGACCTTTCGTCCAAAGAGTGTCTCTGATACTATGCTTCGGATTTTCTACGGCGGAGATAAGTTGGTATAACATGGGTGTTGGATTTTCTATAATTGCCAAGTGATGAAACCCATGGAAGTGAGATAGTGCCGACTGACATAGGTTGGTCTGGGAACCTCGAGGATCTTCATGCGATCTGACGGCAATCCATTTTCATTCTAACTCTTCTTTATCGCATTTGGTTTGCTATTTGTCTGCTAGTCTTTGTGGAAAATGGAAATGAGGGCAAGGTTTCTGATTGGCCGAAGAATGGGTGCGACTGGATGGCAATACATGGACAAAGATGCAAGGCTTTGGCTAGATGCAAGATTTTATTATTATTTTTTTGTAATGTTCTCAAAGTTGTAATTTTATTGTTTTGATCCGATGTAATTAATTCAGTAATTGTAATAAATTCTAGGCTTGTATTAATATTTTACTTTTGCTTGTAATAAACTCTTGTAGTTGATTCTGAGATCGTAACTGAGTTGATTCTGAGATCGTAACCATGTATTGATTTATAAACCATGTTGTAAACTCTTGATAATGAATTCTTGAAATAAACTGGATTGTCATTTGTTCTTTTATTAGACTGCAACTTACTGCTTATTAATGTTCTTTATTACCACTTATTGTCGTTTACATTAATTTAGGGTTCTCACAAGAGGTCACTCGAATCTTAAAGCAATCTAACGATAGAAAATGTGGGAAATAGTTTAAAAGAATAAATACTTGGTGTTTGGACGATCTTTTATTTGTCATACATAATTGGAAAATGCATGGCGTACATTGGATTTTCTTTAATGTGTCATCATTTTTAATAATATTTTTAGTTTTAACCATAGATATAAATTTTAAGATGGATTAGAAATTTGAATTTTTCTATGCCAGATATTTAAAACTTTTGGCTACATCTATTACATCAAGTGGTATAAATCCTAAACTTCTGTTAGGATAAAAACTTTGTCATCGGATTGGAGAATACTTTCCATTTTCACTAAACATAGTTAGGGTTAATCGTTTGGAACGTTCATTCATTAGTCTCTTCTTCCCGAGCAACTTTTGTTTGGAATTCACTGCCAAGACCATAACAAACAGAAGACTTTAATAAGTTTGTTTCAGTGTAGTTTCGGGCATGTACAATGGTATAGATAACTGTTGTCTATGGTATTCATCCATGTCATCTATAGACAGCACTAAAGACAGTTTCTACAATGAATTGTCTCTTTACATGTCTCTATAGACAGCTCATCTATGTACAATATGTCTTGTTTCTCGTGTTACAGTCGACCGCTGTATGAGAGACCGTCTAATTCTCTATACACCTCCTCTCTCTTCCACATCATCTTTTGTCCTACATGGCAAGGCTTATAGACAGCTGACGTCATACCATTGTACATGCTCTTAAAATATCTCCACTTTAGAATTAAAACGAGACAAACAGTTCCATAAACATGGGTTTCAGCTTTTTTCTTGTTCGTTTGAATTTTTTGTACTTTTAGAAAATTTTCATGCAGGCAGGGTCGAATTTAATCTTTAGGTCCCTCACAAAAAAGGGTTAAAATAGAAATTTTCTACACATCCTGTTGCAATTGCAAGTCCAAATTCATATACTTGCAGCCACAACACTTTCTTCCCTGCAATCTACGTAGAAACTTCTTTGATGGATCGTTCGAACTTCACTCTATATTGCAGGGAATAGAAATCCATACACATAGCTAGAGTAGAGTAAATTGAGAAGTACTCTATTTCTTTGATGCAAGAAATAAAAAAATAGAGTAACCAAGGGTATCATATATGTGCACACTTCTCACTTGTTTGTTCGTTTAATGTTCATCGAAGAAATTTGAAAAATAGAGTAAATTTCAATTTGAACTACAATCTTACTATGATTTCACTTTGCACCACCCTTATGTCCGAAGTGAAATTTACTCTTTGAAATACTTGGGGGCGTTACTGCTGTGTTTTCTTGCAATGTGATCACCGGTCGATGATCTCATACATACTAGCATACATGCACGAGGTTAACTCTTAACATGATCACTTGTCTATGAAAATACGCTTTTGCTAGCGCACATGCGCCTATTTTTCTGTGAAATCACATTCGATTTGTTAGCCGTCAGATATGCGCCAAGATTCGTGCATTTTTCGAGCTAGGATTTGATGTTGTTGGTTGTGGGTTTTGTTTCTGAGCCCAATCGTTAGCATGTATAAATTTTTATTGTGTTCATTGGTACTCAGGCCCATCTGTTCCACTGTTTCTATTAGAGAGAGAGAAGCAGGAGAGAGAGTGGAAACCAAGGAGCCATTGTTTCCGTTATTGAGAGAGAGAGAGAGAGAGAGGCAGGGGAGACGAGAAACCGAGGCGACATGTGGGAGGAGGGCGCGTGGCGCACGACGGGCACCAGGTGAGTGACGAGCGGTTGGCACCAGGCACGCGGTGGGTGAGCGATGGGCGTGGGGCAAGCAGCGGGCACGCGGTGCACGGAGAGTGGAGGGCGGGCACCGAGGGCGCAGAGGGCGATCGACGGGTGCGCGACAGGCAAGTGGTGGGTGGCAGGCGCACGACGAGCAATGGGCACACTTAGAGCGGTGAGGTGCTCGACTTCAAATCTGTGGATGTTTTTGCTCTGATTTTTGTGATATTTTGGTTCATTCTATTTTGCTATGGTTTGAATGTTCTATTTGTTGAGGAAATGTTGGCTATAATTATTAGATTGGGGGCTTATTTATTTATGCAAATTTGCTTGTATTTGAATTGAACTTAGGTTTGGTTTCATGGTCAGATATGATTTAATCAATTTGTTGTTGTGTGTACATATGAGTCCAATCAGTTGGTTGTCCTTCATAGTTTTTATGTGTTGTTGTGTGTACATATCTGACCATGTTTTTATGTGTACATATGAGGGTTGGAACACCATCTGGATGTAACTAAAGTTACTTCCAGCCGATACTTATCGTGTTCTGACCTCTGAAGATATGCAGTTAACATGACTTCATTTACAGACGTGGCTTAAACATACTGTAATTATGACCTGGATTTTATCTTTCATGCAACATATGTACCTGGAGTTTAGTAACTTCAGTTACATCCATATGGTGTTTCATACTTTTTAAGTTTGAAATCGCGGAGTTTTAATAGATTGTTCTTTCTAAATTGACATGGCTGATCATGATGCTTCTTTTCTAGCAAAACAGAATATTAACGTCCTGCCATTGGTTGAAGAACTCCATGATATGGATTGTGCTTCTCATGGAATGTGATTGGACCAGGAAAAATCTTGCCAGATCGGGCTAATTCTGGGTCTAGCCTGACTTGATCTGAAACATATTGCTGGACCAAGCTAACTGGGTCAAGTCAGGCAGTTGAGATTACCGAGCCAGTCTAGGCTTCGAACCAGCAGAAAATCTTGAGACTTGACCAGCTTACGCTTGCTCAGCCAGGCCAGGCTTTTCTCTGATCTAAATTGCGATCTAATACACCATGTGAAGTTTGTACTTTTTACACTGCATTAGAAACAGATGATTCTGAAGTTGATATAAAAGGGACATGCAATAGAGATTTGGATGTTTTTTTGTTGTTTTCCAGTTTATTTTATTTTATTTATGTTTTCGTTCACCTAGATCTAGTCATTTATGCCCTCCTTAGAATTGTTTTTTATTTTTATATTTTGTTATCTTGTTGAAATTTCATTGAGATCACAATTAAATTTAATTATGTCCTTCATGGTAAGTTTTTGTTGAAATTTTTGAATAAAACTACTTGATAGCTACGAACTTGTGTGCCATTTTAATTAAATGTTTAGTGTTTGGTATTATGCTATTTTAGTTCATTGGGTGTGCAAATTTCTAGTATGCCTGTTGATGTCAACTTGCAAAACATTTAAATTAAAATTTAAATGCTAGTTAATCTGCAATTTTATTTCAATAGCTGTGGAACTTCTATTTGTTCCTTCATTTTATTAGTTTATTATTGGTGAACTTGCAAACCATTTAAATTACATTTTCAGTGCTAGTTAATGTGTAAGGTTAGATCCATTGGTGTGCAATTTTGAATTGGACAAGTAATATCTTTTTTCTGTTTTTTGTATTGATTTTTTATCTTTCATTTGTTAGGGGTTCACTGAGAAGGGGACTGTTTTTTGTCTAGGTTAGATTAATATATTATGTATCTATTTTGTTTTTTCCTTTATTTGTTTCACGTTCACCAAGAAGGGATTGTTTTTCTAGGTTAGATTAATATATTTGGTAACTATTTGTTGCAAAGGGTTAATCAAGTAAGTATTCTAATCTACAAAGGATTGATTTTTTTTAGTTGTTTATGTTATTGTTAGCATTCAGCGGCTATCATGTGGTTCACTATGAGCATCAGTGATTAGGACCAAAAAAGGTAATTTACTTGTTTTTGTTTGTTGACTCTGTAATACCCCAGCCTACTCGTAGTGCGGCCCATGAGGAGTCATGTGGTGGGATTAGTCCCATATTGCTTGTCTAAAGTGAGTTGTAGTAGTATATAATGCCTGTTGGGTCCAAACTTAGCACCTCTGGATTAACCCTTTTACATGAAGCGAGGACGAAAGTGTAAGTGGGGTGCTATGTGTGCGTGGGTCTGCCCCCACGGTGGGCTAGGCATTGAGCGGATTTTGGGCCAGGGTGTTACAGATGGTATCAGTGCATCAACCTTCGCTACACGGGCGCGTGCGGGACAGGGGCACGGGCATATGGCGCATGGCGCGTGTGGTCCCGGAGTGGACACATGGCATGGCATATGTGCTGGCACTGGACGCACGGACGTGCACCAAGGGGTGGTTCTGGGCATTTGCCGCGTATGCGGTGTGCTGCAGAGGGCGTCAGCCCTTGAGGGGGTGAATGTAATACCCCGGCCTACTCGTAGTGCGGCCCATGAGGAGTCATGTGGTGGGATTAATCCCATATTGCTTGTCTAAAGTGAGTTGTAGTAGTATATAATGCCTGTTGGGTCCAAACTTAGCACCTCCGAGTTAACCTATTACACGAAGCGAGGACGAAAGTGTAAGTGGGATGCTATGTGTGCGCGGGTCCGCCCCACGGTGGGCTGGGCATTGAGCGGATTTTGGGCCAAGGTGTTACAGACTCTGTATTTTGTAAGGGTTTACCATGGGAATAATTTTGTCTAGCTTAGAATATTTTTTGTTGTCTCTATCATTTGTAGTGATTCACCAAGGTTAGGATATTTTTTGTCTAGGTTAGATTTTTTTTTTCTCTTGTAGGGGTTTACCTAGGTTCTCTAGAATATTTGTTCATCAAATTCTATAGAGGGAATCACCCTGTCTAAGTTTTGCTACCACATAAAAAAGTCACACTATTGTAGAAATTTCAATTCAAAACTATTGTGCAAATGTAGTTTATCTTAAATGACATTTTTTTACAATTGAGAACTTAGTATGCCTTCTCATTTTTTTTTGTAAACTTTGGAAAAATATTGTATTATCATTTTTTTCTATACGAGTTATTTTGTTGTCTCTCGGTTGGAAATCATTTTATATTAGTTGCATCTTGCAGTAGTACAAATTTTATGTATGTGTGTTAATTGTTAAACCCTACTTTGTTCGTGCAAAACCATCATTATTGTTTGTCCAAATTTTATATTGCAATTTTATCAAACATTAACTCATAAATTGTACTTACCATCTAGGTTTTATATATCTGCAATTTTATCAAACATTAACTGTGGTCATGTGGAAATTTGCACTCTTTTTACTTATATTGCAAGTTGATATAATGTGCAATTTCTATTTTTTGCTACTGCAATTTGCATTATGGCCTCAATTTTATGTTTAGATTTGTTTTACAAAACCTTATAGAGTATATAGTGGCAACTAGTTGGTAGTGGTCAAGTATATGATGTTGTAAGACCTTAGGTTGCAAGTTATTTGAGGAGCATTGGAGGATGAATTGATTTCGTAATATAAATCTTGTAGAGAGTTAGATCCAAAAGGAATGATGGTCATTGAGGCAAAACTGATTATATTGTTTCAACTAGTAGGACATATAGTGAATAGTGATCCAAGAACATTTGTTCATGTTGGTGGAATATATTGGGATTATCAAATAATTAGGATATTGCAATTGTGTAGTTTTCAAGGTTGTGTAGGTGAAATTGAATGATGTGGTTTAGTGAGGGTTTAAGATTAGTGAAGTTAATTGTTTTGGGTAGTCAATTGATTAGTGATGATTGTTGACATTAATGATTAAGGATATTATTTGGATTGTGGGAATTTTAGACATCGAATATGAGGATTTCCTATCAAGTATACCAGAAGTTCATTATAGGATTCTTGGAGGTTGAATTTGGGCTTTGCATTTTTATGCTAGTATCTTGGTTGCCCATGGTTGGGTAAAAAAATGGAACAAGTTGGGTTCTGAGAGTTGTGGTGATCTCTGATAGGATTCTTTTGGTTATGGTAAATGTGTGCACTGGAGATTTTAAGGTGTTTAACCTTAGAGAATTGAAGTAGGGGAGAATCTAGGTGAATTCTATATTGAGGTGCATTTGGAATTATTTATCAAAATAATTCCTTTGGTAGAGAAGTGGACTAGAGTATCTTTTTGTGGGTTAGTAGAATCTCTCTAGATGGGTGTGGATGTTGCTCTTGGGTTGAGCATCGCTTTGAGTTTGCCGGCTAAGAGGAAGAAGTTAGTGTGATGATTTGGAATCCTATGATTTTAGAGAAAGTTTATTTCTGAAATGAATATTGAGGAAAAATAGTGGTTTCTCGAGTAGTGAAGTACTCTCTTGGATCTTGTTTGATCTTTGTGTTTATGGCGAGTGTTAGTTGCAAATTGAGTTGTTTTATGTTGGTGTGTAGTCTTTTCTGGTTAAGAAAAAAAATTGGTTGTCTTGGGCATTTGAGTGATTTTTGTCTTTGGCTTTTGTGGTGTTCATTGGCAAACTGCCTACTCGGAAAGTGAAAAAGTTTTCATGATGAGTCTTCGATTATGAATTTGACTTTTTTGGAGGGGAATTGGTAATGCGTTGTTGGGATAGGGAATCCTTCGTTTTTAGTTAGGTTCTTTTGTAAGAGGGTTGGTTTAAGGCAAGCTGTTTGTGCGTCTGTTGTTAAACAAGATGCTCCTTGCAAAGGTGAAATGATTGATTGAGAAAGGGAACCAGAGTTCTGTATGATTTGTGTGGGTTGTGTGGTTTAGTACCAAATGGAATGTTGGCCCAAGGTACAATGGGCTATTTTTGAAAGTTGTCGGGATCTTAGAAGTTAGCGTTTCGCTAGGACCATCTCGAGTCCTGGCATGTGGTATACAGCGTTTTGTATGACCCGGTGTTGTGGGAGTACTTGAGAGATCTGAAGTGTGAGGTTTCGTAAGAGCCGTTAACCAACGAGTAAGATCGTACCTTCGAGTCTTGTCCGCTGAGTGTACCTGAAAGGGCTCGAGAAGAGTGTTGAGGTGTAATATGTTGGAATCCATCAATGTGATGTGATCTCATTAGTCTAAGAGAGAGGCTACTTGGGAGCAGGAGTCTCGCATGCGCGAGCAGTATCCAGAGTTGTTCACGTCGGGTATGAGTTAATTGTTGTTTAATTTCAACTTGTGGTTGTTCTTCGAGTAGAACGGCGAGTAGAATTTGGGGTCGAATTCGGTTTAAGGGGGGTAGAATGTAATATCTCGAAACGCTTTAGAGGGAAAACGAAAAGGTTTAGTGGGGTTTTTTTAGCATAACCTTCTTGAGGACCTATGCGTAATTTGACAGAATGGGATACGTGAAAACAAGATGTTTTAGAAATTTTAGAGAGAGTTGTTTTTTAAACGAGTCATAAGAGGGGTTAGATCTGCCGTGTTAAAAGTAGATGTGAGGAGGAGAGGATCCCCAAAAAAAACAGAAATCAAACCCTAGTCGTTTGTTTTTCTTCTCTTGCGCCGTCGCCAGTACACTTCTTCAGCCGAGATCTTCAGTGCGCCAGGCGTCAACGCTCCGGGCGCTAGATCCCGCCGTGCGTGTGTTTTTCCTTGCCGCGTGGTCGCGCGTGACGCCAGTGCCATCTGCCCATGTGAAGGCGTCTGCCGCTTGTTCGCCTGCCCGCGCGCAAAGCCGCCTGCCGGCGCTGTGCGTGTGCTTGCTGTCGCTCGACCAGCGCAAGTCTTCCCAGCGTTGTGTGCTTGCATGCATGTGTGCGTGTTGCTGCTGCATGTGTGCGTAGTGCTGCTGCGTGTACTCGCTTCATGCGTGTGGCTGCTGCATGTGTGCGTAGTGCTGATGCGTGTACTGCCGAAGCAAGGGAAAGACAAGAAGGCCTGGAAGAAAGAAGGGGAGAAGGAAAGGAGGAAGAAAAGAAAAGATCTCGTGGGAAGAAATTCAGTGATACTCGTTTTGGGCTCTAAGAGTGACGATCAAGATTTCTCTTTTGATTTGTATAGCAAATTCTAGTCGGTAGAATTCATTTAGTAGATCGGTATTCTATTGTTTTGTTGTACTATTATTTCGGGTACCGTAAAGGCGTAATTTGATGATGTTATCTACTAGATAATTGTAGAGAATTTTGGTAGCTTTTCATAAAATATTTAATCATGTTGATCGCATGATTAGATTGCCAGTTATGAATTTTTTGGAAGCCTGCTATCCGGAGGAACTATCGTCCTTAGGCAGTACGTGTTAATCTATAATATAAAATAGTACATGAGATAATTATTGTATTTTCTCTACATAAAAAATGTAGATAATTTTTAAGCATTCCAGAGAGCCAAATAACATAATTTCTGTAATATAAAATAGTAAATGTGATAATTAGTGTATTTTCTCTGTATGAAAAATGTAGATAATTTCTTAAGCATTCCAGAGAGCCCAATAACATAATTTTTGGGCACGTATAACAGAAGTTATGATAATTTTAGTAATAGGACAACGAGTAGTGTGTTCGGTAGTTTTGGGATAAAAAGGGTCGGTTTGGCATGGGCGTGCGATTACGGATGGAATAAAGTGTAGGAGTTTTAATGTATGATTTTGAGACGTGTTTTGGATTGTTTGTCCAGGGAGTACAGTCTCGTGTGTGTTGCCACTGTTTCGCTCTTCAGTGTCACAAGTATAGGAGGCAAGTGCATGGTAGACAGGGATCATTGGTTGATCACTGTATACTTTACCATTTATTATCATTAAATTATTGTGCTTTTTCTTATTTAATTGCAAGTAATGTTAATGGTCATTATTTATTCCTTATGGTTGGATATGATATTGTTGGACAATCGTAATGTTGAGGAAACTATGAATAATTGTGCATTTATAAGCATCATTGCATCTGA
Source organism: Phyllostachys edulis (assembly GCA_036346405.1). Classification (NCBI taxonomy): domain Eukaryota; kingdom Viridiplantae; phylum Streptophyta; class Magnoliopsida; order Poales; family Poaceae; genus Phyllostachys; species Phyllostachys edulis. The sequence goes on from CM070568.1 coordinate 17,730,351, forward strand.
AAGGTGATCATGTTGATCACAACTCCACGGGAGTGGAGTAGGTCCCTGATCCTTGAGAAGGACGGACTTGAGAGTGTGTCATCGACGGGTGAACACTCATACTATACCGGTATACGCAAACAAAGTGCATGTGGACATGTAGTATAGAGATGCATGAAATAAAAGGTAGTTGATGATTGTGTATGTGAATAAAGAAAGAGAGTTGAATGATTGGGCATGAGAATAAAGAAAAGTGAACAATTGATGTTAATGATGATATCGTGTACTACTGTTTAACCAATGTTCATTGTTTATTACTGTATTTGCTGAGTCGTGGACTCACCCTTACTTTAATGTTATTTTTAGGTGATCATTGACGACGCTTCACTTGGGAAGGGTACACTGCATACACTCACTTGCCATGAGAAAACTTTGTCGTAGCGTGATGGTTTATTCCTTTAGGACATGATAGACATTGAATAATTCTAGATAATTGGTTGAAACTCATTTATTCCTTCAATAGCCTTCGTTTGATTCGTATTGCTTGATTCTTGAACTATTATCCTACTTACAATCTAAGGTTTAAATATTTGTGCTTGCCAACATTATTGTGACCCGCGGACGGGTGTTAGTATTGAATTGCTTGCTGAAATTTATTGTTATTTATTGATAAAATTAGTAGTTAGGGTAGTTTGGTGGCATTCCGGGCTTAGTGTTGGGCCGGGGTGTTACAATTGTTTCTTCAGTTTTTTATTATGTTTTATTGTTAGGGCACTGAAGTTACATTATGGTCCCATGTTATTGAGATTAAATTCAGACTTGTAATCATGCCCTCAAAGTTATTCTACGAAGGGGACTATTTTTTTTAATTATGTTTTATTGTTAGGGTGCTGAAGTTACATTATGGTTCAATGTGCAATAGTTGCCTAAACTATATGAGGAAGCTTTGAATATTAGTAGCAATGTGCAATAGTTCAACATTTTGTGCTTGTTGAAGGATCTAGACCTACCATTATGTGTTAATGGAGTTTTGGTGATTAATGACAAATCTAATTGTGAGACTAACACTTTGATTGATATACATATTGTGTAGTCTTATTTGAATATAAAGGTGATAATCATGAAGGCATGTAAGTGACTAATGACTAATCCAATTCATTGGATAAACAAAAGGAAAAATCCAAACAGGTATGCATTCATAATGATGAATCAATTTGTGAGACTAACTCTTCTATTTGCCTTATCTCATGATTAGTCTCGTTTGGATGTAAAGAACAAAAGATGTATGCATTCGACTTCATAGTTCTTATATATTGTTGCATTCCTCGGATCCAAAATATAGGTTGAACTCCACCAAAAGGTTAACCTAAATATGTGCATATGTTCTTATTACACATTTGTGTATGCACACATGAAGGGGAAGTTCATTCTATATTTTGTGGTTTCATTAGTATTGATCCATATTCCTTTGTCCACTTATATTTGGGATCTTTACTTTGAAACGTATCCTTTGAATATAATTAACTCATGTAGTTAACATATTCATATGAGTATATGACTTGTGTAGTTCATATATTCTTGAATATATTTAACTTTATGTAGTTAATATATTCATGTGAGTATATAAGACTTGTGTAGTCTAAATATACTTATATGTGAGTATAACATAACTTGTGTAGTTTATGTGTACTCACATATCCTTGAATATATATATATATATATATATATATATATATATATATATATATATAACTTGTGTAGTTAATATATTCATGTGTGTATATGAGACATGTGTACTCATATATCCTTGAGTATATACGACTTGTGTAGTTCGTATATACTCATATTGAGTATATAAAACTTGTGTGGTGCTTATATGCTCATATCAATCTATATTCATTTATTTGATATTGAAGTGATTATCATCAATTACCAAAGAGGGAAAGATTGTGGTATCTTGTCCCACCATTATGATTTAATGGTATGATGTGGTAATTAATGATAATCATATTGTGGAACTAACATTTTCCTTGAGTTGGATAAGCAGGTTAGGTTCCATGATAATGAAGACTTGGGATGACATCATGTGTGGATTGTCATCAAGTCAAGAGGAGTTCCATCATGTGTTGATGGAAGTTAAGTGAAGGAAATCATCGTGTGTTGATGATGTTCAAGAAAAGGAGATGATCATGAGTTGATCATCGAGTCAAGATTCTTGAAGAAGAGGAAATCATCGTGTATCGATGATGTTCAAGAAGAGAAGATGATCATGAGTTGATCATCAAGTCAAGAGAAGATCATCATGTGTTGATGATATTGAAGATCAAGAGCTAGAAGCAAAGGATGCATCATGTGTTGATGCATGTCAAGTTCAAGGAGAAGAAATAATTATGTGTTGATCATCAAGTGAAGCCCCATCATGTGTTGATGGAAGTCAAGTGAAGAGTGCATCATGTGTTGATGCATATCGAGACTCGGGATGGTGGATGTCATCATGTGTTGATGAGAATCAAGTCAATATCTCGAAGTGAAGCTTCATCTTGTGTTGATGAAGATCAAGTAAAGGAATGCATCATGTGTTGATGCATATCAAGTCAAGAACCTAGATTTGAAGAGAAGATGTGCGTCATCAAGCTTCAAGTCGTTGCTCAAGGCAAAGGTATGACTAGCTAGGGCTAAGGATGTGTTCCTAGTCTTTTACCGGTCTTGGTGTTTGGTTGGGAGACCGGATTGCTAGTATAGGTTGCCGTACTATTAAGAGGGGTCTTGACTAGTAGCTTGAGTTAGTCATGTGTTGATAGCTCATTGTGTTTGCTCTAGCTCATCTTAACATGTTGCCAATATTTACGAATGTGTTTTGCAAATAGTTGTGGCTCATGGATAATCCTTGTAGCATGTGACTTAAGTTTGCGAATGTGTTTTGCAAATGGTGTAAGTCCATGTACCTTATTCCTTGTAGTGTGATTCTATAAGTTGGCAAATGTGTTTTGCAACTTGTTGAGAATCTTACTTAAATCCTTGTTTGCACCGCGCGTCAATTTGGCAAATGTGTTTTGCAAATTGAGTTTGAGCGGAGTGCAATTTGTGGTATGATTCTAAAAGTTGGCAAATGTGTTTTGCAACTTGTTGAGAATCTTGCCTACATGCCTTGTTTGCATTTCATATCATTTGCAAATGTGTTTTGCAAAGTTGAGATTGAAAAAGAAATGCAAAGTTGTGCTTTTCTTTGTGGAGCGGTCTGACCGGCGGTGCGCACGCGGACTGACCGGACTCCCGGACCTTTGAAGCGGTCAACATTTTTCAGAGAGCAACATTTCTGGTTTTCGGCCGCGCGGTCTGACCGACGTGTGTCATGCGGTTAGACCGGGCTGGCCGGTCTGACCGGCCTTCGGTTGGCGGTTAGTCCGAATTTGGTCCAACGGCTAGTTTTATAGCCGTTGGAGAAGTCTTGATCGACTGGGCTTATGCTGCATGCCACGACCGCCATGGCTGATTTTTCTGGATTCTTCTCCCTAACGGCTAGTTTTTGTGTGAGGGCTATAAATACCCACCTTGGCCGTGTGAGGGGAGGTTGCTGGTGTTGTGATACATTCCATTGAGCTAGTGCAAGCCCTTTCACACTCATTTGTGCATGTGTTGCACTTAGAAAGGTTGGAGAGGCAAATCATATTGCATGTGTTGCATTAGGTAGTGGATTGAGTATCCATTTGAGCTTAGACACTTGATTTGTTCAAGTGAGAGTTCTAGACTTGTTACTCTTGGTGTTTGCCGACACCTAGACGGCGTGGTGGCGTCGTGCGTCGGTGATCTTCTCAAAGAAGCTTGTGAGAAGACCCGAGCGGTTTGTGAGTGGTGTGGTGCTTGCCATCTCCGGAGTGGAGGAAAGAGCAACCCTAGTGGAGCGAGGTGTTGGTTCGGTTTGGAACCGATCCAAGTGGTTGGACTTACGTCGGAGGCGGGTGCTCAATTCATGGAGCCGGTCCAATTAGTTTGGGCTTGCCTCAACGTGGATTAGGGAGACCGGCAAGTCTCCGATCACCATGGTAAAACATCGCCGTGTCAATTGTGGTTTGCATTCTTGTGATTTACATTGTGCAATTTATATTTCTTGTATTAAATTGCTTATTCATTGTGGATGAATGCTTGCCTAGCTTTGTGCTATTTACATTGATTAAATTGAATAGCTTACAAGTCCTTGCTTAATTATTTTATTTATCAATAGACTTGTATTGTTGGTGCACTTAGGTGAACCTAGTTGATTTAGGCTTTAATTGTGCAAAACCGTATTTGTATTAGCTTCTGCATTAGAAATCAGTTTTAGCCAAAGAAGTTTTTAAAACGCCTATTCAACCCCCTCTAGTCGGCCTCCTCGATCTTACACTTGTGTGTCTTAAATCCTATGATAGTGTAGAGTCTGTGTCTAAACATTTTTCAGTGAATAGCTTTTGATTTAAATTTCTATGCTAAGCAGATGCCAACAACCATGCCTTGCAAAGATTGAGATTAACCACATTAGTTAAAACTTTTGAGCTACTTTAGTATGCTAGTGTTGAACTTAACATATTGGGCTGATTTTATTTTTAAAAATCAACAGTTGATGGGTTGAGATTGGAAACTTGTGCAAACGTTTACAACACACAACAATTCATCCAACTTGGTGGACTGAAACTAATGGGCCCAACAACATAGACCAACAAAGCTAAAACAACATACTAATAGCCCAATTTGATTAATGGGTGGTCGGCTCGATAAGCTAGCTTAGAACATATTCTATGAAGGACATAATTTTAAATTTCATATTCAAACAACAATTTTTTTTGTTTGATTTTGGTTTTATGTCTGGGTTCACCAAGGTTGGGTTATTTTCTTGTCTAGCTTAGAAGATTTTTTTTGTTTTAATTTCTATCGGGGTTGACCAATGTTAATTTCAGGCAACTGATGTCATGTTTTCCTTATGTTTGATTTTAGTTTGATTTTTGGTTTATGGCAAATCTATTTTTTTAGTTGGCTTGTTGTATATTCTAGCACAAAAGGATTAGCCTCAAACATTTGGTAATATTTGTTTCTTAAGGTTTTAGTTGCCTTTTTTGTTTTTATGTGATATATGTTTTATGTTAGGATCCACTTAGGTCTAGATTTCTGTCCTTCGTAGATTTTTTTTTTGTTTCTTCAGGTTTTGTTTTTTGTTTTATGCCAGGGTTCACCTGGGTCTAGCGCTTTCTGTATTTCCTAGAATAATATTTGTTTCTTAAGGTTTTGATTTTACTTTATGTCATTTTACTGAAGTTACATTATGATTACTGCATGTTGTTCAGAATAAATTTGGTCACGTCATCATGCACGCACAATATCCCATTTTTCAGTTGTATCTCTTTTGATCTGCATTATGAATGATGAAACCTAACCCGTCAGATGGTCAAAATTGGTATATGTTGTGTAGCATGCCATGATCTATTGGACTAAATATCCTTTTTTATCTTTGGATATTCCTACAACATGAATAATTTCATTGTATTTCCATGCTATATGATGTGCAATTTCATAAAAGCTTTACTACAATTCTTTGTCCTTGTATGGAAAGCCTCTTGTCTTTACTTGCTCTAGTGGTTTCAATTACCAGATGTGGTCTTCTTGCTTCGTCAAGATTATAAGTTTCTGTGTTTTGTAGGGGTTCACTAGGACTAAGTTTGTCTTTTGTCTAGTATAGAAAAAAATTTATGTCTTTCTGTGTTTGTATATATTATCTTATTCTCTTATCTCTATGAGTTAATGGCAGTGTCTTTGTCACTATTGGTGTTCTCAAAGCCTGATTTTTTTTCCCTTGGATATACAGAAGTTATGTTATTGTAATTTTAGTGGTTTACCAAGGTCGAGTTTATTTCTCGCTTGCATAGAAAAATGGTATGTCTGTCTTTTTTCTCTTTGTAACTTTGTTCACATTATTAGCTAATGCATGTTTGCTCTGTTATTGCCCTGTCTTTTTAAATGCATGTTGCTATCCAAAGTGTGTCTAGTTTACACCTATTGTAATTGGTTTGGGCTAGGTTCTGACCTCTCTTTCTTATTAGACCATACCATGTTATATTTTTAAATGTGTCATTCTTTATAATTTGTATTGTCAATGTGTCTTATTCTGATCCATACCATGTTATATTTTTCACTTGGATTAAGGGTTCATAGGAGCATAACCGTGCTAGCTATTGTTGACAGTGTAGCAGCAGTTAAGTCATTATTTTTTTTAATACACACTACGCAGCTTCTTATTTTTAATTTTCTAGTTTTGTGAAGCATTCTGTCTAAAGTCATAAGTTTTCGCAAAGTAATTATGACTTACTTGATGTGTTTCTAGCTGGCATATGAATAATCTGATGATAGTTCCACTGTCAGGCTATATATGTTTGATACTAGGATAGAATTAACATCCATCTAGAGAACATCTCGCTCAAATAGAAAAAGAATTTAGTATTCTTTTACAGGATGATTTTTTTTCTATGATAGAATTAATCTATCAGTTTGATCTGTGTTGTTGTTCATTTGCACAAATGACTATCGGGTTGAGAGGCTTATGGCCTTTTAATGTTTTTTTTTTCAAACAGCGCAGTCAGCTACAACCCAATATCCTAAAATGGGCCTATACAAATTTGTGGACCCCCAATAACAAAATTGAAGCCTAGCTTAGGTTTCTTGCAATTCTGAACCATCAGATGCCAAGTACATTTGTTGTGTAACTTCTATTTTGTATGTTAAGAAGGGATTATTTTCTGAAATATACTGTCAACTCTCAACTTGCATATCATCTTATTAGAATTTTCAGTCTTAGGTTTCCTGCAATTTTAGTTCTATGGTTCTATAACTTCTATTAACTCTCAGTTTTTTGGTGGTTTGATTTGTGTCTTCTATGGTCATTCTGCTAGTTGGCATTGTGTTTAGTGCCAAGTTCATTCTGCTAGTTGGCATTCTATCTATGTCCGTCTATTTTCAAATGTGATCCTTTCTTTCTATTTTGTCGTTGATGTAGCAATTGAAGGCAATTCTATGCTCTCATCTCATGTATCTGCTTGTGTGCGCTGTTATGTATCCGTGTGTTGTAGGTTGCAAAGGAACGGGGGAGAAGTGGAATACCATGACTGAAGAAGTCAGTAGCACTGTGTCCTATCCCTTTTCTATTCCTTTTTTGATGTTTCGCATTGGATAGTTGCTCATGGCTACATAATGTGTGTTGTTGAACTGGATCAGGAGAAGAAGCCCTACTTTGACAAGTGTAACACTCTGGCTATTCGAAAGCCAAGATGCCACCTAAATAATCTGGCATACAACTATAATGCGGAAGAATTTGAACACTATCTCATCTAATGACATAAAGAGATCAATATCCAATAGAACCATGGCATGAATATAGTCTGAATCGAACCAATTATATCGAAGGAATGATCAAAGATCACAAGTAATACTTAATCAACCATAACATAGCACTAGGTATCATTCACCATCTAAATTTATTTATTACAGTTCATCAATAACGAATAAAAGATAGAAACTAAATCGTAAGGTTGAACTTGAATATAGTGAAGTGAATGAGTAGTGCGTGTCTACTCCCTCCCAATTGAGCCAACATCAATGATCACCTAAAATAAACAAACAAAGCAAAAATGAGTCCAAGACTCAGCAAGTACAATGAATAATTGGACATACAACAATCATGATCATGACAACATCATTGAAGAATATGAATATAACACAGAATGAATATTTGAATGAATAGAATGAATGAAATGAAGGGACTGCACACATGCATATACCGGTATAGCTAGTGACACACCCGTCGGTGCTCACCTAAGCCTGTATTTAACAAAATACGGGGATCCAAGTCCCGTATGAAGAACGTTTCATACGGGTGTCCCAATCTGCCCACATTGGAATGGTGGGTCTTACGTGCCCATACTGGAATTGATGGGTCTTTACATCCCACTCCCGTGGGTGAATCATGAACCATGAATGAATGAATGAATGAATGAATATATATGAATTTGTAAGAAGAAAACTCAAGAAGCATGATTCACATACAAGAAACGAAGTAGAAGTCAACGAAACCTACTCACATACCATAGTACTCAGTCATGGCATGAACTTAAAACATTATGAACAATCGACAGCAGTACATCACACAATGTACTTGCCCATATTGGAATAATGGGACTTCACTACCACTCCGTGGGTGAACAGGAGCGAAGGAACGAATGAATGTAAGGAACGTAGTCTTATTATTGAAGAATCATGGTATATCAACTATGAAGGGAAACAAGGAATACTGAAATTACCCATTTCATATTCATCAATCAAGTGGAACAAACAACAAACAAGACAAATCAATTGTACTTGCCTCAACCGTGATTCGGAAGTCAACGATAGAAAGCTCTAGCCCCGGGGTTCACCACCACCTGGCAGCCGTAAAACAATATACTAAGTACACCAACCAAAAGCATACAGCAATGCAATGAAACAGGAAGAGAACAAGCGTCCCAAATCGCAGCAATTAATCAAAACTCTCTCAAATTCTCAAATCTGTCCAAACGAACAGCTGTTAAGGAAAAAATTTTAACTTTTGAGTCAAAACTCCAAAAGCCATGAATCCAATTTTCCTAGAACCTACACAAGCCTAGCTACAACTTCTCAGGTGACCAAAAGATCAAACTAGTTCATCTAAGTCTTTGTTTTTAATCCCGAAGACCGATCTGCTATCTCCGGTACTACTAACTTGCGAATTTCATAACTTTTGTTTGGCTCAACCAAACACATTGTTCTAATACTCTCTGGAAACTACAGGAAACCAAATATCTCAATAAAATTATCTCAAATATTTCTATTGTGCAACAATATTGTAAATAGTGAAGTAAAACTCTTCTGTCCACAACAGAGAGGCAGATTATAGCCTGAGATTCTAAAATTCATAACTTTTGATCTAGAAATTCAAAAATTATGAAATTTAACTTTCTGGAATTACAATTAAAATACCTACAACTCTCAAGGAGACCAACTGATCCAATTTGGCCGTCTCCCATATCAAATTTATAGATCTATGTTCGCTGCACAAGTCTTGAGACTGATTTAGCACTCTATCTTGCGAAATTCATAACTAATTAACCATTTATCCAAAAATTATGAATTAGAACTTTCTGGAAAGATAACGAAAATTCTCATCTATCTCCAGGAGATACTAATCCCTGAATCTACTCGGATCTAACCCAAAACCGCGTGTCAACAGGAAGACAGATTCAACCGATCTACTACAGAAATCTCAGAACAGCTAATGAATACGAATCGCATACGAATTATCTATCAAAACTAATTGGGATCACGAATTTACCCACAAGAACGACGCGAGATGTCGCTGAAACCTTCGCGAAGATCAACCCCACCTTCTTCTTCTTCCTCTCCTCTCTTCTTCCCTCTCCTTCCTCTTCCTTATGGCCAGCAACAATGGAGAAGCACCGGAAGGGAGGGGTGTGCTACAGCAGTGCCGTGCTACAGTGACGGCGGTGCTACAGTACCTGTACTACAGTACTTAGGTGCTAGGGTTTAGTTCCCCCACATGGGCCCAAAGAGCTATGGGCCAAAGGCCCGAGTTCTAAAACTCCTCCAAAATTCTGAATTTTTCCTTTCTAATTATATTTAATTCTAATACTAGTCACTTATATATTTTATATTTGAACGAGATATTACAACAAGGCTGTAGAGTTAAAGGTTTAGTATGAAAATGGTGAGGATAGTGATGTAAGCTATTTATCCGTCTGCAATTCTGCATTGTCAATGCAACTCTAGTTAATAATAAGAATGTGTAGCACCATATACATATTGTTGGCTTGTTGTGTCTCATTTTCCCTTACTTATGTCTACGATTCGGGTGGTCAATGTTGCACGTGTTTCTGTTCTGTTGTCTCTGGTAAATGGCAGATGTTTAGATTCACTAGATTCAAGGGGGTAGGGGAGGGGATCTAAGCAGTAGTAGCAATAGTGATGGCTGTGCTATGCTAGTACGTAGTAAGTAAGACTTGACTGTTGTTGGGTAGGATGCAATCAGTTATTGGAACAAAGGAAGAAAATGCAATGCTAGTGTGATGGCACATGGATGAATCGAGGTTCATGGTCTGTTACTTCACTCTTGCTCTATGTTTTCTGTAGGTCCATGGGTAATACACCGGCTAATGTGATCTTCAATTTCATCTCAAGTCTTTCAAAGAATCGTATGCCTTTATATGGTTATCAGGACAATATTAAATCAAGGGTGATTTTGTGGGAATTTCCAACCATTGGAACCATATTCGCATCTTCTGTAATATAGTTATATATGAGAACCACCATCATTATGCCTTGTTTTTTTTTCTTTATCCTTTGGAAATAACTTCCTAATGGAAAATTACATAGTACTTAAGCTTAACTTATGGTGCTAATCAATGTGTAATTTTAGAAAAGCTTTACTGTAATTTTGAGATCACTGTAAATTGTTCTTTATTTTCAGTATGCGTGCTTTTGACCAATATGTGATGTTTCAACAATGGATATTGAGTTTGCTATTTTTTCATTAAGAGTAGTAGTACATTGATTTTTAGTTTGAATAATGAAGATATATATGTTTGCTGCTATTGTAGCATTTTTAAGCTACTGTGGATGCCATGGAGATAACTACCACATGAAAAATTGCACAATACTTAAGCTAAACTTGCAGTCCTAAGTAATATGCAATTTCACAAAAACTTCGCTGTAATTTTCTATTTGTTCTTTAGAGTTTTCTTGATTTTTCAATTTCTCTTTGAATTTCAGTATTCAAGAGCTATAATTTCTTCCTTTTTCAGGCTAAATATCAGCTGCATGCCTTTCTCTTTATTTCTAGTTCATCATGTACTATTCTTCCTCCAAGATTTTTAGACCCAGACATGTGATTGGCAAGAAATTACACCAAACTTACATAAATTTTGTAATCTTATGTGAGGTGCAATTTCAAATAATATTATCTGCACATTTGTATTCAGTCTGGATTATGTATTTTGTAGGGGTTAACCTAGTTTAAATTTTTAGTTGTCTAGGTTAGAACAAATTTCTATTTCTATTTTTTTTTGTAGGGGTTCACCAATCATTAGCTAGTTTGGGTCAAGTTTAGATAAGATTTATGTCTCTGTTTTTTAAGGGGTTCATAAATCATACCATTTTATTTGTCTAGGTTAGTTTTTTTGTTGGTCTCTATATTTTGTTATTTTTGACAATGTTTAGTTGTGGGACCAAAAGAATTTTCTGAATTTTATCTAGTACAAAACATGTATCAAACTATCTTCTTGACTCTGAATGGCTGTCGGCTCAATCTGTATTATTTGAGCATCGGTTGGTAGCTTTGCTATCTGAAGACACATGGCCTCCTGTTACCCACCAGACTTCTGAACCCGGCCATGCCTTCTGAAGCCCCATGATTGAATGTCTGTGAATGTAACCGTCATCCTGAAATAAGGAGAACATTGATTTAGACTAGAACCAAGCTCCAGTAGTAGACATTTTATATCAGATCCTCTGGGTAATTCAATTTATTACATTTTTTCCTCTTTGCAGATCCCTTGGTGTTCTTTTCTTATTTTTAGCCATAATCAAACAGACTAAATGTATTAAAATTTGTAATTTGTAGGCCGGTTCTGAACAACCCAACTCTGCCCAAAATCAAACAACACAGCATAGCTCAGCCCAAAGTCAAACAACACAGCATAGCTCAGCCTTTAACTTGCAACCCATAAGCAAGAAGGCCCTTAACAGGTCGGTGAAGAAAAAATCATACCCATTAAACATCAGATTCAGCCGAGTTGGAAGACAACAAAAGCAAGCAGATAAATAACAGAAGTCATAGGATAGTGATCCAATAACTTGAAAAAGTGACTGTTTTTTAGTAGTTTTCAGTCACCTGGGCTATAGTTGGCCCCATGAAAATATTAATATCGATTTTGCAGCTCCATTCAGCTGCAAAATTATCGCTTTAAACCAACTTAGTGATAGTATGTATCTACTCCCAAATTGACACATGGATCACCCCGTCTAAATGATCTATATTAGTTTCACATCCGTTTCCACTATCACGCCAACTATTTCAGGAGATTAAAAGGTCGTGATGACTAATTGACACGATTTTGCAAGTTTAGTAACTGACACCAGTTTGCTATTTTCTGAGGACCTCAGATGCAATTTTTTTGCTATTTTCTTTGAGGACCTCAGATGCATTTTTTCTTCTTTACTAGAGAAAATAGCTTTGCATGAGAAATACCTGAAACTAGTCAGAATAATTGCTTTCACGATGTAAGCGCTTGTGCCAAACTTCCAATCTGTGTTCTCCCACCCAACAGGTACACGTGAGCAAATCTAGCTCTGCCTCGGGTTGTTTTACATTGTTGCTCGTTTACCAAAAATTTCAAGCCCATTAAAACCAGTGAACAAGTAGGCCAAATTTGCGCAGGTCTATTTGCATGTAGGTAACAAATAATATGCAATCATCGTTTGTGGTGTCTCTTTTGTTTGGGCATCAAATCTACATAAAAAAATTCTAGATGTATGTTACGGTCCTGGATTTCTAGATATTGGAGTTAAGAGAGAACTGGGTAGAGGGAGATAAAATTCGGGGTAGGCAGCAAGAGAAGAGTTCAAGGAAGGGCTAGAGGAGGGGATCGGAGGAGGAGAAGAGCACACACGAAGAAGACGTATAGGTTGGGAATTTTCTCATTTCATTCTTCGGTTCTCATGGTACATAGAACATCGGTATTTATAAATCATTATTTCACACACACCCTTACAACTAGGCCCCACAGGTTACATGACTCCTTTCCATTGACCCGAGAAGCTCACTAGCCGCTCTACAAATGCCTCGCAGTGTACTTCTCAATCTACTCTACCTATGTATAGCATTTTAAGTTCAAAATTATTTTATGTTAAAAAGAGATAGCTATTTTTCAGTTGCCTGAAAAATAGCAAATCCGTAAACGAAAAACCGAAAGCCATTTATGTAGGAAATTATACAGCCGGACGCACGCGATCGCCTTCTAAAGCACGATCAAACAAACAAACCTCGCAAAACCCTGGTTCGTGTATGCAGTTTGCGTCAGACGTCGTCTTCAAACAGTTCCTGCATCAGCCTTGGTTGATCCACGAGTAGGACAAGCCACCGGAGAACCTTGGTGAGGCTGGGACTGTGGTTGCCCCATCGCGACGCCCTGCCGCAGCTCTTCCCACCACAGTGGCGGCAGCGGCGGCGCGACCGAGCTCGCCGCTGCTTCAAGGGCGATGTAGGAGGTGATCCCGACGGCCGCCGCGACGAGAGAGAAGAAGGAGGCGCCGGCGAACACTCCGACCACGAGTACGCTGCACCTGTAGTAAGTAGTGACATCCTCCTTTGGTCGCCGCTCCGCGCTCTCGTTCCTGAAAGCGCCGACGAGGAATGCACACGCCGACAAGGTCGCCAGAAACCTGCAGCCGACCGGCGACATCAACATTAGTACAAGATCATGGATGAACCTGCCATCCGTATACGTACCATGAAAGAAGAGAAGAAAAAACGGCGCCGACGCGACGATGGTCGGACCGCGTCCTGCAGCGATCCCAGCAGCCGGTGGCGGCGCTGAGGAGGACCTGGCCGGTCAGCAGCGACGCGGCCGCCGCGATCCCACAGTCGAACGCCGGCGTCCTCCGGTAGACGCAGTTCACCCCGTCGTACCTGACAAAAGACTGCACCACGTACGAACTCCACATACATGCATCACCAGTATCAGCTACTGATCTTGCACAACAAAATAGCTCCTAAATCCTAATTAGACTTAGAAACCATATATGCGTGCATGCCTTGGACTTTGTTGCCTCGCCGACGATTCCCAGCACGGCTGCCGTGAGAGCCAGGGCGCCCACCGCGACGCATATCACGACGACGTGCTTCTCCACCATATCGATTGATCCCCTTCACTCCTCGTGATCGAGTGTTGGTTGTTGCCTGCCTTGTGAGAGCATCAAGGAATTAAGGATGGAGACAAGAACAACAACAAGCTGTGTGTAGTACAAGTTCTGCTGGTTTGGTTGGACTTTGCGTGTATAGGTATAAACGGCAAATCTCCTGGACAAAATCGCCGAGCCTACGTACTTACTTTGTCCTGTCTAGCTAGGATGGGTAAATTAGACTAGTGTGTTTCCGTTGGAAATATTATATTGATCATATTTTAATTTTAGATTTTATTATGAGGCAAAGATCATATAAAACTAGAGGTGTATAAAGCGATACTAACAGTAAGCAATTCATTGCACTTCTAAATATACACAATAATAGAATTATAACAGAATATTTTGGACGCACAACCAACTTACAGTACGACATGATGAAGAACAGAAGCGTATGAGACTTAAAGCAATGCAAAACGAGATGAAGCGATAAAGTGGTGATCACGCAGATCTGCTTGCCGAAACCGTATTGCTGCCCGTGCAGGTGAACTCTGCTACAATAGTTCGAAGATACCCGCTCACCCTCCTTCCTGGTGCATGCCAAGGAGAATGGATGGCTTGGTTCAACAGTACAACTCTCCAACACAATAGAATAGAGAGGAAGAAGAAGAAAATGGAAGTGAATCGATCCATCTCAGGTCTGACGTCTTCAGTTCTTCTAAAGGTCGAGACAATTGCTCTCTAGTAACTACATAATAAAGCACATGTTAAACCACTGCAACTATTAATTCAAAACCAATTAATGGTAATTAAGCAGTGTTTATCATATCCTGATTACACACTGGTCTACAACTTCGACCAGTGTATTTCGACCACAATGGTCTATGGATCCAACCACTATTTTTCGACCAGTATGTTTCAACCACTTTATTTCAACCTCAGTGTTTCGACCACTTTATTCCAATCACACTAGTCTATGGCTTCGACCACATTATTTCGATAGAGAGAAATGTGCAATTTGCAAAAGAAAAGTGGACTAGGTTCACAACACATTCACAATGGTCGCACATCATAAGTCATAAGTCACGTGATTGCCACGCGAATATATGTGTATGTGTGTGTACATGCGTGTGTGTGTGTGACTTTAATTAGCTATAGTCCTCATGTCACCTCATGTTATGTATCACATGTTTTTTATAGGTGGCAATGACTCCACCTTATAAATTGCTCTCCCACTACTTGGCTAGTCAATATGGGACTAAACCATGCGTGCTTTAGAATTTCAGGAATAAATAGCCCTTTACACTTATTGGCCCAATTCTACTATTTCAACTCTCGTGAAGGAAATGGTTGGGTTAACACTTAACACAAATCATCAGGTTTATGGCATGTGGCCAGATGGCTAGATGTGCGAATGTGTGCTCAACCCACCAGGATTTAAGCATCAGACTTGGCATTGGTGTCAATCGATTTTTGAAGTACACACATGCGTACACCTTTAGTGGGAAAAAAACATGTGACTGTTCTAAGTGAGGCCTTCAATAATTTCTAAGCGTGTGTGCGTGAATGGTATAAGTATGATATGTGTTGAGTGTGTGCATTAGGCTTGTACTCTCTAAAAATAAAAGAAGCTAAAATGCCATCTCAAGTATAAATTTCGTTAAAACCACACTAGAGGTACAGAAGATCGCAGCACAAATTCACAATCGGAAGTTCGGCTGGTTATTGGACTTTGTAGGTTCAATCCTCAATTAATTGGGCTATTTTGAACCACTGTACCTACTGGAGGCCCACTCCACAACTCACGCAAACGGACTCTGCACCTCCAGAGGCCCGACCGAACGAGACTTCGCCTAAACCTAGGGATGGGAGCGGTTCGAGCCGATCCTGCCGTGTGAGCACCAATTCGATCTTTCGAGGCGACGGGGCAATCCATATGAGAGACGGATAGAATGGAACCGATGACCCATTGGTTCGTATGGGTCGGCCATTTTTCTACGCTGATCTTCATAATATACAAAGAACCTTTCTTCCCTGATTGTTAACATGAAAGAGGCACAGTAAGCAATGACAGTGCCTTGGAAAGGAAGAAACTAAATCCAAATCAGCCTTAAAAATGCATCTACTCATAGTATCTCAAAAGGAAGAAAACAAACCAATAATAAAACAAGTAGTGTCTAATAATGCAATAACAAGAAAGCCAGAACCAGTGGTGGACCTATGATTTTCTAGATGGGTGTTCGAAGTTACAAAAATATTAATCAATATAGAACATAAAGTTTCACAATAGTAATAATGGAAGTACTAACTGTTTTATTATTTAATCATTTTTTATTAATATTTTAAAGTTAACCCCTCGCTAACTTTATTTCCAAATTTGACCCTTTTGGTCACGCTACCTCTCATGGCGTGACCAAATAAAACTGTCACGCCACCAGTGGCGGCGTGGCCAAAGGTGTCATACAAGCCCTTGGCTGCGCGCCACGCCAACGTGGAGGGCTTGCATGGCATCTGTCACGCCATGGGGGGTGGCGTGACAAAGTGCGTTTGTAACGCCAAAGTGGGTGGCGTGACAGTGACTACATAAACGCTGCATCCTTCCTTTGTCTTTACTTTTTCGCCGGTTCATTTCTTCGTCCCGACTGCTCCCCTCCCCAGATCTGTCTTTGCCGCGGCCTCATCCCAGCGCCAGCGTCCTCCCCGGAGCCCTCCTCCTCCCCGTGGCGGCCCTCCCCCCCCCCCTTCCCCGCCGTCCTCCTTCCCACACCTGCCTCCTCTCCCCATGCTTCGTCCCAGCTGTCGTCTCTGCACCGCCTCGTCCCCACGCCAAGATCGTCCCCGCGCCATCTTCACCCGCCTGCCTCGTCCCCACATCGGCGTCGTCCCCACGTCGGCCTCCTCCCCCCCCCGGCCTCGTCCCCACGCCACGTCGGCCTCGTCCCCACGAGGAGGCCCCGGCCTCTTCCCACACAAGACGTTGGCCTCGTCCCAGTGCCGGCCTCCTCCCCGCCGCCGGCCTCGTCCCAGTAGGCCTCCTCCCCACGCCGCCGGCCTTCTCCCAAAACCGTGAAGGTAAATAACTTTGTGCCATTTTTGTGAAATTTGGAGAGGACATGATCATATTATTATCGCCATGAACAGATTAGAACAATTGGTTAATTATCCCGGTGTGGCAGTGGATCCAATGGCATGCTCTAAAAAAATTACTTGTTATCCAATTCAATCTAGCTATATGTAATTGTGCTCTATATAGAGGTTTACGCTAACTTTGGTAATCCGGAATAGCTTGACACACAATCTTTAATCTTGTAGGATTGCAAGAGTATTTTGTGCACATAACTACCTTCGCTGTTTGGTGTAGTTAGTTTCGACTTTAGAGCTTCTTGTCTAGCTTGTTAAGCTGAAACAAAGCAAAGGCTACACAGTTAACTCGAGAGTTCTTACGAAGCTACGACATGGAGCATAGGCCTAGCTAGCTCAGTCATAGTGATAGACATGACTTCATATTCGATTTCGATCCTTTGTACGTTGGAAGGACATACATAGTTCCAATATTAATATGTAACAAGTAGAGTGTGTGTGTTGTAACGAAACCCTAAAAGAGAGAGATACTTCTCTTCTGGTATTATCTTTTTGTGAATTATTAGCAGATAATATTTTAGTTTGGTGCTGGCTTTGAGTGAAGGGGCTAGTTTAGCATGTACTTAGAACTTATGTGGTAAAACTAAGTGCTTCCTCGTTAAGCTCATATTCTGTCGTTTCAATTCATTTATGATATTATCATTTTCCATGTCTTTTAAATTACTCTATAGTATAGAGAACCCATTGGGTAACAAAAACTGCAATACTTGAATTAATTATCTCAATATCTAAATTTGGATGTTCTATTAATTGTTGTACCTTTCCATGTTCATCTTATTGGAAATTCTGCATAGCTGAATTTGTGACATAACTTATGTATGACCACTAGACAATGGCAGTGAAAAGAAGACGTGGTTTGGGCGGTCTCGAGAACGGGATCTCGAGTGTGACTGAGCACGAGAGACTCAGGTAGTGTAGGTTTTGGATCTTTTGCATCTCCTTGTTTCTTAGTGTTATTCGTCCACTGTGTATGGCCTAACACACCTCAAATCATTGTGAAATGACCCGTCAATTATGCATATGTTTGTATCATCAAACTGCTAGCATGTCTGAGGAAACTGAGCTTTTGTTATGTCCAATGTTGATTGCGAGATTTCATACTTGTGGTATTTCGTTCATAAGACATGTTGTACTGACTTTGCAATATTTTGTTGGATGTAGATGGACAAGGTTGTACGTGTATTTACTGGTGGTGCCATTAGCCAAACTGGAAGTTCTGTCGACTTCAGCGGCATGGAAGCGACCGTCCTTTTGTTTCGCAAATCACCGGACTTTAAAACTCTTGTGAGTAGGATTAAGTCGACCTTTGGATGAGATGAGCCCGGGGTCGTTGTCGGAATGCAAGGACGATATGACGCAGGGGTGGGTTCTAAGGTGCACGCCTTGTTGGTGCCAATCCTGTCCGCCGATGATTGGGACATGTACAAGGAAATTGTGCTCGCATCTCAGGTCCGGTTGTTGGAGGTGGCGGTGGAGAGGACAATCGTTGTTGACGATTTTTCAGACAATTTGGATGTGGTGAATGGTAACACGGAAGAACTAGACCCCGCTGCCCATCATTCGCGAGCCCCCGAATGGAAGAGCGACCTTCCGAAGAGTTCGTTAGCGTGAGTCGTACTAACCATGGCCTCGCGGTGGACTCCGCCAGATGTTCCCCTAACGTGTTGTTGACCTGTGGATCGATTTCAACGGCGCTGCCATGAACAACGAGCTTGAGGAGGAGTTGTTTCACGATGGAACAACCCGTGAAGTGGAGTCTGACGAAGGATGGAGCTCGACCGAAGACGAGGCTCCCGCACCTCTGTTCTCCTCAAAGGAAGACAGGGTTCTTCGCAGTGTAATAGGTGAGTTCCCGTCGGTGCATTCTTTCGATGATGTCAGTATGTCTGATAAGGCGGTTTGTGCTAATGGGTTGAAGAGCAGGGATGGCATTGCGGACCCAGAGAATGACATAATACGGAAGAACATGTTGTTTCCAACCATGGAGGATATGAAGGTTTGGCTGCAAGAATACTCAGTGTGGCACCATCATTCGTTCATAGTGCAACACTCCGATGTGAACAAAAGGTACACCATGAGGTGCGAAAGGGGGTGCGGATGGGAGGTATGGGGCCACAAAATAAGGGATAAGAAATGGAAAATAGCGAGTGTGAAGCAACCTCACACTTGTGGGACCGCACAAGTGTCCAGGGAGCACCTCCAGGCCACCGCAAATTTCATTGCTAGGCGTATTATGACAGTTGTGGCTGTCGATCATGATGTGACTATTGCCACCCTCATCGAGGTTATATACGGGTTCATTTAGTACCGTGTGAAGTACGGGAAAGCATGGAGGGCAAAGTAGAGAGCAATGCAGTTATTGTAGGGTGATTGAAAGGAGGCTTATGGTTTACTTCCTCGAATCCTAACCGCTATGTAGGCCAAGAATTCGGGCATGGTGTTTTACCCTTGGCACAGCAACCGTATGGAACTCGATGGAGGGGTTATGAAACGTGTCCTTGGGAGGGTGTATTGGTCCTTTGGGCAATGCATAGAGGCCTTCAAACATTGCAGACCTGTCTTATCTGTTGACGCTACATTCCTGACGGGGAAGTACCATGGTGCCTTGATGCTCGTCGTGGGTATTGATGCAGAGGACCAGTTGATTCCATTAGCATTCGCATTGACAGAGGATGAGAACAATGCAAGCTGGGAATGGTTCCTGGATATATTTTGTCTACGCCTCGTTGGGCCTGGACGACAGGTTTGCATCATCTCGGACAGGCACCGTGGCATTCTGAACGCTGTAAAGAGCAGACTTGACGGACACTCGGATGTGTTGCATAGGTGGTGCATGCGTTATTTAGTGGCTAATTTCTTTAAGTAATGCAGCAGGGAAGATCTCACCAAAAAATCCAAGCTATTGTGTGGATGCTTGGAGAAGAGGGAATTCGAGATCAAGTTGACGGAGCTGAGGGGACTGACCAACGAACGGGGTAAGTCATGGTTGGACGAGGTCTTGCAGCAAAAGGTGAACTGGGCACAAGCATACGATAAAGATGGCTGTCGGTATGGAATGATGACAACGAACATCTCGGAGGTGTTCAACAACGTTATTAAGGGCATCCGTGCGATGCCAGTATCTGCTATCTTGGAGTACTCGTTTCGAAAGACCAACTCGTACTTTGTGGATCGGTGGACCCGAGCAAGGGATGCATACAACGCTGCCGAGCGTTGGGGTGCGGTTGCTGCCAAGCACCTTGCTATCGCAGAGGTCGAGTCATGCAATCAGGAGGCGGAGGAATACGATCCCATTAAGCATATATACGCCGTCAGGGTAGCCGGGGGCACATCGATAGGGGGCGAACGTTACGGTGGCTGGAACCATAGAGTGAACCTGACTAAGGGAGATTGTACTTGCATGGTCCCGACGTTGCTGCATATCTCATGCTCTCACGTCATCACCACCTGTCGCGTGCGCGGTGTATGTCACCTTACCTTTGTTGCGTCAGAATTCTCAAAGCTAGCCACGATGCGGACTTGGGAGAAGCGATTCAAGCCTTACCTAGATCCATCGCATTGGCCACCATACGTGAGAGAGGAATACATTCCCGACGTAACAATGATAAACAAGCGACGCGGTCGAAGGAAGAGGAAGAGGCTTCGTAATGCCATGGACCTCTCACAGCAAAGTGGTAAGGACATGTACTCTCTAGGGGACTTCAACGACGCCAGCAGCACCAACAGGTGCTCGGAGTGCCATGAGCACGGACACACCAGGGGAAAGCACGTCAGTAGGGATTCCCAGCCGCGTAGGGTCAGGCGGCGGCACTCACGTGTCGCCCCACCTACTGAGGTGTCCAATGCTGTTGTTACGCACAAATGGTTGTTTTTTACATATATAGTACTTTCAGTTGCATTTTACATATTGTTTTGTACCTCACGTGATCTCACAAAATCATTTCTGTGTGCAGATGCCACAAAGATCCATGATCTGCGTTGCTCTCTCGAGTACGATGACGACCACCGCGCTCACCGCATAGCCCAGGATGGTCGGGTGAGATTTGCTAATCTTCTATTCCATCATGCTTGTTGTTTCACTTATTTATTTACGTATATCTCTTGCAGGTACTCCAGCCACTTCGCCCTCGGACCCACATCCCCCTAGATTGGGATGAGCGTTACGTGCCACACGTCCGCTCAGCCGGTCTCCTTGCTTTGGCGCGGATAGTCATCAACGGGCTCCCTCATATGGATGGATCTGCGTCACCGCATTGGTGGACCGGTGGCGCCCGGAGACCCACACTTTTCAGCTACCGTCAGGCGAGATGACTATCACGCTTCAGGACGTCGGTATAATTGTGGGCCTCCCCGTAGAGGGTCTGCCTGTTACTGGGGACATCAACAGCGCGGGCTGGCGAGACCGAGTGGGAGAGTGGCTCGGAGTGCGACCAGAGGACCCCCTTGTAGACTCGAGGGACAATCGGCCATCTGCGGTGCTTGCGTCATGACTGCGCACACTTCAACATGTGCCCACCGAACGTAGTGCAGCGCTTCGCACGGGTGTGGATTTGGCATCATCTCGGCTCCTTCCTCTTCTCGGACGGTACCGGCAACGCTGTCTCCTGGATTTACCTGCCGATTTTGGCAGATTTCACGATGGCAGGGACCTACAGTTGGGGTTCTACTACCTGGCCTGGCTCGGAGTGGCGCAGACGAGGCCGAGGAGGATGAGGAGGACGTCGATGATGAGGACGGTGGTGCAGACGAGGCCGACGAGGTCGAGGAGGAAGGCGGTGCAGATGACGCCGGCGAGGATGACGAGGAGGCCGTCACTACTAGGATTCCTGACGAGATGGTCCTCGTGGAACTGGTTGGTGCATCGCCCCCCACGCAGTCGACTCAGGCCACCCCACCATGCCGCCGTAAACGGTGTGATCGCGCAGACATTAGTTCCGTTAACGCTGTCGAGGCACACGAGGCCAACACCCAGCAGCAAGGTTCACGCCGGGGTCGGGTGCGCGCCGAAAGCGCAAGTGATGGGATGAATGAATGGGTGCATGCATTTTGTACGGTTCATATTGAATGGAACTTTCTATGGCCATTTTTAATGTTGAATGAAATGAGATGAATGATGGTTGTTTGAATGAAATCATTGTAATGATTCACCATGCATGAATTGAGATGACTGATGGTTGACTCTTATTGTTGTTTGAATGAAATCACACTGCTGTATTGATTCTGTATACATGAAATGTTGAGTGTATGAGACCAATTTGATTTATGTAACTGCTACTGTCACACCACTACTGAAGGCGTGGCAAGGCAGTCCTACCACGCCGGGGTAAATGACGTGACAGGACTTGGCCCCGGCAGCTCTAGCCCTTTTTGGCATCGCTTCTGGAACATCGACGATTGTGGCGTGGCAGTACGTTTTTGCCACGCCCTAAATGGTGGCGTGACAAAGTAATTTTGTCACGCCAGTGTAAGTGGCGTGACAGGACTTAGCCACGGAGCGCTAGCCCTTTTTTGGCAACACATCTGGAACATCGACGATTGTGGCGTGGTAGTACGTTTTTGCCACGCCCTGGATGGTGGCGTGACAAGGCAGTGTTGTCACGCCGGAGTAAGTGGCGTGATAGGACTTAGCCCCAAGCGCTGCCCTTTTTTTGGCAGCGCCTCTGGAACGTCAAGGATTGTGGCGTGGCAGTCTGTTTTTGCCACGCCCTGGATGGTGGCGTGACAAGGAAGTTCTGTCACGCCGGGTTGAGTGGCGTGACAGTACTTAGGTTTAGGTTTACGTTAGGGTTTAGGCTATTAGGAGTTTAGGTCTAGGTTCAGGTTTTTTAGGGTTTTAGGTTTTTAGGTTCATGGTTTAGGGTTAGGGTTAAGGCTTACGGTTAGGGTTTAGTATTTTTCAGAGCGACTGGACAACACTGACCCTCGCCAGGTTGTCAGATCGACGTGACAACACTCTACGTCTTTCTTTGTAGAGTCATGTCTTTTCGTTCTGAAAAGCTAGCGAGGCGGTCAGGGTTGTCACTGCGCAAAGTTGTCCCGTCTTGTCTTGTCACTGCATAAGACTGTCTCCTTTAGCCTTGTCCTTTGCGCAAAAGCTGCCTCAAATGCGTGGGGTGTCCTCTGCGCAAAAAGCCGCCCGTCCGGTCTTGTCCTTCGCAAAATTTGTCTCTTTTGGTGTTGTCACTGTGCAAAGTTGCCCCATTTGGTCTTATCTCTGCGCAAAGCAAATAGCCCCGTCAGGTCTTATCATCTACAACCTAACACATTACCCCGTCAGGTCTTGGCCTCCCCCCGCGGGCTATAAAATGTGCGCTTTACGCTCCGGAAGTACCACTCGACACTTGAAACCGTAGGAAGAAGAACCTTCTCTGTTGTACACTAACATACCATGGCAGACGCTCCGGGACCAGTCCAACAGGGGTCGCCGAAGCAAGACCTACCCCTCGAAAGAAGGGAGGACTTCGGCCCCAACTACCGGTTGATGCCGAACAAGCGTGCTCAACTGGTATGGCCGAAATGCGAACACGGGGAGGACGCTATCGTGCAGGTCATAGACTGCTTTTTCGATGGCGGACGATGTTTCTTCCGATGCCCACACTCAGGGGTAAATAGTTTTGTTCATGTTACTGCTAATACATCGTCCATACTAACCGTCCCTTGCAGCAGATGGCGAAATGCAACTTTACCCGCTGGATCGATCCTCCCCATGAACGACATGTTGTGATGCACGTGGATACATTGTGGAACCGAATCTTTGATTTGGACGCGTAAATTGATGATCTCAAGGAGCAAAATGATGATCTCCGCCAACAGATGCAGCGCGAGAGGGGCAACGAGAAGGTTGTGAACATAGAAAGTTCCTATGATCCCACATGCTGCTGCGCCAACCCTAGCTGCATATGTGCGTGCCCCTACAACGACGGCCAGCCACGTCCGAGGCCCCCAGCTGGAGAACACTCTATGTGGCTAGTGCGAGGCACCTTTCCGTACTAGTTCCCAGAAGGTCTAATTTATTGTAATTCAAAAAAGGCGCATATGTATCGTATGAGTACTTTGGTTTGTTGCACGTGCATGATGTTGTTTGTTATGCATGTAACCAAACCCTATGCACCATGTTATTCTAAGCTTTATTATGAAGTCTATTTTAATTCGTAACTTTAAATCTCGTCGTCTTTTCGTATTCAATTCTTCGCGTAGTAAGGTATCCAACAACATGACAAAAACGAGTTCCGGAAGTTTACAGTTTGGTCGACGACCACAAACCTATCATTCCACTAGGATGTCTACGCACCACCAATCATTTCACTAGGATGTCTACGCATCTTTCATCAGCGGTACTGTCTAGCATATGTGCATAATTGTGCCTCATGTTGTACCACACAATCCACATATTAGTTATTTTTTTCCAAGATGCATTATGTATCACTTCTGGGACACGCCCTGGAAATATTCTGAAGTGTCAAAGGTTTTCAAAGCACAAAAAGATTACCGGTCCATATATCTATTTACTCTCAATTAAAAGGATGGTATTATATTTGGTTACGTAGAGAGGTCTCTATTTTCAAGTTGTGGATTATTAAATGTTACATGTACATGGTGTTATGCATCACCGTATCTTAAATTGTTTTTGATCTTTCAAAACAAAGTCCCTTTGCTGGTTCGAAATCGATAAATCCAAATGGAATACAAACAAACTGGATTAGCCTCTGTCACGTCGTACTAAATGGCGTGACAACTCAGTCACACCAAACAAAAACGCGTGACAGGTGCCACGCAAGCCCTCCACGCTGGCGCGGCGTGCGGCCGAGGGCTTGCGTGGCACCTTTGGCCACGCCGCCACTGGTGGTGTGACAGTTTTATTTGGTCACACTACGGGAGGTGGCGTGGCCAAAAGGGTCAGATTTGGAAATAAAGTTGGCAAGGGTTTAACTTTAAAATATAATTAAAAAGGATTAAATAAAAAAAATTCCAATTCTTAGTGATGGACGGGAAGCTGAGATCCTGCCTGTGTTAGTATCCGGCTAATAACACAACATATTTAAATCCAACTAAAGCCTGTGCTAGTATGCTGGCTGGCAATTCATCAAACAAGTGAAGTGCATCTCAATTCTCAATTCTTAGTGATGGATGGGATCACTGATTTCAAATATTAGTACCCTTAAATCTTCTCAGCAGGTGTTAGTATCCGGCTCTCTCCCACAAAGATTTCAAATAGACAGACTTCTTCTCTATTTTTCAAAGCTCTAATATCTACAATTCGCATACAAACAACATTGAAGATTCAGGACCACAATTCATTTTTATTTATTTATCAAAACGGTTTGGCCATTTGGGAATTAGGGATTTGCCGATTTGGGATTACCTGGCTCTAGCAGTCTGGCTACCTGCCTCTGCCTGGCTCTGGCTCGGCCGCTCAGGGTTGGAGATCGGATTATAGATGTAATTGTTGGATGTTGAATTATAGGATTATATAATTATTGGATATTGGATTCTAGGATTATATGATTATTGTGGTTGGATTATAGAATTGAATCTTTGTTGGATTATAGAAGTAATTTTGGTTGGATTATAGAGAATTGATGTAATGGTGGAGTTAACTGAATAAAAATGTTCGGATGATCTATAATTGTTGATATTGGATTATTGAAGATTGGATTATAGAAATAGATTATTAATGAATACCGGATTAATGGATGATGGATTATAGAGATAGATTGTGTTAGATTTGATTTACTGAACATTGGATTGTAGAATTATTATTGAAGATTGATTTGATGGATGTTGAATTATTAGGGAAAGAATGTTGTTGGATTATTGGATTATGACTCCACTGTGGATGGTTGACTTACTGATCTCATACTTGACAATTCTCGGACATTGAATCCCTCACACCTTGTCACCTTAGATAAAACTCTGGTTAATACATTAGTATGACTAGAACATATTGAAAAAAACCTATGCTTAGACAAAACTTAGACCAAAATGTTTACTTTGGGGAATTAGCCAAAAAATTCAATTATAATTTGAACAATGTTATGGTATGTCTATACCATACAATCTTTGAAATGTTTACCTTTTAAAATAAAATAGAAAATGGTTTGGACTTGGGCGAAATGGATGTTTGGATGGGTGCATGTTCATGCACAGGATCGATTCATTTCTATGGTCGAGGCCCAGGGTTCTTTTGGAAAGTCGTCCAAGTCAATTAAGGATCGGTTTTCGAGCCGCATCTTGCTAAGCCTCATCGTACTACCACATGTCTTGAGAATGGGGAGGGGACCTGGCTGACTAATTTGCAATGTTTCACCATGGTCGTTCCATCCGGTTGTGTGGGTGGTCTTTTACAACTTATGTACATGCATTCCCACCTAGCGCAAGAGGGGGCTAGGAACTCTGAGGATTTCTATCCAAAGGGGGCGAAACCTTAGCGAGGGGGGACTATGATGGGATGGCGCATTGTAAAGGCCTTGTCACGTGCTCTAGATTGCTTACCTAAGGTAGTGAGCGATGGCATAGATATATGCCAAACAAACTAGAGAAATCATGTCATATGGGTAAAGCTATACAACCTCTGCAGAGTGTAAAACTATTTGAATAGCCATGTCCACGGTCATGGACATGCTAGCAAAGCCACTCCAAGTTAGATTTTGGTTTTAATTTCAAAAGACTTTGTCAAATGGTTTTGGATTTCTATCCAAATAGGAATTGGGTGGGTAGCCATGTGATAGGAGGATGTCCTTCACCACTTATTGATGAATGTTATCTGACTATAAAACTTGAGATCTAGAAAATGAATTTTAGTTATATGTAAACTACTTTGGAACTTAGTATGGACATTTAAATGAAAAATGTCGCTTTATGCAAATTGAGCCATATAAGCCTCCCTTTGTTGAATCCTTGCATGCATTATAATTATGTTACATTGGGTGTAACTTGCGGAGTACATTCATTTGTACTCACTCTTGCTTAATAAAATGTTGTTCAGAAGAGAAGGACTTTGCACTTGTTGAAGATCTTGACAACTAGGTCGCTACCCTAGTCGATTGCCTGTGGCAGACTAGATGGGCTCTACTGCTTCTTGTTTCTTCTTCCGCTGTGTTCTGTATTGTTGGCTCATAAGCCTTTCTGGTAATTAACTCTGATATTTATTATTAAATCTTTGTGATTATGGTTGTGGTACCATGTTTATTTACTGTGTAAGCTAGCCACTGATCATGGGACTAGTTCAGAAATACACAGAGGATTCGAGGTGTTAATCCCGGGTCCTTACATGTGAACACATGTTAGAGAACATGGGGTTGGATTGACCCACCTTGAGACACTATTGAGATTGTTATGATTCTATGTGTCGTTAGTTGGTCTCAAGCAATGATGATGTGTAATCTTTAGACCTGATATCAGCATAGTTTCCTACATGTGTAATAGTACTCTTAGGGGTTGCCAAACGCTATTCCGTAACTGGGTAGTTATAAAGGTACCTTTCGGGTATACTATGAAACATGCGGAGGAATATCACTAGTCGGATATTGTCGTCGGATAAAGTAAGTGCATGGCCATGCCACTGGTGGTCGAAGCGTTCGACCACGTGAAGTTATCTGACACTCGATCGAGAAAGTATTGAACAGTCCATGGATGACATCTCACCGAGTTGACCGGATATCGTGAGGCAAGGGAGAATACAGTAGGTCCTTTAGTTCGATCGATTCTGACCGGTCGTATGGAGATCTGAGCTGGTCATAGGCGGTCGAACATAATCACATAGTGGTCGTGTAACACAGTCGTGACCAAATCTGAACTTGTCGTATAGAGATAGGACACAGGTAAATGGCGATGAGGACACAGTTGTAGATCATATTGCATTAAGGTTTGTCCGATATAATTTGTGTGTATTCGGGAATCGTTATGTCCTGCTAGGTACCGCTAACGACTCGTGGTCGGAAAGGTGTTTCTGAGTCACAACCGAATATGCATAAACCTAATGGGTCATACACTTAATGGGTTGGAACAAACCAGTACATATACAATTCGTAAAACATGTTCGGATAAGATCCGTCATGGGCACTATATAGGGAGACGAGTTGACGAGAGTTTCTCCACCGAAACCTTAGCCGTCATCTTCCTGAGAGCTCTGCCGTGCGACTTGGTGCTAGCACACCAGCGTACGGTTGTTCCTTCCCTGGACGTGTGGATACCGTAGAGGCGCTACTGCGGTTGATGTTGCGCTTGAGGACGATTTGCGATCTTCATAAGGAACTGCAGAGGTTGCTGGAGGAGACGATCGACTCGCGAGGACGCTGGCCGATCGACTACGACCACTATATCGACGTGCTCGATGTTGGACGATCGACTATGATCACTATATCGATGCGCTCTATGTTGGACCAGACTACTCCAAATCTTCTTTCGCTGCTCTGCGCGTCTAGTGGTAATGATATGTGATCTTCTACCAGCATGGCTTCTTGGTTTACGTGTTAGAGTTTTTGAATTGTTAGCTAGCGTAGCCTACTCGTATCACTACACTTTCCTCACGGGGAGGTACAAGGGCACCATCCTCACCACGGTGGCGGCCGACGCGAATGACCAGCTTCTCCCTGTGCCATTTGCCATTGTGGAGAGCGAGAACACATCTAGTTGGCTGTTGTTCCTATCGAACGTGAAGACGATGGTGGTGGGAGATCGGCCTAACGTATGCCTTATCACAGACCGTAATGCTAGGTTATTGGCGGTCATTAAGACCATGCAGCATGGGACGCCCCCCTTACTAGTGGAACGACGTGCAATCTAGGTGGTGCATGAGGCATCTTGCATCTAACTTATTCAAGCTTTCCCGCAGTCAGGATGTCATGAAGACATTTAAGGCATTGTGTCTGCAGAATCAGAGGCGAAAGTTTGACTCCATTTGGAGAGACATCGAACACCGGACTACGAAGCATACAAAGGAGTCCACTCCGGAGGTATTGGAGGAGAGCAACCCAGTAGTGCCATAAGTTTCTCAGAGTGGATTATTGGTTATGCTCCTGAATTAGAGAAATGATCCCTTCTCTATGATACAGATGGTGCAAGGTACAGGATTATGACGACCAACATATCTGAGGTGTACAACAGCATCCTCAAAGATGTGCGGTGCCTCCCTATCACCACGATTGTCGAGGAGACATAGACTCGCACTATTGGTTATTTCATCAATAATGCCACCGTAGCCAAGCGACAGATAGAGGAAGGCATGTAGTGGTCCAAGAACATGTAGAGGCACATGGACTAGAAGATGGAGAAGGCTCGGATGCATGACATCTGGGGTGATCGATGGCCTCAGGATGAAATACGAGATTAGGCTTCGGCAGAAATACGTCAACAGTCATGCTAGGGGGGAAAGGAAACAGACATGCACCCTGGGTGATGTGGCGATATGCACCTGCAACAAGCCGAAGCTCCTGCACAAGCCATGCTCGCACGTGTACAAGGCGTGTGCATAAATGAGGCAGATGTGTACGCCGTACATCTCTGAGTACTATGACATGCAGCACCTTTTCGGTACATGGAGTGCGGAGTTTCACTCGTACGCCCTGGAAATGAAGTATAAGGATCTTTTGCCGAATCTTTCGCTGGACATGGTGCAATGGGGCCTGAACAAGGACTTAAACATAACAGCGAAGGGGCGACGACAGACGCGGCGCTTCTAGAATGACATGGATGCCAGCCAACGTACCAGTATTAGCCGCACAAGCAAGTGCATGATATGCAAGACCCCTAGGCACTCAGCGAAGGATTGTCCCAATAGACCGAGCTCGCCTGGTCGTTATTCGGTGTCGTAATGTAATATTTTCTCCGCCTTGTTTTCTTATGTACAGCGAAACATGTACGAGTTATGCATAATTTGTATCCTTACTACATTCTTCATTGTATGGTGCACTGACATCCTTGCTACGTTTTTGTTATGTCGTAGGAAGACAACGAAGGTGCTACTGGCACTACTACAGAGAGGGTCATCACAGACGGCTCCAAACTGTCATCACAGACGGTTTTTGAACCGTTTGAATTTATGTGTCTGTGATGACATGAGGTCATCACAGACAGTTTTTGAACTGTCTGTGGAAAAAGATATCACAGACGGTTCTTGTTCAAAACCGTTTGTGATAGCTTTTTTCATAGACAGTTATTGTTTAGAACCGCCTGTGATAGTTTTTTATATTGCAAAAAAAATTCGAGCGTTTTGAAACTTCGGAAGCTGTTTTGAGGCCCTAAACGACATTTTTTTGGGGGGGTTTCACTTTGTCAGGAGCCTCCCGAGCCTCGCGAATGAATTTGACATGGACTTATTGATTTTCGGATTGAACTTTTAGTTAGCTTTCCAACGAGCCAAAGAATGTCGCAATCCGAGTTCATATGCAAAAGTAATGGCGGTTTTTATCAGACGGTGCGCGATCTGAGGTGGAGGCCGAGGGCGACGATGTCGAGGAAGGCTGGGGGTGACAAGGTTGGGGGAGGCCGGTGATGACGAGACCGGGGAGAGGTGGAGGAGGCCGCGGGCGACGAGCTCGGGGGAGGCTGGTGCGCAAGGTCAGGGCGAGATAGCGGCACTCGGTTAGAGGAGAGATGGCAGAGGAGGAGATGGAGGTGTGAGGTGCGAGGAGACTCAGTTAATATAAAGCGAGTTTCGGCAACCCGCCCATTAAGTTGAAATTTCCGTTTTCCCGCCCAACAAAACAAAAGTATCAGAGACGGTTCTTATTAAGAAACATCACAGACGGTTTGTAAATAAAACCATCTGTGATAATTCACAGACGGTTCTTAATAATAATCGTATGTGATTATCACAAACGGTTCTTTTTAAGAACCGTCTATGAATTATCATAGATAGTTCTATTTACAAACCGTCCATGATATTTACGTATCACAAACGGTTCCTATCACAGACGGTTCCAAAGGAACCGTTTGTGATGAGGCATTGTGGATGTCATGAGGACATTGTGGATGTCATGTGGACATGCTCATGATCTTAGGTGATGAGACAATTGGCAATTGTTTTGAAAGTTTGTTGAAATCTGGAGTTTTCAGCAAGTGTCAGGAAAATCGGTCATACCGGCGTTGAAGCTGCGGTACTACGGTGTCTTGATATGACCGCTTGTGAGTCTTGATATTACTGCGAGTCCTTGGCCTCATTGGTTTTCTTGTGGCGTCCGTCGAGATCGGACGGCCCGATGAAAGGGCTTTGTTACGAGGCTTTTGGCGTTTAAGTGGAGCGGTAGTACCGCATTGGGAAGTGGCGGTAGTACTGCATGAGCGGTTATACCGCAAGGTAAATGGCGATTGTGATTTTCGAGAGAAGGTGTCTTTGGAGTGTGGATTTCTCCTCGGCGGTAATACCGTGCTTTGTTCTGGGTAGTACCGTGAGCGGAATGACGCGTGTGTGCGGTATAAAATTCGAGAGGATGTTGTTGGAGATTTTGGGATTTCTCGAGTGCGGTAGTACTGCATTGTTGTGGAAACAGTATGATCGTTCTTGTATCTACCGGCGGATCAGGTGTGTGATAGTACCGCTTTTGGATTGAATTGTGTTGATTGTCAAATTTCTTGGAGATTTGATTTTGGGTTAGGTCAAGTTCATGTTCATCGGTGCATATGTGTTGCATGATGTATGTTTTAGCTAACGTGGGTCAAGTTGTGAAGAACTTGTTCGGAAGCAGTTTCTTGGTCTATTCTTTGTCGGTGGCTTGCGTGTCTATGACGGTCGGTGGCGAGGAGGATCGGGACTAAGCTTGGAGAGTGAGGTCGAGAATGATCAAGGATGCCAGGTGGTCGAAGGACTCAAGCGGCGCAGATGGACAAGGGTGACCGAGCAGGCGGTTCGATCGATTGGTTGGATCAAGCGGCGCGGAGTCGTTACAAGTGCTCGATGGTGCGGTGGGATCCGGACGGAGAGACTTGACGACATGGAGCCGTTGATCAACCTACACGTGGCAAAGCACAGGATTGCTTCACGATCTGTGGACTTGGTCTTTTGGAGAAGGATCGAGAAGGGTATTTTGGTAATTTCACCAAATACCGCCTTGGTGACCATTTGGCTAAACCGGTAGCTGGTCGGCGCATGGTGAAGCGGTTTAGGTCAATTGATGATGAAGACGGCGCTTTGAGATGCGTGCGTATGTGTAACCCATTTGTGTGTTAGGGTTTAATGGGTGCCCTAATGGAATATTCCTAGATGCTAGTCTCCATATAAATAGAGGGTGTGGGCTGTGTGTGTGTGCTTCTTTGGAAGCCAAGGAGAAGCCACCAAACCCCATTGGAGAGATGCCCTATTTTGTCTTAGGGTTTTCAAGAGAAAGGGAGAGCTAGGTTCTAGGGTTTGGATGGAGTGTGTGCTCACGTGGTGAGCTTTGTCCTCCTAGATTGGAGTGGTCAGTAACCAACAATCATCCTTCTATCCAAATCAATCGGCCAGATTTTGCAAGTTGAGTTTCTATTTCGTTTTGTGTTCTTCCTCTTTATTTGATGATTTGGGGCTTTCTTTGATCCGGAGTTTTTGCTTGATTTCTTCTCTTGATCTAGCTTGTCGTGACATGTGGGAACACATCTAGGATCATCTTGATCATCATTCACCCACGAGCAAGTGTTTGGATCAAGTTTTCGTTTTGCTTGCTTTTGAAACCACCTTCGCTCAAATGGAAAAAGGTCAGAACTTTGGCATAGATCTGGTCGATCGTTGCTTGCAATAGGTTCCTGATATCCTTAGGAAGGTGTGTCTCAAGTTTGGTCAAGTTTCATCGTGTAGATCAAAAGTTAGACCAATTTTTGTTTTGGATTTCGGGCTGTTTTCACTGTTCCAGGAACAGACTTCTCTCAAACTGAAAAAGGTAGGAACCTTGGCATGGATCTCTGCGATCTTTGATTGGAATAGGTTCCTAATATCGTAGAGAAATTGTGTTTCAAGTTTCGTGGAGTTTGCCCTTGTAGATCGAAAGTTGTGCCAATTTTAGATTTGGTTTTTCTGCTGTCGGGTTCATCCTCCAGGACAATCGGTAGTACCGCAAGTTATTAGCCGGTAGTACCGCTACGCGGTAATACCTCACTTAACACAGCGGTAGTACCGGTTGTAGGACTGTTGCAGTTTTTGTTCTGTTCATCGTCAGGATAATCGGTAGTACCTTTCATTTGCCTGCGGTAGTACCTCAGTGCGGTAGTACCTTTCTTTACACTGTGGTAGTACCTCAGTGAGGTAGTACCTTTCATTTGCCTACGGTAGTACCTCAGTACGGTAATACCTTTCATTTGCCTGCGGTAGTACCTCAGTGCGGTAGTACCTTTCTTTACACTGTGGTAGTACCGATTCCTGATTTCAACAGAACTTCTTCAGGGAGTCTGCTACTGTGCCTTTGGTGGTTAGGAGAGGGTTCAACACAAGACTTCCACTGTGCTTAAGCATTCATCTTCATAGCTCTCATAGCTATTGGAGTGATTTGCGAGTTGAATCCATTCAAAGTGAAAAATATTTGGTGCTCCTATTCACCCCCCTCTAGTCGCCTGTTTCCGGTCCTACAGGCGTCCAGTATAGCATGTTTTGTAGTAGTGTGGCTTGAAGAGACTACAAACACTAATAAACTTATTTGAAGATGAATGTGCTTTCTGTCATTCATTTAGAATCAGTCAGGTATCGAATCATTTACATCTATCAAGTCAGAGTTGATCTATTGAAGTCTTCTTAGTTCTTACCGTTATGAACTTAGAGTCAGAAATCAATCGTGCTTCAAAATTGCCTATTTCTCATCACTACTGCAATGTTCTAACATGCCTATTTTTATGCTATAGGATAGTGGTCATGTTTTATACCCTAAACATGCTCGAAGGTGCTACTATGTGATGAGGTGAGCTTAGCAAGAAAAGAGATTGTCACGGAGACTAGTTGCACACACATATTTTTTTATGCTATAGGACACTCTTTGTTAATTTATCAATTTTCTGTGGATGATATTCTTTAATATTGTATTGTACCACAAGCTAGAAAACATTGCGCATGAACCAACTGAGGAAAATGTGTGGCATGCAGATCATATAACGATGTACCTAGTTCGAAATGCACACGAGTCGGATGTTACGGTACATCGTTATATGATTTACATGCCACGTATTTCTCTTAGTTGGTTTATGCACAACCTTATCTAGCCTGTCGTACAATACAATATTAAAGAACATCATCTACATTAAACCAATAAATAAACAAAGAGTGTCCTATTTGATTGGGTTACATATGATAATACCTCTCCTCCTTCATCCCGATTGTAATAAACCCACACGTGTTTCATGTAATACTTGTAACACTTGAAATGTCGATAATTATCTGTATGAAAACGTACATTGCAAACCCTAATTCATGAAACCCTAATTAGGACATGACCTCGCTCTGCAAACCCTAATTCACATGGATCTCATTCATTCATTGCAGCCCTACCCGCCGTCAAAATCGCTATTAGCTATCTCATCGGCCAAAGATCGTTTTTTAGAGATAAGAAAAAGTATAGCATATTTGGAATATCTCACAACCTCCGCTAGACCGCTAATATGCCATGCTGTCAAGACATGTATATCACCAAAATGTAATCAGGATGTTTACATACAACCACGTCACTAGAAAAGCAACATATTGTATATCGATGTCTCCAACGGAGTTGCAATGCAATTTTTTTCCATACTGTCCAAGTCACATGAAATCATGAAACTCTAATTTTCGAAACCTAAATTCCTAATCTTCGCAACCTAAATCCTTCATTTTTGACACATATAAAATTATTGAAACAGTACGCAATCAAGTCCACTACATGAGGATCCTAAAAAAATCATAATTTTTGGAGCTCATTTCTATATTTACAAATTCATGCAAACAATACACTTATATGAAATTAGGAGAAAAAATCTGAAAGAATAAAATTATAGAAAATTTACATAAGCAAGTACACTGTGCCAGAAGGCTCCACGTAAAATTGTATAATTTTTTGAACTCAATTGCTATATTTAAAAAATCCCACCACCACAGCCGACACCGAAACCCTAATGAGTGTTAGGAGCATTTACATAAAATTATAACAAGAAAAATTATGGAAAAAAATTACACAAGAAAGTACACCGTGTTACGAGGATTTACGTAAAATTTTATAATTTTTTGAACTAATTTGTTATATTTTAAAAATGCTATGAAATTCGGAGAAGGGGCACGTGGCGGGCGGCGGGGCCACCGCACGATGGCCGTCTTGATGGCGAGCCTGAGCGCCTCCGCGATGGCGGCCGTCTTGGACGGGATGATATTTTTGCCAAAAATTTCGAGCACTACCATTCTTGTAAATCGATGTCAAAAAGTATTATCTTGCCAAAAATTCATATTTCTTTTCATAAGTGTATTTTAGTAGTT
This sequence comes from Phyllostachys edulis, assembly GCA_036346405.1. Classification (NCBI taxonomy): domain Eukaryota; kingdom Viridiplantae; phylum Streptophyta; class Magnoliopsida; order Poales; family Poaceae; genus Phyllostachys; species Phyllostachys edulis. The sequence continues at coordinate 17,765,815 of CM070568.1, forward strand.
ACGGGGATTTATACGGTTATAAAATGAAAAAAAATTAGAGAAAATGATACATTAAAAATGTGAGAGACGATAGTTTATGAGATGGAATACTTATAAATATAGTAGAGAAAAGATGTGATAAACAAGCCGACAATGAAAAACATCAATAAATTTGCTTAATAAATACAGGAGAGAGAAGATACGACAACGAGCAAACAAGAAAAAGCACAACTTATATTTTAAAACAAAGCTATAAAAACTCTATTCCTTATATTTTGAACGGAGAAAGTATCTTCTCCTCTGTTTGTCCGGGAGACGGGCTGCGGTGGCATACAAGTATACTGCAGATGCTTCCGGTAAAGCAGCAATCTGGCTCCCCGGCCTGTCGCCAAAGATCTAAAGGGCGATTGCCCGACCCCTTTTCTAACCGCAACATCTAGAAAATGATGCCTGAGTGAGCAACCTGGCCCAATGGGATCTACCCATCTTCGATGCTTATGACTTGTGGCGCTGTGCGGGGGTGGACGTGGCTCGCCTCGGCGCTTGTGCCGGTGCGCGCCGGTTTTTAGGTCTGCAGAACACTATTCACTAATAGTAGCCAAGCAATCAGTCACCTCGAAGTTTTTTTTTGGTTTTATGAAAATAAAATAGTACAAATAAAAGTTTAACGAAATGACAAAAATAATATCCTATCATCGTGGCATCACACGATAGGGTGCCTAACGTGCATCAAGACCATGGCAGACCGTCTAATGCCTATCGTTGACTGGGAACTAGCCATGTGTCCCGCCCCGAGCTGAGCTAGTAATAGGTGGCCTGCTGTGGCTTTTTCGAGCAGTATGGGTGTCATTTTTGCTATTTTATTTGCCAGATGGATATATTTTTTGCTATTTCACTTAAAAAAACGTGTCATATGAACCCAAAAACTCGCAACCGGTCCTTTACGGTTTCCATTTTCCAGGAAACATATCTGAAAAACGGTGGTGTATTACAAAATGTAAGCGCCATGTACTAGGCTCAAAGGGCTTGTTTGGTTTATGACCTCAGGTAGCCACATTAAAATTTTGGCAATACTAAAGACAATACCAAAAACTGGGCAAAAGAAAAATGGTATTTTGATCGTAGCCATACCAATTCATGGGCAATGCCAAAATTGATGTGTTTAGATTGCAGTCATACCAAAATTGTTAGTATGGCACGTGGGTTCCGCATGACACCTTTTTTTTGCACGACAGCAGCAGGCCACCCATCGGGTCCACGCATAGTTCTTCCTCGCCTCCGCCTCCTTGGGGGAGAGGCCGAGGCCGGCAAGGAAGGCGAGGATGGTGTCGGGTTTGGAAGGGGACTTGAGATGGGCGAGGTTCTTGGAGGCCTTGAGGGCTTGCCGCGGCGTGGGGGAGATGGAGGTGTGGCGGAGGCGCTCTCGCAGTGTTTATCTAACTAGAAAGCCATGTCGGTCAAACACCGGTCAAAACCGCTCTAAAACAGATGAATGTGTATCTTTTACGCGGTATTAACAGTTCGAGAACGCGTTTTACCCGGTATTACAATTCAGGGATGAAAATTAAACTAAGACAACAGTTAAGGGACGAATAATGTACTTAATCCTTATTATTATCTCGGGAACTTTCCTTTTCTTGTTTCTTCTAACATACTTTGAGTTTGAAGTTCAAATTTTAAAGGATCAAATTTAAAAGGGAGATACAAGACACTATAGGCTACATGTAGATTTTTTATATGTTAATTTGATGCCAAAACCAAAAGTTTGCGCATTTGTGCTCAAATTGTGTTTGTGCACTAGCTATCTTCTAACTCTCAACGTGGAATGAACTTGAACTTGAAATTTTATATATAAGTAAAATAATTTCAGAAGTGTATCTATAAATTTTATATCTTTTTTTATGTACTATCATAGTTTCAGTGTGCTGGGGCGGATCTTAAACAAATATACCAAAAGTTCTAAACTTAAAAATTGCATACATAATTCACATATCAACCTTTTAAGTCAAAAAATTCACATATCAACCGGCAATATGCATATACACATGTGCGGACGATGCAATCCTATACACAAGATTCCACAGATAACCCACTTGTTTGCTTGGATCCGTCCACAAAAGATCTTTAGAAGTGAGTAGAGTTGATGAGAGAGATGATAGAACCCAGGGGCGCCGTGGCGGAGCTTGGCCACAAATCAAGTAGAAGCTAACACTCAAAAGTTGAATTTCATAAGAAAGAGGTGCACTGAATTGCGCTTTTACACTACATATCTCCCCTCCAATCATATAGTTATGTATTTGATGTTACCTCTAGTCTCCATTGTTCTCTCCAACATCGAGCAGACTCTTAAACATACTTGTCAATACTATTTTAGAGGGCATACCAGTTTAGTTCTTGATATTTCAGGAATAACTCAAACCTGTGTACTATCTAGAGTTTAATATAATAATATATAGTTAAAAGTACATATATGTCTAATTATATGCACAATAAATTTTACTTGTGATGTTATTTTAAATACAAAATAGTATGATCAAATATAACTTATAGTTTAATAAATATAATAGAATAGTATTATCAATTTCGCTGGTGCGAGAAAGTATCAAAGCCAATATATCCGGTTTTGACTAGTATCGACACCGGTTCAAAATACATAACTGTTTTGAGTTTTGTACCGGTTTAAGAAGTGAAATGGGTATGCTTGGATAAGTTTGCCCTTAACGCATACGTGGCTCGAGCTGTCGAGCAGTCTCAGTCTCCGGCACCAAGTGGTAGGTTTAAGCACCGATATTAGCCGGACCGATCTTAAACCACCCACCCACCCATCCATCGCCATCATCCAACAGTCGCGCTCTGGGCGATTTCGCAGAGGCGCCGGGCCCTCGCATCGCATCGCATCGCCTATCTGCCAGCCGCGCCCGCGCCGTACCGCGCGACCACGCCTGTGTGCCCCACCACCCCAGCTTCAGATCCGGCGGAGAGATCCGGCCGCTCCCACCACCGCGGCCACGCGTCCCGCGTCCCCCTCCAATTATGGCGCCCAGCGCCTCCCATTCGCCCACGTACACGTCCGCACTTGCCCTCTCGCCCCTTATTCCTATCGCACACATGCCCAATTGCACACAGATGCAAGGCACGCAACACTTGCCTGGACGAACAAACTCAAAACAAACGGCCTACGACAACGCCTGTGGATGGAATGGAACAAGTGCCAGCAAACAAATTTTTTTATTATTTGGGCTAAATAGATCAAAAGAAGATTATATACCTGATGATGCTGGTAGTTGCTAGATTAAATAACTCGCAAGTACATCACGGGATCACCAAGTTGGACATTTTTTCGGCTTCCGCCCAGCTTTATTACGAAAAGCTAGAAATCAAGTTGGGAACGTGGAAACTGTAATTTGGATGTACTACCCGGCAGCAAGCAAATTAAGCTGATCGGGCAGGAGAAGACTGAGTTGTACTATTGTGAACTGCTCTGGGCCACTTGTCGGTGAGGAATGTCATGCCTTGGTGTGGGGTGCCGTTGTGGGGCTAGCGGAGTGCTGGTGGCCGGGTCTTTTCCCCGATATAAAGCAGCGGCGGTGGGTCCGGACGCCATCCTCCAGACGGTCCCCCTGACCGCTGTACGTGTTCCCTCCCCACCATAAAGCGCGGCACACTCCACGCGCTCCCATTGGTTCAAGACCCCACCCTGCCCGACTACCCGCGACCTTGCTGTACCCCCTCCCCCTCCGACCACACGTGGCCCATAGACGAGCCCACACGGCAGTGTTACATACATGCTTGGACGTGTCGCCAAGCAATTCGCGCTCGCTTGCGTTCTACGGATGGGACAGCAAGGACACGCCGCTACAGGACTCTTCTTTTACTGGCCAGTGGGGTCGGTCGGGACGAGTCCCACTCGTCAGTGATAGAGAGTGGGCGTAAGATGGGGACACATTTCTATCCGCTTTGCGTGCCACGGCGGCCATGGCGCGGGCGCCCAATAGGGTCGCGGCATTTCACGTGCTCCGCTGCGGGGAAGCGCCACGCGTTGGCGCGAGACCAATCATAGCCCGCCCCCGATGCCCGACACGTTGGAGTCCTCCCCCGCTGTATTAAAGCCTCTCCCACACGTCGTTCAACTCAAACGCACCACTGCGGCACCGCGCCAAGAAAGTAGGGGTACATCGCCGGTGTTCTCGTCGGCTTGGTTCGGACGCACGTTTTTTAGGGGAGGTGAGGGGTGTGGTGTGGTGGATGATGGAGAGGAAGGGAGTGTGCTGCTTGGCGCCGAGGTACGGCTCCTCCGTCGGAGCCGGGGGCCAGGCGAGCATGTCGTGGCAGATGGGGAGGATCATGCTGAAGTTTCGGCCGATTGCGCCCAAGCCTGCGGCGATGGCGCCTGCGCCCACGCCGGTGCCGGTGATGACCGGGGGTGCTGGGAGGGGGAAGCGGAAGGCGGTGAGCCGGGGTGGTGGGAGGAGGGGGCGGAAGCCCAAGGAGGCGAAGGTCGCGGCGGTGACGCCTGTGATGGCGACGGCGACGGCAGCGGCTGTACCCAAGGCGAGCAGCGACAAGGATAGGGAGAAGAAGTCTTTGTCCTCGCCGTCGTCGTCCTCGTCAGGGATTACGTCCGTGGACTCGTCGCCTCCTCGGCCGGCTACGCTGCCGCTCATGCCTGTGGCGCCGGTGGAGAATGGTAAGGAGAAGGTAGCTGCAGCGCCGGAGGAGCCACCGGTGGCGCCTGCGTACGCAGCGGGGCAGGTGGTGGCTCCGCGGGCGCTGCGACCAGCGGCGTCGTGGGTGACGGTGGAGGACGTGACGGGCACCTGGCGCGACGGCGAAGCGCCGTCCGCCGCGGCGTGCGGTCTCTGGGACGAGGCCCCGGCCTTCGTCTCCGACCAGTGGGGCCGCGTCTCGTGGACGAACGCGGCGTTCAACCGGGCGGTGTCCGGAGGCGGGGACGACGACGCGGCCGTCTCCGAGGTGCGGGTGGGGCTAGCCGCGAAGGGCGGCGGCGCCGCCACCGTGCCGGCGTGGGGCACCTGCGCCGGGTTCACCTGCCGCGTGCGCGTCCGGCACGCGTGCCCGCGCCGCAGCTCCCTCGTGGCCCCCTGCGACGTGTGGTGGCTCGACGCCGGCGGCTACCTCTGGCGCCTCGACCTCCAGGCCGCCCTCAGCCTCGGCGCCCTCCCGTAGGCAACCAAGCCCGCACAAATACGTATCCCTTGTACGGAGACGTATTAGTCAAACAAATCATGCACTAGCATGGTTCGGTGTACTACTAGCCTGGCCGGGCGGTAATTATGCAGGTCATGGCCAGATTAGGCACAGTTAAGAGATTGATTAGATTAGAGAGGGAGTGGCAAGTGTACGAAGTGCTGGGATAGTCCACTACGGTTGTAGACGAGACAGAACACAATTAATAAGAGTGCCGATGTATCTATGAGGTTAGTCTTTCGTTACAACGGGGGTTTGGTCCGAAATTGGGCTCGCGGAAATTGAGTGAAGCTTCTGGATGTGCAAACTCCAGCCTCCAGCATGCGAGAAGCATGCGTTTGTCTTTTTTATTTTCCATTTTTAATCTGCTTGCCCCAAATGTATTGCAAGGACACTTTGAGGGATCCAGCACTGGGCTGGGGTCGTGTCATCTTAAGTGTTGCGCGATCTGGGCTGAAACGTCGTGCCGTGCAGTGCCGGTGGCTTCGGGTCGCAGCGCTGATGAGGTCGGTGGGAGTCCGTCGGCGACTGGCGTCGTTTAATAAATCTCGTGAAGTAATTAATTACTTATTTACTCCGCTTGTACTTTGCATGGTTCGCGACATTTCTACGTACTACGTGCCTGTGTACGTAGATTTTCCGACAGCAATTTCTACGTCTTGCGTGCTTCCGCATTCGTAATGTGCAATGTTTTCTATACAGACCCCTCTCCCTTGTACAGCCAATTATATCATTGCAGGGAGCAGAAATTTTTATAGTTTGCAGAAAGTACATTGTGTTTTATTCGGGGTAGCTAGAGTTCGTTGTGTAAGAAGTACTCACATTTTTTTTTGGTCTATCACTCTCCGACGGGGAATGATCCCGTTGCTATATCTACTTTAGACACTTTTTTTGTTTCCGTTACGAACCAGCTTTATTGTTTTTATTATTCTCATTTTCTTATGAATATTGTACATACATATAGATGATGGTGAGCAAGGCATATTCGGTGGGCATATGTACAAACTCGTGCACCCGTCAATACGGTCTATGGCCGCCTCGATTGGCGGCCTCCACGCCGTCGTCCCGCCGGATTGGCAACCTCTTGCCTCCTCGGCCAGGCCTTACGACATAGGCGGCTTGGATCCAGGCTGACGAAATTATTGTTGGGACACTTGTGTGCTGCTGTACAATTTTTTATGCTTTTTTTTTTCTTGTGAAGACAAAGTTGTAATGCTGCTTTCTTGTAATCGTGAGGAAAAGAGGAACAACATCAAATGGAACTTGTGAAATGAATGCGTTCTGTGGATGGATGAATACTACCATACCAAGCTTTCAATTAGTATCAGGCTTATGCTTTTTTAGTGTGACTTATCAGAGGAAGAAGAGAGATTAGTTTGTGTGGACAACATATTTTGCTTTGCTTCTTTTCTGTGATATGAGTACATGTGACACTGGCGTATCAGAATTATACCTAAACTTGATGTGCGGCAAAAGCTCTACCATCTCATGTACCTCGTACTATTGCCCTGCTATACTGTGGTACTTCATGGTCCATGCATGATTGAACAGTATCAGGTTCATGTGAACTACTACTACAAAACATGTTATCCTAAACGTCCCATCAAAGACGGTTCCACAGACGGCTCCAAAGGAACCGTATGTGATGTTCTATCAGGTTCATGTGAACCACTACTACAAAATATGCTATCCTAAACGTCCCATCAAAGATGGTTCCACAGACGGCTCCAAAGGAACCGTCTGTGATACGTAATCATCACAGACGGTTATCACATACAGTTCTATTCACGAACCGTCTGTGATTATAATCATATCACAGATGGTTTTGTAGAAAAAACCGTCTATGATACTTTTGTTTTGTTGGGCGGGAAAACGAAAATTTAGATTTAATGGGCGGGCTGCCGAAACTCGCTTTATATTAACTGGCCTCCCACGACCTCACACCTCCATCTCCTCCTCTGCCATCTCTCCTCTAACTGAGTGCCGCCGTCTCGCCCTGACCTTGCGCTCCAGCCTCCCCCGATCTCGTCGCCCGCGGCCTCCTCCACCTCGCCCCGGCCTCATCGTCGCCAGCCTCCCATGACCTCGTCACCCCCGGCCTCATCGTCGCCAGCCTCCCATGACCTCGTCGCCCCCGGCCTCCTCCACTTCGTCGTCGCTTCCTCCCACGACCCCGTCGCACCGGCCTCCCACGACCTCACTCTCTCTACTCCCCCTTTGCTCTGTGATGTGGATTACTGAGAGCTAGTGTCAGTGCTCTATGAATGGATTGAGTTGATGCTATTGTGATGTGGGTGATGTTGTGGTTATTGTTGGAAGCTCTATGTGCATGTGTAATTCATGTTGAGTTATTTGGTTTGGGCAAAAATATAGATAGCAGATCGCGCACTGTCCGGTAAAACCACCATAACTTTTGCATACGAACTCAAATTACGATGTTCTTTGGCTTGTTGGAAAGCTAACGAAAAGTTCAATCCGAAAGTCCATAAGTCCACATCAAATTCATTCGCGAGACTCGGGAGGCTCCAGACAAGTGAAACCCCCCCAAAAAAAACGTTGTTTAGGGCCTCAAAACAGCCTCCGAAGTTTCAACACTCGTTTTCGGTTTTTTTCCTAAACAAAAACCGTCCGTAAAAAAGCTATCACAGACGATTCTGAATAAGAACCGTCTATGATAATCAATTACCACAGACGATTCTTCTTTAAAACCGTCTGTGATAGCTTTTTTCACAGACGGTTCTTGTTTTGAACCGTCTGTGATAACTTTTTCACAGACGGTTTAAAAACCGTCTGTGATGATCTCATATCATCACAGACATATAAACTCAGATGGTTTAAAAACCGTCTGTGATGATTATTTCGAACCGTCTATGATGACCTTTATGTAGTAGTGGTCTCTAGTCTTTACTCAGATAAGCTACCTGATACTGGACTAAAGCAGTCTGCAGATGATCTGGGGTGTTATTCTTGGTGCAAATAGCTGGGACAAAGGCAGTCTTGCTTAAAAAGGCGAGGGAGTCAGCGTGCGATGCAATACACGATTGGTGCAGGTCCACCATGGTTCACAGTTACATGGCATTTTGCGGATCATGATGCATAATTACACAAAGTACACCTATTATTAACGGCTTGTCTGGAATGCAATAATTTCACGTACGTAAAACAGTTCAATTCCCACCAAAATCTAGAAAAAAAAAATACCACACTATAAACGAGACCTAGCTCAACCAATCTGATCAAACTTAACCAATCTCTCCCACTTTACCACCTCATTATTTGTGCTTTTAGTTTTACTAGAGGGCATTTGGGTCATATTTCATCTAAAAAATACTGCTGCATTATTCATCAAGAGAGCTAGGCAATTGAGTGGAAACATGAGATGTATAATACCCCCTCTGTTTTCATAATATTTGTCGACAGCTCACCATGCACATAAACCAAGAAAGAACTAAATCTTAAAAAAAATTAATAAGAAATGATTATACATATACCCATATTAAATTATATACTACAACAATTTGGGGCCATTTGGAACACAGGAAATGAAAACACGTATGAGTAGGACAATGCAGGAATGGAATGTCATGCACATTGAGTTCCTACAGGAATTGAGAATATAGGGTTGAGTAGAAAGATTTGTTTGAATTTTTCGTAGGAACCACTACAAGAATTTTCTTAATGAGAGAGCACGAAAGAGATTGATTGGAATTCTCAAAGGAAAACTTCCTTGAGGTTTGGGCAAATATTTGTTGAGAGAGCACGAAAGAGATTGATTGGAATTCTCAAAGGAAAACTTCCTTGAGGTTTGGGCAAATATTTGTTCCTTCGATATGTGTTGGAAAGAGAACATTCCTATATGATTCTTGGGATCCATTCCTTTGTTCCAAAGGGAATAGGAATTTTTCCCATAGGATATGAATCCTACAAAATTCCTTCAATTTTAATTTGATCCAAATAGGGTCTTAACCTCTTCTAAAGCATTTAAGGTGTTAGAATTGAGCCCATATGAGTAAATATTTATTCATTCCTGAAATTTCAAAGCATGCATGGTTTAGTCCTACATTGCTTAGCCAAGTGGTGGGAAATCAATTTATAGGGTGGAGTCCTTCTCACCTCTTGATACATGTGACACATGGCATGAGATGACATGAGGAGGACTATAACTAAAGTCACATGCACGTACACACACGAGCGCACGTATATTCGTGTGGCAATCGCGTGACATATGACTTGCGACACACGACCGTGAACGTGTCGTGAAACTAGTTCACTTTTTCTTTTGCTAACCGTGCACTTCTCTATCCTTATAATGTGGTCGAAGTCATAAGAACAAAGTAATCAAAATAATGTGGTCGAAGCAATAAGACCAGAGTGGTCGAAACAATGTGGTTGAAGTGTAAGATCGAGGTGGCCGACTAGAGGGGGGGTGAATAGGCGATTTAAAAACTTCTTTTCACTAAAACCGATTTCTAATGCGGAAGCTAAACAAATACGGTTTTGCACAATTAAAACCTAAATCAACTAGGTTCAACTAAGTGCACCAACAATATGAGACTATATAAATGATAGCAATCATACACATACAATTAAGCAATTTAAATACAAGTAATGTAAATTGCACAATGTAAACACAAGTAATCAAACCACAATGACACGTCGATGTTTTACCGTGGTGATCGAAGACTTGCGGTCTCCCCTAATCACGTTGAGAAACCCAAACCAATTGGGCGGCTCCACAATTAAGCCTTCCTCCAAGGTATCAACACCTTGCTTCACTAGGATTGCTCCTTCCTCCACTCCGGAGATGGCGAGCACCACACCACTCACAAACCGCCTGGTCTTCTCACAATCTTTTTGAGAAGCTCACCGCCAAACGACAGCCTTCTACGCCGTCTAGGTGTCGGCAAACACCAAGAGTAACAAGTCTCTAACTTTCACTTGAGCCAATCAAGTGTCAAAGCTCTATGGATACGAAATCCACAACCTAAGGCAACACATGCACTTAGGGTTTACTCTCAATCACTCACTAAGTGCAACACATGCACACTAGAGTAGAGAGGGCAGCTCTTGCTCAAAAGGAATGAGTAAGGCACTTGCAACACATGCCAAGTCCTTCACAATATCACCAGCAACCTTCCATACACGGCCAAAGTGGGTATATATAGCCCACACAAACAAATTAGCCGTTGGAAGCAAGTCCCAGAAAATAACAGGACAATCGGTAGTACCGCCAACCAATGGCCGGTACTACATGAGCTCAAGATACGGCTATAAAACTAGCCGTTACAAAGGGCTCCGACTATCGCCAACACATACGCGGTAGTTCATTTGAGCGGTAATACCGCACAAAACGCTGCGGTACTACAGCGCAACAAGAAAGCAACTCATGCTCACGAAATCGACTAAGGACCAAAATGCATCGGTTACGAAAAATACGTACCGCCAACACAGTGCGGTAGTTCGCCGACCGGTCATACCGCTCACAAAGAGCCGGTACTACTGCGCTACACCAGGCGATTCAAGTTCAAATTGCATCGCTCTTCGAAATTTCATACCGCCGCAAAACGTCGGTCCTTAAGACGCGGTAGTACCGCGCCTTACAATACGGTATTACCGCTCCACTTGCGCGCAAATCAACACATGATCTTGACACGTGGACGACTGGGATCAAAAGGGTTGTTCGGACCGAGGGTTTTAACCGTTGGATTCAAGAGCCGTTCAGACGGTCCGAACGCTCACGCTAATCTGGACCGTTAGATCAAGATCTAACGCCACACACGCGGTGCTCCGAACGTCCTCCGGTAGTACCGCCAAACACGACCGGTACTACCGCGTCACGGTAGTTCCGCTAAACACATGCCGGTACTACCGAATTTCAACAGAGAGCAAAGTTTGCATTCGTTTCAACTCAATTTAGCAAAACATATTTGCCAAATTGATACGTGATGCAAACACAAGACAAGGGCATGATTCTCAATAAGTTGCAAAACACATTTGCCAACTTTTAGAATCAATGCTACAAGGAATAAGGTACATGGACTTAAACAATTTGCAAAACACATTCGCAAACTAAGTCACATGCTACAAGGACTAAACATGAGCCACAACTATTTGAAAAACACATTCATAAATATTGGCAACATGTTAAACAAGGATAAGGTACATGGACTACAACTATTTGCAAACTAGTCACATGCTACAACAAATAAGCACTTAGCTTAAACTATTTGCAAAACACATTCGCAAATAGCAACATCCCTTAAAGAGCATAGAGCAACCACGATGAGCTAGCAACACATGACAAACTCAAGCTACTAGACAAAGACCCCTCTTAATAGTACGGCGACCTATACTAGCAATCCGGTCTCTCAACCAAACACCGAGACCGGTAAAGGACTAGGAACACATCCTTAGCCCTAGCTAGCCATACCTTTGCCTTTAGCGACTTCTTGAAGCTTGATGCTTATCAACACATGATGACATCCTTTGCTTGCCCTTCATCAACACATGATGAAGCTTCTTTTGACTTGATCAACACATGATCATATCTTCTTCATGAATATCATCGACACACGATGATTTCCTTCATCTTGAACTTGATGCACATCAACACATGATGCATCCTTTACACCAAGCTCTTGACTTGATGACCATCAACACATGATGTCATCCCAAATCATCAACCACATGGAACATAACCTATTTCACCCAACTCACAGAAAATGTTAGTTCCAACAATATGATTATCATTAATTACCACACCATACCATTAGCTCATAATGGTTTAGGACAAGATATCACAATCTTTCCTTCTTTGGCAATTGATGATAATCACTTCAATAGAGATAATTGAATATAGATTGGTATGAGTATATATAACTACACAAGTTGCATATACTCATATGAATATATATAACTACACAAGTTATATATATACTCAAAAGATATATGAGCACACATGTCTCATATACACACATGAATATATTAACTGCACGAGTTATATATATTCAAGAATATGTGAGTGCACAAGAACTACACAAGTTATTCTATACTCACATACAAGTATATTTGGACTACACAAGTGCTATATACTCACAAGAATATGTTAACTACACAAGTTAAAGTATTCGAGGATATGTGAATTATAATGTCGAAATACATACCTCTTTGATTTTCATCTTTATATCCAAATGAGACTAAACATGATATAACAAAGAGTTAGTCTCACGATTAGGTTTATCATTAATCACCAAAACATCATTAACACATAATGGCGGGTCTAGATTCTTCACGAAGCCATAGACCAGTGTGGTCAGAACACAATGGTCGAAACACAGTGATCGAAATAAAGTGGTCGGATCCATAGACCAGTGTGGTAGAAATAGACTGGTCAAAACTGTAGACCAGTGTGTAATCAGGTTTTGATAAACACTGCTTAATATGTGCTTTATTATTCAGTTACTATAGAGTAATTGTCTCGACTTTAAAAAGATCTGGAGACGTCGAGACCATGAAGGATTTTTTCGAAATCATTTTCGTTTTTCTATCTCCTTCCTCTCTGTTCAACTGTGCTCGAGTGTTTTGCTGTCGAACCAAGCCATCCCTTCTCCTCGGCATGCACCGGGAAGGAGGGTGGGCGGATATCTCCGAACCTTTGTCGCAGAGTTCACTTATGCGGAGGCGATAATAAGGTTTACGGGCAACAAGATCTGTCGGCGATCGCTCGTTGTGTTGCTACATCTATGACCTACTTAGCTTCAAGTCTACACTGCTTCTTGTTCTTCATCGAGTCCGATTGTAAGTTGACCGTACGACCACCCTATTCTGTTATAATCCTATTATTGTGTATATTCAAAAGTACAATGAGTTGTTTGCTGTTAGTATCGCTATATACATCTCTAGCTTTATGTGATCTTTGCCTCATAATAAAATCCGAAATTAAAATATTGTCCACATTTTTAACAAAGGGTAGAGAGTGTAAACATTGTAGTAACAATAATCCTTTTGATTTTCTCATGGACAAATATTTTAAAACCGAAACTTCTGCTAATATAGACAAATATAGTCAAAACGGAGCAGTGGTGAATCCAGGATGAAAAAGAAGGGTGGGCTGAAGGCCTCGACTAAACTAATTTGTAACAAACATAGTCTTGTTTTCTTGTGCAATCAAATTCCTACATAAATAAAAACAAAGCAAAAAAGAGAAATACAATGAAGGTACCTCGCTAATGGAAAGTGCACTCCCAAAACATATAAATATGGTTCCAGTGGGCAACAACCTATACATCAAAATTAGAAAAATTAGTGATACAATAGCAAATTGTACAATGATCATGAACATTCAAAATAAAAGAACCATACCACTATGTCAATTGCTAATTGAGTATATACCACTATATCAATTGCTAAAAGAACCTACAAATTAATTGCTAATTGAGTATATACCACACTGTATCAATTATCAAGCTTACTAATAAATTGGTAATTGAGACATTAAATAACAAGTAATCAAGTATATAACAAATTGGTAATTGAGAAATTGAGTAACAAGTATTGAAGTATATACCGGCACAGCTGAACAGTCACTTAGTTGTTAGTTCGGCATAGTAGTCAACAGAGGAGCCCACTGCCCACTGCCCACGCACTCGGCACTTCGGCACTTCAATCAGCAGAGCAGCCCACTGCCTCGCCTCCTCACGCCTCACCTCCTCGGTTCGGTGGCTCGGTGTCGGTGGGCGGTGGCTACCGGCCTCCCTCGGCCAGTCGGCTTCCTCAGCGTGACGGCGTCGGTCCGCCCGCCCGGCTCGCCTCGCCCGGCTCGGGCTCCCCTCCTCATGCGATCCGCAGCTGCGCCTGCGGCCGGTGGCTCCCTCCCCTCACTCGGCGGCGGCTCACACCTCCTCCGGCTCGGCTCCCCTCCCCACCCGTGCCGGTTCCCTACCTCAGCCCTCCTCAACCTCGGCCTCCTCCGGCTACCCGGCGACGCGACGTCTTGACCGGCACATGGTGGCTCCTGCTGAGCTCTCGCCCTCGGGTCAGGTGCACATGCGCTTCGATTGATTGGGGAATTGAATCTGAATGGAATGGGGATTGGGGAATTGAATGGAATGGGGAATTTTGGAACGAGACAACAGGGAACGTGAGGTGCGCATGGGCCTAGGCTTTGCTGCTTCGCTAAGGGCACAGCCCATATGCTTTTGTAGTTTTGTTCACACTCCCTGTCCCTCTCGGTTGCTCTACTGTTAGTGTGCTTCTTCTTCTTCTTTGGCACGGCAATGGCAGTCGGGGAGCCTCAGCCGGAGGTTGGACTTGGGTTGCCAGGGGACGGGGGTATTCGGTCGCCAGTTGAGGGTAAGCTTCAGTATGATAAAATCTAGCCGACGGATTCGCACCGAACGGAGTATGACAACGATAACACAAATTTCGGCACCTCGTGGAATCCAAGAAAACAATACAAACATGACAACCGTTGGAGTGAGACGTTAGCGCGGCTCCATCCCATCAAAAGGCCCCGAGCTGCCTTGCGAGTGGTCGCCTGGCTACCAGCGATGGCGTGGTGCAGACCTAAAAAGACCTGCACCGCAACAGGCGCCGAGGCGCGCCACGTCTACCCCCGGACAGCGCCACACTGGCCATGTACGTCCGCCCGTTGTTTTTTGCGCGCTCCAATCGGACGCCACCAAAGCGCTCGCCCGTACGACGAATGGAGCACGCCATCGATCGATGCTCCCGGCGAAGGCGACCAGTGCAATCAAATCCAGTAGTCCGGCAGCTTGACACGACTAAAGCACATAGCGTAGTAATTTAAGTGGCGGCTACGGTTCGCACAACTGTTTTTTGAGATAATATTATTTTACAAATAATAAATAATTGATTTTTTAAAAAAATAAATAGATAACTAGTACTATTTGAAACGACGGAATTGTCTTGTCGCCAGTTAGAGTCATTCTAACTGACGACAATATCTTAGAACAGTGTAGAGAAGGTCCTATCGCCGTTATTTTAACTGGCGATAGAGATTTCTACTGTTTTTTTAATGCCTATTTTTTACCACATATTTTATGGATAAATCATAATAATATTACAAATCATTTAACACAATGTCATTACACATTTTGTCAACAAATCATAATGATATTACAAAACATTCAGCACAACATCCTCATAGATTTTGTCGTCAAATCGCAATGTTATTACAAAGCATTCGACATCATGTCATCACATATCTGGCACTCGTACATTTTAGTCACGAATATGCCATCGACGCACAAGATTGAATGGCGATCTTTGGAATGAATTGATACATGAATCAAAGGCGAAGAATGATCGCTTCAATACCGTCTTATTGCCCAACTTCGGATACGTGGAATTTTCAATAGCGACATGAGTACCAGGATTCCTATCCTGTATGACTCGGAGTTGGTCGGGCAAATTGTGGTAGGAATCATCGAACGTACAAAACCTTAATTCCAATACCTTCTGTTTTGCCATCCAGGCCTTGCCACAGCTCATTGTGTACTGGAATATTGTTTCAATTGCCTGAATGATAGATCGTGACTCAAAATCTACATTATCCACGATCTCACTATACATGATGCTCACAATCAAGCATGATAACAGGTTCTTGTGGGACTCACCGACTCAGCGACGACACATGTATGAGGGACCACTATAGAGCATTTTTAGTAGGTGTCCCACTTAGGCTTAAATGCGTGCACTCGCTAAGGGCATCCCTCTATGTCGCACTTCACGTCATATCATCTTGGGTCAGACTTAATGACTATGAATGTACGCCGCACCTACAAGGCCTAGAATTTGACTGACTCCTGCATGACCTCCTTGCATTTGTACATGGTGTGAGGACCCCGGTTTATTAGGCTTGTAATACTTAGTCATCCATTGACCCTAGCATCACAGACATAATAATCCGTGTCTTCGAGATATGTATACTTCCCAGAGTGCAGTATACACACCCCTTTACAAAATCATGCATCAATTTCAATCAAGACATAGAACCAAGCACGAACTAGATTAAAAGACATACATATTATAGAGTTATTACAAAAGGGGCCGACCGGCCAAATACAACTAGAAGGATAAACACAGCGGAAGCAAAAGCCATAAGATGGCGATAAACAAAAGAGAGCCACGAGGTTTGCCTTTAGCCCACAAGGCAACCAACCAAGCCGCCTAGCTGGATTCCCAACCGCCGCACATCTCACAAAAGTAAAGCCCTTTGGGCTCTACCTCCTCTGCAACAAAGTTATAAGCAAAGCAAATGAGTACAAATAATGTACTCGCAAGACTGACGTGTAGTATAATAGAACTATAAATAACTACATGCAAGCTTTATTAAGTGGATGAGGCTTTGGACTCATTTTAGCATAAAGCAAGTTTTCATTTGCAATAATATAATAGATTGAAAGTAATTTGACAAAGCATATTTAATTGTTGAAATAACAACGATACAATAACATAATAACAACAACAAGAACAACCTGGAAGTGACTAACCCAAGTCACCACAACAATAGCATGAATTATCCAATTCATACCACCCATCAAGTTTTAATTAAGTGTTTAGTCTAGTTCTTGCACGACCTTACTAAGCATGTCCATAACCTAGGACGAGGCTATTCGAATAGTTTTAACCCTGCAGGGGTGTACCAATGTAACCACACGTCAGACCGCCTTTTCGCCACATGATTTAGCACACTTCCTTTGGTATGCCGGCACTTCTAAGTCCTACGAGACATTTCCAATGGATGATGCTAATTAAGAGCCGCAACCGACGGGGATAAGGACACATTAGGCAGCCTAACCGATCTACTAATGCTCCCTTCCCAACACCACACACACACATTTTATTTTTAACACACCCACCGACCAGCTCATAATTAACACCTCCCAAAGTACTTAGTCAAGAGAGGTCCCATATCCCCTCGTGTGGTTAGCACGCAAAGCGCTTGGCTTAGTGACACAAGTAACTTCGGTCCTTGGGGACTTAGGCACCATTCGTTCACACCCAACAAATCACACCAACATCCATTGTGCCCAAGTCAATAACAATTTTGTTTTTATTTTTGTTTATTTACAAAGTAACAAGCACAAGATGGACATAATGGAATAATAGTTTTTGTGTGATCAAGGTCATCGACATAATGTCGACAACCGCCCATTTCTACCGTTATCTAAGCATTGCTAAGCATTACCAACGTAAACTACTAAGTGATAAGAGCCCATCCATCGAACTCTAAATCACAGCAAGATAGTCCTAGGCTTGGTAGTAGAGAATGAACATATACCTCTGAAATATGCATCTATAGGATTACTAACGACATTTAAACACAAAGTAGCATGCATACATATAAGTGAAACAAAGTATTAAGCTTTAAAGTAATGAGACAATAAAGGGATATGATCAAACTGCTTGCCTTGCTGGTTTTGCTCAAAATGTTGCTGAGTATCACTCACGGGATCAAAGCACTCGTCGGCACCTAACGAAAAGGCGAAAAGAATCGATAAGAACGACGAAAACCACAAAGACAGCACAACAAACAAACTCCAAATGCTCTAAAATTTCTACAGCAACAAGAGGATGATTTTTAGGGAATTTAGCAACAAGAACCAATTGATTTGGATTCTCAATGCAAAAGATATGAGCATAACAAATCTGCTCAGCCCTAAAAATTGCAATCTGCTACTATTCACTAATTTAATTATTTGGCAACATTTTCTAGAGGGGTGGTGCTACTAAAATTTTTACAGTAAAACAAGCACCTCATGATATGAATAACACAATTGAGTTCACCTCATTTGGAGCTATTATGCATGTTTTATGATTTTTCAAAGATAAGATAAGGAGCACAACTAAAATGCACCCACAAAGCTTTTGAAAATAGTGACATGCCTAAACCCAATTATAACATTTAGTGCACTAACAGAGGAAGCCAACAAAGTTGGATTGACTCAAAAATAATCTACAGAGATTTACTTATGCATTTTACAAGTTAAATGAATTTTTAATGAAACATTTAAAGTTAGTTTTGAAATTTATTTACAAAACCATTTTCTGGAGCTGAACTGGGCTCATAACCATTTTTAGATTAGAGCTTGGTCCAAACCAGAGCTACAAAAATTTGAATCACCTTATTTGGATTTAGAATGAATTAGTTATGCATTTTCAACGTTCATACCTTTCTTAGCTCATAAAATAACAGCTCTCTGGAATTTCCTAAAAACCAATAAGACAGGGGAGGACATGAGCCATAGATCTTGAATCTAACGGCTCAAGACCTCCCAGAGAACATCGCAGACGCGCGCTCGCGAAGGTCCAGAGGTCATGGGCCGTTGATCTTGGATCAACGGTCCATGTCCTCCAAAACAACGTCTGCACGCTGAAAGCAACGAGGGAGGTCGTGGCCGTTGATCTTGCATCCAACAGAGCCTACAACGAAGAGGAGGACCGAACGGTCCAGATCTAGCGAGGGAGGTCCTCAACGGTTGAGATGACCTTGAGGAGGTCCTACGCGGAGGAGGTCTTAACGGCTCAGACCTCCAGGGGAGGTCTGGTCGGCTAAGATCTCACCAGAGGAGGTCCTAGACGTTCAAGATCTCCCAGGGGGAGGTCTTGAACGGCCCAGATCCAGAGCCTAACATTGATAGCAGTAGGTGGCCTGTTTCCACTAGGTCGGGACTGCCCAGTGGGTGGCGGTGGACGAAATGCAAACACTGGCGCCCTAGGTGGAGCTGGGGCTGGCGCACGGAAAGACTAAGGCTGCCACAGACGCGATCTGATTGAACGGCTACTAGATGCAAATTGAGTAACCTTTTGCCACTTCCGTGACTCCTCTAAAGCCTTGCTCTTAGTTTCAGCAATAATGGCTTTGTCCACAAGATGTTGAAAATTTCTGAAATCTTGTACTGCCAAAGCCAACTGCAACTCTTCAGACAAACCATTCATGAAACGGTTCCGACGACGAAGATTAGTCGAAACATCGTCCGGGGCGTATCGAGCAAGAAAATTGAATTCATGAAGATACTCGATCACTGATTTTCACCCTTGCTTGAGAGCGAGAAATTCTTGCTGCTTGTGCATCATTACTCCTTCAGGAATATGGGCCTCGCGAAAGGCCTCCATGAACTCAAGCCAAGAAGGGGTATGTCCTGTAGGCTGGATAGCCAGATAATTATCCCACCAATTGCTAGCCGGTCCAGTCAGTTGGTAACTAGCATACAGGACTTTCTCCCTTTCAGAACACTGGGCTATCAGCAGCTTCTTTTCAATTTCCCTAAGCCAATCCTCCGCTTCCATTGGGTCTTGGGAGCTGGAGAACACTGGCGGGTTAGTCCGCTGAAAGTCGCAAGACTCCCGCCCATCTTTGAACTCCCGCCTGCCACCGTGTGGTGGTGGAAGAGGTATTGCACAATTTATTCGAAGATGCTTGCGTTTGGTCCATTCGGTTGCGCTCAATTTGCATGAGCACATCCGCCATAGTGGGTGGTGGAGGAAGCTCCTCTTCTGACGACCACCTTGCGGACCATGAGATCCTAAAGGTCACCTACTCCCCGAGTATAGGGAACAGGTGGAGAACCTCTCCTCTTGTTGTGCTCGCATGAGCCAGTAGTAGGCCTGTCATTCATTTGCCATATAATGGTTAACAACATCACAAGGATATACTCGAGCGAACACATACAAGATTCTCGAGATAGAAAAGAAAGAAGCACTAAACTTAATCATGCATCATGTCATGACATGCGCCCAAATTAACACCGTAAACATAATCACACCTGCACAAACAAAAGGTGCGGCCTCCACTTTATTATTAGTCGGCTAACCACAACACCAAGTCCAAAATGCAACAACAAGACACATTACTTTTTACAAAATATAGGCTATTTTATTACACAATACTTAATGGACAATTACTAGCCTATTACACACTAATGCCGAACACATCATCCAAATTCTATGTATAATCATTACGGTTAAAATTCACCGAAACTCATTTAACATATGAGCTTCAGGTGAACCCGTATCTATGGGATCCCTAGGGCTGATGAAACGTGTAGGAGAACCCAACAGCAAATGATGTCCCCCAGAAGGTGCAGGTCGCTGGGTGCGAGGGAAACCAGCAGACATCCGGGCTTGACGACACTGCCCAAGGATAGGAACAAGCCCAGGCACTTCTGGAAGTCGGAATCCCGGCGGTGTAGTAGCAGCTGGAGGGATCTCATTGTTGCCATAAAGCACGTTACGGGGAACGCGGTTCGTGGCAACACCAAGCCTCAAATACTCCTGTGCCTCGTGCAGACGACGGCGGGTTTCCCATAGCTCATACACGAGACAGTGATGGACTTAGTCCGTAATACGGACCAACCTCGCTAACTCGCGTACGTATGGGTCCTCTCCAAACCGAATCTCATCAAACGTACTCGCATCCGCTCTAGGGCCTTGTTTTGGGAAGTGAACATAGGGTGGCTGAGACAGCTCCGTCAAATCATGACGAAGGAGACTCATCATCCTCTGCAGACTTCTGCCTGACCATAGACTCGGTGTGGCACGTACATGGATGCAGATGGAACACTACCCACCACCTGTCTAGCGATCACATTAATGATAGCTTGGTACTCTTCCATACCAGGGCCTCGGTCTCGACGATAAAGGGCATACTCCGGCTGATAAGTGAAATTAGCCCGCCACATCATATCTAAAAGCAAGGCCGGAAACCCGTCCACATCTTCGGCTCGAGTCTCCTTAATCAAATACCAGCCACTCATCTACAGCCAAAAGACAAGGTGAGTAAGAAACTTATCTTGGTAAATCAACAGAAGGTTGGATAAGAATTGATACTAAGGAAGATAAGAAGTAAAAGATAGCATACTTAGATCTTTAGAAATTAATTATGTTAAAATAATTTCACAGAGACTCACTAAGGATAACGACCATGCTAATTCTAACCTACAGGCAACCGTATGCTCTGATACCAACGCTGTAAGACCCTCAAATATTGGAATGTGCCGAATTAAAATTATACTGGTAGCATAATTCTTAATTAAGGAACAGTGTAATTCCCTCATTACGAATCATACTAGAAGCATAATAATGACAAGTAACAATTCCAATATTCAGTTCCTTGATATATGTCATGCAATAGTTTCGTGATTAGTGACTATTAGCATATATCCTTAAACAACATTGCATCATCCACATACAAGTCATACATTCACATAATTATACATTACAAAGTTACATCTGGGTTCGGTTACAAAGATAACGATTTTACTCTGATAACAGATGACTTTGGTCATCACCAAAAGTTCAACGGCGGAAGCAAAATAAACAACAAAACCACCAATGGCCCCAATCCATGAGCTATTGCATGGAGACTAGAACTAGCTTCACTCATTAGCGTCACCGATCGACGCTAACGGCATCTCATACGATAGCCATCCTCACCGCAACAAGAGGTCATAAACCACGAGTGCGGAAGGTACTCAAGAAGACTTACACAAACTAATAAAAGAAAGTGTTTGATAGGACCTATACAAAGGAATAGAAATTTTACATGCATAAGGTTAACAACAGAAGGGTTATAATGGTTCAATTTGCAAAAAGCGATACATCTTAATCTACAGTTGCTAAGTTTTGACAAAGCAATTTTAATAAATCAATTTTGGACTAAAACAGTAAGTAATTGAGAGCATAAGCATAAACAGTACAATAATAAGTTACAGATCACAACCAAACCGTGCATGACAACCATCATGCCGAAATAATTCCCAAACCAAATTTAGAGCAACATCTATACAGGTGACATCAATCCAAGTATCGTCCGTAACCGTGGACACGGCTATTCGAATAGTTTAAAAACCCTGCAAGGGTGTACACCTTTACCCACACGACTTAGTTAGCCCGTAAGCCTCCGGAATAATAGCACACTGCCTTTGGTATGCCGGCCGGGTAAACTAAGATTTGGTATTTTTCAACAAGTTGACACTATTGAGTTGGAATACCCATGTGCGACTGATCCCGCTTAAACAACGACTGATAGCATCTATTCAACCGGGGCCCACATGTTGTGCCGGGAATGTCGACCCAATCAATTAAATGCGAACTTCGTGCATAATCGCACATATTAGACCGATCGGGGCCTGAAGAATGCGTACATGCGATGAAACACATCTACGCCCTCACCCTTCTAAGAACATCTGATATCAATATAAACTCCACATGGCATACGACACGGCCCGCAGACTTAAGCATCTATGCCATATGAAATCAATACACATGTCCTTACTCTCCTGTTTCCAACTCAATAGCATTAACCCTTTACTTAACCAAACAATGCCCATACACCGCGTGTGGAAGTACGTTGGGGCTTGAATTGAAACATCATAGAGTTCAGTCCTTAACCAACCTAGACAAGACATCCACATTTTCCAATTCTCGTGCACAAAGGCACCCTCACTAGCATCCACTTGTCCAGATTTGAAATCAGTTTAACAGCAAAGTTTAGAGTCATTTCAGATTTAAATAGACTGAACAAGAATC
The DNA here is from genome assembly GCA_036346405.1 of Phyllostachys edulis. NCBI lineage: Eukaryota > Viridiplantae > Streptophyta > Magnoliopsida > Poales > Poaceae > Phyllostachys > Phyllostachys edulis. The sequence goes on from CM070568.1 coordinate 17,788,555, forward strand.
AAAAATAAATAAAATTTATTTGTTGTTCCCGGGTTTGACAAGATAAGCTTGCCAAACACTACCGTTCTATGGACTGCATGGCTAAGCAAAAATTTAAAACTAAATACTATAATACAACGGACTACCTTAGGTTAAGTGTATGATCAAATTTAAGGTAAGCCACAAGTTCAGGTTACAACTAACTAAGAACAGGTCACAAATAATTTTTAGAAAATTGCATGCAACAGTGTCACTGTATTTTGTAAATCTACAGTTCAAAAGATTAGGATCAACATGGTGCGAGAGGTAGCTTGCCTTGGTAGTAATAAATAACCTCTTGCTCGGGTTCTTCTTTGCTCAACAATGGACTCAACAATCTCGGAAGAACCAAGATTATCTAAAGAAAATAAACTCCAATGAACACAGAGAAAAACAGAGAATCAACATGCATAAAAGAATGTATGGTCAAGGGCTTAAGGCATTATTAGCAACATGCTTAAGGTACAATAACTTATTTAAGGACAATAAGCTACAACTAACCTTTGCTAATACTAGTTATTATAGCTTAGAGTTTAGATAGAGCTACAGTTTCAGATTTTTAAAAGCGAAGCAGAATGACTTACAATTAAATTGCTTGCCTATCCAAACATCACATAAATGAAATCTTGTCTTTGGAGCTAAGTGTATTTAAACTAGTGTTGTGACCTAACTGATCATTTAATACCTATTAGTAGTAATTTAAGAAATTAGGCTCTTGCTGTAGATGTTGTCGGTTTGACATACAACAAAAACAGCAAGGAGCCTTTTTACCATTTTCGATTGTCTTGGAAAAATACACAAGACCGGGGCTTTAAAGTGGAGTTACAGCTATCGGGGGTAATTAATATCATAATCCATCAAGGCTAACCCCAACTGTCCTGGATCTGTAAAGAAAAGGAAAAAGTGAGCTTTTGTCGGTTGGACCGAGAATAACTAACAGAGGGAGAGTTGCATTAATAAGTGATCTGGTGCTCTTAATAACCAAAAGGAGGTCTTCTAATGATACTAGGGTTTACCTAGGACCTAAGTAAGCTAGTATACTGGTAAGAGAAACCTTAAGTTTTGAAAATGATATGAAAGACCGAAAAGTTATAAATACCACTTTTTAGTTAAAGCAAGTTTGGAGCATCACATGAACATGTGAGTGATTCATGTGAGCTAAAGATGTCCTTAGAGAGCTTAAGATATCAGAAGGCAAGATCTAAGCTTACCAGCTAGGGTTGGAGAAGATGAAGTCAAGGTCTAGGTCAAACAGTAAAGATCCAAGTCCTTTTCTTTGGTCTGACCAAAATGAAAATGATGGAACTTAAGCTCTAAGGCTACCAAACACATTCTTGATAGGAAAGGATGGAATCTAACTTACCAGGATGAGGTTTCACCAAGGTGGTTTTCCACGGCTCAAGTTGACAGAGAGGAAACCCTAAGTCCAACCCTACAAAGATGCCCAAAATCCACATTAGCATGAGATTTAGGCATGCTTAAAGTTGAACAAGGGTGAGCAAGAAGGCTTCACTGGGAAGGAAGACAAAGCTAGGGAGCTTCTCTCGGTCAACAATGGCAGAAGGTCCACAGCTAGTGTTTATATAGTGTTAGAACCCCTAGAGCAACCGAGAACTCTCCAGAGCTAATGAGGTGGCAACTAAGGATAAATATCAAGGGAATATTCTTATTTTTCCTGTGCTTGACCACCACCGCTCCAGCGAGGATAGCTGCGACGGTGTACAGCAAGAGAAGGAGGAGAGAGCCGCCGCTGACAATCGGGTCCCAGGCGATCCGCCACAAAGAAGACACATAGACATGGCTAATCAAGAAGGAACAACCGTCCGTCCGATTAAAAGTGAGCGGCTGCGATGAGGTGGCCAAATAACACTGAACCGGTATCCTTCATCCTGGGCCGTGCGATCTCCAATGAACGGCTAGGATTGCGAGGGAGGTCCGGATGGTCCGAACGTCACAACCCACAAGGACCGTCCGATTATACTTCAACGGCCCAAGATCTGATGCGCGCTGGTGAGCTTCGGCCCAAAAAGGAAGGCACCATTGGATCTAAAACCAACGGCTGAGATGGATGGGAGGTCCGGATGGTCTGAACGGCCCAATGGCTGTGGTCCGTCCGATCAAAATTCAACGCTGGATATCGCTTGGCACCTCCGGACGGTCCGAACGGCCCATTTGATCAGGTCCACACGTTGAGGATCCAACGGCTCACACGCGTTTCAATTTCTGCCATTTAAAGATGGCATAGCTCGAGATCGCGCGCCGCGACGTTTTTGATCCTACGGTCAATATCGGAGGCGGATTGGATGGTCTCGAACGGCCCATTAGATCTCGCCCGTTCACGAGGAAATCGGCGGCCTCCTTCACCGGAAGTTGAGGTCGCACAGAACGTGACCGAGCCGACCACTCACACGGGGTTGGACTTAACGGGTTGGGGTAATTAGTCGCTCAAATGTCAAAGTTGGGTTTAGGCCGGAAGGTTGACCCGAGCCGCTTTAAACTTTCAAAAGTTTGACCTGCCTTTAAAAATAACAAATAAATTTGTAAAAATATGAAATTTTGCGAAATTGCTCTTTGGGATGATATATTCCCAAATAAATTTTGAAACCACTGTTTCTCCTTTTGAAGTACATAAATAATTCATTTAGGCCAAATAGGTTTTGTTTAAAGACAAATATTTTTCTCAAAATCAAAATAATTTCTAAAAATTTAACAAAAATTATTTTTGGCCATAATAATTCATCTGGCTTTTAAATAAAATACTTCCCGGTCTTAATACCAACATTGAGTGGTATTTTCTTTTGAAGCTTGGATCAAGTTGGAGTTTTTAGTTAGAATTTTGGGGAAATTAGATTGTAACATGTTGTCTAATTTGCCAAAATGAATAGTGATGCTATGAACAGCATCTCATTACTGTTTGTTAAGGTTGAGGCTGTTACACTCCCTCACCCTACGCACATATAAGCTGTCATGACCTTATTCCTTGAGCAAAGACTAACTCCCAATACGTGCCCTGTGGTGTTCGGTTAGCAAGGCAACTCAATCTAAGATCATATACAGCATTTGTCCAAATCGAATGTGTGGAACAACCACCGTATCACAGCATCCAATGTATACTGCTTTGGTCTTGTTAGGGTCACAGTCGCCGATTGGAAATAACGCAAATCAATCCCCTCAAGACCCTTTAGAATAGTCCCATGACCGTAGTAAATTTTGAAATTAGTGACATCCAACATATTTGACGTACTGCATCATAAACAAGATTTTAACGATTGACCGTATATCTAAAACTAAACTACCCATCAAAAAGGATTATGTAAAACATACTAAACTACGTAACCGTATATCAAAACATATGTAATCTATTCGGTAAAAAAAATACCTAAAAGGTAGACGACTAGACGGGCAGCGCTTCACTAGCTTCTCTCTTTCCCTCCCCTCCTCTTTTTTTCTGAATATAAATGAGTTATGCTAGAATTTTAGGGTCTTTTATATGGTAGATTGTGTTGTCATTTGGAATGACGACAGGGACTTACCAGATCCCTGTCTCTGTCGTTATTTGAAATGACGGTTTTTCCAAATTTTAATATTAGAAAATTTGCCCTATCGTGATTTGAAATGACTTTTTTTTGTAAATTTAATATTAAATAATTTTACAGGGAATCTCATGCCATTGAAATAGTTGTAGGGTCCTATCGCTAATTGGAATGACGGCATAGTCCTGTCGCTGGTTGGAACGACGGGAAGATCCTATCATCGGTCTAAATGGCCACAGGATCCTCACTACATTATTCTAGGCTTGAAATGACGACAGAACAATTTCATCATTTTCAACGGCGTTCAGTAGCCTATTTACGTAATTATTTTTTTGACTATTTATTTTTGTAATTTTTATAATAATATTATTTTTAAAAATTACGGTTCATAGGGATCAACGGGGGGATCGATGGTCCGATTGGGCAGGTTGCCAAAGCGAGGAGGGCATCATCATATCACATCACGTCGTTTCTCTAGAAGCTGGGGCTGGGCTTGCGAGGACTGGCCTTATTGTTATTATTTTAATACAAGGTAGTCCCAGTTTATATTGAAAGCTAGTAAGAGTTATTACACAAATTCTTGACCCCACTGGTCGACATTACAGGTTCAACAGCTAAGCAGAGCAAAATGAAACTTGACAAACCTACTAAGCAAAGCAAAATGAAAATTTTCAACAGAGAGCTCCTGCATTTCTGAAGTCACGCATCCATTGTCTTCCTCGCGCCATCACCATGTCAATCTTGGTTTGCATATTGCCTTTCGCCAACAGTCTCCAGCGCTGCATGAAGGAGTTTTGTACATCACTTCATCTGGGTATCTAGGGAAGATCTTCTCTATAGCCATCTTGTTTCTGTCATTCCATAGGAACCAAGATACAGCCGTAAAACTAAACAAAAGTATTGAGTAATCAGCACCCCTCATTTTAGCCAGCCAATTTCCTTGTAAATCTTTCATATAAACAGGCATGCGATCCCATCCCCACACGTCTCTAATACAGTACCATACAAAGAATTTTTTTTAAATAATCTATTTTTTATTCGAAATTTCAAAAATATTCCGACGATATTTTTTTTTACGGAAATATACGTCTGTCGCCCAATGGTTGAGCGACTCGAGCCTATCGCCCAACGGTTGGTATCGCACCCTATCGCCTAACCGCTAAACTTTAAAATCAGACAGAAGCGGACCGTTAGGCGTCATGATTACTGATCGCCGCACTGTTGGACGATAGGATCGATCGTAACCGTCATAATGATCGCATGTTCGATCGCCAACGGTCTTTGCGATCGGATTGCCTATATATGCGCGACATGCGGTCCCCTGACCGATTCATTTCAGAGAGCATAAACAGTCGCAGCTACAGGAGAAGAAAGAGAGGGAGAGGAGAGGAAAAAAGAGAAGGGAGAGGAGAGGAAAAAGGGGAGGAAAAAAGAGAAGGGGGAGGGAGAGGGAGAAGAGGAGGAAAACTTGGATTGCGAGGTAAGTTTGATTTATTTTGTATTGTATTTTTTTAAGTAGGTATTTAGTTAGTTAAAATAGCAGGTATAAGTAGCGCTCGTAGGAAACTGTAGTTAGAAAAAAAAAGTAGAAAATCGAATAGTTTATTTAGTTAAATGAGTAGTATAGTAGCACCCGTAGGAAATTGTGGTTAGAGAAAAAAAAATAGAAAATCGAAATGTTGTTGATTTGTATGTAAGTAGTAGCGATAAAAACTTTAGTTACAGAAAAAATAGTCTGTGAGGGAGTATTATTAGTGCTGTTTGTGAGATGTATTGTGGTAGTGTCAGTATGTGCGTGGCCGACTATTATTGGGTGAATAATGCATGACCGAGCGCATAAGGAGGATGAATTATTTGTATAAACTAATTAATACAAGTAAATTAGTATGAACTAACTGACTTACGTAATTGGTAGAAGACCGGAATGCCACTTGTAGCATTTCGGATTGCAAGTTAGCGTCCGAATCGAATAATGCCTGCTATGGAATAGCTCGGTTTGTAAGTTGAATCTGAATATTGTACTACACGTTCATTTTGGCCTCTGCCTTAGGGAATGAATGACGTCTTGATTATGCTATCGTGTAGTTGTGGACGATAGGCGAAGGGCCTTACAATGTAAATTACAATGTAGTAGTACTTGCATGTCGTGCATTGCGAGCTGACTAATTGCAATGTTGGAAATATTTGCAGCCATACAATAAGTCATGCCTGTACCCACTACATTGAAAGTGCATTACGGTGTTGACACCATTCGTGAAGGTCTGTGCGGTGTTGACTTGGCGGTTTTGACAAGCCACTCGGGTACAACCGACGGGCGAGAATGCACGAATCGAAGATGTGAAGCACTGGCTGACCCGCAGCTTCTCTTTGAACCCTGAGGTGTGCAGCGTCGACATACAAGGGCTTTGGAGCCGGTCTCCCACGAACATCAACTGGGAGTTGAGAAGATTGATCGCCGCAGCGGTGTGGAAGGGCTTTATAGAAGGATGTCGGCGCCGTGGATATGAGTGTGTGATACTTGTGCAACCATGCCCAAAGAAGCTGCAGGGGCCCCACGGGATATCATCTGGGTGTTGCGAAGAAATCGGGTGCCCAAAGATGTTGGTGAAGAAGAGGACCCGGAGGGCTGTGTTACGAAGAGTTCAAAGAATGTTGCTTGTAATGAGCCCGACGCGGTACATACAGGAGAGGAAGATCAGGCACCGCATGGTGAGCCTATAGGACAGGCTGATGAAGGAGAGCATAGGGATTACATATTGCATCAAATGGAAAGCGATGACCGGATGGCCTTGGCTGAAGAGGAAGCTTTACAAGAAGACGACGAGGACAGTTCCGATAAGGACGGACCTCCCATCCCCCGGGAATGGAACAGATTTGACACTGAGGGTCTATGTACGCATGACGAGCACGAATCGCCGTGAGAGTACCATGCCACGGAGGTTCGGTTGCACTCAATATTTGCTGATAAGACATCCTTGCAGGATGCCATTAAGCTGTGGGCTATGTCTATGCGGCGGACGTTTGGTCGTCAAATCTAGCCAAGAGCGATGCAAATCAAATCGAAAGCAGCGGTTGTCCTTGGCGAGTGCAGCGCATAGACCAAGTATGAGACTCACCGGATTGTCTCGAAGGTGGAGCCGCACTCGTGCATGCTCAGCAGTGTTTTGTGCAGACATCGTAACATAACATCGACATTCATAGCTAATTTGATGTATGGAGAGATAGTGGAGAAGAAGGATATGGAGGCCAAGCACATTATGGTGGCTATTGAGGAGAAATTCAAGTACAAGATCAGCTATGGGAAGGCGTGGCGTGCGAAGCAGAAGGCTTTAGAAAGACGGTTTGGATCTTTTGAGGCGGCGTACGACAACCTTCCTTGTATGCTTGAGGTGCTGCAGGAGAGAAACCCGGGTACGTACACTGCTGTAAAGGACATGCCATCTAAAAATCCGTGAGGTTTTTCCATAATGCATAGGGCCTTCGTAGCCTTTGGTCCCTGCATCGAGGCTTTTAGGCATATGCTGCCCGTGATCTCAGTTGACGGGACCTTTTTGACCGGGAAATACAAGGGGCAGATCCTTACCGCCATAGGCGTTGACGGGAACAATCAAATTCTGCCATTGGCCATCGCATTTGTCGAAGGTGAGAATGTCGACAGCTGGTTGTGGTTCCTTCGACATCTAAGGGTGGGAGTTGTTGGAGCTCGTTCTGGTGTGTGCGTGATCCATGATCGCCACGCCGGGATGTTGAAGGCCATAAAAACACTTCAGGAAGACCCGGAGGAGCCGTTCCCTTGGCAGGATATGAGGAGTAGATGGTGTATTCGCCATTTGGGGGCCAACTTCTTCAAGAAGTTCCCGAAGCAACCCTTGGTGAAGCTATTCAAGAGGCTGGCTATGTAGAACCAGCAGTGCAAATTTGACGCCTTATGGACGCTGCTGGACGAACACAGCAGGAAACACGTGGACGCGAGGAACCAGGGAGCAAAGTCTGAACCTGCTGGTCCGAGGTAGAGGACCTCAAGGAACATTGAGTGCTTCTCCCACTGGATCGAGGCCCAGCCATTGGATAAGTGGTCTCTGCTGCATGACACGGACGGGGCAAGGTACGGCATAATGACCACTAACCTTGCGGAGGTGTACAACCCCGGGTTCTTAGGGGCCTTCGTTCTCGGCCCTCGTCGCCATCGTGGAAGGTGTTACGCAAAGCTGTCGAGTATTTCAGGAGAGGCATGCAAATGCCGCACTTCATGCCACGAACCCTCAAACACCGTCTTTGCTCAAAGATTACGGCATACATGCGGCGAAGACACGAAGGGCGGTCGCACACGGTTATGCGTGATGGGCAATATGGAGCATCGTTTCGGCGTGCTCTTGCGGGATAGAGCCGGATTTGGGACGGCTCGTTCTCTTGTCACCCACGAGGTATGCCTTAGAGATCATGTCAACGAGCCTAGCTGTACGTGCAACAAACCGAAGCTGTTACACAAGCCATGCTCTCATGTGCTCGCCGCATGCGGGACTGTGCGTATGGACTCTTTGAACTTTGTGTCCGAGTACTTCTTGAAGGAGAGGGTGGTGCAGGCGTGGACTGGCGAGCTTAGGGGCTTCAGGGTTATGGGTAACTTTGCTACCTTGGATATTGCAAATAGGATCAGGATTCCGGATATCGGCATGCTGAAGGGTAGCAAGGGTCGTCGGCAGAGTCGTCGTATTACCAATGATATGGACGAAGCACAAGCCGGGGCGTTGGGTAGACGCTGCGAACCTTCGACGAGGAGGGCACCTGACCTGCACGATGCAAGGCACCACCGAGGAGTAAACCTTGCTATGGTTTGCGTTAGCACTTCTTCCTGTGCAAAGTGGGACCAAAATTACCGTCGGTGTACATTGTCATTTGTACTTTGTATTGTTTATGTAAGCGCTCGCTACTACCCAATTTTCATTTGATGTACGTAATGCCGTAAGACATGTATCGTATGTTGCACGTAATGTTTATTTGAGTGTTGTAGTACTATAACTTTTTGTCGTTAGTTTTTCAAAGACTGTCCTGGTAGCCTAGTACTCTTTGATTTGTTTGTTTGCAAGTTAAATTTACTCATTCGTTACATTCGATGTTTTATTTCCGCGTATTTGCTAACTTAAAGTTGTTTTGCAGGTATGGCTCACGGATCGGACTGGAGTTTCGGCCTCCTGGAGGAGCGCATCGACCGGGTACATCGCGCGTCGCGTCGTGTCCCTCATCCTTCTGGGCAGGTTTCAGGGAGTCCTCCCACCTGTGCTGGCGGCCGGGTACTACGTTTTTCCGGAGGCACAGAGGCACGCCCCGCCCTTGCGGTGGTTGTCGCAGATTCGAGATGCGTGTTCCACACCGTGCTTTCGTTAGTAGTGTCATGTTGTCCTTTCCGTACATGGGTCTTACTATATTTTTCGTTGTGCACAGGTCGAGCGGATGTACCCTCCTACTGCAGTTGTGGTCGTTTGGCGCTTTAGCCTCGGGCGGCCCTGATGAGCAACAAGCCCGTCACGGGCTAGAGATTTACAACGCAGACGAGGTGGACCGGCCGACGATGGACTCTCTCTTGTGCCGGCGACGGGTACGTACTCTTTCCCGCGACTAATTTCTTCATATTACCGATCGTTGTACCTAATATCCTGTGTTCGTTGCAGTGTACAGTTCGCGCCGCGTCACGTGACACGGGCATCTGAGCTGTTCAGTGGAAGCGATTCGACCGCCTCACGGCGACGGCGTTATTGAGCCATACTCGCCTCGAGTTACTTTCCGCTCCCCACGGCCTGTGATACTTGAATTTTGCACTTAATATATGATGCCTGGATTACTTTTGCGTTCTTGTGTATACTCTTTCATATAATGCATGTTTGTTCAATGCATATCAACGCCTATAGCTTAATGCACACGACACCTCGATGCAAAAGTGAACTTCGATAAATGGCAAGCGCAATGGCGCGTCCACCATTTACTTACATACGTTACGAGATTGAACGTAATTGCGTAGAAAGGGAGACTATCTCGATGCAACATGTCAACTCGATAAAAGGCAACCGCAATAACGCGTTCACCATTTAGTTACATGCTTCATGAGATTCAACATAAGTGCATACAGAAGGGGACACTAGCGACGTACGAGCTTCTCCGCCCCTGCCTAATTGTAGAAGGTGCCTCTATAACCCACATAGAGTGTTCTCGAGTTGGGCGCCTCGGACGTGGCTGGTTGTCGTTGTAGTGGCACGCACATATGTAGCTAGGGTTGGCACAGAGGCCATGCGGATCATAGGAACTTCCTATGTTCACGACCTCCTCATTGCCCCTCTCGCGCTGCATCTGTTGGCGGAGGTCATCATTTTGCTCGTTGAGATCGTCAATTTGCGCCTCCAAATCAAAGATTCGGTTCCACAATACATCCACGTACCGCACAACATGTCGTTCATGGGGAGGATCGATCCAGCGGGTGAAGTTGCATTTCGCCATCTGCTACAAGGGACGGTTAGTATGGAGGATGTATTACTAGTAACATAAACAAAACTATTTACCCCAGAGTATGGGCATCGGAAGAAACGCCGTCCACCATCGAAAGGGCCGTCTATAACCTGCACGATAGCGTCCTCCCCGTGTCTGCATTTCGGCCACTTAGGTTGAGCACGCTTGTTCGGCATCAACCGGTGGTTAGGGCCGAAGTCCTCCATCCTTTCGGGGAGAAGGTCCCTCTTCGGTGACCCCGGTTGGACTGGTCTCTGGGCGTCTGCCATCGTATGTTACTGTAAAACGGAGAAGGTTCTTCTTCCTACGGTTTCAAGGGTCGAGTGGTCCTAATTTCGGAGCGTGGGGCGTGCATTTTATAGGCCCGCGGGGGGAGACTAACAAAGCGGGTTTGCGCACTTATAAGACCACATGGGGCAGCTTTGCGCAGTGACAAGACTACACGGGGCAGCTTTGCGCAGTGATAAGACCAAAGGAGACAGCTTTCTGCAGTGACAAGACCACGCGGGGTAGCTTTGCATAGTGACAGGACCACACAGGGCAGCTTTGCGCAGTGATAAGACCAAAGGAGACAGCTTTCTGCAGTGACAAGACCACACGGGGCAGCTTTGCGCACTAACAAGACCACACGGGGCAGCTTTGCGCAGTGATAACACCGAAGGAGACAGCTTTCTGCAGTGACAAGACCCTGTTGAGGAGGCACCGAAGGAGCCTAGTACTCGCCCGGGCGTAATCCATATCGATGACGTCAGTTATGAAGAGTTTACATCCTTATTACGTAAGGTTTCCTGTGCGGTGTGCCCATCCATCATACAATTGTAGGACATGGGCGACTTGACATACCGGCCCGGCGTGCAGCCCCGCGACAAAGGCAAGGAAAGGCTCATCGCGGTTGACCGGCCGCCACAACAGTATCCGGTTATGCAGGCGTAATCCGTATAGACGGCGTGAGTTACTGAAGAATTTACATCATTCTTACGATTTTCACTATACGGTGCCCTTACATCACGGAATCGCGGGACATGGATGACTTCGACATACCAAAGACGGCGTGGGCGGTCCCGCGACAAGGGCAAGGAAAGGCTCATCTTGGTGAGCCCGCCGCCACAACGTATCCGATGCGCCTCGTAATCCATGTCGACGATGTGAGTTATGAAGAATGTGAATCCTTCTTACAATTTTAAATATCGGTGCACTTACATCATGGAATCGCAGGATATGGGCGACTTGATATACCACCCGACGTGGACACTCCGTGACAAGGGAAGGGAAGGCCGGCGAGGAGTTCAACGCCGAGCTGGCAAGGAAGGGAAAATGGCCCCGGTCCACGCAGTAGGTCAGGTCATTACGTAGTAGTCCCCCGTCCTACCCCCCATGTTTTCTACTATCCACTAAAAGTATGTATACTTACATGGTCCGGATGCTTGTGTCACAATGTACCGTAGTAGTAGCGAGGATGACTAAAGCAATTAGCCGAACCATCATGCCATGTGACTACGTGTAACGTGCTTCTCTACGCGGACTCTAATGTAGTTCTGGTTCCGGAGACCCATCAAAGCAAGACTATATTCCAAGTATGCCTCTTCTAGTGGAATCCCAAAAAGAACCATTTGCACCGACATTGAATCCTCCATATTTTAGGTCATCTTCATAATCACAACGAGCGTTCTCAGCCCCTTCACTCATATTCTATATAAGCTCCATAAAGTACGACATCGACTACGTGCCTACATACGCATATACGTTTAGATGACTTCATTGAGGAGAGACTCCCTCGCGCATCGTAATATCACTTACCTTTGTACTTACATATCATTACTGTCTCAATCGTCCTCACAAAATTCAACAGAAATTTACCGCACTACAACAATATACAACGATCATAAAATGTTATTGCAAGTCTGACAAATTTCGTACCCATGATATTGTACGAAAATAACAAACAGACCAACCAACATCGTCACAACACTATTATTTTCAAAATAAATAACATGATACAATCAGATTTGCTAAATTTAATTCACCTACAAAATGTAATATTCATTACAACTCAATTAAACAATAATTAAAAAGTAAAAAGCAGTTGGACCTCCTATCGCCTTAGGGTTGGGCGACTGGACCTGTCGCCCGGCTGTTAGGCGACTGCAAGCAGAAATGTCCTAGGGTTTGGGCGACTGGTTTCAGTCGCCCAACTGTTGCGCGATTCAATTTCAATCGCCCCACGGTTCGGCGACAGGAACCAGTCGCCCAACTGTTCGGCGATTCCTCTTCAATCGTTCAACTATTGGGCGACAGACGTATATTTCCGTAAAAAAAAATATCGTCGGAAAATTTTTGAAATTTCGAATAAAAAATAGATTATTTTAAAAAAAATTCCCATACATATCTGTCAATTAGAGCAAGGGGACAGGCGAAATCTCTTTTTAGATCGATCTTTGGCGATCGGCAGGCAGACGGATTATTCAAGAGTACCGCTTTATACTATGTTACTACTGCTGCTGCTTGCTCGTCTCGTCTCCGGACGGACGGACAGAAAGAAAAGTGCAGTGGTAATCGAAGAGACATATACAGGTCGCTGACTGGCCATCGGCGAGTGGCTAAGGGCGTAGACGGTCCTTCTGGAACTAACACGTACTAACAACTTTGAACAATCGAAAAAGCCGTGGTGCCAGCTGATAGCATAAACTATTCGTACTATATTGGATAACAGTATCGAAATGTATTGATACATGAATTAAAGATGAAGAATAATTGTTTCAGGATATTTTTATTGTCTAACTTTTTTTATAAAAAAAAATAGACCCAAGGGGAGAGACATCTGAAAGGCATTTCATTAAGGTCTAAAAAAAGCCCTGAAAACCGGCTCTTACCTGTACGCTACTGCTTAGCGACCGTGCAACAACCACGGGGAACACACAGCGAGAGGTTTTTTTTTTGTGAGAACCAGAGTTCGAGCCCTGGTTGGTAATCTCACACCTAGAGATCTTACCACCATGCTATTGGCATGTTCTCTATTGTCTAACTTTGGATGCATGGAATCTTCAAGGGCGACATGAGTACTGGGATTTCTATCTTGTATGATCCAGATTTGGGCGGACAGATTATGGTAGGAGTCCTCAAACGTAGCGAACCTTGATTCCAATGTCTTCTGTTTTGTCTTTCACACCTTACTATAGCTCATTGTCTACTGGAATGTTGTCTTAATTGTCCAAATGATAGACCGTGAATCAAAATCTAGATTATCCACGATCTCACTGTACATGATGTTTACGATCAAGCATGATGACAGGTTCTTGTGGGACTACACTGACTCAGCAACGACACATGTGCGAAGGACCGCTATAGAGCATTTTTAGTAGGTGTTCCACTTAGGCTTAAATACGTGCACTCGCTAAGGGCATCACTCTATGTCGCACTTCACGTCGTATCATCTTAGATTAGACTTGATGACTATGAATAAACGCTGCACCGACAAGGCTTAGAATTTGACTGACTCCTGCACGACCTCCTTGTATTTGTACATAGCCCCTAACCTGACCTCGTTTTGGTCGTACTAGCACGGCACACGAGAGCCTTCGTTAACGACGAGGTTGTCGAACTGGTATGCGTTTCACTTGGATGGAACCGCATGTTGTTTCACAGCATCATCGTCGTTAGATCCTTCATCTTCTGACAATGTCTAGTAGTTCTAGTCTTCGAGATCCATCCTTTGGACTAAGGCTTCCATCTCCTCACCCTCGTCGGCAATCCCACTAGATTGTCTAACCGAATGAGTTCCTTCCACACGGTCTTCATTGATAATATCAGTAACTCCCGGACCTTCGGCCATTGTGTGTGTCGCGCTGTGGCTGGAGTCCTCGACTTTTCTTCGGCATCACCACCTCTTCTTGTTTAGTCGTGGATGCAAGAGTGGGCTTAGCATATGTTTAGACCAGAAGGATCAAATCCCATTGTTCCTCCATCGCCCTGCGCACATATGACTGTCATGACCTTGTTCTCTTGAGCTGCATTAACTCTCAATATGTGCCCTGTGGTGCTCGGTTAGCAAGGCAACTCAATCTTAGACTATACACAGTATGGTCCAAATTGAATGTGTGGAACAACCACCGCATCACAACGCCCAATGTATATTGTTCTGTTCTTATTAGGGTTACGGCCGCCGATTAGAACTAACACAAATCAATCCCCTCAGGACCCTCTAGAATAGTCCCCTGACAATAGTGAATTTCAAAATTAGTGGCGTCCGACATATTTGATGTACTGCATCATAAACAAGATTTCAACGATTGACCGCATATTTAAAACTACACTACCCACCAAAAGGGATTATGTAAATCATACTAAACTACGTAACCATACATCTAAACCTATGTAATCTATTCGGTTAAAAAAATTACCTAAAAGGTGGACGACTAGACCGGCAGCGCTTCGCTAGTTTCTCTACTCCCCTCTACTCCGCTCTTTCTCTCCCGTCCTTCTCTTTTTTTTCTGAATACAAGTGAGTTATACTAGAATTTTAGAGTCTTTTATAAGGTAGAATATATCACCATTTGGAATGACGACAGAGACTTGTGGGTTCCTGTCTTTGTCGCCATTTGAAATGACAGTTTTCCTAAATTTTAATACTAGAAAATTTGCCCCTATCGCAATTTGAAATGACGTTTTTTCTAGATTTAATATTAAATAATTTTAGCAGGGGATCTCCATCGCTAGTTAAAATGTCGGCAGAGTCCTATCACTAGTTGGAATAGCGGCAAGGTCCTGTTGTCAGTCCAAGTGGCCACAGGATGCTCCTTGCATTGTTCTGCTACTGTCGTCAGTTGGAATGACGACAGGATAATTTTTCCATTTCGACTATTTATTTTTTTGGACTTTTTATTTTTGTATTTTTTTAAATACTATTATTTTTTTGTAAAAAAGAAATCACGGTTCGTAGGGATCGACGGGGCGATCGATGGTCCAATTGGGCAGGTTGCCAAGCCGAGGAGGGAATCATCACATCACATCGCGTGTTCCTCTGGAAGCAGGGGCTGGGCTTGCGAGGACTGGCCTTTTATTATTATTATTATACAGTGTAGTCCGAGCTTATATTGAAAGCTATTAAGAGTTATTACACAAATCCTTGACCACACTGGTCGACATTACAGGTTCAACGGCTAAGCAGAGCAAAATGGAACTAGACAAACCCACTAAGCAAAGCAAAATGAAAATTTTCAACAGAGAGCTCCTGCATTTCTGAAGTCACGCATCCGTTGTCTTCCTCGCGCCATCACCATGTCAATCTTGGTTTGCATATTGCCTTTCGCCAACAGTCTCCAGCGCTGCATGAAAGAGTTTTGCACATCACTTCATCTGGGTATCTAGGGAAGATCTTCTCTATAGCCATCTTGTTTCTGCCAGAGAACAGCAACAACACAGAACTGTAGAAAAACTGTATTGTGGAAGTAACCAGAAGATGCAGTACTCTGTTCCTCTTATAGCCAAAAACTCAGAGTTCAAAGGCCAACCATGAAAGAGTCTGCTCTTTTTAATAGCCAAAAATAAAGAGACCAGAGACCAACAGTCGCTATCAATATCATGCGTTTCGATTTTCGAATAGATAAAGAAAATCGCGCCCTTTTGACACGCTTTAACATGCATGCCTGACAAAGACAAAGACAAAGACCTGACGCTTACGCAAGACGGCTTGCGACGCGACGCAACGCGGCTTTCGCTCGGCTCGGCGGCTCGGCGAGCGGCGGCGTGGCGTGTGTTGTCTCTTGGCTCTCTCCAATTCCACAAGGGGCTAACACGTTCCACCTTATAAACTGGTGTAACTCCTTAATCCCTCCATGTGGGACTAAACAGATTTACACCTAGCATTAATAGTGGGCCTAGGAATTTCATTTGATTAATTGCTAAATTAAATGGACCAAGCCCAATTAATCCAACAATCCCCACTAAATTTCAAGGCACACGAGAAATGCTCACGTAATGTGATAGATAGTGCATCGAGTGAGATGGGCCTGAGACCCACATGAGTCATACCACGGTGGTAACTTTTTCTCGTGATCGGAGATCCCGTGAAGTAGGATGGTGAAACAAATTTGTTGGTTGACTGGGAGGAGAGACCTTTACAAGGCTCATTTTTAATGATGCACTTCTCTCCTATTTTGTATGGCAGGTTGGTTTTTTACCTTAATGTGATCCGAGTGGCTTATTTAAAGCAGAGATGTCGGCCTACAAGACATCTTAGAAGGAACACACCTATATGAGTTCGACTGCTGGTCACAGTCTATGAGATTTGGGTGATTTCTAGATACTCATGAATAGGCATGGAGTATGACTTATATGCTCCAACCAGAGGGGATGCTTTAGGCAGCCTAGTACTAGTAAAGGAATTGGACAAAGCTTGTTCGCACAAAACCTGTCAATTCAAGGCATAGTCCATTGTTCGCCAGTGGATGAGTGTAACTCCTTTCCTAGATGGTTGTTCAACTTAACAGTCTCCATCGAAACACTGGTATATCAAACAACAGCAGAACTGAGAGCATTTCTCGTGTGCCTTGAAATTTGGTGGGGATTGTTGGATTAATTGGGCTTGGTCCATTTAATTTAGCAATTAATCAAATGAAATTCCTAGGCCCACTATTAATGCTAGGTGTAAATCTGTTTAGTCCCACATGGAGGGATTAAGGGGAGTTACACCAGTTTATAAGGTGGAACGTGTTAGCCCCCTTGTGGAATTGGAGAGAGCCAAGAGACAACACACGCAGCAGCTCGCTTCGCCTCGCCTCCGAGCCGAGCCGAGCCGAGCCGTCTTGCTTCGTCTTGCGTGCCGTGTTGTGTCTTGCCGTCTTGCGCGTGCGTCTTGGCGCGATTTTCTTTATCTATTCAAAATCAAACGCGACCGATATTGATAGCGCATCGCTGGTCTCTGGTCTCTTTATTTTGGCTATTAAAAGAGCGACTCTTTCATGGTGATTATTACCCTTGGTCCTTCATGGTGACTGCTACCATCGGTCCTTCATGGTGGTCATTACCTCGGTCCTTTATGGTGGTATTGCTGGCCTTTGAACTCGAAGTTTTTGGCTATAAGAGGAACAGAGTAATCTTGCATCTTCGTTACTTCCACAATGTCTGATTACGTGTTGTTGCTTTGTTCTCTGTCATCTCCGTCCGAGCCTTGCGCGCACAAGTTTCGGGCGAGTAGGCCTCCGAACTTCGTCCGCTTGTGTACCGCACGGTAGGCGCGATCAAGTTTTTGGGAGCGCATCGGTAGCGACTACTCAATCTCGCGACGTCTACTTCACGGTGGTGAACCGTTCATTTGGACTGACTCGCGAACATCTTCCCGCATCAAGCTTCGTCACCTTCACGCCTCGATCGACTACATCGAATAGGCCATCATGTCGATCGATGGTAACGGCGCCTCTGGTGTCTCTCAGCATCGCCCCGCCGAGGGTATAAATTGAAACCTTTTACGGTGTATTTCTTTTACATGCGCTATGAATATGTTAATAGATGTTTACGTTAGCTTGTTCGTTAGCGAATATGAATACATCGTTGATAGATCTCTCATGTTTTATATACTGAATTTCTGGATTAAAATATACCGAAAATTAACTAGATTTTCAACAGATACAGCTGCAAAACTAAACGAAAGTATTGAGTAATCAGCACCCCTCTTTTTAGCCACCCAATTTCCTTGGAAATCTTGCATAGAAACAGGCATTCGATCCCATCCCCACACGTCTCTAATACAGTACCATACATATCTGTCAAATAGAGCAAGGGGGGATCTTGGCTGAACGCGGTTGTAGTCTTATATTTGCTTTCTATAAAAGTAGAATTTATCCTCCTAAAAAAATAGAGCAAGGGGCAGGCGAAATCTCTTTTTAGATCGATCTTTGGCGATCAGCAGACAGATGGATGATTCAAGAGTACCGCTTTACCGAAAGCATCTTTACACTATGCTACTACTGCTGCTGCTGCTCGCTCATCTCGTCTCCGGACGGACGGACAGAGAAAAGTGCAGTGGCAATCAAAGAGACATATACAGGTCGCTGACTGGCCATTGGCGAGTGGCTAAGGGCGTAGACGGTCCAGGTGGAACTAACACGTACTAACAACTTTGAACAATTGGAAAAGCCGTGATGCTA
This sequence comes from Phyllostachys edulis, assembly GCA_036346405.1. Classification (NCBI taxonomy): domain Eukaryota; kingdom Viridiplantae; phylum Streptophyta; class Magnoliopsida; order Poales; family Poaceae; genus Phyllostachys; species Phyllostachys edulis. Next base: position 17,806,745 of record CM070568.1, read on the forward strand.
GCTGATAGCATAAACTATTCGTACCAGCTTGAGATTTTTATGTGGATAGGATCGAGGATGTAGGTTTGGAGCAGTGATCCGCTAGCTGCAGCTAGGTAGGGTACTAGGGGGGTGAAAATAGGCGCGGGTAGTTATGAGTTCGATCTGATGCAAAATGCGTGACCATTTTTTGATGTGTCGGTGATTTGAAGACATGACTTGTATTTGTAGTCGTGTTTGAGATGGCCGGCCGCGACGATGGCGTGGTTCTTCTGGCTGATGATGTTAGTAGTATTTGTATGTACGGTAGATTTACATTTTAGGATGAGTTTGTTTTATGTAGTCATATAGTAATTAGGTAGTATTTATTATGGATATTAGAGTTTGTGTGGTATCTCTTTAGGAAACGTAGAATCCTTATCGGATACGAATAATTATTTGTTCTTAACCAAATGACACTCCTGTGATCAAATTTTGTTAACAAGAGCAATAGAGTAAGAGTAAATCAGAAAAGTTGACGATGTTCCGGCGGCACAATTTTTTTGTGTTCTTGTGTTCGCGTTCTAGGGTTCTATTGTGCTCGCGTGTGTTCATCTTCGATTTAGACCAACAATTGGTATCAGAGCAAGGTGGAGATTCGATCCGAAGGAGGGAAAACGTATATATCCATCGTCGGCTACGTTCAATGCAAGTCGCAGTCTGCGTCGAGTCCGAGACAGTTTCACAGAAGAAACCGAAGCGGAGTTTGCGTCTCTTCGTGAAAGCGAGAGCAGAGCATTGCCCAAGACAGTAGACGCACACCGAGGCGCGAAGAAAAAGAAGCAGCCGGGCGGAACGAAAAAGCGCAGCAGGGATTCGACGGGAAGAAAAGGCAAGGCGCAGTGGTTTGTGTCTTCAGGAAAAAGAAGTCAAAGCATTGACAGAACAAGTCAACACATCAAAACCGAGGAAAACAAAAGCTGTCGGCCAATTTGATTTTTGTGATTTTCGCTAAAATAGATCATGCCGTGCTCTTCGGGAAGTGGTGTCACCGATGATGAGGCGACGTCGGGTGCGATGGCGAAGGAGAGTTCAATTGTCTCGCTGCATTATCCGATGCTCACGAAGAGCAATTATGCAATATGTGCAATCAAGATGAATGTGTATATGTGTGCATGTGGAATAGACAGTGGTGCACGTCGATGGAACGTAAGATGAGTTTCGCGTTGCCAAGGTGAAAGTGTTGTGTTGGTACTTGGCAGTTGCGGTGCTGTATTTGTGTGTGTCCGTGGAGATGAGTTTGAGACGTTGAGGAGATGTGTTCACTGTCCTAAGTCAAGTCCGTAGAGTTGAGCTCGGGATATTGAGAAGATGTGTTCGCCATCCTAAGTTGAGTCCGTGGAGTTGAGTTCGGGGCGTTAAAGAGATGTGTTCACCGTCCTGTATTGAGTAACAGTTGGGCAAGTCGTAGTTGAGACCGACTGACTCAATAAGTAAATACACAAAAACTAGGGAGTAATTGTTAGTAATCTTTGTGTATATGGTATATCTAGATTTTAGGGAGAGTTTGTTTTGCGTAGTCCTACAGTATTTAGGCAATATTCTTTATGGATACCGGAGTTTGTGTGGTATCCCTTCAGGATATGTAGAATCCTTGCCGGATACGAATAGTCGTTTGCTCTCAATAAAAGGGCACCCCTGCAATCAGATTTTGTGAACTATAGCAATAGAGTAAGAGTAAATCAGAAAAGCTGCTGCTGTTCCGGTGACACAATTTTTTTTGTGTTTTTGCGTTCGCGTTCTAGGATTCCATTGTGTGTCATGTGTGTTTGTCTTAGGTTTGGGCGAATACATGATGTGCCACTGCGACGTCGAGTGGGAGGTCCAGGAAGAGGTCGCCACGTGCATGGCCGACAATGGCGGCGCCGTCGGTGTCGGCTCCCGGAAGATGCGCTCTGCGAGACCATGCGGCTGTACCCATCGGTGGCGTCGGACTCGAAGCATGCGGCACCCGTGTGGGCTGGTGGGTCTGAAGCACCGTCCTGGCCCTATTAGCGGCATGGAATACCCATACAATATATTCACCATTCGGCCCATCAGTGATCTCAGCCCAATGACCTAGCACCCTGTACCCTAGAGCTTGCTAGATGGGTCATGCTTGCCGGGGCACGGAACTGTTGGCCCGGCTCAGGACCTTGCCTCAATCATCCGAATAATGGATCGTGGCTCAAAATTTAGATTATCCACGATTTCACCGTACATGAGGTTCGTGATGACACTTAATGATAGGTTTCTGTGGGACTGTATTGACTCAGTGACAACACATGTGTGAAGGACCACTATAGAGCACTTCGAGTAGGTGTCTCACTTAGGCTGAAATGTATGCATTCACCAAGGGCATCCCTCTATATACACTAAAACACAACACCCATGTAGAGACGTCCAATCTATAGGCTAGAGACGTGTTATTTCATCTCTAGAGGATCGTAGAGCCGTTTTTATAAAGCGTCCTTTGGAGCGTCTCCCCACGGACCGTGTCAAGAACCGCTTGTAAAACATGTGTACATGATATAAGACGCTTTATAGAGACGTTAAAATTCATGTCTATGTATGTAGAGACGTTTTAGTAGATGCACTTACATAACGTCTTTAGTGATATAGACACGTCCAATTTGCGTGCCAACAAACATAGAGATGCTTTTACAAATGTATTCAATTCGTGTGCGCACAATTTATACACATTCTGTAGAGATGTTATATACGTCTCTAGGTAAGCAAAAACATCTTTTTGGACATCTTACTGTAAACTTTTTTCCCGAATTTAATTGGATCATTTTTAATTTGATTCGTTCATTTTGCTACAAATGGAAACATATATCTTCATATGAAGACATTATTCCACCTCATCCAAAAAAAACTAGAAAACAGTTGAGCACATGTCGTCACTTGGAAGCATCATATTCTCGTAATCAGCAAACTAAGAAAATTGTAGAGCATGCATACACTTCATAGCAGCAACAAATATTTGAATTTACAGCAAGTGGAGTTCACAACTGAATCAAACATCCATATAAAAAAAGGTGCAGATACATCAGGAAAAGATCCTATAGATTGACACAATTTTTTTCTAAATAGTTGGAATATATCCATAAGCTTTATCCAGGGAGAAACTAATACATTAGCTCCTCCATCTCCATTGCATTCTCTTTGTAATCCTTAATTATCCTACAAAGCCAGTTAAAAAAATGTCCTAGTTAAAAAAGTGTAAGATGACAGGCTTTTTTGATAAAATTAGAAGAATATAACATACCGGGTTGTTTTGTGTCAGAAGAAGTTATCACACTACTACAAAAAGGCTAATACTGGACGCCTCATCACAGACGGCTGACCAAAACCGTTTGTATTACATGCAATCACAAACGGTTTTGGTTTAGAGACCGTCTGTGTTACTAGTTGTGCTAAAAACCGTCTGTGAAGAGATAATATCACAGACGGTTCATAGGTAAAACCGTCTGTGAAATATCACAGACGGTTCTTGTTAATAACCATTTGTGATAATACTACATATCACAGACGGTTTCAACAAGGAACCGTCTGTGAAACATCACAGACGGTTCTTAACAATAACCGTCTGTGATATTACCACATATCACAGACAGTTTTTTGTTATAACCGTCTGTGATAATATCGCTACAGCTCCACGGTGAGTTTCCTCGTCGCCGATGCGTCTGTTCGTCACCATCCGCTTCGGCTCCCTGATGCGTCTCTTCGTCGCATCGATTCGCTTCGGCTCCCCGATGCGTCTCTTCGTCTCACGCTCTGAATTTATTCCTTGTTTTATAAAAAGGATCATCCGCCATCCAAGATGATCATCCCCACATATTTATAAAAAAAATAGAAATGGCTGCCTCTTCCTTGTCGTCGGCATTGATGGCCTTCCTGGCCGCACTGTACAAGCACCTCTCTCGGTGTACGTTGAACCGTGCTGCGGAAGAACACTATTTGATCAACAGTGTCTTCACTCCTCTGCCGGCGGAGAATTTGCCGGAGCAGGTGACGGCCACCTTCCGCTGTCTTGACATCCTTCTCCGCCGTGTCTTCCGGATGATCTCCCACTTTCGGCGAGTTTACGCGTCATCGACATAGTCCTCCAAAACGACGTTGCATCGTCTCCAAGAGGCTTCTTGTCACTTGGGCTAGAATCGAGTCGGCAAGCGGTCGAGTCGACTGTGCCGAGACCCTCAAGCAAGGGAAAGAGCCTATGGGCTCAATTCTTCTTAGTTCAACGGTCAGGGTCTTGAGAGACACTTGAACGAGCGCGTCGTGGTGGGCGATTTCGAGCTTCATTCACGATGATCGGAACCGTCCGATCTTGACGCCGCCGCCTATGAAGTATTGAAGACGGAGATAGCGACCTACCTCCGCCACTAGAAAAACTTTGTTTATTTATAGGTTTCTACATTTTTTAATCTTTTTGTAGCGGTAACGCCATATTGTTTGGCCATATATATATATATGAAAAATTCCAAAATAAAAAAAAGTTTGGAGGTGAAGTTACTATATTAATTATATGTTGAATTATTGCTATATGTGTGTGTGTGTGTGTGTGTGTGTATAGTTAAAGCAAATTTTCAGCAGTATTTAAATGACAAAATTGACATATAAATATGTAATTTCTTCATGTCATGTAAGTGTATATACAAGATAAATATACTTGAGAAAAAACCATATCACCGACGGTTCCATTATGGAACCGTCTGTGATAATTATCACTAACGGTTCGATAATAGAACCATATGTGATAAGTCTCTTTATTAGTACGAGCCCGGCCGCTAGGGTTTGCGCTCGCCCTAACTCTCGTCACTCCCCAGCTCCGCTAGGGTTTGCACCTGCCCTAACTCGTCACTGCCCAGCGTATTTACTCCGTTCCCCTCCCCACCTCGACGCCACCGCTCGACCCCGTCGTTGTCGCCGCCCAACCCCGTCGCCGTCGCCGCCGGTTGTGAGACCACTCTGCACTGCAGAAACACTCGTATGATAGTAGTGTCTTCTGTAGTGTCAGGGTCGTACCACAACTACGGTGACACCGCCACCCAAGCCACTGGGCTTGGTCCCGCGTGTCGCCTGCGCCGCCATGGCTTGGTTCTCCTGCTCGGCCTCCTGCGCTCGGGCCCTGGCCGGTCTTTGCTTTCCCCATCCTCCCTCTATCCTCATCTAGATCTGTTAGCTTAATGTCTTGTGTTGAGTTTGATTTTTATGCTTGAGCCTTAAGTTGTGTCTTGATGTTTGTGTGATTTATGCAAGGTGAAGGAGATGGATGAGGGTTGTCTTTGGTGGTGGGGTCGCCACCGTGGTTCTTATTTGCATCTTGGTATCACCCTACCTTACTCCTCTCTGTCTCTACCCGTTTGCTCTGTGATGAAAATGGCTAGTGCTCTGTGTGGTGGCGGGTTTGGACACCCTTGGTCTTCTTGTCTTCTTTGTTGAACCGCTCAATGATGTTAATATTCTTATGTTTGAAATTGAAGTGATAATTAGTTCATATTAATAGTCCCCTTGCTCGTGATGTAATGATGTTAATAGTCTTATCTGAAATTGAAGTGATAATTAGTTCATATTAATAGTCCCTTGCTCTGTGATGTAATGATGTTAATAGTCTTATGCTGAAATTGAATTGATAATTAGTTCATATTAATAGTCCCTTACTCGTGATGTAAACCGAGGGCTATTGGTGTATGTGCATTCTATGCATCTTGCTTAGTTCATCTTTGTGGGTTCGGATGGGGCTTGATATGTTATAACTTATTGGGTTGTTGATATGTATGAGTCGTTGATATGTTATATTGTTATGACTTATGATTTATTCAGAAGTATCAAGTGTTGTCTGCTATTGATAGTGGAAACTTGCTTGGTGAACCATGGGTTGTTGATATGTATGATTGATGATTTGCAAAAATAGATGTATAAAATGTGTGATATGTATGTTATAACTTATTTGTCGATTTGTCATTTTGTCAAGATGTCATCTGTTGCTTCTCGTCATTCATTTCACATTTGTCTGTGTAACTGTGTTCATGCAGGTCAAGTTCTCCTATCTTGCGTCCTAGGTACATTGTCCTACCATTCCATTCCTAATCTCTTCTCTATAAAGTCTCCAGCGGTTGGTACGCTTGTGCCTTTAAAACGGCATTATATATATATATATATATATATATATATATATATATATATATATATATATATATATATATATATATTATATATATTTGTTAGTCCCTCGGCCACTTTTGAAATATCCGTCCACGAAGTGAGGATCATGAGCGAGCAACCAAGGGTAACCTCATTGAGCCCCGACGCTTTAAGCAAATCTGATTTGCCTAAATTTGTCGGGACATCAATTACTTGGTTGCTAATACATGATGCCACTTCGATCATGTCTGCGGTTAAGAAAGTGGCGTGGCTAAGGACTAGCAACAATAGAAATATAATATATATATATATATATGATGCCGTTTTAAGGCACAAGCAACATCGCTGGTGGCTTTATAGAGAAGAATCATCACGCATAACGATTCAACCACAAACCACGTGTGATATCTATATATCACGAGGCGGTTTGTGGCTGAAACCGCTCTGTGATATATAGTCATCACGAGCGGTTTGACCACAAACCGCTGCATGATATATAGTCATCACTGAGCGGTTTGTGGGTCAAACCGTGCGTGGTAGATGCATCACGAGCGGTTTGAAAACCGTGCGTGATGACCTCATGCATCATCGACCCATAAACTCAGACGGCTCAAGAAACCGCTGCGTGATGACGTTTTTGAACTGCCTGTGAAGGCCTTTTCTGTAGTAGTGTCACTTGCCACAGTGGCGGATCTAGAATTTAATCACGTCTCGGGCTAAATTCTAATAAGCTAACATATTAAAACTAACGCTAATTTCTACCCATACCAAGACATAAAAAAACACAAATGCTTCATTGACATGAAATTTTACAAAAAATGCTTCAACATAAAATATAATAAGAAAAACATGGCAAAACATCAATAATATAACATCTTAGATATACAAATTGAGTACCTAAATAGCGAAGATTTTATATGTAACCTAGCCCACTATTTCTTCGTCAATAGTTGAACAAGTACCAAAACCTACAAAGGCAATATAAAAAAATCAAACAGAGGTATGATGAAATACAAAGAACATGAAGTTTTGATTTATAAGAACCTAACTTACCACTAGCGCGAAATAATTGTTTCTTACGTGATCTCATTCCAATGGATGGGCATGAAAATGCCCTGCTACTTGAGCTTTCTGCCGGAAGCTTACCCAAATCATAGGTGCCACTACCACCGAAACAAGGAGAACTAGGTACAGATGTACTCAATGTAGGAGGCACTTCCTCCTTGACCGCAGGAGCTTGAGGCAAACCCATCTTAGTATGGTTTCCTTCAAAGAAAAGGAAAAAAACTAACTTGGTCTTGCTCCCAAAATCGCTTACTCAGATCTTATGATGACCCCTTCAGTTTATTACTTTCACCTCCAAAACTCTAGCAATTGTTCTAATATTAATCAACTGACTCTATGAATACAAGAAGGTTAAAATTGTATTGAGATTTCTGATTCAAACCAACCCACTGGCAGTAAGGATGTCATAGTCCTAGCGCCAATCATGCTCCTATAGTTACTGCAACAATTGGAGATGAAGCACAACTTTGAGCCTGAACAAGCAACAAGAAACCTAGGATGAACCATACCAAGAGATCATATCACAGTCCTGCAGGCACAAATCAAAGGTTGTCAGTACATTGTTAAATAAGCTTTATGATCATTTTTCTTTAGCACAAAAGGGATGCGAGTATCAACTCAAAAGGCTTCTACTTCACAAATCAGGAACAAACAATGAACTATCAAATTATGTAATATATGATACAATGCAGCAAAATCAGCAAGCATAAGCAGATAAGCCCATCCATTGCACATTAACAGTGAGTTGGACACACTAAAGATTGATAAAAGAACCATCAATGCATTAAGCACAAAGATAGACTAAGTTCTTCGTAACTGCTATCAAGATCACAGAATCCACTAAATCTTAAAATTAGAACCGCTAAGATGAAATGCAGCGGTTCAATCTTTCCAACAATTGAGGGGACAAAAGGCATCCAAAAGGTCCCAAATGGACAAAAGGCATCCAAAAGGTCCCAAATGGATAAACTAAGAGCATTAGAGCAATCTAAGAGCGATCGGGCCATCAATGATCAGAACACAAGAAGAAACAGAATCACAACACCGACTCCCAAGACTGAATGTGTCGTGGATTCTCATTAAGTTCAATAATTATTCCATTTACATAGGATCCTGATGACATATAGTTCGACCATCAAAATTCACCTTGAATCTTTGGGTCCTCAAAAATGCGACATCTATAGGCAAGACCGTAAGATCGTGATCACTTTTCTCTTTTATCTCCTAAAGTATTGTAATCACCGGATCTCACAAAATCGGATGAATTATTCAAGATGTAAAATATGGCGAATAAGCACGTGCCTTGAAGTAATCATATCAAACCTCGACCATTCAATTTGTCCATGATTGCCCACCAGCGCACCAAGGCCATTTTTCGTCAAAATAATGAAATGATGGAATGACTTGAGATTGGTCTGACCAAATTCACTCACACAGGCAATGCACTTACAACACATTTGGCTTCACGGAGTTGTGCAAGTAGCATCAATGTTTTGGAGAGGGTATTATAGAAAAATTATGTGAGCAAAAAATTGCATCTTTCAACCATAACCAACAGAGCTGAATAATGGCCAAGAAACAATATCTAAAGTATACAGAGCTCAATTGTACTTTGGCAAAAAGATTAAGGGTAATTATATCTAGTATTGGAAAAGAATCACAAGTAGTTCCTTTCCAGAGAGATTAAGGGTAATTCTAAGCAGAGACATGAAGTAACAAAGCCTATCCCACCTGGCAATATAACACTGTTGGGTTCATGATCATACAAAACAGGCCATATGAAAATCGCAAAGCCAAGGTTCCATCATATTGCAAGAAACAGACGGAGATAGATGCATACATTAATTTCAGTAGTACACTGGCACTCTGAGATAGTAAAGGGAACTAATTACATCACTGTGTCTATCATTCTTCAAGTATGGCAATATATAGTATCTAAAAATAGTCCTAACTGGCACCTTGTAATATTTTGCTTCCAATATAAGTAGAGAGAACCTTTATCTAAAAAAATAGTACAAACGGCAAGCCATAGAAATTATGAATTATACCTTAAGTGTTCCTGACATGATATTTTAAATCGACTTCTCTAAGAGATCAATAGCTATCGGTTAATATGCTTTGTCTAGAAATCACCTACTCAATTGAAAGCTCCATGGTATATTCAACAGAAGCTACAGTAGTACAACCGCATCAGCACTAATCAATAAATAACATCACTGAATATATGCACAGAAGGGGAAACGAAGTAATTAAATCACATTAGCCTCATGTCTACAAATCACCAACTAAAATGATCCACACTAAACACTCACCATGCTTTATGCTGCTGGTATGGCAGTAGCTGGAAAGTACGAAATTCTATAAGATAGCTAAATAATCACCTCTTCTTCTCTATAGATGGAGGTCAGTTCACAAAAAGCTTTGGATAATCTAGGGAACATAGGCAATATACTCTATAGATGCAATATACTCTAGGTAAAAAATAAAAAGTTATACCCTCTTTACATATAAATCAACAAAAAGCAAGATTGATGCACTAAGAATAGAACTTCAAGTTTAGTTTTGTATATGGCATACCAAGATGAAGGTTACTGAAAACACATCCTTCTTAAAACTCCAATAAAAAAACATACATGGCCTCTTGATTAGGGTAGGGCGACATGCTGAAGAAGCACCTATTCTCCAATCACAAACTCTTCTAGTTCGGTGAAATCACACATAATTCTGCCTAGAAAGGCAATGCATGCATTTACTACCTAATGTGAATTATTAATACAACAAGCAAATCCTCATGCATGACCGAACTCTAGTAGTAGCTGTACAACATCAGAGACCAGAGCTAAGTATACATGTATAATTCTTGTTCAACAATTAGATGCCAAACTAAACAACATAAGGCACGCAAAAATTCACATCAATAAGATTAGTACGATGAACTCTGCTCCCCATACTCTTCAGTCCTCTCCAATGTGTTCCTTGATCTCGTCATGCAATGGCAAAGCCACAACACAAATCCATTTAGACAAACACACATTCCGTAACTACAAAAATCATGCGAAGCACTGCAATTACACAACTCATAAACACTTACCCCGAATCGATGCCACTCAAACCGGAACCATTCACTATAGGCTCCTTTCCCCTACTACATGAAGGCCAAAGCACCACAAATCACAATGAAATCATTGAACTCTAGCTCTTCATCTCATTCTTGGACCAAATGAACCAAGATATCACTTGTCTTTGGTAGGCGAGGTCTTTCACCATGGTTGGCAACTTCTGCATTCGCCCACAAGTCCAAGAAGGAGAAAGGTTCTTCTCAATTAGCACAAGCTAAATGAAATCAAGAACGTACAACAAACACACCTGCTCTCGCTGGAGTATAGCTGCCTTGCCCCTATCGCACTATGGCCGTAACCGGCTTCTTGAATTGCACGCTGCCAAAAAAATCACCAAAAATCACGACGACTGATCAGGTCAAATCATAAAACCCAAAATCCAAGCATGTAGCGGAGAAATGATAGATGGACATGGGATCTCACTAGCAGCCGCCCGCCAGGCTCGCTAGATGCCTCGCCAGGGGCCTGACAGCCTAGCCGGCCCTCCTAGCAAAGAACGGCCAGATCAGTGACTCAACAAGGTGGTTCAGCAATGGCGGCACGGTCTAGGGAGAGCTAAGGTTTGGGGAGGAGACTAGAGATTGTAGCGGCAGAGAAGGTCGAGGCCATGAGGCAAGGAGCCCATCTCAGCTACCAGCGCCGCCGCCTTCGCTTGCTGCGTGCTTCGACGAAGTGGTCTAGCAGACTCGGGCTCAGGATTGACGAAGCGGCAGCGGATGCGGAGGTAGTGGGATCGGCGGAGCTCATGAGTGCGAGTTCGGACGGATCTGGGGCCCAGGCGCAGTAGTCTACACGGTGGCGCTTCTTTGGGTGCGAGGTGGAGGCGGCGAAGAGGGGTGGTAGGGAGGAGGATTGAGCGAGGAAGATGGCATGGTCGAAGTCGGGTCGTGAGACTTGGTTGCATGTGAGCAACAAAAAAGAGCTTGGTGCGGTCGACGGCAATCTGTGGCCGGCCGGCGGAGGCGGGCGGGGCGTGGGAGGCGCGTGGGAAGGGCGAGAATCTGGCGGCAGAGAGAGGCGAGCATAGAGGCGGGAGGGGGAGAGGCGGGCAGGCACGCAGCGGGGAGCTCGTGCGGGTCACGACGGATCTCGGGCGACCTTGCAAGGCAATGGCGGAGGAAGCGGAGCAGCGCGAGGTGAGGCGGTCGCGACTAGGTGCTGCAGCAGGCGGCGGAGGAAGCGGAGTAGGCACGAGGTGAGGCGGTGCGCGGGCAGAGCGGCGGTTTGTCGTATTTTAGTCGTGGGTGTGGTGGGACGATTGGGGTAAACTCCAATCTTTATTAGTCCTGACTAGTAGGATGTCCGTGTGTTGCAACGGAACTCTAAATCTTACAGAAGTAATATTTATTTTTAATAAATGAAGTGCGCTTGGCAAGAACGACAACTTCCAAAGGTGGCTCAATTACCCACCTGCAAAAGAATAAAATCAGTTGCAGAGCTAAAAAGGAAAAGCTCAATGTGTTTAAGAATAGAAGAGAAATGGAGAAATATGAGTAGACAGTTTAATAGTTTGATAATCACAATTGCTGGGTTCAAAGAACCTTATATTTGACTCTTTTTGTTGGTTTCAGCAAAATCAACAGTTTTTGCCCTTCAATTGCTAACATTTTTCTGGAGAAAGCTTCCTACGGCACACAATTTTGGATAACACTTTTCTCACATGAGGACCCGGTCTTTTTGTTCTTCAAGTGATTTGAGGACCCGGTTTTCAACCATGCAATTGGTTCAAATGCTAGATAACATGTAAATCATCTGGTCCAAAATTTCAAAGATTCTGATGATAATGATATATCAAAACTTCATTGTCACACCATTTCCATGTGGCACCATGTCAGTGGAAGGCGTCAAACTTTTCATAAAAAGACTGACAGTTATTAAATACCTAATCCTACACTGGCTCTAACATGCACCAAAGTGGTAGTTGTCCAACATGTGTTAGACACACACACACACACACACACACACACACACACACACACATGTTACTTGGTAGAACTATCGATGCGACCTAGGTATACACTTGAGCACTTTCACTAAAATGGAAATGCAAAATTATAGTAGTACAACAGTCAATGCAACAGAGCCCTTGAACTAACGAAATGGTGGCGCTGGCTGTTGAGAAGATCATAAAACTACGTTGGTCCTCCAACGAAGCTGGAGGTTATAAACATGTGATTATCCCTACACATACAAAACCAATAGGGGCGTGGAGGTAGAGGGAGGGCACGAGCGCACGACCGTGGCACCGGGCGTGAGGGAGGGCGCGGAGGGAGACGAGAGGAGCGAGCGGCATCGGCGAGCGGGCGGGTGAGGTCGCGAGAGCGTGGAGGAAGGACGTGGTCAATGCCTCAGTAGGGATGGACTTTGTTGGGCAGAATCGGAGTTTGTTGGGCAAAACAGATATGGAACGGATATGGAAGTAATGCCTTTATAAGTATTATATGTAAATAATTCGTATTCTCTTCTACACAATAAAATATGTTTAGTCTATTGGCTAGCACGATCATCCTTTCCTTCACAACCAAGAGGTTGTGTGTTCGAGTTTTGCATCAGGCAGTTTTTACTAATATGTTCATAAAAAACTCATACGTTAGATAATTTAATATATTACTAAAGTTTTGTCCTCTTAATTCTCAGGCACACTCTCAAACATCTCAACGTTCATCTCTACATAAATGTAAATGTATATATGTTCATAAAAAACTCATATGTCAGATAATTTAATATATTACTAAAATTTTGTCCTCTTAATTCTCAGGCACATTCTCAAATGTCGCAACGTTCATCTCTACATAAATGTAAACGTATATGTGCCTGCATACAGTAAGAGATTTTGTGGCGTCATATAAAATGTCTTGAGAAGCGTCTTTACATATGAGGTGTTTCTCGGTGTAGAGACAGACATAAAAGCGTTAAAAACAAAAACGTCTTTACAGTAAGAGATTTTGTGGCATCATATAGAACGTCTTGAGAAGCGTCTTTACATATGAGGTGTTTCTCGGCGTAGAGATAGACATAAAACCGTCAAAACAAAAGCGTCTTTACGTGATAGTTTTGTTGTAGTGATAGCACTTCACGTTGTAGCATCTTGAGTTAGACTTGACGACTGTGAATGAACGCTGCACTGACATGTCCCAGAATTTGATCGCCTCCCACACGACCTCCTTGCACTTGTACATAAGTCCTTGCCTGACCTCGTTGTAGTCGTACTTCAACGGCACACGGGAGTCTTCGTTAACGACGAGGTTGTTGAACTGGTATGTGTTCCACTCGGATGGAACCGTCTACTGGTCCACAGCATCCTCGTCGTCAGATCCTTTCTTTCTCTTTTTTTTTTGAATAAAAGTGAGTTTTCCCCCGAATTTTAGGATTTCAAGGGTCTTTTATAGGGGAGGTTGTGTCGCCATTTAGAATGACGACATGGACTTGCGGTGTCCCAATCGCCATTTGAAATGGCGGTTTTTCAAATTTTAGTATTAAAAAAATAGGATCCCTGTCGCCATTAGTGACAGAGACCTCTTTGCACCATTGAGTCCCCTGTCATGTCAGACCCTAGGGCGTTGAATACCCGAAGATCTCATGTGTGTACAATACTAGTCCCATGATCAGTGGCTAGTAAACACAATCACAATATTGATATTTACATCCATACATTCATGCATACAAAATAAAGAAAATGGAGGTACTTAAGTTAAGCGGTTAAGGTTATTACATCACAAGCCGATCGACCAAATAAAAACAAGTATCAATAGAGTAACAAAAGTAGCAGCGGAAGTAAAAGTGATAAAATTAGATAATTTCCAGTGGCATGCCCATCCAAACCCTCAAGCAACCGACAAGAGACAAAGCTTAGATAGACATATCACCGAACCCTCTGGTTCCAGGTGCGAAGAAAGCATCGTCAGGCGTAGGCTCCTCATCTAAATCTGAACAATAATTTAAGCAAGATGGAGTACAATGCGTACTCAGCAAGACTTGTAGTACATCGCAAAATTTATATAAATGCAAGGCTAACAAGAGGTGAGGCTCTATGTTTGAAGCTGCGTGTGCTGCGCCGCGCCGTGATTTCATGTGTCAAATTTTGTGGAATTTTTTTCTGGTACATGTGATAATACATTTGAAGCTGCGAGTGCGAGGTAAAAAACAAGAAGAAAAAATTCAAAGAAAAAAACATATATTTTCAAACATTAAATAGTGTTTTCAATAGTATAACAAAAATCATTTTTAATCACTTTTTTTAACCCAACCAACGGAGGCTAGCCCTCTCGTGCCTCCAAGGCACGCATTCCTCTCGATCGTGCCTCTAGGGCATGGCACTGTCCTCTGTCGTGTCCCCGGGGGACAAACTAGTCTAGTCCGTTTCCCAGAAACTCGGATTTCACACGTGGCGCGTGGAGGGAGTCCAACCCCATGGAGGATGGTGGAGATTGAATCCGGCTCCCTAGGAACTGGACTTGGTTACGTGTCGGCTGCTGACAATTCTATGATGTTATTTTTAGCATTGACGTCGAGAGGGCTAAAATTGCTATTAGCCATCAATAGTGCCATATGAGAAAAAAAAACCCTATTTTGCGATGGTAGAAAGAGAGCTCAAACCAATGACAAAAGAAAAAATTTCTCGTAAAGAAATTGTGCTGTTGAGATTCCAGAAGGCAGCATGGTAGTACCATGGGCCAGCAGTGCCGAATACTATTCAGCCCAGTCAAAACAACAATGTATATTCACGTATGTAGGAACAAGAAGGAACCGGTACGTGAGCCTAAGCCACATAACCCAATCCCACTTCTCCGGATCATCTTGTTGGCACATCGGCTCAGCCCGGCCCGTGTGCTCATATCTTTCTGGCCCAACGCCGGAGAGCGGTAGCAGATTCGAATTCCATCTACAAAACCTCTCTACATCTCCATGTTAATCGCCTCTGTGCTCCTCAAATTTTTTTGAAACATCAAGAACTGCATCTCTGCTCAATTCATTGATAGAAGAAGAGAAATACAACACCAAGTCAAAAGTAGAGACACCGAAACAACAAAAAGAACACCACCAGCACCTAATGCACTCTTAAGTTACAAGAAAGACGGTGCACATGTGTGCCCGTTAGCACACAAAATTTCCACTGAAGTGTGATCAGGGGCGGAAGTACTTGGGCCCACCCGGTGTCACAGGATACCGGGTCCTCCAGAAAAAATAGCAGATATTATCATGTATATACTATACGTGCGCCTCTTAGTCTAAAAGCTGTGCATCCTGGTTCAGCTCAATTTCCGGTCTTTTGCAGTCTTTTGCCGCATAAATTACTATTTAATATAGTATTACTTGAAAATTATATATGCTGTTATATATATATGGTGAAGTGGTGAACCTCGATTATTTTTATTCTAGTTCCGCCCCTGGGTGTGATCATATGTGTGTAAAGATGGACACGGAAGTTTGGACACTGGTGAGTAGAGTCATACACCCACAATTCCATTTCATCACTCCACCACCAAGAGGTGGTTCCCTATTTTATAGTTTCTTGGTACACCCTCATACTTAATTTTTGGTTTTTGACTGTATTAGTGTGTAATTTACGCAGGAAAACCTCCTAGTTTATCAAGTGTACAACACACTACTACCGGACATGTGGTTTGTTGGTGCGTGACTACTTATAATTTCAGTGGTGTTGGGAACCAAATGTGGGAGGAAAGGTGTGTTACCTGCAAAACTCTGTAATTAAATCCATTTGCGTTGCCGATTGAAGCAAATAATTATCCAACCTCACAATTTTTGCTGGTACGAGTGACCCAATAATTCACTAAACCCATTCAGTTCATCACGTTTACTACTAAAAGTATTTTTTTTTCTTCCTTCTTGCAACAATCGGCAAAATTGCAGGGAAGCAGTGAAGCAAAATTGCCTATATATTCGTGGATTCAACAGCCATAATACTCATTCAAATGTGAGACATCCATCTTCTGTAGTTAGCTACAGAACATAAGATGGTGGTGCAGGTGCGAAGAAAATACGGCCAGTTTTTTTATGTGGGGATGTATGATGCTGGAGGTGAGGTTGGTGGAGGTGAAGTTGCCGCACAAAGGAGCTGATGCTATTGAGCAAGGGATCAGAATTTGCATAAATACTGTGTGAACAGTGTGTGTTGTGCCTATATGAACAATACTCAGCATTAGCGCTGTAGCAAAATGCGTAGAAACAGTGCATGTTTACTATAGTGAAAATACTGTAACAATTTTACTGCTCTCTTTGGTATTGTAGCATTCGATCTAGACCGTTCATTTTGAATCGTACGATGGTGACAATGTCCTAATGCATGTCACCTCTACATTAGAGGATCTGTTTCGGTTTCAATCACGGCTTCCCGTAGCTTCCGACACCCATCTACTGCGTCCCTGCTAGCTCAACAACAGCTTAACCACCCTACAACTTAGAATATGTGAGAACTAAGATAGAGCAAGGGAATTAGAGGGCGGCCTCACAGAGAGAGGAAGGAGAAGAGAAGTGGGAAGAATTGGGGAACAACATATAGTTCAATTTTAGTTCTCAGTTTCTCTTACACAACATAGCACACACTTTATACCCATTCCGTACGTTGATATTTAGGGCGCACATCTCTACTACTTAAAAATGTGAGTTGGTGGTCGTCCGTCCTCTTTACCCACTTTGACGTCCGTTGGATCGGGGAGCACCAACAGCCCAGATCTACTGCGCGGTCAGCAACTGCCTACGCCCACGACCGCATCCCACTCCACCCTCCCTCCCTTTCCTCTATCTCCCTCACGATCCCCACCCGTGCCGCCCGCCTCCCACTGTCACACCGCCCTCCCTTCCTCTTGTCTCTCTCACCATCGCCGGATCCGGCCTTTCCTCGGGCGCTTTGCCACCGTCGTCTTCTTCTCTGGCAGTCCCCGACCTAGGTGCAGTGGGATCCGGTCATCCCCAGGCACGACGCCATAGGATCCAGCCTTTCCTGGGGCGCGTCGTCGTCATTGTCTCCGTCTCCGACCTCAACATTGTCTCCTTAATCACCATCCTCCTTCCACACGCCGAGCCCGCTGCTCACGGATGGCCATGTGCCCCAACCTTCTTTTTTCTTAGGATTGGTGAGATTTCTTGTTCCCATTATTTTCCCTTTGCTTTCTTGTCAGCGAAGTGAGGGAGTGGTGTGGTTGGGTGCGTTGAGCACCATGGTGGCCCGTGATTGTGGCGGCGGCGGATCAGTGTTGAGGGTCGGCAACGGGGGTTGGCTGGGGTTGGCACACCATCCCACAGTTCCTCTTCCCCGCTTGCCTCTTCCTCTGCTCCGTGTGGGGTTCGCTTTGCTCGCTTCCCCTCTCCTTCCTCTCTCGTTCGAGTGTGATCTATCCCACAGCTCCTTCCCTTTTCCTTAGTTCTCTACAAAATTCAACTCTAGGTTGCTATCATCAACAAACTACATAACGAAAAGGCAAGCTATCAAGGTACTACTGTTGTATTACATTTGATTTTATTTGTGTCTCTGTGATATGTTTGTGTGGAGTGGCTAATTCTGTTTACCATCGAATGTATGAATCTCAGTGGATATGGTATATGTTGTGCTTTTCTTTACCATGAAAAATAATCTGCATAGCTCATCGTGCTTGACTATGTGTCAGTAGAATTTTTTACCAAACAACTCTGTAGCTTGCATACTTTCGAGTTTAAATTATCAAGGGAAGTAGCTTGGCTCAAAACATTCCTTGGCCTTTTTCTTTCTAATTGATTGGAGCAAACACCTAACACTGCCTTTTGACAACGAACACCTATTCACTATTTGCCTTTAAGGATTGTTTATCTTATAGCAGTGATAGTTTCTTTTGATATACCATTATTAGTTTCTTCATGATCTTGTATTTTGTATTTTGGTTAAGATTCTCAATGTTAATGTATTTTTTCCCTTCCAGCTGTTGGGAGACATGCTGCTTGATAGATCAAATTCTGTAGTCATGATTCGATATGTTAGTTCAAAAGATAACCTTATGATTCTGATGAATCTCTTAAGGGTAAGTTTACTTCACTTGACCTGTGATAATTTCAGCTTGCAATTTACAATGTTATCCATTCTCAAGTAAGGAGATTGCAGTTTATGCATATGTTTGATTGTACATGCTAACGTTATAAATTAGAAAATATCACCATTCCCATGTACTATCAATGCTTTTTCCCCTAATACTCTGTGCACTTAGATTTGATTATTTGCCACTTATGTGCCTATGACATGTGGCTCCAGGACCCAGATGTCATTCACACATGGAGTGGAAAATCCTAAAATCAACATCTTTGTAGTGGCAAATAATTGATTATTCCTACATACTATGGTTAAGCTAAAGCCCACCTGAGCAGGCTACATTTGTCCTTGACATTTATATGTCGAAAATTGTGTGCTAAAGGAATGTTGAATGGATGTGTATGAATCAAATATTAGTGTGTGATCATTGACAATTTCTGCTAGCATTGCTATCTTGGCTGCTAATAATTTTGTTGACAGCCATGGAGTCATTTTGGTGACAGTAATACACTCAGGAAAAAACAATTTGCTTATGGGCACAGAACCGTCAGGTTTTATTTTCTTGACGGTAATATCTCAACTGTCAAGTTTTATTTTCTTGACGTGAATGTCCCAACCGTCAGGTTTTATTTTCTTGACGGTAATGTCCCAACTGTTAGGTACAGTTTTCTTGACGGTCAATACCCGTCAGCTAAATTCGTTTTATGGGCGGTTCGTAAAACCGTCAGGAAAATGGCAAAAACCGTCAGGAAAAATTTTCTTGACGGTGAACCGTTAGACAAATTGGATTTTCCTGACCACCTAGACCTGAGGGGATTTTCCTGACGGTTAATCGTCAGGAAAATAAAAACTGACGATTTTTCCTATTTTCCTGACGATTTTCAACTGTGGGGAAATACCCCTTTTCTAGTAGTGTGTTAATGTACAAAGTCACACCTCCTTGGTTTCGTATTTGGTCATAATCAAATATGGCAAAGAAAATATGCATATGGGTGGTGATTCTGAGCGTTATAATTATGATTGTAACACTGTACAATGTGTCGACTTGTGTGTAACAAATTGGCTATGAGTGGTGATTCTGAGCGCTATAATTCTTATTCCTGAGCTCTCTATGCTTTCGTTATGATACTTATTGAATTAGAACATTTTTATGAACTTCATATGTTTATATATGTTTTATTTTAAAAAATCGATCATGGGCGAAAAAGATGCCACAACATGGCAAAAACAATTAAAAAAATAAAAGCACAAAATGACTGAAATCAACTTATTAAACTGTTATAAGGTAGGAATAAGTCCAGTTTACTTTCTCCAACTATCAAAAAAGTCTGGTTTAACCCCTGAACTTCAAAACCGGTTATTTAACCCTCTAAATTTGTGAAATTCGGTTACTAAACCCCTCATGCCGGTTTGAAGTGGTGGTTTTGCACACGTGGCTGTATTTGTCCAAGTCAGCATGTATGTGTTATCCTATGTGGTGGACGTGGCGCACCTAGTCCAATAAGATCTCTCAGATGTCCCTGGAACAAACCATCGATCAAATAGATATACCCTTTCAACCCAAGTGCAAAACTCCCATCTTCGAGCAACGTCCGGCGGGCACCCCTTCTCCTTCATCGACCGCATCAGCCGCCCGATGTCCTCAACCTTACTCATTACGGGGACGGAGCAGACCATGTAGATCTTCACGTTGGGCACGATCTCCTCTCGAGCATTTCACAAACATCTTGAGTCGTCCCTCACCATGCCCGCTTGCACGTACCCGTCCATGAGCACATTGTACATGGCCCTGTTGGGAGGGCAACCGGCGCCAGCCATTCAGTTATACAGCGCCAGAGCGAGGAGGATGATGCCACTGTCGACGAGGGCCTTGAGGACGACGTTGTAGACGAAGACAGTAGGGGTGGCACTCGAACTTGTCCATTCGGAAGAACGTCTCGACGACCTCTGCATGTCGGCCGGTGGTGGCGTGCGTGACGATGAGGGCCGCGAAGGCGGCCGAGGGGGTGTAACATCCCAAATGTATAAACAGGTGTTTGTTTCAAATGTAATTAAATGTGTAGAAATTAAAACTTTTTCTCACATCTTGAAACCCCTGAACTCCCATACAATTCTTGTCCAAGAGATGTGGAATCCAAAAACACAAACCTCTTGTTGACAAAAGTCAAACTCATTTTCCTCTTGTCACAAATCTTGTGCCAAACCTTTGGAAATATTTTTCCTTGGTCCTAGAGATGTTGTGGGACCCCTCTGAAAAGTATCATAAGTTTTAAAACTTGTTTGATAATTTTTGGAGGTAAATCAAACCCTTGAACAGCCTTAATGAATTTCCTGAGAAAAATGCAGTACATAAAAACCTCTAGAAATTTTATGTAAGGTAAATCCTTATGTCAGCAAGCTCCAGTTAAAATTTCATAAATTTTGGAGTTGATTTGCTATCTCAAATAAATCCCTAAAGTCCTAGCTTTTAATTTCAAACTCAAATGGACTGCGCTGTTCCTTGGGCTGAGCCACTTTCCAAACTGGGTTGAACCCAACCTCATCCTCAAACCCAGCAGACCTCTTTCCCCCACTTGAGGTCGTAACCGCTGGATCAGAATCCGATGGTCACGACCTCCTCCTCAGCCAGCTCAGCTTGGACCTCCCACCTCATTGAGGTCATAGTCGTTGGATCAAATCCAACAGCCAATGACCTCCCCTTGTTATCAAGAGCACTAGACCTCCCCCGTCATGTGTTGTGCGCCGTTGGATTAAAATCCACGGCCACGACCTCCCTTTTTCATCGCGTGCATCAGACCTCCCACCCGCGTGAGGTCGTAGCCGTTAGATGGAGATCTAGCGCCCACGACCTCCCTTGTCCTCTCCTTGCCATTGGATCTCGTTTCAACGCGCGAGATCTGTGGGCCGTTCGGACCATCCTTTTTAAGCCGTTAGATTTAGATCGCGCGGTCTTTGTTGAGTGGGCCGTTCGGACCACTCCTGTGAGCCCTTAGATCTAAATCTAAAGGCCATGACCTCCTTTGCGCTACGCGCAAGGCTCAGGACCTCCCCTCACTTGATCAACACCATTGGATGCAAATCCAACGGTCCTGACCTCCTTTGCGCTATGCGCAGCGCTTAGGACCTCCTCGTTCTGTTGTGCGCCCTTGGATTGAGATCCAAAGGCCATGACCTCCACGTGCCTTTGGTAGTATCGCGCACAGCGTAAGTCCTCCCCCTCGGTCCAGCGCCTTTGGATTTAGATCCGATGGCCAGGACCTCCTAACCCCTCTTCCTTTGCGCATCCGCGCAAGGGTAATCTAAGGGTCAGGACCTCCCCAGCCCTGATCCAAGGGCTGTGACCTCCTCCAAATCACTTAACCTTACCATTTCAAAATCAAATCCGAGGGTCATGACCTCCCCATCCTCTTTATCCAGCGGTGGCGAGCAGCTCCTGTTCTTCTCCTTCCTCTGTCCCGCATGCGAGCGCATATGGCGGGGGGTGTGCAGGTCCTGTCTTGTCCCAACGGCTTTGTGCCTATGCGCAATTAATGCGTGTCAGTCTTTCCGCCCCCTAGGCCATGCCCTAGGTCTGGCTCTAACCGACCTACCCTGTCCCCTCCGTCTTGTCCAAGCCATGGACCTCGCCATGGGCTAAGCTCACCATGAGCTTAACCCTTGGCTCACGACCTCTTTTGCCCTAGCTATAAAACCTCCTTGGTATCACCTTTGGCTTCTTTTACACACCATTGAGCTTTGCCTTGCCTGTGCTTGGCCGAGCTTCTCTACCACAGACCTCCCCCCAATCGCCATTGAAGGCCTTGGAGCTCCTCGGTGGCACAAGTGTTCCAGTGGCTCTCCTCTCCATTTCCCTTCTTCAATTTATGCCATTTCCCTCTGTGACCAAAGAGCCTAACTCATTGGTTGGGACAATTGCAGAGGTGGTCTAAATCGAAGCTTGGAGCTTGGAGCTTGGAGGACTCCCCTTTTGGCCGTGGAGCTCATTGTCTTCACCAGCACCGGTCCTCACCTTCCACGACCTCCTCAGCTCCTTCAGGACCTCCAGGTAATCTTCCTGATAGTCCTTTAGAGCTGGGCACCCTGTATGTTCTTGTCATGAGCTCAATTTATCTGTTTGTCATGTTGGCCATGTTGGCCGTCGTGCTCCTCTCCGGCTCGTCAGCGTTCAAGGCCGCCGCCGCCGTCGAGATTGGTCCCGGTGTGTGCGCAACACTATTGCGCACACGTTGGTGTCCTTTGTTGTCGTCGGCGATGACCACTTCTTTGCATTGAAAGTTTTGTCGGAACGTGTCGTCCAGCGCGCGCCGTTAAGACAAAGATTTGGGGCAGTAAATGCTCCATCATTGGGAGCAATTACTGCTATCTTAACGCGCATGGACCTCCTTGTTGTCCCGCGCATTTACTCCTTGCCCGCGCGCGCGTATGTGCGCGAGCGCTGTGGCTTTGGATCTGGACCGTTCAAGACCTCCCCTCCGGTGAGATGTTGACCATCCAGGACCTCCTCCTTTGGATCTTAGCCGTCCAGACCTCCCCTGGAGGTCTGAGCCGTTAAGACCTCCTCCGCGTAGGACCTCCTTGAGGTCATCTCAGCCGTTAAGACCTCCCCGAGTTGATCTTAGCCGTTGAGGTCCTCCCAGTGTAGATCTCAGCCGTTAAGGTCCTCCCCGCATAGATCTGGACCGTCCCGGTCCTCCCTCGCTTGTTGTGGTCCGTTGGATGCAGCTTCAACGGCCACGACCTCCTTCCTCGTTAGCGTGCGCACTGCTGAGAGGACATGGACCGTTGGATCCATGATCAACGGCCCATGTCCTCTGGACCTGCGCGAGCGCGCGTGCGTGTTATCACCTGGAGGTCTTGAGCCGTCCGATCCAGGGTCAACGGCTCATGTCCTCCCCCTGTCTTTGTGATTTTTAGAATTTCCAGTGAGGACTTATTTGTGAATTGGGAAAAGGTAACAACTTTGAAAATGCATATCTAATTCATTTTAAATTCGAATGAAGTGATTCCAATTGTGTTAGCTCTGGTTTGATCTGGGCTCTAATCTAAAATTGGTTATGGGCTCAGTTCGGCTCCGGAAAAGAGTTGGCCAAAATAGTTTAGAAATAGGTTTTAATTGTTATCCTTTAAATTGCATTTAACTTGTAAAATGCATAAGTAATTCTCTATAGATCATTTGTGAGTGAATCCAACTGTGTTGGCTTCCTCTGTTAATGCACTAAATGTTAGAATAGGGTTTAGGCATGTCACTATTTTTAAAAGCTTTGTGGGTGCAGTTTAGTTGTGCTCATTTTCATGTCTTTGAAAAATCATAAAACATGCATTATAGCTCCAAATGAGATGAACTCAATTGTGTTATTCAACTCATGAGGTGCTTGTTTTACTGTAAAAATCTCAGTTGCACCACCTTTCTAGAAAATGTTGCCAAACAATTAAATTAGTGAATAGTAGCAGTTTCCAATTTGTTAGGCTGAGCAGATTTATTTTGCTCATATCTTTTGCATTAAGAATCCAAATCAATTGGTTCTTTTTGCTAAATTCTCTAAAAATCATTCTCTAGCTGCTTGAGAAATTTCAGAGCAATTGGAGTTTGTTTGCTGTGCTGTCTTCTTGGTTTTCTCCGTTCTTATCGATTCTTTTCACCTTTTCGATTAGGTGCCGACGAGTGTGTTGATCCCGTGAGTGATCCTCAGCAACATCTTGAGCAAAACCAGCAAGGCAAGCAGTTTGATCATTTCCCATTGTGTCCCATTACTTTAAAGTCTAATACTTTGTTTAACTTGTATGTATGCATTGCTATTTTGTTGTTAAATGGTATCGTTAGTGATCCTATAGATGCATATCCTGTAGGTAAATGTTCATTCTCTACTACTAAGCCTAGGACTGCCTTGCTGTGATGTAGAGTTCGTGGGATGAGCTCTCATCACTTAGTAGATCACGTGTTGGTATGCTTAGAAATGCTTAGAACGGTAGAAATGGGCGGTTGTCGACATTATGTCGATGACCTTGGTCACACAAAAATTATTATTCCATTATGTCCATCTCTTGTGCTTTTTAATTTGTAAAGTCAAAACAAAAATAAAAATAAAAACTATTTGGACTTGGGCACAATGGATGATGGTGTGATTGTTGGGTTGTGGAATGGTGCCTAAGTCAATAAGAATGAGAACATCTTGTTACACCAAACCAAGCATTTTTATGCTAACCACACGAGGGGATATGGGACCTCTCTTGGCTAAGTACTTTGGCGGGTGTTAGCCGAGTTGCATGGTGGGCTATTAGGCGAGTAGTAGTGGGTTATCCATCGCAAGGAGCACTACCGCATAAGGGGTGAGCATCTTTGATGACTCGCATCAACATATGGGGTGGTTGTAGCCCCATATGGGCAACTCGTGGTTAACACTCAATATTGGAAAGGTCTCGTTGGACTTAGTGTGTTTAAGCACACCAAAGGAAGTGTGCTAAATAGCTTGGCTAAAAGGCGGTCTAACGTGTGGGTACATTGGTACACCCGCAGGTTAAAACTATTCAATAGCCTCGTCCTAGGTTATGGACACGCTTGGGGAAGTCTTTCGAGAGTTAGACTACAACCTTTAATTAAAACTTGACATGGGTGGTATGAATGGGTAATTCATGCTATTGTTGTGGTGGCTATTGGGTTAGTCACTTCGTGATTGTTGTTGTCATCTATCTATTGTTATTATGTTACTTGTCTGATTGTTACTTGCAAATTAAAAATGAATTGCAAAACTGCTTTGAATCTATTTAAATATTGCAAATGAAAACTTGCTTTATGCTAAAATGAGCCTAAAGCCTTCCACTTAAATAAAGCTTACATGTAGTTAACTATAGTTCTGTTATACTACACATCAGTCTTGCGAGTACATTTTTGTACTCATTTGCTTTGCTTAATAACTTTGTTGCAGAGGAGGTAGAGCCCAAAGGGCTTTACTTTTGTGAGATGTGCTGCGGTTGGGAATCGAGCTAGGTGACTTGGTTGGTTGCCTTGTGGGCTAAAGGCAAACCTCGTGGCTCTCTTTTGTTTATCGCCATCTTATGGCTTTTGCTTCTGCTGTGTTATCTTTCTTAGTTGTATTTGGCCGGTCGGCCCCTTTTGTAATAACTCTCTCTATGTTATGTATGTCTTTTAATCTAGTTCGTGCTTTGGTTCTATGTCTCGAATGGAATTGATGCATAATTTTGTAAAGGGGTGTGTATACTGTATTCTGGGAAGTATACATATCTCAAAGACACGGATTATTATGTTTGTGATGCTAGAGTCAACGGTTGACTAAGTATTACAAGCCTAATAAACCGGGGTCCTCACAGGGGGTGGGGAGGCCAGCGGTGTGGGCATCGGCGAGGGCATCGAACATTGTAATGTTGGGGTCGGATTCGAGGAGGATGGGGATGGTGTAGGAGTGGAGTGGCAGGGAGCGGAGTCACGGGGAGAGGGAGGAGAAGAGGAAGAGGTGGAGGCGGCGTGGAGGGCCAGGCAGAGTAGGGCGTTGGAGACGGAGTGCGCGGTGAGGTGGGGCGAAAGGAGGGAGAGGCAAGGGAGGACGACGGAGAGCGAGGGCGGGAGCATGGCAAGGAGCGCATGGAGGGCGTAGGAGGCGGCGAGCTCGGTGCCCGGGGAAGGGGACGCGGTGGCAGCTGTGTGGATGTGGATGGGGACAACAGGCGGGGAGGGGGAAGAGGAGGCGTCTTTGCACTGCAGATATCATGCGGTCATCGAGGGAAGGGAGGTTGAGATGGATATAAGATTGATTTCACGGCGGTGGCGTCGGCGACGACGAGAGTGAGAGAGCTGGGGGAGGTTGGGCAGCGGGATCAGGGTGGAAGAAGGGACGGCTTCGTAGGCTGGAAGGCGTTGGACAAATACATGCTGACTTGGACAAATGCAGCCATGTGTGTAAAACCGTTACTTCAAATCGGCATGAGGGGTTTAGTGACCGGATTTCGCAAATTTAGGGTGTTACATAACTGTTTTTGAAGTTCGGGGGGGGGGGGTAAACTAGACTTTTCTGATAGTTGGAGGGAGTAAACTGGACTTATTCCTATAAGTTATGCAATACGAAAAAAAGATTACAAGTCACAAAACGAGGGTAGTGTAGTCTTTTTACAAACATCCTTCTCATTTCTGGAGCTGGATCCAACTTTCTAACCAAACATATCCTTAGACTGCTCCAACTTCTTATAGAAGTGGATCCAAAAGTGAAGCTCGAGTTGAAACTGCAAAAACTTGGAGTAGAGCCATACTAAACAGGCCCTAAATAGAATACACGTTAGCAAAAGTTGGCACCTTAAATCCACGTGGCGGCCACGTCATGTTAAAACAATTTTTAAAATAATATTATTTTAAAACATAATTACAAAAATATATCGCTCTCCAAAAATTACGAAATATGTTCACATGCCAGGTTGAAATGGCGACAGAACATATCGCCATTTCAACCGGCGGCAGAACCCTCCCCTCTCGTCGCCGGTCCGGCAACCTATCGCCAGTTGAAATGGCGATAGGTTCCTGTCGCCATTTCAACTGGCGACAGCTTTCTGTCGCCATTTCAATTGGCGACAGGAAGCCAGCCACATTTTCCCTTCTCTAGCTAGGTTTGCCGCCCTTTGATTTTTATACGTTTTTAACGGTGCAAAATCTGTTAGACTCGCAATAACATTTTTGATCATTGTATGTTGTTCTAGTGCAATGAATTTACAAGAATTTTACGAGAAAGATTGAGATATGAGCGATTCGTAAGTAGAAAGGTAAGTGATATTGCGATCGCGCCGATGAATTAATACGCTTGCTCATGTACATGAACCGCATATTATGTAAGGAAACAAATGTGAACTTGCCATTACTATGAAAACTACGATAATTAAGCAAAACATCATTCATAGCAAAACATCATAACACTTAATAGCACCGATATTACATAACATTCACAAAAACATGATAACACTTAATTAAAATGATAATTCGAACATTGGCAATAACATGTTACTCTTGTCTGCAATAACATAATTGAAACATTGGTAATAACATTGGTCGCAGACCTCAACGTCCCCCGTGGATCGCTCTCGAGTTGGGTGACGGATGAGGTCCCCACGCGACGTCTGAGTGGCGATGTCTCCTCCATCTTGAGGATTTCTCGTAGACATTTCTTGAAGGTGTGCCTGACTCCTGCAAATATAGCACTTCTTCGCACGACGTCCGGTTTACGCTTCATCCATGTCGTTCTCGATCGCCGTACTGCCGCCGTCCAACTTTTCCTTGAGCCTATCAATGTTCGCGGCCAGTTAGTTGCTCCCGGTCGGATGGCGGTGAAATGACCAACCACAACAGTAACCATATATCTCTGCGGTCGAGTTTGCATCACGCCTCCTTGGTGAAATAGACAGAGTCTTGGCCGAGATCTTTGCGCCACCATCGAACATGCGTCTATGACATGGGAGCGGGGCCTATGCGAAGAAGGGCTTGTTGCAAGTGCATGTGCAACTAGCGCGGCGAACGCACTCATGGGTAACCCTCTCACGGTTAGATCATGGCGTCCTTTATCCTCACATCACCTCGGCTTAAGCTCCTTGTGCCCATCTTGAATGCGGTCGTCTCACCCTTCTTGCTCTTCTCCTCCATGTACTTGGTGATCATGGCGAGTCTGATGTCATCATTTGCCATGGCTCGCGATGCGTTGTTACTACACAACAAAGTACTTCGTCATCATGAGTATTGCCTCCACAATACCCACCAAAGGGAGGCACCTTGCACCGCGCATGACCCAGCTTGTACACCTCGGCTAGATTAGTTGTCATGACACCATATCGGCGCCACCTGTCATGGAGCAACGACCACTTCTCCTTAGACTCGTGCTCAATCCGGTCAGAAGCATGTGACTGCGCCCGTCCTCCTCGTCAATCCGGAGCATCTGTGGGTATCTCTGGCAATGCTTGGGGCTCGGTCGGCGCTTAGGCGACCCTTCTCATTGCCTCCCTTCGTGTGTCTTGGTCCGCTCATTTAGAATCTTCTAGAGTGTTTGAACTTCCGCTTTGGTTCGGTTGTACCTGACCGCTTGAACATGTTCATCAAGTCTTTGTTGTGGAACCGCTTGTAGAAGTTTGCACCCAAGTGCCTCATCCACCACCGCTTCTGCAGATCCGGCCATGGAAGTGGTGCGTTCGCCTTATTTGTACCGGGTTATTGCACGCATCAGGCCTACATGCCGATCATGTATGAGGCACACGTTGGGACGGTCTTGCACAACAGAAATCCTCACGTTCTTCAGGAACCACAACCAGCTATCCGTGTTCTCGCTTTCAATGAAAGCGAATGCCATGGGAAGAACTTGATTGTTCCCGTCTGTCGCTATTGCAGTCAGTATCTGGCCCTTGTACCTCCCAACAAAAATGTGCCATCTACGCACAAGATTGACGGCGATTTAATGCGTTGATACATGGACCAAACGCGAAGAATACTCATTGCAATACCCTCTTATTGGTCCACTTCGGTGCGTGGCGTCTTCAATATCGATATGGGTGCCGTTTTCGCCTTGTATGACTCGAAGTTGCGCAGGAGGTTGTGGTAGGAATCTCGAACGCGTGCCCACCTTGATTCCAATGCCTTCGCTTTGCCCTCCAAGCCTTCGCATAGTCGATTGTGTATTGGAACCTTGCCTCAATCGCCCGAATGATGCATCGTGGCTCAAAATCTAGATTATCCACGATCTCACTGTACATAAGGTTGGCGATGAAGCCTGATGACAGGTTCCGGTGGGACTGTACTGACTCAGAAACGACGCATGTGTGAGGGACCACTATAGAGCACTTCCAGTAGGTGTCCCACTTTGGTGAAATGCGTGCACTCGCCAAGGGCATCCTCTATGTTTGCACTTCACGTCGTAAAATCTTGGGGTAGACTTGACGACTCTGAATGTGCGCCGCACCGACAAGGCCCAGAATTTGACCGCGTCCTGCACGGCCTCCTTGCATTTGTACATAGCTCCTAGTCTGACCTCACTCTGGTCATACTCTCACGGCACATGGGAGCCTTCGTTGACGACGAGATTGTCGAACTGGTATGTGTTCCAGTCGGATGGAACCGCCTGCTCGTCAACTTCATCCTCGTCGTCGGAACCTTCATCTTCAGACAATGCCATGTAGTCTCGGTCTTCGAGATCCATCCTTTGCACTACGGCTTCAACCTCCTCACCTCGTCAAGAAGACCAAGAGCTTGCATGGTCGTAGGAGCTACTTCCGCAGGTCTTCATCGACAAACATCAAGAACTCAGGAGCTTCAAGAATTGTGTGCGCCATGCTGGGCTCTGATCCCGACTTCCTCTTGACCTCGACACCTCCTTCTTGTTCATTGCGGGTGGAGGAGTGGGTTTGGCATATGCTTGGGCGAGAAGGACCAATTTCCACCTGCCTCCCTCGCGATGCGTACATATGATCGCCATGATTTTGGTCCCCAAGTCGCACTAACTCCCAATATGCTCGGTTGTGCTCTCCGTGGGAAAGGCAACTCAAAGTCGGATCGTACACATCACGGTCCACTTGGAATGTATGGAACAACCACGCATCACGGCGCCCCATGTACGCTGCTCTCGTCTTGCTAGGGTACGGTTTTATTGAAAATAACGCAAATCGGTCCCTAGGGACCCTCTAGAATAGTCCCTTGACCATAGTAAATTTTGAAATTGACGATGTCTGAGTCGGACATATTTGACGACCGCAACATAAAGAACATTTCCATGATTAACCGCAGATCTAAAACTATACTACCCAATCAAAAGTATTATGTAAAACTATATTGCATTACGAACAGTACATCTAAAACTATGTAATCCATTCGGTTAAAAAATTACCCGAGAGGTTGGCAATCCGACGGACGACAACCGCTAACTTCTCTCCTCACCTCTACTCTTCTCTCCTTCTCTTTTTACGAATAAGAATGAGTCTGCTTGAATTTTGGGTTTTTATAGGATGGACTTCGCCGCCAGCTTGAAATGGCGACAGAAGTCGCCGCCATTGAAATGGCGACAGAACCTATCGCCATTTCAATCGGGCGATAGGTTCTTTGACCGGCGACGAGGAGGAGGTTCTGCCGCCATTGAAATGGCGATATATTCTGCCGCCATTTCAACTGGCGGCGAACATATTCTGTAATTTTTTGGAGAGACGATATTTTTTTGTAATTATGTTTTAAAATAATATTATTTAAAAAAAATTCATGTTAAAACCATCCTGGAATGGCTCAAGGAGGCTATGTGAACTGGATTTAATACTAAGAGTTGCGTTTTATATGATCTCGAAGTTAAGAGTTGAAAATCGGACTTAGACTACATAACTTCTTTTTATTATTAATTAACATATTTTTTAATTTATTTTTATTACTAACATCTCGTCAACTTTATTTTCAAATCTGATCATTTTGGTCACGTCATTACCCATAGTGTGGCAATACAACACTATCACGTCATAGAGTAAGTCTAGCTAAATAGCATTTCTTGTTACACCACCTGCAGAAGCAGAATAAAATAACAATCATTGTCATCTGCATGGTGATGAAGTAACAAGATTTAGCCACACTATGGTACTGGTGTGATAATGTTGTTTTGTCACGTCATGAGTAGTGGTATGACCAAACGAGTCAGAATTAGAAATAAAGTTGGTGAGATGTTAATAATAAAAATAAATTAAAAATGGTAATTAATAAAAAAATATCTAGACCACGAGGGTTGCAAAATTCTTTTTTTTTCCTCGAAAAACAAACATACAGAATTGAACTAATTCCGCAGTTCTTGTCACTTCCCTTCCTCCTCCTCGTCTTTTCTACCCCCGTCTCACAATTCTTCTGATCCGTCCCTTCTTCTCCTCCGTCCACCCGAATTCCCTTCTGATTACCTCGATCTATCTCAGCCATCTCACAAAATTCTGAATTGTTTGGGTGGTCGAGCCATTGTTGAGCCGCGGTTAACCGATGGGTGTCGAGGGCGGTGGCCGGAAGAGCTCGTCGTCGCCGGCGAAGCCGGTTGACGCCCTGGCGGTGAACTTGCTCGCCGGCCTCCCCTCCCGCGGCAACTTCCTCGCCACCAACATCGCGTCGAGCATGGTACGTCCCCACCCTAAAACCCGAGGCTTTTCTTGGCCAGTTTCACGGTTTACTGGTACACCTCATGTGTTGCTTACGATCTGGTTTTGGCTGTTCTGATGTGTGGTTTGTGCAGGGAGGCCTCCCGGTTTATCTCTGCCTGCACGACACTGCTCCTCCAGGTTTGTTTCTGGGTTTTGGACCGGCAAGTTGTGCTGTTGTTTATGTACTATCTTTTTTGATCATTTTTTGGGTTAGGGATATGGCTGCTTGTAGTTCTTGTGGTGTTGAGAGACAGATTTAGGTGGAATGGTTGAGGCTTTCTAGGGGTTTAGTGAGAATTTCCCCTGTAAGAATATCACAATCTTGGTTCTGTTCTTTGGATTAGCAATGCTGTTCTTGCCATGCTCAATTTGAGGTTGCTGGAGTTGTTTCACTGGTTCTAGGAGTGAGAATTTGTAGGGTTTTAATGAGAATTTCTCTTGTAGGAAGCTATCGCCCCAGATTTGTTCTTTGGATTAGTAATGTTGTTCTTGTCATGCTCAGCTTGTGGTTATTGATGTTGTTTTACTGGTGTTAGAAGTGACGATTTGTAGGGCTCTGTGAAAAATTGTACTAGCTTGATCTTGGAGAGCTTAGTTGTTTTTAATCTCTGAAGCCGGAGTAATCACGGATTCACGGTGTAAGAATTTGGTAGTTTGGCCCCCGGGCTCTATTGTTGTTTCCCATTCACTGAAATGTGGTTGTTTGAGGTTATAGTGGTGTTGGGAGTGAAGTTTGCTGCTTCTTGGTGTTTTTAGTGAGAACTAAAGTGAGTTGCTCCTAAAAATAGGTGAGTTGCCGGAATGTTTTTTCATCTCTTTAGTGTAACAAGTGAGAACGCAATGGATTATTACCAATTCAAGTTTTCTGCCTAAATTTGCATTTATTCTAGTCAGAATGGTTTGTGCTCTGTGCATAGATTGTTCTAATTTCAGCACATAGAGCAAAGTTGTGCTTAGTAATGTCTCTTAGTTGAATCAATAGCTTATGAGGGGATTGTTTACAAATTGCAATGGACAGTAGTAGTTAACCCCTGATTAGGAATATGCAGATTTCCATTTTTCAGTTTTATTTTTATAAGAAAAGGTACATATTACCCCCTGAACTCTTCAAGTTATCTAATTATCAACCCTGAACTATCAAACCGTCTACTTTGCACCCTTGGACTGTCAAATTCGGAGCAAATAATCCCTTAACCCAATATCACCTTGGTTTTTCACCAATGTGGCATCCAAATCATCATATGGGGGCGATGTGGCATTCTAGTGAGCAGATGATTCTGGTGACTGGTTGCCACATTAACAGTCTATGATTACCGGGCTTCCATGTCAGCCTAAAACAAGGTTTTTTCAGGTCAAGGGGGTAATTTGACCGGTTTTGAGAGTTTAGAGCTGAAAGTTAGATGGTCTAGGAGTTCGGGGTTTAAATAGTCATATAGACAACTTGAAGAGTTCAAGGTGGTAAGATGTACTTTTTCCTTTTTATAAGAAGTTCCTGTTACTAGGAAGTTTTCTGGTTTTTTTTCCCCATAATGTAGACTGGCTGCTGAGAATTTCTGATGGAACAGTTTTTGTTTTCAGCAAGAATGTTGTGCTATTTTGGCAATTTCAATGTCATCTCTTTGTTGGGCTGTTATCTTTCAATTGTCGTTTTTGGATGAGTATAATTTGTGGAAAGGTTCATAGTCTGTATATTTTCTAGTGACTGTTATTAGGATTTGATCTCTAGTCAACCCATGATCATTTCCATCCTTTCGCTACTTATGGTTAATATTGTCATTTGATCGGCCCTAATTTTGTAATTATGTTATGATGAGGCTGATTACTGATGACACGAAGAATTTTTAAGGTGTTTTTTCTGTTGATTTAACTTATCACTCTCTTTGTTATTTTAGAGGGACAAGTTATAAACACAGATACAACAAACATTTTAATCAGATCGCTTCAGTTAAATAAATCGAAAAGTGAGGCAAAAGATGTATGCTCAAAGACTCCAGGAGAAAGCAGCAAGGGGAAAAGGTACAGCACTCTTAACCACCTCTTCACAATTTGCAAAACCTCATTGTTGCACTGTAGAATGTTCAGTTTCACCTTTTCTGTTAGCAGCTTCAGATTATTTCCTGTATAACATGGTTCACTTGTACATGTGAGCTGGCAATGTGGCCCTCCTGTGAACTTTGTTCTTACATTTAGCTCTTATTTTTTAATTTTTCTACTTGATATCAACTGGTGAGCTAATTGCAAGGCCACATCACTTGCATGCATGAATCTTGGATGTCCTTGTACTAGAAGGCATGAGCTGGTACATGTTGAACTCAGTTCTACGTCCTTAAATTCAAAGCTTGTTATTGTAAACTAATATTTTCAGGATGTCCTGCTTTTCTTTAGGCTCGAGTTTAACCGAGTTAGTGTGATTAGACCCGAAGCTCGGTTCTGAGGTGTGGTCAGTTTATTTACTAGCTCAGCCTAAATTTGTGAGTCAACCTACTTTGACATCAGATGAAATGGAATTGCTAACAATTATTAAACAAGTCACATCATATGATCCCTGCCATTTTCGATTCAGGTTTGAAAAGGCTGATTTTTTAACTAGAGATGTGTTCATATTATCAGATTGTTGATTTGCAGCACAGAAATACAACACATCCCATATATTGCTCCAGACCTTTGGTCTCTGTCTATGCTCCTTTGCTTGAGTTGAATTTAGTTGATGGGAAAAATACCATAGGAAGATCCTTTGTCAAATCTCAAAGGAAACATTGTATTGCAAACTCTGTAAAATGGAACCCCATTGTTGGATAATTTTAGAAATTTGTGAACTTACAACATCCAAATCTTGGTCTCTTTGATGTTATGAAGTGCTAGCTACAGTGAAAATCCTCAAAGGCACAATTACGATTTACAAGATGAACTCCTAAAATATAAGACTGGGTCTGCGAGTAACTTAGGAAAACATGTATAAGACAACGCTAACAGTTTCACCACATAAACTACTTTTGTCCTACTGTTCTCTTGATTCTTGAAGAACTTGATTTTCTGCAACTTTTGCCTAGATATGGTGCCAATGTTTTGCTTTATTGGTAATTGTGCCTCTGTACATGTATGAGGTTAAGTTGTTTATTGGTGTCAGCATGTAGGGGAAAAATCAGCTACTTGACATTTGCTGACTTATAAATTTTTTTTCTTCTAGAACTTTTTGTTCATGCAAGTGTAAGTTAAATTTTATCTTCCAAGCAGCTTATGTTCTCCTTTTTTATTAGGTCTGCTGCCAGAAATTTAGATGGCAAGAATCCATCAAAAAGACCCAACACTGGTAGCTGTGCAGGGTCATCTGCCCATGGTAAGCGTTTGTTTGCTTCTTTGCATCCCTTCTGATTTGAGCATTCATGTCATAGTTTTATGGGTAATATGTGCATCCAGGTTCCAGGGGAGAAGGTTTTAAAATAATTTCTTGTTTGCTTATTACTATGTTTCTTAGGGGTTAGGGGAAGATTCTTAGTTCAATAGGCAAACTGGGAAAAGCAGCCAGGTGTTTTTTTTTATATTTTCAAGTTGGTCTTAGCTTAAGCTTATTCGGGTGAAAAGTTGAACCTATTTTAGGCCAAATAATCTAGTACTGTACATTAAAAATTGTTTGAACCAGAACACTGAAAATGGCTGTGATCATTCTTTGAAAAGGAAAATTTTAGGATTTGCCACTCCATTCGTTGGTGTTTGAGGATTTGCCAGCCATTGTCTCACAGACATGTGGCCTCTAGATCCACATGTCGCACACGTCAATGAGACATCGAGTGGCAAATCCTAAAGTGGCAACGAATGGAGTGGCAAATCCTGAATCCCCCCTTTAAAATGGCCTACTTTAGAGGGGACTTTACAGTGCGCTCTTGTAGCAGGTTGTGACCACTGCAAAGCAGTTGTGGTGCTGGTGCAGTTTGAGGATATAGTGGACCACACACAATCGCTGTAGCAGATAGCATAAACTGAGCTATTCATCGTTGCATACCTCACTTTTCTTATTTTTATAAATAGCACCTCCTACTTGGCTTTCCAGAAGCATTTATACAATTATGCATAACAGGATTATACTAAATAATGACATGGGACATCCATTTTTTTTCTCTGCCGACAAAATTCATGCCCAGCTATATTCGAAAAAATATGAAGTAATCAATCATACAATCTTAAAATAAAGCATCCAAAGCATAAAAACCAGTATGACTATGCTGTCACGGGCCGGGTGTACCATGGGTACTGTAGCATTACGATTATGGGGGGATTACATTCCTCAATAAGAATATATATTTCCTTAAATAGTTGATTACCCCTATGATCTAAGGATCATAACATACGCCATATATTTTAGATAACATCAAAAGTTAAAAACTTAAATACCAAGGTAATGAAGAAAAATCTTATTCGCCCCTCCTTTTTGTCCACGCACAAAATCCAAGCTCTCGATTTGTTTGCTTTTACTCTTGAATTCCATAACTTTCCTTCTGTCAGTATGATGGTGAGCATATTTTCAATTCTGGGAGAGCATTCAAAATGGAGCGTGGGTAGAATATTCAATAAATGGCTCATATGAATACCTACTGAAGCACCACAGCATGCTACTTGCTATGACAGCCATAGCAGGCTTCTACGGTGTCGGCGTGTCACAGCTGTATGGAGGCACAGCAACAGCTGCTACGTAGCAGCCACAGCCCTTTGTCCACTATAGCGGTGCTATACCCTGCTATTTAAAACAATGTTTGGATATCGGAACTGTAGTTATAATTGAAACGAGTTCAAAAACACATTGGAATCAATTAATATGATATATCTATTGAGGTGTTTTTCCAAATCTTGCTATTGCAATTATGGAGCGATCCAACCAAATGGTAGATAACATATACCCTTCATATGTAATCAGAACATAGAGCAAAAAGTCCATTAGGATAATTAGGGTATGAGTAATCTATAGGGATTGGAAAAAAGAGCAGCTGTCATTTTTCCAATCCCCTTGTTTTAACACGGAGTATAAATCTTGCTCTACCTAGACAAGCTTACACGTTGAAATCATTTTTTTTGGGGGCAACGAATTCAGATTCTGAATTAGGATATTAGAATCAGATTATAATTTTTTCGGCTTACCTTTCCAAGGGGATTGGACCCAATAAATTTTCTACCTATATTTTGCATAGATGATTCAATTAGCATCTCCTCTCCATCTCCCTGTCGCCGTGTGTGTGTGCTGGGCTGCTGGCTGTGTGTGGCTGTGTCGCTGAGACTGGGTTGCTGGCTGTGTGTGGCTGTGGTGTGTTGTGCTACTGTGCTGTGAGTGTGTGGCTGTGGTGTGCTGTGCTACTGTGTTATGTGTGTGTGATGTTCTGTGCTGTGTGGCTGTGCTGTGCGCTGTGTGTGGTGTGTTTGCTGACTGTGTGGGTGCTGTGTGTTGTGATGTGTGTGTACTATATAAACAGTACCTTTCGACTAGTCAGCGACTAGTCGGCCGACTAGACGACTAGTCGACTAGTCGGTTATTAGGAGGGTAGTGTCGACTTAACGACTTAATAACCTTGGGTATGTCCCTCACCATTTATACTACTATGTACTTCTTGATAACAAGAAAACAATATACTTTGCGCCAATCCGAGCATTAGTGTTATTAGTATTCTTGAGTCTAATATCAATATTAATCTTGCAGAAGAATCAGCATCTGGTTTTTCTGAGCAGACACTTCAGTCATTTACAGTGGAGAAGTTGCGTCTTCTTCTAAAAGAGAGGGGCCTCTCACCAAAAGGCAAAAAGGCAAGCACAAACCATGCTTACTTATTGTATTGCCTTTTCAGAATTGAAAAGTTTACAAAACCGTGTTCCTGACTAGGAGGTTATAGACATTTCACATCCAAGGGATAAAATTCTGCTCATCTCACCTAAAACTAGAAATTATTGAAATCAAATTTAGTTTCCTATGCGTAAATTTGTGACTAATGCGTCCCAAAGTGACTTTTTCTTGAAAACCTGGTATTTTGATTTTTTTTTCATGAAAATCTGGTATTTGATTTTTTTTTATCAAGCCAACTTAGGGATCTCTGCTGGCTGGTAGCCTGGCGGTGGGTGGCAGCTGGTTACATGTTTGGATGAGGGTGCCTGGCTTCTCCAGCAGCATTGGCGAGGGAAGGGTGATGATGGAAGCTCATTGATGTTCGGTGCTAGCGACCGGGGAAGGGTGGATGCAGCGAGGGAGGAGTGGGAACTCTCGTGGAGGGGTGGACTTGGTGTGGTGGAGGTCGGGGGTATAAAAAGGGTTGGATGGGATGGATTTGGGTTAGATGGGGTGGAGAGGGGTGGAGTTGGCATGGCAACGGTCGAGGGTATAATACGGAAGGGCTAGTGTTAGATGTGGTGGAGGGGTGGATTAGGTGTGGCTGCTCTTGAGGATATAAATTGGATGGTTAGGTTTAGATGTGTGCGAACGTTAGAGAATGAGCGTGACCTGATCAGATGGCCGTGGGAGATATCCAATTTTTTTACTGGCATATGCCATATAGTTGGCTGATGGTGTGATTTATATGGTTCACAAATCGCATGCACAAGGTACAAAATTGGAAATACAGTTGTAGGCAATGTTTTTGGGCCATGGGTGTGTTTTTCCAGCCTAATTATGACT
The DNA here is from genome assembly GCA_036346405.1 of Phyllostachys edulis. Taxonomy (NCBI): domain Eukaryota; kingdom Viridiplantae; phylum Streptophyta; class Magnoliopsida; order Poales; family Poaceae; genus Phyllostachys; species Phyllostachys edulis. Next base: position 17,844,870 of record CM070568.1, read on the forward strand.
AGTGAAGAGGGTTGCAAGTGGATCAGATCGGGTCGACCCAACAACCCATGCTAATTCATTTGCCTTACCACCAATGTAAGATTCATGTACACAAGGTGGACCACCAATTTGGTGGCAAGTGAGCTACCAATTTGGTGGAATGGGTCAATGGCCCAGCCAGCCCGGCCCATTTGCATCCCTTGTTAAACCTTGGAGACAATAGCATCTGAAACAAAACACACATCCCAACCAGGGTCGTCACCGTTTGCAACTAAGAACATGGGGCCTCTTCGGAGAATGATAAGGAAAAGGAGCAAATTGTGAAACTTTGTTATATATAACCTTGCATTTGTTGCCTACTGAACACGGTAATAGAAAAGAGATGCCACTTCACAGGTGTACGGTTTATTATCTGAACTTTTTAAATTTCAAGTTATCCACATGAAAATTTCAGTAATTTGTTCAGTTTTTCGATCATTCAATTAAAGCCCCTTTTCTGTTTTTCTTGTTAAACCATAAGATACAACGTTTTGTCCCTCTTTGCAGGATGAACTGATCGCCCGCTTAAGAGAGGCCTAGGTTGATCTTAACCAGAGTCTTGTTGATTTCGTTTCAAACGCGTCTTGCGGGATGTTGCTGAAGAGCGAAGTGAATATCTTGCTGCTGTTTAATGTTCTGGTTGTGTAAACTTTTGAAGATTTTATTTCTGAATTGGCATTAGAGATATTATCTAAAAGTGCATTGGTACCCAGCTTTTTGTAGCCATCGTATTCAACCAGTAAAAATTAGTTCCCAAGCTATTGGAAATTGCCGTACCAGTGATATGCAAAACATCACCGAAAAGTTTTTCAATGCTCTTCCAACGACTGATTTTACTAGTAGCATTGTTTCAGGAGAATTTTTTTTGAAATAATATTATTTTAAAAGAAATTTACAAAAATAAATAGTCGTTTTTATATATATAAAACTAGGCTACTGCTGTCATTTGAAATGACGAAATTATCCTGTCGTTATTCCAAATGGCGATAGTAGTTTAGAACAGTGCAGAGAGATCCCTGTTACCATTTGAAATGGCAATATGGCCATATCGCCATTCCAACTGGTAATAGGATCTTGTTGACCTTTGAACTGGTGGTACGGACGTTTGCCTGTTTTTTTATTGTCTATTTTCGACCACATATTTTGTGGATAAATAACAATGATATTACAAAACATTAAGCACAACATCATATTTTGTTGACAAATCATACTGATATTATAAAACATTCAACACAACGTCATTATTTAGTTTTTTTGACAAATCAAAATAGTATTACAAAGCATTGAGCACCATATGTTTCAACAAGACCGTCTTGAGTGGGACGGTCGGATGAGGTCCCGGTGGCGTTGTCTAGACTGTCGATGTTTCCTTCATCCTTTGGATTTCTTGTAGAGCATTTCTTGAAGGTGTGCCCATACTTCTACAAATGGAGCACTTCTTCGTATGATATCTGATTTCTGCTTCAACCTTGTCGTTCCTGATACGTCGTACCTGTTGTCGGCCAATCTTTGTTTTTAGTCTATCAATGTTTGCGGTCCAGATAAGTTGCTCCTAGGTCGGATGGCTAGTGAAATAGCCAATCACGTCATAACCATACAACTTTGCACTTTAGGTTTGCATCACCTCCTTGTTGAAATAATCAGAGAGGTACTAGTCGGGATGCTACGCCACCGTCGAACATGTGGCCATGATATATGAGCAGGGCCAATGCAGAAGAACAGGCTTGTTGTAAGTGCATACGAAACTAGCGCGGCGTAGCGTGCACTCGTGGTTGATCTTCTCGCGGCGTCCTTTATCCCTACATAATATCTTGAAGCGAAGCTCCCTTGTGCTCATCTTGAATGCCTGGTTTATCTCATTCTTCTTGCTCTTCTCCTCCATGTACTTGGTGATCATGGCAGAATATAATACTCTGTCGTTTGCCATGGTGAGCGACGCGTTGTTGCTTCTATCAATAAAATAATTTGTAGTACAACGGAGAATTGTCTCCATAATACCAACCAAAGGGGGGCACCTAGCGTCGTGGATGACCCAATTGTACAACTCGACTAGATTGGTTATTATGACACCATATCGAGCATCATCCCTGTGATGTAGCAGCGACCACTTCTCCTTAGACTCGTGATCAATCCAGTCCAAGCATTTCACCTGCGCCCCGTCTTCCTCGCCATACTAGGACCATCTGTGGGTAGCTGTGGCAATGCTTCGGGTAGGGGTGAAAACGGATCGGATACAGACGGATAATGGCTCTGCCATATTTGTTTTCATATTTTTTCCCGGATCCGGATACGAATACGAATACCCCGGATACGAATAATATCGAATACGAATCGAAACGAATACGGTTGCGAATATTTTTCGGAACATAAAAACCCCTTAAACTGTATGCCATAAATTAGCGAAAACATATAACTAGTTTATTTGATCCAAACATTCATGAATTGTTCATATTTTCAGTAACCACACATAATACTGGCACTAGCAAATTGCATTAACTTGTTCATCACAAACATAACACTTAATTTACCATATTTATCTCATAAGTCATAATTCATAAAGTCACAAGTCATCACGCATTCACACTTAGTTCATCACATACATATATAAAACTTAGTTCACACTAACATTGATCAGGCTGGATGGTTAATCTATACACAAATGATTGTAACATCCCAAAGTATGTTGCCAAAAATAAAATTAATAAAGTTATTATTTTATTGAATTTTCGATATTTAAAAATTATTATTTCATTGGATTTTCTAATATTTAAAAGAGTTTTTTGGTTAAAAAGAAAAATAATAAAATAAAATCAATTATTTAATTTCCTAGTTTTTAATGTCAAAAATAAAATTTATTGAGTTTCTGGGATTTTATTGAATTTAAAGTGAAAAAGAAAATTTTAATTAATTTCTTGAATTTTTGGATTTTAAAAGGTTTTTCCTATTTTTGAAACTAAAAATAATTTATGTGCAAAAATAAAACCAACTTTAAGTTGGAATTAATTTTATTAAGTTCAAAATAATTCAAGGAATTTCGTGATTTTTCGTAATTTTTTAACTCTATTTGCTATTTTCTAAAGGGCTATTTGATTTGTTGCATTTTAAAATTCGAAATCAATTAAAATCTCATTTTCTCTTTTGGGCCGAAATCCGAATATCCGAACTTCGTCTTATCCGGATAATCCGTATTCGTATCTGTATCCGCCGGATAGCATGCCTACCGTATTCGTTTTCGTTTCTGACAAAAAAATCTGAATCCGTTTCCGATCCGAAAATTATCCGAGAAAAATCCGATCGGAGATAATCTGAATTCGTTTCCGTCCGGATCAGTCAGAAACTATCCGATCCGTTTTCACCCTAGCTTCGGGGGCCTGGTCAACGCTTGTAGCGACCTTTTTTGCTGTCTCTCTTCTGTGCGTCCGGGTCCACTCATCCAGAATCTTCCAGATTTCGTTAAACTTTGATTGCTGGTTCTGGTTGCACAGCCGCTTGAACAGGTTCATCAAGTCTTTGTTGTGGAACTACTTGTAGAAGTTTACACCCAAGTACCTCATGCACCACCTGCTCTGCAGATCCACCCATGAAAGTGGTTCGTTCTCTTCTTGTTGTAGCTGAGTTATTGCACTCAGTAGGTTCGCATGCCAATCATGTATAACACATACATTAGGATGGCCCTGTACAACAAAAATCCTCAAATTCCTCAGGAACCACAACCAGCTGTCTGTGTTTTCGCTTTCAACAAATGCGAATGCCACAAGAAGAACTTGATTGTTCCCGTCCGTCGCTATTGCAGTTAGTATCTGGCCCTTGTACTTTCTAGTCAAGAATGTGCCATCCACGCATAAGATTGGACGACAGTGTCGGAATGCATTAATGCATGGATCAAAGGCAAAGAATGCTCGCTTCAGTACCCTCTTATTGCCCTACTTCGGATGCGTGAAATCTTCAATGGCGACATGAGTACCGGGATTTCTGTCCTGTATGACCCGGAGTTGGCCTAGTAGGTTATGGTAAGAGTCCGCGAATGTATCGAACCTTGATTCTAATGCCTTCTGTTTTGCCCTCCACGTCTTGGCACAGCTGACTGTGTACTGGAACCTTGTCTCAATCGTCCGAATGATGGACCGTGGCTCAAAATCTAGATTATCCATAATCTCATCGTACATGATATTCGCGATGAAGCCTGATGACATGTTGTTGTGGAACTGCATTGACTCTACGACGACACATGTGTGAGGGACCTCTATGTCACACTTCACGTCGTAGCATCTTAGGTTAGACTTGACGACTGTGAATGTACGCCGCATCGACAAGGCCTAGAATTTGATCGCCTCTTGCATGGTCTCTTTGTATTTGTACATAGCTCCTTGCTTGATCTCGCTTTAGCCATCCTCCCACGGCACACGGGAGCCTTCGTTAATGACGAGGTTATCGAACTGGTATGTGTTCCACTTGGATGGAACCGTATGTTGTTCTACAACATCCTCTTCGTCCGATCCTTCATCTTCTGACAATGCTATGTAGTCTTGGTCTTCGAGATCCATCATTTGGACTAGGGCTTCTAGCTCCCCACCCTCGTTAGCAAGCCCACTAGCTTGCCTGACTCAAGGAGCTCCTTCCACATGGTCTTCATCGACAGCATCAACAACTCTCGGACCTTCGGCCATTGTGTGTGCCGCATTGTGGCTGGAGTCCCCGACTTCTTCTTCGGCATCACCACCCCTTTCTTGTCTAGCCGCTGATGCAGGAGTGGGCTTGGCATATGCCTAGGCCAGAAGGATCAAATCCCACCATTCCTCCCTCGCTCTGCGTACATATGGCTGCCATGACCATGTTCCCTTAAGCTGCACTAACTCCCAATAGGTGTTGTGTGGTGCTCGGTTGGTAAGGCAACTCAATCTCAGATCATACACAGCATGGACCAAATCGAATGTGTGGAACAACCACCGTATCACTACGCCCCATGTATGCTGCTCTGATCTTGTTAGGGTCACGGTCGCTGATTGGAAATAACACAAATCAATCCCCTCGGGACCCTTAAGAATAGTCCCCTAGCTAGTAAATTTTGAAATTGGTGGTGTCCGACATATTTGACGTACTGCACCATAAATAAGATTTCCACGATTAACCACATATCTAAAACTAAACTATCCACTGAAAAGGATTATGTATAACAAACTACACTACGTAACCGTATATCTAAAACTATGTAATCCATTTGGTTAAAAAAATTACCTAAAATGTAGATGATCGGACGGGCAGCGCTTCGCTAGTTTCTCTCCTCCCCTCTCCTCCTCTCTGCTCCTCTTCCTTCCCTCCCGTCTCTTTTTTTCTGAATAAGAGCGAGTTATACCAGAATTTTGGGATCTTTTATAGGGTAGATTATACTGCCATTTGGAATTACGACAGAGACTTACGGGATCTCTGTTGCCATTTGAAATAGCAATTTTCCTAAATTTTAATATAAAAAAATTTAGGGACTTGTGAGATCCTGTCGCAATTTGAAATGATGGTCGTCCTAAATTTTAATATTAAAAAATTTTAACCGAGGGATCCCTGTTGCTAGTTGAAATGGCAACATGGTCCTGTTGCCAGTTGGAGTGGTGATAGGGTCATGTCGCTATTTGAACTGGCGATAGGGATCTTTCTACACTGTTCTAGGCTACTGTCGCAATTTGGAATGACGACATGATAATTTTGTCATTTCAAATGACAACAGTAGCTTAGTTTTTTTTTTTTAAAAAAGACTATTTATTTTGTATTAAAAAAAAACAATATTATTTTTTTTAAAAAAAAATCTGCTTCAGGTTCACTCTCTTTCGACAGAATTGTAGTTCAGTTTTTGACGGAGCAAAGAAAAGAAACACTATTAAAAAAGTCAACATCAACACAATCTACAAACAATTAACAAAGCGGAGTTAACATTACAACATTCACGGAATATAAAATGAATTCGTGGATATTTTTTAGGTCACGTACTCTAAATGGTTGCACCTCAAAACCACTGTTTTATGCAAGATGCAGCGGTTCAAAACTATGGGCGCTGCTCAATGAGCGATTCTAGAACTAGATATTATCAAGTGTTTGACAAGGACAAGTTTGATCCCTGAACTAGGACAAATATTAGAACAGCATGTGTTTGTTCTTTCCTGATAGAATTTAGTAATGGCCACACGCCAGCCTACTTACCCATGTTTTGCTCTGGATTGTCTGTCAGTATAAGGAAGCACTTCTTTGCTGTGGTGACTATGGAAAAGGCTCACTCTGTAGAAGAAATAAATTGTCAGATCATGTTTCAAGGATGCAATGAAATTTCATAATGAAGTTTGTTTGTATATATAAGTAGAGTTTTTGTGATTTTTTGACATGGAATATCGTGATCTGTTGTCATATAGGAGGTGTATTCTTTGCACTATGCTTGAGAAGACCCAAAATTTCAAAATTTTCAAAACTTGTTTGAAGTTTGGTTCAATTTGGATTTCTTGCCAAATTCGGAAAATTCCCCGCGAAAATCCGTCTTCCTCTTTTGGCTTTCCGTTTTCTCTAGCCGAAGGCGCCTTTTGCCAAGCCGTCTTCTCCCCTGTTCTTCTTCCTCCTCGTGTCATGCCACCGTACGCCCGTGTCACACCGTCTCGGTCCTACGTCTTCGTCCTCGCCCGTGCCAAAGCCATGCCATCTCTCCTCGCCACCTCGCCTCCGCTCATTTACGCCACTGCGCCAGCACGGCGCTCCTCTCCCGTGAAAACCGCATAGCCATCCACGCCGCCGCCACACACCGCTATGCTACTAGCACCACCGCCCTATACCGGCTATAAAAGCCCGAAACCGCGACACCATCTTCATCCCCAACCTCCCCACAACCCAGCCGACACCTCTCCTCTTTCCCAACGCTGGCCATCACCACCATACCCAAATCCTCCCTGGTGAGCCCCTTTCCCGATCCACTCCTCTGTCCTTGCCCTCGCCCCGCCAACAGTGTCACAGGGACCGCCTCAACACCGCGAAGCTATCCCCGACCACCAAGTTCAGCGCCTCTGCCCTCAGCTCGCCGCCACCGTGCGCCATAGCTACGCCGCCCATGGCCACCATTGCCAAGTCGCCCCCGGCCTTCCCCGAGCTCCACCGTCACCATTACCGAGATCCCCTCACCCCATTTTGCTCCCAAGCTAGCCAATTTGGCCGCCGCATCGCCGGAGACCGCCGACGTCTTGCGCTACTTCAGCCGTGCACTGTCGCCACCGTGAGCCCACCCCAAGCCACTTCCAGCCGTACCTAAGCTCAACAATGGAATCCCCATGCTTCATAATTGCTCCCCGCACCTTCCCTCGCCACCGTCGACAATCACTGTCGCCGCAATCGCCGCCGCCGCCACATAGAGAGGGGAAGGAAACAAAGAGAGCCAGCGAGAAGAAAAAAAAGAAAGAAGAGAGTTGGGCTCCCTTCGGCCAAAGGCCAAACTGGGCCAAAAACACACTTAGGCAGCCATGAAAACCCAAAAGCCATTTGAGCCCAACACTGTTCACTCTCGGCCCAATACTATGCAGCCCAATAGCAACTAGCCCAAACCCATTACTATTCACTCACCTCGATTGACTACGAATCGTGTTGACCCAATACTGTTCACCAGACACGTCACTCTTCCTACCCGAATTCATTAGTGAATAGTACCAAAACTATTACGGTTCACCCAAACCCATCACTATTTATTCCAGACCCGTTAAACACACACACACACACACACACACACACACTAATGCCAACATTGAACGTTGGATCTGAATTGATCAGCCAAGATTTGAGTGCTAATCCCACCTCCAATCCACTTAACCATTTTTCACTAAAACCCTTGCATTCCCCTTCTTTCAACCGGCCATCCAACCCTTCCTCTTCATTTGTCCATGGCCTTCCTCTAACCCACCGAGCCACCGCCATGAGCCTCCCCTGGTCTCTGCACCGCCTCCTTCCCCCCCCCGGGTCAGCAATGCCTCTAGCGCCCTCACATTTGGCCTCCAGCACCCACCCGGCTACGGCGCCGCCCTCCTCCTAGTCCCTAGACCATCACCTCCCTGGCTGTGCCTGCCCTCCTCCGCCTCGCTAGCCCTCGACTTGGCGCCTCCTCCCCACGCTCCACTCCTCCTCCTCCCCCCCAGGGGCGCCCTCCTCCCCCCTCCCAGGCATGCGCCGCAATCCTTCCTCCCCCCGCCACGGAGCCACCAAGCCACCCCGACGCGCTCCGGGCCCCGAGTCGGCGATCACACTTGTGTCGAGCGATCATGGACCGGTCTCGCCAAGACCAGCGTCGCCCTCCTTCCCCCTCCCGGCTGCTACGCCACCAAGCCACCGTCGAGTGCCAGATTGAGGATTGCGTTGTTTTTTTCCTTCAAATTTTTGGCTTGATTTGTGCAGAGATGCTATAGCAGTTGGTTCTACACGTCGGATATGTAATCCTGGAGAACTTTGAAGAGCCAGCCCAAGTCAATACATCATTTAGGGAAACTTAATTGGTGTGATGTATCATAGAAAGTGAAATGTTGTAAATGTATATCAGGTTGTAGTGGACCAGGTCCTCTTTTGATTTGTGATCAACTGAATGTACTAGGTTTCCATGGGTGTATGTGTGGATATCATGGGGATATGCTCATGATCTTAGGATAATGTTACAATTGGCAATTTCGTTATCAGTTTGTCGAAACATCATTTTCAGCAAGTGTCAGGACAATCGGTTGTACCGGTGTTTAAGTCACAGATACGATCAGAGTCTTAATACCGGCTTGTAGATGGCGGTTGTACCAAGATCACAGTTGAACCGCTTGAGAAGCGGTATGGAATTTCCGAGAGGATGTTTTTGGGGAGTTTTGATTTCTTGAAAAGCTGACGATCATAGGTATATCTTGTGATGCACGACCACGTCTTGGTAATAGTACCGCCTTTACTTGGTGGTAGTACCGATTCTGGTTCTAAGTTTAGTTTAACTTGGAGAATTGTTTTTGGGTTAGGTCAAGTTCATGGGTTTCATTGCATATATGTTGCATGATGCATGTTTTGACTAACGTGGGTCAAGTTGTGAAGAACTTGTTCCCAGAATCGATTTCTTTGTTTATTATTGTACAGGTTGCTTTGAGGTCAATGACGGTCAACGGCGAGGATGATCGAGACTAAGCTTGGAGAGCTGAGGTCCAGAACGATCGGGGATATCGGGTGAGGTCAATGGAGTCAAGCATGGCGCATAAGGGACAAAAGTGACCGAACGGGCAGTTCGGTGCGACGGGTTGGATCAAGCGGCGCGGGGGTCGGTACAAGTACCATGGTGGTTTCGGTGGGAGCCGAATGGGGGAGACTTGCCGACATGATGAGAGCCGCCGGATCAACCTACACGTGGCGAAGTATGGGAGGTGCTTCATGCAGTTGGGACTCGGTCTTTGCAAAAAAATCGAGAAGGGGTATTTTGGTAATTTTACCAAATACCGCCTTCGTGACCTTTTGCCAACTCACGGCGCAAGATGGCGCAAGGTGAAGCGGATTAGGTCAAGAGATGAAGACGACGCTTTAAAATGCGTGCGTATGTGACCCGTTTGTGTGGGGGCCTTAACGGAAGCCCATTAGGGTTCAATCTTCTAGAAGGTCTAAGCCTCCACTATAAATAGAGGAGGGAGGTGGCTGCACCCCCTCAACCCTTTCATTTGTAAAACCCTAGTTTTGCTTTGGTGCTTATGGAGAGGTTAGTGGGAGGTTAGGGTTCTAGAGAGTTGGATTTGATTTCGTGCTCATGTATTGAGTCTTTGTTCTCCATTGATGGAGTGGCTGTAAACCAATACCATATCAAATCAATCCAAGGAAAGATTTCTCAAAGATGTGTCTCTTTGCTTTCCTTCTCTCTATTTGATGATTTTGAGTCTTTTTTGATTCACGAGTTTTCTCTCGGTTTCTTCTCTTGATTTAGCTTGCTGTGACATGTGGAAATACATTTAGGATCATCTTGATCATCAATCACCCACGAGCAAGTGTTCGGATCATATTTTGGTTTTGACTCGGTTTTTGGAGCAACCTTCGTTCGAACGGAAAAAGGTCAGAACTTTGGCAAGGAACTTCATGATCATTGCATGGAATAGGTTCCTGACATCCTTAGGAGGGTGTGTTTCAAGTTTCGTGAAGTTTGGAGTTACGGATCAAAAGTTACGTCAATTTTTGATTTCATTTTCAAGCTGTTTACTATTCATTTGCCTGTTTTACTGTTCATTGCGGTTGAACCGACACTGTTCATCCGGTACAACCGAATTTCGGTACAGCCGGCACTATTCATCTGGTATAACCGGTGCTGTTCATTAGGTTATTTTTGTGTTTTTGGTAATTTCTTTTGGGGGTTTGAAGGGGATTCGGTACAAGTCTTCTGCTACGCTTATATATATTGATCTTCATAGTTCTCATAGCTATTGGAGTCAATATCATGTTGAATCCGATCAACGTGAAAAAAATAGATAGTGTTCCTATTCACCCCCCCTCTAGTCGCCTTTTCGGTCCAACAAGTGGTATCAGAGCCCGGTTAGTTCAATCTTGATCTTAACAGGTCATTGAACTTGGTGATGGATAAGTACTCGACCAAGCCGCATGTCTTCGATGGGCTCGACTATGCCTATTGGAAGAATCGCATGTGATTCTTCCTTGAGAGCGAAGGACAAGCTATATAGGAGGTTGTTCGAGCCCTGCTCGTTTTGCCCGAAGTTGCTTCGCCGGCTTTAGCAGCCCTCTTAGCTAACAACAACAAGGCAAAGAACCTTCTATATGCTGGGCTTGGTAGACAGGAGTACGATAGGATTTGCAACCTTGAGACCGCACATGAGATTTGGCACACCCTCGAAACTTACCATGAGGGATTGTCCCAGATCAAGTAAGTGCGCCAGACGGTCTACAAGCGAGAGTACAACAAATTCGAGATGTGTCCTAGCGAGAGCATCGATGACGTTTTTACTCGCTTCAACAAGGTGATCAATATGATGAGAGCTGTTGACATTGAGTACTCTAAATTTGAGAATGCCACCCACCTCTTGGCTGCAATCAACACCAAAGAGTGGGAGATGAAGGCTACTGCCATAGAGGAGAACGTCGATCTCTCTACTCTCACTTTGGAGCTGCTTTATAGCAAGCTCAAGACTCATGAGATTAAGAGAGGTAGTCTTCCTAAGAAGGATAACATGGCTTTGGTAGCTGATCCTCTGAAAATAACTACTGATGGTTCTTCTGAGTCTTCTTCTGGTTTTTCTCTTGTGTGTTTATCTGCTGTTCAAGAAAAAGAGTTTGAGAGTCTTCCTGAGTCTGATTTAGCTCTTTTAGTCAAGAAAGTCACGTGAGCATACAACAATATTAGAAACAAAAAGAGAGGTGGCCCTGTGACATGCTGTGAGTGTGGAGAGCTATATCACATCCGGGCAAACTGCCCCAAGCTGAAAGGTAAGGGCAACCGCAAGGATGAGAAGCCTGCCTGGAAGAAGCCTCAGGGGAGCAAGCCCAAGTATGATGCTTCCAAGCTCATGAAGGCTGCTCATCGGGTCCTTGCCTCTTTTGGAGATCAATCCATGAGCGATGTGGACTCCGGGAGCGAGGAGGACAAGGAGGAGGAGGAGCTCCCTCAAGACAAGAAAGGGAAGGCCAAGGACTTCACCGGCATGTGCTTCATGGCCGACTCCATCGACGCCGATGACACCGATGAGGTACCTCCCTCCTATGATGTTCTTTCTGCTAGATGCGACAACATGTTTGAGCAACTTATGAGTCAGGATAAGGTATTAGAGTTTACCATGGCTAGGAACAAGGATTTAGAGTCACAAGTTGACAATCTGACGTTAGAACTTACAAATGCTAATACTCTTGAATCTGATGAATGTTCTTCTTGCCATGCTTTACATTCTGAATTTGCTAAACTGCAATCTGCTCATGATATTGCTTTGCATCAACTTGAAAATGCTAGAACTGAGCTAATTGATGTCAAATCTACTCCCTGTGAAAAATGCTTAGAGTCTAGCAAGTTGGATGCTTCTGGAAATGTGAAATCTAGCTTTTGATCTTTCTGCATAGAACGTGAACATGAAGTTAAGGACATTCTAGAAGTAGTTAGAGCTAAATATGCCAAGCTTAAGGACACAATTGAATCTATGCCTTGTGCATCATGTGCAGCCTATAAGCTTGAAGTTGCTTTTCTTAAGGAGAAATATGCTAGAGCCATTAAGGCCAAGAACTATGAATCATGTGTTAATATTGGAAAAGAGAATGCATATCTCAAGAATACTTTAGAAAGATTCTCTAGTGGTAAAAAACAATTGAACATGATTCTGGACACATCTAAGACTCCTTATAAGAAGCAAGGGTTAGGATACAACTCTGCCATGGACAAGTCCAATTCTAATGTCATTCAGGTTTTGGAAAATAGCTTAGTTGAATTCACAACCCAACCTGCAAAAATAGTTTTTAAATCTGTAGGGTTTGTCCAACCTTCTTTTGAGACAAAAGGTGCTTCTCCCAGTGGTACAAAATACCATTGCACCTATTGCAAGAAGAGTGAACATTTGGTTGAGTTCTGTTTGCGTAGGTTGAAGAACGCTAAGAAAAATATTGCTAGAATGTCATCTAATCAACCTAGAGCTTTTATGAGACATGATCGTTTAGAAAATAAGAAACCTGGACTAGGATTTATTGCACATGTTCATCATGTTCCTAGACAGAATGCATCTCATGTTAAAGTAACCATTGCTCATAATAGAACTGCTAATAAAATCAAGGATAGCACTTATGCTTTGCATACTACTCGCAGACGTGTGTCTCAGTACTGGGTTCCCAAATCGCTTTTAACTAACCCTAGTATTGAGACACATCGTTCTTCTGTTCCTTGATTTTCAGGATTGCCGCGAAAGGGAGAAGAACACATGGTTCGTCGACTCTGGGTATTCATGCCACATGACCAGAGACTCAAGATGGTTCACCTCCTTCACGCGGTCGACGGGTGATGATTCCATCACCTTCGGAGATGATACACAAGGGCGCATTGAAGGAACTGTATTGATCAGGGTGAACGACAAGTTCAATCTCAAGGATATCGCTCTTGTGTCCAAGCTAAGGTACAATCTCCTTTCTGTCTCACAGCTTCTTGATGATGGCCATGAGACTAAATTTAAGAAGAACGCCTGTCGTGTGCTTGATTCTTCTGGTGAACTCGTTTTTGGGATTTCTAGAGTTGGTAGAATTTTTGGAGCTGATTTTTCTGAATCTCATGCCAATCCCTTAAGTGCTTAATTGCTTCTTCTTCTGGCTTTGGCACCGACGCTTGGGGCACATTGGTTTTGATAATTTAACACGAGTTAGCGGCCTTGATCTCATGAGAGGTTTGCCTAAACTCAAAGCTGTCAAGGATGCTGTATGTGCGCCCTCTAGGCATGGCAATCAAGTTGCCACCTCACACCCTTCATTGACTATGGTCATGACTGACGGACCGGGATAGTTGCTTCATATGGATACTGTTGGTCCTGCTAGGGTTCGGTCAGTCGGTGGAAAATGGTACATTCTTGTCATAGTCGATGATTTTTCAAGATACTCTTGGGTGTTTTTTCTTGCTTCGAAGGATGAGGCTTTTGATCATTATCATGATCTTGTTCTTCGTTTGGCTTCTGAACTTCCTAGTGCCTTGTGAGCGATCCGCAGTGATAATAGCACGGAGTTCAAGAATGCTTCTTTTGCCTCTTTTTGTGCTGATCGCGGTATTGAGCATCAATTCTCTTCTCCACACGTCCCTCAACAAAATGACGTTGTGGAAAGGAAGAACAGGACCCTAGTCGAGATGGCTAGGACGATGCTAGATGAGTATAGTACACCGAGGATGTTTTGGGCCAAAGCTATTGCTACAACTTGCCATATTTCAAACCGTGTCTTTTTTAGACCGTCTTTGGGTAAGACTTCTTATGAGCTTCGATTTGGCAGAAAACCCTCTGTTTCACATTTTCGAGTCTTTGGATCAAAGTGTTTTATTTTGAAAACAGGAAACCTAGATAAATTTGAATCAAGGACTTGTGATGGTTTATTTCAGGGTTATCCTGCTCATTCGAGGGGTTTTCGGGTTTTTAATGTTGAAACTAACATTGTTCAAGAGACATGCAATGTCACTTTTGATGAGACTAGCCCTGGAGCTAGATCCGATGTTTCAGGTGACTTATAGGTGACAGAGAGTATTTTTGTTGAAGAAGATGAGGATGAACTTGATACTGCTCCTCTACCTGTTGCTGATGTTCCTATGCAAGTTGCCCAAGCTTGAACACACCTACGATCGCTTCACCTCAATTGAGGCTCATGTCATGACTTCTTCATCGCCAGAGACTGCGGAGGTCGAGGAGACGCTATCTCCCCTAGGCGCTCCTTTGCACATTCAGAAGCAACACCCTCCGGATCAAATGATTGGTAATCTCTATGAGCGAGTCACTCGCTCCAGCTATCATGATCCGAGTCTTTTCTCTCACTCTGCATTTGTAGCTTCTTTTGAACTCAAAGATATATCACATGCTTTATCTGATGCTAGTTGGGTCAATGCCATGCATGAGGAGTTAGAGAATTTTGAAAGAAATAAAGTTTGGAACCTTGTAGAACCTCCTAGTGGTCATAATGTTATTAGCACCCGTTGGGTGTTTAAAAATAAACAAAATGAGGATGGTTCTATGGTTAGAAACAAGGCTAGGTTGGTAGCTCAGGGCTTTAGCCAAGTTGAGAGATTAGATTTTGATGAGACCTTCGCCCTTGTTGCTAGACTAGAAGCCATTCGTATATTGCTTGCATTTGCTGCATCTAAAGGTTTTAGGTTGCATCAAATGGATGTTAAGAGTTCCCTTTTGAATGGTTTTATAGAGGAGGAAGTGTATGTTAGACAACCCCCTGGCTTTGAGAATCCCAAGCACCCTGATCGTGTTTTTAAGCTATCCAAAGCCTTGTATGGTCTTAAGCAAGCCCCTAGAGCCTGGTATGATAGACTTAAGACCTTTCTGCTTAAGAATGATTTTGAAATGGGAAAAGTTGATAAGACTCTTTTTATTCTTAGACATGGCAATGACTTTCTGCTTGTTCAGATTTACATTGATGATATTATCTTTGGCGGTTCCTCTCATGTTCTTGTTTCCAGCTTTTCTGAGACCATGTCTAGGGAATTTGAGATGAGTATGATGGGCGAGCTCAATTACTTTCTAGGGCTACAAACCAAGCAATGCAAAGAAGGGATCTTCATCCATCAAACGAAATACACCAAGGATCTGCTCAAGCGCTTCGAGATGGGTGACTGCAAGCCGATCGCCACTCCCATGGCGACTTCGACTGCTTTGGATCCAGATGAGGAAGGAGAAGCCGTGGATTAACGTGAGTACCGCAGCATGATTGGCTCTCTCCTGTACCTGACGGCCTCAAGACCGGACATCCACTTCGTGGTCTACCTCTATGCGAGGTTTTAGGCGTCTCCGAGGACTTCACATCGCCAAGCGGTTAAGCGCATCTTCAGGTATTTACAATCTACCCTCCAGTATGGTATTTGGTTTTCCTACTCATCTTCTCTGTCCATTCGGGGGTTTTCTGATTCTGATTTTGCGGGCTATAGGCTAGATAGGAAGAGCACATCTGGCACATGTCATTTCTTAGGCACTTCTCTTGTCTCTTGGTCGTCTAGGAAGTAGTTTTCTGTTGCACAATCCACTACTGAAGCTGAATATGTAGCTGCTGCTAGTTGCTATAGTCAGATTTTGTGGATGGTGTCCACTCTTAAGGACTTTGGGTTAAAATTTGCTAGTGTTGCTCTTTTCTATGATAACACTTCTGCTATTAACATTGCTAAGAACCCAGTGCAACACTCTAGGACCAAGCACATAGACATTCGCTATCACTTCTTTAGAGACCATGTTGAGAAGGGTGATATTGTGCTGCATTTTGTGGAGTCTGAGGCTCAGTTAGCCGATATCCTCACCAAGCCTTTAGACCCAACAAGGTTTGCCACCTTGCGGAGCGAGTTAGGGGTAATTTATCCCTATGGGTTGGTTTGTGGGGGAGTTGGATCTTTTCTGATCTTTCCTTGTTCAGTTGATCTTTTCTTGGTCTTCTTTTGAACTTGTTGATCTTTTTGATCTTTTTAGGCTTTTTAGGCTTTTTGAGCTTTTCTTACATCTCATTGTATCATATTGCATTCATATGAACAACACAAAAAGATGCATTGTAATATAAGCTTTTCTACTTATCTTCTAAAATTGATGAAGCTTTGCTTATTACGCTTTCGAGCTTTAGTATTTCAATTCTTGCTCAATGCCATGCCTAGTTCTTTGACTTGCTAGAATTATCATGCTTTCACATGTGTAGCTAAGTCTTTGCTGTGTGAGCTAGAATTCTAAAACAACTAGAACCTAAAAACTGCAATTTGTGGATGTTTTAGCTAGTTGCGCAATTAGTGCTCCTTTTGTGATATTGGCCCTATCAAAATTGCTTTGTTAGCTCTTGAATCTAAAATTGATCATTACTTGAGCTTCTTGTGCTTCTGAGAATCTAAAAATTGATCTTGTGCCAATGAAAAATGAAAAATCAATTTCATGATTGTCTTATGCTTAAATTGTGCCAAACTACTCTCACGAGACTGCATGTCAAAGACATGAGCTTGGAGATATTGATGATCCAGACGATCTCATGGGGACTGCTTGTCAAAACTGACATGAACCTCAAGATTTGTCGCCCTGGTAGAAGCTTAGGAAAAGTTTGTAGATGGCTCCTAGTCTAGGATCTTCTTCACTAAGATATACCTTTAATCAACTTCTGGTCGAAACTTAGGAAGAGTTTGTGGATGGCTCCTAGTCCAGGATCTTTTTACTAAGTTAGGCCATTAGTTAACTTCAATATTCATTGCAAATGAAAAACTGTTGAAAAATGGGCGTTTGAGAAAATTGAGCAAAATGATTCATTTCAGGATCTGTTTGTCTCTTAATGTGGTCATTGTTAGCTTTTTGATCTCACATTGATATTTTGACATGGTCAGTATCATTTTAGGATCCCTGTTGATGAACTTGCTAGATTTAAAGCGTTGCTTAAAATGCTAAAATTCATTGCTTTACTTTGAGCCTTCGAGCTTAGCTTTGATATATATGTCTTTTCATGATCTTGCTAGTGCTGTTAGGCTTGATATGTTGTTTGTGCAATATTAGAAATGCTAGCTGGTTCTTTTGGGTAATCTCCAAAACTTCTTATAATCAAAAATTGAAAAATACAAAAAAATGAAGCCACTCCATTGCATTTCATGCATGCTCCTTATGCTTTTTTTCTCATTCTGCATTTGTCATCTCTGGACGAGAGGAAGGCATGATTCCTTGATGACTCCATTGTCAAAGGGGGAGAAAATGGTTGAAAAAGGGGAGAAAAAGGAGAGTTACGAAAAAGGGGGAGTTACTTGGAGAAGAATTAAAAATTTGAGATTTTCTGAAATTTGAGGATCATAGTGAGGGAGAGTTTCTTATTTGCACTTTTTTGGTCTTATTGCTACTTCTAGACTTGAATTGCAATTCTTGATCCTCACAATGATCAAAGGTCATATCGAACAAATGTTCTTTCATGTGGACCTTAAGTGAGATTTTGACTCTTTCTAGAAATTGAAGCTTTCTCGCTTTCTTTTGTCGTATCTCACTTGCCTATGCTATTCTGAAGCCAACTTGTGCTTTCTCTTGCATTTGGACCAAGTTGTTCCTTTATGCGAAAACGTCGAGTTTTTACTTTTCAAACCTCAAAATTTGCATTTGTGGAAAATTGCCAATGTGTTCATCAAGGGGAGATTGTGGATATCATGGGGATATGCTCATGATCTTAGAAAGATGTTACAATTGGCAATGTCGTTATCGGTTTGTCGAAACAGCATTTTCAGCAAGTGTCAGGACAATCGGTTGTACCGGCGTTCAAGTCGCGGTACGACCGCAGTGCGGTAATACCGGCTTGTAGATGGCGATCGTACCACATCACGGTTGGACCGTTTGAGAAGCGGTATGGAATTTCCAAAGAGGATGTTTTTGGGGAGTTTTGGATTTCCTTGAAAAGCGGTACGACCACAGGTATATGCGCGGTACGACCGCGGTGCGGTAGTACTGGCCTTTACTTTGTGGTAGTACCGATTCTAGTTCTAAGTTTAGTTTAACTTGGAGAATTGTTTTTGGGTTAGGTCAAGTTCATGGGTTTCATTGCATATGTGTTGCATGATGGATGTTTTGACTAACGTAGGTCAAGTTGTGAAGAACTTGTTCCTGAAATCGATTTCTTTGTCTATTATTGTGCAGGTTGCTTTGAGGTCAATGACGGTCAACGGCGAGGATGATCGGGACTAAGCTTGGAGAGCTGAGGTCCAGAACGATCAGGGATGCCGGGTGAGGTCAATGGAGTCAAGCATGGCGCATAAGGGACAAAGGTGACCGAATGGGCAGTTCGGTGCAACAAGTTGGATCAAGCGGCGCGGGGGTCGGTGCAAGTGCCATGGTGGTTTCGGTGAGAGCCGAATGGGAGAGACTTGCCGACATGATGAGAGCCGTTGGATCAACCTACACGTGGCGAAGCATGGTAGGTGCTTCACGCAGTTGAGACTCGGTCTTTGTAAAAAAATCGAGAAGGGGTATTTTGGTAATTTTACCAAATACCGCCTTGGTGACCTTTTGCCAACTCACGGCGTAAGATGGCGCAAGGTGAAGTGGATTAGGTCAAGAGATGAAGACGACGCTTCAAGATACGTGCGTATGTGACCTGTTTGTGTGTGGGCCTTAACGGGAGCGAATTAGGGTTCAATCTTCTAGAAGGTCTAAGCCTCCACTATAAATAGAGAAGGGATGTGGCTGCACCCCCTCAACCCTTTCATTTGTAAAACCCTAGTTTTGTTTTGGTGCTTAGGGAGAGGTTAGTGGGAGGTTAAGGTTCTAGAGAGTTGGATTTGATTTTGTGCTCATGTATTGAGTCTTTGTTCTCCATTGATGGAGTGGCTGTAAACCAATACCATATCAAATCAATCCAAGGAAAGATTGCTCAAAGATGTGTCTCTTTGCTTTCCTTCTTTCTATTTGATGATTTTGAGTCTTTCTTTGATTCACGAGTTTTCTCTCGGTTTCTTCTCTTGATCTAGCTTGCTGTGACATGTGGGAATACATCTAGGATCATCTTGATCATCAATCACCCACGAGCAAGTGTTTGGATCATATTTTGGTTTTGACTCGGTTTTTAGAGCAACCTTCGTTCGAACGGAAAAAGGTCAGAACTTTGGCAGGGATCTTCACGATCATTGCATGGAATAGGTTCCTGACATCCTTAGGAGGGTGTGTTTCAAGTTTCGAGAAGTTTGGAGTTACGGATCAAAAGTTACGTCAATTTTTTATTTCGTTTTCAAGCTGTTTAGTATTCATTTGCCTGTTTTTACTGTTCATTGCGGTTGAACCGACACTGTTCATCCGGTACAACCGAATTTTGGTACAGCTGGCACTGTTCATCTGGTAAAACCGGTGCTGTTCATTAGTACTGTTCATCAGGCTATTTGTTTTGGGGGTTTGAAGGGGATTCGGTACAAGTCTTCCGCTATGTTTATATATATTGATCTTCATAGTTCTCATAGCTATTGGAGTCAATATCATGTTTGTATCCGATCAAAGCGAAAAAAATAGATAGTGCTCCTATTCACCCCCCTCTAGTCGCCTTTTCGGTCCAACAATATGTGTTAAGTTGATGAATGTACAATTAATTAGGGGCAGGATTGTGACGCCGCAGCTGGGAGGGGAGGAGGGGCGGCCACGCAATGGAGGAGGAGGTGGCGCCAAGCCGAGGGCAGCCAGGGTGCTGGAGGCAGCGCAGCAGCTAGGGAGGTGATGGGCTAGGGACTAGGAGGAGGGCGGCGCTGCAGCCAGGTGGGCGTTGGAGGGCGGCGCCAAGCGGTAGGGGGAAGGATGGCAGCGCCAGGACCAGGGAGGGCTACAGCGGTGGTTCGACAGGTTAGAGGAAGGCCATGGACAAATGAAGAGGAAGGGTTGGATGACCGGTTGAAAGATGGGGAATGCATGGGGTTTAGTGAAAAATGGTTAAGTGGATTGGAGGTGGGATTAGCACTCAAATCTTGGCTGTTCAGATCCAACGTCCAATGTTGGCATTAGCACCTTATCACCTAATCACCTAAATACCCATTAGCACTAGATACGTTCCCATATACATACATACATACATACATACATACATACATACATACATACATACATACATACATACATACATACATACATACATACATACATACATACATACATACATACATACATACATACATATATATATGGGATAATTGGCTACAGGACACTGCTCATTGACCACCTTTGCCAACGGATACTGAAAAAATGTGGTACAGCCAGAAGACACTGAAAAAACGTGTAATTTTGCTATAGGACATCGAGAGCATTATTTTATCATTTTCAAACTGAAGTGGAGAGAGAAAGACGATGAAATGTCCGTTTTACCCTCATCTTCTTTCTTCATTCCTATTCCCCCTTGTTTCAGACTGAACTAGCTCCTTCCCCAAATCCCCGTCCTTTTCATCCCATCACGCCGCCTCCGCCAGTTGCCTCCCCTCCTTCCCATCCCGACGAGGTTGGCCTCAGGCCCAGCCCCCTTCAGCAACGCCCCCTCGCGCAACCCCTTCGGCGATGCCGCCAACTTTGTCCACACACCACCACCTCCGGCGCGCATAGACGTTGGCCTCAGGCCCAAGCCCCTTCGGCGCCCCAAGCAACCCCCTTGGCGGCGCCACGACTTCGCCACAAGACCTCCACCTTGGCGCACCCTCCCTTCAGAGCGGCCTCGTCCGAAGCGACACCCGCCCGCCCGCCCCGCCCCCACCCCGCCGGCCTCCAAAGACGCGCCCGGTCTGGCCGACAAGGTTGGTCTCTGGTACGGCAGGAGCAAGGGCTCCGCCCAGATGATCCTCGGGCACCGCACTCCCCTCATGGTCGCCTCCACCTACGGCAGACTCGCTGTCATCCGCCTGCTCCTCTCCCTCCACTCCGTCGATTTCAACCGCCGCTACGGCCCGGACGCCACCATCGCTCTCCACTGCGCCGCCTCTGGCGAGGCTTAGTCCGCCGTTAGGCTGCTCCTCGCGGCTGACGCGGACGTTGATGCCAAGGACGGTGCTGCAGAATGGCAGCAGCATGGCGACCAGCGTGGTGAATATGACGAGGATGGTGCGCAGCACTAGCTTGAGCGGCGCGGAAGACGTTGCCGGGGGCGAGGAGGACTGCAATCCCTGGGCGAGTCGATGCTGGGACAACAATCACCTTCGTTGTTCTCTGAATGTAGTTAGATTGACGAATTTGTTCAGTTTGAGCTTTGATCTTGAAATATTTGTGCTCTTCACTGTGTGTTCATCTCCATGGATGTCTGACCTGCCTTTCAACTAACGCAATTAAAAATTGTTCACTGATCAGTTGCTTTGCTCGATTAAAAATTGTTCATGCCATCCTGTAATCTGTATGTAGATGTTTGATGTCATTAGTCTATGGAGGCAATTTAGTACCGTTTGGCAGTTCTTGGCAAGATTTGCATATATAAATAGGTAAGCAAAAGTGTTGAGTGAACTTAATCAATCTACTGGATGAAGAGGCATTGAGGGTATTTTACGTCATTTCTCTCTCCTAATCACTCGATATATTATTTTAATAAGAAGAGTGTCTAATGACAAAATTACACGCTTTTTCGATGTCTTCTCGGCATACCATGTTTTTTCGATGTCCGCTTGGCAAAGGTGGTCAATGGGCGGTCTCCTAATTATCCTATATATATATATATATATATATATATATATATATATATATATATATATATATATATATATATATATATATATATATATATTTTCGATCGTTTGAACTGTGAAACCCATTTTTTCTCCATTTGGCCAAATCAAGCACCAAATAAATCTCAACCACCCCACCACCATTCTTTTTAATCTTTTTAAATTTATTTGTTTTATGTTGTTCCCAAATTCGCCTCTGTTGAGCCCGTACTTATTTATTTGTTTTTCTTCCACGATATAACCTGAATTTATTAATCAAGCTACAGAGGAGTTGATCAAGACACAGGAGAGGTAAATCCAGTCAAGGACTGCAGATATGGAGGCAAGTTGCACTTATTTGATCATTTTGAGCCTATATTTTATGTACTTTTATTATTACTTTCATTACTGTATTTATGCCAACTACTGTAATATTGAATTAATACTTTTGAATGCCGTGATGAGTAGATAAATCCTATCACCCACACACCCACGCCCACCTATTCTTTGTAGGACATATTCACCTTGACAAGTTTAAGATACATAAAATATTAATAGATGTTTGGCATTGTCACACAATGTGTTTACACATACTAAAAAATAGTATTGACTAACCGCCAATGGTTTTGGTGGAGAGTTGAGGGTTGAGACCAAGAGGTTAGACAACCCAATAGACTTGACAAAAGTGAGTTGAAGGTGAGATCAAGAGGTGGATAGCCACAAGTTGGATGTTGGTCCATCGCCTCACTATAAGACAGATAAGGACAAGAATCTTGTGCCAAATAACAAGCACGGAACTCGCTCAAGCACGAGTTTGGTATATCCAACTTGGCTTAGTACACTGCTCTTCCGATTGAATATCTACAGGATAACACCTGCTCTTGTGTACAGAGCAGTCGCAGTTTGGGGGGGGTGGGACATGGAGTGGAAACGGAGAAACACTCGTTGGTCTACACAACGGTAGGTACAGTCAGGATCGGACCGCGCATTCCACTATTGGCCGGCGGTCTCCCGATGGCTTTATTGTCCAAGAATCTACCGGGTAGAGGCTAGAAAGGTTGAGCAGTGGAAATACTTTGTTATCTCAACTCAGTCGCACGCTATCAGGTTGCGTGTATATTGCGTGACAGTATGAGTTTGAGGTATCTTGTGAGTGAAGTTGGGCAACTCTACAGAGTATAATCAATAGTATTTGGATACGCCGTGCTTCCGGTTAATGAAGTTGTGTTCATGGGTGATTCCACTATATGAGGCATAAGTAGAAATTTTGATATGTTAAGATGATAATTACAATTGTTGAGTAAACCCCTGATGTTATATTAGTATGATTCTACTGTTTTAAAGGCAAACTGTTTTAACTCAAATGTTGCATCCATAAATACCTGATATGGTAAACCTTCAATAACCAATTGAATTGCTGGCATCAATGACACAGCTTGAGCTCAAAATCGGAGGGGTCAACACTAGATGATATGTGAATTATGCAATCTAGATGTGACCATTTTCAAGACTAATCACTAAATTACCCTAAATACTACTATTTTTTCCTATGGAATTACACAATTGTTGTGGGGACCAAGGCCCACCTTTGTAACATCCTGATTTTCGAGGCTTTTTGAAAATTTTTAGATTAAAATTAACTATTCAATTTTATTGGATTAATAAAGCTTAAACTTGAAATTTTAGAAAAAAATAAAAAATAAAAACAATTTAATATGAGTTAATCAAACTTCAATTAATTAAAAATTGGTTTATTTGAATTTTCTTGAGCTTTATTGGATTCAAAAGTCAAAAAGAGTATGTTAAGTATTTTCTTGGATTTTCTGGATTATTTAAAGGCTTTTTTCTTTTCTCCCGAAGTTTAAAAATAATTTATTTGCAAAATTAAAAGCTAACTTATAGTTATAAGTAATTTTGTTAAGCTCCAAATAATTCAAGTAATTTCTTGAATTTTTGGACTTTAATTACTATTTTCTAATTTTTTTTTCTGGTATTTCTTTAGTTCAAAAACCAATTAAAAATCTCAATTTCCTTTTGGGCCGAAGCCACGACCGCCCACTTCCTCCCAAGACGCTGCCCAATCCCTACCAATTGCCACACTCACTTGACCAGCGTCGCGCCTTTCCCGCGCCTCGCTAATAGGTGGGCCCCGCCTATTAGCTTCTTCTTACTCCTTACTTTTCAGCCCATTGAAGCCCCATGCCTCCCATGTGTCAGCTCACCTCCCCCGTCGCATCACCTTCGCTCATCCTTGACGCTCCCGTCAACGAGCATTAAGTGCCGGGTCTTATGCCGCCCTCGCCCCCCCATTTTTCTCCATCCCACCTGCCCTCGTCACTCCAAGCGCCTCCCCATGCCCTGCTCCGGCCGAAGCTCCCCCGTACGCCATGACGTGGATCTCGTCCTCTACCCCCCGGCCCCTATAAAAGGAAGCACCGGACGCCCTTTCTTCTCCTCCTTCTTTTCCCCTTGTCCCCCTCCTCTCTCGTGACCCCATTCATCGGGATTTCGCCCTCTAAGCGCTCATCGTCGGAGCTCGCGTCGCTGCCATTTGCGCCGCCACCAAGGATTCCGCTGCCTCCGCCTCCACCGTCGGCATCGCACGGCCATAGGCTACCTCGTGCGTGTGCTGACTTCGCCGAACCGTCACCGCAACGCCGTCTCCGCCTTCGTCATCCTCTCGCCACCGCTCAACTCTTCGCTGCTGGCCGCCGCGTCGCGCTCCTCCGGCTAGAACCTGTGCACCAAGTCCAGTGGAGCTGCACCTCCCTTTTCCGCACATCCGTTGGGCTCGCCGTGGTGTGGTAGCGTCAACGAGCCTACGCGCCTGAGCCGTCGGCGTTCCCTCGCACCGACGTGGCCTCCACCTGGCGCCACGTCACGGCCACCTCGGTCTTTTGGCCCGCATGGCAAGCCTTATGGCCCAGCCCACATGGCAAGCCCCTGTGCTGCGTGCCCGGTCCACTGTAGACCGGTGCACACTCATGGGCCCGGTCCACCGATCTGGGGCCCACTTGTTAGTGGCTCAGCCATAAAATAATTCCCAAAAATCCGAAAAATCTTTTTTTTCATCATTTCATGTATTCTCAAACTTCCGAGAGCCCGTTCGAACTCCGATTCGAGCGATTCAAATTTATAAATTCATCTAAATTCAAGATCTAGCTATCTACACTAAAATTATTTAATTTGGAGTTCATTTGAATTTATTTGAATTTGCTTCGCTTTCACGTGTAGATTTCGACGACTCCGGGGAACTCGAATTTTGCGAAGAAGTAGATCCTCAAGCAGTTGAGCAAAGCAAGTTACATCTTTGATCATATTGAATCCCATTATTTTAAAATTATTTAAATTCTATTTTAAATTATTATTGTATGCTTATTTAAATTCAAGTAATTTAAATTCATGTTTCAAGCTTTATAGTTATTCCATATTCATTTGTATAGCCAAACTTTGCTATTAAGTCAATTATTCCTTGGTACCTTAGTTAAAATCTGGTTGATACATTAGTATGAGCTAGAACATGTGAAAAACAGTACGCTTAGACAAAGCTTAGACCAAAAGTGTTTAATTTGGGGAATCTAGCCAAAAGTTCAACTATGATTTAAATGATATTGTGGTATTGTCTTGACCATAGAAGTTTATAAAACGATTTAACTTGGTACAATAAAATAAAAATGGGTTTGGACTTGGGCGAAATGGATATTTGGATAGTGCACGTTGATGCACGGGATCAAGTCGTTTCTATGATCGATGCCCATTGGTTTTATGAAAAGTCGTCCAAGTCAATTAAGGACCAGTCTTCGAGCCGCATTTTGCTAAGCCCCATCATACTACTATATGTCCTATGTGTGCGGGACCTAACTAAATAATATGTATCATTTCACCGTGGTTGTGCCATCCAGTTGCGTGTGTGTCTTTTATGACCTACTTTTATGTATTCCCACGAGCGCAAGAGGGGGCCTGAACTCGACGGGTCTCTATCCAAAGGGAGCAAAACCTTAGCGAGGGAGGACTATGGTGAGATAATGCATTGTAAAAGCTTTGTGATGATGACTTAGTCGCACACCTTCAGTAGTGTGTCAGACGGACATTATAAGTCAATTATCTCTTATGGGTAAAGTTGTACCACTTTTGCAGAGTGTTAAGAACTATTCGAATAGCCGTGTCCACGGTCAAGGACATGCTAAGCAAAGCCACTCAAAGTTAGAGTTTTGTTTTAATTTCAAAAGTCTTTATCATTTGTTATTGGATAATTGATCCAAATGGGAACTTGGGCGGGTAGCCGTGAGATAGGAGGGCATCCTTCACCACTTGTTGATGAATGTTATCTGACTATAAAAATTAAGATTTAGAAAATGAATCTTAGCTATAAAGTAAATTGTTTTAGAACTTAGTATGAATATTTAAATGGAAAATGTCGCTTTATGCAAATTGAGCCATATAAGCCTCTCGCCGTTAAATCCTTACATGCACTATAATATGTTATTGGGTGTAACATGCGGAGTACATTCATTTGTACTCACGTTGCTTAATAAATTATTGATTAGGAGAAATGTACTGCGAGGAGAATGAGAACTTGGACGACTAGGCTATGCTCCCATACGATTGCCTATGGCGAATCGTGTGGTCTACCTTACTGCTTTGCTTTCGCCGTATTTTGCTTGTTGGCTTTATACCCCTTTTGTAACAAACCTTAATTATTATCAATGAATGATGCTTTATGGTTATGCTATTCACTTTTATTTACTGTGTATACTAGCTGTTCCTGAACTAGTGTATGAAACACAGAGAATCCGGGATTCTTCGCTCCTGGGTTCAACAACCTTGGCCCTAATGAAGCTTCGTCACTGCCTGGCATGTAGTTAAATAGCTTTTTCATGTAACTTGCTGAGTACGTTGTGTACTCAATCTTGCTAAATTTCCATCAGAAGGTGCATCAGAAGATTGAAGAACGCTTTGGAGATCATGTTAGGGTTGCGACTGCACTCAAGCTTTCCTGTGGAGGCTATTTGGTTCTTCTGAATGCAAGTTAAAGCTTTGGGCTTGAGATGCCCATTTTGTTATTGCAAAATAGCTGCTAAGCCATAATTCAATCAAATTAATGCTTTTTAAATGTTGGTAAGCAGGTTTGGTGTCATTTTGGTCTGCAATCAAAATCCTAGGCAATTGCGCAAACCGGGTACACCCTATTTGAAAAATATGGTCATTTCAATACTCGCTAAGTGTGACTGCATGTATCTGCATGGCTTTCCTATTACCAATAAAATAATCATATCAACACTTTAAAAAATGTGGAGAAGCAGGGTAGTGAAGCAAAAATTATATATACTAGTAGCCCGACGCGCGTTCAAACGCACGAAGCAATAGGCGCACTTGGGCGCATAGCAACCGAGGGGGAGAAGCCTGGTGTGCACCCGCGCCGAGACAGCCATAAAAGTGCACCCGCGCCGAGACGCAAGAGGTACACGCGACCGCATCGCTCGGTTCGATCCAAGGGCGGCAAGCGCATGTGGTCGATCGAAGGAACGACGAGGCAGCCGCGCGCTGGAGCGCGAAGCCAAGTGACGGCATAGAAACCAAAAATAAAATCGGATGGCCAAGGAGGCAGGACGCGTTTGATCCGACGGGGAAATGCAATAGGGGCGACGTGGCCTTCTTTCCACACGAGAACTTTCTCTCTCTTTCTACTGGAGGATACTCATATCTTCTTTTCTTTTCTTTTTTGAGAGTTTTTCATGAGAATCTAGGTACTTTCCTTGAAAAGGAGTATAAGAACATAGTGTTAGGAACTTGGAATGTTTGGGTTACACTGTTTGTAAGTTATAACATGAGAATAATAAAATTACACAGATTAAATAGCTGAAGTACTTTGCAAGGCTAAATCACTCCAGAGGATATGAAGTCCAATCCTATACAGGCTTATGTGTAATTGGTGGTAGATTCTTTAACAACTGCATGCGTTTAGTGGTTATTTTGCAGCATATTTTTCCAGCCAAGCATATCTAGATGATATAAAGATTGGTGTAACAGAGGATCCAACATGAAATCCAAACCTAGTGCTCTTATTATGGGGAATGACAATCAGATGATGTGTGTCATGACTTCATACGACAATCCCAGGCCACACTTGTCTTAAACAACGCTGTAGTAGCAAAAGACCTTATTACGTGGATTACACTGCATGCTAGCAAAACTGTCGTGCAAATCTTGCAAATTGCAAGGATAGGGGAGTTTGGAATTGCTTAGTGTTTCTTTACATGGACAATAAAAAAGACAAGATAATTAGAATACCCGCTCCAATAAAAAGCAAGTGCCATCTAAGTGTGTAGTAAAACTATTTTAACTTTGGCCAACTACATCGCTGTGAATGTTTAAATCACTCATGCGAAAATAATATGAGTAGACTTGTCTCGATAAGCACTTTAACAATACTATAAATTTACTAGGTTTTACTAATATAATACAATACA
The DNA here is from genome assembly GCA_036346405.1 of Phyllostachys edulis. Lineage (NCBI taxonomy): Eukaryota > Viridiplantae > Streptophyta > Magnoliopsida > Poales > Poaceae > Phyllostachys > Phyllostachys edulis. Next base: position 17,873,184 of record CM070568.1, read on the forward strand.
AATTGGTGATCGTAGTTATATTTTGAAAATAATATGAGTTAGAAAACTACACTTTCTGTGATCGAAGTGCTTAGAATCTGAAATGGAGTCTTCCAAAAAAAAAGAAGTGTTTTAGCCTTGCTTACTGCTTACCTCTGCAGTTTGTACCGCACGGCAGAGGGAGATGTGAACCTTGGAAAGCTGGAATCCGCTTTTAAAGCCGTTGGCTGCCGCCTAGGCAAGTAGGCAGCATCGAAACAACTCCATTTCGCAACTCCTAAAATTCCACGTCTCCAACCCCTCCCCTCTCCCTACACCATCCAAGAAGAAGAAGAAGCAACCAAGCCAAGCCAAACAAGAAGAGGGTAGGAACGATGATGCAGGGAGCGCTGCGAGGCCCCTCCGATTACTCCGAGGAGCCCCCTCGCCACCCGTTCCTCCGCATCAACGCCAAGGTCATCAACCAAATCGCAAATTCCCCATCCCATTTCATCAAAGAACTCACGATTTCCTCTCCCTTTTCGAAGCTTCCTTAGTTTTCTTGAGGTTGACATGAGCGAATCTTGCAAGCTGAGATGACAAAGCTGCTGCGATCTTGCAACGCAGGAGCCCTTCAATGCCGAGCCGACGCGGCGCGACCTGGTGGCCTCCTACATCACCCCCGTCGATCTCTTCTTCAAGAGGAACCACGGGCCCATTCCCATCGTCGACGACATCGATAGGTGCTCTGCTTTTGTTTTCTTTGCTCTGCTTCTCTGAATAATTGTCGTATTTTTTGTTTATTAAGAATTGCTGTTTTGTTATGTAAATTTGCAGGTACTATGTGACCATTGGCGGCCTCATAGACAGGCCAAGGCAGCTTTCTCTGGATGACATCAAGTGAGTGATGTGAAGAACAGTATGGTGGTATCTTGGCTTGCAAACTCTTTGAACATATGCCTGACAAAGCTGAATGTTTTGTGTGTTAAATTGCTTCGAATGCAGGAAGTTGCCAAAGTACAATGTCACTGCAACTCTGCAGGTGGATTTCTATGTTTCAGTGGTATTTAGATTCCCGGAACCGAATCGGTGTGACGTATTTCGACTTAGTTCAGTGTGCAGGGAACAGGAGGACAGGGATGAGCAACAGTAGGAAGGTGAGGGGCGTCGGCTGGGATGTTTGCGCTCTCGGGAATGGTTAGTATGCTGCGCGGTTGAGCCATCGTATTGTGTTAGAATTTGGCAGTAACAAAATTAGAATTTGCATTAAAAGTTTCCACTTAAGTGTACATAAAAAAGTTGTCTTAGCCGTCACTTTTGAAATGAGGAAAGTTCCATGAGATTAACGATAGATGTCTTATAAATGTTGGACATAGTCTGTTGACAAATTTTCAACGTCTTTAATGATCCAAACAAGTATGCTTATGCTTGTTAAGTTCTTGGGTCATCTAGGCTTACTACAAAGACTCTGAGTTGGATGCTTTTTTGGTCACTTGTTGCACATCGTTTCATAATCATTACGTTTATTGTTACTTAATATATGCTTGGTTTCAGCAACCTGGGGAGGAGCTAAGTTATCAGATGTGCTTCAGCTCGTTGGTGTGCCACATCATACTGAAATCACTCCGTCAGGAGGAAAGCATGTTGAGTTCATTAGTGTAGATCAGTGTCCTGTGAGTTTCTTGACTATTTTTATGAAAAATTATGGCAGACTTAATTCTTTGTATATAACAATTTTTCACAACATCGTTAGGAGGAAAAAGGTGGCCCTTACAAAGCATCAATTCCCTTAGGCCAGGCCACGAATCCTGCAGCTGACGTACTGGTTGCATATGAAATGAATGGCGAGGTACGAAACCACAAGTTGCCTTTATTTACTAGGAGAATCGTGTTTGATTATTCTCATTTGACTATCTGAGACTTAGACACACCATCCTGACAGGCCTCTGATATGATATTCTTGATTATTTCATATATATGTGTGCATGCTGATTTATATTCCAATTATGTTGTGTTACCAAGGTGCTCGAGCGTGATCATGGATACCCTCTCCGTTCCATTGTTCCAGGTGTTATTGGTGCTCGCTCTGTGAAATGGTTAGATAGAATTGACATAATTGAGGAAGAGTGTCAGGTGCGGTATGCTAACTTCACTGTTAATGTAATTCCCTTTTCAGTTTGGCAACATGACGAAAGAAACTCATCCGTTCGTGATGCAGGGTTTCTTCATGCAAAAGGATTATAAGATGTTCCCTCCATCAGTTGATTGGGATAATATCGTGTGGTCAACCAGGAAGCCCCAAATGGACTACCCGATTCAGGTGTCTTAATTATTAACCATCTTGTCTACTCACAAATTCACAATTCTATGACTAGTACTGATTCTCTGAATCTGCTGAAGAGAACATCGTGTTCATATGAGTGACAATTATGTGCATCTTTGTTTGTGGTAAACTGGTAATACAATATTTTATACAACGTCAGATTGGAATAAACTGGCAGGTATTCTACAGGTTGCTTATCTAATAAAGAAGGTGTAGGAATTGTCAATGACATCCTAAGACACTAACACATTGCTATTAATGAATACATTGAATCCCACTTCTGTTCTGTCATTTCATTTTCACTTAGAAGTTACTCTGTAATGTGTAATATTTCCATGACTGGATACTAATTGTTTTTTGAAACGACTCGTTTCTTCTAGTCTGCCATATGTTCTTTGGAAGACACCAATGCTGTAAAACCTGGACAGGTTATACGAGCTTCTTAACTCATCATATGCTCATCTGATGATTTCCGTTTTGCCGCATGAAACACCTCTTAAACTTCCACCAATATTGTGTTCTTCAGATCGCTGTTGCTGGATACGCCTTGTCGGGAGGCGGCCGGGGCATTGAGAGGGTTGACATATCCGCTGACGGTGGCAAGAGTTGGTTTGGTGCCCTCCGGTACCAGAAGGAAGATATCCCATATGTGTCTGGTGACATAACCAGTGACAAGTGGGCATGGGTTCTCTTCAAGGCTGTTGTCGACGTGAAAGGTGACATTGAGATTGTCGCAAAAGCGGTATTGTTCTTTCCTAGTTCATCCTAATACTGTTCATGTCACTGATCTTTACAGTTCTAGTTAAATACTTAATCCTCGGAATTGCTCATGATGAGAAGTGTGCTGAATCTAGTTGCTGTTCACCTTGCACAAACTCTGCAGGTTGATTCCAGCGCAAATGTGCAACCCGAGAGCGTGGAATCAATATGGAACCTTAGAGGGATTCTGAACACATGCTGGCACCGTGTTCGCCTTCTGGCTACACATAACATTAGAAGCTTAATGTGATAAATCCATCCATCCATGCATCTAATTTGATAAGGTTACAATTGCTGTTTACCACCCTATCTATTTTGCGTTGGTATTCGAGTTATGATCTATCTGCACTGAAGATAAGAGAAGCAAAAGGAATCAATAATGCTATATCTGGAAAAATTCTGGGTGTCTTGGTTGGATGTGAAATAAATCCCTTTCCGCCTTGTGTTACCTTGCCATGTACCACCAATTGTTGCCTGTGCTTTCTTCCTGTTCTTATCCTTTTTGAGAAACTATTGTGGGTTTGTGTGATTCCAGGGCTAAATCACTTTCTTGTCTAACTCTGTTCAATTTTGGAAGTGATAAATTTACTGCATTTCAGATTGGAAAATTGTTATCCTCTTTTGAAGTTGAGAAAATCGCAGTCGCCTACATGTGATTTGAAACTTGGAATCTTAAATTTGACATGAAGCATATCTCTATGACTTGTAGAGCTGGCTAAACGGGCCGTGCCTGATGGGCCGGCACGAGGCACGACACTATTGGCCTGACACGGGCCGGCACGGCACGACAATCGTTCTGAGACGGGCAAGACGCAAGACGATAGCTTTCGGCCGTGCTCGGCCGACACCCCAGAGACGACGGGTTTGTGCGCACTAAGACAAGACGAATAGTCTTAGGGCCGTGCAGCTCTGACCTGTACTACTGCATGGCCCGTTAGGCACAACACTGTTTTAATATACATATATAATTTTATTTTTATGTATTAATATTTATATGATTTTCTTTCCATTATTAATACTTATATGGTTTTATTTTGTAGTTTTTAAATTTTATATAGTTCATTTTATAAGTATATATAAATTTATTTTGGTTTTTCTAAATATATATATATTTTATAGGATTGTTTTTCAATTTTTCATGTCTTATGAGCTAAAAGACATGTTTTAACGAGCTAGCTATTTGAACATTAATAAAATTTTATTACATTTTCAATATGGTTGTCTCATTGTTTTTCAAATTTTCATGTCAACTTCTGAATTCTACACATTTTTCTAATTTTTCTGAAATTTTTTTGGATTTTTTTGGATTTTTTTCATTCTGACGGGCCAAATAGGCTAAACGGGCCGTGCCAGCCCGGCACAGCACGAAAGGGCGATGGACCGTGCCTGAGCCGACACCGCGATCCGTGGATCCCCGCAAGACACAAGACGAAATGAGTCGGGCGGAATGGACCAAAGCCGCCACGAGCCGTCTTGGGCCGGGCCGAAATACGCCCATTTGGCCACCTCCAGACTTGCAGCTGCGTGTCCTCCACAGACAGGACTGTCCAAATTGCCATTAAGCATTATGCACATGTATTGAGTTATGATGCTTGGCGGATCCAGACAAAATTTCTCACGGGCCAACTTCTCAGAAATATCAGAAAATTTAGAGGTTCCTTTCAAAAAAATACAAAGGATATATAGTCCCTCCGAGTCACAATATACGTTGATTTAGAGTTGGGCACAAGAACTAAAGGAGTAGGTGTATATTGTGTGTATTGAAGAGGTCTAATGGACAATATATATTTATGGTGTACAAGAGGGATATGCCATATATAGATAAGGCAATACCAAAGGCAGATAAGAAAATGCAAAAGAGTTCCTATTCTAATACCCCCTCAAATGCAAGACGTATGCAATAGCATTGCATTTGGAAAGAGTTGACACTAAAATATAGAAAATCCAAAGTCCGAGTCTTGATAATGTCGTTGTAGCATGCAGCTCTTGGAAAATATGTCGAGTATCAAACGAACTCCTCCCATCTGGGGTTATGCGACAACTCATAAAGCACAAGGTGCAGGGGCTGAGAAAGTAGTGATAAGCGGGAGCAAAGTCGACCGCTGTAACACACACGACTACGAAGATAATGAAATTGACAAAAATAGAGAAAGCTGTCAAATGAAGCCAAAGAGGAATAGTTAAAAGCATGGCAGCGCAGATCGAAACCCAAGACGGTGGCGGCGCCAAATAAGCACGACGGTCTTAGAAGCTCAGGGCGGCGGCTAAGAGAGAACCGACAGTATAATAACGACTTCTATGATCTGCACACGGCTCAGAAAGAAGAGCGGGAGCGGCGGTTGCTACCATGCATAAGGCAATTCCTATGCTTCTATAACTGACAATAAATTTGTGGACTTACATGGATTAGACGAACTCAAAGATTGAGTGATACAGACTTGGATAGACGCAACGGAAGAAAACGACACAAAGGAAGAAAAGACTTAAACAATAGCCAGCAGTAGATACCCGCAGCAACAGAAGACCCATCTCCTCGTCCAACCAGCATGCACCAGTGCCGAGAGAGGAACAAGTCCCTTGTAAAGCCCAAGAGCACCCTCAAATTGGCCAAACTTGGGGAGCCCATCACCCAACCCACGAGCAAATCAAGGTTGTGTCTTGCACACGGACTTTCACAGCTTCAAAGGGGCAGAGGGCTAAATCAGCAATAGAATCCCAATAGCATTCTAATCAGCAAGCACCAGTTCCATGTCTCCATCCATCTTCGCCTCCCCGACCAAAAAAAAACGCAAACGCGAGAGCGCAGAGAGTGTGCGTGAGGGAGGCGCAAAGAGGAAGGCCGGGATCCGGGCGGGACTAGCGCCCGAGAAGAGGATCTAGCCTTCTGCAAGCTCCGTGAGTGCCGATGAGTCATTGAGAAGGGAGGAGCACGAGGAGGAAGTCAAGGCGGCGCGACGTCAAATGAGGGCGACATCGAGGCGATGAGCGTCGGGGTAGTTGGCGACGTTAGAGACCGTACCAGAGCGGTGGCCTGGTCGAGTAGGGCGCGGATCCGGCGCGGGGACGCAGGATCCAGTGCGAGGATGTGGGATCTAGCGCGGAGAAGCCGAGGCGGCGTGGCTGGAAGCTTGAGCAGAGGAACCCGAGGCGATGGTGCACGCTCACTGGTGGCTGGGTCAACATTGTACATGGCGGAGCGGACATCCATGGAGACCTTGAGCCCCCCTTGAGAGGCAGAAGGAGTGCGGTTCGCGAGCTCCCAAAGCCAGATCCAATACAGATCAGACTTGGACGGCGGAGGGAGGTCTAGTATGTCGTCTTGCTCCTTGAGCATCCTGCTGTCGAGGAGGAAGACATCGAAGTCGAGCACAAGGCCACCCCCGAAAGCAAAAATCGGTCCTCCCGGGGGCAGCGGTAGAGGAGGCGAGTAGAGGCCTAGGAGGTTGCGGCGGCTACAGTAACCCTAACCCTAACCTTTGCTCTAATACCATGTTATGAATATTGTGTGTAGAGAACGATGTGTGCATGCAGCCCTGCATGTTGAGGTCGTGGCTTCTAAGCATTCATGATCTCCCAACGAGTGCACAAGCACCAGCATGAGGCAATTATTTTCTTGGCCCCAATACTCGGGCTGATCGACTTGGTCCACGACCAGAAAGAGCAGCTACCAAGAGAGCGACGTGCTCCATGGAGAAGGACGATGATCCACGGCGGCGCACAACCACACCCACACCTGATGGATGAGAGCGATGACAGTGAGGCGATAATGTCACGAGCACTGGCCCAAGCAGTGGTGTCCATGCCCTGGGCAACAGCAGCGACGCACGCAGGCTAGGTGTCATGAGGGATGGCGGAGAAGATCAGGAATGCATCGCCCAAGCCCTGTCGAGGTGGAGCAACTGGGCGATGATGGCGTGTGGCAAGGCGATGCGCTAGGCGATGCGGCCGCTGGAATTTTCGAGCAGAGACAGCGCGCCGGATGGATCCAAAACTGGCCGCCCCCGGGAGCGAATATTGCTCCTCCCGGGGGCAGCGGGTCGCGAAACACTAGCGGAGGCTAGGAGGCAGCGGCGGCGACTACAGTAACCCTAAACCTTTGTTCTGATACCATGTTATGAATATTGTGTGTGTATTGAAGATGCCCAATGGGCAATATATATGGGGTGTACAAGGGGGTTATACCATATACAGATAAGGCAATCCCAAAGGCAGATAAGGAAATACAAAAGAGTTCCTATTCTAACACCTATTCTAACACAAACATTCCAATTTATTAATGCAATTAATCAAAGGGCATAGCAGGAACAAAAGGGGCAAAAGTGCCTCAAAATTGTAGAGTGACTTATATTTTGAGATGAGTCGAGAAGGCTAAAACCACTTATATTACATAATTTTATGTCTACCTGCGTCTGTGCCCCCTAATCCTATAATACTATACAATTGGTCCTCACTAACTGTAATTGGTACTAATTTTCTCTTCATGGTGCACCACGTCATCCCAAATAATTCTAGCCGTTGGATCAAGATTGGGCTTAGGGTTTATGGTTACATAGATCAACCCATGAATGCTTGGCCTAGGTGTTGGGGTTTAGGGTTTAGGCTGATGTGCTAGAGCTTGCCGTCGGCCCCCCTCCCGTCTTCGCTGGCATTCTCGCGCATTGTTGAGTGGGTGGGGGACTCATTGATTTTCAGAAGTAATATTTTTATATAGTATTTTTCTGTTTTTTCCTAGATCAAGTTGTTCTAGTTTGTTCTTCTCTAGTGAATTCTTAGCCGGATTTTATTTACGCATGATGGGTTTTATTTCACTGATTCACCTAGGGTGCGTTTGGTTTGATGTATGAGGCTGTATGGGATGGTTCGGTACGGGAAATAAGGGCATTCACCTGTTTGGTTGCTTGAATGGTATCAAATCATCTCGGACCATCTGGTTCATATATTGGGAATATTCTCCGTAGATGTTGTATCCTCCCGTTCCACAAATTCAGCCGAACCACACCATTCACTTTCGTTCTCTCGCTCAACCCGCGCCGATGACGACAAAGACGCAAGCGAGGGAAGAGCCATGGCGAGCAGCGCCGCGGCGTCGGGCCAGCAGGTAGCAGTGGTGCCGGGCTGGAGCTGAAGGGCCTCGGGCCTCGGGCCTCGGGCCTCACGCGCACGAGGAGGAGCGCGACGGCTAGAGGCCGAGCCGCTGCACCAACCGAGCGACGGGGAGCCGGAGGAGGAGCGTCGTGCGCCGTGGGGAACTGGAGGAGGAGCGCTGTGCGCCGTGGGGAAGAACTAGCAGGCCGGGTGCTGGACCGAGCGACGGCGTGGCTCGGCCTCTGGCCGCCGCGCTCCTCCTCGGGGAGGAACACCGTGGGGAGGTGGAGGAGGAGCGCTGTGGAGAGCCGAAGGAGGTGCGCCGTGGGGGAGAACCAGTGGAGGAGGTGCGCCGTGGGGAAGAAACCAGCGGAGAAGAAGAATGGGGGAGCCAGGCCGGGATTAGGTGAAGAGGGAGATAGAAACAGGAAGGGGATTAAAAAATTTTGGTACCATCTCGTACAACCAACCAAACAAAACTCTGTATCAACCCAAACAACCAACCAAACAGACTGACTGTACCATCCCATACAGGACGATCCCATCCTACCCGTACCATCCCATCCCATTCAACCTCATCCCACCAACCAAACGCACCCCTAGATGACGACGGCGATGCCTACACCGAAGATCGACAACGGCTTGAGTTTGGTACTCCTCTTATTTTCTTCTGATGAACAATACTGCTACCGAGGCATAGGTCCTACACATATCAACAATCTACTTCATGTTGCTATGATCATCAGTAATCATGATGTCATTGCAAGATCCAAAGTCTTCGGCGAGGAAGATAAAAGTCGAGCTCATTCATCAAGCGAAGGACTTGATGGTGACATGTTGTTCATCTTGAATCTTTAATGTAAAAGTCGAGTACTTGTGTACTTTATCCATGAGTTATTAATGTAAATAAGAGGTTCTTTCTAAAAAAAAGGTATGTTTCTTCAGTTTTTGTTTGCTTTGGGTTGTAGTATTGGTTTCCATAGACGCAATTACATGAATCCCCCTATGCGCTAGTTGTTGTTTCTTTCGTGAGTAAATTTCGCAAAGCTACACATATGTTGCCAATACTATCAGAAAACTGCACCTTTAATGTTTCATTTCACAGAACTACACCTTTTGCACAAAATTTAATCACAAAAACCCATTCCGTCCACTCTCCCATTACTTGAGAGGGTGGGTCCACTTGCCGGCCTCATGCATGTTGTCTCCCTGTTAACCCATGCTGACATGCTCCCTCCCCTCCCGCTGACCAGCATATTATTAATTCGATATCCCCGTATCTATGATCGGTGAAACATGATCATCAATCAATACATGTGTTGGTCGATAAGTCAATAGCATCCCGACTATTGGCATTCGACCAGGGATACTTTTAGAATGATATTATACAATTGTCAAAGAGCTTCACCAACAAGTCACATACTTCTTAATCTTTGTAAATGATAATTCATCCAAGGAACATATTCTATAACTCATAAACATAGACGTAATATAATCATCTCCATGATTGCCTCTAGGGCTTATCACCAACAGTCTCCCACTTGCACTATAGTCAATCATACAAGTATCTAATACCCATAGCTCTTGTGTGCACCTTATGCTTAGGTTGCAGGAGAGGCTTTGTCAACAGATCAGCAACATTCAAATCCATGTGCACTTTGCATATTTTCACATCACATTTTTCAACAATCTCACGAATGATGTGATATCGCCGAAGTATGTGTTTGGACTTATGATACAATCTAGGCACTTTAGCTTGTGCAATGGCTCCACTATTATCACAATAGAGATCCATTGGACTGGAAGCACTAGAAACCACACCCAGTTCATAAATGAATTTTTTTATCCACACGGCTTTGTTTGCAGCTTCGGAAGCCACAATATACTCAGTCTCTGGTGTAGAATCAACAAATGTTCCTTTCTTGGAACTTTTCCAGCTCACCGCTCCTCTATTAAGATAAAACACAAACCCAGACTACGATCTGAAATCATCCTTATTGGTCTGGAAGCTAGCATTGGTGTAACTATTTACAACCAACTCTTTCTCACCGCCATAAACAATGAATGCATCCTTAGTCTTTTTTAAGTACTTTAGGATATTCTTGACTACTATTCAGTAACATTCACCAGGGTCTGACTGATATATGCTCGTAACACTTAGAGTATAGGACACATCTGGCGTGTACAAAGCATGGCATACATGATAAATCCAATAACCGAAGCACATAGAATTCTATTCATTTTGTCTCGCCCATCAGATGTCGAAGGACATTGACTCTTGCTAAGACTAATAACATGTAACATGGGCAAGAAACCTTTCTTGGAATCTTGCATGCTGAACCGCTTTAGCACCTTGTCAATGTACATATCTTTGCTTAATCCAATTAGCCTTTTAGATCTATCCCTATAGATCTTTATGCCCAAAATATATGTTGCATCTCCTAAATCTTTCATAGAGAAACTATTTCTTAATGAAGCTTTAGCAGATTCAAGTATAGGAATATCATTGCTGACCAGTAATATGTCATCCACATATAAGATCAGAAAAATAAGTTTGCTCCCACTAATCTTCTTGGAAACACAATGTTCTTCCTCGTTCTTGATGAAGCCAAACTCTTTGACTACGTCATCAAAACAAATATTCCAACTCTGTGATGTTTGTTTTAATCTATAGATGGATTTCTGAAGCTTGCATATCTTCCTAGCTTTCTGTGGATCGACAAAACCCTAAGGTTATATCATGTATACATCCTCACTTAGGTTTCCATTTAGGAAAGATGTTTTGACATCCATTTGCCCTATCTCATAATCAAAATATACAGCAATAGTTAGAATGATTCGGATAGACTTGAGCATAGCGACGAGTGAGAAGGTTTCATCATAGTCAACACTTTGAATTTGTTTGAAACCCTTTACCACCAATTGTGCTTTATGAATGTGAACATTTCCATCCGTATCTAACTTTTTCTTAAAAACCCACTTGCACTCAATGGTTTTAACACCATCAGGTGGATCAATCAAGTTCCAAACTTGATTGTCATGCATGGATATTATTTTAGATCTCACGGCTTCATGCCATGACTCAGAGTCTGGACCCATCATCGCTTCCTCATAAGTTCTAGGCTAATCATTATCTAATAATAAAACATCAAGCCCATACCTTGTAGGCAATTGACGTGATCTTTTAGATCTACGTGGGGTTGATGCCTTATCTACAGGTTCTACAACATTTTGTTCATCCTATAGAAGTTCAGTAGGAGTTGAAGCACTTTCAGATGTTTCCCGAATTCCTTCAAGTTACACCTTGCTCCCACTGACTTATTTGGAAAGAAACTCTTTCTCTAAGAAGACACCATTTTGGGCAACAAACAATTTGTCATTATCCCGCTTATAAAAGTAATATCCTTTAGTTTCCTTATGATACCCCACAAAGAAGCATTTATCAGACTTGGGTGTTAGTTTATCAGACGTCAAACGTTTTACATATACCTCACAACCCCATATCTTGAGAAAAGACAATCCAGGACACTTCCCGGTCCATATCTCATATGATGTCTTCTCTACCGTTTTTTATGGAACCCTGTGTAAAGTGAAATCTTTTGTTTCTAGAACGTATCCCCGGAAATATAATAGAAGATCAGATTGGCTCATCATTGACCGAACCATGTCCAACAATGTCTAGTTCTATCGTTCGGACACCCCATTCCATTGAGGTGTTCCTGGTGGAGTTAGTCGTGGAACAATTCCACGTTGCTTTAGACGACCACCAAACTCATGGAATATTCATCTCTATGATCTGATCGTAGATATTTGATTGTCTTACCAAGTTGATTTTGTACCTTATTTTGAAATTCCTTGAACTTTTCAAAAGATTAAGACTTATGCCTTATTACGTAGATATAATCATATCTACTAAGTCATCAGTAAAAATTATGAAGTACTGAAAACCATTTCTAACCAAAATACTCATTGGTCTACATACATCCGTATATACAAGGGCCAATAAGTCACTTGCCCTCTCACCTGTTACCGTGAAAGGCACCTTTGTCATTTTGCCAAGTAAACAATATTCACATGTTTCAAATGATTTAAAATCAAATGAGTTTAGAAGATCATCTTTATGGAGCTTCATCATGCGCTTCTCATTTATATGACCTTTATAACAATGCCAAATAACAGTGGGATTCAAATCATCAGGTCGAAGCATCTTGCCATTAATGTTATAGACAGACACATCTTCAAGATTCAAAATATACAATCTATTCACCAATGGGGTATTAACATAAAGCATATCATAAAAATAAATTAAACAATAATTATTCTTTATTCTGAACTCATAACCTTCTGCTCCTAAATATGAAGCAGAAATAATGTTTTTGCTTAAGGCAGGAACATAATAACAACTAGTTACATGCCCGTGCGTTGCAATGGATAAAAAGAATCATACAATCGATGTTGTTGTGAATTAAAATTGTAAGCTCAATTGATGTATCTAAACCCATGATTCAATAAATGAGTTAAGAAATAGCTCATTTCCTAATATACATAAGAGTGAACAATAGTTAGTATTAAATGGGCATACATGTTGGTCATAAAGACATGTGCTAACTGCCTGGGACTTCTCGAGATGGACATTAATTTGATACTTTTTGGATTATAACATGTTGATAATCATGATAAAATGAAATTTACAATAACTAAAAAACACTTGGACAAGTGGATCAGGTACTAACATCTAGTGCTTAACACACTTTCTTCAATTCTTCTTATCTAATCAGTCAGTAAATTAAACTGGAGAGAGGGCCAAGTGATGGCAATTGGTTGGTGAAACTACTATTGCAACATGCCCAGTGAAGGGAATAATAATCACTCGCATCACAGCTTTCACAAGCCACAGATCTATGGTGGCTACTTCATACCTCCTTGACTTGCAATCTACCTCGCCGCTGAAGCTCGTATAGCATGAGCAGTGCTGCAGAGTCCTGGGAGCTCTTCTTATCTGCACGTCGGTATCCTGTGAGGCTGATCACATCAGTATTTGCTATGTGCAACGTTATGGTTGAAGAAAAAGTGAACCCTTGGGGTGCAGCTTTCTCTGACGAATCACCAGAGGGCACGCTGCTATCGCAAAAACAAGAAAAATAGTTGGTTATTTTACACACGCAAGTTAACTAAAAGGGTACTAACAAAATCAAACGTAGGCATTGGCCATTGTAACTTTTTTACATAGCTCAAACAATGCTACGCGAGGTCCTCCTTTACTCATTTTCAGCATCACATGCACCGCACAAATAAGATAAAAAATACCGAATTCTATTAAACTAATAAATGTGATGTGCATAGATGAGGTCCAAATATGAATGAAGAACACGTAATAACAAAAAAATAAAAAGAAAACTACTGAGAACTGAAAACATGCATGGTTTATCAAGAACGAAACCAACAACTATTCTTGAACCAGTCAACTCCTTTACCCTGGTTGATTTTGGAATCTGTGTATCCGTTAAATCAAGAAAGTTGTTGGAACGATCTACGCTACCACATTGTTTTTTCAAATTGTTTCATTCTACTTGCATCCTTTGGGATTAGAAGTCGTTTTTCCTGCCAGCAAGAATAAACATTCAGTTGCTAGCCCGTAAACAATCTTTGTAACATGAGATACCTCAAGATCCTTGATTAATAAGGAAGCTGCATGTGCTTTACCATCTTTTATATTCTTGCCACAACCTTGCCTCACAAGGAGCATTTCCTTGAGTTGTACATCAAGAGTAGCCATTATTTTGTCTCCTTGATCTCTGCAGTTAATTCATACAAAGTACCCATTTTTGTCACACCATTCCAGAAGCTCTCTGAATGGTGCTAACTCCAGGTTCTCAAGTGTGACAATAGGAGTAAGGAGAGGTTTGAAAACACCCCAAACTACATCCAAATCAATTTTGGTGTCTATAAGAATTGCACCCACGATACTTTCTAAAATATCACTAAGAACCTGCATGACAAAGGCAAGAAAAATATGATATCTTCATGTAGAAAGTTGGTCCAAATATAATTAGTATATGAAAATCCGGACAAACAAGACAAAAAAATATGCATAACAATAGAATACCGATAAATTGAAAAGGAAAGTAATTATGTATTAATAAAAGAGTCCTAATTGAAAGCACATGTCATTCATATGATGTGAAACACTAACCAATCGATTCTATGTTATCTTGATCAAGGTAGGAGTAAACCACACACACATCAAAACAAAGGAAAAAGAAACATACATTACGCCCTATTGATAGTCCATTGGATAAAATGTCAATTTTATCCATGGATGAACTTTCTAGTCTATTCACATATTCAGTAATTTGGGCTAGTAAGAGCCCAGTGGAATGCTGGAGAAAATGGTGGAATTTATGCTTTACTACAACTTGTGCGAAGTTTTCATTATTTACTAATGCAGGCTGTAAATCTATCAATTCTCCCTCAGCAGAGTCTTTATGCCTATTGAAAAGATGCCGCGTTAATAGTATCCATGATTGCATCACCAAGGAACTCAAGGCGTTGAAGAAAAAAGAATGTTGCACATTAGAGAAATTGCATACAATTAAAAGACACCTAACATGAAGAACCATGTATATAAAGTCCATGTCAATTCAATACATGGTAGCAGTATCTAGCTCCTAATTCCTATGGTGATGAGTGCGTGGGAGCCTCTATCAAAAGACCTTTCACTGAAAAAACATAGCCTAGTTTTGCTTCAAGCATTTCAATTTCATTAACTTTCAGAAGATAAGTATGCATCGAAGCACTTAAGATGGCACACATAACCAAGTCTTCCTCAATTTCAACCTCAATCCCCAACCAGTTGAGAACAGCCATGGCTGCTCTTAAGCCACCTCCTACATAATATGGAGGGTCAAATGGAGCATCATGTATGTAACCCTATGGATCATATCCACAAATTACCTATTAGCTTACAATGATATTAAAGCTCACAATGTTCAACAAATACAATATTTGTATCTATTTCCATGATGAGAAGAAATTTGCCTGTATATTGCATTCAATTCCAGGCCTATGAAGTGTGGCATTACATATTATATGAGTCCTTCCGGATGACAATTGCCCCTCACGCTTATGAGGAAATTTCAAGAAAGATGGCAACTCAATGCATACTTCAGTACAGAGTCCCCCAAAAATTATAAACGCTCCATAGAGAAGTCCTTAGAGTATCTACTTGTCGTAATAGCTTCTAGAATACGAAGAATTTATGCAAATTGATCATTTCATTTCAAGGAAATAATAGGTGTATGTATAGAAGCGACCAAACATATTAACCTAAATTCCTTACCAGGAAGCTTGATATATTAGAATCGCCAAATGCAATTTCACTTCTTAGTTGATTGGCCAGCCTTAATGATTATACAATACATCAGAGCTGGAAACAAATAGAATGCGCTCAAAATGTTCACAGATAAATCAAGGGGAATTAGCAACTCCGGAGGCATGTGAACACGATTGTTCATCTTATTTACAGATGATGTGCCATTATTTTTCTTTTCCACAACATTACCTACAAAAAGCAACAAGCAAGCATAAACAATGAGAGCAGCCTATATAATAAAGGATCTAGTATAATCAAATGAGCCTAGATCGTCTCTGTGATGGCGAGCGTGTGAGATGGTTTCTCATTGGCATGAGTTTTTTTTCCTACGTGGTGTGCGAACGATTCGGCCCACATGGTTGACGACATGCAGTGCCTTGAGCTCTCCCACCTCACTGTTCATTGGCACCACCGCCGAGCCCATGCTCTGCTACCTCACCATCTGGGTCGATGAATTGGTGGGCGGGGCGGGATGGCGTTGGCGTGAGGAGCTGCGGCTTTAGGGGCGGGGCGGATGGGGCAGATCTGGAAGAGGCGGGCGGCACGGGTTGGGGAGGAAGAGAGGGAGGACGGTGCGGGTGGGTGGGGAGGAAGGGAGGTGTCAGTGGGGAGGCGTGAGGACAGCGCGAGTGGGAGGGGGAGAGAGAGAGAGAGAGAGAGAGAGAGAGAGAGAGGGGAGGGAGGGCAGCTGCGTGAAGCGCTAGGGTTTCTGGGTGCTGCCCCACCTGTCGGCGCAAAGGGGGTTAGTGGTGGGAGAACAAGAACGCATCACTCACCACCACTAGAGTCTTTTTAAGTATTAAAGATTATTTAATTCCATAATTAATCCTAAAGGTAAAGCTAATGGCAAAGTGCTGACAGCCAACGCAGCAACTCTTGCTCCATTGCCCACGCGAAGATCAACCTTGTCTCTTGCCAAACTTCTACTCCTTATCAGTCCCTGTATCGAATTGCAAACATAATTAACTGATCCGGTATCAAATACCCAAGAACTTGTATGAGAAGTGACAAGATTAATTTCTATAACATTTCTACCTGAACGGGAAGTCTTACTTCCTTTGTTCTTTTTTATCTCAGCCAAGTACTTCTTACAATTCCTCTTCCAATGTCTAGTCTCATGATAATATGGTAGCATTCTGTGTCAGGTTTAGGGTCTAGCTTGAGCTTCTTAAGCTTAGCTTTGAGACACTCGATCTCATCTTGGGTCTTTTCTATGCCCTTTCCCTTTCCCTAAGACTAACCCTTCTTCTTGAAGCTAGTACTCTTTTGAACCATCATCACATGATTAGAACTTTTCTTGATGCTCTCTTTGGCACTCTTTAAGCATGGCATGCAACTCGATCATTGGCTTTTCCATACTATTCATATAAAAATTCAATATGACTGGCTCAAAACTCGCAAGGGATGATTAGAAAATCACATCAGTAGCCAACTCTTAGCTAAGGGGAAAACCATGCTCTTTTTAAGCTCTTAATGTGACCAATCATCTTAATCACACGAGGACTGACTGGGCTACCTTCTGTCAGCCTACAAGAGAACAATGCCTTGGAGGTCTTGTACCTCTCTACCCTTGCTTGGTCCTAAAACAAGCCTTTCAAACCCACAATTATATTGTAAGCATCCATTGTCTCATATTGCTTCTGAAGCTTGGGGCTCATGGTGGCAAGCATAAGGCGATGTATATCAACTGTGTCATTGCAATGCTTCTCATAAGCATTCTTTTTAGTACGAGTAGCATCTGCATCTGATTCATTAGGATAGTGACCCTCTAGAACATATTCCTTGTTTTCTTGTTTGAGAACAATTCTCAGATTACGAAACCAATCAATGAAGTTTGTTCCATTCAGTTTTTCTTTCTCAAGAATAGAACGCAAGTTAAAGGTAGGTGTGGAGTAAGTACTAGGTGCCATGATCTACAATAGAAAATATGTATATGAAAAAATTTAGCACTATGTTTTTGTAAAATCTTCTATTTAACAATTTCACAAAGATACTCTTACTATATGTTCTAAACCAAGTTTCCCTCTAACTTCATATAGTAGGTTGAAGATCCATATTTCATTAAGTTCTAGTGAGCTTTTGCATCACTACTAGAAACCTAGTGACTTAGGTAAGCAACCCCTTGCTAATCATATCCCATATGACTCTTGTTTGTTGGGTGACATCAATATGCCCTGACGACCAATACTATACCCCAAGGTCTAAAACCATTTTGATAGCCATGACAAGTCAAACCAAAACTATGCATGCAGGTGTCCGACACTCACTCCATCTTATTAAGATAGTTAATGGCACCCCACTTTGGTAGATCTACCAATTAATGATCAAAATCGTGACAGGCGCAACAATTGGAAAGACATCAATTTTACTTAATGTTTCTTGAGAGATACTATTCTATCATGTCAAAACTTCTCATGATAAATAACATGATCAATAGTATAACATGAACAAAAATAAACATTCACAGATAATCACATTAAATTGTGAAATAGTATGGCTCTTCATATGACAATCTCCATCACCATACTTCTTGTCCAACGAGCCACCATGTTTGAAGTCATCATATTCATCTACTAAGCTATTACTCCTAAAAGCTAGAAATGAATTACATATGAGAATATTAAGCATCATATATCGACACATAAGATGTTATACAATAATATATAGCTCGATGGCTATAATTCAGCATGACACTGTAATATTCCATTTAACCCTGGAGGACTATATGATTTAGAAAGGAATTAACCTAGTATTATCATTGAAATTTCCAAAATTAGGGGGGGGACCTGGGTCAGAGGCCCAAGACTCCTTTGGCCCATTGGGGGCGGGGGTAGCCACCACTTAAAAGAAGAGGGGGGCTGCCCAAACTCTAACCCTAGCCTTCCCCCTTGTCCCCACACCTCCCCTTGCTGCTGCTCCCCAGTAGCCACCTCCCCTTGCTGCTACTCCCCAGCAGCCGCCTGCCCTTGCTGCTGCCCTTGCAGTCACCATTTCCTCTCCCCCTTGCTGCCTCTCCAGCAGCCTCTCCCCCTTGCTGCTGTCTAGCAGAGGTTCAGCCAGAGAAAGAAGGGGAGGGAAGGAGGAAGAGTGAAGAGGGAAAAGAGGAAGAAAGAGGGAAGGATCTCAGGGAAAAATTCGTGTTTTGGCTTCATGTCTCCGAGGGTAACGATCTGAACCGATTATATTTGTCCTACGTTAATCTCCATTCTATTCTTAGGACGTTTGACAATGGAAAGAGTAGATGATTTTCTATCCAGGTTCATCAGGATTAGGGCATAACGTTGCAGGGATTATTAGGGGTATTTATACTTGGAGTTAGAGTTCGGTGTAATTAAAGAAAAGTTAGATTATCGCATTAGCTTTTCAGAAAGGTTTGGATTGTTAAAAATGGAGTAGCGAGCAAGAAGATACAGCCTTTGGAATGCTGCTGTCCAGAATCAGAACGTAGATGGTAGACTTCGTGAAGTTGGGTCAATTTCATGTAGAAATTGGTAAAATTAAATATTTGTGTCAACTTAGATATTGTAGAAAATCTTGTGAGGTTGCCAGAACTGATATTATTCATATATGTTCAAGTTGTAGAATTAAAGATATAAAAATGTGAAATGGACTGTTTCGACATAATCTGGAACTGTCTTCGAGTAACAAAACAAAATAGAAAATGGTAGAATCAGAGTTTTGTCATAACTAGGAAAATGTAGATTATTCGTGAGGATTCCTGAAAGTCTTGGATGACTGAAGTTGGAGTTTAGATGAGTAAGATATGGCCATTTTACTACTTGGACAACGGGTAGTGTGTCCGATACTTTGGGGTTAAAAAGGGGTCGGTTTGGCGTAGAGGTGCGATGACGGTTAGAATAAAATGTCGGTGCTATAATGTATGATTTTTGAGATGTGTTTTGAATTGTTGTCCAGGGAGTGTGACCTCTTGTGCACTGTCGCCGTAGCGCTATTCGGCGTCACAAGGATAAGGAGGCAAGTGCATAGTAGACGGTGTTCATTGGTTACATTGTATGCTTTACCATTTATTACCATTATGTTGCTGTGTTTTTGCTTTATTTAATTGCATGTAATGTGAATGATCATAAGTTATTTGGTTTTTATGGATATGAGATGGAGGGTTGATGATTAATAATGATGAATCTATGATTACTTGTGCATTCATTTACATCATTGCATATGAGAAGGTGATCATGTTGATCACAACTCCACAGGATTGGAGGAGGTCCTTGATTCTTGAGGAGGACGGGATTGAGAGTGCATCATCGATGGATGAACACTCATGCTATACCGGTATATACAAAAGAAGTGCATGTGGACATATAGTGTAGAGATGCATTGAATGAAAAGTAATTGGTGAATGTGTATGAGAATAAAGAAAGAGAATTGCATGATGGAGCATGAGAATAAACAAAAGTGAACCATTGATGTTAATGATGATATTGTGTACAGATGTTTAAATATTGTTCATTGTTTACTTCTGTACTTGTTGAGTTGTGGACTCACCCTTACTTTACTGTTGTTTTAGGTGATCGTTGACGACGCTTCTTGGGAAGGGATAGCAATTGGAACATGACATACACTCGATTATTTGATCATTGTCATGAAGCAACCTTACCTTAGCGTGACGATTTAACCTCTTAGGCTGTGATAGACATTGAATGATTCTAGATGATTGGTTGGAACTTGTTATTCATCAATAGTCTCTTTTGGATTGGTTTTACTTAATTCTTGAGCTCTTATCCTACGTTACTCTCTAGAATTTAAATATCTGTGCTTGCCATGTCGTTATTCTTATGTTATTGTGACTCGTGGATGGGTTTTAGTACTATACTGCTTGCTGGAATTTATTGTTAGTTGCTGTTAAAATTAGTAGTTAGGGTCTTTTGGTGGCATTCCGGGCTCAGTGTTGGGCCGGGGTGTTACAGTTGGTATCAGAGCGGGCTTTAGGTTCGTGATGAATATATTAACAACTTAGGTAACCTAAAATTGCTAAAATTTATTTTATGACTAGTAAAATCAACTAAAATTTGCTAATGGGTCATGACTGGGGTGTTACAGACACGCAGGTCACGAAAATCCATACATGCAGCACACACACAATGGGTCAAACTATTCACATCAAACCCCGCAAAAGAGCTATGAATAGAATCTAATTCTATTGGGCGATATGAACACATAATACTATATAACGTGTCAATGATTACCTAGCATAACAGTCCGAACCAATCTGATCAGCGCGTCCATATGGCTATGTATCACGGTACACCCCGATGGAGGAATTTCGACTGGTAGGGGTATCATGCAATGCGACCATGAAAAAGCGCAATAATCATCTGGTACCATCATCTCATACCTCCCACAAGCCCATATACTATCGCCGAAACCGAATGATCTTATCAACCGGCGCCTAAACCAGTCCATCTATATGAACCGATCTAGGTTACCATATCAGAATTGTAATAGATCCAATATACTACTCTCACATATCTGGTATATGCAACCAATCTAGATCAAATACTATACAAGATGACTTTGATACCACTGAAGGGATACATGTAGGCTACACTAGTGCATAATTCAAAATTCTACCACGTAAACCAGGAAGCCATACAAGTAGATCATAGATCATTACCACTAGATGCGTAGTGTAGCAGAAGAATAGTTGGAGCAGCCTGATCCAACATCGAATGCGTCGATGTAGTGGTCATAGTCGATCGTCTAACATCCTTGGCACCGATCATTTTATCTAGCAACCTATCATGTTCCTTGCATAAATCGCGGATCGTCCCCAATCAGCGCAGAAATAATCACAACAGTGCCTCTACGGTATCCACATGTCAAGGGTGGAACGCCATACACTGGTGTGCTAACACTAGCATGCACGGCAGAGCCTTTGGGGAGGTGGTGGCTAGGGTTTTGGTGGTGCAACTCTTGGTTCCCAATAGCCCCAAGCATCCCCTTATAAAGAACCCATAATGGATCCTATCCGAATTGATTTGTTCCAACCCGTTAAGTGCGTGACCCTGTAGGTTCAGGCTTAATCGGTCGTGATTCGAAAACTCCTTTCCAACCAAAACTCGGTAGCGGTTACTAGCAAGACATAACGACTCCCGAATTCACATAAATATTATATCGGTTGAACCTTATGCAATATGACCTGCGACCAGGTCCTTATCACTTATGACCAGCTCGTATATCTATACGTCCAGTTCACATCTAGTCACGACCAGTTCGTAACACCTTACGACCAGTTAGTGATCATGTATGACCAGCTCACGACCAATCCGTATCTCCATATGACCTATTTTTATCTGGTCGGACTGAACAACTTGCTTGCGTATTCTCCTTTTGCCTCACAATATCTGGTTGAACTCTAGGTGAGATATCTATCATCCATGGACTGTTCAATACATTCTCAATCTAGTGATGGATAACTCTGTGTGGTCGACTCTTCGACCACTAGTGGCACGGCCATGCACTTTCTTTATTCGACCACATCGAGGGGCCAAGAGATATCTCTCCTGTTATGTTAGGAGGGGCAAATCTTATATCCGATTAGTCACATCCCTCGCATATTTCATAGCATACCCGAAAGCTACATTTATAACTACCAAGTTACGGAGTGGCGTTTGGTAACCCTTAAGTGTACTATTACACATGTAGAAAACCATGCTGACCTCAGATCTAAGGATTATACATCATCATTGCTTGAGACCAACTAATGACACATAAAATCATAACAATCTCAATAGTGTCTCAAGGTGGGTCAATCCAACACCATGTTCTCTAACACGTGCTCACATTATTGATTCGATATCCCCATATCTATGATCAGTGAAATATGGTCATCAATTAATACATGTCCTGGTCAATAAGTCAATAGTGTCTCGGCTATTGACATCCGACCAGGGATACTTTTCGAATGACATCATACAACTATCAAAGAGCTTCACCAACAAGTCACATACTTGTTAATCTTTGTAAAGAATAATTCATCCAAGGAATATATTCTATAAAAAACATAGATGTGATACAATCATCTCCATGATTGCCTCTAGGGCATGATTGCACTAAAAAATATTTCCTAGAACACCAGTCACTAAAACTGAGGAGAAACCTGATGACAATGTTTGAACTATCCAACCAATCCATTGTTCATTAAATCCTTTCTGTCTCATGACTGCTACAATCGTGGAATGATCTATAGTGTCAAAAGCTTTCTCAAAATCCAACTTTATGTTTATTATCTCTCTTTTGCTTTGCTTGCATTGATAAATGTATTCAAATGCCCATGCTAGACAATCTTGTATGGTTCTACTTTTCAAAAAGCCATAATGATTTTGATGTACTAACTTCAGTATAACACACTACAAGCAATTGGCTAGTAACTTTGTCAGTAGCTTTAACACTGAATGATGGGCCTCTAATCACTCAAAGTTTCAGGAGTCTGCTTCTTTGGTACCAGTGTTATATAAGAACCATTAATACATGGAATGCTTCCATGGCCTTCGAAGAAGTCTTGACATAGTGCATAGGAGTCTTCTGCAATTATATTCTAGCAAGATTTCGTGAACAACCCATTAAACCTATCTGGCCTTGGAGCCTTGTCCAAAGGAAGTAGTGTGATTGCCTCATCTATTTCGTGCTTAGTGAAAGGTATTGTAAGTTCTTCAAGCCCTTCCACTTGATTCATTAACTCATCCAATGCAAAATGCATGATAAGTGCTGAGGTGACTCCCATTCTGCCTTTGAATGCAGTCCAAAGTGCTACAACTTTCTCATTGTGATTAGAAATGCTTTTACCAACCTCCCATATTAAATGGGCTATTGAATTCCTTCTAAACCTTTTAGTGGCCATAGCATGAATTTTTTTGTGTGTGTTTTCATCACCAAAATTAACCCATCTTATTGTGCATCTTTCTTCCAATAGATTTGTTTATGGTATAATAGTCACAAAAGATGCTTCTTGAGTATGTTTTGAAGTTGAACTCAGTCCGAAAGAGAGGGCGGCATTCTTCTAAGGTGTCCATGAAAAGGATTGTCTTTTCACAATTTTGGATTATCTTGGCTAAGTTAGAGATGTTTTTGCTCCAGATCTTGAGGCCTCTCCTCAGGTTTTTGAATTTTGCAAAGATTCTCGTAGCCAAGCTAGTTGCATTTGTTGGCAAATTCCAATAAAACCACACCACCTCTTTGAACCCTAGACAATCAACCCAATAGTTTTCAAAACGAAAGATTGATGATCTTGGAATGGAAGTTTCTATGGCAATCACACAAGGAGCGTGGTCAAAGATATTCTTGGCCAAAGCATGTACCATGGAGTTAGGGTAAGCGAGGATCCATGAATTAGTTGGAAAAAACCAATCCAGTTGTTCCAAAAGAGGATAATCCTACATATTACTCCAAGTGAAAGATCTTCCCTTAAGTGGAAGTTCTATAAGTCCAAGGTGACTGATGATAGTGTTGAATATCATGATGTCATTCATGTTTGCTCCTGGTCTGTTTCTATTCTGCATTGATCTGATGAAATTAAAATCCCCATAAAGATCCAGTTCTTGTAATCAGTGACATGAAGATTGAAAGCCAATTTACAAAATCATCTCGTGGTTGCCCATAACCAGGACCATAAATATTCAAGAGAATCTAGGTGTTTAAGGTTTGTGTAGATTTGAACTCAACTGAGAGAGCATAGGGAAGTTGATGAACATTTCTAGAAAACACAACACTATTCCAAAGAGTTATAATACCACAAGAGGCACCATTAGCAGGAGAGTGTTGGCCCAAACCGAAGAAGAAAAGCTTGCTCGGCAGAAGCAACTGCTGAAAGCCGATCGAAGATAAAGCACACACTCGATGTAAGCAAGAGCTCACGCAGACAAGAATCAATAGAAAGAGTTTTGGTGCTGCACTACAGCTTTTCCGATTTTCTTTACTCTATTGCTTCTCACGTTTCTTTCTTCAGTTTGGGCCAACAATTGGTATCAGACCCTCAAGAGCGAGTTCGAGGGGATGTGCATGAAAGAGATAGAGTCGATCGATGGCTTCATCATGAGGTTGATGACTATTGTCAACCAGATCTGAGCCTTGGGGGACAAGACGGAAGAAAGCTATGTTGTGAGAAAGTTCCTTTGGGCAGTCCCCAGAATTTTTTTCAAATCGTCTCCACATTGAGCAGTTCGGCGACCTCAAGGTGATGACGGTTGAGGAGGTGATCGGCCGTTTGAATACGCACATGGAACAGATCCAAGGATCTGGCGGCAGCGAAGATGAGCACCTGTTGTTAACCCGTGCCGAGTGGGAGGCCCGATCGTCGAAAGGAAAAGGCAATGGCTCCTTCGGCGGCTCTAACGGTGGTGGTGACCGAGGCCGCAAGAATCAAAAATTCGACAAGAGAGAAGGTGTGATTCTACAATTGTCAGGACTACGAGCACTTCGCTTCCAAATGCCGTAAGCAGAGGAAGGAGAAGGTGGAGGCGCATTTAATTAAGGCAGTGTTGCTCTAATGCCGAGTCGAGTCCGAAGAGTTGAGTGCGGGAGTTGAGGAGATGTGTTCGCCGTCCTGAGTCGAGTCTGTGGAGTTGAGTCCAGGACGTTGAGGAGATGTGTTCGCCGTCTTAAGTGGAGTACGAGTTGGGCAAGTCGTAGTTGAGATCGACTGTCTCAATGAGTAAGAGTGCAAGACATGTTTGAGTTGTGCCACCATCTCTGGCCGAGTGTGTGTGAGCCAAGTTGAAGTTGAGTTCAACTGGTAGCTGGGTTTTAAGCTGAGTACGTGTCTATGTATCCTGAAGATGCAAGATTGGATTGCGCGAAAAGAATAACAAAAAACAAGATTAAGGGGGTGAATGTTAGCTATAATCTTGTATATGGTAGGGAGTGTCTGTTTCCTATTCTCCATATGTAATCCGAGTAGAAGAAGTTTCTAAGTACATGAGTGAGTCGGAGAGTTACAGGCTATATAATCAAGGGCCCTAACAGCAAAGTGAGAAAGTAATATAAGAAGCAAAGCAATAGAAAGAAAAAGCAATAGAAAACACTGCATGCAGCGGCCCAAACAAATCTTTCAACCGAGTTGCTTCTAGTGCATGTGTCTTGCTTCATCCAGCGTATACATGTGTGTTCACGTTTCATCCGTGATCGACTTCCAGAGAATTCTTGCATGTGTGTGCTTCTTCCAATAGGATCATTTCCATCACGTGAATGCTACATCTTCGATTTGGTTTCCAATGCCATCAAGTTTCTTGTAACATCCCAAATCTGGGTGTGTGTTTCAAATGTAAAAAAATGAGTAGAAATTAAAACTTTTCTTGCATCTTGAAGTTTTTGAACTTTTCTGTAATTCTTGTAAAGGAATTGTGGAATTCAAAAACTTAAATCTCCAATTGACTAAAGTCATGACCACCTTGTGAGAATCTTGTGTTCAACCCCTGAAAATATTTTTCCTTGGTTCTAGGGATGCTGTGTGACTCCTCTGAAAAATTTCATAATTTTTAGAAATTATTTGATAATTTTTAAGGGGCAGTCAAACCAGTTTGACTCTTGGTCAACCCCTAGAACAAACCTTGAGAAATTTCTGGAGAAAAATACAGTGCATAAAAATCTCTAGAAAATTTATGTAAGGTTGATCCTGGAGTAAGGACCTCTAGTCAAAATTTCAGAATTTTTGGAGTTAGTTTGTTACCTCTAAAAATTCTTCCAAACTCAGCTTTGAATTCAAACCCTAGTCAGTTACTGTTGGGCGGGTCAGGCTCGAGCCAATTGACTCGACCCAATCAACTAGCTGCACTCGGGCTCGATCGTTTTGGCGTGTGGCTTTTGGACCGTTGGATCTCCATTAGGCGGCCCACGTTTGCGTAAGCTTTCGGTTTCCAATCGCTTGTGAGCCGTTGGATCTCGATCCAATCGTTGGTGTTTGGCCCGTGCCTGTTGGTTGGGCTCAACCCATTCCTTTCTGTTCCGACTCGGGCCGCTTTGTCGTTGTGTCGCTGCCGGTGGGCCCTCGCGTCGCTGGTCATCTCCTTCCTCGGTCGCTCACTCGAGCACGAGCGCCATGGCATGGGCAGAGGAGGGCGTAGTGCCTTGTCCACTCCATGGAGTCCTGCAATGACTCTTAGCATTTAATGCTCGTCAATGGTCGCCCCCGAAGTCTCCTTCTTACCTGCTCCCGTCGCTCAGCTCACCCATGGCAGAGCCATGAGCCGAGCTCACCCTTGAACTTTGCCCTAGCTCCAATCCTTGCTCCCCCGGCTATTTAAAGCCCCCAAGCTCTTCCTCTTTCTCTTTTCAAGCACCCTGTAGCTTTGCCTTGCTTCCTCTCGGGTTGCTTGTGCTCAAACCACCAGAAATCCCCAAATCGCCATTGTCGGCCTGTGGAGCTTTTCGTCGCCGCCGGTGCTTTGAGGGTTCTTTTTCACTTTTGTTTGTGTCACTTCGCGCCCCTCAGCACCTTCTGCAAATCCCCTAACTCAATTTTGGCTTGCCTTCACAGGAATCGCTTGAATTGGGTTTTCGATCTCCTTCGGCCGAGTTCACCACCTTTCGTCCTCAACTCCGGTAAGGACCTCCTCTCTTCAATTACTTGCTCATGGACCTTCCTTGAGCCCTATTGAAGGTATTCTGATGACACGGGCTTGTTCGTTTTGCTCAGGCCGTCTTCTCTGCGTCGTCTTCCTCAGCGCCGGTGCAGTTCAACGTTGCCGGAGCTGCTCCGTCCATCTCCTAGTCTCCCCAGCACTCAGGTAACTTCTTGGTAGTCCCTAGAAGCTGGGCACCTGCTTACTTGAACTGCTGCGGAGCTCCCTTTCGCTGTGTCGTTTTGGCCGTGCGTGTCACCGCCGCTCCTCTCCGGCTCGCCGCCGTTCTAGGTCGGCTCCGCCGTCGAGAGTACCTCCTTTGGGTGCGCAAGGCTATTGCGAACCCATTCCTACTTTTTCTCGTCATTGTGGCCGGGACCGAGTCGCCATGTGAGAGCCATCTTTGCATCGGGCTCGTTGTCGGACGGGGACAGTATTGTAGCGACACCATTAACACAAAGATCCGTCATTAATTGGCCAATGATTGGTTTAACAATTAATGGCTGTCCTAAGTTAGCCTTTGTGCCGCTGACATGTGGGACCCGCGCTCTGTAAACGTGAGTAGTTGGGTCATAGCCTAATTCACTTACAGGTGGGCCCTGTGTGTTTAATCCCACGGTGAGTAGCTTAATAGTCGCTTACATGTGGGCCCAGCGCCACTTAAACCCTCTCGGGCACGTGCGCAACACTTTGTTGATCCTGGACTGTCGATTTTAAGATCTACGGCTTAGATCGTGTGGAACGTTCGGACCACCGAACCTCAGCCGTCCATTTTAAGATCTACGGTTGAGATCTATGGGACCTTCAGACCCCCGGACCTCCCCGTAGCGTTGGCCGCCCATTTCTAGATCTGCGGCTCAGATCTCGTTGAACGTTTGGACCGTCCGAACTCAACTTGCGCTCTGAGCCGTCCACTTTCAGATCAGCGGCCCAAATCGATTTGAACATTCGGACCGTCCGAACGTTTAATCAATCCGAGCTGTTCGTTTTCGATCCAACCGCTGAGTTGGAGCGTGGGCGTTCGCGTGTGCTGTGCTCCCGTGCGCTTGGGCTATTGGCTTCAATATCGACGGCCCAAGTTTTTCCGCTGTGGGTTAATTAAGGAAATTCCTGAAATCTTTTATTTGTGAACTGAAAAGGTATTAAACTTCAAAATTGCTTAACTATTTCGTTTTAGCTCCTTTTTAGTTGATTCAAATTTTGTTGGTTCTGGTTTTAACTAAGCTTTAATCTAAAAATGGTTAGAGGCTTGGTTCTATTCCAGAAAAATTTGTTAGTAGATTTAATTTAGGTTTAGCTTTATTTGTTGCTTTAAAAATTCAGTTAACTTGAAAATTGCATAAATTTTTCTTTGTAGCTCCTTTTTGAGTGAAACCAAGTTTGTTGGTTTCCTCTATTAGTGTGCTTAATTGTAGAATAGGTTTTAGGCATGCTACTATTTTTGTGGTTGCCTTTATCTTGTGCTCTTTTTCATGTCTTTGTAAAAGCATAGAAAATGCATCCTAGCTCCAAATGAGGTGAATTCAATTGTGTTGTTCATCTCATGTGGTGCTCTGTTTACCATAAAAATTTAAGGTGCACCATCTCTCTGGAAATTTGTGCTAAAAATTTAATTTCTGGTGAACAGTACCCGAGGGGAATTTTTCAGCATTTTTCCAACCGGCCAAACTGGTTTTGGCCATAACTTTAGCATTGAGTATCCAAATCAATTGGTTCTTATTGCTAAATTCCTTAAAAATCATGCTCTACCTGCTGTAAAAATTTCGTGGCTTTTCGCTGAAGTTGGTTTTTGAGTCTTTTCGGTGTTCTTCGTTCTTATCGGTTCTTTTCATTCTTTCGTTAGGTGCCGACGAGTTCGTTGATTACGAGAGTGATCCTCTGCAGCATATTGAGCATCTCTAGCAAGGCAAGTAGTTTGATCATATCAATCCCATTACTTTTAAAGTCTAATACTTTGTTTACAAATTGTATGTATGCATGCTTTTGTGTCAAAGTTAATTTTCCCGATTAGAGGTAGCTATTCCTATTGCATGGTTACCATTAAATTATTATCCCCTACCACTAACCATAAGTTATTAATCTTGCCGGTGAATTAGAGCCCGGTGATTGAATTAAGCTCTTTTATTATCTTTACGGTGTCATGCTTAGAAATGCTTAGCTACCGGTAGAATTGGGCAGTCATCGACTTAGTCGATGATCTTGATCACACAAATCTTATTATTATTCCATTATGTCTTGCACTTTGTGCTTTGTTAATTTGTAAAGTCAAAAACTGAAAACAAATTGTTATCGACTTGGGCACAATGGATGATGGTGTGATCTGTGGGTGTGATTGGAATGGTGCTTAAGTCTACAAGGACCGAGTTACTTGTGTCACTAAGCCAAGAAATTATTGCGTGCTAACCACACGAGGGGGATATGGGACCTCTCTTGACTAAGTACTTTGGGAGGTGTTAATTAATGAGTCGTTGGTGGTTGTTGTAAAGAAAAATATTTGTTGTTGGGAAAGGAGGGGAGCACCCGCAGTTGCTTAGGCTGGGCCGGTGCATCCTACTCTTCATGTGGGTCCTTAGTGGGAGCCCTTAACGGCGGTCTGCTAGGTGATAACCCCCATACGTGCGACTCTTAATTAACACAATCCATTGGAAATGTCTCGTAGGACTTAGCCGTGCCGGCATACCAAAGGTAGTGTGCTTCATCATGTGGCAAAAAGACGGTCTGACGTGTGGGTACATTGGTACACCCCTACAGGGTTCAAACTATTCGAATAGCCTCGTCCTAGGTTATGGACATGCTTGGTAAGGTCGTGCAAGAACTAGACTATAACCTTTTAATTAAAACTTGTTGTGGGTAGTATGAATGGGTAATTCATGCTATTGTTGTGGTGGCTATTAGGTTAGTCACTTCTAGGTTGTTGTTGTTATTTAGCTATTGTTACTCGCTATTATTTGAACATTAAAAACAGATTGCAAAAATTGCTTTAAATCTAGTACCTTATTGCAAATGAAAACTTGCTTTATGCTGAAAATGAACCTAGAGCATTCTCCATTGATTAAGCTTGCATGTAGCATATGTATAAGCTGTTACACTACATGTAAGTCTTGTGAGTACATTTTTGTACTCATTTGCTTTGCTTAATTAATTATTGCAGAGGAGGTTGATCCCCAGGGATCAACTATCGTGAGACGGACTTCGACTTTGACGACTAGCTGGCAGCCCGGTCGGTTGCCTTGTGGGCTTAAAGGCAAACCGTATGGGTTTTGTTTATCGCCATTATTTAGCTCTTTAGCTTGTGATTTGGCCGGTCGGCTCCCTTTTGTAAGAACTCTATTATGTATGTCTTTTATTTGGTTAAGGTCGTGCTTTGGTTCTGTGCTTGTATGGAATTGATGCATGATTTTGTAAAAGGGTGTGTGTATCGCACTCTTGGGAGATACACATTTTCCCGAGGCACGAGATATTTTGTTTGTGATGCTAGGGTCAATTGGACGACTAAGCATTACAAGCTAAATACCTCGGGGGTCTCACATTTCTGCCAAAGGTTTCTGTCGAGCGTGAGTTGTTTCGCTCGATCGGTTGAGACTTCTTCGATTTGGGCCAATAGAGAGAAAACAAACTTATCAAAGCGCCTTGGAGCAGAGTTTTTAATGTAGTGTTGAACTCGGGAATGAAGGATCCTGGATCCTCCGTGTTTCATACACTAGTCCAGGAATAGCTAGTGTACACAGTCAAACAAAAGTGATTAATTGATAATCAGAGTTTATTGCAAATTTGGGCCCAAGGCCAAATGAAAAGAAATAGCAAAAAGCAAAATAAATAGGTAGGCCACACGATTCACCACAAACAATCGTCTAGGGACGTAGCCTAGTCATCCTGATCCTTACCATCTTGGTAATATTCTTCACTTGAATAATTTATTCAGCAAGAGTGAGCACAAACAACCGTGCTTGCAAGTTACACCCAATAACAGAAGATAATGCATGCATGTGTAATCAAGTGAGGCTGATAGGGTTCATTTTGCATAAAGCAACATTTTCAATTTTAAATATTCTTACTAAGTTTCAAGGCACATTTTAATCTATAACTAAAAATTAGATTTTTTAAATTGGCAATTTTATAGTGGATAACCTTTATACAAGAATGGTGAAGGATACCCTCCTATCACATGGCTAACCGCCCAATTTTACCACAAGGATTACCCATCCTAAAATCATTTGCCAAAATCATATTAAAACCTATCTTATTCCTTGCCGAGCATACTTCTCTTGACCAAACTCAAGTACTCTCTATGTACGAGTGGATTCTCTCTTTCTCTCTTCTCTTTGATAGATTTCTTTGAGGGTCTTTGTGAGAGAAGTTCAAGAACTTTGCAATTTTAAGTCCCGTCGACACGTGGTATCTACAAGTGATGTTTAAGGACTATCTTTCAAGTATGATCCATATGTAGACATTTTTAGTATTTAATATCAAAGGGGGAGAATTTGGTTGCAAATAATGGTCAAAGGAGAGAGTTTGAAATCATCATGATAATGGTCAAAGGAGAGAGTTTGATGTCATCATAAGTTTTGGATGGATATATTTCAAAGAGATGACAAAGAGAGATATTGGTTGGATGGAGAAAACCTTTGTGTGTCAAAGGAGTATAATATTTGTGTAAGGGGGAGTTTTCCTAAAATGGGTATTTCTTAGTGAAAATGAAAAATGTTTTGGGCTTTAGTAAACTATTATATGGGAAAACTAATTTGCAATTTGCCCAAAATGGTTTATGGATTTTTGTGAATGCAGGTTTTTTCATGAGCATGAGCTAAATAGTTGTATCCTTAAATTGTTGCATTCTTTGGATCCAAAATATAGATTGAATTCCGCCAAGAGTCAAACATAAATATGTGCATTTAGTTTCATTCCAAATATTTGTATGCACATATTTTGGGGGAGTTCACTCTATGTTTTGTGATTTCACTAGCATTGATCTCATTCTTCCATCCACTTATATTAAGGATCTCTACTTTGAAATGTATATTTGAGTATATAAAGCTTGTGTAGTTGATATATACTCATGCTAATTCAATTTCAATTATTTGCTATTGGATTGTCATCAATCACCAAAAAGGGGGAGATTGAATAATCTAGACCCGCCATTATGAGTTAATGGAGTATTTTAGTAATTAACGACAATCATCATGTGGACTAACATTTTCCATGAGTTGGTGAAACAGGTTGAGTCCTATGATGATGAAGACTTTGGGTTGCATCGTGAGTTGATTGTCATCAAGTCAAGATTCAGGTTGAATGATATCATCGTGTGTTGACAAGCATTAAGACAAGATCCCGAACTAAAGATAATCATCATGTGTTGATGATATAAAAGACAAAATCCCAAAGTGAAGAAGATCATCATGTATTGATTATATTCAAGTCAAGAACTTAGAGTAAAGGAAATCATCATGTGTTGATGATAATTAAGTTAAGATTTGGGATGAAGGATGTCATCATGTGTTGATAAGCATCAACACAAGATCCTGAAGTAAAGAAAATCATCATGTGTTGATGATATTCAAGACAAGATCCCAAAGTGAATAATATCATCATGTGTTGATGAAATTCAAGTCAAGAACTTGAAGTAAAGGAAATCATTATATGTTGATGATTATCAAGTTAGGAACCCAAACTTAGAGTGGAGGTGTTCGTCATCAAGTGACCACTTCAAGATGGATGCTAAAGGCAAAGGTATGACAAGCATAGGCTAAAAATGTGTTCATAGTCTTTTACCAGTCTTGGTGTTTGGTTGGAAGATCGGATTGCTAGTATAGGTTGCCGTACTATTAAGAGGGGTCTTGTCTACTAGCTTGAGTCTCATCATATGTTGATAGTTCAATCCTACTTGCTCTAGCTCTTCTAGGCATGATGCTATTATTTGCAAATGTGTTTTGTAAATAGTTGAAGCTCATGCATTAACTCTTTGTAGCATGAGACTATAATTTGCAAATGTGTTTTGCAAAGGGTTGAAGTCCATGCACCTACTCCTTATGGCATGTTGCCGATATTTGCGAATGTGTTTTGTAAATGGTTGAGGCTCATGCATAATCCTTATAGCATGTGACTTTAGTTTGCGAATGTGTTTTGCAAACGGTTTAAAGTCCATGTACCAAATTCCTTGTGATGTGATTCTGAAAGTTGACAAATGTGTTTTGCAACTTGTTGAGAATCTCGTCTTCATCCCTTGTTTGCATCTCGCATCAATTTGCAAATGTGTTTTTTTTGCAAAATTGAGTTGAAGCGATTTGCAAAATTAGCTTATGTTATCTTTGACTGGACTGACCGCAGTGGGTAGACCGGACTGACCGGAACCCCGGACGTTTGAAGCGGTAAGGTTTTTCCAAAGAGCTCCTTTTCTCGCTTGTGGCAGACTAGACTGGCCGCAGGGTTTAACCCGGACTAACCGGACCCCGGTTCGAGTCGGGCGGTCAGCATTTTTCAGAGAAGGTGTTTTCTGGGTTTGGTCGGCTCCTCTGTGGAGCGGCCTGACCGCCCCCCTTTGGCGGTCTGATCGGTTTGGTCCGATCTGACCAGGCCGTGTGAGGGAGGTTAGTCCAATTGTGAGTCCAACGACTAGTTTTTATAGCTGTTAGAGCTTGAGCGATTTGACCGGCTATTGGTTGGCGGTTAGACCAGGTTTCCCTATTTTTCTGTAGATTCTCCTCCAATGGATAGTTTTGGTGTGTGGGCTATAAATACCCACCATGGCTGGTTGGGAGGAAACCTTTGGCACCACATTTCACTATCTTAAGCTAGTGTGAGCTTCTCTTCTCAATTGTGTATGTGTTGCACCTTGTGAGCAAAAGGAGATGTTCTGGTTGCATGTGTTGCAACTAGAATTGGATTGAGCATCCAATTGTGCATGTGTTGCACTTGGTGAGAGTGAAACAAGAAGCTTGGCTTATTACTCTTAGTATTTACCGACACCTAGATGGTGTGGAGGCGTCGTGGTCCGGTGATGTTCTCAAGAAGCTTGTGACAAGGCCCGACGTGTTGTGAGTGGTTTGATGCTCGCCATCTCCGGAGTGGAGGAAGATTAACCCTGAGTGGATTGAGGTGTTGGTTCAAGTTGTGAGCTGGTCCAATTCGTTTGGGCTTATCTCAGAGGTGTTGGCTTAATTCATGGAGCCGATTCAATTCGTTTGACCTTACCTTAGCGTGGATTAGAGGAGACCGGCAAGTCTTCGAAAACCATGGTAAAACATCCTTGTATCATTGTAGTTTGCTCTCTTGTGATTTACTTTGTACAATTTGCATTCCTAGAATTAAATTGATTGCATGTCAAACTAGGATTGCAAACCTTGACTTAGACTTAGGGTGTTGGTGCAGTTAAGGGAAACTAGAATATTTAGGTTTTAATTGTGCAAAACCGAATTGACTTTCACTTCCGCATTAGAAATCAGATTTAGCCTTAGAGATTTTTAGAAAAGAGTATTCACCCCCTCTAGTCGGCATCCTCGATCTTATAGTGGAGCTTCACTATCAGATTGGGATAGATTCTTAGCTATTGGTGGCACACGAAGAATTGGTTCTGGACATGGGATTGGTTTTGAGCTTGTTGCATGTGCATATACTTTTTATGGACATGCACTAGCATACACACTAGCCTTAGACTCGCATACTCCGCAAACATGGCAACCAAATCGTCATCACTATTCAAATCATGCAAAGAGTTTGTACAACTGCTGTAATGTGTGACAAGAACATATTCATTTGCACCCAAGGATATTTCCTGTTCAGATCAGAAAGAAAAGCGCTTAAGCTATGCCTATTCTCTACTTCCCAATTGAATGTCCATGCTAGCACATCATGAGTTCTACCATCTGCATATGTTATGCAATGCGCCGCATACCTGACCTCCACCCTATATGTCGGAGTAGTATCCGTACTAACCAAAACCAAACGTGAAAACCAGCGAACATTCAGCAAAGATTCACAAAAAGAACCAAATGAACGAACAATATTCACTTACTGTTAGGGGGAGACCGCCGACCTCATGTTGCCCGCCTCTTAGTTGTGCCCAACACCTCATCAATCCATGGTTTCAAGCACGATGGAGTCCGATTGGGGGCCTAAGTCAGTGGATGTGTGGGGGATTTGGGGATTAGGTTTTGAGAAGGGGATGGATAGCGGAGAGAGAGAGAGAGAGAGAGAGAGAGAGAGAGAGCGAAGATGAATCACAGTGCCTGAGGGCACTCGTCTCGAAGACTTTGGACCCACTGCCATCAGCGGTATTTTTGTCTTTCTTTGAATCTTCTTGTCTTCCAGCGGAGCAAATAACCGGACCATCTAGTCAACACGGTTTTGACTGACGGTGGTGGCAAAAGAAGAATGCAGGCAGAGTTTTTGTGGCAAAAATAATATGGACCAATTTGCGGGGGTAGAACCCGGGTGGCAGACCTTTCCAATGGCAGCAACAAATTTCCCTTCAAGAAGGGCCATGACTCCCTAACAATGGAAGGTCCCTCATTAAATATGTACCGATACAAAGGGCATTCTGGGAGTGTCCCGTAACGGGCACCATTCTAGCGTTGAGGGGTTTTACCCGTCGAAGCGGGTTTAGTGCCGGGACTGGGGATTGGAATAGCTTTGTGATAATCACTTAGTCTCACACCTATAAAAATGTGTCAAACAGACATTATAAATTGATTATATCTTATGGGTAAAGCTGTACAACCTCTATAGAGTGTTTAAATCTATTCGAATAACCGTGTTTCCGGTTATGGGAATTATGAAGAAAGTCACACTAGTTAGTTTTATTAAATTAAAATTGTGAACTAAAACATGTTGGGTAAACATGGTGGTTGTGATTTGCGATATGCTAGTAGAGCATGGTTGTTGTGAACAGCGACATGCTGGTGCAGGCATGGTCGCCGAGAGTTGAAACATGCTGGTAAAGTATGGTGGTTGTGAAATGCGACATGCTGCTAAAGCATGGTGGTGGGGAATGGTGACACGCTAATTAAGTATGGTTGCTGGGGTTTGGGACATGCTGGTTAAGCATTGTCGAGATAATAATTACTTACACAAATAAAACTTTGGTTTCGAAGTTAAACATGCTAAGTCATAGGTTTGGAAACTAATTATAGTATCTGAGCAAGCTAGCTTTGTGCTAAAATAAAACATACAACCCTCCTTTGGTAAATCTCTCATCTATATACTTGCATTTGCAGTGAGGACTTGCTGAGTACCTTTGTACTCATAATTGCTCATATATGTGGATTCAGTACCTAAAGATACCAACCGGTGAATAGTTAACCCATTCCCGTTGGGAGACGAAGATGACGCCAAGTACTAGGCGCTTACCCTAGTCGATTGTCTAGGGGCATATCCTGAGGATCACCATGTCTATTTATCTTTTTCGCTGCAAGACTTCATTTGTAATCGACCTTTCTGGTTCATGATGTAAGGTTTTGACCTCGTGGTCTATTTACTCTTAAATTATTATCTTTATTCGTATATATGGATATGATATTTATCAATATTATACTTTGTAAGCTAGCTACGGATCATAGGACTAACTTGGTATATACAAAGGGTTTAGATACAAATCCGGGTCCTAACAGCTGCAGTCCAAGGGTGCTCCGCGGAAGAGGCAGCGAGTCAACCAAAGGCTACAGTTTGGACCCTGTTATTAGCATGGTGGTTCTTTCGATCTTCTGCCAGGACAATGCAAGTTTATTATTGTAGTATACTTCATTATGCATGCATCGTATGTGTCTTTCGTTGTCAATTATGGTGGAGAATTATTCTTCCTGCCCTTCTGCATAATTAGATTACTGTCCTTCGTGGTTTGAACATTATGTCACATTCTCTACTTACTGGAATTCACTTATGAGCTCTTTTTTTTGGTGTGTTTCTTGTTCACTAGCTTCGTTGTTATTTGCACATAATTTTGTCTTGCTGACCATGGTAAGTATTAATTCAACAAGACTAAACAAACAGAGAGAGAATCAGTATATCCAAATCCAGGAATTGTCACGTCAATGCAGTGCCATTATTTTGCCGATCCTGTTATCTTTGGGCGATGCATTGGCCACCGCCAGGCCACTAAGCTGATCCTGAGCTAGTACTTACTATCTCTGTCGCTTGAAGTAGAAGAAACTTGTGTGCATCTTACTTCAAGTTTCCTGCAGAATTCAGTGTTCAGATTCTTTCCCAGTACATGCCCAGGCAGTACGTAACACACGCCAAACTCAAAAGTGTTCCTCCAAATAAATGATGCCAGCTTGGGGGGAAATTTAATCAGCCATGTTTATGCTCAGCCCTGTCGTGAGTCATCTGTAAGAACTCCTCAGCCTTTCCTGCTGCTTACTGTATTGAAACGTTTGTTGCCCTTAAAAAAAGGAAATCAAGACCGTCTCATGTAACCATTTAAGGATGAATTTACAACTCAGATGTTTCAAGTCGCGGGAGGTTTGAGTGGATGACCCATGAACAAGTTAGAAAGAGCTTCCTGCTTCTTTTTTTCTTTTTTTTTAGCAGTTTGAGTAAACTCCAGTGCTTCTGCTGTCCTGCATTTTGACTAAACATCTGTCGATCATGCGTGTGAGACCTATATATGATCTAAAAGGCTAAGATATGGGATTTGGAATTCTATCTAGATTTAGACTCAGCAACTGGATAAACACCTAAATAGGGCACATATGGTCTATCTACCTACATCGTTTTTTATTTGTTCAATCCAAACATAAAAAATAGTAGTATCATTTGAAGATAAAAAAGTTTAACAAATTGCCACACGCTTCCTATAATGACAAGTTTTTCTAAGCCCTTTCTAACCAACGTTTAGTAGCAGCAATTGTAAATTCTCAATTTCCCGTATATGATTAACCACCACCAGTTAGTTGCAAATAAATGCTTTGGTCACAAATTGACAAGATAAATAATTAAATATGTACAACTCAAACAAGTAAAAACTACGAGGTAAACAGGTAATAAAGTCTGCTCTCTGGCAATCTACATTGTTCTGTATACAACACTGGTTCAGTGCTCTAGCTCTGACGATGGTTAGACATCGCCCTATAACAGGTATGAACGTAGCACACGAACGTAGCACACTGGTTCAGTGCTCTAGTTCAACGAATATGACTATCAGCTGTTCAACACTCTCCTAAGAACATCGGCGTTCCACCCAAATACAGAATCTGAAGAGCTGTCAACACGTCCAAGGAAAAGGTGTCACCTGGAGATTCAGATATTGATAGAGAATCCTCAAAGAAAAATTGCTTGTTATCAATGGAGAGTACCCACTGAAATACTCAGCGTAATTTGATAAAAATTGAAATGCACACCTGGGGATCGAGATCTCGTGATTGAATATTCTATCAGAGATTGTAGGAATATGGTCCTGTTTCTCATTGGCAAAGTTTATAATCTGGAACAAAACTTCTTGGATCAGCAAACCCAACGCAGCACGTCTTGAGCTGGACTCTTCCAATGCTTGTCCTGAGGGCACATTGCATCACACGTCATTATTAATTTGTTATATGTTCACAAGTATACCATCCTGAAGATGACATAAATGAATTACGTAGTTAATTAGCAAAACTACCTCCAATATTTATAAGTGCTTTGGAGCTATGTGATTTGCCATGTCCTTTAGGGCTTCTGACATGTAAATTGATGAACCATTGTTCCCAGTAAATCCTCTCAGTCTTGTTGCTGAACCAACCTGGGTGTTTGTTCTTTTCATCGAAGAAGGACAGGCACACCTGAGATATTCAGCTACCCGTATATTAAAATCAAATCACAAAAATGTGCAGAAGACAGAATATGCTGTTTAAGCATATAGAACAACCTGGCTTCTTCGATTTGGATGCTTCTCTACCCAAGCAATGAACTGGTTTATCTTTTCATCGACCTCCTTTTCTAAGTCAGCAAGTCCACATTGAACCTGGCCACGCAGAAACACAAAAAGAAACAACAAAGTTGGTTATTTATTTAGGAGCAAGTCGCAAACATCAGCTGGTCAGCATATTGACTTAAAATTTGGAACTCTAAGTA
The DNA here is from genome assembly GCA_036346405.1 of Phyllostachys edulis. Lineage (NCBI taxonomy): Eukaryota > Viridiplantae > Streptophyta > Magnoliopsida > Poales > Poaceae > Phyllostachys > Phyllostachys edulis. The sequence goes on from CM070568.1 coordinate 17,912,299, forward strand.
AAACTGTTTCCAGCAACAAATACATGTAGGAAGTGAACTTTACATAGCCTCTTTCAGTAAGAAAATAATACTCACGTAGGTGATCTCAAAGAGCTCACAGTCAACATCTTTGGGCCGAACAAGAGTAAGAGTTCGATGGAAGAATATCGTATGCAAAATGCCTGCAACATATTCATACATTACATTATTACGAAGATAGAAAAGGGAATCATAAAAAAAATGTAATCGCGAAACTGCAAAGTTCAACATGAAATAAGGAGAAGCACAGGAAATCAATCGCCGACACAGTGTCTACAAATATATCACTTGTAACTAATTATATTCATAAAACACATGCAATTTGTAAAAAAAAAAGTCATGCAAATTAAATAATTGGGGATACAGTATACGTTTTTCAATGTGTGATGTGCCAATCATCATAAATATTTGGGAAATGAAAATTGTAAAACACAGTTGATTCTTCCTAGATGACCCAACAGTCAGTAAAGGAAGCAACTGTATTCCCCAGACGGAGCACAGCTGCAAAAATTTCCCAACTTTTGTGAGACCACCGGCACCTTACTGCACACAGATAACAAATTCCTTGCTTTTTTTTTCTGTCTTCCTTGGAGAAATCCTCAATTTGTGATGCCACATGCATATAGGGGATTCTTCTAAGAGTATACAAATATGCACTGACTAGATAATTACTATTGAAAAGAAGAAGAGGACCAAAAAAGATTAAAAAAAAACTACATACACTAAAAGAAGAGCAAAGCTTACATCGAAGCACATCTTTAATATCCGGTGTCTCCAACTCCTACCGCACAAGGAAAAACACCATTAAGCCATCATTTGAAACCGAATCTTCAGAAACATACGAACAAATTATCCGGAGAGCGGGGGATCTCACCAGTTCCTTGAGATGGCAGGTCTCGCAGTTCATCGCGATCGATCTGCTCCGTCCCGGCCGGGCGCTCCCGTTCCCTTAGAATCCTTTGTCGAAATCCCCAAGAAAAGAAAAGAGGAGAGAAGAGAACACGGAATACGGGTAGCTCGCTCGAGTCTGTCGTATTTATCCGGCAAGGAAATTCTGAGGCCTGGAACTGAAACGCTGACAGGTGGGACCCCACGTCGGTCGGACGGATGAGACACTGACAGGTGGGGCCTTGACCCTTGGGAGTGACGTCAGCGAGGAAGAGGGGGCAGTTTAGGAAACCGGAAATTCGTGGTGGAGTCAGCACTCGGCAGACCTCACTACTAGGGTTGGCGCGAAAGTTTCCCGCCGCCTCCACCCAAACGCGAGCAGCCAGCCTCCACCGTCTGCGACCCCGCTCGATTCGCGCCTCTGCCTCGACGGCGGCGCTCGGCGCGAGCGCGCGGAGGGCCATCTCGGCTGCCGCTGGGGCGTGCACCGGCCGCCGCAGCTTAGTCTCGGTACGCCGTTCCATCTCAACCTACGGGTTCTTTTTCTTTCTTGCGGAGCGCGCTCTGGAATTATAACAGAGGAGGGTAACTGGAGTAGATGCATTCAATTGCTTTCCTTGATTTCTAATGGAAGCTGTTTGCCTCCCCTTATTCTCTGAGGATTTACAAAGTGTTAGATTCTTGCACATGTTTGCTGCATTATTAATGCTCTGAAACATTGGGCATCAGTATCTAAAGGCTCCTAACACCATTCATATAGCTATTTAGCTCTTCTAGGTTGTGGTTTGTTTGTACTGTGTTATCCCTGTTTTCTCTGCTGACTGAATGGATCTTACATGTTGCTTCCTCATATTCAGGTCACACAATTCCTCAGAACAAGTAGCATCCCAATTTTTGGTTTGCAAAGGCCTAAATCTCTTGAAGTCAGCAACAAACTGAAGATTTCCTGCTTTCACCAATCTCAGGTGATGGCCATGTCTACAAATATCATCAATGGCAATTCACAGAGTGATCTTGGGAGAAACTATCAGGTGGTGGTTGCTGCTACTCGTGACATGGGCATTGGGAAGGATGGGTCATTGCCATGGAAGCTGCCTAGTGACCTGAAGTTTTTTAAGGAGCTTACAATGGCTACATCAGACCCTTCAAAGAAAAATGCTGTTATAATGGGAAGGAAAACATGGGAAAGCATACCCCCTAAGTTTAGGCCATTGCCTGGTCGCTTGAATGTTATACTGACTCGTTCTGGCAGTTTTGATTTTGCATCAGTAGAAAATGTTGTTATCTGTGGAAGCTTGGATTCTGCCTTAGAGCTACTAGCATCAACTCCATACTGTTTAACAATTGAGAAAGCTTTTGTAATAGGGGGTGGCCAGGTACTGAGGTGAGTTATCACCTTTTGCAGGACCATTTCTTTGATGCATAGTATTACAAGGTATTCTGCCATCATATTCGATATTCACTTTAACCACAAAATTTTGCTGCAGGGAATCTCTAAATGCATCTGCATGTGAGGCCATCCATCTTACTGACATAGAGTCAACCATTGAGTGTGATACTTTTATTCCTCCAATTGATCTCTCGGTGTTCCACCTGTGGTATTCATCTTTTCCAGTAGTAGAAAACAACATTAGACATTCTTTCACGACCTTTGTTCGTGTTAGAAAATCAGTAGCAGAAGTTAGTGATTCAAATGGCAAGGAATTAACTGGCAATGATACTAAGAAGGAGAAGTTTGAAATTGAAAATTTCTCATTTCTACCTAAAATGGTATTCGAAAGGCATGAAGAGTATCAGTATCTCAATCTCGTTCGAGATATAATAAGAAGTGGTGCTCGGAAAAATGACAGAACTGGAACAGGAACATTATCAAATTTTGGTTGCCAGGTGCTTTCTCTTCACCATTTTGTCAGAATTTTATTTGGTGAAAGGAAAATTAGTATTTATTTTTCTTGCTTATCAGATGAGGTTCAACTTGAGGAGGAACTTTCCGTTACTCACAACAAAGGTATTTTATATTGTCTTTCGTTGAAGAATATATACTTTTAATTTTCAAATATAACAATACTCAATTCAGTGCATGCTGCTAGAAGTACAATACACATCTTTATCAGGATCTGTAATTTTGGAAATGTAGAATTTTAGGAAACAAAGCAAGGAATAAACTGTCAGTGAATAATAAAAAACACCTTTAATTGCCTTAGGAATTTTTGAGCTGCATTAGAGACTATTTAGTTCAAAAGCATATCAAGCATGCTGCTGCTTAGTGATTGGGATTTGGGAGTACTTTGTTTTTGGTTAATTTGTTTCTTCTTGTATGTGCTTCATGCATAGACATCAATATTTGAACATTTCGTTAATTTGGTTCTCAACATTCTGAAAAAAGAGAGAGTAAATCCTGAATCCTTAGACCTTAGTAAGGTTAAAATAAGATGGCCATGTCATATGAATCCCTACTCATTAGTTACTACATCCTATCCTGAAATACATTGCAAAAATTGGAGAATCATTAGATTTTCACCTCCCTTTTCTATCAATGTTAGGCATTGCACAATTTGGTAACAGTAGCTTATTTATCTGTATCAGAAATTGTCTTCCTTTGAGCCATGAGTGGAGAGTCTTGGGGCCTGATCTCCCCTGGGGCCTCGCTAATCCTCACAGGACAGAATATTCATTTTTGATATATGAAATTATGCAATATACCTCTCACTGCTCTTGATCAGTAATATGTTCTCTCTGTTTTTTGTTGTCTTTACCAGAGGGTGTTTTGGCGTGCTGTTCTTGAAGAGCTTTTATGGTTCATCAGTGGTTCAACAAATGCAAAGGTGCTTTTGCTTGAATATGTTCTTAGATTTGTTGCTGTCCTAAAAGTTATTACATATATATGAGCCAGTTTTGTCTTTAGTTTCCTATGCTATATTAATGGTAAAAGCAAAAGTAGGTGTACTTACGTGGACACCGAAACATTTCTGATCAATGGTATTCCTTTATAATGTACTGTATTGTACACCTTTTTACCTGCTTCACATAGCTTTTTGGAAGTTGCACTCATTCATAACCAAGTTCAATGTTTTTTTGGGGACTAGATTTTTTTAATAAACCTCTTGCTCAAATCTGCCTCTTCAGCTGTTCTTCGATTATTCTCCCACCCAATATCCATAGGTGATCACGTGTTTTTCTGTTTTACTGTCTATCAATGTTTATACTTATATATCAAGAAAATTTGTATGTTGCGTGTTTGAGTTCAGTTTTTGTTAATTTTTGTTGATCTTGTACTTGCAGGTACGATTATATCCCAGTTAGTTATTTGAGTTTTCGTTCAGTTATCTGTGTTGCATCACTAGATAGAAGGTCCTATTACTGTAATGCATCCATGATTAATGTTAATGTGCTTACCATATTATTATTATTATTTCATTTGAATTGGAAGTTGCTTTTTCTTGCGTACTGGACTCTTGACCGTGGAACCATTCCTGATCTGCCAGCGTGCGTTGATAGTCTGACTTTAACTCTTCAAGCTTGTGCCATTGTGCCTATGGGTATTGTGTTCAAAAATTTTAAAAGTCAAATTTCATAAAATTACATGATTTTTTTTTTACAAAACTTTCAAGGAACTACAGCCTACAGGTTTAACTTTAAGAATCACTTTCACAAAACTACAGGCACTTTTGCAGTTTGTATCGCCAAGCTACAGACAGTTGCATTCGATGGCGCCTGACAGCTTGGGCCCACCAGCCAGTGACACACGCCTGCTTGAACCGTTCCATAGTTATGTCAGGCTGCCTGGTGGGCCCGAGGTGTCCAGCACCGTTCAGAGCAATAGGGTCGGGGTGTAGCTCAGCCACAAAATTTGCCTACCCGTAGTTTTATGAAACTGATTGACTGATTATGTAGTTCCTTGATAGTTTTGACAAAAGACCCTCTAGTTTTGTGAAATTTACTCAAATGTTAAATTTAAGTTTTAGTAAAATGTGTTTTTTATTTCATTTTGTCACGATAGTGCACGTAAGTCTTTATTTACAGGTTTTACAGGAGAAAGGTATTCATATATGGGATGGCAATGCTTCAAGGGAGTATCTTGACAGGTACAGCTCTTGGATATAACTATTCGACAGTATAAGAAATTAGAATTCCTAAATTCTGATCTACCTGGGAAATTTTCTAGTATTGGTTTACCCCAAAGGGAGGAAGGCGACTTGGGACCAGTTTACGGATTTCAGTGGAGACACTTTGGTGCTGAGTAAGCTTACAATGCTTTGAAACTCCTTCCTCCCTCCCTCCTTCACTGTGTCTGTCTGACTGGGTTCTAAACTGACACGACATGTTCCACAGATATACTGACATGCATGCTGACTATACTGGAAAAGGTTGTGATCAGTTAATGGCTGTCATTAACAAGATCAAGAATAATCCTGATGATAGACGAATCATTCTGTCTGCGTGGAATCCGACAGATCTAAAGAAGATGGCGCTTCCACCTTGCCACATGTTTGCACAGGTTAGTACAGTTTATGAACCTATTTCTTAGTTTTATTAGTTATGTTACATCCTTTATTTTGTACAAAATTAGATTGTAGTATTGTAGAAATCCTCCATGTAACTGCAACTCGTACATAACTGAAACCAATGATAAATATATTAACCATTTTATCTGTAAAATTAAAATCCCTCTTAAGATCTTTCATGGAAGATGTCTATAGCCTATAGGCTGCAAGGCTAAAAGGTAAAAGCTATTAATGATACATCATGTTAGATATGTCTAGAATAGGGTCTTCTTTGCATATTTAACTACACATGTAGCTTGTATATTTTGGCCTTTAGCCTATTGTAATAGATTAAGGGTTCATTCCAACATGGTATGAGAGCCCATGGAAGCCCTAACCCTAGCCTCTCTTCTCCCTCCCACGTGATCGCCGCCGCCGCCGCTGTTCATCGGTCGCTGCCGCCGCTGTCGCTTGCTCCACCGCGTGCTCCTTTGCTCCTCTCCGCGCGACGCCATTGGGCTCCTTCCCGAGTGACACCTCTGCTCCACCGAGTGTGCCGGCCCGGATCTACCGGATCCATCGGTTGCATGGTTAGCGAGTGGGGTTCGAAGGGGCAGCGCCCTTGGAAAAAATTTCTGGGACACGAATCTTATTCACGTAATCGAGACCTGGAAATTCATCAGATTAATCATATTAACCTTATTCCAAACCAATCTGATCACCGCTTCCATACGACTACGCATCGTGGCATATCCCGATGGCGGAATTCCGACCGGTAGAAGTATCATGCAATGCGATCCTGAACAAGCGCAGTTAATCATCTAGTGCTATCAACTCATACCTCCCGCAAACCGATTTACTATCGCCGAAACCGAATGATCTTATCATCCAGTGCCTAAACCGCTCCATCCAAATGAATCGATCTAGGTTACCAAATCAGAACAATAATAGATCCAATCTATTACTACCACATATCAAATATATGCGACCGATCTAGATCAAAAACTGCACAAGATGGCTCTGATACCACTGTAGGGATATGGTAGGCTACACTAGCTAGCAATTCAAAAATTTTACCACATGAGCCAGGAAGTCATGCAAGCAAGAGATCATAGATCATTACCACTAGACGCGCAGTGCAGTGGAAGAAGAGTTGGGGCAGCCTAATCCCGCGTCGATGAAGTGGTCGTAGTCGATCGTTCAACATCCTCGGCACCGATCGTCTCCTCCAGTAACCTATGATGTTCCTTGTGTAGGTTGTGGATCGTCCTCGATCAACACAGCAGCAACTGCAGCAGTGTCTCTACGGTATCCCATGTCCAGGGGTGGAACGCTGTATGCCGGTGTGCTAGCACCAACGCGCACCGCAGGGCCTTCTGGAAGATAGTGACCAGGGTTTTGGTGAAGCAACTCACGTACGTCCCAACAGCCCCATGCATCCCCTTATAAAGAGCCTATAACCGATCTTATCTAAAGTCGTTTGTTCCAACCCGTTAAGTGTGCAATCCTGTAGGTTCATGTGTAATCGGTTGTGAATCAGAAACTCCTTTCCGATCAAGAGTCGTTAGGGGTTCCTAGCAGGACATAATGATTCCCGAATACACATAAATATTATATCGGACGAACCTTATACAATATGATCTGCGACCAGATCTTTATCACTTATGACCTGCTCATATCTCCTCGGACGAACCTTATACAATATGATCTGCAACCAGATCTTTATCACTTATGACTTGCTCATATCTCCATACGACTAATTCATATTTAGTTACGACCAGTTCGTAACTCATTACGACCAATTAGTGATTATGTCCGACCAGTTTACGACCAGTTTATATCTGGTCAGATTGAACGATCTGCTTGCGTATTCTCCCTTTGCCTTACGATATCTAGTTGAACTCCATGTGAGATATTTTGTCATCTGTGGATTGTTCAATATTTTCTCGATCAAGTGGCGGATAATTTCATGTGGTCGACTCTTCGACCACTAGTGGCACGACCATGCACTTTCTTTATCCGACCACATTGAGGGACCAGAGATATCTCTCCTGTTATGTTAGGAGGGGCAAATCCCATATCCGACTAGTCACATCCCTCAGTATGTTTCATAGTATACCCGAAAACTACTTTTATAAATACCCAGTTACGGAGTAGCGCTTGGCAACCCCTAAGTATACTATTACACATGTAGGAAACCATGTTGATCTCAGGTTTAAGGATCATACATTATTATTGCTTAAGACCAATTGATGACATATAAAATCATAACAATCTCAATAGTGTCTCAAGGTGGGTCAATCCGACACTATGTTCTCTAATATGTGTTCACATTATTGATTTGATATCCTTGACTGGTGAAACATGGCCATCACTTAATACATGTGCTAGTCGATAAGTCACTAGTGTTCCAACCAGTGACATCCGACCAGGGATTCATTTAGAATGACATCATATAAGTTAAAGAGCTTCACTAACAAATCATATACTTGTTAATCTTTATAAATGATAATTCATCCAATGAACGTAATAACATTTATTCTATAACTCATAAACATAGACGTGATACAATCATATCTATGATTGCCTCTAGGGCATATCACCAATACGGCTCCCATTGTTTCGAAAGGAGGTCATCGATATTATGCGATCTTTATTATTGATTATTCTCGTTATACTTAGATCTACTTCATGTTCTCGTGCACTCAGGTTCTCTCTATTTACCAGATGTTTGCTACTATGATTCGCACATAGTTTGATTCGGCCATTCGTGTTTTTCATGCTGATTCTGCTGGTGAATACCCATCTACTGCTTTGAGTTGCTTTCTCACTGAGCAGGGTACTCTTCCCCAGTACTCTTGTTCTGGTGTTCACGCTCAGAACACTATCTCTGAGCGTAAGCATTGTCACTTGCTTGAGACAGCTCATGCTCTTAGGCTTGCCTTTTCTGTTCCACATCAGTTTTGGGCTAAGGCTGTCTCCACTGCTGTTTTCCTCATCAACATGTAGCCTTCCACTGCTATTTAGGGTTCTACTCCTGTCGAGCGTTTCTGTGGTCGGACTCCAGAGTACAGTCACCTTCATTGTTTCGGCTGTGTCTGCTTCGTTCTTCTTCCACCTCGTGAGCGCATCAAACTGACCGCTCAGTCAGTTGAGTGTTTTTCTTGGCTATAGTTTTGAGTATAAGGGTTATCGCTGCTACGACCCTATTGCTCGTCAGATGAGATCTCTCGGGATGTCACAATTGATGAGTCCCGACCTTACTACCCTTGTCCCCCTACTATCAGCTCAGATTCTCTTGTTTAGTCGATCTCCTTTCTGACTTTTCCTGACTCTCAGCTTTCCACTTCTGTTTCCCTTCTACCTCCACCTTCGCTTCCCTTTCCTCCAGAATTTCCTTCCAACTCTTTTGTTGAGATCTCCCCTTTTCCCCTGCACTACTCTCGCCATCCTCGGCCTACTCCTTTAGTTAAGCCTCTGTCTTTGCTGGGCCCTGTTCCCAGCTCTTCTTCGGAGGTTCTTTCCAGCTCTTTTGTTGAGATTCCACCATTTCCTCTGCACTACTCTCGTCGTCCCCGGCCTACTCTAGTTGAGCCTCCGTCTTTGCTGGGCCATGTTCCTAGTTCTTCTTCGTCCTTGCCCGGTCCTACTCCACCTCCTCCCAGATACGATATTCATAATCGTCGCAGTGTCAGGCCTCCTAAGCGCTACGGCTTTGTAGCTGCTGCATTTTCTAAGCATGCGACCTACCGTAAGGCTGCTACTCACCCTTAGTGGCAACTCGCGATGTCTGAGGAGATTAATCTGCTTTGGAGTATACTGGCACTTGGGATCTTGTGCCTTTACATGCGAGTGTCACTTCTATTACGTGCAAGTGGGTGTACAAAATCAAGATCTACTAGGATGGCTCTCTTGAGCGCTACAAGGCTCGTCTTGTGGCACGTGGTTTTCAGCACGAGTATGGTTGTGACTATGATGAGACATTCGCTCCTGTCACCTATATGACCACTGTTTGCGCTCTCCTTGCTGAGGCCTCTATTCGAAAGTGGTCCGTCTCTTAACTAGACATCAAGAATGTTTTTCTTAATGGCGAGTTGCGTGAGGAGGTATACATGCAGCCGCCCCTTGGTTATTTCGTGACTTCTGTCGCTGATGGTATGGTTTGTCGCCTTTATCACTATAGGCTCAAGCATGTCTCTTGTGCTTGGTTTGACCGCTTTTCCTCTGTTGTCATTGCTGTCGACTTCTCCGCCAGCGATCACAACCCTGCCCTCTTTGTACACTCCTCTCCTCGAGGTCGGACGCTCCTCTATGTGGATGATATGATCATCATTGGGGGATGACTCTCAGTACATTGATTTTGTCAAGGAGCTTCTCAGTGAGAATTCTTGATGTCTGATTTGGGTCCTCTTCATTACTTCCTTGGGATTGAGGTTATTTCTACGCCTAAGAGCTACTACCTCTCCAAGGATAAGTATATTCAGGATATCCTTGCCCGTGCTTGTCTCACTGATCAGCGCATGGTAGACAGTTGGGCATTCCTATGAAGCTTAGTGTTCACCTTCGGCCCACTGATGGGGAGCCGCTTGAGGATCCCACTCGCTACCGCCACCTTGTCGGGAGCGCTGTCTACCTTGGGGTCACTCGACCTGATATTTCTCACTCAATTCACATTCTGAGTGAGTTCACTTCTGCTCCCACTCAGCTCCACTAGTTACCTTCGTGTTGTGCGATATCTTCGCGGGACCATTAGTCGTTGGCTTTTCTTTCCTCGCTCTAGCTCTCTGCAGCTTCAGGCGTACTCTGATGCGACTTGGGCTAACAATCTTTCTGATCACTGGTCTCTTTCTGATTATTGTGTTTTCCTTGGTTCCTCTCTGATTGCTTAAAAGACCAAGAAGTAGACTGTCGTTTTCCGTTCGAGTACTGAGGCTAAGATGCGAGCTATGGCGGCGTTGAGGATTTCGGTGTTTCAGCTTCTACATCGACTCCTCTCTTATTAGATAGTACTAGTGCAATCAACATTTCTCGAGATCTAATGAAGCATGAGCTTATCAAGCACATTAGAGTAGATGCTTCGAACATGAGATCACAGGTGCAGAATCAAGTTATTGCTCTTCAATATATGCCTTGGGAGCTTCAGTTAGTAGATTTCTCCACCAAGCCACAGACTAGAGTTCAGCATAGCTTTTGCCTCTTTAAACTCAGTGTTGTTGATCCACCATGAGTTTGAGTGGAGGTGTTAGATATGTCTTGTATAGGGTGTTTTTTTGCATATTTACCTACGCATGTAACTTGTATATTTGGCTTTTGGCCTATTGAAATAGATTAAGTGTTTATTCCAACACATCATACATTGATACCTACTTTTAAGTAAACTAATGTGATGCTTTTAAATGTGCGTATTCTGTGATAAAGTCATTTCGATTATCTCCTTTTACAAACAGTGAATATGCTATTTGCTTCTTTCAGTAGCTTATCTAATTATTGTGTCTTACTGAAAATTCCCAGTTTTATGTCGAGAATGGGGAGTTATCGTGTCAGATGTATCAACGCTCTGCTGATATGGGGCTTGGTGTACCATTCAACATTGCATCATACTCTCTTCTGACATGTATGATTGCACAAGTTTGTGGTACGTTCTCACTTGTTTGTCCTTCTATTTTTGACCTGTCTCACTTTGTCTTTTTTGTTTTTGACCAGTCTATTGTTTATCTTTTTGTTTGTCATAAGAGTTCTAATCACAACAAAACCCATTGCTCCCATTTTTTGTTTGGTGATGACATGATCCAGTGTAGATGCAGACTTATGTCTTGGTTCTATGTATTGTTCTGCTATATTAGATTGTTGCCACTGGAACCGTCAAATGCAATCATTTTTGTTGTGTAGACTCAATTTGCTTGCAGAAAACTCCTTAATCATAGTGCATATAGGATATATTTCTTAATATTCGTGTCTTCTTGCAACCCGTTTTAGTTCAAGGGAACAGCTAGTAAAACAGACATCATCTCAAACTCTACTCCCGTCCTCAGTAAAAACAAAAAATATAATAATACATTAAACAAAAAAAGTCCATTCTCTATGATGCTTAACAACTCAACATAGTCCTCTGATCGTCATTATTTGTGTATCCCTTTTTTCTATGTGTGCAGATCTCTCTCCTGGAGATTTTGTACATGTTATAGGTGATGCCCACGTCTACAGTACACATGTTCGAGCTTTGGAGGAGCAAATTCAGAAGCAACCTAAGCCATTTCCTGTAAGAAAATCTTGATTAATTTAACGCAGGAACATAAGATTGTACACAGAGTGATTGATTAGTATCTAACTTTTTTGTTACATTTAACTGATTTGTTTGTCTTACTATTTCTTACACGGATCTGAACTGCAGATTTTGAAGATAAATACTCTGAAGAGGGATATAGATTCATTTGTGGCAACAGACTTTAAACTGGTTTGCTATGATCCTCACCAGAAGATAGAAATGAAAATGGCAGTATAAGGACGTATAACTTCCTAGATTTCTAGCAGCAAATGGTCTCAGTTTCTTTGTTTTGGAAGCAAAGGTTTGCTTGGTAGCCAGCATATGTACTTGTGTACTGATGATATATTGACATGGGTGATTCGGTTCAAGTGTTTTCCGAGCCTATTGTTCCTATTGTCTTACAAGTATTATGCCATTGTTCTGGTTCATTTGGCACGTGAAGTATGACTACCATGTACCAAAGCTCTACTTCCATACTGGAAGCTGATGGCTCAAATATTTCAGATTTCATACTGAATATGGTTTTTTTGCACTGTTTTTTTTCATTCTCTTTGCAGCAGGCATAATTGGAGCCTCATTTCAGATCATAATCTTGGAAAGAATTTTTCGGGGCTAATAATATACTAAAATCTATTCGAACACCATATTAGCTATTAAAAAATGTATATTGGTTGCCCTTTCATTAAAATTTTGTAGTCACATGCGATTCAAATGTGATGCAAGTCGGTATCGTGTCCAATGTTCTAAAAAGCAGATTAGACAGCTGCTAAAGTATAAGTTCTAATCATACATTGACCTTCAGTTTGGTGTGTCCATTAAGAGTGTAGTGCGCTTAATTGGGTCGCTTAATATGAAGCTGCCCTTAGACGTGAAGTAATGCCGGCAACATTTCTTGTGCACATGGGCTAATCCCTGCACATATGGACATAGCGAATCCAAGACGCACATTCCAGATCGGACGGTCGCGGGCGAGCGCGTATTTTTGCGTTTCGCCCCCCCCCCCCACCCGATTTTATTTGCACGCCAGATCCCCAAATCGCTCAGGCGACGCAAATGCGCTCGTCGCCTTCAACCCTAAATCCTCTCGCCGCCGCTTCTCCAGCCCTTGAGCAACTCGCCGCCGACGCCGCCTGCCCTTGTGGTCCGTGCGCCTCCGCCAGCGCTCCCAACAGGCTCCTCCCCAAATCGACTCTAGGGTTAGGTCCAGATGCGCCTGCAGGTCGCCAGCGCGTTGCCGCACCATGGAGAAGACGAAGGATCACGCTGGCGCGCTTCGAGTCGTCATCGACGGCGACAATACTTATCGGTGGCCTCCTCGTCGTGCCGTGCCCAAAGTGCCACGCTACAGATGATATGGGCCGCCTCCGGAGCTCAAGAATCAAGGCAAGGAGTACTTCAAATGCCCTAGAAACGACGGGGTAAGAAATTCCCTTTGCTGTTGAATTTGATGTCTTCATTTTTTGGGGTTTGTATTGCCGGGCGGTTTATGCATTTTTGTTGGTCCACCAGATTCATGACGTCGACACATTCATGTGGAAAGATCAGTACATGAGTCATTTGAGTCGGTTGCGTCTGGGGGAAAAGCATAGAGAGGATCATTCGCCTGTGAAGCAGACAAGGGATCATTCGGCTGTCACAGTCGACCACCGTGTGTTGGATCATTTAGATGCGATGAAGACCTCTCTGGACCAAATGAAGACCTCTCTGGACCAGATCAACAAATCAGTGAGGAAATCCACTGATGGAGATGAAAAGCTAAAAATAGTTCTAGTTGCATTTTTATTCTTGCTGTTAGGAATTTGCATTGAGAAAATTGTGAACTAACATTTTGATTTTGGTAACAAGCATTTTGTAATGTAATCTGAAATCTGTCTGGATGAATGGATTCAATTATGATTTACATGCGGATGAATGGATTACGAAATGCATGCGGATGGATGAATTATGATTCAATTATGAAATGTGCAACCTCATGATCTTGCACTTTTTTTCTTGCTGTTAGGGTCTGCAAAAAGTGATTATGGATGTGTGAGCAAAAAGCTCTGTGTATCTGCATGTATTGTGTGCTTCTGGGCATGTATTTGTGCTCTCTGTGTGTGTGTATCTGCATGTATTGTGGCCTGTATTGTGTGCTTCTGGGCATGTATTTGTGCTGTGTGGGTGTATCCAATACAATGCATCCAATGCTTTTGTGCTGTGTGTGTAACAATCTATTCAACCTGTGTTCTGTGCTGTGTGTAACAAATCTTCTGGGCATGTATTGGTCCAATCGCATCTTTCTTTGCATTATATCAGTGGAAGACATCTTTCTTTGCATTGTATCAGGTGGTAGTTCTGTGGCCAACCTGTGCTCTCAGGCATACTGGAAGTGCTTGCTGGATGCACACAGTATCAGGTGGCCACCAATAAACAGTATCAGGTTTGTGGGTTATGGTAAAATGGATGCAGGTTGTATAGTGAGATGAAGGGAATTTATACAAAAAACTTTATGTCAAAAGCTAAACACTCACTTTTTCTTGTTGTAAAATGGATGCAGGTTTGTGGGTTATTGTTTACTTCCCTATTGAACTATAAAACAAACAAATTTTGACTGACAAAAGCAAGATGTGGTTCGACAGCAGCAAGTACCAGTCACTTCTTGTTGTAAAATGGATGCCCACAGTATCAGGTGGCCAACCATACACAGTATCAGGTTTGTGGGTTATGGACTTGAGAATATCACCTGAAGCTTGCATACACTGAAGTACTATAACCCATGGAAATTGTACCATAATATGTTGAGAATATTACCATATGAGATTGTACCATAATATGTTGAGAATATTAACATATTATGGTACTTCAGTGTATGGTAATATCATACACTGAATTGTACCAGGGATCCCCAAAATGTAAAATGGATGCCCTTCAGTGTATGGTAATATGTTGAGAATATTACCATATGAAATTGTACCATAATTGTACCATAATATGTTGACAATATCCCATGGAAGTACCAACCATACACTGAAGTACCATAATATGTTGAGAATATCACATGAGAATATCAGGTCGGATTCATGGAAATTCACAAGGTTGGGTTTTAGGAATGACTGATGGAAATTCACCATGTTAGAACCATATGAGATTATGTGGTAGTAGCAGCAGCAACTCCAATCAGTTTTAATCAACGGAATCCAGATATGCTCATGTGATATTCTTCAGGTGATATTCTCAAGTATTACAACAACAGATATGCTCAGAAGACAACTTCATGTTAGCAACAGCATGTCTACTGAACCTTACACACTTTGTAAAAAATATCAAAATGGAAGACAAGTGTTACATCAATTCGCAAGCAGTGATTTGCATTAGGGGGCATGCATCCACTATTGGAACAAGCAAGCAATACACGCACTTAATCACTTCCCTGGACTAAAAACCGAGCAAAGAACTCAGAACATATTACAAGTAGCCATCTCACTAAAAGATCAATTGCACTCATCTTCAAATAAATCTGACATTTCTAGTACAAGTCCATACAACATATTACAAGTCCATAAGTCCATACATTAGGTGAGATGGAACATGTCCAATTCTATTACAAGTCCATACAACATATTACAAGTCCATAAGTCCATACAACATATTACTTGCATGCACTCCTACATGCAAAATAGAACATGTTAGAAGTCTTGCAAAATAGAACATATTACAATGAGTACTAAAAGCATATAACAATGGAATGCTATACAATGAGTACAAGTCATACCGAATTCGTATGGGCATGATTATTTGGCTTGTTTCCTTAAAGGGCGATTCTTGGTATCGTGAGTGCCGATCTCATTGCATGACCTACACATGCGAGCGGTCTTTCCCTTAGACTTCTTCTGCTTGCTCTCCCCAGGCCGTATCCTCTTACATTTCCCTCTAGTGAGATTGTCTGTTGGTGGCAATATATCGATCTGATCAGGGATGCCACACCCAAGATACGCTTCAACCTTCTCCACTCTACTTTGCTGCCGGGCAGGAATTTCCTGGTTTATCTCATGCATAAACTTTTTAAGTTTCCCTCTAGCATTCTGCATGTAAGGAAGTGAAGGACTAGCTCGATGTATCAAATCTTCCAAGTCCTTTCACATCTCAGAAGCCAACTTTTTAATTTCTTCCTCTACGGGATCTTTGGGCTTCTCCTCAAGGACATTTCTATTCTCATCAAATACAACCTCCCTCTTGCAGTTAGCAGTCCACCTTTTCAAAACATAATGACTAGGAAGCTCATTCAGCAATGCACCTCGTAAAACAAGGATAATGTGGCGGCAAGGAATTCCATGAGTGCCAAACAACATGCAGGAGCACTGAGCAATCATGGTGTTAGTGTCACATGTGACTTTTCTAACCTTCTTGCCATCCTCTTTCACCGCTGTTACTTTAAGGTCGCATACTTGTGCCGTGCTCTCAACAACACAGTTGTCCCTAGCAGCAATAACTTCCTTCTGAAACTTCGCGAACACCTCATGTGTGAATACTTCACTACCATGCATCTCTATTGCCCATGGTGTCTTCAACTGAGGCTTCGTGTGAAATGTGGCATTATCTTCTCTTTGCTCCTTTTCTCTTTGTTAAATCATTGCGATGTCGGCGGATCGAACTCAACCAAAGTATGTTTGTAACCTATAAATCGATTGAAAAAAGAATTGGCACTTTCAGACCTTGAGGTTGTTCTAAGAATTCCTGCAAGGGGTATGTCCATAAAGTAAACCGGTACCCAAGATGCCCTAATATTGTAACGACCAGCCAACCACTCATTATCTTGCAAACCGAACTCTGAAATAATAGCAGCCCATTGTGACTCGAATTCTTCTGGAGTTTCCGAGGGATACACACATGAATTGACACGACTATAAAAGGTTCGGTTATCCCTCAAATCAGGCCTAATCTTTGTTGGAAGTTTGTTCAATATGTGCCACATGCATAATCTATGTGTTGTATTAGGAACACATCTTGAATTGCCTTCTTCATGGCGCATCTTCATCGGTTATTATAAGCCTAGGTGCGGCATGTGCCATACATCTTAAAAAAGTGCGGAACAACCATTTGAGCGTTTCAATCATCGATCGGCGACAATGCAAAGACCAAATAGAACACATCCCCATGGTTATTCACTCCCATGAATGGGGCAAATATCATGTCATATTGGTTTGTATTATATGTTGTATCAAATGAGAGCAACTCCCCAAAATGAACATAATTTTTTCTGCATGTTGCATCCGCCCAAAACACATGGACCAACCTACCCTTGTCGTCAATCACATAGTCAAAATAAAATGCAGCATTGTTCTCGTTCTTTCTAGCTAGATTATCAAGGAACATCTGAGCATCTGATGACTTTATACTCTCTCTCAAAGTACGGTGATAATTTTGCAAATCTCTCCTTGTGCATCCAACATTCTGAAACCCACCCTCACTGACATGAAGATATCTAAAAGCCCCAGATGTCCCAATGCTAGCTTGATGGCATACGAACAATGTAGTCTTAGCCTTCTCATTTACTTGTCTATTAGAACGTATCAAGTGTTGCTTACTAGGTGAGACAAAACCATGGTTATGCACTTCCACGAATGTCTCTAACCTGAACTTATTGTCCTTAGTCCGTTTGATACCAAACATGGCCTCACACCCGCACCTACTCAATTTAGACTCATATGACCTCTTCAATTTGGATTTGACCTCCAACTTCTCCTTACCTTTTTCTTCCTTCCAGCCACGTCTGGCACAATAGTACCGCCTCCATTGCAAAACACCGTTTGCGATCGTACGCTGCCCAATACGAACGGAGAAGCCGGCAACATGCGCATACGCTTTGTAAAACCAGAGGGTTGCATCCTCGTCTTCAAAAATCATGCCCACAGCAGGCATCAAGTCGTCATTAACTACTGGTGTAGACGATGAACCCTACAGCGTTAAGGATGAGTTAGCACAAGAACGACATTATTCATTCAAATTTATAATTTTCAAATTACTACACACTCACACAGAACGGAATGCTCGCGACCTTCGTGGTGTTTACACAAACCGCCAGAACGAGAGAGTGCATCGCCGCCGAGACATGGCAAAGCTAGTGGCGTATGGAGCTACTCACATCTTCCATGGAATCCATGCGGTATTTGGCCACAAATCAATTTGAGGCATGCCTTGGTGCAAGTGGGCCACGGTGAGCACTTGGGAACATGGCAAAGCTGCTGAACCTAAAAATAAGCAAATGTTACCAATGTGGGTTGAGCATATGTTAGCAACTTCGGTGCAAGGAAGGGCGGGGTGGCGGTTGCTTACCTCACACACGCGCAAGTGGGGGCAGGCGGCGCCAGGCGCAACTAGGGCGGCGGTTGGCGAGTCTCGCCGGGCGGCCCTTTACGTAATGGGGCTCGGCAAGGACCGGTTGCCTGAGAGGAGGACCAGATGGGGCGGCGTGGCCAGATCCGGCGACTCTGGGGCTCACGCTAGTGTCAGGGGGCCTTGAGGCGGCGTGCGGAGGAGGACCAGATGGGGCGTGGCGGCCACAGCGAGGACGATGGCTCGGGGAGGAGGACCAAATGGGGGTGGCACGGCTGGCGCAGATCCGGCAGCTCTGGAGCATCGGGCGGCCTTGGGCGCAAGCACAAGGGCATACCTAGCGATGCTCCACCGCGGCTCGGCCAGGGCGACGGGGGACGAACGACAAACGATGGTTCGCGCAGGTGGAAAAGCAAAAATGGCACGAGGCGCTCTCGCCCTTTGACGCGCGCCGTCCGATCTGGAATGTGCGGCTTGGATTCGCTGTCCATATGTGCAGGGATTAGCCCATGTGCACAGGAAATGTTGCCAGTAATGCCTTATTATCTAAAAAAATGGAGAAGCATGTTATATGAGACTTTTAAAAAATATGAAAATATATTCATAAAACGGCATTTACAATTTGGAAGAAGAGGAAACAATATTAATTAATGTTGCATTTTGGAATTTATAGTCTATTTATTTAAGCTTCGAGAAAATATCCTAATTACCACTTGGTCGTGGCACTCCTTTCCTTTTTGCCATTTGGAAGGGTCTGGGCTCACGTGAGTGGCAAAAAGAAATCCCAAAAAGGAAATGAGAGTACGGCTCAGCGGTAAAAAGGGAATTTTCACTTGTTACAATATTTTCCTTGTTATAAGACAATTTCTTCTAAGCCTGCATTATTTCTTGCATATATATCCTATCCTGTTCATTTGCAAATCTTGGTTGAACTATTTTTTTTATAGGAGAATTGTTTCAACTCCTTAGTTACTAGACCCAAAATGTTCCGACTTTGCACTTATTGCCTTTCTTTCTCAACTACTATTTGAATTACAATAATCTTTCATTCAGTGAGTTCGATTCCATTTTGACGCAATATTGTTTCAGCTCAACTAGTCAAGTGCTATAAGCTTATGGCTAATATTGGCTAATCTTGAATCTAGTATGTCTAATGTTAACCGGATAATTGTCCCGCTTCCAAAGGGGAATTTTTTTTTGTCGTACTATCAAAGAAACTATTGACTTATGCTTTATTTTTGCAAAGCAGGTCTTTCCCATTTTTTTCTTCTCTCTTTTTCTTTTTCTTTTTAGGCGAAAAGCAGGTCTTTCATTTTATGTGCCCTCCCTGTATTTTTCAGTTCAAACCGTATCATCTTTTTTTTTTAAGGAAAGAGGCAGGACAGCTGCCTTTGCATTAATAAAGTAGGAGAAAACAAAATTAAAGAAAGATACACCCCGATAGGGAGAATATCCTCGGCGGGAAGGCAAACGCAACCGAGACGCGCCTTGCAACACTCTATCAACAACATCAGATCTATAAACACCAGCTAGCCAACTCTAACCACGCCCTAACACCATCCAGCTCTGTCGCACACACATAAAGCTAAGGGAATGACAACACCTCCCATCCAACCCACAGGAGCTTCGGACTGGTTGAACCGAACAGTGAAGATGATCTCCCTAACACCGACTTGAGAGAGAAGAAAAGAAGCAGGTGCAGGTTGGTCCACACGCTGCCAGGCCCAACAGCGAGGAGCTTCATATGTAATTGGTGAGGATGCGGTACTTCCTAGCGGCGATAAAGATGATTTATCACGAATCGAAGGACGACGACTCCGACTCCTCTCCCCGTCCACCCGCGCGGCACAATCAAAGGTGGATTAGACCAACTGCTACGAACGAGGCCTCTGGGACAGTCGTCTTGCGCCGTATGCGTCTCGAGACGACACTTCAGTGGCAACAGCCCTCTCCTCGGGCTCTTCCACCGGCAACAACCCCCTCCTCCGGCTCTTCCACCGGCCGTCCTGCTACTCCTCAAGACACAGCCTACACTCGGGGCGCCTCCGACATAGCAGCATGGAAATCCGACCTTCTCTTCTCCGCCTCGTGCAGACCGGCAAGCTCACAATGAGATCCCGGGGGTGGGGGTTCTGGAGCCGGGGGTGAGTAGACTTCTGGCAGGATGGACTCGGGGTAACTTGCCGACGGGTGTGCCCTCACATGACGACAGTGATGGTTTCCCACAGCGCCGACGGTCAGCAGTCTCCCACGACGGGCCCACGGCCGCTGCGGCCACCCCAGCCGGCTCCGCAAGGGGTGGACCTCTCCGGCGTGGAGCACCGAGGAACACCCGGGGCATGCAAAGGCGACGACAGCCCTAGGGAAGCGTAGGTGGCGGCTCCATGCGCGGCGGGGGGCCTCTGGGTGCGTGCGAAGACAACAAACGGCCCCTGGAGAATGCGGAGGCGGCAGCTCCCTGCGCGACGGGGGGCCTCCCAGCGCGAGAGAAGTCGGTGGCTTCCCTCCTCGACGTCGTCACCCCCACTCCCGCATCTAGAGGCTGCATCAATGGGTGTTGGTCGCCCCTGGGTGGCATGGCCGTGGGGGTGAGCTTGTTCACCATGGTGTCCCGCCAGCAAGGCCCCTTTGCCTCCTCATCCTTGGAATCCGCATTCACCGACGGCACCGCCGCGGTCTCGTCGAGGAGCTCCCTCATGAGCTCTTCCCTGAAGACGTCGCGCCAATACTTGCTCTTGTCCAGCTGTGGGCCAGATCTAGATCTAGCTTTCCTGTGGGACGCCGGCCACTTGAGAGGTTTGGCCGAGGGGGAAGGCCGCTCCATGACTCTGGAGGTACACTGGGGGCTCGCCGCCTTGAAACAAGAACGCCACTGCTCCTCGGCGGGAGTAGGAAGAGTGGGGAGGGTGGGGGGAGGGAGTGGATGAAGGAGGAGGGAAGATTTGGGAGGGAGGAGGGGGGCCGCCGCCGGTGCCAGAGCAGCGGCGACGGCCGACAGGGGGCTAGTGGCGGCGGCTCTTGGAGGTTGTGGCGTCGCCTCCCGAGTCGCCCGAAGCGAGCGACACGGGAGGGAGATGGTGTGGATAGCTAGCTCGATCTGAGAAAGTCAAACCGTATCATCAAGCAAATAACATGTAAAAACACAAGATTAAACTACCTGCCAATGGAACATAGGAAACAACCAACAAGCCTATGTTTGCTAATAAAGCTAGACAAGAGGAACTCCAGAACTCTACACAGTATTTGATACCGAAAAGGCACATCGCTGAGCTCACGAAGCTGGTGGACATCAACTCAATCGAGACAAGGTGAGACCCCAAGTCCCCATGGAGAAAACGGAGCAACTGCATGAAAAAACTCCCTCATCTGCTGTCAAATGGTGAACCTTCTCAGAAGAAAGCAAAGTTGGGAGAAGGAAGGAAAGTTGGGAGATGACCAATTCGCACAAGCAACAGCATGAAAAGAAAAAGAACCCTTAGTTTCAAGTTGTGTTCTCGTACATTCATTATCATAGTATAGATTTAATTGCCTACATGCTTTTTTTTTTTACCTTCGTGCATGATGAGTACGTAAGTTGTGAAGGGATTGCACATGGTTAAGGCTAAATTCTTGATGCCTTCCAAGCTTAAATTTCTCGGCCTTTGTCGGCGAATCCCCCAAATTATTTCCACGGCTTATGCCAGTGGATTCCTAGCTAGAGATGAAATCGGATTTCAACAAGTGGAGTACTGGTTGACTGCTTGCACGAGTTGATGCTGGTTTGGTCGGATTTTTGTTAGCTAGTATCAAGGTGGTCCACAGCTGCAATGTGCTACTTGGGCGCAATATATGAAGAAACACTGGCTCTATGTTGCCGGTATTCATGTGCCGGTGGGCCTGCTTTAGTATTGTCATTACATAGAAGAAACAACATAACCTCTTATTAAAGCAAACTAGATTGCTGCCCTACCAGCGTGGCCACGTCACCCTAAAAACGCTGATCGTTGGATCGTTCGGCGAACATCCGGGATTGGCTGGATTCCGCTCGATGCGCGTGGTTCCGGTGCTTTCTTCTAGCGCCTTCTCGCGGAGAATAGAACCCTCCCGGATCCCGCCGTCTCTTCCCTGCCCTCTGCTTTGTCCCCGTTGCCACTCCTCTTCCCCCGCCCCGCCGCTCTCTCTTCCGCTTCCCCGCCGCTATCTACTCCCCCCTCACAGCGCCGCCTCCCAGTTCCCCGCGACACCGACTCCTCCTCCCTCGAATCCTTCCCGCCGCTCCCTTCTCCCATTTGCCCGCACCGCCCCCGCCGCCCCTCCCGTGCGTCGGCTCGGCGTCGCCCTCTTCGTCCTCCTCGCTTCATCTGCCGCCTCTTCCCCTCCCCGTGCCGCCGCCGCTTACGGTCCTCGTGCCTCCACCTCCCCTTCCTAACGTTGCCTCTCCCTCCTTCGGGCACCTCTTCCCCAGCGCGGCCGCCTTCTTCACCTCCACCGCACCCCTCTGCGTAGCCCGATTCGCCCCTCCGGCTCCCCTCACCCCCACCGAGATCCCCGACCATCATCTCTCTGACCGCCCCTTGCCCTGCCCCCGCTTAGCTCCCACAAAATCCCCTGGCACAGGCTGGCGTCACCGCTGCCACCTCCGCTCGCTCCTGTGACGAGGACCGCTCGCAGCAATCTCTTGGTTCTTGCGCTGCGCCTGCAACGAGAAATGGCCCCGCTACCTCCGCACGCTCGACTTATGGGGCACCTCCTGCCTCCAATCTTCTTCTTCTGCGGCGACAACCGTTCCACGCTTTGTGTCTCACTTTCTTGTGACATGCACGCGGGCATCCGCTTCCTACTTCCTAAGGACAGCCGCAGCACCAACAAGACATCTGCCGTCGGAGGCAACCTCAGCCGGCCGTGCTTTCGAGAGATCCATCACTGGCCGCTTCTTCCTCCACCTTCTTGAAGATCAAGGAGCTGTAGAGGGTTACTGCAATCGGGTATGCTTGGCTCGCCTGAGAAGTGACGGAGATGCTTATGCCTTCGTTATGTTTGATGTAATGCCCTACCTGTTCATCCTACAACAGAAACCTTGGTGCACGATGTCTGATGAGTGCTGACAAACTAAATCATCTTATTTTTGGAAGTAATCTATGTGATTATCTCGGCCTGATATTTCCTATACGTAGGCTTGAGAATGCCATTGCAATACGCCAATACCGTGATTGATGATCGTGGTGCAGACAAGGAGCATGCAAACTTTGGGTTAGTGTGTTTGATATTTTGGGTGCAGATTTGACATTGCTTGTTATGGCAAGAGAATTTGACATGTTCTATTATTACATTTGGTTGGATTTAGTTTGTTTACAAGATTGATTTGCTAAATTAAGTTATTAAAAATCTCAGTTCCTTCATTTTTTTCGCAAGGATTCAGATTGTATTTGCTAGGTTCTTGATGTCATACAGAAAAGTGGTTCCTGCAGTTGCAAGGTGTAGAGCCATAGCCATATGCATGTCACCCAGTCTTGCTGCTTGAGTGTTGGTCAAATGTGATAGGTGGCAAGATTACAATACAAAAAACAGATTGAATTCCTCTTCACAGCATCGGCCAACAATTAAATGTGATAGGTGCCACACTGCAAACAATACACTTCACAGCCAACAATTACCGTTTTTTTGTATTGTTTTACTGATCTCCCTCTTTTTGCTTGCTTCTTTTTCCGACGCAATTCGGTTCTACAGGGAGATCTAAACTTGGTTAAAGATCTATGGAATGAATGATAGCTCTTATAGCAGACCAGATTCAGGATTCTATTGTTACTTATTGATTGATATTGTAGGTATTGTGGTTTTCTATTGGATATGCCATATAGCTTTCTATTAAGTATAACTGCATAATTCAGTTTGGACTGAAATTTGCCATAGTTTCAGCTTTATAACCATCGTTACCATGGATGCATATGCTTTCCTTTAACAATCTGTCCATAAACTGTTAATTTACTTTACAAATGATTCAATGAATCAATATTGCACTAAGAGCTAAGATGCTTTTTATTTATGCTAGTGCTTTAGCACAGCGATATGAACTGCTATGTTGCACTATAAAATGTATTGTATTTGTTCGTACACATATAAATGCTGCAATCTTGTTGATTTCATTTAACCATACTTTCCTAAAGTCCTTCTCTCACACAATGTTTAATGTCATGTGCAATTCTGCAGCATTCAGCCTTGCTAGATATTGACACAGAGACTGCATTCTTTGGTGTTTTTGATGACCACGGAGGTAAGTACTACTTGCAAAGATAAGTCCTTTTCATGTTTCCCCATTTTACTTGGAAAGATATGTATTAGTAAACTGACAATTTAAATATTGCACATATGAGTAAACCAAAAGTACTTCAAATGTTGAACTTCATCGTGTTCCTTGCTTTTCTCAAGAAGGGTGGTTGCCAAAGACTAAAAAGGCAAGAACCATCCTTTGTTTTTTAAAGATTTCATTCAAAGTCGGTGTACGGGATGGTTGCTTTAGAATTGTCGTTGAAATATTTGTTTGTACCCTAATGACATTGTATAGATTTAAGGTTGGACATTGATTTTGTTTTTCCATGTAGTTGCATGTTCTTTGTTTTAAGCAAGACATTCAATAATAGTGTAGGATATATTTCCACTAAAAGTACCTATTATATCTATTTTGTCTTCTCTGACAAGGCCCACTTTACCATAGGTTGAATTTCATAAACGTATATACATGATAAAGTGCAATGAATAGCTCCTCAATTCTTACGACCCTTCAGTTTTTAAATAATCACCGCTATCTGAATCCAATTAATTTTGTTCTTCCTTCTGTCTCCATGAACAAAATCACACACAATGTTATTTCTATCCATGTAGTATAAAATACATGCAGATAAACTCATTGGTACCATATTTGCCAACACATTTAAATTTAGGGTTACAGTTTTGCAAGACCCTTATCATCTATGATGCCCACGTCTATTAATTCCATCTCTGAGTTCACCGGTGTGGCGTACTGATGAGGACATCACTTCTTCGGATACACACAACAATCCTCCACTTGACATTCAAGGACCAATCACTAGAGCTCGCGCCCGACAATTGAATTTACAGGTGAGCTCGTTCCTAAGTACTTCTTTTTGTTCATTTGAGAATCGATTGCTACCTAATGATTTAATTATGATTAGGAACCATGGAGAGGACCTGGAAGTACTTGGAGAAGGGCTACGAGGTGCACAAGTCCAGCGAGGGCGGTCGAATCATGTTGGAGGCCCAACTCAAGCCGACTTCGAATCCAATTCGGAGTCCAGGACCAGGCCGCACTAAAACGGACGCCCAAATCGCATCCGGGCTCCGTTTTGGACGTTCCACATATGTATGGAAAGCTGAGAAGACGAACTTTCCAATGGGTCTGGTCCCATATCAAAATTCCTTCTGAGTCAACAGGAATCGTCGAAACAAGTGGGTATTCAGAATCTGTCAGGGTGCTGCGCCACCGTCTTTTGGGCCGTTCGGCTTTGTATCGTGTTGGAGCCCATTAGGGCGCGTCCAGGGGTTTTGCACGCCCCTCAATCCTTTATATCCAGCTGACACCCCCACCATTAGGGTTGGGTTTTGCTTAGATTAATTCTGTCTTAGAACAGTTTCGCCGTTCATCGGTTTGTGAGACCCCAACTTTCAAGTGTTAAAACAATACATCTGCAATTCCGTTGTGTTCTTCCTTGTTCTTGCTTGTGTTCTTGATTCAGCGCGAGGATTAGCCTTCTTGGCGAGTCAGCTGGCTGCGCCGGTTGATAACTGAGGAGACGTGGTGCTGCGATTGCGGGGTTGAGCGTGTTGTTCGGAAGCCGAATCGATTTGTGTCGCGCCTCCACTAAATCGAACATGTCCAGAACCTGTTGGAGGATCGGGACCCCATCCCCATCAAGTGGTAATCAGAGCTTCAGGTGTTCCTTCAGGTTCGAGTTTACCCTACCCTTGTTGTTTTCGGTTTCATCCTAGAGTCCAAGAAAAAGCCCTACAAAAAAAATTGTAGTCATAGGTTGTTCCCTGTCCCAGATCTCGTTTAACCTTTTGCACAATTTGATTTCAGAGTCCGTAGTGTTGAGTTTGTATCCTTAGTCGAGTTGTGTTGCTGGTTTAGATCGTGTTTTATTTCGGGTTGTCTTGCTTCCGCTACCTCTCATACAAACCCTAGCCGTCAACTTTTGTTTCTCCCACCCTCTGTTTTGAGTCATCCATCGCGTCTCGTGATCACCCAGCACCCTTCCCCTTTGAGTCTCGTGATCACCCAGCACCATCCCCCACCTCTTCTCGAGCTTCCGCCCCTAATTTCCACCAATTTCTTCCACCCGTTTTCGTTTCGGTCTCCACAGCAACCATAACTTGGAGGCCCTCCTTCAAACGGCCGTAACTTTCGCATACGGACTCGAAATCAGACGAATTTTTTTTTGAAATTGGGTGAAATTAAATTTTGCATCCGAAACTCCCCCACTTTGTCGGGTTCGACGAATTTATTTTGCCCAAATTCGGCCTGGAAAGTGCAGTACTCGAGCTCTAAACTTTCATCACCGAATTTACAGCACATTCATCATTTTCTGTAGGCCGCACCTTACATCAGATTGAGGTGAAACTTTGTGTGGTTCCTATTTCTGTGCTCCGCTTTGTGAAAAAAATAACAGAAAAAAATAGAAAAAATTCAGCACCTGGTTTTGCCTGAGAGCTTGAGAGCACTCCGTGCCTAAAAAAAAAAATTAGAGAGCACAGTTTTTAGGTGACAGATATTGATTTGTCTTTGTCTTTACAGCCATCTTTGTTCTTTGTCTTTGCTTTACTATTACGGTCTTGACTCCTTGTTCATCATATCATACCGCTATAGGACACATTTAGACCGACAACTAGGACCGATGTTTTGGACATTTACTCGGCATTACTATCTGTTATTGATTTGTGTTCCACTAACATATTTGGCCTTCAAGCTCCATATACCTACTTAGGATAGCACGACTTTTGACCCTTGCAATCACAAAGACCACCACGTTCGGTATCACGAACCGACCACCGGTTGTACCACCCTCTTGTTTGCGATGGTAAGAACACTTGTAAGAGCTTGGTAAGCCACTTCCTTTGCGGGTTCCCACTGTCCTCCTTTGTAGTTGATAGGGATAATCATTCTGTTTTCCCTGTGTTTCCACTAACCATGGCGAGGACCGAAGGGGCGGGACACCGGTCGATTTCAGCGAGTGTGTTAGTCGCGGCCACCTACAAGTCAGCGCTCGACAAACAAAATGCTTCATTCATCGATCTCGGCGAATGGACACCATCGTCGCCGCCATTGCCCGATTGAACACCACGAAGGCATTGGCGGGTGGAGCGGCGGATGGTGACCTCCTTTGGTCGAGATGGGCGCGTGGAGGCACGCTGCCACTGTTAATGGCGGCCTTCATCATGATGATGACCACGATGCATGATGCGGTTGGCAACATTGATCGGCGGAGACACAAGATGCACGACTACGTCGGCGTCTTGACAAAAAAGAACATGGTATGGGAGGTAATAACCGAACCGTCATGGTAACGATGACCCTTTTGCTAAAGTCAAGTTTACCATCCCATCTTTTTCTCGCCTTTATGATCTTTGCAATATATCTTGATTGGGAGATGACGGTGAAGCGAAGTTTAATTCTCACTTGGTTCTGAACAACATAGAGTTAGACAAGCTACTAGTGAGTTTAAGGACTTTGCTATTATCGGTGGAATGAACTGGGTACCATGCGCTACAACCCGACACATGGGAGCGGTTAAAAGAAGCTATGCGTGTCGTTTTGTTCCTCCCTCATATAAGCGTGATTTGAGAAAAAATTACAGCGCTTAGAACAAGGTGATAATTACATTCGGGACTATTATCTTTGAGCTTCAAAAGGGTATGGTGCGTTGTGGGGTTGTTATGACACAGAGGATAAGATTTGTCATTTCTACGGGGTTTCTGGCGTGAAATTGTGGACATTGTTGATTATAAAGATTTTACTCATCACAACCAGTTGTTCCACTTGCTATGCTTGCGAAAAAGGAATTGCGAGGACGCAAGGAATCGGACGGCAGCAAGCGGACGACCCTCCTACACGCATGACGACTACATCAGCGGATCGCCCAAGTCTTCTTGAGTTTTCATTCTCCTCCACCACCGATGAACAAGATTGCTGCGGTATACCACCGCCACCTTCCACGACCGCCTGCAGATTCTACAAAAATTCTTTGCGAGCTCGGCCAAGAGTTCTTCTTCCGTAGCTTCCACGGGCGCTCCTCCGACATTGATTGCCACCGCCGCCATGGACTTGGTCATGTGCGGAGAATTGCCCTAACCAGCGGGCATACATCGCCACGGAAGATGGAGGCTACATTAGCACCGGATGTCGAGGAGGATGATGGCGTTCTTCTTTGCCTCGGATGACAATGGCGGTGGTCATGACGACTGTTCCTTGGTGGGCGTCCACAACGGCGCTTCGGAACATCATTGTGCAATGAGTCCTCGGCCTGCAGTACAACAACCCGATAAGCTTCAGCGCCAAAATTTGTTTCAGACTTTCTTTGCAATCAAGAACCGGCGTGCACATGTCATCATTGATGGAGGAAGCTGCAACAACTTGGTGAGTTCTGATTTGGTCAAGAAGCTTGGCTTGACCACGCGACCGTATCCCCATCCATACCATATTCAGTGGTTAAATGACTCTGGAAAAGCTAAGGTAACACAAACATGCCGAGTCCATTTTTCCATTGGTGGTTATGCTGATCATGTTGATTGTGATGTGGTTCCCATGCAAGCATGCTCTCTTTTATTGGGTCGACCTTGGGAATTTGATAATGATGCTTTACACCATGGTAGTAGTAACAAATACACTTTTATGCATAAGGGAAGAAAAGTTACTTTACTTCCTTTGACCCCAGCTGAGATTATAGAGGCCGATAGGGAGCGAGCTGCTGCTGCTAATGATCCAACGGAACATGATAAATCTGAAAAACGATACATTATGCTTGCCACAAAATCAGACCTTGCTGAAATTGATGATATTAATGATACATGCTATGCTTTTGTGTGCAAAGATGCTTTATTTTCTCTTGATAATATGCCTTGCACTTTGCCTGCTCCTGTCACTAACCTTTTGCAGGATTTTAGAGATGTTTTCCACGATGAGATACCTCCGGGACTTCCACCCATTCGAGGATTGAGCACCGATTGACTTGATCCTGGAGCGAGTTTGCTAAACCGTGCGGCGTCTGGGACCAATCCCAAGAGACTAAGGAGATTCAGCGACAAGTCCAAGAACTTTTGGACCGTGGAGTGCGTCGTGAGAGCCTTAGTCCTTGTCTTTGTTCTTGTTCTTTTGGTACCCAAAAGATGGTTCTTGGCGCATGTGTGTAGATTGTAGAGCCATTAACAACATTACTATAAGGTATCGTCATCCTATTCCCAAGCTAGGCGACATGCTTGATGAGTTGTGTGGTGCTATAATTTTCACAAAGATTGACTTGCGTAGTGGATACCACCAAATAAGAATGAAACTTGGCGATGAATGGAAAACGCTTTTAAAACTAAGTTAGCTTGTATGAGTGGTTAGTCATGCCTTTTGGTTTAACTAATGCACCTAGCACTTTCATGAGATTAATGAGCGAGGTTTCGTCCTTTCATTGCCAAATTTGTGGTCGTTTACTTTGATGATATCTTGATTTATAGCAAGTCCATGGATGAACATTTGAATCACTTACGTGCTGTTTTTAATGCTTTGAGAGATGCACGTTTGTTTGGTAACCTTGAGAAGTGCACCTTTTGCGCGGATCGAGTCTCTTTCTTGACTATGTTGTGACTCCACAGGAATTGAGGTTGATAGAGCCAAGGTGGAGGCGATATGGAGTTGGCCCACGCCTACACGGTCTCCCAAGTCTTGAGTTTTCTTGGCCTTGCGAGGTTTTATCGCCGCTTTGTCAAGGAATTCAGCACCATTGCGACACCGTTGATTGAGTTGACAAAGAAGGAGTCGTGTTTCATTGGGGCCATCACAAGAGGAGTCCTTTAATCTTTTGAAGGATAAGCTTACACACTCACCATTGCTCCAACTTTCGGATTTTGGTAAGACTTTTGAGTGGAATGTGATGCTAGCGGAATTGGTATTGGTGGTGTTTTGATGCAAGAAGGCAAACTGTTGCCTACTTTAGTGAAAAATTGAATGGTCCTGCTCTTAATTATTCCACGTATGATAAAGAATTGTATGCTCTTGTTAGTTCTTTAGAGGCGTGGCAACACTATTTATAGCCTAAAGAATTTGTCATTCATTACGATCATGAATCACTTAAGCATATTAAGTAGTCAAACCAATTTGAATCGTAGACATGCTAAGTGGGTTGAATTTATTGAATCTTTTCCTTATGTCATTAAACACAAGAAAGGGAAGGATAATGTGATTCTTGATGCTTTGTCTCGGCGCTATACCATGTTGTCTCAACTTGATTGTCACATTTTGGTCTTCAAACCATTAAAGGACAATACGCTTTGATGCTGATTTTAAGGATGTGTTGTTGCATTGTAAAGAGGGACAAGCATGGAATAAATTCGTGATCAATGATGGGTTCTTGTTTAGAGCTAACCGCCTATGCATTCCAGTTGGATCCGTTCGTCTTTTTTGTTGTTGCGAGGCGCATGGAGGCGGTTTGATGGGACATTTTGGTGCTAAGAAGGCGGAGGACGTTACGGCCACACACTTCTTTTGGCCAAAAATGAGGCGAGATGTTGAGCGGTTTGTGGCTCATTGCACTACATATCAAAAAGCTAAGTCTCGCTTGAATCCACATGGTTTGTATATGCCTCTTCTGTTCCTTCTATTCCGTAAGCGATATTTCTATGGACTTTGTTTTAGGATTGCCCGGGACTAAGAGGGAGGATAGCATTTTGTTGTTGTGGATCGTTTTTCTAAGATGGCTCATTTTATACCATGTCATAAAACCGATGATGCCACTCATATTCTTGACATCTTTTTCAAAGAGATAGTTCGTTTGCATGGTATGCCTTCTACTATTGTTTCAGATCGTGATGCCAAGTTCTTGAGTCACTTTTGGCGTACTCTATGGAACAAGTTGGGTACAAAGTTGTTGTTCTCTACAACTTTGTCACCCACAAACCGATGGCCAAACCGAGGTGGTAAACCGCACATTGTCTACCATCTTTGAGAGCTGTTTTGACGAATAATTTGAAGTCTGTGGGAAGAGTGTTTGCCGCATGTTGAGTTCGCATATAATCGGCGGCACACTCCACCACCAAGGTAAGTCCTTTTCAGGTAGTATATGGATTCAATCCCCGTGCCCCTCTTGATATTTTACCTTTGCCTACTAGTGAGAGAGTTCATAATGATGCTAAGGAGCGTGCTGATTTTATTGTCAAAATGCATGAGACTACTAAGGCAAACATTGAAAAGATGAATGAAAATATAGGATTCTTGGTAGTAAAGGTAGAAAGGAAGTTAAACTTGAGCAGGGGTGATTTTGTTTGGTTGCACTTGAGAAAGGATAGATTTCTGAGTTAAGAAAGTCAAAATTGATGCCTAGAGCTCTTGGTCCTTTTAAGATAGTTGAGAAGATAAATGATAATGCATATAAACTTGAGTTGCCTTCCGAGTTTGGGTTAGTCCCACCTTTAACATTTCAGATTTGAAGCCATACTTGGGAGAAGAAGATGAGGCTGAGTTGAGGACAACTCCGCTTCAAGAGGGGGAGGATGATGAGGACATCACTTCTTCGGATACACACAACAATCCTCCACTTGACATTCAAGGACCAATCACTAGAGCTCGCTACCGACAATTGAATTCTGGTGAGCTCGTTCCTAAGTACTTCTTTTTGTTCATTTGAGAATCGATTGCTACCTAATGATTTAATTATGATTAGGAACCATGGAGAGGACCTGGAAGTACTTGGAGAAGGGCTACGAGGCACACAAGGCCAGTGAGGGCGGTCGAATCATGTTGGAGGCCCAACTCAAGCCGACTTCGAATCCAATTCGGAGTCCAGGACCAGGCCGCACTAAAACGGACGCCCAGATCGCATCCGGGCTCTGTTTTGGACGTTCCACATATGTATGGAAAGCTGAGAAGACGACCTTTCCAATGGCTCTGGTCCCATTTCAAAATTCCTTCTGAGTCAACAGGAATCATCGAAACAAGTGGGCATTCAGAATCTGTCAGGGTGCTGCGCCACCGTCTTTTGGGCCGTTCGGCTTTGTATCGTGTTGGAGCCCATTAGGGCGTGTCCAGGGGTTTTGCACGCCCCTCAATCCTTTATATCCAGCCGCCACCCCCACCATTAGGGTTGGGTTTTGCTTAGATTAATTCTGTCTTAGAACAGTTTCGCCGTTCATCGGTTTGTGAGACCCCAACTTTCGAGTGCTAAAACAATACATCGCAATTCCGTTGTGTTCTTCCTTGTTCTTGCTTGTGTTCTTGATTCGCAGGCGAGATTAGCCTTCTTGGCGAGGTCAACAGGCTGCGCCGCGGTTGATAACTGAGGAGACGTGGTGCTGCGATTGCGGGGTTCGAAACGTGTTGTTCGGAAGCCGAATCGATTTGTGTCGCGCCTCCACTAAATCGAACATATCCAGAACCTGTTGGAGGATCGGGACCCCGTCCCCATCACGTACCACGCGCTTTATCCTAAGCATTGTTAAGTTTTATTGTTCCACCATGGTTTTATGTATATTAGAAAAAAGATTATTAAACCATCCTGCAATCGCCAGCGCGGCGTAGCGCGCTTTTAACCTAGTAATGCTTTATGTGTTAGTCGTACGAGGTGTTTGCGATTCATATATCTGTTTGGTTCGAAATCAATGTTCATGTAGGATAGGAACGACGCCTAGAAGGGGGTGGGGGGGGGAGGGTTGAATAGGAGCACACCTAATTTTTCACCTTGATTACATTCAACACCTATATCACTCCATTAGCTATGGAAGCTATAAAGATCAACATACAAGTACTGTAGAGGACTTATGTTGAACCCAAATCAAAACCC
This sequence comes from Phyllostachys edulis, assembly GCA_036346405.1. Taxonomy (NCBI): domain Eukaryota; kingdom Viridiplantae; phylum Streptophyta; class Magnoliopsida; order Poales; family Poaceae; genus Phyllostachys; species Phyllostachys edulis. The sequence goes on from CM070568.1 coordinate 17,945,295, forward strand.
CATGCAAAAGACCAAAAAACCGGAGATCGAAACCTGGGGATCGGACTGACCGACGTTGAAGGGGCGGTCGGACCGGGGTGCGGTCTGATTGGCGTTATACAAGCGGTCTGACCGATTTCTTCCAGAACAGCAAAAACAGCCCGCGACCAAAACCATAAATCGATCTAACTTTTGATCCGTGAGGGCAAACTCCACCAAACTTGACACACACCTTCACAAAGATATTAGGAACCTATTCCAATCAAGGATCGTGAAGATCCATGCCAAAGTTCCTATCTTTTTCAGTTTGAACGAAGGTGGTTCAAAAATCGAGTCAAATCGAAAACATGATCTAGAAACTTGCTCGTGGTTGAATAATGATGTAGATGATCCTAGATAGGTTCCCACATGTCACATCCAGTAATATCAAGTCAAGAAACCAAACAAAAACTCGTGGATCAAAGAATGACTCAAGATAACCAAATAGAGAGGAAGAACACAAGAAGTCTCATCTTTGAGAAATCATGCATAGATTGATTTGAGATTGAGAGGGTTTACAGCCACTCTATCCATGGAGGACAAGAGCTCAATCCATGAGCATTCACTCAACTCATCTCTCTAAAACCCTAAACCTCCACTCTCCTCTCTAAGACCCTAAAACCAAAACTAGGGTTTACAAAAGAAGTCCTTAAGGGTGCTGGACAGCAGCCACCCCTATTTATAGTGGAGGCTTAGCTTTTAGAAGAGTTAACCCTAATGGGCTCCCGTTAATGCCCACACACAAACGGGTCACACACGCACGCATTTTAAAGCGCCGTCTTCATCTCCTCTTGACCTAATCCGCTCCTCCACGCACCGTCTTGCGCCGCGGGTTTGCAAAAGGTCACCAAGGCGGTATTTGGTAAAATTACCAAAATACCCCTTCTCGAACCTTCTCCGAAGACCGAGTGCAATCTTGGTGAAGCAATCGCCTGCTTCGCCACGTGTAGGTTGATCAACGGCTCTCATCATGTCGACAAATCTCTCTCGTCCGGCTCCTGCTAAAACCACCATGGCACTTGCACCGACCCCCGCGCCGCTTGATCCAACGAGTCGCACCGAACTGCCCGTTCGGTCACCTTTGTCCATTCTACGCCATGCTTGAGTCCATTGACCTCACCCGGCATCCTTGATCGTTTTGGACCACAGCTCTCCAAGCATAGTCCTGATCATCTTCGCTGTTGACTGTCGTTGACCTTCAAGCGTCCTGCACAATAATAGACAAAGAAATCGATTCCGGGAACAAGTTCTTCACAACTTGACCCACGTTAGTGAAAACATGCATCATGCAACACATATGCACTGAAGCCCAAGTCCATGACTTAACGAAAAACTCATCGCAACAATTTGAACGATGAACAGCACAAATCTGGTCAGACCGCCATACAATGGCGGTCGAGACGAACCAACAACCACCGATCGGCCGCTAACAACCGGTTGATCGACCGTTCTAGTTTTGACAACCTTTAAACTTCGTCGGAAACGCGTGATTTGACAAACCTTCAATGCCATTGCCAATTGTATGATCATCTTAAGATCATGCACATATCCCCATGATATTCACAATCCCCCCCTTGATGAACACATTGACAATTTCCCAAAAATGTAAAGTTTGAGGTTTGAAAAGTAAAAAAGTCGACATTTTCGCACAAAGGCACAGCTTGGTCCAAATGCAAGAGAAAGCAATGGAAATGACCAAGATGGCTCTAGAATAGCATAGGCAAGTGAGATAAGGCAAAAGAAAGCAAGAAAGCTTCAATTTCCAGAAAATTTCAAAATCTCACTTAAGGTCCATATGAAAGAACAATTGTTCAATTTGACCTTTGATCATTGTGAGGATCCAAGAATTACAAATCAAGTTCAGAATTGGCAATAAGACCAAAAGAATGCAAATAAGATACTCCCCCTCACTACGATCCGCAGATTACCAAAAATTTCAAATTTTCCCATTTTCTCCAAATAACTCCCTCTTTTTGACATTTTTGCTATATCTTCTCCCGCTTTGACAATAGAGTCATGAAGGAATCACACCTTCTTCTCGTCCAGATATAAAAAATGTAGAAATGAGGAAAACACATAAGAAAGAGCATGCATGAAATGCAATGGAGTGGCTTCATTTTTTTTTGAATTTTTCATTTTTTTTATTACAAGAAGCTTTGGAGATTACCCAAAAGAGCAAGCTAGCATTTCTAATATTACTCACTACCTATCAAGCCTGAAAGTGCTAGCAAGACCATGTTAAGACATATATATCATCGCTACGCTAGAAGGCTCAAGATAAAGCAATGAGTTTTTAACAATTTAAGCAAAGCTTCAAATATAGCAAGTTCATCAACAGTGATCCTAAAATGATAATGGCCATGTCAAAATGTCAATGTAAGATCAAAAAGCTAATAAAGACCACCTTAAGAGACAAACAAGTCTTGAATTGAATCATTTTACTCAAATTAGCTCAAATGCTCATTTTTCAACAAAATTTTCATTTGCAATGAATTTTGAAGTTGATTAATGGTCTATCTTAGTGAAGAAGATCCTAGACTAGGAGCCATCCACAAACTCTTCTTAAGCTTCGACCAAAAGGTATATCTTAGTGAAGAAGATCCTGGACTAGGAGCCATCCACAACCTCTTCCTAAGCTTCTACTAGGGCGACAAATCTTGAGGTTCATGTCAATTTTGACAAGCAGTCCCCAAGAGATTGTCTGGATCATCAAACTATCTTCAAGTTCATGTCTTGGACATGCAGTCTCGTGAGAGTAGTTTGGCACATTTTAAATACAAGACAATCTTGAAATTCGATTTTTCATTTTTGCAATAGCAGTTTTAGATTCTCAGAAGGACAGGAAGCTCAAGTAATGATCAATATTAGATTCAAGAGCTAACAAACCAATTTTGAAAGGGCCAATGTCACAAAAGGAGCACTAATTGCACAACTAACTAAAAGATCTACAAATTGTAGTTTTTAGTTCAAGTTGTCTTAAAGTTCTAGCTCAATTAGCAAAGACTTAGCTACACATGTGAAAGCATGATAATTCTAGCAAGTTAAAGAACTAGACATGACATTAAGCAAGAATTGAAATACTAAAGCTCAAAAGGGTAATAAGCAAAGCTTCATCAATTAAAAGATAAGCAGAAAGCTTATATTACAATACATCTTTTTGTGTTTTTCATGTGTATGCAATATGATACAATGAATGCAAAAGAAAAACTCAAACAACTTAAAAAGATCAAAAAGGTCAGAAAAAAAAAATCCAACTCCCCCTCAAAACAGGCCAAAAGGACTAACAACCCCCAACTCTCCCCGCAAAGAAGCAAAACGAGAAGAATCAAGAGCCTTAGTGAAAATATCCGCAACCTACTGCTCAGACTCTACAAAGTGAAGCACAACATCACCCTTCTCTACATGGTCTCTAAGGAAATGATATCTAATGTTAATGTGTTTGGTCCTAGAGTGTTGAACTGGGTTTTTGGCAATATTTTATGGCACTAGTGTTATCACAGAAGAGAGGAACACTAACAAAAAATAACCCATAGTCCCACAGAGTAGATAAGATCCAGAGAACCTGAGAGTAACTACTGGCTGCAGCTACATACTCGGCCTCGGCAGTGGATTGTGCAACAGATGACTGTTTCCTAGAAGACCAAGAGATAAGAGAGGTGCCTAAGAAATGATAAGTGCCAGAAGTACTCTTTGTATCCACTCTACACCCCGCAAAATCAGCATCAGAAAAAGCTCGAATGGAGAGAGCAAAATCAGAAGAAAACCAGAGTCCAAAATCAAGAGTGTTCTGGAGGTACCTGAAGATGCGACGCACTGCTTGACGATGAGAGGCACGAGGGAAGCTCAAATCGGCGCCGCAGACACATAACAAAGCTGTATGTCGGCCTTGGCGCCGTGAGGTAGAGGAGGGAGCCGATCATGCTGCGGTACTTCTTCTGGTCCACGGGCTCTCCATCCTCATCAGGATCTAGCACAGTAGAAGTAGCAATGGGAGTTGACATTGGCTTGCTGCTTCCCATGTCGAAGCGACGAAGAAGGTCCTTTGTGTACTTGCTTTGATGAATGAAGGTATCTTCTTTCAGTTGCTTGACTTGAAGACCAAGGAAGAAAGTCAGCTCGCCTATCATACTCATTTCGAATTCCCTGCTCATAGAATATGAAAATCTGGAAACTGAAGCATGACAAGAATCACCGAATATGATGTTATCCACATAAATCTGAACCAATAAAAAGTCACTGCCATGCCTGAGAGTGAACAAGGTTTTATCTACTATTCCTATTTTGAACTCATTTTCAAGCAAGAAACTCTTAAGCCTATCATACCAAGCTCTAGGGGCTTGCTTCAACCCATACAAGGCTTTAGAGAGCTCAAACACATGGGTTGAGAACTTGTGATTTTCAAAACCAGGGGGTTGCTTGACATAGACCTCTTCTTCTATGAAACCATTAAGGAAAGCACTCTTGACATCCATTTGAAAAATCTTAAAACCCTTAGATGTTGCGAACGCTAGCAAAATGCGAATGGCTTCTAATATAGCTACAGGAGCAAATGTCTCTTCAAAGTCTAAGCCTTCTACCTGGGAATAACCTTGAGCTACAAGCCTACCAACCCATCCTCACTTTGCTTATTTTTGAAAACCCATTTTGTGCCAATTACATTTTGATTAGGTGGAGGTTCGACTAAGGTTCAGACTTTGTTTCTTTCAAAATTTTCAAGCTCTTCATGCATGGCATTGACCCAAGAAGAATCAGATAAAGCATGGATGACATCTCGGGGTTCAAAAGACACAACAAAAGTAGAATGTGCATGAGAATCTGGAGAGATAAACCTGGAGCGAGTAACTCGCTCATGGAGATCCCCAATTATCTGCTCAGGTGGGTGTTGTCGCTGAATATGAAGAGGAGGTCCTGGTGCAGATGTGGCCTCTACCTCATGGGCTATGGAGGTAGGAGCAGAGCCACTCGAAGCGCCGGTGAAAGTGGGAAGAGGCTGCTCTAATGAAGCTGGAGAAGTAGAAGCAGGCTCTCTGACCATCTTAGTAGTGCCTAGATGATGGATTGGGTCCTCATCCTTAGAGTCGTCGTCGACGAAGATACTCTCTCGATCACCAAGGACCTGTGTACCTGCACCATCGGGTCTAGTACCAGGACTAGCCTCATCAAAAGTGACTTCACAAGTCTCAATAATTTTGTTAGTATCCAAATTAAATACATGATAGCTACGAGAATGAGCAGGATATCCAAGGAAAATGCTATCATAACATCTAGATTCAAATTTATCCAAGTTGCTATATTTAAGAATGAAGCACTTGCAACCAAAAATCTTGAAATGAGAGACTTTAAGCCTATGACCAAATCTAAGCTCAAAGGAAGTCTTGCCTATGACAGATCTCAAGAACACCCTATTAGACACATAACAAGCAGTAGAGATCGCCTCGGCCCAACACCTCCTAGGTGTGCTATGCTCATCTAGCATGGTCCTAGCCATCTCTACCAGGGTCCTGTTCTTCCTTTCTACAACCCCATTCTGCTAGGGAACTCTAGGTGAGGAGAACGGTGCTCAAGTCCTCTCTCGGTCTGAGAATGTGGCAAAAGAAGAGTTCTTGAATTACATCCATTGTCACTCCTAATGGTTCTCAATGCTCGGGGAGGTCAACAAAGAAGTCTAAGGACCAACTCCCTAAAATAGCCAAAAGCCTCATCCTTAGAAACCAGAAAATATACCCACGAATATCTGGAGAAATCATCCACAATAACGAGCACATACCACTTCCCTCCTACAGACTGAACTCTAGAAGGGCCAACAGTATCTAAGTGCAAGAGCTGACTAGGTCCATCGGTCATCACTAAAGTAAGAGGTGGATGAGAAGCAGAAGCCATCTTACTATGTCTATAGGGAGTGCACACAAGGTCTCTAACAGTCTTAAGTCTGGGCAAACCTCTAATCAAGTCCTTGCTACTGATCCTGGTCAAATGGTCAAAACCTATGTGTCCAAGCCTTTGATGCCACAACACTAAATCATGATAATCAGAAGCCACAAGACATCTAGGGCTGGAAGCAGAAGAGATGCTGAAATTAGCACTAAAGATCCTCTCAAACCTAGAGATCTCAAAGACAAGCTCACCCGAGGAGTCTAGAACTCTACACTCACCACTCTTAAACCTCACTTCTAGGCTCTCATTAAGAATCTGAGAAACAGATAGCAGATTATACCTCAGCTTACTTACCAAAGCGAAATCCTTAAGCATGAAGTTGTTGTTGGCGTGCATCGTGCCCTTAGGCATCACGGTCCCGAGAAATATCCCCAAAAGTGATCAACTTCGTTGCGGATGTGCGTGTGAGGAGAGAACCATCTAGAATCTCCAAATCATGTGTCGAGAACACCCGAGTTAACAAGCCATATGTCCTCCTTCCTCGCACGAGCGGACCTACAGGGGCATAAGCGAGGAACATCGTGCCTCAATATCGCACTACTACGAAAAGGCTAATACTAGGCGCTGATCACGAGCGGTTCATCGAAACCGCTCAGATAAACACAATCTCGAGCGGTTTTGTTTACCCACCGCGTGTTATTCTCGCGCTAAAACCGTCGTGAAGAGGTCATATCACGAGCGGTTCATGTTTAGAACCGTCGTGAAGTATCACGAGCGGTTACGATAAAACCGCCGTCGTGATATTACCCAATATCACAGACGGTTTTAATCGTAACCGCTCTGTGATACTTCACGACGGTTCGCTATGAACCGTCTGTGATATGACCTCTTCACGCATTTGCTTTGTTAAAACCGTCTGTGATAATTAACTCATCACGAGGCGGTGCGATCTACATATATAGCTCCCGCCAACAGAGTCTTCTTGATCTCCATCTCTGGCGCTACGGTAACCACGGGAGATCTCCAAGCCTGGTGAGTCCATCGCCGCTCCGTGCCCGGTTTGAGTATCGCCTCACCTCACTGAGTCGGCCTGCTCGTGTGGTCCATTTCAGCTATTGTCGCCGAGGAGCTTGCCGCCGTCGCCTCTGTTCATCGATCGACGACCAGCCGCCTTGGACCTTCCCCGACTTCATTGACACCTTCCTCGTGGTCGAGGTGAGCTACTGGAGCATAAGCATCCTTTAATTTGAGTAGTTTCAGGCGTTTATGCCGAAATCGCTAGTTTCAGGCGCCACCACGGGACATCACCGTCGGTTCGCCTCAGGCGACCTTAGGGCCGAGCCACGACTATTAGCAATGCGATGTCACCCTAAGCCCAGTTTGAGCTTAAAATCCTATTGTTTTTAATCATTTAGTTAATAAACTAACGAGTCTATGACATGTGGGACCGCTATATATTTTATAAATAAAATCATGAAATAAAAAATGAGTCACTGACAAGTAGGGCCCACATGTAAGTTAATAAAATCCAGAAAAATGTAAAAATGAAAAAAGTGTAATTAAGCCTCAGAAAATACGCTTTTGAAGTCACCCTTTTATTTATTTTCAGGGTTTTCAATACGAACCGTGTGATGGAGTGAAGCTGGATGTACGCTGAGAACCGTGTGAGAGATATCAACCACATCTAACTTTATTTATTACAGTTCATCAATTAACGAATGAAAGACATAACCAAGTCCTATTATTGAAACTGGAGTATGGTGAAATGAATGAATAGTGCATGTCTACTCTCTCCCAATAGAGCCATCATCAACAATCACCTAAAATAAATAAACAAAGCAAGAATGAGCCCAAGACTCAGCAAGTACAGTGAATAACTGGACATATAACAAATATGAACAAGACAACATCATTAAAGAATATGAACATAACACCGAATGGATATATGAATGAATACAATAAATGGATTTAATGAAATGAAAGGACTGCACTCCTGCTTATACCGGTATAGCTAGTGACACACCCGTCGGTGTTCACTTAAGCCCGCATTTAACAAAATACGGGGATCCAAATCCCGTATGAAGAACGTTACATACGAGTGTCCAAATCTGCCCACATTGGAATGGTGGGTCTTACGTGCTCATACTGGATGGGTCTTTATAATCCACTCCCGTGGATGGAACATGACAATGGATGCATGTAATGAACTATGAATAATGAATGACATCATCTTTAATCATGGGAATAACACATATGAAAGGAACATAAACATTGAATCTTCTCATGTATCATATAAAAACACAATACGAACATCAAGCATTCAGCATTCACAAATCTTAAGAATATCAAAGTACTTACCTTCCGCGTTGCGACGCGTTAGTAGGCAACGAAGGTGCTCCTAAACCCGAAGCCTCACCGCCTACACAAGTAAGTACTCGAAATAAGAACAACATGGTACAGGACGCTACCACCAACATTCTACAACACCTTCCCGATAGCCCAAGAATTAACTAATAGACCTATTCTGAAAACAGACAACACAATCACAGAAACGAATCTGGACAGCAGCACGAAATAACTCATATCTATTGATCTGGGACTCAGAACGAGATGAGCCCAGATCCTATGGAAACTTAACGAACATATCTACAAAATTCTAGTTGACAAGATCTCCCAATTCGGCCAAAATAAAATGCTAACCAGTAGATGAAAGTACAAGACAAATTCTGTCTAGACGAAAAAGACAGCCGTAAAGAACAGATCACAACTTTTGATCTACAACTCCGATTAGGGCATTCTTTATCATTCTGGACAGGCTATAAAAATTTCTACAATAACCTAGCTGGGTGAAAACCCTGAATCTTCCATTATAATAATCATAATTTGAAAGGCAACTTGACAGTTCATTCTCGTCAAGAATTCAGGACAGGAGGGAAGATCATACCATAAATTTTGATCTGTACATCGGAATTAGGTGTTCTTGGCGGCTACAGAAAGCTAAGAACATTATATAAATATCTCTAGGAGATGGACATCTCAAATTCATCTTTTAAGAACCCGAAATTGTCCACTCAATCTACTGGACAGATCTGGATTCTAATAGCATATTTTTGATCCAATCCAACTAATCTAATTTCACATCTAAACATCATCAAACAGCAGGGAAAGCATCACGTTACCCTTGAAGACCCTTAGGAAGATGTGGATCAAATCCCCCACGAAGAAGTCCCCTTTCCTCTCCCTTGTTCCTCCCTTGTTTCGGCCAGCAACCCGTAGTCTCCCCTTCTCCTTCCTTCGCGAACACCGGCAGTGGGAAGGGCTAGCTCCAAGGGCAAGGTGGCTGGCGCCTATGGCTAGAGGTGGCGTCCAGCAGGGGAGGAGGTGGCGGCTTGGGGCAGGGAGGAAGAACAAGTGGCGGCTTGGGGGAGGGAAAGGGGGAGGGGCGGCTTAGGGGTTAGGGTTAGAGGGGAGGGGAGTCGGTTTGGGCTTTGGCCCATGGCGCCTCCTTCTCTTGGGCCCTGGTGGCCGACCACAAGGCAGCTCTAGCCTGGGCCGAAGGCCCAGGTTCCAAAATTCCCCCTAAAACCTTAAATTTTCAATTAATTCCCTCACCTGATTAAATTCTCTCTACACTGTGAACAGGGTATTACATTCTACCACCCTTAACAAAATTTGACCTCGAATTCTAACCGTCGAAACGAACACCAGAACGAATTGCCAAAGAATTGGAATCAACGAATTTAACAGTACCAGAAGCAAACAAGTCTGGATATTGCTCACGCATACGAGACTCTAGCTCCCAGGTGGCCTCTCTCTCAGTCTGATGAGATCAAAGAACCTTGACATACTTTAAAGTCTTGTTCCTCAAAACCCGCTTTGACTCTTCTAGAATTTTCACTGTCCGAGACTCAAAAGTAAGATCCTGTTCAATGCTCAACGGCTCCAATGGTATGGCATTCTCTGGATCTCTAAAAAATTTCCTCAAGATGGATACATGAAACACATTATGAACTCCGCGCATGGACTCAGGAAGATCCAAGCGATAAGCCAATTTCCCAATTCGTGCCACGATTGGAAATGGTCCAACGTACCTCGGGCTAAGCTTCCCTTTGGTACCAAACCGCACTACGCCTTTGGTAGGCGATACTCTCAACAGGACCTCGTCCCCCACTTCGAATTCCAAATTTCACCTTCTGACATCTGCATAGCTCTTACATTGGCTCTGGCGACTAATGATTCTTCCTAATCTCTGCTACTCGGCCTCGGTTCTTTGAACCCAATCAGGACCCAAAACTGCCCGCTCTCCAACTACATCCCAGCACAACGGGGATCTGCACTTCCGCCCATAAAGAACCTCAAACGGAGCAGCTCGAATGCTAGCGTGGTAACTGTTGTTATAGGTTAATTCTGCCAAAGCTAGGTGATCTTCCCAACCTCCCTTCCAAGACATAACACAACATCTGAGCATATCCTCTAGTGTCTGAATGGTGCGTTCGGACTGACCATTTGTTTGGGGGTGAAATGCGGTGCTAAGACGAAGCTGTGTGCCCAAAGCACTTTGCAAACTTTCCTAGAACTTGGAGACAAATTTGGCATCTCGATCAGAAACAATGGTTTTAGGCACCCTATGCAACCGCACTATTTCTCGTACATAGAGAGGAGCCAAATCACTTGCTGAATTGGTTGTACGAATAGGAATAAAATGTGCAGACTTACTGAACCGGTCCACTATGACCCAAATAGCATCCTTCTCTCGCTGCGTGCGTGGTAAACCAACTACAAAATCCATGGAGATGTCATCCCATGGCCAAATTGGAACCTCCAAAGGTTGCAACAAACCTGCTGGTCGCTTATGCTCAGCCTTGACCCGCTGGCAAACTGCTCAAGATGTACATATTGAGCGATATCGACCTTCATCCTTTTCCACCAGAAACTCTTCTTCAAGTCCTTGTACATCTTGGTCTCACCAGGATACTGCGATATCTGAGTCTGATGTGCTTCCCTTAGAATCTCATCTTTGACTTGGGCCTCCTGTGGCACACAGAGGCGGCCTTTAAAATGCAACACACCAGAATCATCTACACTGAAGTGACCTTGCTTGTCCTCATCGAAGCGCTTCCTCACTCACCGGAGCATCGATCATCTTTGTTGTGCTTCCCTTTTCGATCTGGGATGGCTGACTCAAGAAGTAACCGAGTCTCGGTCCGGGCGGTACCCGTAAAGCAAAAGGAGATATCCATATGCTCAAAATCAGCAATAAGACAACTGAGAGTAGGAGGTGTCGCCTTACGACTCAAAGCATCCGCTACAACATTCGCCTTACCAGGGTGATACTGAATGGTGAGATCATAGTCTTTTATCAACTCTAACCACCTCCTCTGTCTCAGGTTCAAGTCTTTTTGGGTAAAGATGTATTTCAGACTCTTGTGATCAGTGAATATATCACAAGATTCATCGTACAAATAATGGCACGAGATCTTTAAAGCAAGAACTACTGCAGCAAGCTCTAAATCATGAATAGGGTAACTCTGCTCATGTTTCTTCAACTGTCTCGATGCATAGGCAATCACCTTGCCATCTTGCATGAGCACACAACCAAGCCCAACTCTAGACGCATCTGAATAAATTGTGAAACGCTTCCCAGGCTTAGGAAGAGTAAGAATAGGAGCGGTCACCAACCTATCTTTCAAAGTACAGAAACTGCGCTCACACGCATCTAACCACTGAAATTTGACACCTTTCTGTGTCAATTGAGACATCGGTCTAGCAATGGTTGAGAAACCCTCCACAAAGCGCGGGTAATAGCCAGCTAAACCCAGGAAACTCCTCACTTCCTTGACATTGGTTGGCCTTTTCCATTCTACCACTATTGAGATCTTGCTAGGATCAACTGAAATGCCCACTTGTTTGATTACATGGCCCAGAAACCCAACTTCTGAAAGCATCTAGGCCCCTAAAAATTGTTTTGGTAATTAATGACAATATGTGAATATGGGATTAACGTATTTATTGAGTATGTACAAGGTTAAGTCCCATTGGCGCTCTTGATGATCAGAAATTGCACACGAAAGGTTTACATGAAGATCTTACGACTCAAAGGCAAGGTACAATAGTCTAGGATCTTTTGATTTTACCGGTCTTAGGTGAATTGGTTGGAAGATCGGATTATAGGCTAAACGGTAGTACTATAAAGAGGGTGCAAGAATTGAGTACCTTGAAAGTAAACGATGCCACAACTGCTCAAATCTTACTTGGTTTTATCTTGGATTTGTTTTTGCTTTGCCTCAATTTAAATTTGCTGAATTTCTGTTGAGGCCGGATCGACCGACGTTACTCGCGGATGATCGATATTCTTGGACCAAAACGGCGGTCAACATTTTCGATGAGTCTTTGTTTTGGTTTTGCTAAAATTCTCGGCGGGATCGACCGACGGCATTTTGCGGATGACCGCATCCAGTGCAGGGCGCGTCAATATTTTCGAGAAGGTTTTGATTAATGCGGTACCGACCGCAGTAATGTCGGGACCGACCGCACCGGGTTTTGGTTGCGGTCGACTTTTTCGAGAGTTTCCAAAAGTATTCCGTTTTTACAGTAGGCCGGATGATGGCGTGCTTGCCTCTGGTGGCCGGATCCTCTATGAACGGCTATGTTTAAGTGCATTAAATGCGTAATAATCGATCGTTACAAGCGAGGCCGATCGACCAAGATGCTGTGGTGGCCAAGACTCCTCATCAAAAATTGGGAATTTCGTGTCCAACGGCTAGTGGAGTGGGTGGAGACTATAAATACCTCCCCCACTACCACTAGAAATGTTGTTGAGCCTCATTTAACATCCCTTGAGCCCTTTGCATTGTTTCCTACTCATTGAGAGCATTGATTTCTATTTGCAAAGGTAGTTGAGGTCCCTCTAAAGAGCATTCATTGTGTTTGATAAATTGTGGCATTTAGAGCGCTTTCAAGTGAAGAATTCTTTCTCTATTACTCTTGGAGATTGCCGTCTCCTAGACGGTTTGGAGTTGGGTTCGGTGATCTTCTCAAAGGAGATTGTGAGAAGGCCCGGGCATATGTGAAGGTTGGAGCTCGCCTATCCGGAGAGGAGAAGAGCTACCTCTAGTGATCGAGGAAAGGCTTAATTCGTGGAGCCGACTTGAATTGATCAAGCTTCCTCAACGTGGATTAGTGAAGACCGGCAAGTCTTCGATACCACGGGAAAAACTTCCTTGTGTCATAGTGGTTATTTCTAGTCTTTATATTTCCGCACTTATAATTCTAGCTTGTCTATTGTGATAAATTGCTTAGCTAGAATCATATCTTGTTTAGTCTAAGTAAATAATTGGATAAACTTGTTAATTTGTTAAAAAGTTTAAAAACCTCCTATTCACCCCCCTCTAGTCGGTTATCCTTGATTCTACAAGTGGTATCAGAGCTTGGTCTCTCATTGATTTAGACTTAACCGTCTAAGAGAGAAAAGGATGGCTAGTGAGGGAATTGCTATAGGAAAGGCTCCTCTCTTTGATGGCTCAAATTATGCTTATTGGAAAATTAGAATGTCAATTTATTTAAAGGCCATGAGTCCAAGTATTTGAAAAATCGTAAATGATGGTTATGCTATGTCTCTTAATCCACTAGAACCTACGGATCAAGATACGCGTAACTCTCATTTAGATGCCCAAGCTATGAATGCTCTTTTTGGCGCTTTGAACGCGGATGAGTTCAATAGAGTGAGCAACTTGGAAAATGCTCGTGCTATTTAGACGACTCTCTCAGAAATCCATGAGGGTACATCCACGGTCAAAGAAGCCAAATTGCATAGGCTTCGGATTAAATATGAGACATTCATAATGTTGCCTCATGAAAACATCAATGAGATGTATTCAAGACTCAACAACATTGTGAATGAGCTCAAAGGCCTTGGAACTAACCTTCTTGATGTTGATGTTGTTACTTAAGATACTTAGGGCTCTTTCGGATAAATATGAGGCGTTGGTGGCGTTATTTCTCAACTTCGCCCGAGTTGCCAAGGATGACACCAGCGGGCTTTTGGGCAACCTCATCACAAATGAGTTGTTCAAAAGGACAAAGAAGAGCTTTTGGAGACATCATCCTCAAAGAAGAAAATTACGCATTCAAAGCCAATGCGGAATCTAGTGATGATGAGGATGGTGAAGAAGACTCGACGAGGAGTATGCACTCCTTGTGAGAAGAATGAAGAGGGTCATGAAGAGGCGCCCAATAAAAGCTATAACTTTGACAAGTTCAAGAAGGGCAATCCTCAAATGACAAGAAGAGATATAGCAATATTCGATGCTATAATTGTGAAGAAAAGGGACACATTGCTTCTTGTTGCCCCGAAAAGAAGGATGACAAGAGCAAGCCATTCAAGAAGAAGGAATACAACGGTAAAAAGAAGCTTTTCAAGAAGCTTTACAAGGATGGCAAAAATGAAGCTCACATCGGAGAGTGGGATTCAAATGATGAGTCAAGCGACTCCGACTCCGATTCCGATGAGGAAGAGTCCCCCAAGAAAAAGGGGCTAGTCGGTATAGCCATCAAGGAAGCTTCATCGCTATTCTCCACTCCTACTTGCCTCATGGCAAAAGGAGAAAAGGTAAAATCCATTATTGGTGACGAACCAACTTATGATGAATTAATGGATATGCTTGATGATTTAAATGAATATCTTGGAAAAGAAAAATTGAAATATAAGGTCTTAAATAAAGAATACTTTACTCTAAAAGATTCCTATATGGAGCTTAAGGAAACTCACAACTTGCTTATCCAAGAAAATTCACATAAGTCTTGTTCTAGTGTAGGAATTACATGCGATATTATTGATAAAATGCCTAGTATAGAAATTGCTAAGACTAGTGCATCTACTTCATGTGATGACCTACTTGCTATGCCATGTTGCTCAAGTGATGATTCAATTGTTAATTTAGCCAATGCATGTGATCCTTTGCTCATTGTTGAAAATCATGAACTAAAAGAACAAGTGACCAAGCTAAGCAAGAGCTTGGAAAGATGTTTCAAGGGTAAGGCCACTCTTGACAAGCTTTTGAGCGAGCAAAGGTGTTCATTCAACAAGGAAGGTCTTGGGTATGTGTCTAAGAAAGGCAAGAAGCCGGTAAATAAGCCCACAAGTTTTGTGAGGCAAAATGGTATGTATTGCAATAAGTGCGAGGAAATAGGACATATGCAACAAAATTGTCCTAAGGGTAAGGTTCCATCTCTTGGTATATATGATTCATGCTATATGCTTAGAAAATCTAAGGATGGTAAAGTAATTGCTCATTTTATTGGCACTTCAATTATGGGCACTAAAAAGAATGCTATTTGGGTGCCTAAATCCTTGGTTACTAACCTCCAAGGACCTAAACAAATTTGGGTACCTAAAAGAACTTGACTCTTGTTTTGTAGGTGAACTACAAGACCGGTGGAAAACATTGGGTGCTTGATAGTGGATGCACTCAACACATGACCGGTGATAGAAAAATGTTCACCACATTCGAGAATGGAAAAGGAATAGACAAGATCACTTTTTGCGATAATAGCAAAGGAAAGGTATTAGGATTGGGTAAAATTGCTATCTCAAATGACCTTTCCATTTCCAATGTTTCTCTAGTAGAATCATTAAACTTTAACTTGCTATCCGTTGCTCAAATATGTGATCTTGGACTAATTTGCTCATTCTCTAGTGAAGGTGTAACCATTTCTAACATAAATGATAGCTCCTTAGCTTTCAAAGGCTTTAGATTGGGAAATCTTTACTTAGTTGATTTTAGTTCAAGTAAATCTTGTTTAAAAACTTGTTAATCGCTAAAACCTCGTTGGGTTGGCTTTGGCATAGAAGGCTAGCTCATGTTGGAATGATTCAACTTAAAAGCTTTTCAAACATGATTTAGTTGTTGGCTTGAAAGATGTGAAATTTGAGAAAAATAGACTTTGTAGTGCTTGTCAAGCCGGTAAACAAGTCGCTAATTCTCATCCTTCCAAAAGTATCATATCAACTTCTAGACCATTGGAACTCTTACATATGGATTTGTTTGGGCCAACAACCTATAAGAGTATCGGGGGAAATAGCTATTGTTTAGTCATTGTGGATGATTACTCTAGATATACATGGGTATTCTTCCTAGATGATAAAGGTGAAACCTCGAGAATTTTCAAAAGATTTGCAAAAGGGCTCAAAATGAATTTGATTTCAAAATAAAGAAAATCCGTAGTGATAATGGCTCGAGTTCAAAAATACTAAAGTTGAGGACTTTTGTGATGAACTTGGAATAAAGCATGAACTTTCCACAACCTACA
Organism: Phyllostachys edulis; assembly: GCA_036346405.1. NCBI lineage: Eukaryota > Viridiplantae > Streptophyta > Magnoliopsida > Poales > Poaceae > Phyllostachys > Phyllostachys edulis. The sequence continues at coordinate 17,961,495 of CM070568.1, forward strand.
CTCGGAGCAAAATGGAGTAGTAGAAAGGAAAAATCGAACATTAATTGAAATGGCTAGGACAATGCTTGATGAATATAATACTTAGATAGTTTTTGGGCGGAAGCTATTAACACCGCTTGTCATGCCATAAATCGTCTTTATTTGCACCGTCTTTTCAAAAAGACTTCCTATGAGCTTATTGTAGGAAGAAAACCGAACATCTCTTACTTTCGTGTTTTTGGTTGCAAGTGTTACATTTTGAAGAAGGGTGTTAAGTCTTTCAAAATTTGACAATCGTTGTGATGTTGGTTTCTTGCTTGGTTATTCTTCAAATAGCAAGGCTTATCGTGTCTTCAACAACAACTCCGGCTTAGTTGAAGAAAGGCACGATGTACAATTTGATGAGACTAACGGCTCTCAAGAAGAGCATGAGAACTTGGATGATGTAGGTAATGAGGCCTTAAGAAAAGCAATGGAACATATGCAAATAGGCGACATCAAGCCCGAAGATGGTCCATCATCCTCCACTCAAGTTGAACCACCCACATCTTCCACAAGTCAAGTACAAATCATTGAAGAGGATAACAAGGAAGATGATCAACCATCCAACCTACCACCAAGAATCCACAATGCAATTGCAAAGGATCATCCGATAGATCAAATATTGGGTGGCGTGAGTAAGGGTGTCCAAACTCGCTCTCGTGTTGCTTCTTTTGTGAACATTACTCTTTTGTCTCGTCTATTGAGCCAAAGCATGTAGAAGAAGCACTTGACGATCCGGATTGGGTGAATGCGATGCATGAAGAACTCAATAACTTTACCCGAATGAAGTTTGGACATTGGTGGATCGACCCAAAGAACACAATATTATTGGTGCGAAATGGGTCTTTAGGAACAAGCAAGATGAGAGTGGATTGGTCATTCGAAACAAAGCAAGATTGGTCGCCCAAGGATTCTCACAAGTCGAAGGTTTGGATTTTGGTGAAACTTTCGCTCCCGTAGCTAGACTTGAGTCAATTCGGATATTACTTGCTTTTGCATCATGCTTTGATATTAAATTATTACAAATGGATGTTAAAAGTGCTTTCTTAAATGGTGAAATATCCGAACTTGTTTTTGTTGAACAACCTCCCGGTTTCGAAGATCCTAAAAATCCAAATCATGTCTATAAACTCTCCAAGGCGCTCTATGGTCTTAAACAAGCTCCTAGAGCATGGTATGAACGCCTTAGAGATTTTCTAGTCTCAAAAGCATTCAAAATCGGAAAAATTGATTCAACTTTATTTACTAAAGTTTTAGATGATGAATTCTTTGTATGTCAAATTTATGTTGATGATATCATTTTTGGGTCTACTAATCAAGACTTTTGCAAAGAGTTTGGTGATATGATGTCTAGTGAATTTGAAATGTCCATGATTGGAGAATTGAGCTATTTTCTTGGACTTCAAATCAAGCAACTCAAGGATGGGACTTTTATAAGTCAAGCCAAGTACGCAAAGGATTTACTTAAAAGATTTGGCATGGAGGATGCAAAGCCCATCAAGACTCCCATGGCCACAAATGGTCATTTTGATCTAAATGAGGGAGGTAAACCTGTAGATTTAAAACTTTATAGATCCATGATTGGTAGTCTGCTTTATCTTACCGCATCTAGGCCCGATATCATGTTTAGTGTTTGTATGTGTGCTCGTTTTCAAGCTTCTCCAAAAGAATGTCATCTTATGGCAGTTAAAAGAATTCTTAGATATTTAAAGCATTCCTCTAGTATTGGCCTATGGTTCCCCAAAGGTGCTAAATTTGATTTAATTGGATATTCCGATTCCGATTATGCGGGTTGCAAAGTGGATAGAAAAAGCACCTCGGGTAGTTGTCAATTCTTAGGAAGATCTTTAGTATCTTGGTCATCCAAGAAACAAAACTCCGTATCATTATCCACCGCCGAAGCCGAATATGTTTCCGCGGGAAGTTGTTGTGCTCAATTGCTATGGATGAGGCAAACCTTGATGGATTATGGAATTAAATTTGATAAAATGCCTCTTTTGTGTGACAATGATAGTGCGGTGAAAATTGCTAATAACCCTGTTCAACACTCAAGAACCAAACATATAGATATTCGCCACCACTTCTTGAGAGATCATGTGAGCAAGGGAGATATTGAAATTAGCCACATAAGAACCGAAGACCAATTAGCGGATATTTTCACAAAACCTTTAAATGAAGGCCGCTTTTGCAAATTGAGGAATGAATTAAATGTCATAGATTGTTCTAATGTCATTTGATTACCTTATGTTCTTGAATCTTGATTAAATTAAGCTTTTCTATCGTGATTCTCTTATTTCAAGAACTAAGATGGGAAACACAGTTAGGGGGAGTGCTATACAATCTCCATGTATACCACAACTCAAATTGTGCACATATCAACAAACATGCTAGAATGTGTCATTTGAAAAACCAATCCTTTTGGTCAAAAGTCAAAATTTGGTGTTAATCAATCAAACCTCTTGAAAAACTAACTACATCTATTCTCTAGTATATTTCAAAGGTTTTTGGTTGAAAAGATCTCAGAATTATCCATCTTAAAAGAAAAATCAAGTGTTGGCCAAAATCTATTTCTTACCTATCTTGTTTTTGACTAAAAATGGCTTTTCTCCCAAAAGGTTTTCTAAAAGGAATTTGATCTTGCTCCCAAAAAGAAAAAGGTAAAAATGGTTATTCATGACCTTTTTCGTATTCACAAGTTTTTCAAACTCTCAACCAAATCAAAGTTATTTAAGTTCGAATCTCGCTAAAAATAACTTAAAACCAGAAAATTTCGCTTAAGTCAATTCTAGCATAAATTGAGTATTGCTATTTAGGCAATGATCTCCTTCATATATTGCTTCCAAATAGTATTTCATACTCATATATATCCTCACAAAGTGACAAATCTCGTTGTTTGCATGATTTATTTCTTTAAAATGATTTCCTTCAAAATTTGCACTATTTTCTTAAAAAATCTATATTCAAAACTAATTCGTTGATCTAATCTCGTTGAAATTGCTCCAAGATAGTTTTTAAGTTGTGTGCTAAATCTCTGGAGCAAAGACAACACAAAACTTCTGCAAAAATCCTCAAAAGTCTCCAGGTGCGGTCTAACCGCAAGCTTAACCGCGGCCAACCCGCAGGCTTGTGGCCGGACTGACCGGGCTTTGCCCTGCGGTCAGTCCGCGAGAAGCAGTTAATACGGGGCAGTTTCTTCCTTCATTTTCTCACCAAACCGTCCGTTTCTCTCATTTCCTCCCCGACGGTTCCCAGTTCCACAGCGTCGTCATACTTGGAGGGTCTCCCTACCTCCTCTCTTCCTCGTCCCTGGACGCTCCTCACCGCTGGACGCCGCCTCCTCGCCTCCGGCTCATCCTCCTCGGAAGGTTCACCCCTTTTTCTTCTCTTTTCTCTCCGATTATTTGATCATCCGGTGAATCTCTTCAAATTAATCGACTCCAAGTTGTAAGTAGACCGGTTAAATCACTCCCATTGTATTCTACATAACCTTGATTGACGGATTAACCCACATTTTGGGATTTCCCGTGCTTTTGATAAGAAACCCTAGTTTTTTTGTCTCGGCCGGACTAACTGGCGTGTTGCGTCTTGATCACCCACACTACTGCGGTGGCGACCGCCAACCCTCACGGTCGATCCGCCCGACATAAAAACTTCAGTTTTTGTCAAGTTTATTATCCCTACTTCCAATCAATTCATTCTTTAGTTGTCTTGTCCATCTCTCCAGTGATCATGGTAAGGACCAAGACTGTTGCCGATCCCAGTGCTTCTTTGTCTCGTCCTCCTCGCCAGGCTACTCGTCGTCCTCCAGTTGAGCATTCCGCGGCGACAAGCGGACTCTTCGCGATCCTTATCCTCCGTACCTAAGCCCGGTGAGCATTTGAGCGAAGAAGCGATCTTGATATAGAGTTTGTGCCTGAGCCTTGTGTGAATCTTCACGCAATCCGAAATGATGATTTCAAGCAACTCAGAATGCAGTCTCCTTATGAGCAACCAAGGTCAGCCGAAGATGAGAGATTTCACACTCAATTCCAGGAAGATTGCTACAATCAAGTGGTGCTTCTAAGCGCTTTGCAATCCACAAGTATATAAATTGGTCGTATCTCAATGAACAAACCCGGTATGCGACCTTGTACACTCGTTTTCGCAATGCCGGCTTGGATGGGCTTATTAGCATCAAGTGCAACTTCAATGAGGAGGTAATCCATCAGTTCTATGCTACTGTTTACATTCCATCCTCCTTGGCCACTGTGACTTGGATGACAGGCTCGACGCGCTACACGGCCACCAAGCGTCACTTTGAGGAGGCCCTTAATCTGCCAGCATGTGAGTATGTTAAGATCCATCTTAAGCCACACTGCAGAACTCGGGCAGAATCTGATTCTATGAGCCTAATGTTAGAATTGTCCCTGGTAAGGTTACCGGTTTGAGACCTCTCCCTAGTGTTATTAACAGAATTATCAGGGCCACCATCTTGCCTAGGAGTGGAAATAATGATGCTATTAGAGGACATGCATGGAACGTCATAGATTATGTGATGCAAGGAAAGAAGTTTGATATTATGCACTTAATCTTGGCTGAGTTGCAATCTGTCACTGTGATTTGGGAAAAAGGATGTATTATGCTCCTTACATCATGATGCTCATTTTGAGGACCATCGACTTTGATGGTACCACCCTTTTCCTCTAAACAGTACAAGCGGGGTGACCACGAGAGAGATTTGAGAACAGGCCTCTTCACCCGATTCTTGATGCTCCTGCCTCTCCTCGGCCGCTCCTCGGCGGGGTGGACTTGATCGATCTTATTAGAGGTTACGCATCTTGGCATCAACACGATTGTATCTTGCTTTGATGCAGTGGATCGTCGCCTAGAGGTTTTGGATCATCGCATGGATTCTTTGGAGAGGACTACTCAATCTTTGGACTCTCCCCAGACAGCAGTGGAACAGTCCAACTCTCTTGTGCTTGAAATTTAGATCGATGGTTGGCTTGGTTTGGTATTCATCCGACATGGTGAGATGACCACTCGCGTCTCGTCGATCGAGCGGATCGTTACTTATTCTCGGCGTCGACGATCGATCCTCCTCTGCCCCTCGACATCATTGCGGCTCCTCCTCCTCCTCCCCTCTTCGCGTAGCTTTGGTAGTTGATGCCAAAGGGAGAAGTGCTAGTTGGTTCCTATATATTTATATATCTATTAGTTATGGTTAATGAATGCTTGTTGGACTTACGTCGTGGTCTTTTATGTGTAATAATTAGAGGATAAGCTTATTACTCTATTTTGCTATCTTTGTAAGCTTATTGAACCTCTTAATATATATGAGCAGCAATGCTTTACCGTCTATGAGCTTGGCTGAATGATATATACTTATATGCTTGTAATCGGTTCAATGTTATCTTGATGAACTTGTTGGTTAATCTTGTGCTTATATTACCCTCTTGAAATGATGTTTATAATGTATATTGTTGCATTTCCTCAAGTTCCATCATGTAAAAGAAACTCCGCCAAAATTCTCTAAAAATCTCTACTTTGCTTGCAAAATTCTCTACATTTTATGCACATGTTTAGGGGGAGCTTTCTTTAAACAGGATTTAGCAAGGAAATAATTCTCAAAACTCATTTAAAGCTTATTGCAAGAATTATTTAGTTGTTAAGACATCAATAGAATATACACTCACTGTATATTCAAAACAATCATTCTTTCACATATTAAGTGTGTTGTCATCAATTACCAAAAAGGGGGAGATTGAAAGCATCTAGGCCCTAAAATTGTTTTGGTAATTATCGACAATATGTGAATATGGGATTAACGTATTTATTGAGTATGTACAAGGTTAAGTCCCATTGGCGCTCTTGATGATCAGAAATTGCACGCGAAAGGTTTACATGAAGATCTTACGACTCAAAGGCAAGGTACAATAGTCTAGGATCTTTTGATTTTACCGGTCTTAGGTGAATTGGTTGGAAGATCGGATTATAGGCTAGACAGCCGTACTATAAAGAGGGTGCAAGAATTGAGTACCTTGAAAGTAAACGATGCCACAACTGCTCAAATCTTACTTGGTTTTATCTTGGATTTGTTTTTGCTTTGCCTCAATTTAAATTTGCTGAATTTCTGTTGAGGCCGGACTAACCGACGTTACCTGGCCGGATGGATCAGATTGTTTTACCAAAACGGCGGTCAACATTTTCGATGAGTCTTTGTTTTGGTTTTGCTAAAATTCTCGGCGATCGATCGACGGCATTTTTTGGGATGACCGACCGCACTTGCAGGGCGCAATCAATATTTTCCAGAGAAGGTTTTCGTTAATGCCAGTAGGATGGACCGCAGTAATTGTCGGACCGACCGCACCCGGGTTTTGGTTGCGGTCGACTTTTTCGAGAGTTTCAAAAAGTATTCCGTTTTACAGAGGCGGATGATGGCGTGCTTGCTGTGGATGGCCGGACCCTCTATAACGGCTATATTTAAGTGCATTAAATGCGTAATAATGATCCGTTATAAGCGAGTTCGGATGGATCAAGATGCTGTGGTGGCCGACTGCTCATCAAAAATTGGGAATTTCGTGTCCAACGGCTAGTGGAGTGGGTGGAGGCTATAAATACCTCCCCCACTGCCACTAGAAATGTTGTTGAGCCTCATTTAACATCCCTTGAGCCCTTTGCATTGTTTCCTACTCATTGAGAGCATTGATTTCTATTTGCAAAGGTAGTTGAGGTCCCTCTAAAGAGCATTCATTGTGTTTGATAAATTGTGACATTTAGAGCGCTTTCAAGTGAAGAATTCTTGCTCTATTACTCTTGGAGATTGCCGTCTCCTAGGCGGTTTGGAGTTGGGTTGGTGATCTTCTCAAAGGAGATTGTGAGAAGGCAGGGCATATGTGAAGGTTGGAGCTCGCCTATCAGGAGAGGAGAAGAGCTACCTCTAGTGATCGAGAAAGGCTTAATTTGTGGAGCCGGCTTGAATTGATCAAGCTTCCTCAACGTGGATTAGTGAAGACCCAAGCAAGTCTTGATACCACGGGAAAAACTTCCTTGTGTCATAGTGGTTATTTCTAGTCTTTACATTTCAAGCACTTATAATTCTAGCTTGTCTATTGTGATAAATTGCTTAGCTAGAATCATATCTTGTTTAGTCTAAGTAAATAATTGGATAAACTTGTTAATTTGTTAAAAAGTTTAAAAACCTCCTATTCACCCCCCTCTAGTCGGTTATCCTTGATCCTACAACTTCAGAAATCCAGAATTCACACTTCTTCAGCTTGGCATAAAATTGGTTCTCTCTTAAAGTCTCAAGAACCAACCTTGGATGCTGATCATGATCCTCTTCTGTCTTGGAGTAGATCAGGATATCATCAATGAATACCACAACAAAATCATCAAGGTATCGGTGCAGCATACTGTTCATGGCTTCCACGAAAACTGCAGGAGCATTTGTTAGTCCAAAAGACTAAACCTTATGCTCATAATGGCCATACCTCGTAGAGAAAGCCGTCTTTTCGATATCTTGCTCCCGAACTCGAATTTGGTTATAACCTGACTGAAGGTCAATCTTGGAGAATATTTTAGCTCCCTTCAGCTGATCAAAGAGATTATCAATGCGGGGCAAAGGATATTTATTCTTCACAGTAACCTGATTAAGAGCCCGGTAATCCACGCACATGCGCCAACTGTCATCTTTCTTCTTAGTGAAGAGAACAGGCGCTCCCCACGGCGAAACACTACGCCGAATCATATCTTTGGACAGCAGATCATCCAATTGCTTCTTCAATTCCTCCTGGAAGGGTCGTGCCAAACGGTATGGAGACATTGAAATAGGCCGAGTTCCCGGAATAAGATCAATCCGGAACTCCACTTTCCGCTCTGGAAGCATCACAGGAAGCTCCACAGGAAAGACATCAGGAAACTCATTCACCACAGGAATCTCCTCAATACGCAGTGAAGAATCAATCTTCTTGCTGAGAGACCAAAGCAACCCAATGGTTGAGGCCCGATGTCTGGGAAACAGACTAGCCAACACGAACAAGGAATTGGACGGTGCACTGCCCTGAAACACCAGTTCTTCACCGGACGGGGCCTGCAAAGTCACCGTCTTCCAGAAACAACATATCTTGGGCACGGTAACTGAATAACCAGTCCATGCAGAGAATAACATCAAAAGGAGACAACTGAATTACCATAAGGTTAACGGTGAAATTCTCATCATCAATAGTGATAGAATAGCCCGGGCATGCTGTAGAGCTAGAAATAAGACCCCCCGGAGAACTGACTACCACAGACTTAAAAATACGCTGCAAACTCAAATCCGCCCTTCTAGCAAACTCCAGAGACACAAAAGAATATGTAACCCCTGAATCAAAAAGAATGAAAGCCTCATGCGAATCGACTAGCAAAGTACCTGTCACCACGTCAGGACTCCGGTGGTCTTGGGCGAAGACGACCGACGCCTCTCTGGCGAACAGAATTCTTTGTGGCGAAGCGAGCAGCAATGATCTAGAGCGAGCAGGGTTCCAGAGAACCCGTAGGAGGTGTAGGAGTAAACGCTGTAGGAGGAACCCATCTTGAAGAAAACTGAGGCGCAGGCGCAGGAGCAATAGCTAGGGTCTGAACTGAACCCCGAGGAGCACTAGAAGAAGACGCTGCTGGAACTGACTCCCACTTGATAATGGTCGCTGGGTTTTGTTTGCATACGGATAACTTGTGGCCTTCCCGACCGCACTGACGACATGTCCCTTTGAAAGAACACTCTGAAGCCCGGTGTCCCTCACCACACCTAAAGCATTTCATACCTTAACCTGGAGCAAGACGCATCTGTAGAGTGGATGACGAAGAACGTGGCACTGATGGAGAAGACTGCCACTGCTGAACAGGACGAGTGTGCTGATTTCCTTGAAACCTCTTGGGAGCAGGTCGTTGAGAAGACCCCCTCCCCCACCAAAACTCCACTTCTGGCCACCACCAGAACCACCAGCAGGGACAGGGCCACTAGTAGCCTACCTCTGAGAAGAAAGATCTCTCTCCAGCTCCATTCCCCTGGCATGCTCGACCACAGAACTGAAGTCTCGCAAGCTAGTCACTCCCAGAATGTGGCGATACTCCTGATTGAGGCCCCTACAGAACCTCTTGGCCTTCTCCCGATCATCATTGGCCACCGCTGGTACAAAGCGCACCAGATTGTTGAATCTAGTCTCATACTCTAACACTGACATCTTTCCTTGAACAAATGTCAGTAGTGACTGCTCCATCCTCTCAAGGAAGGAATCCGGATAGAATTTGGTCCTGAACTACTCCACAAATACCGCTTAAGTGGTGGTCCTGTCTTTGGGGTCCTAGCAGATAGAACCCCTCCCACGGATATCGGCTTGCCCTTCAATTTGAAGGCCACGAACCGCGCCTTCTGCGCAGAAATCATCTCTAACGCACCAAACTATCTTTCCATATACCTTAACCAATCTGCAGTATGAACTGGAGTACCCGCTCCATCAAAGGTGTCCAAACGAAGTGACATCCACTCGCGGAGACTCATCCTAGCCTCGGGTGCAACCTGCACAGAAGGTCTTCTTCCGCCGCAGAAGGGTCACCGCACTTGTTGACGGAGTTGTTGGTTCTCCCTCTGAAGATTCTGAATGATAACCGCTGACGCGGCCTGAGCTTCTGCGGCCGGATGAGCAGCTGAGGCAACCTCCTCAGCGGCATCACCAGCAGACTCCTCAAACGAAGATGAAGACACAGCCGGACCGCATCCACGGCCACGGCCCAGTGGACGACCACTGCCTCTACCTCTTGCCATCTAAGAATACCAAAGCATATAAAGCTAAACATTTAGCTTAACAGTAATAGAAGCACAGAAACACTTCAACAATTACTCAACAAATGAAACATAACAATAGAAATGCGGAAACAATGAATCACCCATCCCACCTACTGTGCACAGTGTGATATTTTAATATATTTCTATTAACCACGGACCTAAAGCCCGCTCTGATACCAACTGTAACACCCTGGCTATTCGGAAGCCAAGATGTTACATAAATAAACTAACATACAACCATCAAGCGGAAGAATTTAAACCATATCTAAATAGATCAAACTTTAATAGTACAATGGCGGGAATAAAGTCTGAATCCAAATAGTTATATCAAAGGGGTGATCAAGGACCACAAGTAGTACTTAAGCAACCATAACATGGAGAGAGATATCAACCACATCTAACTTTATTTATTACAGTTCACCAATTAACGAATGAAAGACATAACAAAGTCCTATTATTGAAACTAGAGTATGGTGAAATGAATGAATAGTACGTGTCTACTCCCTCCCAATAGAGCCATCAACAACGATCACCTAAAATAAACAAACAAAGGAAGAATGAGTCCGAGACTCAGCAAGTACAGTGAATAACTGGACATACAACAAATATGAACAAGACAACATCATTAAAGAATATGAACATAACACCGAATGGATATCTGAATGGATATCTGAATGGATTTAATGAAATGAAAGGACTGCACTCCTGCTTATACCGGTATAGCTAGTGACATACCCGTCGGTGTTCACTTAAGCCCGTATTTAACAAAATACGGGGATCCAAATCCCGTATGAAGAATGTTTCATACGGGTGTCCAAATCTGCCCACATTGGAATGGTGGGTCTTACGTTCCCATACTGGAATTGATGGGTCTTTATAATCCATTCCCGTGGATGGAACATGACAATGGATGCATGTAATGAACTATGAATAATGAATGACATCATCTCTAATCATGGGAATAACACATATGAAAGGAACATAAACATTGAATCTTCTCATGTATCATATAAAAACACAATACGAACATCAAGCATTCAGCATTCACAAATCTTAAGAATATCAAAGTATTTGTCTTTCGCGTTGCGACACGTTAGTAGGCAATGAAAGTGCTCCTAAACCCGAAGCCTCACCGCCTACGCAAGTAAGTACTCGAAATAAGAACAACATGGTACAGGATGCTACCAGCAACGTTCTACAACACCTTCCCGATAACCCAAGAATTAACTAATAGACCTATTCTGAAAACAGACAACACAATCACAGAAACGAATCTGGACAGCAGCACGGAATAACTCATATCTATTGATCTGGGACTCGAAACGAGGTGAGCCCAGATCCTATGGAAACTTAACGAATATATCTACAAAATTATAGTTGACAAGATCTCCCAATTCGGCCAAAATTAAATGCTAACCGGTAGATGAAAGTATAAGACAGATTCTGTCTAGACGAAAAGGACAGTAGTAAAGAACAGATCACAACTTTTGATCTACAACTCCGATTAGGGCGTTCTTTATCATTCTAGAAAGGTTATAAAAATTATACAATAATCTAGTTGGGTTAAAACCCTGAATATTCTATTATAATAATCATAATTTAAAAGGTAACTTGATAGTTCATTCTCGTCAAAAATTTAGGATAGCAGGGAAGATCATACCATAACTTTTGATCTGTATGTCAGAATTAGGTGTTCTTGGCAGCTACGGAAAGCTAAGAACATTATATAAATATCTCTAGGAGATGGACATCTGAAATTCAGCCTCTAAGAACCCGAAATTGGCCACGCAATCTACTGGACAGATCTGGATTCTAACAGCATATTTTCGATCCAATCCAACTAATCTAATTTCACATCTAAACATCATCAAACAGCAGGGAAAGCATCTTGTTACCCTTGAACACCCTTAGGAAGACGCGGATCAAATCCTCCACGAAGAATTCCCCTTTCCTCTCCCTTGTTCCTCCTTGTTTGACCAAAAACTCATGATCTCCCCTTCTCCTTCCTTCCTTGAACACCGGCAATGGAAGGGCGACTCAAGGGCAAGGTGGCCAGCGCCTATGGCTGGAGGTGGCGTCCAGCAGGGGAGGAGGTGGCGGCCAGGGGCAGGGAGGAAGAACAAGTGGCGGCTTAGGGGTGGGAAAGGGGAGGGCGGCAGGGGTTTGGGTTAGAGGGAGGGTCGGTTTGGGCATAGGCCCATGGCGCCTCCTTCTCTTGAGCCTGTGGCCGACCACAAGGCGACTCTAGCTCAGGTAGGAGGCCCAAGTTCAAAATTCCCCCAAAAACCTTAAATTTTCAATTAATTCCCTCACCCGATTAAATTCTCTCTACGCTGTGAACAGGGTATTACAGCTACATCTGAAGCAGCAAAGGAAGGTGTATGGCTGAGGGAATTTCTTGCATCACTTAAGGTCGTGAAAAGTGCATCACAACCTGTCACTATTTTCTATGATAATCAGGCAACGATCAAGGTCTGAAAGGATCCTAAATTCATAGTAAAAGTAAACACATTGAAGGAAGGTATCACTATATTCGTGATGTAATTAATAGACTCAAATCTATTCGTTTGGTTTATTTTCCTAGCATTAATATGGTTGCAGATCCACTGACTAAGCCAGTTAGTCAGGAATTATTTTCTAAGCATGTTAAAGACATAGGACTTCAGTTTATTGATTGAAATATTTTCAGCCAAGTGGGAGATGTTGGATTTTTATGTGGCTTTCAACATTTATTGTGGTTATTATTTGTTTTCACTCAATGTAGAATATTGATATATGTGATAGGGAATTATCTCGAGGAATTAATACTCGAGGTGCTGATGACGACTGTGCTGGAATAGGTAGACATATTTATTGAGATCGAGTCTGTAATATCTCAAATTTCATAAGTGGGATTAAAGGAACTAAAATAAAAATTAAATAGAGATAAAAAGGAAAAAAAATAGATTTTAGGTGAAGTATTAGAATCCAGGCCTTTGGCCCATATCACTATAGCCCAATCGGAAACAAGCTTAAAAGTGGAAACCAAACCCTAGTTTTTATTTTCCCTGCTCTCCCCTGTGCAGCCGCCTCCCCCAAATCCCAGCCCCTGCTGTCACTTGCCTTGGCCGGCTGCTGCTGCTACGTGTGCGTGTGCGTGCTGCTCACGGCTGCTGCGTGTGTGCAGCCGATTTACTGCTGCTGCTCGCGGTGCTGCTGTGTGCCCGTGTGTGTGTGCAGCTCGCGGCTGCTGCGTGTGTTTGCAGCCAATTTGCTGCTGCTGCGTGTGTGCAGCTGTCGATCTGCTGCTGCTGTGTGCGTGTGCTGCTGGTGAGCTGCTGCTGTGTGCGTGTGCTACTGGCCGAGTGGGTTTTGCTGCTGGTGAGCTGCTGCTGTGTGCGTGTGTTCTTAGCTGTTGCTACAGCAATTAGATATTGTGCTTTATCTTTTGCACTTATCCATGAGCTGTGCAATAGTAATGAGAAGGGAGTAGAAGAAGGATCCTTGGGTTTGAGCTGATTGCTGCAGGTATTCAAGGGTCTCAAGTGATTTCCTCACTGTTTTGATTGTTGTAGATTCCTATTTTGGCTTTGATTGTTAGATCGAGTCACTGTTACGATTTGAGTAGTTTCTGTCCCGTTCTTGTGCGATTGGTTTCGGGTGTTTAGATTCCGAATCTGAAGATCTCACATCCTAGAGTTCTGTGGGATTCTTTCTTACCTTTCCGTAGACGCAAAGATCACTAAATTCCGATTTACGGTTTAAAAGTTATGATCTTTTTCGTGGCTGCTGTCCTGAAACCTGCTAATTCATAGCAGAAATTTTATCTGATAGATTATCCTCCTTTACTGGCCGATTCAGGGCTGTCCACCAAAACGAGTATTGTAGTTTATGTTCTTAGCTTTCCAGAATGACAAGAATCGTGTATTTTGGTTAATCCGATCAAAAGTTATGATTGTTTCTTTATTGCTGTCCACTTCGGTTAAACAGTTTATAGATTAGACTTTCAGTTGAATGCTAGCCTAAGTTATTGGCCAAATTGGAGGTTTCAGCCAACTAGACTATCGTGGAGGGTTTCGGTACCTTTCCATAGGATTTGAGATCACTCCTTTTTGAGTCTCAGAGCAAAAGATATGAATGTTGTTAGTACTGCTGTTCAAACTAGATTTCTGCTTAGCATGTTGTCCAGTTGAGTAGATCAAGTGTTTAAACTTGCGTTATAGGAAAACGTTGTAGCGTGCTGCGATTAAGGACTTGGTATGCATGGTGGATTGATGCCTAGTATCATTCTTATTTACCAGGTGGTGGTGAACCCCGGTGCTAGAGCGTTTCGCCTTTTGTCTTCTGTCTCACGGAGGAGGCAAGTGCAATGAGTAACATTGAATTGTTGTATTTCATACTTGTTAATTGCCATGGTTAATGATGAAGCTTCATGTTTGATAACGCTGATGAACATTACCTGTTCATGATGAGTTGATATTGTGATTTCAATCTTTAGTAATAATGAGTTGCTTTATTTTATAATTGATGAAATGCTATACTTTAATGATGATGCTTACTGCTTGGTAATGTTGATGAGCATTTACATTTTTCATGATGTGTTGATATTATGAGTTCAATTTGCATCATGACATACATATCTGTACCTTGGTCTACGTGGTAGCTAAGGGTATGTTCCTTTGAGGTCCCCGTCATGCATGGGACGGGCTTAGATCCCTGTTACGCATTGGACGGGCTTGGGTCCTCACACTCGTGGAGTGTGGGCATTGGATCCCTGTGCCTTGAGGGCACAGGCCTTGAGTGTGTATTGGATCCCCATCATGCATTGGACGTGCTTTGGTCCCCACACTCGTGGAGTGTGGGCTTTAGATCCCTGTGCCTAGAGGGCACAGACCTAGAGTATGTATCGACGGATACACTACTCGGTATTACCGTTAATTGCTAAGAAGTGAAGAGATGCATTCATGACACGTTCATTACATTTCCGCATAAGATTTGGATTTGGTTGTTTGGCATTTAATGTTGATGTTCATGTTGGGATTGTTTATTCCCTCTGACTACTTAAGATGCTATCATAAGAAATTGATTTGTGGTATATAATGTTGTTGTTTATGACGAGATTGTTTATTCCCTTTGACTACTGATGATGCTATGTTGATATACTATTGCACTTTGCTGAGTCGTGGACTCACTCTTGCTGTGTTGTGCTTTTTAGGTACTCCTCACGGCAGCGATATGCATGGGAAGAGGTAGTCTTGGTGCACGTCACATAAACACAAACCTCACTGAATAAACTAGTCCAATTATTCACAATTCATATTCTTATTAATTACTTTAGATTCAGTTTCGTGACCATCCGTTGTGGTGGATGTTTTGATTGTGTTCATGGATGAGCCAGTTATGTTCTAAATTCCTCGTTGTTTAAGTTCATTTAATTCCTTTCGTTGGAGTAGGGGGTTTGATATGATTATTCTATCATCCTCGTTGAATTGCGGATCATTGATGCTCCAGATGTAGTTATTTGATTATTAATTGTTTGAGCATAGTAATGTTGGAATGCTTTTGATTAGTTGATAAAGAGAAGGTTTTCATGAATTGATTTATGTTATTGGTAGATGATATGCTTTTATTAAACAATTGGAGGTTGTGCTAGCGTTGAACGTTAGCATTAGGTCATTCATGAATGAAGGTTTGGTTGATGGTTGATATTTTTTTCCATTCCTCCTGATATGATTGAATTAGTAGCGGCTTAATGATCTTCGCATAAACTCTTGATAGTGGTATCATAATTGATTCATTATGATTGGATGGTTGAGGTTGTTTTGTTGTCGAATCCTGATTAAATTCGTATATTCATTCTACTAGATATTGATCTTTTTATTTTATTACTGAAAGATGGTTGAAATTGTTCCGTAATGTTGTTGTACGTTAGTCTTTTAGTTAACATCTTGGCTTCCGCATAGCTAGGGTGTTACAGAGTCTACTGGAATTTAATATGCATGCATGTGATTAATCTGGATACAGCACAGGGCAGAATAGTTGGGTTTGTTTTGCAGGATCAGCTCTGCAGGCTGTTGACCCACATGATCAGATTGGAATTGATCTCATAAACAATCTAATCACGGCGCATGACTCACACATATGTGCTAGGGACTGATATATTTTAGACTCATTAAACTGACCTATTTGATCGTGATTGGTGACTTGGTTCAGGAGTCTTACGGTGTACCGGAAACAGGTGGGTCAATTATAACACCTGAAAGTGGAGTGTCAGACCCGGGATTAACGTCCCAAATCCTCTGTGTATTTCTGAACTAGTCCCATGATCAGTAGCTAGTTCACAAAGTAAACAGATATGGTAACATCCATAAATCGTACACATGTATTAATAATTAACAACATAGTTTATTACAAGAAAGTCTTACAAGCTAACAATAAAGAACACAGTGGAAGACGAAGAAGTAGTGGAGTCCAGCTGATCTGCCACAGGCAATTGACTAGGGTAGTGGCCTAGTCGTCGAGATCCACACCGGTAGCAAAGTCCGTTTCCTCTGAAATTTATTTGCATAAAGTAAGGATGAGTACAACTACCGTGCTCGCAAGTTACACCCAATAACAGAGTTAATGCATGTATGGATGTAACAAAGGATGGCTTATAGGGTTATTTGTGCAAAAGCAATATTTGACAATTTAAATACAATACTAAGTTCAAAAGCTCAATTTTTACAATAATTAAAATTGAGTTTTAAATGAATTGATAAAGCTAGTGTAGGCACCAACCTAACACCAACATAAACACGGGCACCAACCCGAGACTTCAATCCATAACTTTTCTCATGGACACCCATCCATGTCAAAACTGTTTTACAAAATCATTTTGAAATCAAAACCAAAGTCTAACTTTGAGTGGCTTTGCTCAGCATGTCCATGACAGTGGACACGGCTATTCGAATAGTTCTTTAACACTCTACAGAGGTTGTACAGCTTTACCCACAAGATACGACTTCTCTAGTTTGTTTGGCATCCGTCGATACCACTGCTCACTACCTTAGGTAAGCAATCTAGAGCACGTGACGAGTCCTTTACAAAGCATCATCGCATCGTGGTCCCACCTCGCTAAGGTTTCGCTTCCATTGGGTTAACCACCCACCGGATTCAAGCCCCCTCTTGCGCCATGTGGGAATACATAAAAGTAGGTCATTCTGACACCCACACATCAACATGGCACAATCACGATGGAATTTTGCAAATTAGTTAGCCAAGTCTGTCCCACACCAGACTTGTGGTGGTATGGTGAGGCGTAGCAAAGGAACGCTCGAAGATCGGTCCTTAACTGACTTAATCAACTTTCAAAAAAAACCATTACTACCTAGTAGAAGTTTACGCATGATTAATTGCGCCTAGACATCCATAAGTTTGCACTGGATATGCCCCCTTTCCAAGCTGTCTCTAAGTTTGAGTTAGCAAATCGTCTGTCTTCTCGGTTCCCACTAGAACGGGAAGAAACTGCAACTACGGCATACTTTATTGGGAAGATTAGTATAGGTTGCACTCAATGACTCAAAACATATCTCCATGAATGATGAGGATAGCTGCTACTCAACAAGAGATCGAACCACCTAGCAAAAGGCAATTGCGTACGTTGGTGTTGTGCAATTGAGTACGAACTAGGAAGTAATATGATGATAGGGAAAAGGTCAGGGGTACGTGTGAAACCAGCAGAATAAAATCGAGGCATGAAAAGTGCAGCAAGGGCCAAGGGGGGAGGAACCTTGAGCACCTAGCCTGCCTGCCCGCCCTTTCCAAAAGCGCTTTGGAAGAATACCTTCTCCGGCCACTTGTTGCGCTCAAGGTGATGGCAAGGAATTCGACCATTGGTAGAAGTCCTAGGCGTATGTAATTTAGGGCATTTTTAATAATGTCATATTAGCCGTCGGCTAGCTTTTCCTAATCAGCAAAATTCTAAGTGAAAGAGAGAGAAGAGAAACTGTCTCTTTATCAAACAACCATCTCTACACATGAACCAAGAAAAGCAATCAGTGCATGTAAAAGAGGAGTGAAGGAGTAGGAATATTATTGGTTTAGCATAAATGTTAGAGACAACTTGCTAGAGATAGTTTATTTAAAGTGTTGTCTTTAAATGTGTCTTTCGGTGACGTAGAGTTGATATAGCAAAATTAGAGACGATACTATTGAAGATGCCCTTATGTTGCGAAATTCGCGCAATCTCGTCATTTTATTATTGTTTCTAAAATAGACGGTTAAGATGAGAGCCCGTTTAATGGATTTCACCCAAACTCTAAGAGAATTTAGCGTCAAAACCGTCGTATAGAACACAACACGTGCCCTAAATCGTGTACTCCCTCCCTTCTTTTTTATTTGATACCCTAGAATCTATGTCGTCAAACTTTTTAAAGTTTGACAGCTAGTATATATAAAACTACCTAGATTGGTTACATAAAAACTATATCATTAGATTTATCGTTAATTTTGTAATATTATAATTTATTACTATATAATAAGATGAAGTTAAAAAAAAGTAATGGCCAAAGTCATTAGAAGACTGTAAAAAGTAAAAAATATCACTTAAAAAGAACGGAGGATGTAATACATAGGATAAAATTGCAAGACGATAAGGTCCCAACGTAAGAACGTTCGAGATCAGCTTTATACGTGTCTTGAAATAAATAAATAAAACAATATCGGGAGAAGGTAGGAATTTCGCAGGAAAATCCCAGGAAACACATCAATTTCTGCACAAGAATAATTCACACGTTCGTCAGGACCTAATTTTCCACCATACATGTCACTTCGATCAGACGGCCCATAAATTAGATTCTCAGTGGACAACCAATAAACTTTTCTTTTCTTTTTTTTTCCATCTGGACTAAGGGCATTTTTGGTTGTTTCAATACTTTGCCACATTTTTGTGCCACATGTGTGGCAAGCCTTAGTTTCTGTGGTGGCCAAAATAGGTACCACACATATGGCAAATTTTGATTAGCAGATGTGTTTATGACAGGTGATGTAAAAGGCTAAGAAAGTGTGACACGCCTCACCTAGACAAATCCTAAATCCTATGTACCTTACAAGGAGGAAAGGCCCACCCCTCTTCCACTTGGTCCTTGATGCAATGCACCTATCCTTGCTTTCCTTCCCCCTATAGGCTTCCAAGATTTGAAAATGGCTGCCTTCCCATCATGCTCATCTCCTCCTCACAATCATCCATCCCCCACATTACAGAAAGAAAAAGGACATGCTGAAGTTCTGTCTGCTACACAAGCATACCTGCCTGCTCCAGCATCAAAAGCCTTCATTTAATCCTGCCGTCTTTTGCTGCTGGCACATATTTGGCGGTTGGCACACAAACACTTTGTTCTTCCACAACTCTATGTGTTCCATATTTTTTTCCACTGGTCAAATGTATCCAAGTCCCCCTCATATCCTCCTACCTTTTGGAAATTCCTAGTTGCCATTCTCCATTTGTGTTCTTGCCCTCATTTGCCATTCCCCATTTGTGTTCTTGATCCTCCTGGGTGGTATTGTGTTAGTTCCAAGAGCAGACTGGGGGAAATCAAGAAAGGGAAGAAGAACCTGTCAGGAAGGCCGACAATGCTAAGCTCGAGATCAGACGTACTTTTTCTTCATGTGTAGTGTAATACTTTTTCTTACTAGTGTGGTGTAATCTTGGTTCTTTTCACATGTTTCATGCCAAATCCTCAATATGTTAGGTAGTTCTTGTCTGACCAAGCTTTATCTGTTCTATCACATCACCTGTTAACCATTTCTTGAATTTGTCAAGACATTACACTCAAGCATGAGACCTCTTTTTTTCAGAGGAAAAAAAACAAATATGAGACAACTAATATTACTTATGTTAGAACTCATCTAATATTCTTTGTTTTTGCACCTCACAGATAGTGTTGCTGCAAATCCTCCAAACCAGGTGATGACTATTGGATAGTACAACCAGAGAGCGAAGGACTTCTGATCAGAAGACTCAATCTTCAGAAACCAAGAGAGCCCAGAAAAAAAGAACAAACTCAGTTTTGACAACTTTTTGCCGTCTTGGCAAAGAGAAACAAGAAACCTGCTAGCTTTGTTACATGCTGGTTGAGTTGCTCATGATAATGGAGACTCAGCTCCTCAGAGACCAGACGACGCAGAGGAGAAGGCATCACGTGATGATCATGCCAAATGTCGCAAAGCAACAAGAGCAGCAGCAGCGACTGAATGTGCCTGACGGCGGCAAGGCCTCGCCGCCGTTGAGCTACTTCAGCGCAGAGGCGTTCCTCGTGCTGGCTTGCGTCACCGTGTCGCTGCTCGTGCTCCCGCTGATCTTGCCACCGTTGCCGCCGCCGCCGTCGCTGCTGCTGCTTGTGCCGGTGTGCCTGCTCATGCTGCTGGTGGTGCTGGCCTTCATGCCTTCAGATATGAGGAGCATGGCCTCATCCTACTTGTAACTAGGCAGCATACATAGGGATTTGTGTATGGTAGTATGGTATTTGCATTTGATTGGATTTAACTTTGCTGTAGTGCTTCAACCAAGTTGTGTATTGTAGTCTTGTAGATTTGTAGGCTCATCTCAGAAAGAAAGAATAAAGATTTGTATTGTAGGCCATGTTAGTATACGGAGATAAAGGACATGAATGGTAGGTTAATTTGGTTTGATATCTATTTGATTATTGACTGAATTACTCAAAAAGATTTGTGTTGGTTTGCTTAATGCTTTTGTTTGACTTGGTGGGTGTACCCGTGCATGTTTACAAATTTTTTCAGACGTAAGATGTTTATCGGTGAACAAGACATTTCTAATTCATCAACTTTTTTTGCAAGGAAATTCATCAACTAATAGATAAGTTGATTTTGAAGTCTCCTCCAATCTCCATTAACTGTCACGTTCCAAGAAGCACAAGACTGATAGTGCCGGATCTCATGGACAAAACTTTAGTGCCTAATTTTCTACCAAGTGGAAGCTTGAATGTGGATTTTAACCGTTCGATTTTGTTAGGAGAGGTTTCGATCGGCTTGACACATTCTACCTCGTGTTCAGACCAATATGCTGCCTTCCATTTTTTTTATCAGACGACTTAAACACACTTCATACCCTTCCATCTAGAAAAGCTTCCTATTAATAAGTTTTGGCCCCCGGCTGAAATAGCTTGTTTCATGGACAACTTTAGTACCACGTGGAAGCACAAAGGAGGATTTTCAACCATTGGATTTTGTGTATAGACGGCTTGGATCGGCCTATCACTTCCTACTTCACGTTCGGATCAATCTGGACCGACCATTTCTGACTTGACGGTTTAAATACTCCATTTTTTAAAATAATATATTTTTAGATAGAATTGCAAAAATAAATATCAGTTTAATAAAATTATAAAAAAAGGTTTATGTCGCCATTTCAAATGGCAACATGCCCCTGTTGCCAATCTAACCGGCGACATGCACCTGTCGCCAATAGTGTTTAATGTCTCTATAGCCATTTGAAACGACAACAGAGAAAACATCGTCATTTCAAATGGCGATGAATTTCAAAGAAATATAATCGATATGACAATTATTGTGATAGTAGTGATTGTTGGGTTATTGTCATTTATGAATTGGCGTCAGTGAGTAACCCTCTGGGAGTTAGAATCTTTATAATGATAATTTGTTCGATGTTATGTTTACATGTTGATGTTAAAGATTGAGTATGTTTGGATTGTGAGAATTTTAACAATCAAATCTAATGAATTCCCGTCATTTATAGCAGGAGTTCATTGTAGGAGTCTTGGAGGTTGATATGAGACTTGTGTTAAGCTAGAATCTTGGTTGCCCAGTGAATATGTGTCGAAGGAGTAAAACAAAAATGGATTCCGAATAATGTGATTATCCTTGATAGAATCCTTTGGGCATAGAAAATGAGCACGCGTGCTGAGAATTTCAAGTTAATTATCCTTAAAGGATTGAGGTGATGTGATTGTGGGTGTTACAATTGGTATTATCGAGGTGTTGGGAATTATTTGTCAAAATAATTCCTTTGGTAGAGGAGGGGACTAGAGTATCATTTTGTGGACTAGTAGAGTTCCTCTAGATGAATGTGGTTGTTGCTTTCGAGTTGAGCATCACTTTGAGTTGCCGGTTAAGAAGAATGAGTTAGTGTGATGATTTGGAATCTCCTAATTCGAGAGAAAGTTTATTCCTAAGGAAAAAAGTTTTCTTGAGTAGTGAAATGCTCTCGATTTTTTGTTTGAGCTGTGTGCTTGTGACGGAGGTCATTTACAATTTACGTTGGCTTTATGTTAGCATGGTAGTCCTTTTCGGTTCAGGAAAATAAAAGAAGTGTTTGATTTGGATATTCGAGTGATCTCTCCTTTGGCCGACGCTGTATTTATTTGCAAACTACCTAATTAGAGAGTGGGAATTTTTTTGTGATGAATCTTCGATTCTGGATTTGACTTTTTGGTGGGGAGTTGGTAATGCGTATTGGTGATGATAATCCTTCATTTTTTTTTCAATTGGTCTCTGTTGTAAAAGAGTTTGTTTAAAGCGAGTTCTGTTGCGTGTTCCTAGTTAATGGAGGTGCTCCTTGTTAATATGAAGAGATCGAATGAGAATTGGGATGAGAGTCATGTGTGTTATGTGCATATTATGTGTATTGGTACCAAAGGAGAAGTAGGCCCAATGTACATTGGGTTGTTTCGACAGTTGTGGGAATTAAGAAGTTAGCGTATCGCTAGGACCGTCTCGGGTCCATACGTGAGGTATTGTGAGGACCCCGGCTTATTTGGCTTGTAATGCTTAGTTATCCATTGACCCTAGCATCACAAACAAAATAACCCGGGTCTTCGAGATATGTATACTTCCCAGAAATGCAGTATACACACCCCTTTACAAAATCATGCATCAATTCCATTCAAGACATAGAACCAAAGCACGAACTAGATTAAATAAAAGACATACATAATAGAGAGTTATTACAAAAGGGGTCGACCGGCCAAATACAACTAAGAGAGACAAACATAGCGGAAGCAAAAGCCATAAGATGGCAATAAACAAAAGAAGGCCATATGGTTTGCCTTTAGCCCACAAGGCAACCAACCATGCCACCAACCTAGTCGTCCCAACCGCAGCACATCTCACAAAAGTAGGGCCCTTGGGACTCCACCTCCTCTGCAACAAAGTTATTAAGCAAAGCAAATGAGTACAAAAATGTACTACAAAGGCCGCGATGTAAGGATAACAGACCTATACATATGCTACATGCAAGCTTTATTTAAGTGGAAGGCTTTAGGCTCATTTTAGCATAAAGCAAGTTTTCATTTGCAATAATGTAATAGATTGAAAGCAATTTGACAAAGCATTTTTAATTGTTGAAGTAACAACGATACAATAATAATAACAACGAGAAGAACAACCTGGAAGTGACTATCCCCATAGTCACCACAACAATAGCATGAATTACCCAATTCATACCATCCAACAAGTTTTAATTAAATGTTTATTAGTCTAGTTCTTGCGACCTTACCAAGCATGTCCATAACCTGGGGCGAGGCTATTGAATAGTTTTAACCTGCGGGGTGTACCAATATACCCACACGTCGGATAGCCTTTTAAGCCAAGCTATTTAGCACACTTCCTTTGGTATGCTTGCACGGCTAAGTCCTCTGAGGCATTTCCAATGAATGATGCTAATTAAGAGTCGCGACAACTTGAAGGATAGGAGACACCGCCCGACCTCGACAAGCTGCAGTGCTCTTCCCTTATAAAAACAGTTTTAACCACTGCGACCCACAATTAACACCTCCCAAAGTACTTAGCCAAGAGGGTTCCCAATACCCTCGTGTGGTTATATATAAAAGCGCTTGGCTTAGTGACACAAGTAACTCGGTCCTTGGGGACCTAGGCACCATTCCATTCACACCCAACAATTCACACCAACATCCATTGTGCCCAAGTCATGAAATAATTTTGTTTTCATTTTTATTTCTTTACAAAGCAACAAAGAACAAGTTGGACATAATGGAATAATAATTTTTGTGTGATCAAGGTCATCGACATAAGTCGACAACCGTCCATTTCTACCGTTATCTAAGCATTTCTAAGCATCAACACGTAAACTACTAAGTGATAAGAGTCCATCCATCGAACTCTAAATCACAGCAAGATAATCCTAGGCTTAGTAGTAGAGAATGAACATTTACCTACAGAGTATGCATCTATAGGCTCAACTAATCGATAATTTAACACAAAGTAGCATGCATACATACAAGTTAAACAAAGTATTAGACTTTGAAAGTAATGGGATTAACGGGATATGATCAAACTGCTTGCCTTGCTGGGGCTGTTTACTATGCTGCAAAGTATCACTCACGGGATCAACGCACTCGTCGGCACCTATCGAAAAAGCGAAAAAGAACCGATAAGAACGAAGAAAACCAAAAGGACTCCACAGAAAACTTTCTCCAAATGCCCTGAAATTTTTACAGAAGCAAGAGCATGATTTTTAAAGAATTTAGCAACAAGAACCAATCGATGTGGATTCTCAATGCAAAAGATATGGCTAAAACAATTCTGCTCAGCCTGGAAAATTCAAATCGGTTACTGTTCATCCGAATTAAATTCTCAAGCACAATTTTCTAAAGAGGTGCTGCACCTAGGATTTTTATGATAAGTAAAGCACCTCATGAGATGAATAAAACAATTGAGTTCACCTCATTTGGAGCTATAATGCATGTTTTATGATTTTTCAAAGACATGCAAAAGAGCACAAATAAAATGCACCCACAAATCTTTTGAAAATAGTGACATGCCTAAATCCTATTCTACCATTTAGTGCACTAACAGAGGAAGCCAACACAATTGGATTCACTCAAAAAGGATCTATAGAGAAATACTTATGCAATTTACAAGTTAATTGCAATTTTTAGAGCAACATTTAAAGCTAATTTTGAAACCAAATTACCAAACCATTTTCTGGAGTCGAACTAAACTTAAAACTATTTTTAGATTAAATTTTAGTTCAAACCAGAGCTACCAAAATTTGAATCAACTCAAATGGAGCTAAAATGAAATAGTTATGCATTTTTGAAGTTTATTACCTTTTTCAGTTTACAAATAATTCCCCCCGGGAATGTCTAAAACCAAAACGACGTGGAAAAATGTGGACCGTCGATCTTGTATCGGACGGCCCAAGCCCACGGGGCGAACGCGCACTCGCGCCCGCGCGGAACCAACGACATGGACCATTGATCTTGGATCCAACGGCCCAGGTTGATTCACGCGCGGCGCGTTTGGAGCTCACACGCGCGAACGAGACGGCGACCTAAGGCACGGCGGCGCCATCTAAAGCCAGCCACGGGTGCGCAATAGCAGTGCGCACCCACTGGTACCACCCACACCTGCGGTGGTGGATCAGAGCGGTGGCTAGCCGGAGAGGGGCGGCGCGGCAATGCACGGCCAAAAGCAAAAACGAAATAGAGCTCATGACGGTTCATCAGCGAGTGCCAAGCATCTAGGGGTTACTTAGAAGGTTACCTAGGTGCGGGGAGGACCCGAGGAGGGCCGAGGAGCTCGGCGGCGGAGGACCTTGTCGCCAGGAGGAGGACAATGTGGAGGAGAGGACACAGGCAAAATTAATAAACCTTAGGTCATCACATTGGCTCCCACAAAGCTCCAGAAAGGTTCCAGAGCGAGGAATTGAGAAATAGAGTACTCACCGGCGATGGGGAAGAAAGGGGGGGTGCTCACGGCCGAAAAGGGGAAACTCCAAATTAGCTACTCCCTGAAGAGGCAAACCGAAATTGGGTTAGGGTTAATACTCCAGGAGGTCAGAGGAACAATATGGAGCAAGAGGTTGAGTGAGGGAGCCACTGGAGCACGGGTTCCACCGAGGAGCTTCAAGGTGCAACAATGGCGGTTGAGGGGCTCACAGGTGCTTGAGCTCACTAGAGTAGAGGAGAGCTTAAGTGGTGTTTAAAGAGTGCCAAGGAGGTACTGAGGGACCTTTTAAAGCTGGGGAGCAGAGGCCATGAGCTAGGGTTAAGCTCCATGGTGAGCTTAGCCCATGGCTCGGTCCATGGCTCGGACAAGGACGTGGAGGGGATGGGGGCAGGTCTGAGCAGGACCTAGGGGGCGGAAGGCTGACTAGCATTTAATGCTAGCAGCAAAAGAGCTGTTGGGAGGTGACAGGGCACTACTCCCCCTCTGCCATGGCGCACGCGCGCGAGCCTGAGGAAGGAGAAGAACAGGCGCTGCCCTCAACCGTTAGATAAGAATAGGGGGAGGTCATGACCCTTCGATCAGAACTGGGGTGATCTGCAAAGGAAAGGGGGAGGTTGCGACCACAAGATCTCAGTTGGGGAGGTCGCAGCCGTTGGATTCGTATCGGGCGGTTGCGAAACAAAAAGGGGAGGTTGCACTGAAAGGAGACAGGAGGTCGTGACCATCGGATTTGCATCCAATGACGCGGAACAGAGGTGGAGAGGTCTTGACCATTGCGCGCGACACGGACAAGCGAGGGGAGGTCGTGGCTGTTGGATTTTAATCCAACGGTGCACAACATAGAAGGGAGGTCGTGGCCATTGGATTTACATCCAAGGGCACACAACATTGAGGGGAGGTCATGGCCATTGGATTTACATCCAAGGGCGCACAACATCGATGGAAGGTCGTGGATGTTATGCACGACACAAAGGGAGGTCGTGGCCGTGGGATTTCAATCCAAGGGCACACAACAACGATGGGAGGTCGTGGGCGTTGTGCACGACGCGATGAGAGGTCGTGGCCGCTGGATTTTAATCCAAGGGCACACAACAGAGAGGGAGGTCAGGACCATTGGATTTACATCCAAAGGCGCTAAACAGAGGAGGGAGATCATGGCCATTCGCACGGCACTCAAGCGGGGAGGAGGTCGTGGTCATTGGATCTTGATCAGCGGCGCCTATGAGAGGTGGGAGGTCTGGTAGTGCGCTGCAAGAGAAGGGAGGTCGTGGTCATTGGATTTTGATCCAACGACAGCGAACGAAAATAGAGAGGTCATGGTTGTTGGATCTTGATCCAGCGGCGCTAACAAGAGGTGGGAGGTCTGGTAGTGCGCCGACCAAACAAAGAGGTGGGAGGTCGTGGTCATTGGATTTTGATCCAACGACAACGAAAGAGGTAGGAGGTCGTGGTGTTGGATCTTGATCCAACGGCGCTAATGAAGAGTGGGAGGTGCAGGTGAGTGCGCGACCTGACAAAGAGGTGGGAGGTCGTGGCTGTTGGATCTCGATCCAACGGCGACGAACTGAGGTGCGGGAGGTCTGGGCCATTAGGCAAAACACTGAAAAGGGAGGGGAGGTCGTGGCGGTTGGATTACGATCAGCGGCGCTGGCAACGAGGGGAGGTCATGGCCGTTAGATCTTGATCGTGACGGCGCACGACCAGCGTGAGGAAACTCGGCCGAGCCGGGCAGCGGTTGGTTGAGGCGGAGGTCGTGGCCGTTGATTTGGATCCAACGGCGCATGACCTCGCGTGGGAGGAGGAGCTCGGCTGAGCTGGGGACGCGGTTGGGTTCGACCCACTTGGAAAGTGGCTCGGACCCAAGGAACAGTGCCAGATTTGAGTTTAAATTTGAAGACTGAGTTTGGAGGAATTTTTATAGGTAGCAAACTAGCTCCAAAAATTCTGAAATTTTTACTGGAGCTTCCTCACTCCAGGATTAACCTTACATAAAATTTCCAGAGATTTTTGTGTACTACATTTTTCTCCAGAAATTCATCAAGGGCTGTTCTAGGGTTTGACCAATTGAACAATTGGTTTGACTTGCCTCCAAAAATTATCAAATAATTTCTAAAAATTATGAAATAATTCAGAGGGGATCACACAGCATCCTTAGAACCAAGGAAAAATATTTCCAAAGGTTGGCACAAGATTTGTGACAAAGTGGAATAAGGGTTTGACTTTAGTCAACAGGAGGTTTAGGTTTTTGAACTCCACAACTCTTGACAAGAATTATGGAAATGTTCAAGAGTTTCAAGATGTGAGAAAAGTTTTAATTTCTACACATTTTCTTACATTTGAAACACACACCCATTTATACATTTGGGATGTTACAGATATCAGGTATGCAACATCTGGTATGTTCCGATGATGAGTGAGTATTTGAGAGATCTAGAGCATGTGATCCAGTTAGAGCCGTTGATCATTGCACAAGATCTTACATTCGAATCCCAGCCAGTGCAAATTCTGGAAGAGTCAGAACGAGTTCTGTCAAGGTGCTTTGGTCTCATCAGTCTGAGAGATAGGCCACTTGGGAGCTAGAGTCTCGCATGTGTGATCAATATTCGGATTTATTCACGACGGTTACGTGCATTCCGTTGTTAATTTTTAGTTGTGGTTTTTCTTTCGCGTAGATCGGTGCGAGGATTCGGGGTCGAATCCTATTTAAGGGGGGTAGAATGTAATACCCCGTTCAATCTTTAGAATTATAATTGAATTTCAAACCTTTTTATCAGGATTTAAAAAGGGATTTCAGAATTTCTCTTGAAAGGGGATTAAATCTTGGGCCAAAGGCCCATAGACTTGGCCCATTAGGGGTAGCCAAAACCCTAGGTGCTACTATAGCACACCTATGCTACAGTGCCAGCGCCTGCTACAGTACCACCTCCTCGCTTACTGCTGTCCAAGAAGAAGGAGGGAGGGAGAAGAACTCTTTCGGGTGCTGCTGTCCAAAGAGAAGGGAAGAAGAAGGGAGGAAAAGAGGAAGGACCAAGGACCATGTTTTCTTCTTTGGATGATCTTCAAGGGTAACAATCTGAAAGTCTTTGGTAGGCCCTAGTTTAATTTTGGTTCGATTTGTAGATCATTTAGCTAATAGGAAGTCAAGTTTTGGTTCTGTCCAGATTCGTCAGGTTTAGGGCAGCACGTTGCGAGGGAGATTTGGGCTAGTTAAACTCGAAATTAGAGCTATGTCTAGTAAGATAAAATATAGGTTATTTTGTTATCTTTCGTTAGAGTGCTGGATCACAATTTATGGATGGATAGATTGTAAGTTATGATTTTTGCAATCAGACTGTCTGTTTAGTTCATTAGTTTTTGGAAGCATGCATAGATATATAGATTAAATTTAGTAAATGGGTTAATTTGGGATTTTGATCTGAATTAAATAGATATATAACTTTTTTATTATTTCAGAGAGTCCAAGAACACAATTTTTGGACAAGTAAAATATGAGTTATGAAATTTTGAAGTATGCATTTTAGTTCTGACTGTCTGTTGGGAATAGTCATGGGAAAATGCTAAATTAGCAAGGTTAGTGTCAGAATAGAAAACTTTGCATAAATTTATTATGAAATATAATTCCCTGTGGATTCCAAAATGTCTTAGATCACTGTTTTTGGATGAACTAATTAAAAGATATGAAATTTCTAAGTTGAGTTTACTGAAGATGATAGATTGGTCTTCGGAGTTAAAACAAGGGTTTAGACGAAATAATCTGAACATTCGATCAGCTGAGAAATTGTGGATATAGTTGTGTAGATTCCAGAAAGTCTGAGTTCATGACTTTTGGAGCTAAAGAACAAAAGTTATGATTTTTCTATGGTGACTGTTCTGTTTTGGACAGAATAGTGTTCGGGAAGGAATGGTATAGTTGTGGGATGCGATTAGGAGCGGTTATGTCTATCTAGTTTTATTGCAATGTTGTGTGATTTTGGATGGTATTC
Organism: Phyllostachys edulis; assembly: GCA_036346405.1. Taxonomy (NCBI): domain Eukaryota; kingdom Viridiplantae; phylum Streptophyta; class Magnoliopsida; order Poales; family Poaceae; genus Phyllostachys; species Phyllostachys edulis. The sequence continues at coordinate 17,990,991 of CM070568.1, forward strand.
TTAGTATGTTTTACGAATGCCAGGTGGTGGTGTGAAACCAGGGTTAGAGCCATCTACTCGTCGTCACCCATCACACGGTTAAGGCAAGTACAATTTTAGTACGATATTGTGTGTTGGGCAATATTTTTGATTTGATGTGTTCTTAATATGATTAAGTATGATGAAAATATTTATTTCACATTGTTTATATGATGATCGATAATTGATAATTCTTATGAGAATATATTGTGGATTGTTCATTTCATTTCATATCAAGCATGCATGTTGGCATGATATACCCACGGGAGTGGGCATTGAGATCCCCATATTTAAGATATGGGCAATGGGTCCCCATCTGAAAAGGATGTGCAATGGGTCCCCGTATTTGATAATGCAGGCATAAGTGAACACCGACAGGTGTAGCACTCCGCTCTATCGGTATATGCAGAAGAGAAGATATGGCATGAGCACGATTTGCATTGCATTGCACTCATGAGAAATGAATTGTATGTTTTATAATGAGAGCGTATTGTTGATGAAATGTTGCTTGTGTATGGCTATTCTTACTTGTACTTGTTGAGTCTTGGACTCATTCTTGTTATTTGTCATTTTAGGTGATCGTTGAAGACGTCATGCATCAGGTGGAAATAGATCATGGAATGATAGAATTATTGGCACTTCACATCACTAGACATTTATTTCCCTTGGCTAAAGTTCAGTTAGCAAATTTAAATGTAATAAATGGTTAACTTGTGGAATTTCTATTTTCGCATGGTTTTACTTATTATGGAGGTTGTATTACCCATTTAACTCTTGGTTACATGCTTAGATGTTAAGCTTATCTGTTGACTAGATAGTTTTGCTAGTGTTGATAGTGGTAAGTAGTTATGTGCTAATTATTCCATTCAGTTTATAGAATTTAGGTTGCTGAAATTTATGATTTGTCATTTGGTAGAATGATTATTATTTGAGTCTAGCTAATAATGATTCTTGTTTAATGGTTAAAATTAATATTGATAGTAGTTGTAGATGACATTTCAAGCTTTTGTTAAGCCGGGGTGTTACATTATCACAGACGGTTTTTAATTAGGACCTTCTATGATAATCGGAGACATCACAGATCGTTTATATTTAAAACCGTTTATGATGATACATAGACGGTTTTAAATCCAAACAGTCCGTGATAATTATGTAGCATAGATGGTTCTTCACAAGAACTGTCTGTGATATACGCCATAAATACTCGGCCGTCCTAACAGATCTGCTTGTAGTGATATCTGTCCGTGAAGGAGGCGGCCGGCTTTGGGGCGTTTGGTGAAAGAAATTCCGCCGATTTGCAACTGTGTTTGTAGATTAATTTGTCCTTGACGATCTAAGGTTCGTATTTGCTTCTAATTATATGCACTATAATCTAGAGAGATGATAGCTAGGTCTAGGTTTAGATCTAGCTTGGTAGTTTGCCGAAATTTAAGAATGGGGCTTACTACTCCTTGTCTACTTCAATATATATATATATATAGCTTCATGAATATTTAGTAGCTAGCTACTTTAGGAGCATTAATCTAATTTAACACTAATTTTGGTAGTTTGCTATATATATATATATATATATATATATATATATATATATATATATATATATATATATATATATATATATATATATATATATATATATATTACTTCATCAATATTTCATAACTAGTTACTTTAGGAGCATTAATCTAATTTAACACTAATTTGTTACTTCATCTGAAACATTTCCTACATCAACTTCTTTGGTCATACTTTGTCTGAAGTATTTCCTTCATCAACTTCCTTGGTTATACTTCGTCTACAGTATTTCCTTCATCAACTTCCTTTAGTTATACTTCGTTTGAAGTATTTCCTTCATCAACTTCCTTGGTTATACTTTGTCTGTACTATTTCCTTCATCAACTCCACTAAGTATGATTAGTTTCATATGGAGTACTTCCGTCTTTCAAGATATCGTTAGATATGTTTATTATTATTCGAAGTATTTCCTTTTGTTTGAATGTATTTTGATTTATTGGATTTCATTTGAATGCTTTAAGATGCTCTTGGGTTCTATTATATTATACGTAGTTAGAATATGAAGCTATGATGTAACAACAATCCCAACAAGAATGAGGCCGAGATCAAGAATTAACAAAACAGGAACGAGACCAAGATTACCAAAACCTTGAGCAAGATGATTATTAGAACATTGAGTGAGATGATTATCAGAACATTGAGCAAGAACAGGACCAATGTTATTAGAATATTGAGCAAAGCGAGTCAATACTTTGGTCATTTTGCACCTACTTTTGAAATGCAGTTATATTGTTTTAAATTATGAAACTGCATTGCTATGTTTTATATCTATATGTTACGTTAGCTGGTAGTTAATACCTTAATGATAATTGAATATAACATTCCAACCCTTGAACTTGGACATTATCCTTGTCACCCTAGATTAATGGGATACCTAATAGCCACTAATTACATATCTAAGTGTCTTGCTTAGCTTTGCTTAGATACACCATCATGTGGGCAATAATCTGCCCGACATCACTTAACCATTTGAAAATTAAATTGGGCAGTCGAGGCTGGAGCCTGGCTGGTATGTTGGACTAAAAGTAATTTTAAAAAATAAAGGAAAACCTGAAAACCATATTTAGACTCGGGTGGCTGGAAAGAGTGGTTGGTGCTGGGTGCACGATAGAGTGGGTATGTGGAAGTAACGCCCGAGTTAATAAAGGACCGAGTTCTTGTGATGACCTCTCGTGTAAAAAATAGTGCAACCACAAGTCTATAATGGGTACGACTTGGCTAACTAATTTATTCGCCTCGGTGTGGCTTCGCCACTGGTAGTTGTGTGGCGTGGGAATAGGGTAAAAGCCACAGAGGAACCACACGACGCAAATGGGAGACCTCCAGTGGGCGAGGCCCAAGGAGGTGATATCTAGCGGTATGGAGTTGCGTTGAGGTGGGGCATTGTAAATGTCTTGTGATAATCAACTTAGTCGCACACCTATGGAAGCATGTTGGAGATATTATAAGTTGAATATATCTTGTGGATAAAGTGTACGAACTCTGCAAAGTAAGGAAACTATCTGGATAGCCATGCTCACGGTCATGAGCGATGTCAAGAACTTGCTTGAACTAGCTTTTATTTTTATAAAATAATTTGTGGGTGGAATGAAAAGCTGGGTTGAAGCCCCGAGATTTGAGATGGTCTGGTCAAGGACCAGTGGTAAGTACGGGATGTGACCTGCGAAAAGAACATGAGCATTGAGTGGATGGAGCCACTCAATGGTATAGGTGATTGGAATCTCTGCTAGTACTTTACAACAAAACTTAGCTTATGGAAACCTGTGTTAGTTAAAAAGCTAAGTCTCAGGAATTGCTACTATATAATCTAATTCAAAATTAGCTTTGTGCAAGTAAAAGAACCATGAACATGCCTTGATTAGCCTTGCATATATAATGTTTGCATTGTGCATTGGCTCACAAGTACAGTTGTGTACTCATGCTCACTCTTTATATTCTTTTAGTCAGTAAGCATAAAAGAAGGCTACATGGATAATTATAAGTATTGGTCAAGACTGAAGATCAAGAAGGCCAAGAACTAGGTCGTGGGCCCCCAGTCGATTGCCGGTGGGTATATCGTGAGGGTTTCACGTGTTGTATTTCAATTCCGCTTCCGCTGTTGATTATTTAAAGGTATTTGGCCTAGTCGGCCATTCTGAAAGACAAACGCTGTAAGGTGTATTTACGCTTTATTTATTATTATGCAATAGCTTTATATTTTCATGATATGTGTTGATATCCAATGATGTAACTGTGAGCACTAGCTACTAATCTAGGGACTGGTGCTATGAACATAGAGGATTCCAAGTTACAAATTTGGGGTCCGACAACTTGTCAATGAGACCGATGAACAACGAGCGGCACGTGAGCAACGTGAGGCCCAGGAGCAGTCCGAACATTTGGTGTAGGAATAATGCAACAATCAACTTCTCGGTGCCAAGCAGAAGGCAATGAAGGAGGCATGTTGCCAGTACCACATAGTGCGCTGGGGACATCCAGGAGGCCTATCACCAACATGAATGGTGACCAGCGTCTGCTAACTACGCTCTAGGCCGCCAAAAGGATAACAGTAATAGATTTAAATATTGTACCATCACCTTCGCTGGCAGATACTCTCGTCGACCAGTTTTGCATACGTTCAAGTGCTATTGCTAACCATAAGATGGACAAAACAATGAACAGGACCTTCTGGTCTTTCATTCATTAGCTGCTGCCTACTGACCTGCAAGAGGTTGCTGCAGAAGTACAAAGCCTTACGCAATAATCAAGGTCTTAGAGCAACTCTAGGGCAGACCACTTTGCCTCTAGACATCGCCGTCACGGCAATAACCTTCGTCAAGAAGACGATCTGCCTTGGCAGAACGTGTTTGATAGAATAGCCCTAGGGTGCAAGGCTTTCTCACTCAGGTTAAGAGAAGTAACCTGGCCTGAAAAGTTTAAGCCAGAACATTTGGAAAACTTGATGAGACATTGAATCCCTCGGAATTTCTCCACATCTACACTACCATCATCCAAGCTGTGGGCGGTGACGAAAAGGTAATGGCAAATTACTTACCCACGTGTTAAAAGGATATGCTCGGACATGGTTATTTAACCTGCTAGAAAGTTCTCTTTTTAGTTGGAAAAATTTATGCCATGCTATTATAAACAACATTAAAATTTGTTACACTAAACCCCGAAAAGCGGACGATTTACATTGTCTTCATCAAACTTTCGGAGAAAATTTACGTCAGTTTATTGAAATGTTTGTAGTAGTACACAATACTATCCTTAACATTACTGACAATTTTGTTATTCGATCATTTAAATAGGTAGTACGGTACAATAGGTTCACAGAAGACCTCGAAATCCACCTACCAAGAACTAGGACAGAGTTATTTGACATGGTTGATCGTTAATCTGATATTCATGAAGAAGTGGACTGGAACTGTGTGGTCGACATGGGCCATGCACTACTACAACCAGGTATAGAAGGTTCTGATAAGAAAGGATTCAAGAAACCGACTGTAACATCCCAAATTTCATAAGTGAGATTAAAGGAACTAAAATGAAAATTAAATAAAGATAGAAAGGAAAAAAATTCAGATTTTAGGTGAAGTGTTAGAACCTGGGCTTTTGGCCCATTTGGAAACAAACTTTAAAGGGTGAAAACCTAACCCTAGCTTTTATTTTGTTCCCCCAAATCATTCCTTCTACAGCCGCCGCCCCAACTTGTTCTTCCCCTTGCCTTTGACTCCTGGCTCCTGGCCTTGCCGCCGCATGTCGAGCATGGCCTCGCATGCCCCGCCTCCCTTGCGCCGCCTTCCCGACGCCGCCGCTACACGCCTCCCCAGTGTCGCCGCCGCCATCGAACCTGACCTGCGCCCGCCCGCCTCCTGGCGCCCCATCATCGAACGGCCTCGCGCTGGCCGCCCCGGCTTCCCGCTCGGCCGACTCGTCGCCACCACGACTCTGGCGCCTCAACCGCCGCGGCGCCGCCTCCCCTAACCCGGCGCCGCTAGCCTCCTGCTCCCGGCGTCGCGTCGCGTCCGTGGTGGCGGACGCCGGGCTCGACCTCCTGCCTCTCTGACCCGGTCGCCAACACCTTTGCCTCGACCCCTCGCGCTCCCTCTCTGGCGCCTCCTCCTGCCCGGCTCGATCCAGCGTCGCTCAAGACACACCCTCAGCGCCGCCACCTTGGCCTTAGTTCCACACAGGCCGTGCCCACACGCTCCCGGCTCCTCTCTGGTTGGCCGCGCCGCCTGCTGGTACCCGAGCCCTCTTGGCTCGGCTTCCCCACCCATGTGACCTATGGCCGCGCGGCTGGTGTCTGCGCCTCTCCTCCTGCGGTTGCTTGGCTCGGCCCGACCCAAGGCCGCCTCGCCCTATCTTGCTCGCTCTGCCTCCCCCCGCCCTTTCTTCTATTATTTTGGTGAATGTGTTTGGCGTTGGTTCAAATGGATTTTGGGGTGAGCACGATTTATGGTCCGATTTAGTTAACTTTTGTTTCATGCAAAGCGATTTGAGCCGAGGTGGGTTTGCTAAGGTTGTGTGATCTGAAGAGAATGGTGCAAGCACATGGTTCATGAGAACGATGGCAAGAATTGTGAATGGGTTGTGGTGCTTTGCCGTCATGGTTGCCGCAGCCTTGAGAATGAAAATGGATATGGTTTGAGGTGAGTGGATCGCTAGCGATGGGTTGCTTGTGTAGTCGCCGTCCAAAGTGGGGAGAGGAGATCCTTCGAAAGCCTTCAATGATTTGCACGTGTCTTCGAGGATGTGGAAGTCTTGTCATTCTGTCAAGTAGTTGGTCAAGGATGTCTTGCCTTCGGGTGGTTTGTCCGTCTCACGGTTGAGGCAAGTGCAAGTATTATTGAGTTATTATCTTATATACTTGATGAATGCCATAGATGATTGATGTTGATTGTTGCTTAGTAATGTTGATGAGCCTAAATGCTATAGTTTAATGGCGATGCTTACTACTTGGAAATGTTTACATGATCTTTGCATGCTAATGGTTACATGATGATGCGTACATATTCTTGTTTAAATAGTGATGCTTGCATGATAATGGTTATCGTGGATGGCGGGAATGATGGGACAAGGTGGCGATGAGGCTACCTTGTCAATGATGAATCATGATAATGACAATGGACATGTGCATTTGCATCATGGCAAGTATCTTAGTGTTTCTATGATTATGACATGTGGTATGCTTGTGGTTGGTATTGTATTTCTAAGTACCATGTTAATATTTACTAGTTAAGTATTCTATCCATTTGTGTTACTTCCATGAATAGAGAGCATGTAATTTCAATGTTCATATGTCATACCATGCATCCATAATATATGTTTCAATCCGCGGAGTGGATCATTATATAAGACCTATCAATTCCAAAGATGGGCACGTAAGACCCACCATTCCAATGTGGGCGATTTAGGACACTGTCTGAAAACGTTCTTCGTGCGGGGCTTGGATCCCCGCATTTTGTTAAATGCGGGCTTAGGTGAACACCGACGGGTGTGTCACCAGCAATACCGGTATTTGCATGTGTGTAGTCCCTTCATTCCGTCCAAATCATTCATTCCATTCATTCAAGTGTTCGTTCTGTGCTTATTTCATACACTTTAATGCTGTTGTTCATGATGTGATTGTTTATTTCCTTTGATTGCTTATGATGCTATCATAAGAGATGGATTTGTGGTCTATAATGCTGTTGTTCATGATGTGATTGTTTAATCCCTTTGACTACTTATGTTGCTACGTTTGATTTACTATTGCACTTTCTTTGAGTCATGGACTCACTCTTCTTTGTTGGTTGTGGTTTTAGGTACCCCCTTTACAAGAACGGCATGCATGGGAGGGAATAGATTTAAGTCTGGTTGCACCTTGGCACCAACAATTCACGGATGAATAATTTGGATGATAATTTAATATTTGAGAGTAATGCTTAATGGATTATTATGACTTGCTTGGTATAATTTGTAATAGAGTTGATAGAAGATTATGGATGCCATTTTTATTATGTTTTAGTTGTTTAGCATATTTTGGATGTCGTTGATGATTAGAGTATTGAATTGATGTTATATAAAATTGTTTGAACCTTCTGTATAGCCATCTATACAAAGGAGGTTCTGTCGAAATTCAGTAAATAGACTTAGTTTTATTTGTTACTCTATTATTGTAGTAGCATTCCAGGCTCAGGTTGGGCTGGGGTGTTACACCGACCAGATCTGTTGACCACAAAAGCAAGGCCAAGAAGAAGAATAAAATGAGGCCTACACCAAGGGAGGTCACTGTTGTAGAGCAGCGACTAACCTACAATAAGGGCAAGGGTCCATGGAGGAAGCTGGCTGGTCGTCCAAACGACTAATCTGTATCCAAGGGCTCTAGCGCGACCAGCAAAAATGATCATTGGTGCTCACTTCACAACTTGTCTAGTCAAGATTTGCATAACTGCCGTACTTGGCCAAAACGTGTGGATGACTTCTACTCGGGTAAGGGGCAAATGCCTACAATACCCAAAAGTGGTGGTCCCAATAATACTAATATGCTGATGGAGATGAACAAATGGTGTACCAAAAGTCCAACAAGCACACCAACACCATCTTCGCAGGGTTTGCTACCTATCCATCAAAAAGGTAGTTCAAATCCACATATAGGGAGGTCAATAACGTCGATACTCAACTAGGGAAGCCAAGCTACCCAAAGTGGTCGGACGTGGTCTTGACCTTCAACAAAAGTGACTTTCCAAAAGGTATGTCTACACCTTGTAAGCATCCACTAGTCATTTCTCCTATAATAAGTAATTGCAAAGTAGCATGAGTACTGGTTGATGAGGTTAACTCCTTTGATTTGCTTTTCATAAATACTTTAGATGAGATGCAAATACCTCATTATAAAAAAAATAGTTACAAATCCTTTCTTTGGTATAGTACTTGGTCCTTCGATAGCACCTATTGGTCAAATAGTGTTACTAGTAACTTTTGGAGATTCGCACAATGTCTGAACAGAGTTAATTACTTTCGAAATTATAGATTTTGAGTCGGCATATAATGTCATTTTAGGTAGACCATCACTAACTAAATTCATGGCAGCTACTCATCACACCTACCAAAGTATCAAAATTCCTGGTCCAAAAGGTGTCATTTCCATGAAAGGTAATCATTTTACTACACTCAATTGCGATCGTAAATCTTTAGAGATTGTTGATCAATTATCATTAAGAGATCTTAATGATACGGTAAAGCCAAGAAAGGTTGAAAACCCTATAAAAGCAGAGCGACTAAAAGGCGATTCCTCAACCAAATGAAAAAGTGAAGCAAGTCTCACTTAGTCCTGACAACCAGTCCAATACAGTCTGGATTGGGTCAGGAATGAATGAGAAATAGAAACTCGGGCTCATTACCTTCTTCCGGGCAAATGTAGATGTGTTTACATGGAAACCATCTGATTTGCCTGGAGTCCCAAGGGATGTGATCAAGCACAAGCTAGCATTACGGCTTGATAAATGACTAGTGAAGCAGAAGCTATGGCGATTCGCTTCCAATCAGCAAGAAATCATTTGGCAAGGGTTGGACAAACTCTTAGATGCTGACTTCATTCACGATGTAGACCATCCCTATTGGCTCATGAATCCGGTCATGGTCAAGAAAACAAATGGTAAATGGCGCATGTGTGTTGACTTTACTAATTTGAATATTGTCCATCCTAATGATGACTTCCCTTTAACCCGCATCGACCAACTGGTCAACTCAATTGCGGCATGTGAACTGATGGGTTTTCTAGATGCTTACTCAGGCTACCATCAAATAAATATGGCTAGAGAAGATGAAGAGAAGACTTCCTTCATTGTCCCTTCTAACATATACTACTACATCAAGGTGTTGTTTGGGCTGAATAAGGATGGCGCCACGTACCAGTAACTTATGCAGAAGACTTTTGTCGACTAGATAGAGCGTAATCTGGAAGCATAGGTAGACGATATCATTGTAAAGAGCACAAAAAACTCTGATCATCTATCTGATCTGGTAGAAACCTTTATCGATTTGAATAATAAAGGAATCAAGTTGAATCTAGAAAAGTGTACTTTTGGTGTTTCTTATGGCAAATTACTTGGTTTCCTTATTTGTTCTAGAGGTATTGAAGTCAATCCTGAAAATTTTGTGCCATTGAATCTCTACGGCCACCTTCAACAATGAAGGAGGTTCAAAGTTTAACTGGTCGAATAGCGACACTTAGTCACTTTATCTCTCAATCAGGTGAATGTGGATTGCCATTCTTTAAGGTGATTCAAAAACATGATAGGTAGGATGAGGCAAACAAAGCCTTTGAGGATATTATGACTTATTTTGCAAGCCCACCCATATTGGTATCACCCTACCTAGGAGAACCATTATTAGTATATTTGGCTGCTACACCTAATGTGGTCAGTGTTGTATTGGTCGCAGAATGAGATAAAGTCCAACGACTAGTTTACTATGTAAGTGAAGTACTACATGGATCAAAAGAGTGCTACCCTCAAGTCCAAAAGGCCCTTTATGTCCTATTAAATGGCTTCCTATAAGCTACGACATTACTTTCAATCGCATAAGATTACAGTACCATTGTCCTTTGCCTTGAGAAGTGTTCTACACAATCAAAAGTCAATTGGTTGCATTGCTAAGTGGGCAGTAGAACCTGCATCATTTGATATCCATTTTATTGCGCGGACAACAATTAAGTCTCGGGCTTTGGCATATTTTATCGCTGAATGGACTAATTCTGAAACACAGGAACAGATAGAGTCTAACCTAGATGACCACTAGACACTATACTTCGAAGGCTCTTGAGAACTTAAAGGCTCAAGGGCTTGTATAGTACTAGTCACGCACAAGGTGACTAGTTACAGTACGTAATCCAAATGCAACTATCTACTACAAATAATATCCAAGAGTGTGAAAGTCTTCTAACCGGGCTTTGAGAAGCTAAATCCTTTGGTGTCTACCGACTTTTAGCGAAAGGTTTTCACAATTAGTCGTAAACTAGGTTAGCAAGGAATATCAATGTTCCGATGAGACAATGGCTTAATACGTGGATCAAGTGAGAAAATTGGAAAATTACTTTAGTAGCTTCAAAGTCCAATAAATCCCACGAATAGATAATACTTTAGCAAACCAATTATCTGTAATATCCCATTTTACTTAAAAGAATTTAGAAAGAAAGAGTTTGTCTTAAGGGGGGACTAGGAGAGGGGGTTTGGGCCAGCCTAAGGCCCAATTCGTCTATGAGTGGATTTCAACAAGGGAAGGAGCTGGCCACCAATAAAAGGAGGGGGAGGGCTGGGCCTAAGCCCTAGTCGTTTGCCTCTCGTTGCCCCTGCCACCCTATAGCCACCGCCTATAACCCTATCGCAAGCCATTGCCCCTGCCGGCTCGTGCACCACTGCCCCTACAAGACGTTGTGCAGCCTTGCCATAGCCCTTGCCGCCTCCCTGTCAAAAGCCCTACCACTGCTACTCCTTCTTTGCTGACCATGCTGCAGAGCCACCACCTCATTGCCAAGCATACCTGCTACCGACTGGAGCTACTTCCATGGCATAGCTACTCGCAAGAAGGGAGCAAGGAGAAGGAGGACAAGGCCAACAAGGAACCAGGAGGGAAGAAGGACGACAGAGAAGAAGGAAAGAGAAGAAAATTAGGGTCTCACAATCCAACTTCGATCCTCATCCAAATTCATGGGATAACAATCTGGACAACTTTGTTTCAGTGTTAGATTGATGTTTACTCAAGGTTTAGCGTAGATTGATCGTAGGAATCGAGTAATTCGTTATGACATGCTTTGATTAGTTGTACTGCATAATCTTGTAGGGCAGTTTTGCGTACCTCTGTCCAGTTTCATAACTTGTCCATGTTAGAAAATTTGTAGATAATTTCCTAAGATTTCCATAGAGCTCAAGATCATTAAATGTGGATAAGTTGTTGAAGAGTTATGGCCTCTAGAGTACCATTGTCCAAAACTCTGTCGTCGTTAAGAGCGGTTGTGTAGATTGCTCTTTTACGTGTAGTAGATGGTAGAATTAAATTGTGATCATAACTATGTTTTGTTAGATAATTCTATGTAGTTTCCATAAGTTTATTGTTTGCTAGTTTTCATGTGATAGAAAAATAGTTATAAAATTGTGAAGTCTGCTATTCTATAAAGTTCTAGATTGGCAAGAGTTTCCAGATTGACTAGGAAATTGTAGAAAACATTGTGTATATTCCAGAAAATATATATTTTTCTATATTTGGATTCCATGAGTAAAAGTTATGGGTGTTTGATCACCGGGACAGCAGAAATGTTGTTCGGTAATGACCACTTAATTATGTCGGGTTTGCGCGTAGGAATGATAGTGAATTATCAAAGATTGTACCGGTATAGCGGAGTGTTCACCCATCGATGACACACTCTTGCCCCGTCCTCTTTCATACAGGGTCCATCCTCCACTCCTGCGGAGTCCCTACCGAAATAGGTTTTTCTCTAGAGCGCTTCAAACTAGTCATGTAACTTTCTCACCAACTGCTCCGGACTAGTTATATGACTTCCTCACCGACCAAGCTCATATGCAATCATTTCATGATGTGAATGCAATTGATGCAATATTCTCCATTATCCATTATCATCATTACCATGGTCATATCGTCATCATAATCACATCATCCTAATTAACATATCATCATTATGGTAAAACAACCCTCATCGTATCATTATCTTTATCATACCATAGTCATTTGAATAGGCATAAATAAATGTCATGGCAATATATTTGTAAAGATAAAGGCAAACAAACCGATGTCTACCGCTCTACCATGCGCTTACCTTTTAGCCACGGAAACCGGAACAATGCACAAGTGGCACCGAACTCGAAGTAACACTCCCTGGACAAAATTAATAATTCCTGGACAAAATGAATAATTCACCTCAAAAACATGACACAATAGTACATGAGCATCAAACAACTCAATATCGCACATGCGGGCAAATCTGACACAATTAACACCTCTTCATTGTTCAACCCACCCGTTGTCCCGGTATTCAAACATCCATTACTTTTAATCCTGGAATCTAAATATAGCAAACTATATATTTTTATAGAATCTACACAAAATTTGCTACACTTTCCTAGTAATACACATTATCTGATTACGCCATCTAAATCCATGCTTTTAACCCCGAATGTCAAATTGGAACATTACAGAACGGCAGACTTCATAATTTTGTATCTATTTTTCTACCACCTGAAAAGTAGGAAACCCTACCACTTCTGGAAACTGCATAGAATTATCTAACTACACCTAGTTATGAACATAATTTAATTCAACCATCTACTGCACGTAATAAAGCAATCTACATGATTGTTGTTAATAATGACGGAATTCTGGACAGCAGCACTTGAGAAGCCGTAACTTTAACACCGCTTAAACAGATCTAGTGATCTTGCACTCTATGGAAATATTAGATAAATATCGACAACTTTTCTAACATGGCAAAGTTATGAAACAAGACGTAGATACCCCAAAACTCCCTCTCAAGGTTCCACAGCACAACTAATCGAAACAGGACATCACCAATTAACCAATTCCCACGATCAATCTACTCTAACCTTTGATTAAACATCAACATAATAACATGTAAAAGTTTCCCATATCATTACCCCTTGAAATCGGACGACGATTGGGGTTGGATCACGAAACCCTAATTCTTTCTCATCTTCCTCCTCCTCCTTCCTTTCTCGTTGTAGCCTTCTCCTTTGGCCTCCCTCTGCCATCTACTCTAGCCCTTTGCCGTGGTAGCGAGAACCTTGCAGCGGCGGAGTTTTTCCGTGTCGTGGCAGCAATCAACGGTAGTGGCGACAGCAGTTGCTAGCCACAGCTTGCGGCAGGAGCAACCTTTCCGCGGCAACCAAGAACCTTGCCACGATAGCGGAAACTACTGCCGTGGCAGCGACGATAGTAGGTAGTGGCGGCGGTGGCGGCGCATGGCCTATCGCAGTAGCCAAAAACCTTTTTGCGGTAGTGAAAAAATTTGTCATGGTAGAGTCGGCTAGGGCTTACGGCACCAGCAACAATGACCTGCTGCGATAGCAGAAAATCCTGTCGTGGTAGCAAATGCCAGCTAAAACAGCTAGGGCACGGTGACTCGGCAGGGAGGCTAGGGTTAGGGCAAGCGGCGACTAGAGTTAGGGAAGCCCACCCAGCCCTTTTAAATAGGGATGGCATGGGCTGGCTCGGGCCGGCCTAGCCAAATTCCTCTCTTTCTCTCTTTTTTGTTTTATTTCCAATTCATCTCACTACAATAGGACCAATCTATCCTAACACACACTTTGCAACACATATAGCATGTGTTGCAGGAAAACTGTACTGCAACACATATTCTCATGTTGCTACGAACCAAGTGTAGAAAGCTCCAAACATATTCAGCCCCTAGTATGTTACCACACTTTATAGTTTAAGTTACAACACTTAATAGGCGTGTTGTTAGGTCAATGAACAAATTTTAGACGATGGGCTAAGATACTTTGTTGTTGTAATTCTACTAATCTGCTTATTTGTTTTTATAATAAAGGAATATGCATGCCACCATAATGTGGATATCTATTGTCTCACCATGGCAATTGTATCCAATGTAGAGTTACTATATAATTTATTACATTGGAAGACATATTGATTTTTACAATATTACATGCAAACTAGTTCAAGATCAACGGCATCTGATAAACAATAGTTCAATATTGAATAAGCATATTTGGTTGGCTTATGTACCGCTCTATTTTTTTACCTTGTGTTTTTCAATTTATTTATTTATTATTATTAATAAACCATCGTTTTTAAAATTATGAAATGAAATAAATGACAAAAAAAAACTATTTTTTTGCAGGTGCAATGCTCGAACACAGGACCTGGGCATTCGCATCCGACCACACTACCAAACAAGCAACTCATTGTTTCTTTCTAGATATAGGACATCATTTCTTCTTATCTTCTTAATAATCTTTATCTTTATCTTTACTATTTAAAAGAACAAGTTGGTGGTTGTCCGTCCTCTATCATACGACATGAGCCGTTAGATCTATATTCTTTCGTGCGATGTGAACCGTTGGATGCATCGTCCCAACCCGTCGTCCACCCGCGTACGAGTAAAATTCGCGAAACCGCCGCCTGACCCATCCGCACCGCGTCTCCCTCGCTCGCCGCCGTGAGCCCCTTGTCCGCTGCCCTTCTTCACCTCCACCGCCTCCCCTCCCTCCCCAAGCCCCTCGCGACGACTACCCCCTCCCCCACCTCTTCGTCTGCCTCACCGCCGGCCACAACGCAGCCCACCCCGTCGCCTCCTCCCCTACCTGCCCACATCTCTTCAACGAGATCTGAGGTGCCACATTCTTCAATCGAGAAGGCTTCGTTGTTCCAGCTCGTTTCTTGGCAAAGGTGGCACCTTTGTGCATTTCCGCCCCTTCCTACTCCTGAAGACCGCAACTCTCTGCAAGCTTGCGACTCTCGGAGGTGGCCGGGGTTTTTGAATCGAGGGTTCATGTGTGATGTAAAATTCGACTGTTGGATCGAAAAGATTGCGCCTTTGGGGTGGTGGTCACAGAGCCGAGAGGTTTGGCCGATTTTGGGGGGTGGTGGAAGCGATAATATTGGGTTGCTTGCTTCAGACCACGCGCATGTTTGGAAAGGCTTGTGATTTGGTGTAGAAAGAGGGGTCCTTTGCTCGTTTTCTCTTCCATTCCGTGCACTCCTATGTTGCGTTCTAGATCGGTTGTCAAGTTGGCCGAGTGGTGGTGGGAAGAATGAAGCTATCACCGTCGGTCGGCGGCAGCCTCCCGGACCAGCTGGCGTCGCCGGAAGGTATATCATCTCATCTTGGCATTTCATTTGATGGTTTGTTCCAAATTTTTTTGCTCATTAATACTCTCCTCTTCCATTGATAGTTCAAGTTCGTAGGATAAGTTAGTCAGGTTGTTTGCTTCTCTTGCTTTAAATTTATATGTAGTTAGTTAAGTGATCCAAACTAATCCAATGTGGCAAGCTATCAATTTATTCTTCATTTGATTGAGTTTTTGCTTTTAACAACATAACTATTCTGTTAATGTCATAGTACACATGATGCAGTTGTTTTGAAATTTTGATTCTTTATAGTCTGCTCATTTACATGTCAACAAACAAATTAGCGTGTGATATTTATTAGTGCAGACTTTTCTTGGAAAAAATCATTTCCCCCCTATATGTATCAAGAAAATGTATTGTTCATAAGATGTAGAAATCATGTTATGAACTTGGAATGGATACGTTTATAAGATGATTCCTAGAGCTACTGTTGTTAAATGAACTTAATATTTGCTATGTCTTACGCTCAAATGATTTTTCCTTTTTAGTCGCAGAAGCGAAGTGCCTTAATTCGAGTTGTGGCATGCTTGTGCCGGGCCTCTTGTTTAGTTGCTTGTGGTCGATAGTCGGGTGGTGTATTTTCCTCAAGGTCACGATGAGCGAGTTATTCTTCTTCCTCCCACTACATATTGCTACAAAGATTATCTTGAAATGTTGCGAAATTTCTCTAAGTATTAGTTACGTAAATATTGTGAATTTTCTGTTGAATTCCATATCTTGCGACATTCCATCGTCGATCTTAAATGGTTACTTTGAACTAACGATTTTTTGAGGTGCTAATGAACTTAAATAAATTTCTACCATAGGTAGCGGCGACAACAAACAAGGAAATGGAGTCCCGGATCCCCAACTATCCTAACTTTGCCTCCACGACTTATATGCCAACTACATAATGTGACCATGCACGTAAGTCCAGAGTTATATAAGCGCTTCTGTTTAAAAGCCAAGTAATATCGTTTTACCTTTGTCTCGTTAGCTTTCTTTGTATTTCATCCTTGGTGATGCGAGAGAGATGAGGTCTATGTGTAGATGGCGCTTCTGACCACTCGGCCCGATGTCTGAGTTTCCTTCCTACTCCCATCTATTTGTATGCTTCATTTGTATCTAAGAAGCTTATATTATCTTTCTTGGTTTTCTTTGCGGCAAGAGCTCAAGGACCCATTTCTACTCTTTGAATTAGGCCTTTGCCAAAGCGATAACGGATTATTTTTGCAAAACATTAGCGCAAGCGACACAAGTACACATGTTGGATTCTCTGTTTCCCACCGAAGCGTGAGAAAGTTTTCCTCATTGGTATGTGTTGTTGATCGACAATTGTCTGCTGCATCTTTTGAATGGATATGTTTCTTCTTGAGATCAAGTGGACTAAACCATTTGTGGTTCTAATTTTTCCTTTGACAATTCGAAGGATTTCATGCGATAGCCTCCAAAGACAGAAAACTTCTTTTGCTCTTCTTTGAAGCCATTTTTCCTATGTCGGTGAGGATCTTTGGAAAGAATTACCTTGGGGGCACAGGCGGTTTGTTTGAATCTGAAACCAAACTCCTCATTTGATTCCTCTGTTTGTATCCACAGAATTTCCTTTGTTGCAAATGGGTGTTGAATTCAATTTTGATAAGTTTATATCCTGTGATATTTCACCATTGGAAAATTGGATTCTATAAACAAAATCATTTTCCTGTTGCAGAGGGCTATTAAAGAAGGTGCGGATTTTATAGAGACTGACATCATTGCTATCAAAGATGGGACCTTGATTTGCTTTCATGATGTAACACTTGATGATACAACTGATGTTCCAGTTGTAAGGAGTTTGCTAATCAAAGAAGAACCTACGGGGTGGAATGGTTCGATGTTACTGGCTGGTTTGTAGGTTTGCATATTACAACTAACCTTGATATATTCACTCCATGCTCCACCCACGTACCAGTACTAGTGGACAAACTGCAGCAAGTTCATGAGGTGGCAAATGATCAAGCTAGAATGCTCTTTGATAAGCAGCACTTTGGTAAATACCATGCTGCTCAGTTAATCCTCAAGCTTGATGATGAGATTAAAAGAATTAGATTATGATCTTTGGTAGGTGCAGCAGGAATCATTATTTTGGTTGTGTGTTCCTTTACCATTCATGGGTTGTTATCACCATAATTCTGAACCATTATAGATTAGTTTTATCTATTGAACTCTTGCTTTCCTGAGTGAAAATAGTATGCTTGTAGTTACAAGATAGTACTTTCAAGTCTGCCAACAGATTTCCAAACAAAGAGTCTGTGGCATATGCTACTTTCTTGAGTAGTGATCTAGATGCACAAGTTGGTGGTTTCAAGCTTGGTAACCAATTTTGAAAGTGTGTGTTAATTATCCTA
Organism: Phyllostachys edulis; assembly: GCA_036346405.1. NCBI lineage: Eukaryota > Viridiplantae > Streptophyta > Magnoliopsida > Poales > Poaceae > Phyllostachys > Phyllostachys edulis. The sequence goes on from CM070568.1 coordinate 18,008,813, forward strand.
TTGAAGAATATGACGTGCTGGGAAGGTCGTGGGAGAACTACAGGACAATTGGCCAAACCAAAGGAAAAGCTATTACCTGGCCTTCAATTTGTGTATGTTAATTTTAGCTAGATTCAATTTATGTCAGATTCACTTGTCTTACATCATATTTACATCCTTACAATTTATTGTTATCCCTGCAGGTTGAAAAGATCAACAGTTGAATTACTATATTTGGATGTTTATCTCTTTGATCGATGGATCAAGAAGCAAGGAACTTCATGAAGAAAAGAAAGCAGTAGTTAGATTTTATATTTTAGGACTCACATTTTACTCCTGTTCAAAGCTCTTGTGTTGACAATAAATCAGTTGTTTTTGTAATGTGGAATGATGTTAACAATACCTATATTTATTTCTTTAATGCAATGCAATCTACCTTTTGAACATTGATCATGTTGAGTTGTGTTATACATTCTGCAATATGACATGCTTAATTCGCAAATAAAAATTCTTTGTAGCAATTATAATTTGTAATACGTAGCACATAAATGAACCACATTTTTCCTCTATACTAAATTATGTTGCAATATATCAATTATATGTTGCTAACAGGTGCTAGCAATGTTTCGAAAACATGTGTTGTTACAGATAAAAAATTTGTTGCAACTTTGCAACACCTTTTCTTTTGTATGACAACATCTAATTTGTATTGTGGTAGACCTATCATACAGCAACACGACCAACAACACCACTTGTCATATGTTGCTATCCATCCTAGCAAAATATATTTTTAGATATAGCAGCATATACACGTGTTGCTATAACCTAATCCTGTTGTAGTGTCTTGGGCGTTCAACTTCTATTGTCCATAACTTCTCACTCCAAGTTCCAAATCGAGCAAATAAATAGTTGATTTCGACCATCTCAACAAGGTCTACACATGTATGGACTCAGATTTCCAACCTAAACGATAGATTTTAAACTTAAGTTTAAACTTCAAATTCAAATTAAATCTCAAATTCAAAATTCCATTGAAAACTTGGGGCATTACATTTGGTGTCACTGTTTTGAACGCTTTTTCAACACCACACAAGCATCAAAGAAAAATAGGAACAAAAGCGATTAATGCTAATAATTATTACATGTCTCTTTTTGTGACATGTCTATTATACATACAACATATATTCTGCTTTCTGCAACCGTTTCATTCTTGTCAATTGTCAATTGCAATTGTTTCATCTTTGCTCTCCATAGTTATTGTATATAGCGTAATACTTTTGTTCTCCATCTAAGTGCAAGTACCTTCAAGAAAAAATCGCAGTAGACCAGATAACACTGCCAGTGGTTTACATGGGAGGCAACCAGTTTAACTATCTGTGTTTTTTGAGGAGGAGGAGATAAATTGTTATCTCTAAATATTTTGCTTGAGAGCATAAATCTGTACTTTTTTTATGTATTTTTTACTTTATCTATGTTCAATTTATTCACTTTTACAGCAACATCAAGCTCCTGTTGCATCCAAGGGGGCACGATGGATGAAGCAGCGAGTCCTAGTGAATTCAAGTCTATACTACTTTGTTTACACTGAAAATTACATGTAGGGTACTAGAGCCTAGATGAAGCACTGACTGCACTTCCAAATTATTACTGAAATTACATGAAAATCGACGTAGGCAGCTCGTTCGGGATCCTGATTATTGGGATGGAGGAGCGTCAGGCTGGTTCTGAGGAAGTGCGGCTTCAAATGCAGGAAGTTTAGTGTATGCTTCATGAAGCCTTGCCAGAATAGGATATTTTGACTGCAAGAGAAAAAGGAAAGGAGCTTATTAGCATTGGTTTCTGAATAATCAGTTGAACTTTGCGTTTATTTCGTACAGTAAGAATAACTGATGAAACACCACATACCATGTCGATTAGGAAAAGTGTCAGGCCAGCATGGATCTGGGCTGCTAGAAACACATCTCCCTGTAAATGGCCACAACATTTATGAAACACCAATTAGTCCATGTTACATTAACAGAGTTAACAGAAATAGTGGCACATTGTCTCATCTTGAGGTAAATTTTGAAGTCAGTAAACATGTATCAAAGAACAAGCCTAGGTTTGAAGCACAAACCATTTGGACTTCATCTCCAGTAGCGTATTTACTGTCACGTCCTTCCAAAAGTTTTTCGATTGCTGAAACAAAATTAGTGAGGGTAACTTAGAAATCAACATCAAATCTGTAGGCAATGAAGAACATGAGAAAAAGGAAAGAACTAACAGATAAATAGTGCATTTTTGTATGTTTTGTTACTGAAAGGATTGTATATTGATAGGAAACTATTTGGCAAAACAGACACGAGAGTAGCAGAAATCAGACCTCTGAAGCCCTTGTCAATATAATGCTGAGCCATCTGAAGGCTCTCGTTGGCGTCCATTGTGCCCAGAACCGAACCCTACAAAACAAACATGTAAAATAAGCCAATACGCGGATCATCACACTACAATTGAAACGAAAACTTAAGATTTTAACAGTACTCACGGTGATGGCATGGCTCTGAAGAGGCTGAATGCTTGAACACACTATGCTTGCAATCTGCATCAAGGAACAAATATCCTGATCCATATGTAGTTGCAGAAAGAAGTATGCATGCTAAAATAAGTAATCAGCAGCAGCAACTACACCTAAAAAATATAGGTTTCAGATATCATTAATTGGTGCCTCACCTGGTCATATGATTGTTAACTTATGACAAGTTTTATTCTGTGATCTTTGTTCTCGAAAAGATTTCAGCATATCTCATCAAAAACTTATTTCAACACTTCAAAACGCTTCCGGTATTTGTGACCAGAAATGTTTAGACAAACAGTACATCATAGTAGAAGGACAACTTTATTCAGACATGTACCTGCAAATTAAGAGCCTTCTTTCTGAGATCTTGAGGTAAGAGAAGGTGCTGAGGATATTTGTCTTCCAGATACTGTTCAACATAAAGCAAGTCTGTTAATCTGTAATAGATAACTGCATGCATGTTGACCGAGCAAATTTCGAAAGTTCAAAAAAATATAGTGAAGAGTTAGAGCTCACCAATATGATTGCGAAAGAGTCAGAAACAATGAAATCGCCATCTAGTAACGCTGGGACATATTTAATGGGATTGATTTTTTCGTAATCTACAAAAGGGAAGCAGTGAGATGGTGAAAGCACATCATGAACTTGTACAAACTGAAAGGAACACTACTTTGCCATGGTCCATGCATCCTTGGTGGCAACATGATAATCTTGGTACTCAAGAGGCAAGAGCTGAATACTACTCGCATATCCATTCCATCCTCCATACATGACCTCATAACCAAAAATAGCACACTAACTGACAGAGCATATGCTTCTATCCAGGAATACTAGCCTGAATATCTTAGTCGGTGATCACAATTAGGAAATCATTGGGCACATTATGATTCTAGTGTCAATAATTTATCAGTCAATAATATATACACAGTAGGGAAAATCCTACTATTTTCCTTAAAAAAAATTATCGGTCAATCTATCAACCCCGACTACGACCGCCGCTTCTTTGCCATCAGAAATAGCGATCTTCGAGCAAATGAGATTCTGACTGTAACAAGGGCAGAGAGATTTAGCTGCATACCTGGATCTGTCATAGGGTTGACCGCCCTGTACTCATAATCCACACCTTCATCACAGTGGAAAACGGTGTAATTAGTCCATGCAGTAGCAAACGCTACTGACATCTAAACGAATCTTATATAAACTTTGATCCTCCATATTCCGGAGCTAATTTTCTGAATCACATCATTAGTTCAAGAAATTGAGAGTAGCTAGCATGTCAAGAAAAAGATCATCATCCCTAACTAACAAAGTTGAGAGCCATGACCAGGGATTTTTTACCAGCCGAAAATCGGCCATACCGGATTTACCGGTGGGGACAGCAGGAATACAAACCGATCCCAAAAAAACGAGTTTTGATGAATTTTGTTAAAAAAATCAAATTTGCTTGAATTTTGTTCTAATTTGGTTTTTTTTTAATTTAAAATCCGAACAATTCAATTTTTTTAAAAAAATTCGGCCAAATTTTTTTCCCGATTTTCGGCCAAACCGACCTTATCGCCCCCGGTAAAAAAAATTATGCCCGTTTAAAAATCCCTGGCTCTGACCACCCAACCAAGGCTAAATGATACTCATAAGTCATACCTTTAAGGTTGAGGGCGATTCGTACCCGGTGGGCGCAGGAGCTGAACCAATAGCTGTACAGGATCGGCTTCGCCGCCGCCGACGCCATGGCTGCCTCCTCCTCCAGCTGCTGGTCAATTCCTCCCCATTAACTCGCAGATGAAAGGAGTAGTAAATATAGGTGATGGGCAGGCCAGGTGATTATTTTCTTGAAGCCGCCGGACAATTGGAATGGACGTCTGACTACTTCTGTTCCACACGGGGCTGTGGGTCTCAAACCCATCTTCGGGAAAATTTGATACATGACACCATACAGTATATGATTTCGAAAAATGCCTCCGTAGAGTCTCCTCTTCAAAGTATGCCACTACAGGTGAGCTAGCTCTGAATTAATGCTATTACGAGGGATTAAAGCACATTTCTGATGTATATCGGATCCTTTTCCGTAAATGTCCAATTGTGTTGACAATTTATCTAAACTAACCCGCAAGGCACATGAGTAGTTCCAGTAATAGTTTAGTCTCACATGGATAGTTATTCGGCTAGCTCACCTCTCATTCCCCTTAAATACAGGGACATAGGGTAATTTTGTAAACACAGAAATACCGTGACGGAGCTCGAGCAAAATTTCAAGGGGGGACAAACTGCAAAAGGGCAATTACCAAGACCTCGGGTCAAACATCAAAACCAAACACTAGAATAGAGTAAGAACTAGGAAGGAAAAAAATTATGAAGACTGTGACCTGTCCAGACTCACTCGACCATTGGCTATAGGATCAGGTAGCTGACAGCTCACATTAGCAACCCCTCGAGCCGCACCGAGGCGATGAGCAGTGGGCACGGACGTGACGAACCAACACCAATTAGCAAGGAAAGGGATGGTGAAGAACAAACAAGAAACAAGGTAGCAAGCCAAATTGGATTTGCCTGGCAGTTGGCTACATCGATGAAGACTGAAGAGCAAAAGGCAAGGCACATGATTCACGAATTGGGTCCTAGGCTCCTACGAGGTGGGCCGAAATTAGAGGGCGTTGGGGTGTCCATCCAATGGTATATGTGCCAAATTGCTACTATGTACTATAAATTGTTTTTTTTTTTTTTGCTAGGGAGACCACAACCCACGTTGGCCGGCCCTAACTATGCTCTGTCCCTAACCACCAATCAATAAAGTTGAGAGGAGGCTTTAAGACTACTACTACTTCTTCTTTGTGTGCTTGTGCTTGATTGTCGGTAACGTAATTGTAGAATTTTAGGGAATAATTGTATGTTGTCTCACAGGACCACACACCTTTTATTTAGTCTCAAGATACAATCTGACTTTAATATTACTTAAAATCCGACTCTAATAAAACTTCTATATTAGAACTCTCCAACAGCAACCGTCATCATACAACAGGTTATTAGCATGATAACACTCTCGGCTTAGCCTTCCTAGTACATTTCAATTACTATGTTCATTCTATTCACTTTTACAGCAACATCAAGCTCCTGTTGCACCCATGGGTACACGATCGATGAAGCAGAGAGTCTCAGTGAATTCGAGTCTATACTACTTTGTTTACACAGAAAATTAGATTTTTTAACTAATCCTTTTTTTAATTTCAAAATACAGTAATATACCTCTGTTTTTTTATTTTACATAAATAATCATCTGTCACTCCACCGTTGAGCAACTTGTATTTCGGAATAAAAATAGATTATTAAAAAAAATCTTCCATGTAGGGTACCAGAGCCTAGATGAAGCATTGACTGCACTTCCAAATTATTACTGAAATTACATGAATATCGACGTAGGCAGGTCGTTCGGGGTCCTGATTATTGGGATGGAGGAGCGTCAGGCTGGTTCTGAGGAAGTGCGTCTTCAAATGCAGGATGTTTAGTGTATGCCTCTTGAAGCCTTGCCAGAATAGGATATTTTGACTGCATGAGAAAAAGGAAAGGAACTTATTAGCATTGGTTTATGAATAATTAGTTGAACTTTGCGTTTATTTCTTACAGTAAGAATAATAGATGAATCGCCGCATACCATGTCGATTTGGAAGCGTGTCAGGCCAGCATGGATCTGGGGTGCTAGAAACACATCTCCCTGTAAATGGCCACAACATTACCAAATTAGTCCATGCTACACTAGCAGAGTTAACAGAAAATAGAAGCACATTGTGTCATCTTGAGGTAATTTTTCAAGTCAGTAAACATGTATCAAAGAACAAAGCCTGGGTCTGAGCACAAACCATTTGGAGTTCATCTCCAGTAGCGTATTTACTGTCACATCCTTCCAAAAGTTTTTCGATTGCTGAAACAAAATTAGAGAGGGTAACTTAGAAGTTAGAAACCAACATTGATGCTGTAGGCAACGACGAAAACGAGAAAAAGGAAAGAAGTAACGGCCAAATAGTGCAAAATAATCTGAAAGGATTGTACATTGATAGGTAACTGTTTGGCAAGACAGACAAAGAGAGTGGCAGAAGTCATACCTCTGAAGCCCTTGTCAATATAATGTTGAACCATCTGAAGGCTCTCGTCGGCGTCCATTGTACCCATAAACGAACCCTACAAAATAATCATGTAAAAATAAGCCTAAATGCGGATCATCACAGTACAATTGAAACGAAAACTTAAGATTTGATAAGTACTAACGATGACAGCATGGCTCTGAAGAGGCTGAATGCTTGAACACACTATGCTTGCAATCTGTATCAAGGAACAAACATCCTGATCCATATGTAGCTGCAGAAGGAAGCATGTATACTTTTTTTCTCGGAACCAATTGAAGCGTGTATACTAAAAATGAGTAAAGAGAAGCCACAACTACACGTCTACACCTACACAAGATGGTTACAGATATCAAGTGGTGCCTCGCCTGACCATAAGATTGTTAACTTATGACAAGTTTTATTCAACATATCTCATCAAAACTTATTGCTACACTATAAAATGGTTCCAGTGTCATGCAATTCGTGACCAGAAATGTCTAGACTCCAGACAAAGAAAGATAGCTTTATTCAGACATGTACCTGCAAATTAAGAGCTTTCTTTTGGAGATCTTGAGGTAAGAGAGGACACTGAGGATATTTATCTTCCAGATACTGCTCAATACAAAGCAAGTCTGTTAATTTGTAACATATCACTGCACATATGTCGAGCAAAATTTAAAATCTAAAAAAAAAGTTTCTGTGAAGAGTTACAACTCACCAATATGATTGCGAAAGAGTCGGAAAGAATGAAATCTCCATCTACTAATGCTGGGACATATTTAATGGGATTGATTTTTTCATAATCTACAAAAGGGATGCACTGAGGAATCATGAACTTGTGCAAACTGAAAGAAACATTGCTTTGCCATGGTTCTTGCTGGCTGGCAAGATGAACACTACTCGCATATCAATTTCATCCTCCACACATGATTTTACTACCAAAATTAGCACAACCAGTTGATGAAGCATATACTTTTATCCAGCAATATCAGAACAGGGAAGCTATATACAAAAATGTAACCTGGATATCTTAGGCTGGTGACCAGGATTAGGAAATCATGGGGCACATATGATTCTGGCAAAATTTGATATATACCACTAAAAAACATGGTGTTTCGAGATATACCATCTAGAATCCTAAATTTGGATATATACTACTTTAAATATTATTGGCTTTGATATATACCACTTGAGGACACTTTTGCCCCTAGTTCTTCTTCTTCCTCCCCTTTTCTTCTTTCCCTTTTCCATTCATCGTCGCTCACTGTTCCTCCTGATCTGTACTTGGCACAAAACCTTCCAATTGGCTAAGTTATCATCTCTTTGCTGGGTTAATCTTTGCAGTTTTTTTAACCTATGATTCTTGACGAGGATATAATATCGTATCTAATTATTTGTTTATTTGATCTACATCCCAATCGGTTGGTACCCTGTATACTCCAACCGGTCGTATGGGACACGAATATACCTAGAGCATATTCCTAGGATACATTCAATATCTAATTCCTAATATATTATGAGGACATATTCCCTACTTAATCCACAAGTCTACCGTGAGTCTACACATGCGGAATTAAAAGGCACGTGGACCAACTATGACAGAAGATGAGTCACTGACAACAACTGCCACCACATGTGCCACCTCCAGGATCCGCAAGACACCTCTTCGGACGGATTTGCATCCTCTGATATTCCTACGGGAATGTCACCGATGAACAGTGCTGTGACATTCGAAAGATCTAGACTGTTTGATCTGAAAAGGACGGATCATATCTGCTGCTACAGTGCAGTAAACAGTACCACACTGCAGTATTTTGCTACAGTACTTTAATCTCGCCCGTTGTTTTCCGATCCAACGGATGTTACGCAATGTCACGGAACTGTTCATCCGTGACATTGCTTAGCAATGTCAGAGGATTTGATTCCTCTTCGGACACCATCAACTGTCATCTCTTCGCGGTTTTATAAGGATTGGTCGAGTAGAGGATCAGGAGATCAGACAACACTTTGTGTTGAAGTACAAGTGAATTATTCGTCTTTCTTCACCAACTTAAGCTTTTAGATGAATTGATTAGTGCATACAACTCAATATGGTATCAAAACCAAGAGGTCTTAAGTTCAAGACCCATATTTCTATTCCACATCTTAGCTTTGAAGGAGCCTACACGTGAGGGGAGTGTTGAAGTATAAGTGAATTACCCGTCTTTCCTCATCAGTTTAAGCTTTTGAATGAATTGGTTGATACATGCAACTTAATACTTTGTACTCGCATACACTCTCTCTGTTCTCTTCAACCAGAGAGACCGCATTGTAATCCACATCCTGCTCTGATCAATCAAGTCCATTAAGCATTCTCTGTAATTCCTTCTAGTAATACAAAGCATAGGAGTAGGGTTATTACCCCCTCATCAAGGTGGCCCGAACCTGTATAAACACTTTGTCTCAACCATAGCTCTTCCTCTTTTTCTTGTATGATCGACTCTCAAATCCTAGACGATTCTAATTTCAACAATTTACCGGTCAATCTATCAACCCATACTACGACCAATTCCTCTTTGCCATCACAAATTGCATTCTTTGAAGAAATGTTGTTGTGGTTGTAGTAGAAACCGCGAGGCTTAGCTGCATACCTGGATCTGTCAAAGGATTGACCGCCCTGTACTCATAATCCACACCTTCATCACAATGAAAAAACGGTGTAATTTAGTTAGTCCATACAGTAGCAGACGCTACGAACTGCTAAACGAATCTTATAAACTCTGGCCCTCCAAATTCAGGGCTATTTTCCTGAATCACATCACTAGTCCAAGAAATATATAGAGCGGCTAGCATGTCAAGCAAAAACTCTTCGAGTCACCCCTAACTGAAAAAGCTGAGAGCATGATCATGGCAGTTTCTGATCCGTCGGCTCTGTGCGGCAGAATCAAGAACCATGGCTAAAATTAGCACCCCCTACCTTTGATGTTGAGGGCGATCCGGACCCGGTGGGAGCAGGAGCTGAACCATTTGCTGTACAGGATGGGCTTCGCCGCCGACGCCATGGCTGCCTCCTCCTCCTCCTCCAGCTGCTGCTCAATTCCTTGCGATTCACAGATGCAAGTCGGAGGAGTAAATATAGGTGATGCCCAGGTAATTATTTCTTGAAGCGGCCGGATAAGTGCAAACGTGGAATGGTCGGCTGACTCTGCTGATGTTCCACTTCCACACGAGATCCTTCTCTCTCAGTAAACGGCTGGTACAGGTCTATCTCAAGACAGAAATCGACGTTTTGCTGCCTGTCAGCTCCTAAGGCCATCCGCAATCAGTCGGTGCTAGCTCTTTTTGCCAACCCATTATAACGAGTTAAGCCCAGCGGTGCCACGAAAAAGATTCCACGTTGTATGTAGATGCACCGGGTGCTAGACAAAAAATAGGAAGCGACTACGCCACATTATACCGTCGCGAGGGCGACGAACGGTGTAGGTCGGAGCCGGATCATCTCCAATTGTGTGGCTCCTGTGACCTCTGCTCTTCCCTGCATTTTGTGTACTCCTTCGTCCTCACCAATCCTCATCGTCGGTCTCCTCCCTGCGTACCTCCATGTCCTTGTCGTCGACTCCATCCTCCACCCGCACGGAGCGCAGGTGAAACCTCGCCGCCGGTCTCCTCCTTGCGCACCTTCGCATGCTCGACATCGGCTAAATTTCACACGGATGAAACCTCACCGCCAGCCTCGTCGTCGGCTCCGACTCCTTCCTCTTTTGGCATCGGCCTAAAACCTCGCTGCCGGTACACCTTCTTCCTTCACGTGCTCGAGACCTCCTCGGTGTACAAGCTTTGAGCTTTCTGGTTGAGTCAATTGTATAGCGGTGAGCTCAAATTTGGCATAAAAATGGATAGATTTGGATTTTTGTGTGTCGGGACCTCAAATGTATCGCATTTAAAGTCCTGTTCAAAAGTTTCAAGTTTCAGGGTTCATGTTTCAACAAGCTTCAGGTTTCAGTGTTTTTAGCAAGTTTCAGGAATATTTGGGTATGTTTTAGATTTTAGGATTCAAGTTTCAGACATTATAGGATCAAGGATGACCGATTAGAGGGGGTGAATAGGAGGTTATAAAAAAATCTTGTGCTCTAATTGACAATTTTAACAATTGTGATCTAATCAAATAATTACTAGCACAAGTTCAAGAGCTATGATCAAAATAAGCTAAGGCAACACAAGATTATGTTAATACTATATACAATTCTAGTCAAGCAATTCTACTCAATTAATTGGTAGAAATGTAAATACGAAAATAGTAAACACAAGAGGTAAACCATAATAGAGGCACACGATGTTTTTCTGTGGTATCGAAGACTTGCCGGTCTTCACTAATTCACGTTGAGGTAAGTCCAACAAAATTGGACTGGCTCCACGAATGAAGCCTTAACACCACGATCACTAGAGTTGCTCTTCCTCCTCTCTCGAGATGGTGAGCACAATACCGCTTTACAATCCGTTGCCAGGACTCTTCACAATCTTCTTTAAAGAGCTCACCGCACAAACTTCCTCCAAAACCGTCTAGATGCTGGCAAGTACCAAGAGTAATAAACTAAGTGTTTGCATGAGGAAATTAAAGTGCCAACAAGATCAACTAAAGATGCAATACACTTGAATGCTCTCAACTACCTCAAAATAGAAATTCAATGCAAATAAGTAGAAGAGAGTGCACTAAGAGCTCAAGTGTATTCAATATGCTCAAAGGTTCTTAGCTTGGTGCTGGTGAGGGTGTATTTATAGCCCTCACCAACAAAACTAGCCGTTTGAACCGAACTCCTAAAAATTTAGAATTTATAGTAGTACCGCTGAACAACTCCGGTACTACTACTCTTCGCGATTAACGGTTAGAACGGTTGCATTTAATGCTTCTGAACTAGCCGTTAGAAAAAAGATGTGATACTACCATCAACTAAAACCCGGTACTACTACACAGTGGTAGTACTGCTCGGCTAGAACGGAACTACCGATTTTCAGAGGTTTAAGAAACTCAAGAAAACACCCTCTCTTAAAATAATGTGCTGCCAAGTAAACCCCGGTACTACCGTACTGCGGTAGTACCGCTCTGAAATTGCGGTTGTACTGATTCTCAAAGGAGATCAAAACTCCCAAAACATGCTCTCTGAAAATTATATACCGCTAACTATATTTCAGTACTACCGACCAGCGGTAGTACCGCTTTTCAACTGCGGTCATACCGATTTTCTTTGAAGTTCTTCTAGAAGCTATTCTTAATGCAATACATGAACCCTAGTTGATCAAAATGGCACAAATATAGTTTCTCAAGCTACTAGCCATGATCTCTCTTTATAGTACGATATTTATCCTATAAATCCAGTCTTTTTTTCAAACACCGAGACTGGTAAAAACTATAAAGGATCCTTAGGCTTATACAATACCTTTGCTATGAGCCACGTCGATCTTTAATCATCATTGCATTGCCAAAGTCTTGTCATCAATCAAACTTCGGGACTAAGCCTTTAAACATCTTAACACACATGTTAGTCCCATAATACATTGTTATCATTAATTACCAAAAACACTTTTAGGGGCCTAGATACTTTCAATCTCCTCCTTTTTGGTAATTGATGACAACCTAACAATTTGAATGAGTTTAAAAGGTTTTGAATATACATCAAGTTGTATATTATTGTTTTTGACTTTTGATTTGCAAATAATTCTTGAGATGAGTTCAAAAAGATGAAGAATTAGTTGCATTCAAAACTCAACCAACAAATAAACAAAACTCTCCCTAAAGATGTGCATAGAGATTCAAGAAGTGATTTCATGCACATTTGAGTATTGTTGGAAATTTCGACGAAGTTTCCTTTATTTATTGAAAACGAGGAATTTTTGATACATTCAAGCATAAGGAGAATAATCATTATAAATATGCTTGAAGATATAACAAGATTGTAGTCATGATAGAAAATGCTTGACACATAAACTTGATAAAAAGCATAGCATAGCAAGTCTTAAAGCATTAAAAAGTTTTAACTAAACTATTACAACCATTCATCCAACAAGTTCAAATACATCAATACATAAAGTCAATACATAATTAAACACATGGTTCAACATAGATAATATAATATAGTAATAGGTAAGATAGTAGCAGCCCTTTGATCTTCTTTCTTGATCCCCCTTAATCTTTCAAATCTTCCCTCCAATCTCTCTCCCTTTGGCATCAAGTACCAAAAGGAGTCACTCTTGTGGTGGAGGATCCTAAGGAGGGGTATTGGGGCGACGACGCCGTCCGAAATGAACTAGTGCTGATAGAGTTTGCTCAAGAGTGTTCACTTGATCTGTTAAAGCAACGATTAGATTAGTTGTTTCATTGCGCAACTCTGCTTGAGCATTGTGAAATTTTGCTTGAGCATCACGCATCTCCATACTAACTAAATATATTTGGGAAAGAGTGATAGGATCTTCTGCAGGAGAAACTGCCTAAGCTTGTGCTTCTTCTGCTTGAGCATGGGGAATTGTTGCAGGAACTAGAGCCCCTTCCCTTGGCTTGTGGATGTCGTATTCATATTTGCATCAATTGCATAGTATTTTCTTATGTATTTGAAATATTGAGGATGAACTGTATTTGATTCGATGTTTCCTGTGATATTCAATTGTATTTGCTGAGTCTTGGACTCACACTGGTTTATTTAATGTTTTAGGTGAACGTTGATATCGGCATACTTTAGGGAGAAAGTAGAACGTGGTAATTTTGCACTTGAGAAGCACTTCACTCCACACATAATTCATTCATTTTGGAATTGTAATAACTGGTTAGGTTGTGGTTCCTTTAGTTTCTCATAGTCGATGTTATTGCTAGTTGATGATTTAAAATATCCGGACATATTCTTGATAACATTCCACTTGAATGAAATGTTATAAATTGGAATTTAGTACTTAAATCCTTGCTAAAATTATGTTAATTAATTTATCAGAATTATTTTGTGATGAAGTTTAGCTATCATTAGATGTTGATTTGTTGAGAAAAATTTATAGTGTTATTTGGTGTTAGTAGTTTAGGTTGCATCTTGGCTTCCGCATAGCCAGGGTGTTACAGTTAGTATCAAAGCGGGCTTTAGGTCCGTGGTGAATAGATTAATTAAAATTTGCTAATGGCTAATCAACTTAAAATTTGACACATTGGTGCACAGTAGGATGGGAATAGGCAAAGCATTGTATTTACGTTTCTGTTATGTCGCATTGATTATTACTGTTATGAATTGATTATGAATGCTTATGAGTTGACTATTATAAATGTTATGTGTGATGATAGTTCCTGTTGGGAGATAGAGGTCGTGGTTGTAGCCCTAGGCTTTGCCAGGTTACACCACCATTCTTGGTATGAGGATAGTGAAGTGGTTACCTCGAGTACCATAGTTACAGGTGTTGAGGGCGAGTTTCTTTAGAAAAGTTATTCTCTTCTTGAGCTTGATTTAGGCCAATTCTAGGTATAGTTGCGGTTGATGAATTTTCTTGGGATATTGGTTACAAGGCAGATGTTGGGATTTCACATGGTGTCCATTTGTTTTATAGAGCAATCATTGGTTCTTCCAACTGTTGAGTTGCTTTTGCTACGTGTGAATGTTGTTCATTGGCTAGATTGATATTTCCATGGTTATTCGATTTTTCTTATTGGAAAACAAGACTCGTTTATTCGTTTGATATTTTGGACAAAGAAAGTTTTCTGTTGCAAGTTCGTTAAAATAAGAGAGCTTTGGCTTTATGTATTTCTTTTGGATTATTTCAAATGTTGAAGTTTAACGCCTTAATTTTATGAAAAGAAGTGTTAAAACCCATTTATGATGTCTTGTTATGTTGAAGTGGGAGGTGGTAAGCATAGAAGTTCATTAATAAGATATGACGTATCAAGTTGGGTCAATGGCATAGTGCATAATTAATCTAAACTACTATCCTTGGAAGTGAAATCGAATAAGTTGATGTTGTCTTCCTGTAGTTCTTGATGAACTGTGATTATGAGTAGGGCTATTCCTAATTGGAAGCGATAGAGTTACTAATAGGCATGAAACTTTGATAAACTAGTTGATCATTAAGAGTGACAAATTTGGTAAACTTTTTGGGATAAATTGGATCAACGGGTCTCCATTGATTAATCTAACCATTTAGAATGGTTAAATTCAAAAGGTTTTAGATTGCTGTATTAGTGAATATTAATCTTGGAGTTATCTTTTATAGATACTTAGTGTTCATATATAATTGCTAGGTGCAAATATTGTGTAATGAAGTTTGGTGTTAAGCATTAGTAAGAGAGGAATGGATGGGGTTTAATATGTGCTCTATATTTACATGATGGTGGGATTGTCGGATGATAGTATGTCTTTGATGAAAGGGTTTTGGTAGAACCTTTTAAATTATGTAGTAGATCTCCTCTAAAATAAAGCGATTCTTATAGTGAGGTTGTAAGGTTTTAGAATGCTCTCAGTTTGAGGATGGGATGATAAAGTAGTATGGAACTATTTGATGAGATTTTGGAGGGCTTTATAATGGAATGGTAGACAATAATGATTCTTGTTAAGAGTGTATTATTCTTGATGTTAGTAAAATTGTCTGCAATAGATTATGACTTTGTGAGAGTGGTAATGATTCTTCACAAGAGAAAGTAAATTGATAGCCTTTTGTAATATCGGTTAAATGAAATGTTTGGAGTTTTGCATTCGTGATCCTTTGGGAGTTCATGATTTATGTGGTATCTAAAATTAGTTTGCACAGAGTGACGTATTGGAAGGTTCTATCGGTTCTTAAGTGATTCATGTGATTTGAGCTTAAAAGATCTTTTGCTTGAGTTGACAAAGTGATATTTCAATCAAAGAAAATTATTTCCTTTGTTAGATGGAAGGGTGTAGTAGAGGTATTCGCGGTTGGATTTAAGTTTTGTAGCTCACAGCTTATTGAGCGTGCTTAACCTTGTTGGTTGGCCGCATAAGAGTTCCTCAAGTTTCAAAAGTAATGCTTTATTTTTTTATTGGTTGAATTTTGATATTATCTTCTTGTGGAACTTGTGCCTTTATCTGTGGTCTCATCTTTTGTTTTCTGAGTTCATTGCTAATTGACTATTTCTCTTGGTCTTGTGTTTACTGTGAATAGTAAATGTTTTTCTAAGTGCTAAAATCATTATTGTTAATTGCCTCTTCTTTTGAGAAAGGAATAATGGATTTGTTTTACAAAACCTCAAAGGGGGTATAGTGGTAACTGATTGGTGGTAGTCAAGTGATTGATTTTGTGAGACTTTGGGTGTCAATTTGTTTGAGATGCATTGAGTGATAAGTTAATTTCTTGGAGTAATCCTTGGAGAGTATTTGATTTTAAAAAGAAAGTTGGTCTTGTAGCTGACTGGTTACATTGTTGCAACTAATAGAATCTATAGTGATATGTGGTCCAAGATCTTTTGTCCATTTCGATGGAATATAGAATTATCAAAAGTATGGAAATCTTGATCAATGTATTAGAGTGTCATGATTGGGTACTTTGTGAGGTTGTGTAGGAGAATTATGACGGCGTAGTTAATGAGAGTAGAGTTGCGAAGAAATCTAATCGTTATGATAATTACTGGAATAGTAGGGAATGTTGAGTTATTATCAGATATGGCTTGGCCTTAGTAAGTAACCCTCTGAGAGTTAGATTTGTTCTAAAGACAGTTTGGTCGAGAAAATATTTTCATGTTGATGTTAATAAGTGAGTATGTTTGGATTGGGGGAATTTTAGGGAGTTAATCTTAGGCTTTTCCTATTTTATATGAGAAGTTCGTTATAGGGATCTTGGAGGTTAAATTTGGGCTTTGCATTTTTCATGCTAGAACTTTGGTCGCCCAATGATTGTGTGTAGAGGGAATAGAATAAGGGGGGATTCTGAGCATTGGGATGATCACTAGTAGAACCCTTTTGATGTAGTACATAAGAGTGTGTGATGTGAATTTTGAATTGTTTATTCTTAAAGGATTGAGGTGATGTGATTGCGAGTAAGATCTATTTTAAGATGCATTAGGAGTCCTCTATCAAAGTAATTCCGTCAATAGAGGAGTTGGCTAGAGTATGTTTTTGTTGAGTCAATAGAGCCTTTTTATAAAGGTGTGGTGGATGTATGCAGTTTGAGCATGGTGTTGAGGTTGCTAATTTAAGATAAATGAGTTAATGTGGCAGGCGATGAATTGGAATTACATAATTTGAAAGAAGTTTTATTCCTAAAAGAGAAATTGAGAAAAGAATGTTGCCTCGGGTAATGAAACGCTCCCTTAATTCTTGTTTGAGCTATGTGTTTATGACTAATGTCTTTCGTATATTGAATTTGGCTTTATGTGGTGCGTGTGGTCCTTTTCGGTTCAAGAAAATAAAAGAAGCGTATGATTTGGTCATTCGAATGGTTTCTCCTTTGGCTGACGTAGTGTTTATTCGAAAACTGCCTAATTGGAAGGTGGAAAGGTTTCGTGATGAATCTTCGATTCTGGATTTGACTCTTTTGGTACCAAGTTGGCAACGCATGGTTGTGATGAGAGTCCTTTATTTTAAGTTGGGCTATGTTGGTAAAAGAGTTTGTTTAAAGCGAGTTCTGTTATGTGTTCCTGGTTAAAGGAGGTGTTCCTTGTTAATATGAAGAGATCGATTGAGAACTTAGGACAAGAGTCCTATGTGTTATGTGCATGTTATGTGTTTTGGTACCAAAGGAGAAGTAGGCCCAAGGTACATTGGGTTGTTTTCGACAGTTGCGGGAATTATGAAGTTAGCGTATCGCTTGGACCGTCTCGGGTCCATACGCGAGGTAGCAACAACTGGTATGTTCTGATGCTGAGTGAGTATTTGAGAGATCCAGAGCATGTGATCCAGTTAGAGCCATTGATCAATGAACAAGATCTTACCTTCAAATCCCAACCAATGCAAATTCTAGAAGAGTCATAACGAGTTATGAGGAACAAAACTTTGATGTATGTCAAGGTGCTTTGGTCTCATCAGTCCGAGAGAGAGGTCACTTGGGAGCTAGAGTCTCGCATGCGCGATCAATATCCGGATTTGTTCACGGTGGTTACGTGTATTCCGTTGTTAATTTTTAGTTATGGTTTTTCTTTTGCGTAGATCGGTACGAGGATTCGTGGTCGAATCCTATTTAAGGGGGGTAGAATATAATACTCCGTTCAATCTCTAGAACTATAATTGAATTTCAAACCTTTTATCGAGATTTAAAAGGGATTTCAGATTTTCTCTTGAAAGAGGATTAAATCTTGGGCCAAAGGCCCATAGCCTTGGCCCATTAGGGGTAGCCAAAACCCTATATGGCACTGTAGCATGCCTATGCTACAGTACCACTGCCGCTGTAGCACCCTCCTCTCCTTGTGCCTCCACTGCTGCCCTCCATCCCTTGGTGGTGTTTCTCCATTGCTGCCAGCCAAGGAGAAAGGTAGAGGGAGAGGGAGAAGGAAGGGGAGAGGGAATTCTCGTGGAAAGTTCAGCGGATTTCAGCGAGGTACAAGGATGATTTCTTCTTCTCATGATCTAGATTAATTATTTTCTATGCGACTGAATTCGAGTAGCAGATCGGGTTGTTCTCTGTTGTTAGTTGTACCATAGTTTTGAAGAGTAAAACTACGAAATTAGGGTAGGTCATCTCCTGAAGAATTGTGGGTTATTTCCTTATGTTTCTATAGGATCTGAGTTCATAGTATTTGGAGTTGTAGTTTGTGAGTTATGACATTCGCAATGTTGCTGTCTAGAAACTCTGTCAAGTTATAGCAGTTGTAGTTACCAGCAGATTAGAACTTGTTAATTGCCGAATCAGGATTGTCCACTAACATGACTTTTGTATGAAATTCTATTAGCTTTCCATAATGTTAAAGAACACAATTTTTCGATCAATCTAGTGAAAGTTATAGCTATTTTAAGGCTGTTGTCCAGACTGTCGGTCAGTTTCTGTCATTATTTATTCATCTGCTTGTTAAGTTTAGTTAAAGGCAGAATTAAGAGATCTTGCCAGCTTGACTTTTGTAGAACAAGTCGTAATATTTCTAGAGAGACTGAAAATGAATTTTTATGATAAGCAGATTGGGAGATACGCATTTTAGAAGATCGCTGTCCAGTTTTGAGTTACTGTTAAGTTGTCGTTTTGCTTGAGTAGATTAATTATTTGAAGTATAGGTTTTGGGAGTGCGGATGAAAGCGTTGCGATTAGCGTTGTTTCCTCTTGTCAAGAACTTATTTTGAGTAAATTACTTCTTGTAGGAGGAGTGACTTTGGGATTAGTTGCACCTTCTTTACCATCCAACGTGTTGCAACGCGAAAGGCAAGTACAAATTGGATCATCTTGTATGGTTGTTGTTCAATCTGGCTATATGATTATGACATGAGTAATTCTTATGAATTATGGGTATTTTCCTTCCTTTACATGATTCTGTTCATTGGTGATATCAGAATTATTACTATGAGAGAATGCATTCATTTCATTTCAATTATTCATGCCTCACCCACGGGAGTGAGTATTGAAAGTCTCATCATTCCAATATGGGCAAATAAGTCTCATAATTCCAATATGTGTAAATAGATCCCCATGTGAAAGATTCTTCATACGGGCCTTGGATCCCTGTATTTTGGATAATGCGGGCCTAAATGAACGCCGATGGGTGTATCACTGGTTATACCGGTATATGCAAAAGAGAAGTGGATGTCATATTCATATTTGCATCAATTGCATAGCATTTTCTTATATATTCGAAATATTGAGGATGAACTATATTTGATTTGATGTTTCCTGTAATATTCAATTGTATTTGCTGAGTGTTGGACTCACGCTTGTTTATTTAATGTTTTAGGTGAATGTTGATGTCGGTATACTTTGGGGAGAAAGTAGAACATGGTAATTTTGCACTTGAGAAGCACTTCACTCCACACATGATTCATTCATTTGGGAATTGTAATAACTGATTAGGTTGTGGTTCCTTTAGTTCCTCATGGTCGATGTTATTGCTAGTTGATGGTTTAAAATATCCGAACGTATTCTTGATAACGTTCCACTTGAATGAAATGCTATAAATTGAAATTTAGTACTTAAATCCTTGCTGAAATTATGTTAATTAATTTATCAGAATTATTTTGTGATGAAGTTTAGCTGTCATTAGATGTTGATTTGTTGAGAAAAATTTATAGCGTTGTTTGGTGTTAGTAGTTTAGGTTGTATCTTAGCTTCTGCATAGCTAGGGTGTTACAAGCATCCAATATGACTCTAAATTGCACTTGTCTTTCACGTTGTGACAAATTGGAATGTAGTGAAGGCGAAACCAAACCCAAGGTCACTCCGCCTACAATAAACATTTTTTTCTTAAAACAAGCTTTGACAAAATAGAACAATGCTTACTCACAATGCTCTTATCCGCACTCCAAAATCCAATATTTCATTTATTTAATCTACTCAAGAAAAAATGGTGAACTAGCAATAACTCGATACTAGACAACAACATTCTAAAATCCATAACGCCTATTCTGCTTATAAAGAAATTCATTCTCTGTCTCTCTGAAAAGCTTACGAAATTGTCTATAATAGTTAAGTGGTTGGATCTTCTAATTTGGCCTTTATCTAATTTTAACACATGGAATACTAACACTGTCAGAATCTGACAGACCTTCTGGACAGTAGGATTGAAATAACCATAACTTTTATTTGGTTGATCCAAAAATTGTGTTCATTGACATTATAGAAAGCTAAAAGAATTACCAACAAAAGTCATGTGGGTCAACAGCTCTGATTCGGCCGTTATCTATTTTTAATGTCTCAAATACTACAACCATTATAATCCGACAAGGATTCTGGACAGCAGCATTGAAAAGACCATAACTCGAAAACTAAACATCCAAATAATGTGAATTAAGATTCTACAGAAATCTACTGAAATTACCCATAATTCTTTAGGAGATGATCAAACCTAATTTCATAGTTACAGACTTCAAAACTACAGTACAACTATCAGCAGGAAAAACCCGATCTGCTACCCGAAATCCACCACATAGAAAAGAATTAAACAAAAATAACAAAGAACCAAAAGTCACCCATGAAGACACACTGAAACCCGCTGAAATCCCCGCGATAATTTGCTTTCCCCTTCCTTCTCCCTCTTCCCCTTCCTTTCACCTTGGCCGGCAGCACTCGAAGGGTTCTTCCTCCTTTCTTTTCTTGGCCGCCAGCAATGGAGGGAGCTCGACCAGGGAAGGGCGCCGTCTTGGGGCAGCAGTAGGGATGGGTGGCAGCTTCAGATGGGTGGCAAGGGGGCACAAAGGAGAGGGGAGGTGGCGGCTGCTAGCAGTAAAGGAGGCTTTAGGGGGAGTTAGGGGGGTGGGCACTGTAGCAGGGGGTACTATAGCAAAGCTAGGGTTCCCCCTCTCCTTCTTTTGGGCAACCATGGGCCTTGGGCCACTAAGACTGGTTTTTCCCCACTTGAAAATGGATTGGTGGCCCATTCCTCTCCCAAAAAACTGAATTTTTCTTTCTAATTCTATTTAAACTTATGTGTTTTATGTTTAAATGGGATATTACAGTTTTGTACATAATTTAGAATATGCTATGACTATATAACCACCATGGAAAATCATGTTTAGCTTTTCATTACGCAACAGTATCTTTCTGGATTTCATGCTGATGCCATCCACTTTGTTTTGCATGGTGTTAGAACATAACAGCTCCTATAAATAGGCCAACAAAAAAAACAGTCAGAAAAAACGTTATGTGAAATTCCAAACATATGATTGTGGTCATAACGATCTATGGTCACTGGCGCAGCAACGTGCGCATTACCACCTAGTAACCTCTTATTATGGTGCTACAAATTGGAGCTCAACGAGCGCGTCCACGTACACGACTCCCGAATTTTAGCCAAGCGCATGCCAGCAGTTCTTCGGCGTCTGATCGCGTCCAGCTTGCCGATTGCGTCCAGCGGAGCGAGCCTCTCGGTTCTTCCCATGACCCGCCCCTCCCCTCTATCTACTCTTCTCCTCGCACGCCGTGCCCAGTAGAAGAATCGTGATTCCCTGCCAGCGCCGCCCTCCTCCTCTTTACCCGCGCCGACCCCATCGGTGCATGCCTCCTCCTCTTCGCCCGAGCCTCCCCTTCGCGTTGCGCCTTTGCCCGCCGCCCCTTCTTCCCCTTTGCGCCTTTGCCCGCGCCGCCCTCCTACTCTTTGTCTGCGCAAACCCTATCGGCACATGCCTCCTCCTATTCGTCCGCACCGCGACCACCACTCCTTCCTCCCCTTTGCCCGCACCGCACTCCTCTTTGCCTGCACCGACCCCATCATCGCACGCCTCCTCCTCTTCGCCCAAGCCTCCCCTTCGCCCGCACCGCGTCCGTCGCCCCCTCCTCCCCTTTGCCCACGACACCCTCCTCCTCTTTGCCCGCATTGACCCCATCGTCGCACACCTCCTCCTCTTCGCACGCGCTATGGCCATCGGGAAGATGACCACACAACAGGAGATGGGGACGACCAAAGCCCTAGCCACCTCTCTCCTCTGTATGACGACGCAGGTATTGCTCTTTGCCCTCCTCTCCTCCTCCTCCTCTAGGCTAGGGTTTTTGACCTCTCCTTCATGCCTACGAATTATTTGTTCCTCTGCTACCGATATTTCATCTCCTCTCCTCTCCCTTGCTAAGGTTTTCTGGTGTGTTGATCTTGGATCTTGGTTCCGGGGGATCCTTGTTGCTGAGGAAACAAGATGAAGCCCGTGTTCATGGGGAACCTGGCCTATGACACCTGCCACTTGGAGCTCGACCGACTGTTCTACCACTACGGTAGGAACGAGCACATCAACATGCAGTCAGGTCTGCCTTCCCCCATCTCTTCCCTACTCTTCTTTCCCCCTCCTCTATCTCGTTCTCTTCTCTTCTATTGTCTCGAATTCGATTTGATGCACATGTGCCCCCAATTTGTCCATCACTCCACTTAGAATCGCGCTCTTATGTCTAAGTTTCTTAGGTAAAAGGGAAGAAAACAAATTCACGGTAGATGTAATGTAATTGTTCTTGATAATATCCATCTCTGCAATTGTCGCGTTGGAGTTATTGATTAGCGAATACTTGTGGAAATAATTTGTTTTTGTTATCCTAATGTTTTTTTGTTCATGTTTCATGGCAATGTCATCATATTTTGATTCATGCCATGCCACCAGTTCCATCTAGCAGTATCACCATACCATCCTCCTAGCATCAGCATGACACCATTCTATATGTGTTGTCTCGCTAAGCTATGTCTGTGAGGTTCTATTCATGGTGAGGCATGTTCAATACTCCCAATTGTACCTTCTTACTTTGGATATAGGCTGTAGAACACCATGGTTAGCTCTCATCACGAATATAATCTATCGTTTCTTTATGCTTTTGACATGGTATGGCACTCTATGTAATCAACATAGAGAGTTGGAAAGAATTAGTGATAATGCTTGCAAATATTACTTTATAAACGTGCATGCTGACTTCAGCTTACCAAGAAAAAGACAAACATGGCCTTTCATGCAACCAATTGACATCTATCAGATTTTATGATGTTTTTTTTGTTTCGTTTTTTAGGCGATTGATATTATTGTTGAATGCGTGCAAAAGGAATCAAATTTATATAAGAGGGTGGATCTTTTCTTTATTGTTGATTCAATAACTCAATCATCTCGCAATCAGAAAGGTAACTGTAAGACCTTCCCGTTTTTTCCTCATTATTTTTGTATGGATGGTATTTTTCAGTACTGTGAGAACTTTTTCGTGTGGAACTGGAGATATATATCCCTCTTATTTAGGTGGTTCTACCTCGATTGCTTTATGCTACTACACCTCCTGGAAATTTAGCATGGGAGAATCGAAGGCATTGTCTTAAGGAAAGCACCTTCAATTATCTGTTAGAACAGATGCAATGTGCAATGTTCCTTTCCTTCCCTTACAGGTTTGTTATTTGATCGTTACGTTTTGAAACTTTGCCTTGAGAGGAAAACATTTCCAGAATACATCATTCGTCACCATATTAGAGAACTTGAGGCTATCAATCAGGCATCATTTGGAAGTTCTCACCGTCCTTGTAGAGTGAAAGAGGCGAAGTATGTTCAGTACTACAAGGAACCTCCATTTGTTATGGTCCACTGCTACTTCTGGACAAAGTCAACAAAGGCGTACTTGAGGAAAATAAACCATCTTATCCCCCCACCCCGCAACCCACGCCACACCACACACAAAAAAAACTCAACATCAAACTACAAGAATCCCTAATCAGTGTAACACTCAACTATATCAATGCTCTCACTAGAGCCTAACTTGCTGTTAGCCAAACCCTATGTTGGACCGTGTTGAGTGACTAGAGGGGGTTGAATACGAGCCCACTTTTTCCCTTCTAGAATTCTACTCCTTTTCACTCCAGTAATTATGTGAAGTTGAAAACCCAAAGCACAACCTTCAACCACCCTTGGCTGGACTGGCCGCCAAGTAATTGGAGGTCTGACCGCTCGGGCAAACTGACCTAGCGGTCTGACCTCTCCTCAAACTGACAGTAAAATCAACACGATTTTGGATCCACAAATTCAAATTAGTTGATATTTCAGACACAACTCAACAAGAAGGTGAGGAATATATTCCAATCAAAGATCGATACAATCATAGCCAAGATTCCATGAATTTCTTGTTTGAGTGCACGAGGGCTCAAAACCAAGTGAAAACCAAAACTTGATTTAAAGACTTGCTCGTGGATTAAAGATGGTCATGATGACCTTAGATCAACTTCCACAAGTTCTAACAAGTTAGATCACAACAAGAGACCAAGACAAAACCCCTAAAACACAAGAACCCAAAATCCCAAGAAAGAGAGCAAGAACAAGAGAAAAATCACCTTAGCATGAATTTGATTGGATTGATATTGAGGAATTGAGGGTTTGCATCCACTCCAACCTGGAAGACACAAGTTCACTCATGGGCACTCAATTCCACAAATTTTATCTCAAACCCAAGCCTCCACTCTTCTCTCTACTCTCCCCCAAACCTCAAATTATGGTTCCTAGGCTTGGTTGGTGTTCAAATCCTGCATCATCCCTTATATAGTGGAGGCTAGGACTAGAGAGAAACCCTAATAGGCACTTCTTAAGCCCACACACAATGGGTCTCACTCTCACGCATGCTTCTCAAAGAAGATGACAATCCGGTGCTCCCAAATTCGTCTCTTCGTGATCTTGTCCTCATGACCTAAACCACTTCTCCTTTGCGGCGCAATTTCTCCAAGGTCACCAACCCGGTATTTGCTGAAGATACCAAAATACCCCTTCTCGACCCTTCCATCCTTGATTGAGTCCAAACTTGTAAAGCAATCCCATGCTTCGACGCACGTAGGTTCACCAATGGCTTTCTTCATGCCAACAAGTCTCTCCCATTTGGTTCTCACTGGACCGCCTCAACACTTACACCGGCTCAAGCCACTTGATGCAACCTGTTTCACCAAACTTCCTGTTCTTGTCCATCTTGCGCCTTGCTTGATTTCAACCACTTCACCCGACATCCTTGATCGCTCTGGACCTTGATTTCACCAAACCAAGTCCCGGTCATCCTTGTCGTTGACCATACTTGACTCCAAGCTTCTCTGCACAACAATAGACCAAGAAATTGATTCTGAGCACAAGTTCTTCACAACTTGACCCACGTTAGACAAACATGCATCATGCAACATATATGCACCAATTCCATGATCCCAGGTCAATTCCCAAATTTTTAGCATTACTCATTATACTAAAAAATGCCACATCCGGTCAGACCGCCGCCACCAGACCGGTCTGACCACCACCACTTGGCCGATCTGACCAAGACGGCTGGTCTGACCGCGCCAGCTAGTCTAACTACACCCACTGATAACAGGGCATTGGTCTAACTGCCAGCAGTCTAACCGCCATGGAGTGGCCAGTTAGAACTCTTCCCAAAAACAAGAAAACACCCCTATCTAGACTTTTGAGTTAATCTCTACCTAGTTTCGCATCCAGTTTCCATTTTCAATGGCACCTGGTGCAAACACATCCACAAACACTCCCACACAATTGTTTAGTACCCATTTAGCCCAACCTTGCGCCAACTACCCAGGCCAAGGCCGGTCAGACAGCCTAAACCCTGATAGCAAGCCAACTTTTGCAAAACAAAGAGTTCACTCCTCAAACTCCTCGACAATGATGCCAGTTGTTCATTACTTAGACTAGGACCAAACCATATGGTCTCTATAATCTCCCCCTTGATGAACACAATGGCAATCTACCCAAATATGCAATTTTGAGGTTGTTTTGAAAAATCAAGATCGGTTTTTGCAAAAAGGCTCAACTTGGTCCTTAAGAAGGAGGAAGCCATGAAAATGACCAAATTGGCTAGAGGAATGAAGAAGCAAACTAGTAGAGGCAATAAACTACATAAAATCTTTAGTTTCAAAAGATGGCTTCAAAAACTCACTCGAGGTCCATATCAAAGAATAATTGTTCAATTTGACCTTAGATCATAGTGTGAAGTTAATTTTGAGGGATGTTGAAACTTGAACCAATAAAAGATCAATAGAGCACAAGAATGCATATGAAATGCTCCCTCTTACTAAGATCTATCATTTTTTGACATTTTCTCCCCCTGTTTACATGCACGGCCCTTTATCAAATAGGGGAAAAGTGCATGGTGTCGACACGAGAGATGGCAAAGGTGTGGTGCCAACAAATCTGCACGACACGAGAGACGGGGATCAATTATTGTCGATCGATTGGTGGGATCCCGCGCGCGCGTGGTGGACGACCTAGAGCCTTTTTTCCATCGATTCGGTGTGGCACGGTACAAGATGGGGGGTGTAACATCCCAAAATTTGGAGTTCTTTTGAAACCTTTAAAAATAAAAATAACAATTTCAATTTTTTTTGTTAATTTAAAGCTTAATTTGAATTTTTAGAAATTAAAACAATTTAATGTGAAAAATATAAACAGCAATTAAATTCAAAACCTTTGTATTTGGGTTCCTTGTGTTCTAGAGTATTTTATGGAATTTTCTTGGAATTCTTGAATTCTTGGAATTTATTGGGTATTTATTTGAGCTCAATTTGGTTTAATTCTTTTTCAGAAATTCCTAAATCCTTCCCTTTCTGTAAAATCACTTGGACCAAAATTTTCCTCTAGCCCATTCCTTTCCCATACACCGTCGGCTGTCTGCTAACTCCTCATTGACTCACTTGTCTAGCCATTAACCCGCTCTCGCTCTTCTTTGCGATCTGAGGTGGCCTATCTTCTCGACGTAAGATCAAGATAACTCGAGTAGCCTGACGAATCACATGAAGCCAATACGTAGCCAATGCAACAACCTGCAACACATATACTCACCCAACCACACGCTTATATGTTGAATATCCATGAGAGCACCAAGTGGATGCAATTCTCCCCCAATCCGCAAGGACCAGCACGAACAACAACGAAGAACACCCAATTCCCCTCTATAGATTTTGATTGCAATAGCTAACCCTAGGAGAAGAACAAGTGCTGAAAAGCAATCTGTTTTTCTTGAATAAACGTGGTCTAATGAAAATAGAGGGTGCGACACACAAGATATAGGGGGCACCACCCCTTGGTTTGGCCAAACAAGGCCCAAACGAATTTGGTCAAGTGACCGAATCAAACTCCTAAACTCTATTGGGTTCGGACCCAATTACTTAATGAAAGATACATGGCTGAATCACATGGATATGCAGGCCAAATAATAAGGCATGCAAGCCCACTTTGAATCTGAACACCAAAATCAAATTCGGAATCAAATCCTCCTCAAATTTGGTATCAAACTTGGGCCTGAAATTTGGATGCAAGTTGGGCTGAAATTCAGACTCGGCTTGATTTCGAATGGGGTTTGGATTTGGGCTTCAATTTGTACTCCTCTCCACATACCAAGCCCAATTCGGTTTCTTCTTCAAACAGCCCACACGGTTGAACTTGTGTTGTATTTTGGATAAAGGAAAAAACCAAGTGGATCCCCTTTGACTGAAATCTGGATGTGTTTCCTTCTTTCTTCTCTTTGGTCTCCCATGCGGCTTCCTTGTCAAATATGAGAACACATAAGATAGATGCATTAGGTAGTAACTAATTCTCATGTAAATCAAAGCTAAACTCATTAATGAGCAAATTCACCTGTTGGTCAAGTAGCTTAGCCCTAGCTCGAGTAATCAGACCAATTGGTGCATTCTTGCGAACAGTAGGAATAGGTTTAGTAGTATTGGTAGGGATGTCCTCATCACTTTCGCTGACAGCTTGGCCCTACCGCGTCAGTCACCCGTAGTTGTCTTCCTCCCGGTCTCCTCCTCCTCCACGTTGTCACCGTCTCCGTCTTGAACTCAACCGCCCTAGCCTTTAAATACCGCCACACCTGCATCATGAGGTTTGCCTTGCTCTCCTCCCCCAAAACCCTAGATCCTTCCCTCGATTTGTGCCGCCAAATCACTGGATCGAAGCCGAGAAGCCTTTGGCCACCGAAGATCTTCATCGTTCGTTTTTGTCACCTCCGGTGAGATTTTGCCCATGCCATAACCACAAATGCGTTCGCCTCCTTGAGTTCTATGTGGTGCTCCCATCGCCGTCCTTGGTAACCCGCTGCTCCACCATCGGCACCGCAAGGCGAAGCCCGCTTAAACCTTCGCCGCCATTGTCGTGGTCACCGTCAGTGAAAAGCCGTCCACGTCCCCTTTTCCCAGATCCAATCCATCCCCACCTCCACCATGCCTTGCTGTTGTCGAAACCTTGGTGCTCGTGCACCACCGCCATTGCCGCTGATGTCAACCGCCATGTCACTACCGCCTCATCGCCATGTCAATAGGCCTGTCACCGTTTCGTGCCAATCAGAATACACGTGGCACAAACCCGAAACCCTAGATCTAAACCCGACTCTAGATGTGTGGGCCCCACATGTCATCCACTCAGTCGCATGTGCCCGGTTCACTGTAGTCTAGAGCCAGCCCGTGGACTTGGTCTATGGACCATGCCCCACTTGTCAACCACTCCCTCTCTTGCTCTCTTTGTCTGTCTTGCAACCGGGTCCTACCTATGAGCCTCTAGATATTTTTATTTAGTTTAATCTGAAGAGAATATTCCTTAGAATATTCTTCTCCCTCTCAATTTCTAGCAATTTTTCCACTTTCAATAATCTTCTGAAAGCTCGTTCTCCTTCGTCCGAACTCTGATTCAGCCCATTCAAGTTCCTAAATTCATCTAAAATCAAGCTGTTTCTTTTAGAGTTGGTTTTGTTGGTTTTAGATTTTATTTCAATTTCTTTTGGATTTATTTGTGTTTCATTCATTCCCCCCCCCCTCCTCGTTTAGACAACGATTTTCAATGAGCAGGAGCAAGATTTGAAGACCAAAGTGTAGTAACTGAGCAAGGCCAAGGCAAGCCGTAGTCCTTTGATCATATTGAACCTATGTTTTCAAAAGTATATTGTTTTATATCAAATTGCATACTACTTTTATCTCAATTGCTTTTGGGAATAGTTAATCACCTATTTGTCATTATGCCACCTTGATTTCTTTGAATACTATGTTTCCTTTGTCGCCATAGGATGGTCATTACTAGTTGGACATATTTGTATCACCAACATGGATTATCGTAGAGATGCTTAGTCATGCTTAGTTATACGATGGACTCATGTCACATGATTAATAATGTTAATTTGACTTAATGAGATATGGAATTATGGTACGATGCACTATTGTGCAACTAGTGGTGGGATGCTACTATTATACAAGTTGTGGTCCGATGCCTCTATTATAAAATTATGTACCATGGTAGGGATTGTCATTGGTGTGGTTAAACCAAATGGTTTTATGCTCAGGCGAGTGGTTGTGCAGTAAAGGGGGTGTCGTTCGCACATTGGGATGAGGTGGTCCCACCTGAGTGAATTGTTAAGGACTTAATCTTGTGCACTATTGAACTGGGCCATATCGTACAACCACATGTCCAGTATGGGATGGACCTTGCTGATTAATTTGCAATATCTCAATTTTGATTCTGTTGTGGTGGTGTGAATTCCGGGATGGATGTATACTCACATAGCACAAGAGAGGGGGCCCTGTCTGGTTGCGATGACATTTAGTGTTGAAATCTTAGCGGACAGAACTGAGTTGAGACAGAGCATTGCAAAGGCTTTGTTATTATTGTTTAATCGCATACTTTTGTATGGCCAGTCATGGCAGACATGATGAGTTGATTGTATCTTGTGAGTAAAGTTGTACAACCTCTGCAAAGTGTAAAACTGTTTGAACAGCTATATCCTCGGTTATGGACAGTGCATGGGGATTTCAAACGAGGTATAGAGTTTTTATGAAAAATGGTTGGAAGGTGAATGGGATGTTCACTTGATGAATGTGATATTCACTTGGTGGATGGGATGTTCACTTGGTAAGTGAATGGGAGGTTCACTGGATGTTTCAAAGCAATTGTTTACTTATTTATCATATCTTTCCAATTACGCTTTACAAGCTACTTACTATATTTACTGTCAATACTTGTTTTCTGCAAAAGAATCATATGGCTATTCCTTTGATCAAGCCTTGCATGAATATTAATTACATATTGTTCCCTACGACTTGCTGAGTACTTTATGTACTCACGATTTTAAACATTGTTGCTTAGTTGAAGAATGATCAGTTACTCAAGAGCTCTTCAAGGAGTACTTTGAAGACTTTACGAATTAGGATGCGCTCCCCACTCGGTTGCATGTGGGCATGTCAAATGGCTACTACAAGTTATCTCTTTCAGCTGCAAGAGTTTCATTTGCTTCTTAAGCCCCATGTGGCAAGTTAAGTAAATGTTGACCATAAGTTCTATTTATTAATTTTTTCTACCTTTTTAGTTAAATCATTGAATAGATGGTATTTCATTGATGTGTCACTGTGTGAGCCAGCTATTGATCATGGGACTAGTTCAGAATACACAAAGGGTTTCAGATTTATTAATCTGTGTCCCGACATAGTACATGGGCTATACCCTTTATAGTTATTTAAGGGGTGACAGTTAATGCCACTAAAGGCACCCCTAATCTTTACGCATGTTCTTCAGTAGAGTCTTGAACCGCCACGTCTTTAGCCAACTATCATAAGTTTCCAAATGTGCCAATAACCGCTTTCCCGTTAGTCACGTGGGAAACTATCAAGTCTTCTGACTAGTTTGCTGGTCGAGGATTGCCCAAAACCGTATAGCTGATCGTCTCATGACTCAAACTGATCGTCAACCAGTTTGGCCATAGTAAAGGGTATTAGACTTCCTTTAAGTATTGGTTGTAGGTTCATAATCGTTAGGTAGCCTTTGACATGTGGGTCTACCTTGACCAAGACTAATTTTGATCGAAAAGGTTGACCTGGTCAAGAATTGTCGTTAGTTAGCCCCCAAAGCTTAAGAAAATAAAGAATATTTACTTAAGTCTTTTTTTGCCTCAATACGTGCTTCAATAAGAGTTGATCAGGCACAATCATTCCAATCATTTAATGAAAATGTGGGAGAAAGGAAAAGATTAATGTTTTCTTGGAAACCGTACCCTGAAGGTTGCAGTAATTGGGCGAACAGTTTGTGGTAAAGAGGGATAAAAATACTTCATTTTTACCTTTACTATTACTTCGTTGTCATTCTAATCTCCGTCTCCTGGCTTAGAATCTCTTCATATCTAGTTCTTCTTGTTCCCGAACCTTTTCATCTTCAAAAACCTTTATTCGATCTTTCATCATGGGGATTCTAGGCACTTCAACTCTTCCTGAGAGCAAGATTCAATAGCTATAGGATTAAGGATATCTCCCTGTGCGATCTTTGATCGAATGGAGTCCCTACATAGTGAAGATGCTTCGATTCCGAAAGAAGGTCGGATTATCCTCTTTTCTTCTTTCGTGAAGCTAGGTTTTCCTTTACCAAAGAGTGAACTTCTGGTAGATGTTCTAGATTATTTTAAGATGGAGCTCTTCCACCTAGGAGCGAACTCTATCATAATCCTTAGTGTTTTTTCGCATCACTACGAAGCTTTTCTTGGCATCCCCCCTTATGTTCGTCTCTTCCGCCCCTTCTACAAACTCACCCGAAACAATAGAGATCAAGGGTTTTATGCTAGCACCTACTTCAAGCTCCAGGATCAAATGTCTAGGAACTACCCCCGCTCACTATCAAGGATACATGGTGGGATTATCAAAAGGAGTGGCTCTACTCCAAGATTCCCAAAGGCAGCCACTTGAAGTACACTGGAGGTCCTTCACCGAGCTGGTTCGCCCGAGATGTGAAGAAGGAGAAGACTTCTCTAAAGCTGACAACCCAAGAGGAGAGGCTGATCGACGCGGTCATCTCATTGGTGACTGCCGGATTAAACTGCTTGGAGGATCATCCACGACTTCCCCAAGCACAAGATCGGCCCCTTAAAGAAAAGGGCCCACTTCGCTTGGATGCTAAAAGGAATGATGACCCAACCAAGGATAACTCTGGAGGTATGTTACTTTCCAAGTCTCTTAAGGTATTATTTTGACTTTGTAGTGTGAGAATTGTTATGTCTATAATTTTTTTTCTTTTAACTCTGCCAGAGGAGGTGGTCGAAGAGAAGACTTCATTTATGTTGAAGAATGTGAAGGGTGGCTCAGAGCCAATTTCCTTTGACGACCAGTCCTCCAGCCTAATTGGGGCATCTACAGAGTTCATAGAAGAATGAATGTAGGTATGTATAAGTTTAATTATAGTCTTGAATTTTTTTCTTAAGATTGTAACAAATATACTCTATGTTTTTCTTTAGATGCATGCCAGAAAAAGAGGTATCGACAAGTCAGGGCCAAGCAGTCAAGCCCTGCCTGCTAAGAATACCAAGATTGTTGCTGCAATGCCTACTCAGGTCATGGTCGAGAGACTGATGACCAGAGCAAAAAATTTCTCTAGCAGCCTCTGCGGGTGCTCTAATCATCGCCAAGCAGACCAGAACTACAACGATCAATGCAGCCCCTATCGACATTGTGCAACCAAGTAGCAAGACCGCGACAGAGGCGACCAACATCCTCCCTGCAATCCGGTCGAAGCGCATTCATGACCGGACCCAAGCGCAAGAAAAACTAGCGAAGGCTACCAAGGCTGCTACCAAAGTGTGCGAGAAGAAAAAACAAAGGATTATGATTTCTCGGCAATCATATAGTCATCTTCCTTTATTCATGTATGTTCAGGGTGTTGGAGATGAGATTGAGAATGAAGAAGAAGCTCCCCTCATCTTGGTGAGAAAACCTAGGATCAACAATTGAGGCAGATCAAACTACTCAAAAAATTGGTTGCATGACCAACATCACAACGATTATTGTAGCCACTTCTTGGTTCCTGATTGTAGTAGTTTCAAAAAAAAGCATCATCTGAACGGACCTCATCAAAATTTTCATTAAAGAACTCACCCTTGATGTGATGATTGTCGTGGTGCCGATGATGTGGTTTTGGTTGCACAGGAGTAGCAGCCCCCTCCCCCTCCCAGTCCTAAGGCTCGCTCCAAACGTTGCAGTGAGCCGGTTATAGCGGCGAACCGGACATCATTGGCCTACCTTTGTTCAATAAAATGCACATTAATGTGATTCTCCACCCAATCAATGTGCTCCACTAACTCAACATGCATATTGTCAATGCTTTCTTGTAGCGTGTTACACCTTCCCATAAAGTGCCGATTGGTTGCCTCGAGCCTTGAGGTTCGTGCGGACAGCAGGTGGCATCTCTCCATTGACGTGCAGCACCTCTTCATAAGCACCATGATGTGAGCCATGCATACTTTGATCTGATCCAACCATGGTGAGCAGCAAAAAAGATCAACTAAACAAACGGTGAAATAAGTAATAACGGTACCGTGATCAACCACGCTCTGATACCAACTGATGTAGATCAAACCTCTAGATGAGATATGTGGAGCACGAATTACAGGATGCAATTCACACTTGGATAAATAAATCTCACACCCGCGCACACCACAGTATAAAAACGAGAGAAGAGATCAAAC
Source organism: Phyllostachys edulis (assembly GCA_036346405.1). Classification (NCBI taxonomy): domain Eukaryota; kingdom Viridiplantae; phylum Streptophyta; class Magnoliopsida; order Poales; family Poaceae; genus Phyllostachys; species Phyllostachys edulis. The sequence continues at coordinate 18,042,437 of CM070568.1, forward strand.
GATCAGCAGGCAAGAATTGACACCACAATTGGCTATAAACTCAATTCATAATTTTCAACTCCCTTTACAAAGGGTGCTGCCCCAGCCTTATAGGCTAGGCACACACGTAAACTAAAGGTAGACTCGACGCAAATTCCTAAACAACCGACTAGGACTCAAACTGCTTACAGACATAGATAGACTTGGTTTATAAAGAACCTCACAAAAACCAACTAAACCAGCTCAAAGTATGAACGGGCTGTAGTATTAAGTCCTTTCTTGCATAAGTTTTTCTTTGGTGGACCCCACCAACATGCATGTAAAGATAGAATTGACCAAAATATGCTCAAATAGATGGCACCGATTCCATCTCCTAGGCACAAGCAGATAGGAAACTCCAAGTTTACATGATCTATTATTTGAGATCCTTGCTTATCTATTAGAATCATGTAGAACAAGAATTATTTTTGACACACAGCTTGATTTCTTGGTGCAAAAACAAAATCAAAAGATATCATGAATTGGAGTCGAATTCATCACTTTTCTTGCGGCTGCATGCATGCATGTACACACACGTTGTCCTCCTTCCACATGTTGTTGCCCTATCTGCAAGATGTGCATGCTTCATTGAACAAAAGCTTCCATGAGTTGACATGACTTTACCCGTATCAGCAATCCTAGCATGAATGTCACCGATGTCAGCAATGGCAAATTGGTTGTTGTTGATCTCCTGTTTTCTTTTGAGACCGGCATTTGTCCTCGCTTTTAGTAAGTATTCTACTTTACTTTTTCTTTGATTGATTTTTTTTGTGTCTACTTAGATAAAAACAACTTAGATAAATGTTTTTATCTGTATCAGCCCTCCAACCACCTCTCTTGCTTCAATTTCTAAAATTAAGGAGTCCAGAGAGGAGCCACTACCTACTCCCCCTGTAACTAAATTAGCATAAATCAATTTGGAGGAGGCGACAGCACCCAAGGTGGTCAAACACGCTCCGACCTCCCCAAGACATGTACCCACAGAAGCATTCAAGCAGCCTTCGGTTCCTATGGAAGTGGTGGTTGAGAAGATCCCAGCAGTTGAATAGGAGACAGGTCATACTGAAGTGGTCGTTGAGCAGGCTCTGACCACTAAAGTTTTGCCTTTCAATGAATAATGGACTGAGGTTGCTTCCAACTAGGACGCTGGTCAGGATTTAACTTTTCAGTCTACTAAACAAGTAGTCTTTACTTTTTTGAATATACTATGACTGAGCATTTGCCTTCTACTTTGATAAGATTTTTTTATCTTGGTCTTGGAAATAGGAACTATTCATTCTCCTACCGTCACTTTTAATATTGGTGTCATGGTGGCATGGAGGCCATCCTCTAAACTAGAAGGTGCTCTGACCAGTTCGAAGGTCGACCAGCGTACTATACTAGAGGATTCAGGATATAGTGAATTGGAGAAACAAATCAAGGACTTGAACAAGGTGATAATCTCTTTACTTCAATACTTCGATTTTTCATTAGATAATAGAGTAATAAATTCTTATTATCATATCGATAGAAAACAACCAAAATGCTTGGCCTTTTCAAGGCCTTCATTGGGAATGCGGCCTACAATGTTACATTTAAGGATGTAGACATTGTAAAGCTTAAAGAGTAAGTTGAATAAACTCTTTCTTTAATTACTTGAAGAATTTGTGTGATTCTAACTTTGCTATTTTAGTCTTCTTAAGCAAGAGAAGCAAACTGCTAGTCGGCTCATCCAAGAATATGAGAACAAGTTGGTCTTCACCAACAATACTACTAAGGAAACCAAGTTCCAGCTTGTTTTCAAAGAAATGAGCCTTAAAGAAAAAGAATAGGTTCTCAAGGAGGCCACTACGGAGCGCAAGTGCTTTGATGATCTCAATTTGAAGCTCTTGGATGACCTGAAGGAGCGCCAACTGGTTTGCGGCAAGCTTACGTAGGACCATGAAGCACTTCTTTAGAAATACAAGGAAGAGATTGTAACACCCTGGCTATGCGAAAGCCAAGATGCAACCTAACTACTATCACCAATCAACACTATAAATTTTTCTCATCAAATCAACAACTAATGACAACTAAACTTCACCACAAAATAATTCTAATAATATAACTAACATAAATTTCAGCAAGTATCTAAGCACTAAAATTGCAATTATAACACTTCATTCAAGTAGGACATTATCATGAATAGGTTCGGATAGTTTAAATCATCAACTAGCATAAATAAACTTTAAAGATGAATAATGGAAGCACCATGAATCCAATTATTATAGTTAAAAGTTTCCAATTGAAGGATAGCAATAGAAATATTATTTAAGTGATGAAATGTGTGATAAAGTGGATTTCTTCATGTGAACTACTCCCTCCCGATGCATGTCGTCCTCAATGATCACCTAAAAACAAAATTGGCAAGAGTGAGTACAAATAAACGACATAAAAAACATTGAATCGGAGATATATCATTCTCAAATTATCAAATACATATGAATATTCTATGAATACGATGCAAAAAGCATATGACTCCACTTCTCTTCTACATATACCGGTATAGCCGTGTGTAACACTTACGCGTCGGTGTTCACGCATGCCCACATTCTCAAAATGCGGGGATCCATTGCCCGTATGAAGAATCTTTCATACGGGGATCTAGTTGCCCATATTGAAAGTATGGGAATCTCAATACCAACTCCCATGGGTTAAACATGAATGCTTGAAATGAATGTAATAGAATGAAAGGAATGCTTGCATACTTTGCAATTTATATCAACAATTAACGGAAGCATATAAATAACGAAAAGTACTAATATCTCAGAAGATTAACCACATCATATGCATTTACCCAATTTAAACAATCAAGCATCCAATATGACTATAATTGTACTTGCCTTTCGTGTTGCGACAAGTTGGAATGTAGAGAAGGCGAAACCAATCCCAAGTTCACTCCGCCTACAATAAATATTTTACTCAAAACAATCTTTGACAAAATAGGACAACGCCTACTAACAACGCTTTTATCCGCACCCCAAAATCCAACATTTCATAAAATTTACTCTACTCTAGCAAACTGACAAACTAGTAGTAACTCAATACTGGACGACAACATTCTAAAATCCATAATTCTCATTTTGTTCATCACAAAAATGCATTCTCGGACTCCATGGAAAGATTACAAAATTTTCTACAAAAGTCTAGTTGACTAGATTCTCAAATTGTGCCTTTAACTAATTTTAACAAACAGAATAAAACAACTGTCAGAATCTGATAGACATTCTAGACAGTAAGATTAAAATATCCATAGCTTTCATTTTGATGATCCAAAAATTGTGTTCTTTAACATTCTGGAAAGATAATTGAATTATCTATGAAAGTAGTTTTGGTCAACACCCCTGATTCGGCCGTTATCTATTTTTAATATATCAGATACTACGACTGCTATAACCTAATCATCCATTGCCCGTATGAAGAATCTTTTATACGGAGATCTAGTTGCCCATATTGAAAGTATGGGGATCTCAATACCAACACCTGTGGGTTAAACATGAATGCTTGAAATGAATGTAATGGAATGAAAGGAATACTTGCGTACTTTGCTATTTATATCAACAATTAACAGAAGCATATAAATAACGAAAAATACTAATATCTTAGAAGATTAACCACATCATATGCATTTACCCAATTTGAACAATCAAGCATCCAATATGACTATAATTGTACTTGCCTTTCGTGTTGCGACAAGTTGGAATGTAGAGAAGGCGAAACCAAACCCAAGTTCACTCCGCCTACAATAAATATTTTACTCAAAACAATCTTTGACAAAATAGGACAACGCCTACTAACAACGTTTTTATCTGCACCCCAAAATCCAACATTTCATAAAATTTACTCTACTCTAACAAATTGACGAACTAGCAGTAACTCAATACTAGACGAAAACATTCTAAAATCCATAATTCTTATTCTATTCATCATAAAAATGCATTCTCAGACTCTATGGAAAGATTACGAAATTTTCTACAAAAGTCTAGTTGACCAGATTCTCAAATTGTGCCGTTAACTAATTTTAACAAATAGAATGAAACAACTGTCAGAATCTGATAGACATTCTGGACAGTAAGATTGAAATATCCATAGCTTTCATTTTGATGATCCAAAAATTGTGTTTTTTAACATTCTGGAAAGATAATTGAATTATCTATGAAAGTAGTTTTGGTCAGCACCCCTGATTCGGTCGTTATCTATTTTTAATATATCAGATACTACGACTGTTATAACTTAACATAGATTCTGGACAGCAGCAATTGAAAAGACCATAACTCGAAAACTACTCATCCAAATATTATGATTTAAGATTATATGGAAAGCTACTGACATTACCCACAATTCTCTCGGAGATGATTAGACCTAATTGCGCAATTACAGACTTCAAAACTACAGTACAACTATCAGCAGGAAATACCCGATCTGCTACCCGAAATCAAACATAAAAAAAAGAATTAATCTAAATCATGGAAAAATAAAAACATCCTTGAATACCTCGCTGAAACCCACTAAAATCCCTGTGAGAACCTCCTCTCCCCTTCCTTCTCCCTCTTCCTCTTCCTCTTCCTTTCTCCTTGACCGACAGCACTCGAAGGGGATTCTCCTCCTCTTTTTCCTTTGGCCGGCAACAATGGAGGGAGCACCACCAAGGGATGGAGGAGGATAGTAATGGAGGCACAAGGGGGAGGTGCTAGACAAGGGGCACAATGGGGGAGGAGGGTGGCAGCTCTAGGGGGAGGAGGAGGCCCAAAGAGGGCGGCATGGAGAGGGTGGCTGTAGGAGGAGGGCGTGCTACAGTAACTGCGGTGCTACAGTGCCTCGTGCTACAGTATAATTGTCTAGGGTTTGGTGGTTCCTCCTCCCTAGTGGGATGGGCCTTGGGCCACAATGACCGGTTTTCCCCTCACTTGAAAATGGATTGGCCCATTCCTCTCCCGAAAAATCTGAATTTTTCTTTCTAATTCTATTTAATTTCAGTACTAAACACTTATTTATTCTATGTTTAAACTGGATATTACAAAGATGGAAGGTAAAAACTCTACTCTTAGATTATATTGTTTCCATATTTTCTCATGCTTATCCAAAAAAAATTCTTTAAACAATTAGAATTGCATAAGCAATTGAAAGATCATAGTTCAATAACATGGAAAACAAAAGTGGAGTTGAAGTAGGTAGACAAACTTCCATACAACCTCAATTTGAACAATGAGAAGCTTATCAAGGAGAATAAAGCTCTCATAAAGGAGATCGAGGAGAGTAAAGAGGCTAATTATACTGCTTTAACTTTTATTTTAACTCAATTAAAAGCTATCGATGTAAAGATAAAGTGTGCAGATGTTACACTCACAAAGGAGGAGCCTTCAGTGGGAGAGTTGGATGATGGCATCAAGACTCAGACAAAGTTCATTGTCGACCACCTCCCAAAGATGGTTAAATCTATAAGGATTTCTCTCCAATCTATCATTGCAATCAATCTAGGCTCTCTGTTCATCAAGTTGAAGCACTACTACAAAGACGTAGTGGACTTGGAGAAGTAAATCCCATAGTTGAGTCTAAACTCTAGACAAGAAATCCAGTAGAAGAGAGAGGAGGTAGCTTCTCATGTAGATAAATATATGAAGAATGTAATATTTTAGTTTAAAGACAATTGAATGACTTTAACTTGTAATGAATATTTTTTCAATGAACGAAATTTTGATGTCTTGTAATTTATTGAGTTTGCTCTTATTGTTTTTATTATATTACTAGCTCCTGACTATGATATGTTTGACTAGTGATATGGTAAATGTATCACATGGACTTAGCGCTTGTAACATTTTTAAAGGCTGATAACCAGTGTAACTTTCATAGTATACGTAGTGCTAACCAGCAACAAGTCTTAGATAAAGTCAGTCTAGTGAGTTTTCAGGCAGGGAGAACTGGCTTATAGGAAAAGTGTCTACTAGAAGTTATCTGAAGACCAGACCAGTGACCTTGTATATGTTAGGATACTGGTCGGTAGTGTAACACCCCAGCTCAACATTGAGCCTAGAATGCTACTAAAATTAAATTAAACAAAACTAAACTAAGATCATTTACCGATTTCGGCAGAACCTCCTTTGTATAATCAACTATACCGAGGTTCCATCAATTGATCATAGCAATTAACACTAAACTCAATATTCAAGTTCATTCAGGCATGCAAGATAATCTAATAATCATAAACAAAACTTGCTATTCTCCTTATTACAAATAAACTAAAACATTTAACCAATCATACGTGAATCTCAAATAGATTGCTAATTATTAGAATAAAGACTAAATGATAGACGCCTTAAGGATGAGTGGTAGTGAGTGCATCCAAACATCTACTCCCTCCCATGCATGCCGTTCTTGCCAGTTGTACCTAAAACATATCAAAGCAAGTGTGAGCCCAAAGACTCAGCAAGTATCAACAAGGTTAAAGCTAAAATCACAGTCATAGCATCAATATTCCAAATAAAACATTTCACTAAACATAAACTTCATGCTTGTAATGCGTCCATGCAATGCACCTTTTAAACTTTATCTCTTTTCGCATTTTACGAATGTAATGCGAGGTATACATCCGTCGATGTATACCCTTGCCTATGCACCCTGGCATAGGGGCCAAGAGCCTATACTCCACAAGTATAGGGACCTATGCCCATCATCATCATGATGGGGACCTCTTTACTCATTGCCCACATTCTGCGAATGTGGGGACCTCAAGCCCGTCATTTACATGACGGGGACCTCAACAGTTCATACTTGGTCACCTCGTGACCAAGACTCAATCATGCTTTGACATGCATATGCACAATGACATCCTCTTCCAATTATATGAACTCAACATGTACATAATAACATGTAAGCATTAACAACATACACAGGAAGCTTTAACCATAACTTGCATTTACCAAGATATATTATAATTCGTCACATTGACATCCATGCATGGCTATTACGAACAAGATACAATCAATCTCAGCAAATAATCATAATTATTCTACAACCCGAATACTTGCCTCAACCGTGCGAGAACGGTGGACGCGAAGAGGGCGCTGCCCCTAGGATCACGCTTCCACCTGAACATAATGATAACCTAAACTAAGACAAGCATACTGGACCAAAAGCATAAATAAGAACACAATTGAACTCGCTAAACTCCCAAGCGTTTCCAATTTTCCAATTTCTACCGATCGATTTGGTGTTCACTGCGGACAGTCAACTTATAAAATACATAACTTTCTGCTCAGGATTCCAAATAAGATGTTCTAATACTTTATGGAAATATAATTAAATTACCTAAATAAACTTAGTTGGGGAGCCCTTCTGATTCTACCATTTACTGCCCCTACCAAGCCAATCTACAGAACATCAATTATCACGTCGGGTTCTCTGGACAGTACACTAAAATTATCATAACTTTTGCTACGAAAGTCCAATTCTTACGTTATTTAGCTTTCTGGAAAGGTGAGGAAATTACCCATATTTTTCATTATAACGAGATCCTCTGATTTCGTCTTTAACTAATAGATTAACTCAGATTTCTACAGACTGTCAGGATGTTGACAGATTAACAGGACAGCGGCACTAAACAATTCATAACTTTCTAACCGTTAATCGGATCTGGGTGTTCTTGGCGGCCACGGAAAGCTAAGGACATAACCCAACTATCTCTAAGAGATTGGATCCCCAGATTCTGCTTATAAAGATATGAAAACCATTGTTCAATCTACTGGACAGAACACGATCTATTAGCTGTTAATTACTTGATCTACCAAACGAAATCAATTGCAACTAATACACATCAACCAGCGAAGAACACGCGATGTTACCCTTGTAGAATCATAGGAAGACGATGAACTCTCCCCGCGAAGGTGGTCTCCTCTCCTTTCTTCACTTGATCGGCAGCGGGGAGCACCGACGGCGAGGAAGGGAGGCACCACCATGGAGGAGAGGGGTGTGCTACAGTAGTCATGCTATAGCGGCTGTGGCGGAACTGTAGCTATAGTGCAGCTAGGGTTTCCCCCTTCCTTTTATTGGTGGCCGGCCCCTCATGGGCCTCCTGGGTCAAGGCCCGAGGCCTAAGTTGCCGAAGAACTGCAGAAACCCCCCTTTTTATGTCTAATTTCTCTTTTGAACGCTTTCTTTCATAGAATAAATCGGAGTACTACATTAAAACCCCCTCTTTCTCCAGTTCAATCGCTTTGCTAAAAGAAACATTCTCCCGATTTAATTATTCTCTCCCGATTTATTTATTCTCTCCCGATTTAATTTTTGGGGTATTACAGGTAGTCATGAAGACCAGCCATAATCACATAACAGATAGCAACATAGAACCACAGCATATAAATTGGAAGACATCAATGAATAAATGCAAAACATAAACTTTATTAATGAGATAGAATATGTTACACATAATACTTACGAAGATGTTCTATATTCCAAGCATTGGATAGAATTCTGCTATCCTCCATAGCAAGTCAAACAGAACCAGGTCGGGTGACAGAGACTATAGTAAAAGGACATTCCCATTTGGGAGAAAATTTGTTTGAATTAGACTAATTTTGGATTCATCTTATAACCAAGTCACCCACATTAAGTGTACGAGGTTGAACTCTTCTATTGTAGTACCAACGCAACCCTTGTAGATAGGTTGCCAACCTGATAAGTGTTTGATCATGTTTTTCGTCGAGAAGGATGACGTCACCTTCACGTTGTTCGCCTTGATTGGCGATATCATGGAGCTTGACACGTGTAGAACCCAAATGGATTTCATTACGTAATACCGCTTATGCACCGTAGACTAGTTGAAATTGTATTTCACATGTAGCTCTACTGGTCGTAGTACGTAGGGCGCAAAGAACTGAGTAGAGATCGTCTACCCAAGCCCTCATGTGTATTTTGAATCTGCCGGAGACTTTTTTTTCATGCCTTGCATGATTTGATCATTTGCACGTCCAACTGCTCCATTGCTCTGTGGATGAGCAACAGAAGTGAAATAAATCTTTATACCTATTTCATCACATTAATCTTGAAATAGACCACTAATAAATTGTGATCCATTATCAGTAATGATACGAGTGGGTACACCAAAACATGTCGCTACGTTTTTCATAAAGATTTTTTTGGCTGCTGATGCAGTTATTGTAGTGACGGGTTCATCTTCAATCCATTTAATGAATGTGTCAATAGCCACAAATAAGAATTTGTACCCATTAGATGCCCTTGGTAAAGCTTCAACTATATCAATTCCCCATGTCGAAAATGGTCATGACAATGGAATTATCTACAATTGATTTGCATGTTGATGTACTTGTCAAGCGTGAAATCACATTGCTCACAAGTCTTTACAAGATGCATTGCCTCTTGTAGTGTTGTGGGCCAATAAAAACCTTGTCGGAAAGTTTTTTCGACCAGTGTTCCACATAAGCCCCCATGTATCTCATGAAGTAGTGTTTTTCCTTTCTCATGATAAATACATCACATTAGAGCACCATGTGCTCCTTTTTGTATACATCGTTGTCGACCAGTTTGTACGATCTTGCCTTTCGAATTAATCTATCTTTGTCCCGTGCATCCTCGGGCATTGTCCCATGCACTAGATAGGTTTTAAATGGTTGGATCCAACATGCATCATACTCGAGAATAGCGACCTCTGAAGTGGTCAATGATACTTCTGTAGATATGCTTACAGAGGATTTAGACAAACATTTAAGAAAAACACTTGTTAGAACCGGTGCTCGTGAGGAGCCCAGTTTTCATAACTGGTCTACTAAAGTATTATCTTTTCGCGGGATATATTGGACTTTGAAACTGCTGAAGTATTTTTCCAATTTCCTCACTTCTTCCAAGTAGTGAGTCATTGTCTCATCGGAACATTAAAATTCCTTGCTAACCTGGTTTACGACCAATAGCAAATCGCCCACTGCTAGAAGTCGACGGACACCGAGGGATTTGGCTGCTTGAAGCCCAGTTAGAAGACTTTTATACTCTGTTATATTATTTGTAGTAGAAAAATGCTGTTAGATTACGTACTGTAACGAGTCGTACTGTAATCGATATGTTGAAACTCAAAGAGTATCAATCAGATCTTGATTATCTGCTTTATCCGGCATCCGTATCGAACTATTCGATCCGTTGACATCCCTAAGAGCGGTAGGTGGCTTCCGTGAACTAGAAGCGTTGTATGTGACACGTGTCGCCTGTCTAGCCTACCACGGTGCCAATTTTGTTATTTCGAACGCGAGGAGGGGTTATATTTGTTATTTCGTGTAAAAAAGGGCTAAATTAGCCAGACAAAAAAAACTTGTATATAGAGAACCAGCAGACTGCCAGGTTATATTCCTGGTGCCGCTCATTCCGAAGAAGTGACTGGGTTATCCGATGGCTCATCATCCAGACTTGTAGATTCAAATGCCCATCTCTCAAGAAATTAGAATCTTCAACAGCCTAGAAAGATTTCAATAGTCGCGATTGGGTGATAATAGGAGAAAAAGAAACAGGTAGTACGCTAATTGGTTCTATGCATTACTATTAATCTTTTTCGCATATTCTCCCCCCTCCATTCTGTTGCATTTTGGGGTACATCCAGGTAAAATAAGGGAAGAAATGAGAAGATGAAAGGGGATCCGGCCCACTATATGAAGAGCACGAGTGATATGGAGAAGATGATACGAGTTATTGGACCAAGTAAATAATTACCTTTGAGAGGAGTACCCCATTGAATGGCCTAGTGTGAAGGGTTTTTTTGGGGAGGATTTTGTTTCTGCTACTTAAAATATGTGCAAATTCAGATCTGTTATCGAAAATTTGACTATTTTGTTTTTATTATTCTTCTGTCGATGCACATATTGTTTTTGTCACTCAGTTCAATTTTCCGTCAAGTCAATAGGGTTTGACCGTCAAGAAATATGCAAAATTATTTTTTAAAAAAAACAGAGAAAATTTGAAAATAAAATAATACCAACAAATACATGAGAATTTTCAAAAAAAAAAAAAGAAGTGCACAAAAGTTTCTTAGTGTAAATTTCTCAAAAACAAATCAAAAAATTACACTAAGGAAAATTTTAGCAATGCTCCATAAAAGTTCAGGATGATTAAAACATTTTTCTTTAGTGTACATTTTTTGAGAAATTTTATTAGTGCATTAAAAATCAAAATTTCCAAAAGTTATCCTTGAATTTTGCTATATTTTTCTATATTTTCTTGTGTTTGTTCTGGTTTTTCTATGATTTTCTAGTATTTGTTTTCCTTATTTCTTGACGGTCAAACCCCGTTGACTTAGAAGATTGGCAAAAAATGAAATGTGTGCTGATTGAAGAATAGCAAAAATAAAATAGTCAAATTTCCGATAACAAAACCAAATTTGCACATATTTTGAGTTACAAGAACAACAATTTCCCTTTTTTTTATGACTCAGTGGGAAGTAATGTCGCATGCGTTTCTATGGTTTGAAACAAATTGTGAAATCAAAAGTAAAGTTTTATACTTAGCATGATTTTCAAGTTTGGGCATGAACTAATTTGAAGATGTTCCTAAACGACGATGAAAATGGAAGTGTGAACAAACACATACTTCAATTTCCGCCAACCCAACATCAGCAGTCCCTTCCGTATAACCTTACGTATATGCAAATTAATGCCACTACCAGACGTCCAAATGTTTTTATTGCAGCTACTGCAAAAGGCTTAAACCTTACACTAAAGGAAAAAGTGTCAAGAGGCTCAGAGCAATACAGCGGTACGGTTCAAAATGTCGGAAACGAATTCTGGGAAAGACATTTTTCTTTTCAGCACTGTTGCACTCGTTTAGGTTAACATCAGTCGATGCTGCATTTGCTGTACTAAAAGTTGGCATTCTTCAAACAAATTCAACAAGAACCTCTTCAGAGAAAATTTGTGCAAGGAAACCAAGATTTCAAGGATCACATTTGTAATTAAACCTGCTTCTCCTTAGTGGAATTCACCCCCATCTATTTTTACCCAGCAGCTCCTTAAAAAAGGCAAGCATTTCCACAACCCAGACAGTTCGGAGGATATGCCCTGCTGATTTGCTATTCCATAAATGATATTATCGAGGTCAGCAAACTCCTTTCCCAGCAAAATGCTACTGGTGCAGTGCAGAATTCACATGACATCAAAAACAGGCACTTGAATAGGTGGATAAAATTATTACAACACAAATACAGATGATGCATACTAAATACACAAGATCGGGCATTTACTGTGCACACTACAGTTGATACATCACAGACATCTATATCACGTCTAAGCACCCTTTTTCTCACCCCAAATCAAATAGCCCAACTTCTCCAAATAGAATAGGCCAACTTCCGACGCAGCAGCATCCCTCTCAAGCTGGTGGGAACTGGCAAGCAACTCAACCAGCAAGAAATTCACCCCAAATGTCCCAGCATTCGGACAAACATAAGCCATAAGAACCTCCGGGCTGTGGTCAAAGCACTGAAACTTCAGGCAGTAGTCAAAATATTACATAGTGTACATGTGAAGCCTAATGTTCCATTAAAGCTGCATCAGTTTCTGATAGTGGTGCTGCATAACAGATAACATATCAGTTAGTGTGAAGCTTTGTGCTGTGAGCCAGTGACTAAAAATAGAATAGGATGCAGCAAAGCTTATCCCTGAACATATCTTCTGTAACTCAAAGTACCGGATAGTTACCGAAGACTAATCCAGACAACACAAATGCTTGCAAAGTTGCATGCGTATATTAGTCACAGCATACACATAATTACATGCCTAAGCATGATAAATTCAGTTTGAGAAGACATACCAAGCAAGTCCTCGTAGGTATCTTGGAACAAAGAAGAATCCAACAACAGGGGCGGGGAGAATACTTGATCAAGAGCATCATCAGTGATGAACGACTGGTGTGCCAGACCACTGACTGGATCAAGAAAGTTTGTGACACTGCTAGGATAGTCATGTCCATTCAGTTTACTTGACATAGCTGGACTTGTATGCATTTGGCTGTCAGTATTGAAGTAAAGGTCACTTGTGCTCTTGGGGAACTTCATCTGTGGCGACGATAAACCTATTTTTTGTTTCCTTCGATTCGCCACAGAATCCATCTCCTTCCTTGAAGCACCTGTTGACAGGGGAATGAAAAAGTGCTCTGAACCATCATCAATACTCTTGTCCTGTGGCCTCTCTGCGTTGCTCAATGGCTTCGATAAAGCAGCTTCACGAACAGAACGTCTGATGTCATGAGCAACATAACCGTCGTTTTCTGCAAAGACAATATTGAGCAGAATTAATTAGACAAAACGCCATTCATCAAAAGCACTTCAGTGTGTAATCAGCAAAATAATAGGGAATGTAAAGAAGAAATAGATGATTTAGCCGAAGAGATAGAAATACCATGCACTGAACCATTTGTTTGATCTTTGGTTGAGGGGACGATAAGTGTTTTCTCTTCTGAAATGATTTCATGGCTAGGTTGACGTGCTAGCGCATTCCGTTTTTGTGTGTGTGTTCCTTTTCCAGAAGAACTTGGAGTCAGACTAAATAAAGGAGGTAGCTTTAGAGCAGGACTGCTCCCAGCCTTGTCAAGGTGTGTAGAAGAGAGCTTAGAAGTCATCTCTGAAACTCCACTGCTGCTTTCCTGCTTAAAAGTAAGTTATTAGAAAGCGTGGGAATAAATAGACAGACTCCATCAAACAAATGTTTTGCATGCTTAGACTACATAACGTAGAGATTTAATAATGCGTTAACTCATTGTGGTGAGAACCAATGATAAAAATAAGGGTCCATTTGGTTGGAGGAATGCCCTATGCTAGAATAAGTCCTCCATCCTGGAGGGAATTGGGGTCATCTGACAACATTTATGGAGTTACCCTGTGCTACAGTCAGCACATACATCTGCCCTTTATGAAATGAGTTGGTGCTAGCATGAGTTCATCCCATCGCACCAACCAAATGCAAACCTCTAGGATCCAAAGGATTCAACGGCGGCCAACCAATCGCGTTCCTCAAGAATCAGATTACACCAGGTTGGCGTTGTTCCACAAAACAAACAGCCCCAACGACTTGAAAAGAAAAAATATATATTTTTTGGTATGAACAAAAGGAGGAATGAAGAGCCAGTACGATTTTTTTTTAAAAAAAAAAGTACCAGTAAAACCATGGGTAAATCATCAGACAGAACATGGGTAAATCATGGGTAAACTGATTATTACCAGTAAACAATAGGAGATATACAAATATTTCCATATTTATAAAATTAAATAGAAAACATGGGTAAATCATCAATTCGTCATCAAACAGTAAAACCAAGCTACTCAGTTTTTGTTCTTACTTCTGGTCTTCCAAGCCCTGCAGTTTGTATGGACAATGACAGTCTGGAGTTCATTTGATCCATTGGATTACTAGATACGCTATTTACTTCCTCTGAAAGTTCTGCTATCGACTGATGCATTGCCGGAATAGCTTCCTTGAGTTGATTAATTAGGCCCTGGACAAAGGAGATAATGGCAAAAGATCAAAGAATCAGTCAAATATCAGATACGGTCATCATCAGTAAAATCTGGAAACCAGGTGCTTCCTGGTAAACCCCAAGGGTTTTGTACCCTGGTTGCAACGTATCAAAAGAGAAACCAGCTTATCTTCTCCTGTAAATTGTTATTACCTGTATACTGACTAAATGCTGACGATGTTCAGCCAAAGTTGCAGTTAATGAGTCAACATGAGTACTAGTTTCACCGTCAGACGCACTCCGGAGTAATTCTGGCCCCTCTCCATCGTTTGCTTTGGCCTATCAAATTAGTAGAAAGCTTCATGTCAGCTAACAGAAGTGTATATTGGTTCAGAGTTACCTACGATGTACCGATACTTCGGGAAGTCGCCATACCAGTATCCAATACGTATCAGATACCGAGATGGTATCAATCCAATACAGGTGGTGTATCAGGTTATTATCATCTTTTAAGAAAGGAAAAAATGCTGATACTTCCCAACAAGTAGTGATAGCTTTGCAATATGGCCCAGCCCAAAGAAGAAATGAGAATTAGATGTCCCTATTTCTTTATATTGTCTACAGTCCATGGAATATTTAGTTGTACGATCATATTGTCTTATGGTCTATTGAACATTTAGTCAAATTCTTATTGTATTGGCTTTTTGTGCTTGACTTTAAATATTAACTATCAATGATTTTGGGAAAATGTTGTATCGCTCTACCAGTATCGCATATCGGTGCCCAGAACTGACCAGCACCAATTAGAGAAATCACGGTTAAAGCATGCAAGGAAAAGTTAGATTAGATTTCACTAACGAAGGGGCAGAGAGGCCATACAAAACATAAGTGAGGACTGACAGTCTGAACAAATTAAAAATTGGAAGAACATTGCAGAAAATTTGCAATAAATACTGTTACATACTGTTTTGCAAAAGTTATAGACCTTCAAGCACCAAAAACAGGGATACATGAGTTCTCAATGCTGAAGTTTGGATGTTTAAGAGTGCTGAAATTGATTGTCTATAATATGGCCAGCATGTAAGATGGGCTTGTGATAGGCCAACAGAAGCTAAAGTTTAGTGGATAAAGCAGTTCCTTTTGCTAGCATTAGCATTATTTATTCCATTTATGGATCAGGAGGCTCAGGGCATCATTGCATAGATGATATTGTTTATCAGTACTCCTCACAAGCCACGTGTATCTTATAATTCCACTTATTAATAGCTTTTTTTTGTACTAATCCTGTAATGCTTTGTAGCAGATGGTAGTTGAAACTTTTCCAGATGTTTTGAGCTAATTCCTATTGATGTCAAATATATTCAAATGTCGAACTGATTTAGGAAAGAAACAAAGCATTTGAGCCAATTTTTAATGATGTCAAATATATTTAAATGGCAAACTGATTCAGAATAGGGATTAGGCATTGTCAACAATACAAACCGATCTTAACTCAAAATACCAAAGTTTTTCAGGTACCAAAATCATTTTTTATACTGGAGTCTTTCCAGTACAATGGACAACAATTGTTACCTAACCAGCATATCTAGCATCTCTACAATGGACAACAATTATTACCCGATCAGAACATATGCTTAGCTTGATATCGTTTTGTAATGCTTGATGAAAACACTTATAGAAGTGGCATTGCATGACAAAGGCCTGTCTAATATATTGCAAGGGCTATAACTTGTGCTGAGGATCAGTTTTCTCACAACTCACAAGACATGGCATCCAACGTTTCCACAAGAGTATTGTAAATGGAAATTTACAAGAATATTTGAGAAAAGCACAATATACTAGTATGAAAGCTATGCAAGCTTTAGGAAAATGGATAGTGTGATCATGCTCTGAAACTAAATCAAAATAATAACAAAATAAAACAATAGCTTACCAAATGAAGAGACTGTTTATGAATACGCTGTAAAGCATGAGTCCAACGGCGAAGAATTTCAGCTACATCAACAGTTTGTTGAGCACGTCCATTCCTATCATCTAACCTTGAAAGGGCTTCCTCCTTTCCCTGGAATAGAGGAGATATCTGCTCCTGCTTGCCCAAAATTGGAGACGTTTCACCAGCTCGAGCTGATAGTAACTCAGAATGTGGAACACTCGAACTCAAATCCATCGCTGCTAGCAACTGTGATCCAGATATACGGTACCTAATAGAATGCATTTTGTGGGAAAACGTGAAATAACGACAACATCGATTATTCAGATTAAACTGTAAAGCTCAACACAAAGTGGAACACACCTATGCTCACGATGTGCTATAAGATCTTCAATTGGTCCGGAAGCTAAAACCTCATGTTGGCCTGCAAGAATGCCACTTATTACTATCTGGAATGAAAAGTATCACCGTAACCCCTAAGATCTAATCCAGAGAAATATCCTTATTCCTCAACATGGCATAATAATGAAGATTTACAACATCATATGCAAGCAGTGCAATAAAGCCACCTGACTATGAAAACCTATTTTGTTTCAACAACAAAGAACATTACCTAAAGTGGAAAATGTTTACTAGGTTTCCAAGGAATACCTTGTTATTTAGCATTTTTGCTTAGTTTAAGCTCACGCTTATTATCACCAAAATAATCTTGAGCTAGATCAGCTTAAACCCCAACCAAACCTCGCAACACCCAAGTTTCTCTTTTTCCCAAAAAATAAACTGGGATCTGATGTTTTGGGGGATGGCTTATCAAATAAGAGATATTCAAGGGCAGAAGGGCTTACAAAACAAGTATACCTAAATAGCTTCCAGAGCTCGCTTTAACAGGGTCACTTATAATGTTTAGATGCTACAAACCCAATAAAGCAGCTTACAAGATAACTCTAATCTACTACAAATAGGTCTTTACTTTCTGAGCATGAGTGATATGGATATTTAAAGCATGTTGGGAATACATATGGAAATGCTCTAGAAACTATATTATCCTGTTGTGTCAATTACCGCAAACACATGTGGAGCTGTGGACATGATATAGTATAACTATATAACCCTGCTATGTGATTCTTTTAGTCAGACAATTGAGAGCCATATTCTCATAACGATACTTCAATATGTGTACCTTTGCGAGCCAATATCGATTCCCACAAACGAGTTGCCTTAGATACTAAATGAGAGTTCTGTCCTGACGAGCTTGAGATACGTTCATCCCACAGTTCCCCTTCAAGTTTGGCTTTGTTTCTCATATCTTGCAGCTTATCTAACTCCTGCTGTAAATAGGCCTGAAAAATCCAGATGGAGATGATAAGAAACAAAAAAAAAGGATGCAACACATAACTATCTGAATGGACTTCATAGAAGTTACCATGTACCTCTTCAGCACATAGACTTCGGAATTCAGCTGTCATTTCGTGGGCTAAATTTGACCAGGTTGCTTGCCTTTGAACAGCAATGTTTGCATTGTTTAGAAATTTACGCCTCTCAAGAGCTATCCTTGCCTGTTAGGAATAGCACATCAATGCACAAGAAAAACACTTAATGTAGAGTTCATTAGATCAGTAATTAGATATAGATTAGTATATAAACTCACGGGGAGAAATGAGCTGTTGGACCATGGGAAGTTCTTACCACAAGGAGAAACAACAGAGAGACCAATTTGTCCCTCACTAATAACAATAGTGTTCCTTGTGTTAGGATAAATTATGCTACCGAATGTATAGCTAAAAAAAGGTTTGCTTGCCCCGATCAGTATATTACAGTTATTATATAAGCCTACTGGCTTTCTAGGTTTCATTGGTGTCGCATCTTGCCCAAAATCCAAATTAGTCTTTGGTGTTTATGCATCATCCTGTGTTTTCCTAAGCATCCAAATTTCAAATCATAGTCAACTTTCCTTACAGGTAAGCAGGCAAATCATCAGGATCAACAAAGAATTTAACTGGCTAAGGGACCTATTAGGTTGCCAAGGAAGATATAAATATCGCTTCAATATCACACATAAAGCCATAAGCTGAGACTGAGATATATTGTCTGTTTTGCATAAAAATTTCCTCAAGATGAACCTCATGTGAGGTGCCAAAAGTCTTGAGCATTGCAGGATATACAAAATATGCTCACAGGACTAAAAATGCTTCACACTAATAAGATTTTCTAGGAAATCTAGTTCTCCTTATAGTTTATAAATGATCAGTATTTTAAGATTGATAGTCATAATTTACGAGAGGGTCACCATATGATAAAACAATAAAATCAACAGTTCAGAAAATTTAGGAGTAAGCCATCCTTGCCTTTGTCACAGGAAGTAATGCAGCTGCATGAAGATAAGAAACATCTGTGAGTGCTGCTGGCAGTGGATTCGATGCCACATCAGCCGCAAATGTTCTCCTGTGGACTTCCCTCAAGGCATGTACAGAGAGTTGCCACAAAAGCTCGACAAATCTGCACCAATGTAGGGTGTATAACTATTACATGGACTGCCACAAAAGCTCGACAAATCTGCACCAATGTAGGGTGTATAACTATTACATGGACAATTCTGAAAATGTGCCAAGTTATTTGTTCTCCAAGAAGTTACTTTGCAGAGATATCTACTGGGCTGCTTTTTCTAAAAGTAAGAATGACAGTAGTTATGAATAGTAATCACTAGTCACTTTTTTGTTATCTTACAGAATAGCATGGATATCTGGACTTAGATGTGGCACAACACAACAGAATCTGACGAAGAGACTAAGAAATTGTTACCTTGTAGGATCAGCTATTTTTTTAGGCCATATCCAATTTTCCAAGCTTGACTCAAGCAGTAAAAGTTATCACTAGTGATTTGTCAATTTCAAAATGCATTACTCACCAAAAATGTAGCCTCAGATCTCATCTAGTGAACCAAACAAGCATTAAGAACGTCCCAACCTGAAACCCTTGGAACGCATATAATACAAGCCTAATTAGGCTTAGTTTAGCACTGACATGACTTTTAATCTAACACTTCATTGTACTACATTTGGATATATATTAACTAATTGTTAAGAGCCATAACTGAAATATTTTATTAGAAATATTTTATTAGAATTGGTAAAGATTCTCTTAACTAACTAGATTTTGTAACTCAACGGAGCAGAGAAAAGCTAAATAGACCCTTAAAGATATTACCAGTCAGAAGAACATAGCCTAGTTTTCTTTTTTCTTTTTTCAGGAGTTGTCCATTCGAATATTGCTATAATGTAGTACACTGAAGCTCCACAAAAAATCAGTAGTACTGAATGCTATAAGCCTCCCAGGCCCCCCCATTAAGTGGAAAACACATTAGCTCCCTGTCCCCTCAAATTTGTTTCCAGGAATATCACTGACAGTTCTATTCGGTGTTATAAAGTTTTTATATTCCACAAACGGCAAACATGACAAAGATAACACCTGAACCTATCACAACGCACACTAACAGAGCTATTTAGACAACTGGAAATGTTTAGCAAGACATACAGATAACGAAATGATTATATTTTCCTCTGCGTTTGTGTGCACACGTGCAATGTAGGCCGGCTAGATACATTCACAAATCTGTGATCTAACAGAAACACAATAATGGTACTATCAGCATTACATTCATGAGGCACAAAAGTCAAAAGTCCTCCCCTATCATTTGCACTTGAAACGATACTTGTAAATTGACCAACTGTCAAAGAAAACTGATTAACACATGACATGCTCCAAACTTATGAAGAAAACAATACGGCATCTTCTACAGGCACAGAAAGTTCAGCACAGTCAAAAGCACGTGCCTAGGAACTCGGTTGAGTCGATCAAGGTTATTAAGTCGGCAAGTCGAAACTACCCTCCTAGTGACTGATTTGCTAACTAGTCGCCGACTATCCTAAAGGTACTATTCATATGGCAGTAATATTTATGTACACATGTATATATTATATACCTTGTATTGCAGTGATTGAAAAGTACATCTATAGCTTGAATTAAAGAGAGGATTGATGACTTACGTGAGCCCTGGGCCCTCCCTCACTCCCTCACTGCTCCCTCACTCACTCCCTCTTTCTCTCTGTCACCCTGAGTCTGACAAGCGGACCCCGCGTTTCTCCCACCAAGTCGGCCAACTTGCCACCGCCTGGTTGACTAGTCGACGGGCAAGGCGACGACTAGTCGGCAGGTCGCCCAACTTGCCCTAGCAAGTCGAGTCACCAGCCCAGTTGGTTCTTCTCCACCGACTTGTCGACTAGTCGACGACTCAATAACCATGGAGTCAATGCGCAGAAAAATGCCTCAATCAGCTCCTGGCGCAACGCATACACAAGGAGTGTGCCCATTCGCCCAAGGCACAAAGGCTCCAAGGCGTGTATGGTGTACCTCAAGAGATTTCAAGTGTTTAGGCTAGAAAAGGTGAGGTAAACATAAAAAAAGGTAGAATATATGTGGGCCTAAAGAAGGGCGAATAAGGTAACTAAGGGCATAAACCTCTAGATCTAGGGTTTCTTCGACCCATCAACCACAAAGCTGAAAAAAAACAAAGGAAAAGAGACGCACGGCAACAGCAAGAGTAAGGAACCAGCTCTGGGTTATACATATTAAGCTATGGACAAGGCCTAAATATTCCTGCTTTTGGGTGTGTGCCTAGTGTTTCTTTGAGATGAGTTTTTTATGTGCCCTGTACCTTAAGTGATTTAAGGATCTAGCGCCTCAAGTGCACCTTTCACCTTTGACTGCATTGCTCAGAAAACTTTGTGCTTGCTATCAAGTCAACTAGCTTGGAAACAACTGTCTCTAGCGTAGTAACATAAGAATCCTTTCTAAACCATTCCATTAAGTACTAACAATTTCTCTTTTTGTTTCGAAAAGGATTGGTAAGCACTAACATTCACTCTTTATCTTCAAAGGCACCACATTTGCAAGAAACCCTGTACTTGGATAGAGACAATCTATTTTGCAGCTAGTTTCAGCAGACTCTTTTCGACTCAGTGGTAATAGATAAATGCCTCATAGGTTTCAATGAAACCAAGTCAGGCTGCATTGTACTCTACCGCAAGCAGCACAACAGCACTAGCAGATTCCTGACCAACCCAACTAAAAGCAGCCATGTCTACTAACCTCGGCCCGCAGCAGGTGGCGAGTGACGAAACCCTGGAGTTGCTCCGCGGCAACGCCCCCTGCTGCTCCAGCTCGCTGATGATCCCTTGCACAATCTTACCAACCAACGAAACCCAAAGTCAAAACACGGATGCTCCCGCACGCACCCAATTATCGGAAAAGCTAAGCAAATCTGCAAAATCTCACCTTGCGGAACTCCCTGGACTGCGCGGAATCGAAGATCGGCCACACCTTGTCGAAGTCCTGCGTAGCGGCGAATCAAAATCAAATCCATCTCAGAAAACCCAAGAAAAAATCGGGGGAAGGAGAAGAAGAGGTGGAGAGAGAGCAGGGAGGGTTTGAGCGAGCGCGCGTGCCTTGGCGGACTGCGCGGGGCCGCGGAGGGAGGAAAGGAGGAAGTAGAGGAGCTGCTCGCCGAGGCGGGGGTTGGAGTGGCGGAAGAGGCCGACGCGGGGGGCGGCAGCGCCGGCGGGGGAGCCGAGGACGGCAGGATCGAGGCCGAGGAGGAGGCAGTTGGTGTACATGGCGCTCTCCAGCTCCGCCTCCCGCTCCTTCTCCCGATCCGTCGCCATGGCCGCCGGTGGCCGAGCCGCCAGCTGTACTGGGTAGTTGGGCTGGGGTTAGGTTTAGGGGGAGCGGGTGGAGGCGGGCGCCATTGGAGTCGAGAGATCTCGCGAGGCGGAAGCGGAGATGGGAGAGAAACAAAAAAGCAGGCGAGGCGACGCGAGCCGGGTCGAGTCGAAATGGGCAGCTTTTTTAAGTAAATTTCGTAATATCACGCTATGTCTCTCATAAAATTATCAACCACGTCTTAAAATATTAATTTCACATAACTACACTTACTTTTGCATAACATTACATAAAATCATATTTTTAAGTATCAGTTTCACGTTACCACACATACTTCTACGTAACGTTACCTAAAACCTCACTTATGATGGCATTTCTTAAAAATGCGTTTTTGTGTTGCATATGATGGTATTTCAAATACGGTTCTGTGAAACGTTACGAAGAAATAAGTATAGTTCTGTAAAATTGATATTTAAATATGTGGGTTTGTGGTAGTTTTGTTAAAGCTTGTGTGGTTTTGTAAAATTTACTCTTTTTTCTATTTGGTTTGTCCCTCTACAATTTTGGCGGTGTGGTCATTCATTGGTCTTCAAAATTTCACTACATTATCATGCCATATATGACTTGCACCAACTTCTATATTATAGGATTTTGACATGTAACTAATCGAATGGTGCATACAAGTAGGGTTGTTCATTTGGTTTTTGCGGTAAATATGGTATTGTTAATTTGATAAATACAATATTATGTAAAATACGGTTCGGTATTGGTAAATACCACTTTATTTCGGTTCGGTATGGGTAAATACCATATTTACCAAAATTGACGCGAATTACAAACGATACCATTGAAGAACCTAAACTCGCTATTATGAGTTAATAGAGTATTTTGGTAATTAATGACAATCGTCATGGGGACTAACATTTTTCATAAGTTGGTGAAACTTGTTTCGACCACTTCAGGAATAGCACTCCCCTCGACCATAGGCTCTGCTGTTGCAAAGAAAGGTACCTTGGTCTTGAGGGCTTTGTCCTTTAGTTCTTCGACCACACCCCCTTTTCTCTGCAGCGATCACGTCTGCAAAGAATTGCCTGATGGGAGTGGTCGAAGGAGTGGCGGAGCTTGAGCCCTTACCCATCTTATTAGCGCCCCTCATAAGGCGACGCCTTTTAGCCAGAGGAACCCTGCCTTCTTCTGACTCCTCTTCAACAGCCCTCAATTCGACCTCTTGGTCGTATTGACGGTCCACCATGCCTACTTTCTGTAAAAATTAGAAAATGAATATTACTCAATGGTCGAATCCTACGACTGTTAAACCCTAAAGATGAAATCAACTTTTGATTACCTTTAGGTGTTCACTTCTCTCTTCTTCACGTAAGATCGCCAGGATTTGAGGAACTCCTAGTGTAGGTGCAAGAGCCTTCCCACAAATGAAGTTTGACCCAAACGTCAATTTCTTTTTGTGAGAGATCTATGAGCACAAAGACAAAATCAACTGTAATACTCAAAAATTATAAAGAGGGTTAAGTTGATTATTTCTTTACCTCCTTCATAATCCTTGGTGGGGTCATTAATCCCCAAATACATCCACATAGGATGTACTCGATCCTTAAGAGGACTAATGCGGTGTGTGAAAAAATCCTTCACCACGTGCCATCCGGTTAACCCCTCTTCCTTCAAGTCCTTGATGGCTTGAATATAGGGGGTGATCTAGTCGAGGTCATTCGGAGTCGAGTCCCAGGATGCACTCTTCTCTACAGACTTCCCTGTGAAGAAGGGACTATCCTCCTTAAACACCCTCTAGTAGAACCACCTCTTCTTTCATCCCGGCCATGACAACTAGGTGAATATCTGAATATACTCCCTCAACTTCCCATGGTGGTGCTTCAGATCGTAGCTGCTTGCGATTCTGTTGTGCTTGCTCATCCCGTAGTAGTACCGGAAGAGATCCAAATCTAAAAGAATTCCCAGATATGCTTCACACAGGTAGACGAATGCGCTCAGCATTGTGATGGAATTGGGAACCAAGTTCACCAATTCCACCCCAAAATGCTAGAGTACGACCATGAGGAAGGGGTGAACGAGCAATCAGAAGCAACATTCACAGTACGCTTGGAATACTAGAATCATGCCCTCTTCACCCAAAGGCCAATGCTGTCCCTTAGCATTGGTCCACTTCACATAAGCTCGCTTCGAGATCTTCTCGGCCACGACCAGGGATGTCATCTTCTCTATATCCGTCTCCGATTTCTCCCACTTGGAAATGGCTCCGGCCATCTTTCTCGAGTGAGCTTGATTTGGATTTGGAAAAGTTTGGAGAAGGATTGCGACTTGGTTAGTGGCGGAGAGAACAAGAGCTCAGGAGCAGTTGAAGCAATTGGGGAAAGTAAAAACCCTAAGTCACGCCCGCAGTAGAATTTTATAGTTGCGGGTCTGAATTAAATATCATGGGGACTCAACAGTTGCCATCCCTTTGAGAACCGCTCCAACGAACAGATCTGTGTAAAATTACCTTCTTGACAAAGTTAATTTTTGGTCAAATGAAATACTAGTCGAAAAATGCTATGCTTTCGACCACTATTCTACGACCTCCTTCCCAAATAAGTTATTTTCACTTGAAGTTGGGAGGCTAGATAACGAGGATATAATAATCCTCAATTAACTGTTTATCTATAATTGTTATTATAGGTAGCAATATTTTCATATTACTCATAAGCATACCCCCTTATTGTTCATAAGGGAGAAGCTTAACTGAGTGGTCATAAGCCTTTCTACGACCACCCTGTAATCGATGTAGCCTATAAACATGTAGGCCCAATCGATTAGGGACTCTTATACGTTGTGTTCAATACACAGAGCAGTGAGTATACATAGTCAATCTCTAGAATAATTGTACGTATTATGCCTCTGTCCTTGATGTAACTACCAGACGACATGGGGTGTAGTTTCCTCTAACAATAACTACCATCAACGTGTGCATTTTATTAGGCGTTGAGGCACCTCTTGGTATGGAGTAACTGTCACCCCTTCGTCCGCTATATAAGGGCTGAAGTCAATGCACAGAAAAAGGAGGATGATCGGGATTGGTCGCAAGAGATCATTGAGTCTTTGTCTGAGTGATTTCTTCCCGATTGTAACAAGCATACTGAATACAAGAAAACAGGAGTAGGGTTATTATTCTCCTAGGAGAAGGCCTGAACCTGTTTAAATCCCCATGTCTCTTTCTATGTGAATCTATCTTGTAGGAAGCCCCCCCAAATAATCATTCGTAATATCGATACTAGATGATCAATAACTTTCGTGCAATTTATATTTATAGAATTAAATTGCTTGCTTTGTCTCCTTAGGATTGCAATCATTGTCTTAGTCTTAGATTGTTGATGCACTTAGTCAAGACTAGTTGATTTAGGTTTTAATTGAGCAAAACCGATTTGATTTACAATTCTGCATAAAACTTGGTTTTAGCCAAAAGAATTTTTTAAACCGCCTATTCACCCCCCACTAGTCGGCCTCCTCGACCTTACAACCATGAGTCCACAACTTGCAGCCACAAATTTTTAGACTTGACAATCGGGCCTAAGCATCAACATTAAGCTAAGCAATACTGAACCTACTAGTAGTGTGGTTACTGCACTAGCAGGCATCAGTTCAGGTTGTTCAATAGCACGGCAGCATCGCATCAGCCATCAACACTATATGGATGTATCATTGTATATTCATGTCATGTATGCTCATTGCTCACACTTAAGTCTCAGTCATCTACCTCTACTAGTCTACAGACTACAAGTGCTTACAATTACAGAAGGCTTGATGCGAACAATCAAGGCGACAACACAAGATTCAATAATTCAAAGTCCATTAAATCAGTAACAAAAGTTTACTCATACTACACAATTGCAATTTCCAAACAATAACAAAAGCCACATCTTCATTCTTCAAGCATCAAACACATATATGAGATACTGCTAGAACTAATCAACTAGAGGTGGATGACCGGAGAATACCTTTGATGGGAATTGGCGGAGGCGGCCCACGGGAGTGCATCTATGCAAGCGGTTGAGCGGGAGGGGCGCCAGCGGTGCGGTGCTGTCGAACTCGGGGATGAAGGATCCCGGATTCTTTATGTTTCATACACTAGTCTAGGAATAGCTAGTGTACACGGTCAAACAAAAGTGATAGCAAAATTATATCACGTATTTATTAATTTATAATCAGAGTTTATTACAAATTTGAGCCCGAGGCCAAATGAAAAGAAACGGCGGAAAGAAAAATAAATAGGTAGGCCACACGATTCGCCACAGGCAATCGTTTGGGGCATAGCCTAGTCGTCCTGATCCTCATCGTCTTGATAATAATCTTCACCTAAATAATTTATTCAGCAAGAGTGAGCACAAACAACCGTGCTCGCAAGTTACACCCAATAACAGAATATAATGCATGCATGTGTAATCAAGTGAGGCTGATAGGGTTCATTTTGCTTAAAGCGGCATTTTTTGTTAAATACTTTTACTAAGTTCAAGGCAATTTTTAATCTATAACTAAAATCAAGTTTTGAATTGACAATTTTGTGGTGGATAACCTCCATATATGAATGATGAAGAATACCCCACTATCGCATGGCTAACCGCCCAATTTTACCACAAGGATTAACCATCCTAAAATTATTTGCTAAAACCATTTTAAAAACAAAACCAAATTCTAACTTGAGTGGCTTTGCTCAGCATGTCCATGACCGTGGACACGGCTATTCGAATAGTTTTACACTCTACAGAGGTTGTACAACTTTGCCCACAAGAGATAATCATCTCATAATGTCCGTCCGACACACTGATGTAGGTGTGCGACAAGTGATTACCACGAGGCCTTTACAATGCGTCATTCCAAAGTAGTCATGCCTGCTAAGGTTTCACTTCCTTTGGACTAACCATTTGCCAGAAGCCCCCTCTTGCGCCGCTAAGGTTTCACTTCCATTGGGCTAACCACCTGCTGGAAGC
Source organism: Phyllostachys edulis (assembly GCA_036346405.1). Lineage (NCBI taxonomy): Eukaryota > Viridiplantae > Streptophyta > Magnoliopsida > Poales > Poaceae > Phyllostachys > Phyllostachys edulis. The sequence continues at coordinate 18,069,551 of CM070568.1, forward strand.
CCCCTCTTATGCCAAGTTGGAATACTATCTAACCGACACCTACACATCAAAATGGCACAACTAACATTGGATCGTTGCAAATTATTTAGCCTAGCCTGTCCTATTCCAGACTTGTGGTAGTACGGTGGAGCTTTGCAAGATGCAACTCGAAGACCGGTCCTTAACTGACTTGGGCGACTTCCAAAATAACCCCTAGGCCTCAACCATTCCCGAATTGAGCCCGTGCATAAACCTGCACCCACCAACTATCCATTTTGCCCAAGTCCAAATCAGTTTTAAATTTTATTTCAGTTTTCAAAGAATTTGTAAACTTTCATGACACACCAATGTTATGGATACGTTTTAAACAACATTTGATTTTGGCTAAAAATTCCCAAATCAAATATTTCAAGTCTAAGCATGGCTAAGCATAATTTTCCCAAAATGTTCTAGTTCATACTATTGCATAAACTAGATTTTCATCTAAGGTAACAAGGTATGAATATTTCAATACCAACATTTGGCTATACAAATGTATTGGGATTAACTACAATTTAAAAACAGGAATTTAAATTACATTGAATAGAAATAAGCATGCAGTAATAATTTAAAATAGAATTTAAATAATTTAAAATACTGGGATTCAAATATGATCAAAAGTATAACTTGCATTGCTCAAATTCTTCTCCTTCAACTAACTTAGGTTCCTCGGAATCGTCGAAATCTATACGTGAAATTAAGCCAAATTCAAATAAACACAAATTAATTCAAATTAACTCCAAATTGAATAATTTTGGTTTAGTTGGTTGTATCTTGAATTTATATAAATTTGGAATTTTGAACCATCTAATTCAGAGTTCGTATGAAGGAGAACGAACTCCTGGAAGTTTAAATCTAAAGAAAATACCATAAAAAGGAATTCTAAAATTTTCGATTTATTTTTCTAAAGAAAATTCTCTTTATTGCGCATGCTGACGTCATCGCCCAAAAATCATTAACCGGCCGAATTATTTTCCTACGCGAAAATCCTATTCTATCACTAACATGTGGGCCCCATGGTCAATGAACCTGGTCCACGATGGTCAACTAGTCCATGGTGGACTTGGTTTGCGAACAAGAACGGTGGCGCATCTTGCGTCAAGCGCAAAAGGTCGACATGAGCGACCACGCAGTGCCGACACGGGGACTAAGGCGGAGTTGGCGTTAACGTTGCGCTAGCGTGGCGTACACGTGTGCATGCCACGTAGGCCCATGAGCTCACTGGCGCTTCACGCCACGGCAAGCTAAGGGGAGGTACGCAAAAGAGTGAGGGGGTTACAGTGATCTCAGGGCTTACCAAAACGGTGACGGAGCGTGACGAGATGGTCGGCGGCGAGTGAAAATGCGGCGGCGGTGCTAGGGCAAAACGGCGATGGCGCTCTGGTGGTCCTTGAGTCTTGATGGTGCATGCACGAGGTGGCCCATGATGAGGTGATGTCGATGCGATGGAGCGTCGTCGACGCCGAGGAATTCGACGGTGGAAGGAGCTTTGGGCTTTGAGCTTCAACTCCAAATTCCGGCGATCTCAGAGGGCTTTGAGCTGCGGGATTGGAGTGAGCGTGAAGAGGCGACGCTGGGGCTCCTATTTATATGACACGGGCGAGGCCAAGGCAGCGTAGGGTGCAAGAAGGTCCTCGCTGGGACAGAGGCGGAATTAGGAGGATTGATGGCGAGAGAAAGGAAAGCGATAGCCGAATCGGGTGCGGTGATGATGGGGTCTTAAAAATTCGGCGAGATTTTGGGCAATGCAATTGATTTGGTCAGGTTTTGGGAAGGTTCGGGATGGGCGTTAATGGCGGACTCGGACAAGACCACAACGGAGAAGAAAAGGAAAGGAGAGGGAAATAGATGACAGGCGGGCCCTAGTGGTAGAGAGAGGGAGAGGCGTGAGAGAGAAGTGCAGCTGATAGGCGGGCCTCGCGTGTAAGCGAGACAGAGAGAGGTGCGCGGGAGAAGCCGATCGAGCAGGCCACGTGCGTGTGAAAAGGAGATGGGCTGAGGAAGTTTCGTTCCGAAGGATTTTCTGATTTTTAAATTGATTTAGTGATTTTGATAATTCAATTAATTCGTTTTGGGCTTTAGAAAATAGCAAATAAAGACCAAAAAATTATGAGAAAATTCACAGAAATTCCTGAGTCATTTTGGACTTAAATAAAACATTTCCAACTTAAATTTGGTATTTAATTTTGCAGATAATTTATTTTGGTTTTGAAATAATAGAAAAAAGCTTTAAAATTTTCAAAAAATCCTGGAAAAATTAATTAAATTTTATTTTTAACTAGAAATTAAAATTTGGGCTATTACAAACCTACCCCCCTTAAAGGGAATCTCGACCCCGAGATTCAAACTTGGTTAGCAAAAATGTGGGGATACTCGGCTTTTAAATCTTTTTCTTACTCCCAGGCAGCTTCTTCTTCTGAATGATTACTCCACTGAACCTTGCATGAATGGATGACTTTGCTTCTGATGATACGCTCTGCCACATCGAGAATCTTGATTGGCTGCTCCACATAGGTGAGGTCCTCTTGAAGAACAATGCTCTCAAGCGGTGTTTGCTCCATTGGAACTCGAAGACACTTCTTTAGTTGTGACACATGGAAGACATCGTGAACTGTAGACAAGGATACTGGTAGCTCTAACTGGTAAGCTACTTCACCTCTTCTTGCCAAAATCTTATATGGTCCAACGAATCTGGGTGTGAGTTTTCCTTTAGTTCGGAATCTTCTTACTCCTCCGAGTGGAGTTACTCTGAGATAGACAAAATCTCCTATTTCAAAGGATACTTCTCTCTGATGGTTATCAGCATAACTTTTTTGTCAGGACTGAGCTACTTTCAAGCATTCTTTTATCGCTTTTACCTTACTTTCAGCTTCTTTAATCAATTCAGGTCCAAAGAACTGATGCTCTCCCACTTGATCCCAAAGGAGAGGGGTTCTACACTTTCTACCATAAAGTGCTTTAAATGAAGGCATCTACAAACTGGCTTGGTAATTGTTGTTATACGAGAATTCTACATAGGGGAGATTTTTGTCCCAACTTCTCCCATAATCTATAACACATGCTCGAAGTATGTCTTCTAGAATCTGATTTACACGTTCTGTCTAGCCATCTGTTTGAGGATGATATGTTGTGCTGAAGTTGAGTCTGGTCCCTAATGCCTCATACAGGCTCTGCCAACATCTTGACGTGAACTACGAATCTCTGTCAGACACTATCTTCTTGGGCACTCCATGCAGACAGACGATCCTGGCCATGTACAACTCTACTAATTTGCTACTTCTATAAGTGGTCTTGACTGGAATAAAGTGAGCCACTTTAGTCAACTGGTCAATTATCATCCAAATGGAGTCACATCCCTATTGGGTCCTAGGAAGTCCAGTGATGAAGTCCATACCAATCTCCTCCCATTTCCATTCGGGAATTGATAATGGTTGTAACAAACCAGCGGGTCTTTGATGTTCTGCCTTAACTCACTGGCATATATCACAGCGTGTAATAAACTCAGCGATTTCCTGCTTCATGCTCACCCACCAATACTTTTCTTTCAGATCCTAGTACATCTTGGTACTTCCGGGGTGAATGGAATAAGGTGATTCATGGGCTTCATTCAGAATCAACTACTTTGTTTCTTGATGATCAGGTACACAGATGTGGTTCCCAAAGCAAACTGTACCTTGCTCATCCTAAAAAAATCCTAGAGCTTTGCCTCTTCTCATGTTCCTATTGATTTCCTTGATATCCCCATCTTCTTTTTGAATCTCCCTGATTTGATTTTGAATGGTTGGTTGAACTTCTAGAGTGTTCACGACTTCACGTAGCCTTGGCTGATAATCTCCAAGTTCAAATGCTTCAATTCCTCATACAACTTTGGCTGATTCTCCTGAACCAACATAGTATTGCAATACTCTTTTCTACTCAGGGCATCTGTGTCGGGACCCAAAATTTCGGTTCGGGACCCTCTGTGTTTAATGCACTAGCCCAGGATCATACTAGTGCACACAGTGTCAACAAAGATGGCAATCGATCCATACAAGCGAATAATAACATAAACGATTAACTTTGATTAACAAATAATGGTTTTGACCTTAAGGTCGAGTTTACAACTATTGAGCCACGCAGGGCTAACATAGGAAATAAACGGCAGCGGAAACATAAACGGTAGTGGCACCCCATCGGTTCGCCACGAGCAACCGATCGATCAAGACCTCACGATCGAGCACCTTCGATGTACTCGTCCTCGATTCTTGGGTGAAGACTCCTCCTCTGCTTGATTCGTCAAAACAAGCGTGAGTACACACCGTACTCGCAAGCCACACCACGAGATGCAAAATATATATATGCCGGCTTTTTACAAAGGGAGGCATTCTGTGGCTCTTTTGCATAAATGCAACTTTTGCAATTGAATACAATTAATAGATTAAAGATAGGTAAAACAAATAGACAATAATAATTTTAACAAGTTATTTCACACCACACACACAGCCTAACAGGTTATTCACATAGCTAGATGATTTAATCACATAGCTCCCTTCCCACACGCTTTATGAAAATCTACCCCTAGTGTCAAATCCCGAGCATTGTCCATGATCATGACGCTATTCAATAGATTAAGTTACACTCTGCAGAGTTTGTACACTTTACCCACAAGATACAATTAGTGTAGCTAACACTAATCATAATAAAGCATTTCAGATACCTTATCCTACTATGCTAGGCCCGTCTCAAAACAGGCATGTGGTCGTACAGGAGCTCAGTTCAATGGAGCACATGGTGAGATCCTTAATTGACCAAGGCGAGACTTCCAGCTAACGAAACCACATAGACACACAGATTTTTAATATTCACACAAATTCACAGTCCACCCCTTTCACACAAGATCCACCCTTGCCTCACCCAAAACCTTTTACCACCCCTTGTTGATTCAAGTGCAACATATGCCATAAAGACACATAGTACACACAGTTTGTTCACACATTTTCATATTCACTTAGTCAATTTATAACAGCAGTATACATGACAAGTGAGTCGTGGCATGGCTAAGCAATCTAATACGCAACTAACCAACCCACGTTGGTGCTACAATATTTACCAACTAATTATCAACTAGGGTGACAAGGAATCAAGGCTTAACAATTACACAAGGAGGCATATCAATTTGGAATTAACTATCGCACCCAAAAGCTTTTAAATAAATACTTGAATTAAGATGCATAATTTGAATTAAAATACTTTTATAAAACTGGGAAGCAAAATGGTCAAGGGCATAGCTTGCCTTGAAAAGGATCTAGGAATTGATCTTGGTCTTGGAAAGGTCCTTCTTCTTCAACTCTTCCAAAGAAATAAGTCTACTACGCAAACCGACACAAACAAACAAAACTAAATAAAAACCAGAAGCAAATAACTCCAATAAAATAATTAAAAATCTCCAATAGATAGATCTGGATTTTAGACTAATTTAGAAATTTGAATGGATGGATTTGGAGTTAGGATTCAATTATTATGAATTTTACAAATTTTAACCTAAATTTGGAAATTAAATAAATTCTAAATTCTAAAACTAAACTGAACTCCAAATTACATAATTATATGTTATTTAATTAGACAATAATTTTCTAAGATTTTAGCAATTTAAATCATCCAATTTGGATTTGGGATTCAAAAGATATGAATTTTACAAGTTTTAACCTATCTCTTGAATTTTAAATGAATTTCTAAATTTAAACAAAAGTCAAATTTAACAAAATTTTGATTTGATTAGCTAGACCTTAATTTTATATGAATTTAGAAATTTGAAACACCCAATTTGGAGTTTGGATGCAAAAGTTATGAATTTTAAAAATTTAAACCTAAATCATTATTTAACAATTTCCTAATTATTTTTCTAAAGGAAATTCTAATTATTGCGCAAGGTGACGTCGTGAAGGATTTCGGAATTAAAAGAATTAAAATAAAATCGACATGTGGGACCCACATGTTAGTGACCTGACTCTTGCGGACCGAGTCCACCGAGTCGGTTGGTTGGCGTGGCGCACTGCAGCTGGCGCCGACGCTGGCGCCCACGCTGGCCGACACGCATGCGCCACGGAGGCGTAAACGCCGAGGTGGAGGGTGACGTGTACTGTGGCCTGACGGAACCAAAGGCACGGCGAACCGGCGGCGTTTCACCGGCGCGGTGGTACGGAGGTAGGTAGCCAGTCTGCGAACCTCTGGTGCGCCCGGGTGGTCGAGACAACCGAAGGCCGGGCGAGGCTTTGGCGGAGGCGAAGGTACGGGCTCGACGGCGACGGCGTTAGAGGGCTCCTCCGACAAACGAAGGTGTCCTCGGTTCCCTTGCTCGTCGCGATGCCGACGGTGTAGGCGATGTGGCTCGGCGCTTTGGGTGCGACGGATTGCTCGTCGAGCAAGCGGCGGCGAGGTTAGGTCTCCAAGCTTCTACTGCGCTCAAGGGCTCGGGAGGAGGTGTGGGTTGGGGTTCTGGAAAGGGGCAAAGGCGGCAGGGGTGGCTTTGTAGGGGCGGGAGCTCGAGGCGCGGCGACGTGGAGGTCGTGGTGGCGGTTGGGCGTCGTGGCGAATCGCCGGGACGAGGAGGTCGGGGGATGTGGCGGTGTGGTCGTGGGCGCGTGCGCACGCGTCGGAGGACGCGAGCGGTTAGGCGCTTCGTTGAAGGCTTCGCCGTGAGCTTCCATGGCGGTTCTTGTGGCGTCGCGTGCTTTCATGAGATGAAAGCGGCGAGGAAGACGGCTCGACAAGGCGGGCCCACTGGCAATGAGTGACGGCATGGACACAGACTGCTGGTGGGCAAGCGAGGCGATAATGGGCATGAGCGGCCTCATGAGAAAGAGAGTTGGGCCGAGAAGATTCGGCCCAAACACTAATGAGAGATTAAGATAGCTTTTTCTTTTTAAGAAAATACTAAAAAATCCAAATAAGTAATAGAAATTAGCAAATGAACTTGGAAAAATTCTAGAAAATATATCCAAGCTCATAGAATCCAAATAAAATAGTTTTGACTATTGTTCAAGTTGGAATTATTCATATTAAATTGTTTTGTCACTAAAGTCCAAGTTTAAGCTTTTGAACTAAATTCAAATAAATCCAAATGGTGAATTTTCTCTCTACCAACTATTTAAATTATTTTTAAAGCTCTAAAAAAAATTGGGATGTTACAATCTGCCACTACATTTGTGTGAGTACCCCGGTTTATTAGGCTTGTAATACTTAGTCATCCATTGACCCTAGCATTACAAACGAAATAACCCGTGTCTTCGAGATATGTATACTTCCCAGAATGCAGTATACACACCCCTTTACAAAATCATGCATCAATTCCATTCAAAACATAGAACCAAGCACGACTAGGATAAAAGACATACATAATATAGAGAGTTATTACAAAAGGGGCCGACCGGCCAAATACAACTAAGAAAGATAAACACAGCGAAAGCAAAAGCCATAAGATGGCGATAAACAAAAGAGAGCCACAAGGTTTGCCTTTAACCCACAAGGCAACCAACCATGTCGCCTAGCTAGACTCCCAACCGTAGCACATCTCACAAAAGTAAAGCCCTTTGGGCCCTACCTCCTCTGCAACAAAGTTATTAAGCAAAGCAAATGAGTACAAAAATGTACTCGCAAGACTGACGTGTAGTATAACAGAACTATAGTTTAACTACATGCAAGCTTTATTTAAGTGGATGAAGCTTTGGACTTATTTTAGCATAAAGCAAGTTTTCATTGCAATATTTAAATAGATTCCAAAGCAGTTTTGCAATTCATTTTTAATTTGCAAGTAACAACGAGACAAGTAATATAATAACAATAGATAGATGACAACAACAATCCTGGAAGTGACTAACCCAATAGCCACCACAATAGTATGAACATCCATTCATACCAACCCATCAAGTTTTAATTAAATGTTGTAGTCTAGTTCTTGCACGACCTTACCAAGCATGTCCATAACCTAGGGCGAGGCTATTCGAATAGTTTTAACCTGCAGGTGTACCAATGTACCCACACGTCCGATCGCCTTTTAAGCAAGCTATTTAGCACACTTCCTTTGGTATGCCTACACGGCTAAGTCCTCTGAGGCATTTCCAATGAATGATGCTAATTAAGAGTCGCGACAACCCTAAGGTAGGAGACACCGGTCCAAATAAAACAATCATGTGCTCTTTCCCTTATAAAACAGTTTTTACTCATCTGCGACCCACAATTAACACCTCCCAAAGTACTTAGCCAAGAGGGGTTCCCAATACCCTCGTGTGGTTAGCACGCATAAGCGCTTGGCTTAGTGACACAAGTAACTCGGTCCTTGGGGACTTAGGCACCATTCCATTCACACCCAACATATCACACCAACATCCATTGTGCCCAAGTCAATAACAATTTTTGTTTTCATTTTTGTTTATTTACAAAGTAATGAAGCACAAGATGGACATAATGGAATAATAATTTTAGTGTGATCAAGGTCATCGACATAATGTCGACAACCGCCCATTTCTACCGTTATCTAAGCATTTCTAAGCATTATCAACGCAAACTACTAAGTGATAAGAGTCCATCCATCAAACTCTACATCACAGCAAGATAATCCTAGGCTTAGTAGTAGAGAATGAACATTTACCTACAGGATATGCATCTATAGGCTCAACTAATCGATATGTTAACACAAATTAGTATGCATACATACAAGTGAATCAAAGTATTAAACTTTAAAGTAATGGGACAATAATGGGGTATGATCAAACTGCTTGCCTTGCTGGTTATGCTCAGTTTGCTGCAGAGTTTCGCTCACGGGATCAACACACTCGTCGACACCTAATCGAAAAGGCGAAAAGAATCGATAAGAACGACGAAAACCAAGAAGACAGCACAGCAAACAAGCTCCAAATGCTCTAAAATTTCTACAGCAGCTAGAGCATGATTTTTAGAGAATTTAACAATAAGAACCAATTGATTTGGATTCTCAATGCAAAAGATATGAGCAAAACAATTCTGCTCAGCCTCTAAAAATGCAAACTGCTACTATTCACATAATTAATTTGTTTAGCAACAATTTCTAGAAAGGTGGTGCAACTGAAATTTTTACAGTAAAACAAGCACCTCATAAGATGAACAACCCAATAGGATTCATCTCATTTGGAGCTATGATGCATGTTTTATGATTTTTCAAAGATATGAAAATGAGCACAACTAAATGCACCCACAATACTTTTGAAAATAGTGACATGCCTAAATCCTATTCTAACATTTAGTTCACTATCATAAGAAGCCAACAAAGTTGGATTCACTCAAAAATAAACTACAGAGAAATACTTATGCATTTTACAAGTTTGGAGCAATATTTAAAGTTAATTTTGAAACCTATTTAACAAATCACTTTTCTGGAGCTGAACTCAACTTACAACCATTTTTAGATTAAATTTTAGTTCAAACCAGAGCTACCAAAATTTGAATCACCTAAAAAGGAGCTAAGATGAATTAGTTATGCATTTTTGAAGTTCAATACCTTTTTCAGTTCACAAATAAGAGCTCTCGGAAAATTCTAAAAACCAAAATGAAGGGGGGAGGACATGAGCCGTTGATCGTGGATCGGACGGCTCAAGACCTCCAGGTGAAAATGCGCACACGCGCCTGCGCAGGTCCAGAGAACATGGGCCGTTGATCTTGGATCCAACGGTCCATGTCCTACCAAAGAACGCCGAAAGGAAGGAGGTCGTGGTGGTTGATGATGCTTGCATCCAACGGACCAAAACCAACGAGGGAGGACCGAGACGGTCCAGATCTAGCGAGGGAGGACCTGAGTGGCTGAGATCTTCTAAAGGAAGATCTAAACGATCAAGATCTCTCCAAGGAAGATCTACACGGTCAAGACCTCTCGAGGGAGGACCTGGCGGTCTAGATTTTCCAAGGGAGGACTTCAATGGTCTAGATTGTCCGAGGGAGGACCTAAACGACGCAGATCAACTCGGGGAGGTCCTACACGGTGAGAACTTACGAGGGAGGTCCTACGCGGAGAAGATCTACACAGGGAGGAGGTCCGGGACTGCCCAGACAAAAGGAGAGGTCTTGGACGGTTCAGATCCACTCGTGGGTGGTCCTGAACGGCCAAGATCTGGAAAGGGGAGGTCCTGGGGGTGGTCCTTAGGCAAGGAGGTCCCAGAGGGCTGCGTGCGCGTGGGAAGACCAGGCGCGCGGGCCTTAAATACGCGACAAGGGACGGATCAAGGCATTAATGGCCAGCCCACTGATTACCCATGATCAGCAATGATTGACGCATTTAAGGGGGAGGATCTTTGTCCTTAAACGACAACAGCGCCGCTGTTTCGTCCGACAAAAATCCCGAGCGTGTTCCACGGCTTGTTGCCGGCGATGAGGACCTCACCGGCACAAACCAAGGGTACCATTGGGACCGCAATAGCTATGCGCACCCAATGGACCCACTCTCAACGGCGGCGGCGGCCTAGAACGCCGACGAGCCGGAGAGGAACAAGATGACCAACACGGCCAAAAGACAAAAAGTTAAAGTAAAGCTCCGCAACAACATACAAGCGGGTGCCCAGCTCTAAAGGACTACCAGGAGGTTACCTGGAGGTCCTGAAGGTGCCGGGGAGGTTGGAGGAGAGGAGGACCGGTGATGGTGAAGACAATGAGCTCCACGGCCAAAAAGCTCCAAGTCCACCTTAGCCCGTTCCTGAGGAGGTCAACCCAAGCTCAAGTTAGGATTTAAAACTCCAGGAGGTTAGAGGAGCAAAAATGGAGCAGAGGTCGAGTGAGGGAGCCACTGGAGTACTCAATGCACTGAGGAGCTCCAAGGGCATCAATGGCGATTTGGGGGGAGGTCTATGGAGGAAGAGCTCAGCCAAGCACAGTGGCAAGGCAATGCTCAATGGTGTGTAAAGGAAGCCAAGGGGAGGTACCAAGGAGGTCTTATAGCCAGGGAAATAGAGGTCATGAGCCAAAGGTTAAGCTCATGGTGAGCTTAGCCCATGGCGCGGTCCATGGCTTGGACAGGACGTGGAGGTGACAGAGGGGTGTAGGCTAGGGCATGGCCTAGGGGGCGGAAAGACTGACACGCATTTAATGCTGGCCGGCACAGAGCCGTTGGGACAAGACCGGACCTGCACACCTACTGCCATGGCTCACGCACGCGTGACAGAGGTAGGAGAAGAACATGACCCTATAACAACAGTTGGATCAAAACAGGGGGAGGTCACAGCCCTAGATCTAAAACGGTAAGTTATAAGTGGAAAGGGAGGAGGTCGTGACCACCAGATCGGGACTGGGGAGGTCCTGACCTTTAGATCGACATCGCGCGGAGGCGCAAAGGAATTGGGAGGTCACAACCGTAGGATTTTCATCGCACGGTTGCGAAATGATAAGGGGAGGTCATGCGCTGAAGGGATAGGAGGTCCTGAGCTGGTGCGCATGACACAAGGGAGGTCAGGGCCGTTGGATTTGCATCCAATGGTTCTGATCAAATGAGGGAGGTCATAGCCATTGCGCATTGCGCGATGGGAGGTCGTGGCGGTTGGATTTTAATCCAACGGCACACAATGACGAGGGGAGGTCATGGGCGTTGCGCATGACACAAGGGAGGTCGTGGCCGTGAGATATTGATCTAACGGCTACGAGATGATAAAGGAGGTCATGGTGGTTGGATTTTGATCCAACGGGCACGACCTGAGGTGCGGGAGGGAGGTTTGATGCGCACGATGCAAAGGGGAGGTCGTGGTCGTGCATTTTAATCCAACGGCGCACAACACACCGCGAGGGGAGGACTAGGGCGCTTGTTAACGAGGGGGGGGGGTCATGGGCTGTTGGATCTAATCCAACGCCGCAAGACCTCACGAGGTGGGAGGACCTCGCGGTGTTGGACCGTGGTGGAGGTCGTGGCGGTTGGATTTTAATCCAACGGCTACGACCTCACGCAGGTGGGAAAGGAGGTTTGGGCTGAGCTGGTTGCAGCGGAGGTCGTGACCATCGAATTTTGATCCAACGGTTACGACCTCACGTGGGTGGAAAGGAGGTCTGCTGAGCCAGAGTGGGTTGGGTTCAACCCATTTGGAATGTGGCTCAAGCCCAAGGGACAGTGCAGTCCATTAAGTTTGAAATGAAAAGCTGAGATTTTGAGGATTTAATTGAGATAGCAAACCAATCTCCAAAATTTATGAAATTTTAACTGGAGCTTGCTGACTTTAGGATTAACCTTTCATAAAATTTCCAGAGGTTTTTGTGCACTGCATTTTTCTCCAAAAATTCATCAAGGTTGTTCTAGGGTTTGATTTACCTCCAAAAATTATCAAACAAGTTTCAAAACTTATGATATTTTTTAGAGGGGTCCCACCACATTTCTAGGACCAAGGAAAATTATTTCCAATGTTTTGGCACAAGATTTGTGATAAGTGGAAAATGAGTTTGACTTTTGTCAACAAGAGCTTTGTGTTTTTGGAGTCCACCACTCTTGAACAAGAATTATAGGTGAGTTCAAGAGTTTCAAGATGTGAGAAAAAGTTTTAATTTCTACACATTTAATTACATTTGAAACAAACACATGTTTATACATTTGGGATGTTACAATTTGCTTTGCCCGATTGATAATGAATTCCAAGGTCATAATCTTTTATCAGTTCCAACCATCTCCTTTGTCTGAGATTGAGTTATGACTAGGTAAAGATATACTTCAGGCTGTTGTGATCCGTGAAAATCTCATAGCGGTTACCAATGAGATAATGCCACCGGATTTTCAAAGTATGCACAATTGCAGCTAACTCCAGGTCATGAGTCAGATAGTTTCCTTCATGTGGCCTCAACTAATGAGATGCATAAGCTACGACTTTACCTTCCTGCATCAGTACTTGTTTAATGGTGTGACCACTCATACTAGGAATCCAAGACTTACTAAAGAGATGGGGTATATTGATGATTTGGTCTAACCATTAGGATTGTGGAATCCGATAGATTTATTTGGGTAATTCAGAGTAAAGTATCTCAATGGATTTGTTTACCCTTTAGTGATGATTATGTTAAGGATGTGTTTGAGCGATGACTTGGAGGATATTAGTCTAGTAATTTTCATAAGCTGGCTACTTGATGTTTATACTTGATTGCTAGATTGAAACATGTATATCAGATTGGATGGACGTTGAGGTAGTACCTTGTGAAACCCGGTGATTAAATGAGATGATGTTATTAAATCTGTAGTTAAACTCTGAGTATAAAGTGGAATGTTGACTCTGTGTTATAAATGGATATGTGACTGTAAATAGCAGTAGGACTCTATTTGCTTACGTGGTAAATACAACTGTCAATTATTAATGATAATTGAAGTGGGTGTTGAGCAACACTTATGGTTGAATGGGTGAATGCATAAGTGGTCTCGAATAGTGTGCCTTGCAAAATTGTTATTTGATAGCAAGATTTTGATAAAAGATGGTTGTTTCAACCTTATGCTTTGTGTCTCCTTGGGAGAGGTTTACGATGGGATAGTAGGCTATGAGGATTCTAGTTAATAGTGTATTATCTCATTGTTAGTGTGATTGTTAGTAAGGGATTATGAAGATGATATTGAATGTTTTGTATAAAGGGATTGGGTTGCTCGCCTGATATTGATTAAATAAAAATGCTTCTAGTTTCGCATTTGTGATCTTTCAGACCTCGTGTTAATGTGGTAGTTGAAAGTGTTTTGAGCAAAGTGACGTGCTGAGAGGTTTTATTAGTTCCTAAGTGGTTTATGTGTTGTGGTCTTGAAATCTCTTCTTGTTGGAGTTGGCATGGTGATGCTGTAACCAACGGAAGTCGTTTTCTTTGTTAAAGTAAAGAGTGAAGTAGAAGTATTCGAGATTGAAGTCAAGTTTTGTAACTTGCGCTTTATCGATTCTTGCCTAAACTTTCTGCTTTTGCCGTGAGTTTCCTAATCCCAAAAGCAAGTGTTTTATGCTCGCTTGAGGTTTGATATTCTCTGCCAGGGACGTGTGCCCTCATCTATGATCTCATCTTTGTTTTTCCGGATCATTGCTATTTGATTAATTCTCTTGATCTGGTAATTACTGTAAGTAGTAATATTTTCCGTTGTGCTGAAATTTATTTCTATTTGCCTCTTCTTCTAAGAAAGGAGTTAACCGAACTGTATTGCAAAGTCTTTTCGGATGTGTTTTGGCTACTGGATAGAGGTGGTCTAGTAGATGTTTTTGTGAACCTTTAGGTGTCAGGTTGTTGGAGAGGCATTGAGTAATAAATCGATTAATTACAATAATCCTTGGAGAGGATTTGATTTAATTAGAGTGCTTGACTGTGGAGCTAACAGATTTCGTTGTCGCAACTAGTAGGGCCTATAGCGAGATACGGTCCAAGATCTTGTGTTCATTTTGACAGAACACTAGAATTAGCAAGTATGGAAATCTTGGTCAGTTTTTAGAGTATCGCATTTGGGTACTCGGTAAGATTGTGTAGAAGAAGTATGATGTTGTAGTTTAATGAGAGTAGCAGTGTACAAAGATCTAATAGTCGTGTTAATTAATGGGATAGCAGGGATTGTTGAGATATTGTCAAGTATGACTCGGCCCCAGTGAGTAACCCTATGGGAGTTAGATTATCTCTAAGGATAACTTTGTCAATAAAATATTTATTTATTGATATTAGTGATTGAGTATGTTTGAATCTTGATCAATCAGTTAAAGTATTGTGAATGGGTATGTCGTGGTCGTGTAGTGAATTTGATTGGTGTGTGGGTTAGAGAAGATCTAAGATTGGTGAAATAAATCGCTTTAGGATTCTTCGGATTATTGAGGATCGTTGATATTAATAACCGAGGTTATTGTTGAGTCAGTGATATGTTAGTGTTTAATTTGAGGAGTTCTTACCAAGTATAATGGAAATTCAAGTAAGAGTCTTGGAGGTTAATTTTTGGGCTTTGCATTTTTATATACTAGAACTTTGATCGCCAAAGGATAATTTGTAGAAGAAGTAGAATAAGGGTGGATTTGAACAAAGGGATATTCATTGATAGAACTCTTTTGATAAAGTACATGAGAATGTGTGATGTGAATTCCAAGTTGTTCATTCTTATAGGATTGAGGTGACGTGATTACATGTGAAGATCCATTTTGGGAAGCATTTGGAAGTCATATGTCAAAGTAATTCCATTAGTATAGGAGTTGGATAGAGTATGTTTTTGTGGAAGTCATTAGAGCCTCTCTACAAAAGGTGTGGATGGTGAATTCGGTTTGAGCATAGCGTTGAGGTTGCAAATTTGAGAGAAATTTTATTCCTAAAAGAGAAATTGAGAAAAGAATGTTTCCTCGAGTAGTGAAACACTCTCTTGATTCTTGTTTGAGCTATGTGTTTCTGATGGATGTCTTTCGTAAATTGAGTTTGACTTTATGATTGGCATGTGTGGTTCTTATCAGTTTAGAAAGAATAAAGGAAAATGATTGTTATGGTCATTCGAGTGATCTCGCAGTTGGCTTATGTGGTGTTTTTCTCCAATTGCCTACTTAGAAAGTGGAAAAAATTTCATGATGAATCTTTTGATTTTGGATTGGAGTCTTTTGGAGGGAAGTTGGTTATGAGTGGTTTGCATTGTGAATTCTTTATCTTCAGTTGGGTTCTGATTATAAACAGTTTGTTTAAAACAAGTTCGTTCGTGTGTCCCTGGTTAAAGGAGATGCTCGTTGTTAAGATAAATAGGTCGATTGAGAGTTGGAACCAGAGTTCCATGTATTACGTGCAGAGTGTCTGGATTGGTACCACAGGGAAGATTAACCCAAGGTACATTGGTTTGATTTTGGAAGCTAGCATTTCACTAGGACCGTGTAAAGTCCATGTGCGGGGTACAAAACGTTTTGTATGACCTGGTGTCGAGAGAGTATTTGAGAGTCTGGAGTGTGGGATTTCGTTAGAGACGATGAACCACAAGTAAAACCTTACGTTCGAGTTCTATCCGTTGAGTGAACCTGATAAGATCAAGACGAGCGTTGTGGTGTAATATGTTGGAATCCATCAAAGTGATGTGGTCTCATAAGTCCGAGAGGGAAGCGACTTGGGAGTTGGAGTCTTGCACGCACGAGCTATATTCAGAATTTTTCGCTTCAGGTATGTGTTAGTTGCGACTAATTTATGTTGTGGTTGTTCTTTTCGAGTAGATCGGTGAGTAGAATTCGGGGTCGAATTCTGTTTAAGGGGAATAGAATGTTATATCCCATTTAATTAATAAATAATTGAGGGATTAGAAGAGGTATTTAAGAGTGAAATTTCAGAATTTAGTGAGTTGAGGAGAGTAGTGGGCATGCCCATAGCCCAAGTGGGGAGCCCAACTTAAGAGGAGGGAGACAAAACCCTAGCATCGCTACAGGACCTCCGCCAGCACAGAAAGCACAGCCGCACTGTAGTAGCAACCGAGGTATCAGTAGCAATCTTCCCGTCTTCGCTATGCCACGAGGAGAAAGGAAGGAGAGGAAGGAAGAAGAAGAAAGGAAGAGAAGGGAGAAGAGAAGGGGAAGTGGAATCATGTGCTAGTTCATCATCTTTCTGTGTTCTTCAAGGGTAACGAAGAGTCTCCCTCACTGTATGTTTTGTATTAGACGCGATTATGATTTCGTTTAGTGGATCGATTATCTACTACTGCTAGACCGTGTTCTATCTAGAAACTTGAGCGGCTGTTTTCGGTCATCTATAATCCAAATCTGTGGAGATAGTTGGGAATTGTTCTTAGCTTTTCGTAGCCGCCAAGAACACCCAATTCCGAATTACGGTCTTCGAGATATGAATTTTATAGCGAGACTGTCCTGCCAATCTGTCGGTATCCTGACAGCTGTTAGTAATCTGAATTAGGCCATTAGTTAAAGAATAAATTAGAGGATATTGATATAACTAAAAATGTAGGTAATTTCCATAGCTTTCCAGAAAGCTAAAGAACGCAAGATTTGGACACTCGTAGCAAAAGTTATGGTGATTTTAGCGTACTGTCCAGAGAACTCGACGTGAAATTGATGTCTTTTAATTTGGCTTGGTAGGGGTATTAGATAGCCGATTCAGAAGGGCCCCTCAACTAGGTTTAGTTGGGGAACTTAATTACCTTTCCAGAAAGTCCTAGATCACCTTATTTGGACCCCTGTAGTGAAAGTTATAGATTTTAGAAGTTGGTTGTCCACAGAGGGGACATATCGATTGTTAGGAGTTGGAAGTTTGGAAGGCGTTTGAGAGTTTAGCAAATTCGTTTGTGCTATTAAATATATCTTTGGTCCAGTATGTTTGTCTTAGCTTGGGTTATAATTATATTCAGGTGGGGGAGTGGTCCCAGGGGCAGCGTCCTTCTCGCGTCCACCGTTTCTGCACAGTTGAGACAAGTATCCTGATTGTAGCATAAGTACGATTGTTTGATGTGATTGCTTGTGTTTTACTCATACTAGCCATGCATGGATGATTGTGTGATGAGTATGAATAAAGCTTGGTGAATGCATGTTTATGGCTAAAGATTACCTTTGTATGTTGTTAATGCCTTACATGTTATTTGAGATCTGAGATTTTGGTATGTACTTGTTGATTCATATGTATGAAAGATAGAGTCATAGTACATATACATATTGGAAGCATACCTGAGACTTGGTCACGTGGTGACCAAGTATATACAGTTGAGGTCCCCGTCATGTAAATGACGGGCTTGTGGTCTCCACATTCGTGGAATGTGGGCATTGAATAGAGGTCCCCATCATGAAGATGATGGGCAATGGTCCCTATACTCATGGAGTATAGGCTCTTGGTCCCTGCGCCAGAGGGCACAGGCAAGGGTATACATCGACGGTTGTATACCCCGTATTACCGGTAAAATGCGAAAAGAGATAAAGATAAAATGATGCATTGCATGTTCGCATTACATAAGCATGAGAGTTGTCTTAGTGTAATGTTTCTTACGGTATGATGATGCTATAACTGTGAGTTATTCTTTCTTTATTGATACTTGCTGAGTCTTTGGGCTCACTCTTGCTTTGCTGTGTTTTTAGGTACCACTTGCAAGAACGACATACATGGGAGGGAGTAGGGTTGCTTGGATGCACTCGCTACCACACACTTTAAATGCTGAATATCATTTAGATCATACTCTAATAGTAGCAAACTGTTGAGGATTAATTCATGGCTATGGTTGAATGTTTTGGAATATTTGTAATAATGAGAGTAGTAAATTTTGATCATGCTTGATAATGCTTAAGCTGAGTAGATTATCTTGAATGCTTGAATGTATTTTGAATGTTAAGATATGGATTGGGTTATATGCAAATGTTGGAGCCTCCAGTATACTTAGTTATGCAAAGGAGGTTCTGTCGAAATTTAGAACTATGCCCTGTGTTTAAATTGTTTTTAAATTTAATTTAGTAGCATTCTAGGCTTTTGTTTGCCTGGGGTGTTACAAATGGTTGGTTCAACAACAATAGGGAACCTACCTGGTCGAGTCGAAGGAATGGGGCAGTCGTCTTTGCTGAAGGAAATTGCGATGTCCGACCACTTCGATTGCTTGATAATGTTCGGAGATTCGACGAGGTTGACCTCCCGCTCCATGGCTTTCAGATG
The DNA here is from genome assembly GCA_036346405.1 of Phyllostachys edulis. Lineage (NCBI taxonomy): Eukaryota > Viridiplantae > Streptophyta > Magnoliopsida > Poales > Poaceae > Phyllostachys > Phyllostachys edulis. The sequence goes on from CM070568.1 coordinate 18,088,136, forward strand.
ACGTTTGGATTCGTATGAAGAAGATCCTCCAAAAATCATGTTGACTGTATGTTGGGGATCCTGGTACTCCATCTCTTCGTCGCCATCCTTGTCCTTTTTGGAGCTCGTTTCTTCGGGTTCTTGTATTACGGGAAATGGCCCTTCACCTGCAAAATAATCCTCTAGTTTCTTTTGCCAGATTCGACAGGTGCGTAGATCGTGCCACGTCACCGTGAAGTGGGCACCACTTCTTCTTTTACGAATCCCTCGTAGAGCTTTAAATCTTGCCCCGACCGGTATAGTCCTTCTTACCCTTCATGAATTTATCAGGAATGGCTAGGACCTCCTTGTCGTCGGGCCTGCGGTTCTTCTTCTTCTTGAGAGACTTCTTATTCTTTTTCTCGGGTTTGTCCAGGCCGGGCTGAGGAATCTTGTCTTTTCGATCAATGGCTTCGCACCACTTGATTGCTTCGCTAGCGGTGGCATACTTGTCGGCCATGTCAAAAAGCTCAACGGTTGTTCTTGGAGAGTTCATTGCTATGTCCTCCGTAAACCGCCGATTTCTCAGACCTGTTTTAAAAGCCTGAATAACAGATGACTCTGCGACCTTGGGTATAGAGTTGCGAACCTGGCTGAACCTCTTGATGTATTGACGTAGAGTCTCATCAGAGCCCTGCCGGATTTGGTGGAGATCATCCTCCTTCCTGTATGCGGTCGACGCACTCGAAATTTACAATTAGAAGGTCACAGAGTTGCTCCCAAGTATAGATCGATCCGACAGTTGGTTCAATGACCATGACCAAGGCGACCCTTGAGCACGGTGGGTAGATAGTTGGCCATCACATTTTTATCGCCTCAAACAGCTCTGATGGCGGTGGTATAGATTTGGAGAAATTCCAATGGATTTTGAGTTCCATTAAACTTGTCCAGATTGGCCGGTCGGAACCGATTAGGCCAACGCACAGCTTGGAGCCCTGCAGAGAAGGCTCGACAACCTATGATTGATTCATGGCGCCTTCTCGGGAGGTCTTTGGGTTAATGTCGGTTGGAGACCGGTTCCTAAGATTGGAACGCTGGAACTCCGGTGTGCCGATCCGGTCGTAGACATTGGTATGATGTCTCCGACCGCCTACTTGATTCAGACGATGACGAAGATCGTCAGGTCCAAGAGATGGTTCTTCTCGACGTGGTAGGGGAGTGGCTTCATGAAATAACCTTCTCCTCTCGTGACTCCTTGGTCAGAATCGTCGAGGAGGCCTTGGTATCGACTGTTCCCGATCATGACCATGCTGTCCCCTGCTGAGGGAGGAACATTGGGATGAAGTCATGGTTTGACTCCCTGAAACCCTTTGTTCCCGATACGCTTCCGTGCGCTGCATGGTCTGTTGGAAAATTTCGGATACTTGACCTACAAGCTGTACAAAACCTGGAGTTCCCGCTAAAGCAGAATCAGAATTATTTAACATATCTTGAACACATCGTAAGTTTTGTACAGTTATCGAAGGTTTCGGAAGGTTCAGACTGGTCGTAGGTGTACGCAGACCTGAACCCTCCCCGGACCCTCGGATTTGATCTGCCCTATCAACTACTCTAGGTGGGGCAATGCCAGGCGAATTAGTTGATGGACGTCGATCAGTTCCGTGGACTCCGGAAGTTGGTGCCTGACGGTTCGGATCATCTCTAACAACACGTGATGGTGTGGTAGAGAACGTAGGACCGTGCAGGGTATCTTGATTTTCATCTCCGATCGCGTTGACCTCGTGTCTCCAGCACCGATCTTCCGATGAGCTTCCATCATAACTAATGGAGAGCTTCTCAGTGTCTCTTCCAGGAGTCTCCACGACGGAGAGCGGTCGGAAATGAGCACCTCCTGAGGTCTCCTCAGCCTGATCCGGCGAACTGCCGATCGTATGCTGAGCGTGATCATCCCCACATGGCCTACAACCAGTGGAGGCTTTATCGACACCGTTACTAGATGTCGGTTGACTCCTGGAATTGCCAGAAGCCGTAGAAGAATATCTTTCAGCCATGATTTCATCGAGGGTATAGAGATTCTCGAGTGGGGGTACTGAAATTTCTTCACCTGTTTTGCCGGTCAGAATGACCGGGCTTGAAGAGATCCCTTGACATTTCGAGTTGATCGGAATGGCTGGTTCCTATGATTGCGCCACTGGTAATGGTGGCGCATCCTCATCCATCCGGTCGATTTCGCTATCGTCGGTGACGTACGAGCCAGCGGAGGAGGATGAGGAGGATGATCTGCCATTTTCCTCCATGGCACGAATGCATCCTTCCATATCGAGGTTGGCGTAGTCCGCCAGTCGAACCAATTCTCCTCATTCCAAACTCCGGGCATATTCGCATTAGCGATTGCAGGAACTTGGGTGAGGATTTGTATGAGCGAAGAGTTTTCTTCAGGGAACTTACGTCTTCTTCCCCACGGACGGTGCCAGCTGTCGACGATTGAATCGCCGATCTTATGAAAATAAAAAGAGAAAAATGACGTGGAGTATCCTGGAAGAGAATGGGGGCTGCTCTTTATTAATATGAACTGGGATTACAAGACTTGACTGGGGACTATCTCCAATTACACTGAATGTATTGAATACTACTGCTTTGGCTTCTGTGTTGCCTTCTGTTGTTCGCTGTTGTGTGTGCGTGTCTCCTCGTCTTCTGCGTTCCATCATTAAATAACTCCCGAAGGGGCGGCAGTTACTCCTGGAGAAGACGTCCCTGATGAAACGTTACAACTGGTCGGAGGTTTAAGATAGTTAACAATGTGCTAACTGCCTTGCGGTTAAATATTTGTGAGACTCTTAACCGTAAGGTGGTTTATCATCAGTGTCTTATATAACATCGTAAGGTATGGAACGTTTCGCACGTGTTCCATTCATCATACGGTTAATAGTGCCTGTTCATAACATTTCCGAGCAGCTACCTGGTTGAACCCTAATCCGACCAGGGTACCCATCGTGTAACCTCTGGAATCCTTACGACCAGTGAGGTCGTTAGCCTTAGGGGTTACGACCATGAAGACGTATGGTCTTTTATGTATTTAAATTAATACATAGAGATTTTAATCCTCGTCACATGGGTTGCTTCCAATCCATTATGATTTTAACCTTGGCTGGGTCTATTGTAACTCCTCCTGCTAACACAATATGTCCGAGGAAAGCCACTTGACTTAGGCAAAATTCATTTTTGCTGAATTTGACATAAAGCTGATGCTCTCTGAGGTTTCTAATATAATTCTGAGGTGCTTCTCATGCTCTTCTTCATCTTTCGAATAGCTGAGAATGTCATCTATGAAAACAACCACGAACTTATCCAAGAATTACATAAATACTTTATTCATCATATTCATGAAATAAGCCGGAGCGTTTATCAAACCAAATGATATTATTGTAAACTCGTACAGTCCATATCTGGTTGTGAAGGCAATCTTCGGAATGTCTTCTGGTCTGACCTTCAGCTGATGATAGCCAGATCTTAAGTCAATCTTGGAGAAGACGCTTGCTCCTTTTAACTGATCAAAGAGATCATCAATCCTGGGTAACAGATACTTGTTCTTGATTGTCACTTCTTTGAGTGATCTGTAGTCCATACACATTCTCATACTATTGTCCTTCTTGACAAACAGCACTGGTGCTCTCCAAGGTGATGAGCTTGACTGAATATAACCCTTGTTCTGTAATTCCTCAATTCTGCTAACTCATTTGCAGGCATTCTGTAGGGTCGCTTCAGAATTGGAGCGGTCCCTGGAAATAGATCGATTAAAAACATAACGTCCCTATCCGGTGGCATGCTGGGTAATTCATCAGGAAATACATCCGGATTTTCCTGCACCACTGGTATATCTTCCCTATCCGGTGTTCACATTATTGATCCGATATCCCTATATCCTTGACGGGTAAAACATGGTCACCAATCAATACATGTGTTGGTCGATAAGTCACTAGTGTTTGACCAGTGACAGCCGACCAGGGATACATATAGAATGACATCAAATAAGTTAAAGAGTTTCACCAACAAGTCACATACTTGTTAATCTTTATAACTGATGATTCATTTAAGGAACATAATAACATTTATTCTATAACTCATAAACACAGACGTGATACAATCATCTCTATGATTGCCTCTAGGGAATATCACCAACAGTCTCCCACTTGCACTAGAGTCAATCAAACAGATATCTAATACCCATGGTTCTTCTGTGCACCTCATGCTTAGGCTGTGAGAGAGGTTTGGTCAACGGATCAGCAATATTCAAATCCGTGTGCACTTTGCATATCTTCACATCACCTCTTTCAATGATCTCACGAATAATGTGATAGCGTCGAAGTATGTGTTTGGACTTTTGATACGATCTAGGCTCCTTAGCTTGTGCAATGGCTCCACTATTATCACAATAGATATCCATTAGATTAGAAGCACTAGAAACCATACACAGTTCATTAATGAATTCTCTAATACATATGACTTCTTTTGCAGCTTCGGAAGCCGCAATGTATTCAACCTCTATTGTAGAATCAACAACTGTTCCTTGCTTAGAACTTTTCCAGCTCACTGCTCGTCCATTAAGACAAAACACAAACCCAGACTGCGATATGAAATCATCCTTGTCTGTTAGGAAGCTAGCGTTGGTGTAACCATTTACGACCAACTCTTCCTCACCACCATAAACAAAGAAATCATCCTTAGTCCTTCTCAAGTACTTAAGGATATTCTTGATTGCCATCTAGTGGCTTTCACCTGGATCTAACTGATATCTGCTCGTAACACTTAGAGCATACGACAAATCTGGTCATGTACAAAGCATAGCATACATGATAGATCCAATAGCCAAAGCATATGGAATTCTACTCATTTTATCTCGTTCATCAAGTGAGAGTCCATGTGGAGGCCTTTTCCATGTTGTGATGAATATTTGATAGCATTGGGGACTTGTTGGTGAAGATTTGAGAGTTATTGAAGTTTGCGAAGTCGAGTTTCGAGTTTCAATAGGTTTCATGGGATGTTATGATGCAAGTTTTCACTAATGATGCTCAAGTGCACGGCGCTTGTGCTAAGGAAACGATTTCTTCGTCTTTGTTGACTACAGGTTGACTATCGATCCACACAAAACAAATAATAGAATAAACAATTAGCTTTGGATAATAAATAGCAGTTGTGACCTTATGGTCAAGTTTACACTTATTAAGCCACGCAGGGCTGACATAAATAAATAAGAAGCAGTGGAACAAATAAACTTCAACAGAAACCCATCGACTCACCACAGGCAACCAACTGGGATCAAGACCTAACGATCAGCAACCTCATAGAACTCATCCTCGAAGGAAGGCGATGATTCCTCCACTTCAGCTAAATGATTGCATCAAACATGAGTACACAACCGTACTCAACAAGTTGTACCATAGAATGCAAATATAGATGATGGCTTATTCCAAAGAAATGGCTTCTGTGGTTCTTTTGCAATAAAGCAACATTTGCAATTGAATATAATTGTCAAGCTTAGTTATGATGGGTTTATTATCATATGTGTCATAATGATTAATCTTGACTTAATGAAATATAGAATCATGGTGGTTAGCCATTGTTGTTAAAATTTGCGTACCATGAAAGCGTATGTCATTGGTCTTGGTTAAACAAAATGATTTTCGCTCGGGCGAGTAGTTGTACAGTGAGGGTATGGATTTAACACGTTATGGGTTTGTAGTTGACTCGCCTGAGTAACTTGTCAAGGACTTAATCTTGTACGCCATTGAACTGGGCCTTATCGTATAACCACATGCCTAATGGGACGGGCCTAACTTAGTAAGTTGTGGAGTTTTCGCATTGACTACTCAGGTAGTGTATGGGTGGAGGTGTGTACCTAGTTAAGGTTACATCGATGGTCAGTTCGCCGCTTCTATGTCCAACAGTGTGCGTCAAACCAACGGTGACGTTTGGGTGACAGTATGCACAACGGGAGAGTCAATTATTGAGACAAAATTCCTGAAAGGTTTAGTTATGATTGGTGATCGCTACACTGGTTATATCTTGTCGGTAAAGTGTACAACCTCTACAGAGTGTTAATTAATCTATTCGAATAGCTGTGTCCTCGGTTATGGACATGTCTAGGGATTTCACATAAGAGATAGAATTTCTTTATAAAATGAGTCGGAGTGTGAATGAGAAGTTCACTTGATGAATATAATATTTGTTTGGTGAATGGGTAATTCACTTGGTGGTTTGTCTTGGGAAGTGAATGGGGAATTCACTGGTTGTTTCAAATCAACTATTTATTTATTTATTATTCTTTTCAATTACGCATTCCAATCTATTTATTGTATTTATCGTTAATGTTGCTTTATGCAGAAGAACCATACAGCTAGCCTTTGTTCAAGCCTTGCATGAATATTAATTGCATACTATTTCTCTATGACTTGCTGAGTACTTTTTGTGCTCACTACTTCAATTTATGCAGTTCAGTTGAAGAGTACAAAGCCACTCAAGAGTTCATCGCTCAGGAGTACCCTAAAAGCTTTGCGGATTAGGATGCGTTCGCCACTCGATTGTGTGTGGGCATGTTGATTGGCCTTTCCAAGTTTTCCCGTTCTACTGTAAGAGTTTATTTGTTTCTTTAGCCCTGCGTGGCAAGTTAAGTAAACATTGACTATAAGGTCTCGTTATTATTACTATTTGTTATTTTGAGATCTTTTTAGTTAAATCGAATAAATGGATGGTATTTCATCACTGTTTCCTGTGTGAACTAGCTACTGATCTAGGGCTAGTTCAGAATACACAGAGGGTTCCTGAATTGTATTTTTGGGTCCCGACAAGCAACCTCTGAGCTGTTGGTCTCTCATACCTAGACTCAAATAATACTCAACAAATGCTTTCTGCTTTGCATCTTAGAGTTTGGGAGATGAAAGTGACCACCATCAAGGACATGACTGATTTGTCGACCTTGGCTCTTGATGCACTGTACTCATGTCTCAAGACTCATGAGATCGATATCATCTCTCGCAAGACGAAGTCGTAGTCGATGGCTTTGGTCACCAATCCCATAACTGCTTCTGGACCATCTTTTGAAATTGCTTCTGGTGTTTCTTTGGCTGCATTGTGCGAGATGAGCGATGATCAGTTTGAGTAATTTCCAGAAAATGACTTAGCCCTCTTAGCCAGAAAATTCTCACATGCATACAAGAGGGTTAGAGAGAGGAAGAAAGGGGGTCCGGTGATCTGCTATGAGTGTGGTGGCTCCAACCACATTTGGGCAAATTGCCCCAAGTTGGAGAAGGGCAAGAACGACTGCAGCGGTGCGAGCAAGAACGAGTACACCAACAAGAACTGCAACAAGAAGACACTAGCTTGTGATCAAGGCAAGGAGAAAAAGTACCACAACTTCAACAAAGCAAAGAAGCTCTTCCACCGTGTCCTCACTGCCTTCGACAACTTCGACTTTAGCGATATGAAGGGCTGGAGCGACAATGATGGCGAGGATGATCCGCAAGAGAACACCAAGGAAGGCGACGACTTCACCGAGATGTGCTTCATGGCTGACGCAAACAACATCAGCGATGATGATCTCTACAGCTACTTTGATGAGGTAGGCCCCTCCTACGACCAGCTTAATGATGCATTTCTTAAGCTAGGAAGGTTCTATGCTAGGTCTAGGGCTAAGTGTGGTGATTTGGAGAAGGAGGTAGAGAGTTTGTCACGGGAGCTTGCTTCACTTAGATCTGTTTCCTCTCATGATGATGCTGATTGTGATGTATGTTCTTCTTTGCTTGGAGATATGGAGAAATTAAGGACCTCTCATAATAGTGTGATTTCTGAGCTTGATAAGCTTAAGGTGGAGAATATTAGTCTGCTTGCTGAATCGGAGAATGCTAGAGATGCTCCTTGTCAATCCTGTTCTGTTATTATTGATGTTGTTGCTATTAAGACTGCTGCTTGCACCTCATGTGAGGTTAAGGACAATGCTGTTAGAGAAGTGTATACCATGCTCCTTGGTCTTCCTGAAACTTGTACCAACTTGAACAATAGCTTAAAGAAGGCAGATCAGAAAATTGCTGAAATGTATGCTGCTATGTGTGAGCCTATTTCTTCTAGTGCTAATTGTCCTAAGTTGACTGCTGAACTTGAATCTATATCTAAGCAACTTCAAGATATTTGTGATCATGGTAAGAAAATGGCTCAATACGCTTCTGAGGCTCATGCTAGCTCACCATGCAATAACTATGAAAAACTAATATTTGAATTGATAGTTTTGGATGAAAAATGTGTGAAGCTAACTAAGGACCTACTAGAGAAGCCACAATCTGTTTGCATGTTCTGTGCTGAATTGGAGAAGGAGATTGATGATATGCATGAGACCTTTAGGAAGAGATTTGAGGCCCAAATGGCTAGGGTTAGTACTACCCCATGTGTGTCTTGTGCAGCTGTCACGACCAGGGCTCCCAGGACCACCCAGGAGGTCCTTCAAGGCCACCCGAAAGGTTAAGACCACCCTGGAGGTCCTTCAAGACCACCCAAGAGGTCCAAACCACCCGGAAGTCTATCAAGACCACCCGAGATTGTCCAGCAAGACCACTCAGAGGTCCTTCAAGACCTTCAGGAGGTCCGAGAGTGGTCGTGAGGCCTAGGATCACCCCAAGTTCACGACCAAACCCGTAGGAGGTCATGGGACTAGGGATCACCCTAGGACCTCTGTGTATTTGAGCTAGTCCCAAGATCAGCTGCTAGCCCACACAATAACAAAAGTGGTGACATCCATAACGCAAACTTTATTAACAAAATATCAACAGAGTAGCTTACAAAAGCGGCCTTGGGCCGAACATAAAATACAATGGAACAAAAAGAGCGGTAGTCCATCAACTCGCCACAGGCAACTGACTGGAGAGCACAACCTAGTCATTTTGGTCCTCTTCTTCGCTGTCAAAGTCTTCACCTGTTCAAAGGTTATGTCAAGCAAGAGTGAGCACAACAACCGTGCTCGCAAGTCACACCCGTAGAGTAACAGAATGATATGCATACATGGATATTTCAAAGGAAGGCATATAGGGTTGATTTGCATAAAGCCAAGTTTCATTTAAATACACATACTAAGTTCCACGACAGTTACACTTATAATTAAAATTCATTTTCCAAAACTCAATTTTACAATTGGATAACATTCATCATCAAGTGGTGAAGGATACTCTCCTGTCACAAGGCTCCCTACCATAAAACCATTTGGATAGAGATCTAAAACCAGTTTTACAAAACCTTTTGAAAACAAAACCAATATCTAACTAGAAGCAGCTTTGCCAGCATGTCCTTGACCGTGGACTCGGCTATTCGAATAGATTTTCACTCTACAGAGGTGTACAACTTTACCCACATGACATGAATTCTCTAGTTTGTTTGGCATTCGTCAATACCACCTCACACTTCCATTGGTGAGAGGTCTAGAGTACGTGACAAGGCCTTTACAATGCATCATTCCACCGCAGCCCCTCCTCGCTAAGGTTTCGCCCCTTTTGGACTATCCATCCACAGGTTCAGGGCCCCCTCTTGCGCAAGGTGGGACTAACATAGGTCATAACATGACTACCCACTGCACCAACAGGAATCACCACGATGGAACTTTGCAAATTAATCAACCAGGTTCTGCCCATACAGAACATGTGGTTGCACGGTGAGGCATAGCAAAATACACTCGAAGACCGGTCCTTAACTGACCTGGGCGACTACCACAAAACCCTAGGCCTCAAGCCTATCTAGCTTGAGCCCGTGCATAAACATGCACCATCCAAGCAACCAATTCTCCCAAGTCCAAACCAATTCTTCCTTTTCCATTTCCTTTGAAAACATTTGCAAATCTCCATGACAACCCAATGTCATGGCTTAAAGTATTTGATAGCATTGGTCTTTTGGTAGAAAGATTTCCCAAAACAAGAGCTTTTGGTAGAAAGATTTCCCAAAACAAGAGTTTTGGTCTAAGCATGGCTAAGCATTAAATTTTTGCAACACTTCTAGCTCATACTATTGTATCAGCTAGATTTTCATATCTGGCATCAAGGGTGAATGATTCAATATCAGATTTGGTTGTACAAAGGGAACATGGATAACTATAAAGTTTAAAAACAGGGATTGAATTACTTAAATTGAAGTAAGCATGCAATAATCATTTGAAATGGAACTTAAATGATTTGAATTACTGGGCTCAACATGATCAAGGGTATGACTTGCCTTGCCCTAAAGCTTGAGAATCTTCCTCTTCTAAATACTCAGGCTCCTTAGTGTTGTCGCAATCTACACGGGAGAAAAGAGACAAACTCAAACAGAGCCCAAACAAAACCAAAGAACTTCGAAGGAAAAGTCAAAACTCAACCAATAAAATGACACGGCCCTAAAAACGGGTTCTTCAAAAAAAGACTCGACTCACAGGGAGGAGGTCCAACGAGGTGGGTGGTCTTTGCAAAAAGACCTAAGAGGTTGGTCTATGCAAAAGGCCACGAGGTTGGTCTTTACAACAGACCAGGGAGGTCCAGGAAGGTGGTCTTTGCAAAAGACCAAGGAGGTGGTCTTTGCAAAAAGGAGGTCCTAGGAGAGCAAGGAGGGCCAAGAGGGTCGTCCTTGCAAAGAAATACCCTTAGGAGATCCAAGAGGAGGAGGTCCTACGGATGATACGACTGCTCAACGAGGTCATAAGAACAAGAGAAAGAACAGGGCATAAGGGGACTCACCAAGGCCGAGAACGAGTTCGAGGACAAGATGAAGGAGCTGGTTCAGTGGTTGGACGGCAACCAGCTAGCGGTGGTGGTGAGGGCGTCACAGAGGCTCCGGTGGAGTCACCGTCGGTGAGGCGACAGTGACACAAGCTCAAACGGAGTTCTTGGCGACGAAGCTTCAACACCATACAACTAGCCAAGAGCGAAAGGAATAAGTGTGGAAAAAGGCAATGATGATGAGCTAATTAGGCTATTCTTAGCCAGGGGAGAAAGAGAAGGAATGGCATTGGAAATCTCAAAGGCATACGTGTCCAAGGTAGGTAGAGATGGGGCAGGGTACGGCTCATCAGATGAGAGTGTATTAAGTCAAAGTATGCTGTGAACGGGGGAGACCAGGAAAAAAAATCAAGGTACCACGTAAGTGACCACGTAAGTGGCCGCATTTAATGTGACATAACAGGCATTAAACGCAGAAGGTACTTATGTGGCGAAGAAAGATAAAGGTGAGCAAGACTGGCAAGTGGGACCAGTAAAACTTGGAGAACAGTCTGGTCAAAGAGGAGTGGTCACGGCCCAAGGAGAGGTCGTGACCAAAGAGGGAAGTCGTGACCCGCAGGGGAGGTCTTGACCACAAAGGTGGTCTTTGCAAAAAGACCAAGATGGGTGGTCTTTGCAAAAAAGGCCACGGAGGGTGGTCTTTGCAAAAGACCACTGGGGAGGTCCGCTGGACAAGGAGGTCCTGCGAGGTCATAGGAGGTCATTGAGGAGGTCTGAAAGGCTAAGAGGTCCTGAGGACTAAGAGGTCCAAGGGACGAGGAGGTCCAAAGGACTAAGAGGTCCTGAGGACTACATGCAATCCAAAGAAGTCTTGACGGTCAAGATACAATCAAGGGAGGTCTTGATGGTCAGAATGAAATCAGGGTAGGTCCAAACGCATAGGAGGTCTGGACACAAGGGGAGGTCCAAACACACAGAGTAGGTCTGGACACAAGGGGAGGTCCAAACACATAGGGGAGGTCTGGACACGAGGGGAGGTCCAAACATAGAGGAGGTCTGGACACGAGGGGAGGTCCAAACACAGAGGAGGTCTAGACACAAGGGGAGGTCCAAACCCTAAGGCGAGGTCTGGACACAAAGGAAGGTCCAAACACTAAGGGGAGGTCTGGACACAGAGGGAGGGACGGCTCCAGAACCCGCACAACTCAAAGAAGACCAAGCTTTTGATTAGTTGAAGTTTGTCTTAGTCATTTAAAGCTCTTTTAAAATCTCATGTTAAGCTTTGAACTCTCATCGAAACCAAAGGGTTATATTTTATTTTGGAAATTCGAAAAGGCTTAGAAAATTAGGGTGTTACAGCAGCCCTCAAGCTTGAGGCGGCTGTGCATAGGGAGAGATATGCACATGCTATTCGATCTTCTCCTTCTGGCTCTTCATCTTCTTCTTCCCCATGTTCTCCCTATGCTTCCCTCTTTCAGGAGTGTGAGTACCTCATGAGTACTCTTGAAAATTTTGTCGGAGGCAAGAAAAAGCTTAACCTTATCCTGGACAAATCCAAGATTTGCAAGTCCAATCAAGGTCTAGGATATCATTTTATGGAGGATGTGAGGAAACATCCACCTGCAGTTGTTAGAGCTGTAGGAGGAGGCATGATCGAGGTTGCGTTCGAGTCTAGGAAGACAATGTTTGAGTCTGCAGGCTTTGTCCAGGGGATTTCTGATAGTAAGGTTGTGCCTCCTGTTGCTTCGACCTCTCAGAAGGTGAAGTATCATTGCACCTTCTGTCAGAAGGATGGACACTTAGTTGAGTTCTGCTTTAGGCGTGCCAAGGTCGCTTGACGTGACCGTGTTCATGCTCCTAGGTGTATTCAGGGTTAGCCCCAGACTCGGAGTGCTCCTAAGACCGACACGAGGTCTAGGGTTGTGGTTGGCTCTTATGACTCTTTTGGTTTTGGACAGAGTCGAGGACTTGGTTTTTTGGCTTCTTATTGTTTTGGTCCTCGAGTTGCTCCTGGTCAGGGTTTCCACCGTCCTGAGGATAGACCTCATTTTCCCAGTTGAGGTAGCTATCCACGACGTGATGAGCACACTGCTTTTGCTCTTGACTGGCCTGTTAGGTGTCGGAGGAGCAATCAGACCAGCCCTTCAATGGCGGTCAGACTTGGCAGAGGTTCAATTTCTAGTTCTATATCTTCTGGCTTTGTTAGAGGTGAGTTGCATAGTGATGCTAGAGGTCGGTCTTTTGTTTCTTTGACTGGTTTTTCTGCTCATCGTGTCACTCAGTACTAGATTCCTAGATCTGCTCTTATTTAGCCTAGTACCAAGCCACCGATGTTTACTTCTGACTAACTCAGGTTTGGTGGGCTGGGAAGGGAGATGTTTGGCTGTAGGATAGATAGGAAGAGTACTTCTGGCACATGCCAATTCATTGACACTTCTTTTGTTTCCTGGTCTTCTAGGTAGTAGTCAGGTGTTGCACAGTCCACTACAGAGGCTGAGTATGTTGCAGCCGCTAGTTGTTGTAGTCTAGTGCTTTGGATGGTTTCGACCTTGCGGGACTTTGGGTTAGCCTTATATAGTGTTCCACTTTTCTGTGACAACACTTTTGCTATTATCATTGCCAAGAACCCAGTGTAGCACTCTAGGACTAAGCACATAGATATTCGGTAAATTTTCTTAGAGACCATGTGGTGAAGGGTAACATAGTGGTTCAATTTGTTAAAAGTGACCACTAGATAGCTGACTTTTTCACCAAGCCTTTAGATAGCTCGAGGTTCTCGGCTTTGCAGGGAGAGCTTAGGGTTGTGTGTTCTTATGGCTTACTTTAAGGGGGAGCTTACTAGGCAGTTTAGACTTCTTCCTCTCATCTTGTGGCTTTAAGATGTCTGCTTATTAGTTGCTCTCTTCTCACTAGGTTGAGTTCACTCACTTCTTACAGGTCTAGCAGGTGTTGGGCCCCTGGGTAGACAGGGAACGTGTTTACTCCCTTGTGTTTAAATGACTAGCTAGTCCTAGAGTCATATGGGGTGGATGAGAGCGAGTCTAAGCCATAGCAATCCCACTATCTTGTCTATGCTTTTTTGTTTGCCCTTTTTTCTTCGTTTTCAAGTTTCTTCTCTCTTACTTATAGCTTTGTTTTAGGGGGAGTTCATTTGAGTTTTTCTTATGCTTAATTTTAACATAACTCAACCTAAACCAAAATATATCTAAAATTGATTCACTTGTTGAGGGGGAGCTTGGATCTTTATTTTGTTTATCATACATATCATGTAGGCATATGTGATATACTCATTTAGATGATAAGGAGCTTTGTCTATTATTCACATTGAAATCTTGCTTCATATCATTCACACCTTGCTATCATAATGAAATACTTTGCTAGCTTGTTCATACCTAGATATATGCCATTTAGCTTATTAATGCTTGCTGAAATTTAAATGTCAACATTAGCTTTATTGAAAACTTTATGAAACTTGTAGCTTTCACTTGTTTTTTTTTACTCTTAATACTTATGCCATGTCTTTAGATAATCTGAATTTCTACTAGAGTCCCTAGAGCAACTTGGGCTTGAGCTATTTTGAATCATGTTTGAACCATGTAAATTTGCTCATAGAAAAAGATGTGAGGTCAACCTCACGAAAAAAAAATGAATATTGAAAAGATGTGAGGTCAACCTCACCAAAAAGAATGAAAAATGTTGAAAATTGCAAAAGATGTGGTTCGATCCCACCTTGCAAACAAAAATATGAAATAAAATGAGTTTTAGGTTCTTTCATGAACTTGCAGCACGCTCAAAGTGTTGACTAGGTTGAACCCTAGGTTTTTCTTTGCATCTTGGACATGGCTATGTATTTTTAGTTAAAATTATGCTAAGAACTTGCTACTTGTGTAATCATGCAAAACTTGGCCTTAATTTGTGCAAATTGCTTATCTTGCTAGCTAGTCTTTTCTTTATGCTATATATTTGGTCATGAACTAGTTTAGCAAGTTCTAAATTGAGGTGGCTTAGTGTAATACTTTGAGCTTCACATTCATGTTGAATAATATACAAAGCTCTTTAGGTTTGCATACATGCTCTCTTTTGTGCTCATTGGCATTAACTAGTCCCTTGATGACAAAATTGACAAAGGGGAGAGAAATGTAGGAAGGCAAAATGAAAAAATGCATGTTAATTAGGATGATTTTTTTATAAAAAAAATGTGTTGAGCTCCTTTCTATTTTGGCAACTTGGTCATCATTTTCTTTCTTTATTTCTGGACCAAGTTAGTCTCTTCATAAACTTCTTTTCTTTTAAAACCTTCCATTTGCATTTTGATGTGGGTTGTCAACATATTCATCAAGGGGGAGATTGAGAGTCCATGTGGAGGCCCTTTCCATGTTGTGATGAATATTTGATAGCATTTGGGACTTGTTGGTGAAGGTTTGAGAGTTATTGAAGTTCGCGAAGTTGAGTTTTGAGTTTCACTAGGTTTCATGGGATGTTATGATACAAGTTTTCACTAATGATGGTCAAGGGCACGGCGCTTGTGCCAAGGAAACGATTTCTTCGTCTTTTTTGACTACAAGTTGACCTGATGGCTTGGATGATCATCGACGCGGGATCGGGAGCAAGCTTGGAGAGCTTGGCATCTAGAACGATCATGGTGGTCGAGGAGATAATCAGGGATCAAGTCTGATCATGATGATGGAGTCTTCATGAAGATAGCGCGAGACGGGTCCGTGCTGTGACTCAGGGTGACTTGGCAGCGTACAAGTGTCGACGAGGCATTTCGAGGGTGTTCAGAGCTCGAGACACAAGGTGTGGACGTGACAAGTCAACGAGGAGCGAAGACCGTCAAGGTGGAACAGCGTGGTAGCTCCAGGTGGAAGTCAACATAAGGGCATTGATGTAATTGGCATATTACTAGGAATCTTTGAGATGGAAAATGTAACATCCCAATTTTTAGAGCTTTAAAAATCATTTAAATAGTTGGTAGAGAGAAAATTCACCATTTGGATTTATTTGAATTTAGTTCAAAAGCTTAAACTTGGACTTTAGTGACAAAACAATTTAATATGAATAATTCCAACATGAACAATAGTCAAAATTATTTTATTTGGATTCTATGAGTTTGGATATATTTTATAGAATTTTCTGGAATTTTTCCAAGTTCATTTGCTATTTTCCATTGCTTATTTGAATTTCTGCTATTTTCTAAAAAGGAAAAACCTATTTAAATCTCCAAAACAGTCTTGGGCCTAAACCCACTTCCTTCCCTGCCTTCCACCCAATATTGTAAGCAATTGACACCTTGTATGCATGCTTCATAACATGGGGACCCCACCCGTCAGCCCCTCTCTCTCTCACCGCGCGACCCCACCCTCCAGCCTCTGCGCCTTCGCCGCCAAGTGGGCCCGCGACCCTTCTTCCTCGCCGCGTTCTTCTCGCGTGGGCCTTGCCACAAGAATCGCCATGGAAGCTCACGGCGAAGCCACAACAGCGCCCCAACCGCTCCGCGTCCTCCGCACGTGTGCGCACGACGCCCACGACCACACCGCCACCTCCCCACGACCTCCTCGTCCCCGCGGCCGGTTACACCCACGACGCCTCCAACCGCCGCCACGACCTCCACGTCGCCACGCCGCCTCGGAGCTCCCCGACCCCTATAAAAGCCACCCCCTGCTTCGCCTTTGCCCCCTTTCCAAGGACCCCCAACCCACACCTCCTCCCGAGCCCCAGCGCCGCCGCAATTTGAGCTTTTAGAGCTTCTCTCCATGGGGTGGAATTCTTCGACTGTGCAGCCGTCGCCGTCGTGCCGCCGTGTTCACCATCACCTCCTCCACCTCCGGACCTCCCGATGCCAATACCTCACTGAGCGCCACACCGTCGAACCCGGCTTCGCCGCCGCTCCAACCTCGCCGGCCGCCACTGCGTTTTCTCGCGCGGTGAGCACACCCTAGGATCGCATTAGCGCCTCTTCACGCCAAGACCACTCATTTTTGCGCGAGCGAGCCGTTCACGGGACCCTTGGAATCATGGCGCCACCACCTCGCCGCCCACGCCACCTCCACCTCATCGCCTCGCCTCCGTGGCACGCGCGTGGCAGCCACGTGGGTGCCACGTCAACGCCACGCAGGCACGGGAGCGCCACACCAGCCCAGCCCCGATCCAGAGGCTCGGTGGACTTGGTCCACTGGTGTTGTGTCACCGACATGTGGGTCCCACATGTCAGCTTTTATTTTAATTCTTTTAATTCCGAAATCCTTCACGACGTCACCTTGCGCAATAATTAGAATTTCCTTTAGAAAAATAATTCGGGAAATTGTTAAATAACAGATTTAGGTTTAAATTTGTAAAATTCATAACTTTTGCATCCAAACTCCAAATTGGGTGTTTCAAATTTCTAAATTCATATAAAATTAAGATCTAGCTAATCAAATCAAAATTATTTAAATTTGACTTTTGTTTAAATTTAGAAATTCATTTAAAATTCAAGAGATAGGTTAAAACTTGTAAAGTTCATATCTTTTGAATCCCAAATCCAAATTTGATGATTTAAATTGCTAAAATCTTAGAAAATTATTGTCTAATTAAATAACATATAATTTTGTAATTTGGAGTTCAGTTTAGTTTTAGAATTTAGAATTTATTTAATTTCCAAATTTAGGTTAATATTTGTAAAATTCATAATAATTGAATCCTAACTCCAAATCCATCCATTCAAATTTCTAAATTCGTCTAAAATCCAGATCTATCTATTGGAGATTTTTAATTATTTTATTGGAGTTATTTGCTTCTAGTTTTTTATTTAGTTTTGTTTGTTTGTGTCGCTTATGAGTAGACTTGACGTTTCTTTGGAAGAGTTGAAGAAGAAGGACCTTTTCAAGACCAAGATCAATTCCTAGATCCTTTTCAAGGCAAGCTATGCCCTTGACCATTTTGCTTTCCAGTTTTATAAAAGTATTTTAATTCAAATTACTGCATCTTAATTCAAGTATTTATTTAAAAGCTTTTGGGTGCAGTAGTTAATTCCAAATTGATATGCCTCCCTTGTGTAATTGTTTTGCCTTGATTCCTTGTCACCCTAGTTGATAATTAGTTGGTAAATATTGTAGCACCAATGTGGGTTGGTTAGTTGCGTATTAGATTGCTTAGCCATACCACGACTCACTTGTCATGTATACTGCTGTTATAAATTGACTAAGTGAATATGAAACTGTGTGAACAAACTGTGTGTACTATGTGTCTTTGTGGCATATGTTGCACTTAAATCAACCGGGGTGGTAAAAGGTTTTGGACTGAGGCAAGGGGTGGATACTGTGTGAAAGGGTGGACTGTGTGAACTGTGTGGACTGTGTGAATTATAATAATCTGTGTGTCTATGTGATTTAGTTAGCTGGAAGTCTTGCCTTGGTCGATTAAGGACCTCACCATGTGCTCCATTGAACTGAGCTTCTGTGCGACCACATGCTGTTTTGAGACAGGCCTAGCATAGTAGGATAAGGTATCTGAAATGCTTTGTTATGATTAGTGTTAGCTACACTAATTGTATCTTGTGGGTAAAGTGTACAAACTCTGCAGAGTGTAACTTAATCTATTCGAATAGCGCGTCATGATCATGGACAATGCTCGGGATTTGACACTAGGGTAGATTTTCATAAAAGCGTGTGGGAAGGGAGCTATGTGATTCAATCATCTAGCTATGTGAATAACCCGTTAGGGTCGTGTGTGTGTCCTTGTGAAATAACTTGTTAAAATTATTATTGTCTAGTTGTTTTACCTGTCTTTAATCTATTATTGTATTCAATTGCAAAAGTTGCATTTATGCAAAAGAGCCACGTAATGCCTTCCTTTGTAAAAAGCCAAAGATATATGTATATTTTGCATCTCGTGGTGTGGCTTAAGAGTACGGTGTGTACTCACGCTTGTTTTGACGAATCAAGCAGAGGAGGAGTCTTCACCAGCATTCGAGGATGAGTACATCGAAGGTGCCTGATCGTGAGGTCTTGATCCCAGTCGGTTGCTCGTGGCGAACCGATGGGGTGCCACTACTGCTTCTGCTTCATTTCGCTTTATTTCTCTGTTAGCCCTGCGAGGCTCAATAGTTGTAAACTCGACCTTAAGGTCAAAACCATTATTTGTTAATCAAAGTTAATCGTTTATGTTATTATTCGCTTGTATGGATCGATTGCCATCTTTGTTGACACTGTGTGCACTAGCATGATCCTGGGCTAGTGCAGTAAACACAGAGGGTCCCGAACCGTAATTTTGGGTCTCGACAGAAAATATTGTGGCGCTCTCCTGGAGATGGTTTAGGGCTACATAAACCGGGTGCATTGAGTTGTGTTGAGCCGAGGGCTCAGATTTTGTAATTGCCGCTTTGTAATACGTGCTATGTGATGTGTTGTAATTGTAGCTAGTCTAGAGGGGTATTCTAGGCAAGGGGTTGAGTTGGCTGAACCCTAAGTGGATATGAATGAGTAGGGAGAGTTAATCTTAGCCCTTGAGGTGATCCAAGGGTTGAGGTTACTCCCATAGGGCTATAAATAGAAGGGTAGATGTATGCTTCCACTACCAAGTCTTGAAGAAGGATTTAGAGTTTTCCTTATGCTCCTTTGAGCTTTGCCCACCATGAAGTGTGGCTTTGTAATCCTTCCTCTTGAAGCAATGAAAGTTTCTCTTGAAGCAATGAAAGTTCCAAGTTCTTACATGTTCTGAAATTTATTTTATTTCTTGCAATTTCTATCTTTTCTTTGTTGCAACTTGAGCTTCTCTTCCCCTCCTTCTACTTGCTGTAGTTCGTTCTATTGGATCTAGGGCATATAATATAGGTTGAGGAGTTCATCAAGAACATGTTCCAACCCAACAAGATCCATTAGGATTCATTCTTGCTCAAGTTGTGTTTGCATATTAACCGTGTTCTTGAGCTGAAATTTTAGTTTTTGATGCAGCTTGAACTATTTGCATGAAAGGTTGATACTTTGGGCATATCTTTGTAATTCCTTTTGGAATCATAGCCCCAAGATCATTTCCTAGCCATGGTTCAAGTTTCATTAATTTTCGTTGAATAGATCTTGAGTTCTTGAGTTTCTTAGCGGACAAGTTTTTGAAATTCCAGATTTTGATGCAACGTGAACTTGAAGCAAGATAGGTCTCTCTCTTGGGCTTAATGTAACATCCCAATTTTTGGGAGTTTTTTTTTGAAATTTTCAAAATAAAAATAACTGTTTGATTTTTCCCGAATTGTTAAAGCTTAATTTGAAATTTTAGAAATTAAAAACAAATTTAATGTGAGTAAATCAAACTTCAACTAAATAAAAATCGTCTTATTTGATTTTCTGGTTTTATTTTGGAATTTCTTTTTCCAAGACCCGGTTGTTTTTCCGTGGAGTTCTTTTTATTTCTTTCCAGCTTGCCCGTATTTCAGAGTTCTTTTAAAGCTTTAGAAATAAAACAAACCATTTGCATTTCATTGAATAAATGTAAAGCTTAAATTAAAATTTCAAAGTGAAAAATATTTAAATGATTAAATCAAACCTTAATTATATTCAAAAAGAGTTTAGTGGATTTTCTGGGTTTTCTTGGATTTTATCCAAGTCAGTGTTGTTTCTTGTAACCCAGTCTGTTTTATTTCTTCTCGATCTTCCTAAAAATTATTGTATTTGTTGTAAAATTTAATTTAAATTATTTAATTTAAAGAGGGATTTATTTTGAAGCTTTGAAAATAAAAGTAATAATTTGAGTTTTATCGGTTTAATTTAAAGCTTAAATTGAATTTCTGAAGGAAAAATATTTTAATGGGCTAAAATAAACTTCAAAAAATAATCCAAAACTATTTTATTTGATCTTTTCAGGTTCCAAAGTATTTTATAAAAATTTCTTGAATTTTTTGGATTTTTCTTTATTCCCTCTCTTTTTCTTTTCTCTCTCCTCCCTTTTCTCCTAGTCATCTTCCTCCCGTGAACTTGCCTAGGCATGCCGTTTTTCAATGCCATGCTCCCTCGATCTCCTGCCACTGCCCATTCCCTGCCGCATGCCACCCCATCCCTAGTCCATGTCCTACTGCCCCATTCCTTGGCGCCACCCTCCCTACGTTGCCACCTGCTGCCGCTGTAGAACCTTGCTGCACACCACCTTCCATGCCGATGCATGCTCCTCCCCCTTGTGCTGCACTGCTGCTCCCTCTCTCCCCCTTGCTTCCTCTATGTAAAACCAGTAGCCCCCATTCTCCCATTTCCTCCCCTCCTCTATATAAACCAGCACCTTCTCCCTCCCTCTCTTCTTCCTGCCCTCCAAACCGAGCAGAAGCTCCCAAGCTCCATCACCAAAAGCCCTACAGCCTGGCCTCCCCATGCCGTCGCCCCCCCCCCCACTTCTGAGCTCCTTCTTCTTCATCCTAAAAACCGAGTAGCCAGCAAGCTCCACCTCATTTCTTTTCTCCAATCGTGAGCTCCACCTTCCTCTACCTCCAGTGCAGCGTGCACGCACACGAGCCCATCAGCTGCACTGCTCCACTCTGTGCATACGTCCACATCTTGTGCACACACGTTCTAGCTACATGCAAACTCTAATGCATGACACAACTAGATACATGTTCAAGATTATTTCCAACACTCTTCCCTCTCCTCCTTTCTCCCTCCTTGGTCGCTCATTTCCCGAGCCGACCACATCACGGCGAGCCCCTCAGCTTCCTCTTCCGATCCTCCGAATTCGCCCCACTCTCTTGTCTTCTTTTCTCTGCAATTGCGATTCTCCCGCCGACGGATGAACCACTTTCCTCCTCATGTTTCAGTGTCGTCATTCATCCCTCGGCAACGTCGTCATTGCCGTTAGCTTCGCCTCGTGACGTTCTATGTCGTGATCCCTTCCTTTTCTCCGAAGCATCGCTGGTTCACCGGCGCTACTATTCGTGCGCCTTTTTACACACCGCCGCCGCACTGGACCTCCACTGGCGACGCAACCACCACCATTGGGTCTATCTCCCTCTCAGGATTCCATTTTGCTAGTTCACTGGCCGCCCTCCCTTTCCCTCGCCGGCGCCATCATGTTTGCCCGAGCCTGCACTATTCATGCCCGATGATTTTCTATATTTCATGTGAAGGCAAACATCCAGATATTCGTTCTCCTTCATATGAAATTTGATTCGGTTGATTCTTGGTTCTAAATTCATCTAAATTCAGCCTCTTCCTATTGCTACTAATTTTGTAATTTTTGGATTTTATTTGGATTTGTTGTATTTATTTGGCTCTTTTCGTGCGTGTAGATTCTAGCATTCTCGAAGAATTCCTGGAACCGTCTGCCGAAGCATCTCAAACCTTCAACGGAGGCAATTCATAGATCTTTGATCATGTTGTACCCATTTTATAAAACTATATTAATTTATATCAACATGCATTGCTAAGTTTATAATAAATGCTTTCGGGAATAGTTAAATGCCTAATTGTCATTATGCCCCCTTGTATAATTGGTATTGACATGTACCCTTTAATGACATAAATCCTTGGACACCATAGGATGGTTAATTATTAGTTGGATATTATTGTACTACCAACATGGGTCGTATTTATGCTTAGCCATGCTTAGTCGCGATGAGAATCATGATCACGTGTTCATAATGATTAATTTTGACTTAATGATATATGGAATTGTGGCAGAGCCACTGTTATTAAAATTTGTTGTACCATGGCAGGGGTTGCCATTTGGTCAGGTTGAACCAAAAATGATTTCGTACTTAAGCGAATGATCGTGCAATAAAGGGGGAGAATTTGGGGATGTGGTTGCCTCGCCGGAGTACTCTCTAAGGTCTTAACTTTGTGCACCATTGATCTGGGCCGTACCGTACAACCACAAGTCTATTATGGGGTAGACCTGGCCAACTAATGAACAATATTTTGATTCGGTTCTGTTTTGGTTAATGATTCGGGCGCAAGAGGAGGCCGGAAAGGCGAAACCTTAGCGAGCAGAACCGGGTCAAAACAAAACTTTGCAAAATCCTTAATGCGTGCTCTAGACTGCTCACCTAAGATAGTGAGTGGTGGTATCGACGGATGCCAAATAAACTAGAGAAGTCGTGTCTTATGGGTAAAGCTATACAACCTCTGCAGAGTGTAAAGCTATTCGAATAGCCGTGTCCCTGGTTATGGGCAATGCTTCTTGATTTCACACGAGGGGTAGATTTTCATAAAACTATTGGAATGGTTTGGTTGGGAAGTGATCTGGATGTTGGTTGATGGTTGGAAAGTGAATAGGGTGTTCACTAGTTGTTTCAAAGAAACTTGTTTACTTATATATTAATCTTTTAAATTATTCTTTTCAATCTAACTACTGTATTTACTGTCAATACTGCTTTCTGCAAAATAGCCATAAAGCTTTCCTTGTCAAGCCTTGCATAAATACTATTTGCATACATTTCCCTATGATTTGCTGAGTACTTTAAAGTACTCACAGCGTTGCGCCATTGTTGAACAGTCACAGAGGAAGAACTAGGGAATACAGAGATTTATGATGAGGAATACTTTGAAGACTATGCGAACTAGATCGCGTTCTCCACTCAGATGGCTACCACGAGTTTGTTTATTCTCTGCTGTAAGTTTACTCTGTTATCGTTAAACCCTACGTGGCAAACTCTATAAAACCTGACCATAAGGTCCTTTGCTACTAAGTAATATTAATTTGTCTGCTTCATTAGCTATCTTGTTGTATGGATATGATTTCATCGATGTTGCAACTGTGTGAGCTAGCTACTGATCATGGGACTAGTTCAGAATGCACAGAGGGTCCCGGAGTTGCATATCCAGGGTCCCAACACTTTATTCTGCAATTCCTTTTGGAATCATAACCTTGAGGATCTCATCTTGCTATGATTCAAGTTTCATCAATTTTGGTTGAGTAGATCTTGAGTTCTTAAGGTTTCTTAGCGGACAAGTTTCTGAAATTCCAGATTTGCTGAAATTGTTGTTTTGATGTAACGTGGACTTTAAGCAAGAAAGGTCTATCTCTTGGGCTTTATTCTGTAATTACTTTAGGAATCATAACCCTGAGGACCTCATCTTGCTATGGTTCAAGTTTCATCAATTTTGGTTAAGTTTATCTTGAGTTCTTGAGGTTTCTTAACAACCAAGTTTCTGAAATTCTTATTCTGATTTTTCTGTTCTTGGTGTTCTTGAACCTAGTGTCTTCCTCATAGCACTAGAGTTCCAGAGAAGAAATACTTGAGTGGGGAAATTTAATTTGCGCCTATTCACCCCCTCTAGTCACCATAACCGATCCTTCATCAGGTGTCGAAGAACACTGACTCTTGCTAAGGTTAATTCCATGTGGCATGGGTAAAAAAACCTTTCTTGGAATCTTGCATGTTGAACCGCTTCAACACCGTGGCAATGTACATATGTTGGCTTAATCCAATTAGCCTTTTAGATCTATCCCGATAGATCCTTATACCTAAAATATATGCTGCATCTCCTAAATCTTTTATTGATAAACTATTTCTTAATGAAGTTTTAATAGATTCAAGTATTGAAATATCGTTTTCAACCAGTAGTATGTCATCTACATACAATATCAGAAATACAATCTTGCTCCCACTAACTTTGTTCTAAACACAAGGTTCTTCTTCATTCTTGATGAAGTAAAACCCTTTGACCACTTCATCAAAACGAATGTTCCAACTCCGAGATGCTTGCTTTAATCTATAGATGGATTTGTGAAACTTTCATACCTTTCTAGCTTCCTGTGGATCAACAAAACCCTTAGGATGTGTCATGTACACATCCTCACTTAGGTTTTTATTTAGGAAAGCCATTTTGACATCCATTTGCTATATCTCATAATCAAAATATGCAGCAATTGCTAAACTGATCCTGATAGACTTAAGCATAGCAACGGGCGAAAATGTTTCATCATAATCAACCCCTTGAATTTGTTTGAAACCCTTCGCTACCAGTCGTGCCTTATGAATGTGAACATTTCCATTCATATCTATCTTTTTCTTAAAAATCCATTTACACTCAATGGTTTTAACACCATCAGATGGATCAACCAAGTTCCAAACTTGATTGTTATACACGAATTTTATCTCGGATCTCATGGCTTCAAGCCATGACTCAGAGTCTGGGTCCATCATCACTTACTCATAAGTCTTAGGCTCATCATTATTCAATAATAAAACGTCATGCCCTATACCTTATAGGCAATTGACGTGGCATTTTAGATCTACGTGGGGCTGATGCCTTGCCTACAGGTTCTATAATATTTTGTTCATCTTGTAGAGGTTCAGTAGGAGTTGAAACATTTTCAGATGTTTCCCAAATTTCTTCGAGTTGCACATTGCTCCCACTGACTCCTTTGGGAAAAAAAATTCTTTCTCCAAGAGGACACTATTTCGGGCAACAAACAATTTATCATCATCCCGCTTATAAAAGTAATATCCTATAGTTTCCTTAGGATACCCCACAAAGAAGCATTTATCCGACTTGGGTGTGAGTTTATCAGACATATCAAACGTTTCACATATGCCCCACAACCCCAAATCCTGAGAAAAGACAATCTAGGACACTTTCCAGTCCAAATCTCATATGGTGTTATTTCTACTGTTTTTGATGGAACCCTGTTTAAAGTGAAAGCCACTATTTTTAGAGTGTATCCCTAGAAATATAATGGAATATCAGATTGGCTTATTATTTACCGAACCATGTCTAACAAAGTTCGATTCCGTCGTTCAGACACCCCATTTCATTGAGGCTTTCTCGGTGGAGTAAGTTGTGGAATAATTCCACATTATTTTAGATGATCACCAAACTCATGGCTCAAATATTCACCTCCATGATCTAATCGTAGATATTTGATTGTCTTGCCAAGTTGATTATGTACCTCATTCTGAAATTCTTTGAACCTTTCAAAGGATTCAGACTTATGCCTCATTAAGTAGATGTAACCATATCTACTAAAGTCATCAGTAAAAGTTATGAAGTACTGAAAACCACCTTTGGCCGGCGTGCTCATTGGTCCACATACATCTGTATGTACTAGGGCCAATAAGTCACTTGCCATTTCACCTTTGGTCGTGAAAGGCGCCCTTGTCATCTTGTCAAGTAAACAAGATTCACATGTTTCAAATGATTCAAAAACAAATATGTTTAGAAGACAATCTTTATGGAGCTTCACCATGCGCTTCTCATTTATATGACCTAGACGACAATGCTAGATAAAAGTGGGATTCAAATCATTCGGTCGAAGTCTCTTGGCATTAATGTTATAGATAGGCACATCCTCAAGATTCAAAACATATAATCTATTCATCAATGGAGCATGACCATAAAGCATATCCTAAAAATAAATTGAACAACAATTGTTCTTTATTCTGAACTCATAACCTTCTGCTCCTAAACATGAAGCAGAAATAATGTTTTTGCTTAAGGCAGGAACATAATAACAAATATTTAATTCCATAACTAATCCTGAGGGTAAAGCTAATGGTAAAAATGCCAATAGCTAATATAGCAACTCTTGTTCCATTGCCCGTGCGAAGATCAACCTTGCCTCTTGCCAAACTTCTACTCCCTATCAGTCCCTATATTGAATTGCAAATATGAGCAACCGATCTGGTATCAAATACCCAAGAATATGTAGGAGAAATTGCAAGATTAATTTCTATAACATTTATACCTGAACTGGAAGTCTTACTTCCTTTGTTCTTTTTCATTTCTACCAAATACTTCTTACAATTTCTCTTCCAATGCCTAGTCTCATGACAATGGTAACATTCTGTATCAGGCTTAGGACCCAACTTGAGCTTCTTAAGCTTAGCCTTGAGACTTTCGATCTCATCTTGAGTATTTCCTTTGCCTTTTCCTTTTTCCGACTTACCCTTCTTCTTGAAGCTAGTAGTCTTTTGAATAATCATCACATGATTAGAACTTTTCTTGATGCTCAGCACTTTTAAGCATGCTATGCAACTCGGTCATTGACTTCTCCATGCTATTCATATAAAAATTCAATATGACGGGTTCAAAACTCATAGGGAGCGATTGGAGAATCACATTAATAGCCAACTCTTGGCTAAGGGGAAAACAAAGCTTTTCCAAGCTCTCGATGCGACCAATCATCTTGATCACATGAGGACTGATCGGGCTATCTTCTGACAGCCTATAAGAAAACAATGCCTTGGAGGTATTGTACCTCTCTGCCCTTGCTTGATCCTGAAACATACCTTTTAAATCCACAATCATATTGTAAGCGTCTGTGGTTTCATATTGCTTCTGAAGCTCAGAGTTCGTAGTGGTAAGCATAAGGCAGTGTACATCGACTGCGTCATTGCAGTGCTTCTCATAAGCATTATTTTCAGCACGAGTAGCATCAACATTTGGTTCCTCAAGATAGGGGCCCTCTAGAACATATTCCTTCTTTTCTTGTTTGAGAACAATTCTCAGATTACGAAACCAGTCAATGAAATTTGTTCCATTCAACCTTTCTTTCTCAAGAATAGATCGCAAGTTAAAGGTAGGTGTGGAGGATGTGTTAGGTGCCATGATCTACAACAAAAAAAATGTATATACAAAATCAACACTATATTTATGTAAGATCTTCTTTTAAAACTTTAATAAAAGATACTCCCACTATATGTTCTAAACCAAGTTTCCCTCTAACTTCATATAGTGGGTTCAAGATCCATATATCATTAAGTCTGAGTGAGCTTTGGCATCACTACTAGAAACCTAGTGATTTAGGTAAGCAACCCTTTGCCAATCATATCTCATATGACTCTTGTTTGTTGGGTGGCATCTCTATGCCCCAAGGACCAACACTATGCCCCATGGCCCAAAGCTATTTTGATAGCTCTGTCAAGTTAAATCAATACTATGCATGTGGGTATCCGACACCCACCCTATCTTATTAAGATAGTTAATGGCACCCTACTTTGGTAGACCTACCAATTAACGATCAAAATCGTGATAGGTGCAGCAATTGGAAATGCATCAAATTTACTTATTTTTTCTTGAGGGATACTACTCGACCATGTTAAAACATCCAATAATAAAACATGATCGGTAGCATGACATGAATAAAAATTCACAGATAATCATATTAAACTGTGAAATAGTATGTCCCTTAACATGACAATCTCCATCACCACGCTTCCTGTCCACCGAGCCATCATGCTTGAAATCACTGCATTTATCTACTAAGTAATTACTCTTAAAAGTTAGTAATGAATTACATATGATAATATCAAGCATCACATGTTGGCACGCATATCGTTATACAATAATATGTAGCTCGATGGCTATCACACAACATGACACGCAAGCCATGTAAAATCCATACATGCATCACATACACAATGGGCCATACTATTCACATCAATCCCTACAAAAGGTGTTATGCATAGAATCCAATTCTATCAGGTGACATGAACACATAATACTATATAACACGACAATAATTACCTAGCATGGCGGTCCCACTAACCAGTTAGCGGGCAGGGTTCGTAGGGGCAGTGCCCCTCGTGAGTCGAGGGCAGCGCCCTTGGAAAAAATTTTCCAGGACATGAATCTTATTCACGTAATCGAGCCTTGAAAATCATCAGATTAATCATATTAACCCTATTCCAAACCAATTTGATCATGACTTCCATATGACCACGCATCGCGACATACCCCTATGGCGGAATTCCAACCGATAGGAGTATCATGCAATGCGATGGTAAACAAGTCGAGTAATCATCTGGTGCTTTCAACTCATACCTCCCACACACCCATCTACTATCGTCAAAAACTGATCGATCTTATCGATCAGTGCCTAGACCGTTCCATCCATATGAATCGATCTAGGTTACCAGGCCCGACCAGTAATAGATCCAATCTACTACTGCCACATATCAAGTATATACGACCGATCTAGATCAAAACTACGCAAGATGGCTCTGATACCACTGAAGGGATACGAGTAGGCTACACTAGCTGGCAATTCAAAAATCTACCATGTAAACCAGGATGTCATGCAAGCAAGAGATCATAGATCGTTACCACTAGATGCGCAGTGTAGCAGAAGAAGAGTTGGAGTAGCCTGATCCAATATAGAGTGTGTCGATGAAGTGGTCATAGTCGATTGTCCAACATCCTCGACACTGATTGTCTCCTCCAGCAACCTATTGCGTTCCTTGCGAAGTCGTGGATCATCCTTGAGCGCAACAGCAACCACAGTAGTGCCTCTACGGTATCTACACGTCTAGGGATGAAACACCGTACGCCGGTGTGCTAGCACCAACTCGCACGGCAGAGCTCTCTCTCGAAGATGGCGGCTAGGGTTTCGGTGGAGCAACTCACGTCACGTGCCTTATCCCAATAGCCTCATGCATCGTCTTATAAAGAGCCTATGACGAATTCTATCCGAACACGCTTGTTCCAACCTGTTAAGTGTGTGACCCTGTAGATTCATGCGTAATCGATTGTGACTCGGAAACACTTTTCTGACCATGAGTCATTAGCGGTTCCTAGCAGGACATAATGATTCCCGAATACACATAAATTATATCGGACAAACCTTAATGTAATATGATCTACGAGTAGGCCCTTATCACTTATGACCAGCTCGTATCTCTATACGACCAGTTCATATATGGGCATGACCAGTTCATAACTCCTTACGACCAGTTTACGACTAGTTAGTGATCATGTTCGACCAGTCTACGACCAGCTTGTATCTCCATACGACTAGTCTGTATCTGATCGAACTGAAAGACCTGCTTATGTATTCTCTCTTTGTCTCACGATATCTAGTTGAAATCCAGGTGAGATAATTTGTCATCCATAGACTGTTCAATACTTTCTCGATCAAGTGTTGAATAATTTCACATGGTCGACTCTTCGACTACTAGTGGCGTGGCCATGCACTTTCTTTATCCGACCACATCGAGGGGCCCAGAGATATCTCTCCTGTTATGTTAGGAGGGGCAAATCCCATATCCGACCAGTCACATCCCTCCGCATATTTCATATCATACCCGAAAGCTACCTTTATAACTACCTAGTCACGGAGTAGCGTTTGGCAACCCCTGAGTGTACTATTACACATGTAGAAAACCATTCTGATCTCAGGTCTAAGGATTATACATCATCATTGCTTGAGACCAACTGATGATACATAAAACCATAACAATCTCAATAGTGTCTCAAGGTGGGTCAATCCAACACCATGTTCTCTAACATGTGTTCACATTATTGATTCAATATCCCTATATCCATGACCGGTGAAACATGGTCATTAATCAATACATGTGCTGGTCGATAAGTTACTAGTGTTCCGACCAGTGATACATTTAAAACAACATCATATAAGTTAAAGAGCTTCACCAACAAGTCACATACTTATTAATCTTTACAACTGATGATTCATTCAAGGAACATAATAACATTTATTCTATAACTCATAAATACAGACGTGATACAATCATCTCTATGATTGTCTCTAGGGCATATCACCAATAGATGCCACTGCGCTGGTGCAGAGCGGGGTGGCCTAGGTGGATGGGTGGTGTGCAGGTCGACCGTCGCGGGCTCGCGGCGTCGCCCCTCACCCTAGATCTCGCCGGTGGTAGGTCGGAGAGGAAGGGGAGGGGTCGGATCAAGCGTGAGCGAGCGCAGCGTGGGCGAGGCCGAGCTTGTGACCGAGCTTGTGACCGAGCGGCAGCACGAGCTATGAGGGAGGAGGAGGATGCGGTGGTGGGGTCGGAAAGCGTGCGGGAGTGGAGGTTTGTATTTGTATCCTATTTGAGTGAATTCTAAATTAGGCACGATGCTTTTTAGAGATAACTACTAAGTTTTGCTATGTTTCCTGCTGGGCTTTTCTCTAGTTACGCTAGGCTTTCATTTTATGTGAGGCCTCTTTTCTACAAGAAAGTTGAAAAATTGTGTGTGCTACTTAGAACGCTGCAATTTATCATTACCTTTTGAACAATGATTTTGCTCGGTCATTCACAATAGAGAGAGATATTAGGTGTAAACCATTAACTACGCGTGTCTTTTTATTTGGGCAATTTTTTTCAAAGGCAATTTATTTAGTAATACTACGAAGATCACACGAATTAGAAAATAACATCGACGTGCCACTGGCAACCTGTCATTCTCACGTTGGATTTTTTCTCCCTAATTTATACATCTTTACAATTTTAATAATCAAATTTCCCAAAACAATCGCGGAGGTGTGGTACTCAATGTAATATATCATCATGTAAAAATTCAAGTCTAAACTATATCGGTGCTGTCAGAAACACAAAAAGTGAATTTTGCTGAAAATAGTGGATTTTGTGTCTTTTTCACTATATTTATGTCCCATCAGATATTTCGAACTGTTCATATCCATTAGCTAATTTTCTCTGTTTTTTGTGCCTACAATTTTCTTTGATGGAAACTTTTTTAATGGACAAGTGAGGCCTGCCTACTGAGAAGAGTTGCAGACTTGCAGCCATTTGTGTACGGATCTGGAGGCGAGAAATTTTTTGGACGTTTGTGATGACCGGCAGGACAGGAGTTTGGTGTGGGTTGGAGTCGGAGTAGTGCTGCTGTCTTCGTGTAATTTTGAAGCGTCGATTTGGTTTCATATGTGTTGGTTTGAAAGCGACGTGTTCTACGTACGTACTGGTGAGCTCGCTGAATATGAATTTGAATGGAGAGAGCTCTTGATTCGTATTCCATACTACCTTAGTCCGACTAAAAAATGTTGGATAATTTTCAAGATAAAGTTATATATTTGGGGCTATTTATTAGTATTTGTTTCTTGTATAAACTAGGAAGGAGCTGAATTAATTTCTTGTATAAGCTAACGTGATAGCACAATGTACATGTGGACCATGTGGTGCATGAGCTGCTCAGTGCTCACGTACGCTAACAGTTTTGTGTGTTGCTTTTGTTGAGAAACCGTCGCTGGTGAGTTCAGTCTAAACGATCACCGCGTAGACAAGCATATAATCGTTTAGAACAATACAAAAACACAAGTACAGAATAGTAGATTGAATACAGAGATGTAGGGGAACTTCATGTTTCTCTTTATTGCTCTTCTCATGATCAATTTTTTACAATGACTAGCACTCTCTATTTATAGTCTAGAGAACCTGCTAGAGTTTTGGATGGGGCGCCCACCTATAGGCCGGCTGCTGGGGCAAGCCTATGATTTCCTAATACTCCCCCTTGAGCATCCATCCTCATATGTTCATGCCTCGTCAAAATTCTATAAAAACCCAGTGGAAAAAATTTGGAGAAAAAGTACATGATACACGTTCTACTGTGTTACACGAACTGCCTCATTAAAAACCTTAGCCGAGAAATTTCAGAAAAACTCATCAAGAGAAAATGAGTACAATCCACCTAATTTCATTTAATCTACAAGATTTATTCTTTGGGTACTCGATCTTCGTGATCAAGTTTCAATAATGAGTTCGTGAAGATTCTTCCCCTGAATTCTGCACTTCTCTAAGTCTCATTATTCCAATTTCACGTATGCATCTTTCAAAGTTAGATGTTGGAAGTGACTTAGTGAATAAATCTGTAAGATTTTCATATGACTTAGTAAGTAGTACTTTAATTTCATCCACCTTTTGCGATTCAAGAGCATAGAAGAACTTAGGGTTGATATGTGACGAGGATTAAAACCTCTATATATTATTTTAAATACATAAAAGACCATACGTCTTTATGGTCGTAACCCCTAAGGCTAACGATCTCACTGGTCGTAAGGATTCCAGAGGTTACACGATGGGTACCCTGGTCGGACTAGGCTTCGACCAGGTAGCTGCTCGGAAAAGCTATGAACAGGCACCCTAAACCGTATGATGAATGTAACACGTGCAAAACGTTCCATACCATGCGATGATATACAAGACACTGATAATAAACCACCTTACTGTTAAGGGTCTCGTAAGTACTTAACCGCAAGGTAGTTAGCACATTGTTAACTACCTTAAACCTCCGACCAGTCGTAACGTTTCATCAGGGACGCCTTCTCCAAGAGTAACGGCCGCCTCTTCGGAAGTTATTTAATGGTGGAACGCAGAAGACGAGGAGAGACAACAGCAAACAACAAAAGACACGCAAAGCAAGACAATTCAGAAGCCAAAGCAGTAGCATTCAATACATTCGGTGTAATTAGAGATAGTCCCTAGTCAGGTCTTATAATCCCAGTTCATATTAATAAAGAGCAGCCCCCATTCTTTTCTAGGATACTCC
This sequence comes from Phyllostachys edulis, assembly GCA_036346405.1. Classification (NCBI taxonomy): domain Eukaryota; kingdom Viridiplantae; phylum Streptophyta; class Magnoliopsida; order Poales; family Poaceae; genus Phyllostachys; species Phyllostachys edulis. The sequence goes on from CM070568.1 coordinate 18,121,011, forward strand.
ACGTCATTTTCCTCTTTTTATTTTCGTAAGATCGGCGACTCGATCGTCGACAGCAGGCGACGTCCGTGGGGAAGAAGATGTAAATTTCCTGAAGAAACTCTTCGCTCATACAAATCCTCGCCCAAATTCCTGTAATCGCTAATGCGAATATGCCCAGAGTTTGGAAAGAGGAGAAATGGTTCGACTTGGCGGACTACGCCAACCTCGATATGGAAGGATGCATCTGTGCCATAGAGGAAAATGGCAGATCATCCACCTCTTCCTCCTCCGCCGGCTCGCACGTCGCCGACGATAGCGAGGTCGACCGGATGGACAAGGATACGCCACCATTACCGGTGGCGCAATCAGAGGAACCAGCCATTCCGATCAGCTCGGAATGTCAGGGGACCTCTTCAAGCCTGGTCTTTCCGACCGGCAAAACAGGTGAAGAAATTTCAGCACCACCACTCGAAAATCTCTATACCCTCGATGAAATAATGGCTGAAAGATATTCTCCTACGGCTTCTGGCAATTCCAGGAGTCAACCGACATCTGGTAATGGTGTCGATGAAGCCTCCACTGGTCGTAGGCCATGTGGGGATGATCACGCTCAGCATACGATCGATAGTACGCCGAATCAGGCTGAGGAGACCTCAGGAGGTGCTCATTTCCGACCGCTCTCCGTCGTGGAAACTTCTGGCAGAAGCACTGAGAAGCTCCCCATTAGTTACGATGGAAGCTCATCGGAAGATCGGTGCTAGAGGCACGAAGTCAACGCGATCGGAGATGAAAATCAAGATACCCTACACGGTCCTACATTCTCTACCACACCATCACGTGTTGTTAGAGATGATCCGGGCCATCAGGCACCAACTTCTGGAGTCCACGGAGCTGATCGACGTCCATCAGTTAACTCGCTTGGCATTGCCCCACCTAGAGTAACTGATAGGACATATCAAATCCGAAGGTCGGGGGAAGGTTCAGGTCTGCGTACAACTACGGCCAGTATGAACCCCCTGAGACCTTCGGTAATTGTACAAAACTTGCGACGTATTCAAGATATGTTAAATAATTCTGATCCTACTTTAGCGGGAACTCCAGGTTTTGTATAGCTCGTGGGTCAAGTATCCGAAATTCTCCAACAGACCATGCAGCGCACGGAAGCGTACCGAGAACAAAGGGTTTCAGGGAGTCAAACTATGACTTCATCGGCGTTCCTCCTCGGCGAGGACAACATGATCATGCTCGGGAACAATCGATACCAAGGCCCCCTCGACGATTCCGACCAAGGAGTCACGAGGGGAGAAGGTTATTTCAAAGCCACTCCCCCATCACGTCGAGAACAACCATCGCTTGGACCTGACGATCTCCGACATCGTTTGAATCAAATAGGCGATTGAAGGCATCATGCCAATGTCTACGACCGGATCGACACACCGGAGTTCCAGCGTTCCAATCTTAGGAACCGGTCTCCGACCGATTACAATCCGGCACCCTCCTAGAGAAGGCACCATGAATCAATCACAGGCTGCCGAGCCTTCTCTGCAAGGCTCCAAGCTGTGCGTTGGCCTAACCGGTTCCGACCGGCCAACTTGGACAAGTTTAATGGAACTCAAAATCCATTGTAATTTCTCCAAATCTATACCACCACCATCAGAGCTGCTGGAGGCGATGAAAATATGATGGCCAACTATCTAGCCACCGTGGTCGAAGGGTTTGCCCGGTCGTGGTTGTTGAACCAACCGGTCGGATCAATCTATACTTGGGAGCAACTCTGTGATCTTCTAATTGCAAATTTCGAGTGCGTCGATGCATACAGGAAGGAGGATGATCTCCATCGAATCCGTAGGGTTCGATGAGACCTTACGTCAATACATCAAGAGGTTCACCAGTTCGCAATTCTATACCGAGGTCGCAGAGTCATCTGTTATTCAAAGCTTTCAAAAGCAGTCGAGAAATCGGCGGTTTACGGAGGACATAGCAATGAACCCTCCAAGAACAACCGTTGAGCTTTTGACATGGCCGACAAGTATGCCACCGCTAAGCGAAGCAATCGAGTGGTGTGAAGCCATCGTCGGAAAGACAAGATTCTCGGCCTACTGGACAAACCAGAGAAAAAGAATAAGAAGTCTCTCAAGAACAAAAAGAACCGCAGTCAGACGACAAGGAGGTCCTAGCCATTCTGATAAATTCATGAAGGGTAAGAGGGACTACAGTGTCGGGCAAGGCGAAAGCTCGTACCGGGATTCGAGAAAAAGAAGAAGTGGTGTCCACTTCACGGTGAGTAGGGCATGATCTGCGCTTTGTCGAGTCCGCAAAAGAAACTGGAGGATTATTATGCAGGTGAAGGACCATTTCCCGCAATACAAGAACCCGGAGAAACGAGCTCCAAAAAGGACAAGGATGGCGACGAAGAAATGGAGTATCAGGATCCCCAACACACAGTCAACATGATTTTTGAAGGATCTTCTTCATACAAATCCAAACGTCATCTGAAGGCCATGGAGCGGGAGGTCAACCTCGTCGAATCTCCGACCATTATCAAGCAATCGAAGTGGCCGGACATCGCAATTTCCTTCAGCAAAGACGACTGCCCCATTCATTCGACTCGACCAGGTAGGTTCCCTATTGTTGTTGAACCAACCATTAATAATTGTAGGGTTAATCGAGTCTTAGTAGATGGAGGTAATTCTTTGAATATATTATTTGCGGGAGCTTTAGAAGAAATGCAGGTCCCTATGTCAAAGGTGAAACCAGTGAAATATGCTTTTCATGGCATAGTTCCTGGCTCCACCGCTAAACCGATAGGGCAAGTTTCCCTACCGGTTACGTTCGGAAGGCCCGATAACTTTCGAACGGAAAAATTTTCGTTTGATGTGGTAAACTTTGAATCCGCATACAACGGAATTCTTGGTCGACCAGCATTAGCAAAGTTCTTGATAGCCACGTATTACAGTTATCAAAGTTTGAAAATACCGGGGCCAAAGGGAGTCATCACTATTCGGGGAGATTGAAAAATAGCTTATGTATGTGACCGAAAATCCTTTGAATTGGTCGATGAACTTTTGACCAGAGAGGCTAATCCATCTACCATGCAGGCCAAACACTCGAGACCGAAGGTGACACCCAAACCCTCCGACTAGTCAAAAGAGGTATCACTCGACAAAGGCGCTTCTCCGGACAGCGCCAAGTCACTACCTAGGCCAGAAAATGCTGGCCCACCTGCTCGCAAGGTTCTGATCGAAGCAAGACTCGATCCTAAATAGGAAGAGTTGCTCGTCTCCTTCCTCCGAGCAAATCAGGACGTATTTGCCTGGTAGGCGTCCGATATGCCCGGAGTCCCCCGGGAGGTGATCGAACACAGACTAGCTCTCCAGCCTGATAAGAAACCGATCAAGCAAAACCTACGGCGTTTTGCACCTGATCGGAAGGAGGCAATCCAGTCAGAGATTGATAAGCTTCTCAAGGCTGGATTCATCCGTGAAGTCAACCACCCTCAGTGGCTCGCCAACCCCGTAATGGTTAGGAAGAATAATGGGAAATGACGAATGTGTATCGACTTTACAGATATTAATAAAGTTTGTCCGAAGGATGATTTTCCCCTTGCACGCAATGATCAACTGGTAGATTCTACCTCTGGGTGCGAATTACTAAGTTTTCTATATGCGTATTAAGGGTACCACCAGATTAGTATGTGTAAAGAGGATGAGGAGAAAACTTCCTTCATCACTCCATATGGCACTTATTGTTATGTTAAGTTGCCATTTGGTCTCAAAAACGCTGGTGCAACTTTTTAAAGGTTGATGCAAAAAACCTTTAGTCCACAAATAGGTCGGAATCTAGAAGCTTACGTTAACGATTTGGTCGTAAAGACCACAAACGCTGGCAATCACATCTCTGACTTACAAGAAACTTTCAACAACTTGAGAAGGCATAACCTCAAGTTGAATCCGGAAAAGTGTGTGTTCGGAGTTTCTGCTGGAAAATTACTCGGTTTCCTAGTCTCGGCTAGAGGTATTGAAGCAAACCCAGTAAAAATAGCAGCCATCGACCAGATGCGTCCTCCGACCACGAAAAAAGAAGTCCAAAAACTAACCGTCTGTATGGCAGCGCTAAGTCGTTTCATAGCAAGGTTAGGGGGAAAATGGTTACCTTTCTTTAAACTTCTTCGGAAACATGGGAGTTTCGAGTGGACTAGAGAGGCAAACGATGCCTTTGAAGAACTTAAAAGTACGACAAGTGCCGGTTTTAGTCTCTCCGAGACCGGAGAAACATCTTGCTAATGTGCGGCAAAGAACACCACAAACATGAAGGTGTCTTGGTCGTAGAAAGGGATAACATCCAACGACCAGTTTATTACGTAAGCGAAGTCTTACATGGACCAAAGAAAAGATACCCACAGGTACAAAAGTTGCTCTATGGTCTCCTTATGTCTTCAAGGAAGCTAAAGCATTACTTTCAGGCCCACAAAAGTGGTCGTACCGACTGGATATCCCCTTGGTCAAGTCCTTGGAAACAGAGAATCATCAGGACGAATAGCAAAATGGGTGGTTGAGCTAGGGGCGTTTGACCTCTATTTTATTTCACGAACAGCAATAAAGTCCCAGGCAATAGCAGAATTCATTGCCAAATGGACAAACCCTGAACCCACCCAAGAGCCCGAGTACGAACACCACGAGGAGTGGACAATGTACTTTGACGGTTCCTTGATGTTAAAAGGGTCGGGGGCTGGAGTGATCCTGATATCCCCTACTGGCGAACACATCAAGTATGCCATCTAGTTAAATTTTCCTGCCACAAATAATGTGGCAGAATATGAAGGTTTATTGGCAGGACTCCGAGCAGCTCGTTGGCTCGGGATTCGCAGATTACTAGTGAAAGATGATTCTCAACTAGTAGAGAATCAAATAGGGAAAGAGTATCAATGCTCGAGTACCAAGATGTCATCTTATCTGGCGGAAGTACGAAAACTCGAAAATCACTTCTTCGGTTTTCAGATCCAACATATTCCTAGAAAGGAAAACTTTCTGGCAGACCAGTTGGCATGGATGGCCTCCACAAGGTCAACCGTCCCGCCTAGAGTTTTTCTCGAGCAACTCGATTCACCCTCGGTAGTCGAGCCTTCTGAGAACATACATGATTCTTTACAGGTCGAACAAACCGATCAAAGGAACATGGATGCTCCACAGGTCGTTGACGGTTGGCGCTGTCACGATCAAGGTAGAGATTGGATGGCATCGATCTACAATTATCTTCAAAGATGACATAATTAGGAAGATGATGTAGAGGCGATCGATAGCACGAAAAGCCAAATCATACACTCTAATCGAACGTATCTTGTATAAACGAGGATCTCATGGAGTGTTGATGAGATGCATATCTCAAGCGGATGGCATTAAGTTGTCGATCAAATCCATGAAGGATTACGTGGAGTACATCATTCCTCTGAGACACCGGTCGGTAAAGCCTTCAAGCAAGGATACTACTGGCCAACTGCCCTTCATGATGCAAAATGACTTGTGACGAAGTACGTACAATGTCAGTTTCATAACCGATAAGTACATCAGCCGGCACAAGCCTTACAAACAATTCCTCTTTCTTGGCCTTTTGCAACTTTGGGATCGGACATTCAGGACCTTTCCCAAGAGCACCCGGGGGATTCGAATTCCTTTTCGTCATGATTGACACGTTTACAAAATGGATCGAGGCCAAGCGGTTGTTAAAACAACAACTGAGGCCGCTAAGAGATTCCTCATGAAAAATGTGATCACACGATTTGGTGTACCCAACGTATAATCACGGATAATGGCACCAGTTCTCTAGCAAATCAATTTCAAGAATTCTCGATGAACTTGGTGTAAAAGTTCATTTTGCTTCTGTTGCTCATCCGCAGAGCAATGGAGCAGTTGAGCGAGCTAATGGTATCATTATGCAAGGGATCAAACGCCGAGTATTCGACCAGTTAATCAAACGGTCAAGAGCTTGGGCTGAAGAACTCCCGTCTGTATTATGGGCCGTTCGAACCACGACCAGTCGTGCGACCGGTGAAACACCATTCATTTTGGTGTACGGGGCTGAAGCCATGCTTCCTCTAGAACTGAAAATTGGCTCTGCTCGAATTGATCGTTTTAACGAAAACGATCAGAATGAACGAAGACTCGACGATATCAATTTCCTTGAAGAGCGACGAAACCAAGCCCTTGTACGATCAGCAGTCTACCAATAAGCCATGCGAAGGTACCATAGTCGTAAGGTGCAACCTCGCAGCCTTGCTGTAGGTGATCTGGTTCTCAGAAAAATTCAGAACCAAGCAAATCGCAATAAACTTTCTCCCAAGTGGGAAGATCCTTACACTGTGGTCGAAGTCACCCGACCAGGTTCCGTACGACTAGCTATGTCTGATGGGCAAATTTTGTTAAATTTTTGGAACATTGATCAATTGCATAAGTTCTATGTTTAATTATTGTTTACATTCTTTCAATTCTCTCAAATTCAATAAATTTATTTATTCAAAAAAAGTAACCTTGCTTATACATATATATACCTATAGGTTGGTTGTTCATGATTGTTAATTTAAACTGGTCGGAGAAGACAATTTTCTCTCCGATATCCTTTCCAAGGATCTCTGTTACTCTATGGCAATGACTTCTAAGTCTTACGCCGTATTGGTCCTAGTCGTGAGCATCTTTTCCACGCGTGACAACACTCTTTTCTTAAGAAAATATATGAGTAATCAGAGCATCATACAAATAACTTTCCATACTGAATGATATGCCTAAGATTATGAAGATTATATTTTATTATTTCAAGATTCTGCTCTGCTCTTGTCAGCTCTTGGTCGGGACACGGAAAGCCTCCTAGTCAAAGTCTCTCCTTTTTCAAGATGTGGTCACCTTGCTCGAAGGAGCTTCTAGTGACGGTTCTTTTCTTACGATCCTCGCTACCAGTCGGATAGAGAGATTGAACACGTTTCACGAAATATGTTATATGATTTCAGATCTAAGCATTCCTTCCGACCAGACTTTAGGATAATAGATATAAACAAAGTTCACTTATAATTTGTTGCATTTCTTCTTATGTCAAATAACAAGGTCTTTTATCCGACCATGTATAACTTTTGATTGGTATTTCGATCATGACAAACAAAGATCTATAACTAGGCGAAGTCATAAGCTTGTTCCGACCACAATGATTTCCTAGTATTGCTACGATCAGTTTTGACTTCATATCGGCACATACCTTCAAAACGATGGTTTCGACTTTCATTCTCTTTCTTGGCTACCTGCTTGTATAGTAAAGTTCTTCTACTATAAAGCAGTCGGGGGCTAGAAAGTGTATGAGAATTTTTTTTAAAACAAGAGAGTCAAACAGGATAAACAAAGGCATTGTTAATGACATAAAAGGTAAGTTTTATACATATTCAATATTTTTACATTTTTTGCAGGAGCCTACTCTAGAAATATTCCCAGACTAATTACTGCTTGATGGAGATCCGACCTCCATCTCCTCTACAACTTTATCTCCGAGTGGCTTGAGTTCTTCCATGAACTTGGTCGCCTCCTCAGGTGGGCAGTTGAAGTCATCTTCAACAACTCGGAGATCAATGGAGGGGTCGGAAGCTTTCAGTTTTACCAAAGCAAAACTAACTCCACTAGCAACGCCTGTTTTCATAGCCTGGGCATAGTTCTTCTGAGTAGTCTTGAGCAGAGTATTAAGATCCTCTAGAAGTTGACCCAAGTAGTTCATTTTCTCTACTGGATCTCTTAAAGCAGGCAGGCTTGATCCTGATCCCATATCAAAGATCATATTGTTCAAAATAGAGTCTTTTCATCTAGACTTTGAACGAGAGCCGCCTCCTTGTCTTGCTCAAATTTCAGAGTTTTTTCTACTCTGTCCAAAACTTGTTTTTGCTCTGCAAGAGTAAAACAGGTGATAAGCACAAAAATAATTGGAGGAAGATAATAAGTCAAGTTTACGACCTATTACCTTCAATTTTCTTGTTAAATTCTTCCTTGTTGGTCGTCGCTTCGGCGATCGACCGGTCCTTAGCTTTGATTTCTTCTTCAAGCATAGCTGTCTTGGCTTTCTCAGCCAGGATCTCTTCTTTTATTTTCTCCAAATCTATCAAATACGATAAGGGAGAATAATTAGCAAAGGGCAAAGCGTTGAAGAAAGAAAAAGGTTAAGGGGAAAGTTTTTACTTTCTAATTCGTAGTGTTTCTGCTCCAAGTCTTTAATCCATTGGGTCATCCTCCACCACACGGAAAATTCTCGACCATGTCTTTGCTCAAATAGCATTTTCCTCTTTAAAAATTCTCTATAAAAGATTTTTAGGAGAGACTATGAAACCGGTCGAGATACTTACCCGATCACCAAATCATTATATCCGCCAAATATTGAATCAGATGCATTTTGATTTGATGATCCGATATTTTTCTCCATGCCTCATCAAGCTCCTTATCCTCGATGAATCGGGGTGAAAAGAGAACTTGTCAGGTTGAGGAGAATTACCAACAATGGTCGGAACCTGTTGAGGGCCTTTAAGGGCATCTACTTCCGTAGAAGGAGTTAGAACCACCAATGGTTCCAACTCGACTGTTGGCCCTGAAGCCTGCTCGGGGGCTTTTCCGACCACTCTTTCCTCAGGAATTCTGTCCTGAGAAATGGTCTGCTCATGAACCTCCACAAGGACCTAGTCCTCAGAAGGAGTCTGGTCGGAAACGACCGGAACACCAGAGGACCTATACAAAGCAAAGAAGGGAAGTTTAAAAGACATCAAATCATCAAGAAATTATTAGAGGTATGCGCTTATACGACCACTTTCATTTGAGCATACCTAGTTAATTTCGAGATTTGACTTTAAAACGGAAGAGTAAAATCTGCATCACACCCTTCCTTTTCTTTTCTTCCGATCTTGCCGATTTAGAACGTCGAATTGGCCAAATCCATTGCATCATCCAACAGGATGTCGGAAGCGATGCCCTCGATTAGCTCATCAAAGATTACGTCCTCGACCATCTGGTCGGGCGGAGTGGTTTCGCCGACCTCGCACCGCTTGTTCGAAGAACAAGCTGTCCGTTTAACGATCGGCCTCGAGGTTAGCGGCCTCCGTAGTTGCGCACTGGTGGCCTTCAGCCTTCTCCACCTAAACCAACAAATAAATTTGGTTAGGTGATGAAATCTTTTATCTAAACTACATATATATTCCTCTGAAATGTTTTGTTACCTCGGGCGATTCATCTTCTTCCGATGCATCTGGGCACGAATCGGTCGGAATAATGGTGGGATGTTTAGCCTCACCAGTTTGTGCGATTCGCAACCCGACCAACTACAGAAATAGAACATGATCAACAATCTGATCGGAGAATATGTATACATGATAAAAGATTTTTTGATTGTTTACCTTAAGCCTTATTAGCCTCTCTTCAGCAGGAACTATGGCCAAGATCTCGGGGAATCCAGCCTTCTCTCCAGGCTCCCCTGCACAGATCAGCCTGATCCGCTCTCTAATTTCCTTAGGGGAAAGAACTTTAAAAGGAAAGGAGAGAAAGCAAAACATGAACAAGTTTTAAGGTAGTACATTAATCAAATGAAAATACTGGTCGGAGTTTATCTCAAAGACTTACCATATCCTGAGATAGCTTCATCACGACCAATGGACCAAATCAGGGAGTGAGTCCGAAGCTTCAGTGGACTAATCTGGCGCTTGGTGAAATCCCTCACCACATGCCAAGAGGTCAAGCCCTTGACTCGTAGGTCGTAGATGGCATCCACCCATCGTCCGACCACTCCTATCTTCTCCACAGTCTTCCTCCACTTGAGATTTTCATTCGCTCTCATCCCGGTGAAGTAAAGGCCATCATCCCTCGTAATCGTCATATAGAATCAGTTCTTCTTCCATGACGACCACGAGGATTTCGAGTACATATGAATGTACTCATCAGCCTTCCCATCGTGAAGGCGCAATGTACATTCTCCGGGAATCTCCGTGGTCCTCCCCATCACCATTCGGTAGAAATACCTGAAGAGCTTCAAACTTGGAGGCACTCCCAGGTATGCTTCACATAAATATGTGAAGATGCCGATATTGGCGATGGAATTTGGGGCCAAATTCACTAATTCCACCCCGTAGAACTCAAGAACGCGGAGAAGGAATTTGTGTACCGGCAACCTTAGCCCGCATTCGATGTAGGCGAGGAAAACAGGGATTTTCCCTTCTTCGCGGCCTGGAAAATGCTCTCCAAACGCCGATCTCCATCTGATCAAATTCTTGTCCGGAGCATCCCAATCTTCTCCAAAGCCTCAAGCTTTTTCTTGCTCAATTCCAAAGGTAACCACTTTGTGATTTGCTCCGACATGATGAAAATCCTCAAGGATGAGTAGGGTTCGTAGAAGATTTTGTGGTTGGAAGAACAAGAAAAGAAGGATAAAGATTTTTTTCTCGGCAAAGGAGACCAGAAAAGGGATCTGGAAGCATAAAAACTCCAAAAGGTCTAGCGATGAGGATTTTATAGCCTCAAATCTTTAAATCACGATCGGAGGTTATCCACAAAAGTCTAAACAGCAAAAAGCTTCTTTTTCGCCCAGCGAATAGAGGAACTCTTCAGTTCTTAAGGCCAGTCCACAACTTTAAAATGAACACAAACCTCCTCGAATGTCACGGCATTTAATGGGGGTCTGCCTGATACATATTCATCGGAAGAAGGTGTTCACATGACCTGTTCATTTAAAGTTCGGGGGCTAGCTGATGAGGATTAAAACCTCTATGTATTAATTTAAATACATAAAAGACCATACGTCTTCATGGTCGTAACCCCTAAGGCTAACGACCTCACTGGTCGTAAGGATTCCAGAGGTTACACTATGGGTACCCTGGTCGGACTAGGCTTCGACCAGGTAGCTGCTCGGAAAAGCTATGAACAGGCACCCTTAACCGTATGATGAATAGAACACGTGCAAAACGTTCCATACCATGCGATGATATACAAGACACTGACAATAAACCACCTTACGGTTAAGGGTCTCGCAAGTACTTAACCGTAAGGTAGTTAGCACACTGTTAACTACCTTAAACCTCCGACCAGTCGTAACGTTTCATCAGGGACGCCTTCTCTAGGAGTAACTGCCGCCTCTTCGGAAGTTATTTAATGGTGGAACGCAGAAGACGAGGAGAGACAACAGCAAACAACAGAAGACACGCAAAGCAAGGCAATTCAGAAGCCAAAGCGGTAGCATTCAATACATTCGGTATAATTAGAGATAGTCCCTAGTCAGGTCTTGTAATCCCAGTTCATATTAATAAAGAGCAGCCCCCATTCTCTTCCAGGATACTCCACGTCATTTTCCTCTTTTTATTTTCGTAAGATCGGCGACTCGATCGTCGACAATATGCTTTGTGAGATGACTCTTCACATAACCCATCTGCACTTATGCAACACAAGCTGCTTTATCTTCATAGATAATAGTGGGGGTTTGCGTGATATTTAATCCACACGACTGCTGGATGAGGTGAATCATTCGCCGAAGCTAAGCACATTCTCGTGAGGCCTCGTACAGTGCTATGATTTCCGAGTGGTTCGTCGAAGTTGATACAAGACTTTGCTTAGACCATTTCCATAAAATTGCAGTTCCACCACATAAGAATACATGGGTGAAGTGAGGTTGTCCATTCACCAGGCTAGTGCAAGGATAGGACTAGATGATGTAAATGCTCTAGACTACTTACTAAAGGTAGTGAGCGGTGGTATCGACGAATGCCAAACAAACTAGAGAATTCATTTCATGTGTTATGGGTAAAGTTGTACCCCTCTGCAGAGTGTAAATCTATTTTAAATAGCCGTGCTCGCGGTGATGAGCATGCTAAGTGTAGTATTGCTGGGTATAGTCTTGGTTTTCATAAAAACAGCTTTGTTGGAAAATGTGGGAAAGAGTTTGTTGGTTTATATTTGAGTTGTGTGTCATGTCTATGGCAGAAAATGTGATGTTGCTCGTAGCCGAGGAGGGTTGTGAGTTGTTATTTATTCAGTCACTTACTTGTTGTCCTTTATCTATTTAATTGTTCTTTAAACTTTCGTTGCAAAGTACTACATAATGATATTGCAAATAAAAACCTGCCTGATGCTGAAATGAACTTGTAGCTTAGAGCCTCACCCTTTGTTAGCCATACATGTATATAAACTTTGTGATACACTACAAGTCTTGCTGAGTACGCAATGTACTCACACTACTACAAAACAGGTTATACTAGACGCCTCAACACAGATGGTTCCTGTGGAACCGTCTATGTTGTATTTATCATAGACGATTTTTAATAAGAACCGTCTGTGATATGTAGCGATGGCTAGAACCGTCTGTGATACATAATTATCACAGATGGTTCTTATTAATAATCGTCTGTGAATCATCACAGACGGTTTTAAATACAAACGGTCTGTGATGTCTTCGAATATCATAGACGGTTTGTATTTAAAACCACCTGTGAATCATCATAGACGGTTTTTATCATGAACTGTCTGTGATTATAATCATATCAGAGATGGTTTTGTAGATAAAATTGTCTCTGATACTTTTGTTTTGTTGGGCGGGGAAACGAAAATTTGGACTTGATGGGTGGGCTGCCGAAACTCGCTTTATATTAACCGAGTCTCCTCACACCTCACACCCTCCATCTCCTCCTCCTCCTCTAACCAAGTGCTGCTACCTTTCCCTAGCCTTGCGCCCCGGCCTCCCCCGAGTTCTCGCCCGCGGCCTCCTCTACCTTGCCCCAGCCTCATCGTCACCGGCCTCCCCCGACCTCATAGCCCATGGGATCCCCCGACATCGTTGCCCCGGCCTCCTCCACTTCGTCGCCCCCGGCCTCCCACGACCTTGTTGCCCCCGGCCTCCTCCACTTCGTCGCCTGGCCTCGTCGTCGTCGGCCTCCCCCAACCTCATCGCCGACCTCTCTCGACCTCATAGCCCATGGGCTCCCCCGACATCGTCAACCCGACCTCCTCCATTTTGTCGCCCCAGCCTCCCAAGACCTCGTCGCCCCTGGCCTCCTCCACTTCCTCGCCCCGGCTTCCTCTACCTCGCCTCGACCTTGTCGTCGCCAGCCTCCCCCGTTTTCTGTCATCGAGTACTGTTCATCGAGTACAGTTCGTCATCGAGTACTATTCATCATCGAGTATTGTTCATCATCGAACACTATTGATCGACCTGGTCGGAAGGTTTCGACTACCTGGTCGAAGGAGGTTCAACTACATGGTTTGGCTCAAAATTCGATTTTTTTTTGTAATAGAAAAAAAACTATCATAGACGGTTCTAAACAATATCCGTATATGAAAAAAGCTATCACAGACGGTTCTCAACAAGAACCGTCTGTGATAATCAATTACCACAACCGGTTCTTATTCAGAACCATCTGTGATATCTTTTTTATAGACGGTTATTGTTTAGAACCGTCTGTGATACTTTTTTCATAGACAGTTCAAAAACCATCTACGATGACCGCATATCATCACAGACACATAAAATCAGACGGTTCAGAAACCGTCTGTGATGACAGTTTAGAACCGTCTATGATGACCCTTTATGTAGTAGTGTGAATCTTGCTTAATTTGTTGTTCAGACTTAAAGGATGAGTCTACGTTGGACGACGTCTTCTTTGCACCCGGAACTAGTGGGTTTTGTGACGGGTCTTTTTAGAACTTGTCTCTAGTCGGTTGCCTAAGGGTTCGGATAGGCATGCCGCCAAAATTTTGGACTTGTTACATATTTTGCTTCTGCTGTTACTTTTGCTACTTCTAATACTTAAGCTTTTATTTGGCCAGTCGGCCCTTGTGTTGTAAATAATGTAATCGCTTAAGTTATGTACCACAATTTATTTTATTTTGTATGTATAAATGTATGGATATGAATATCAATGTTGTGGATATATGTACTAGCCACTGATCATGGGACTAGTACGGTACACACATGAGGGCTTCGGGTATTCAAAGCCCAGGGTTCGACAGACAGTCATGTCCCTGGTTATAGACAACGCTCAGGGATTTCACACGAGAGGTGAAGTTTTTTTATAAAAATATGTCGGAGTATGAATGAGAAGTTCACTTAGTGAATATAACGTTCGCTTGGTAGATGAGATGCTCACTTTGTGGTTTGGTTGGGAAGTGGACGAGAGGTTCACTAGTTATTTCAAAGCAGTTGTTTATTTACTTATTATTCTTTTCAATTACATATTTCAATCTATTTACTGTATTTACCGTCAATAATTGCTTTCTGTAAAAGAACCATATGTCTATTCCTTTGTTCAAGTTTTGTATAAATATTAATTGATACTGTTCCCTACGACTTATTGAGTACTTTATATACTCACGACTTAAAACTTTGCTGCACAGTTGAAGAATACCAAGCTGCTTAAGAGTTCTACGAAAAGGAGTTCTTTGAAGTCTTTACAAATTAAGATGCGTTCTCCACTCGATTGCATTTGGGCATGTTGATCGGTCTTTCCAAGTTTGTCGGTCTGTTGCAATAGTTTATTTGTTTCTTTAGCTCTGCGTGGCAAGTTAAGTAAACGTTGATCGTAAAGTCTAGTTATTATTATTATTTGTTATTTCGAGCTTTTTTTAGTTAAATTGATAAATGGATGATATTTTATCGATGTTTCCTTGTGAGCTAGCTACTGATCTGGGACTAGTTCAAAATACACAGATGATTTCGGATATGTAAATCCGGGCCCTGTCAGGATAACTTTGCAAGTTCGTGTGCTACAGTACTTTGCTATCTAATGCGAATACAGTGCAAATTCGATTTTCACCAAACGTAAAAGTTTCAAAATATTCTCAAATAGTTACCATATGCAATGGAGTCCGCAGAATTTAAAGATCAAACTCGATTGCATTTGCGAGACATGAAAAAGAAAATTTCTTAAGTTTGGTCCAAATCAAAAATTTCAAATTTTCACCTTTTTCACATTTTCTGGCAGGACGCCCCCTTCGCAGACACCAATTGGGAAGCTGATCCACCTTCTACCGAGCTTGTTGCAGAGAGTGTAGCACCTGCTCACCAGGACTGGACAGGAACTGAGCGATCGCCGCGCAATCCGACTCCAAAATTTGTTTCGTTGGCAGAGAGTAGTAGACTAGTAGTTCAATATGGGTTGGGCTCTGAGTTTGTAAGTACAATGTGCCTACCTTGTGTGACGCCGGCCTGCAGCCCAACTCTGTGCTCCAAGCAAAAAATGCAAACAGCTGCGAGACGGCCGGCCGGCCGGCCAAACCCAACAAGCCGGAGGGGAGGGCAGCAGTTCGAAAGCTCTTTTCCTCTTTTTGGTTCTTTCTCAGGAATACTGTCAAATAGTGTTGTAGACTTGTAATACGCCATATGGACCCGATTCATACATCCTCTGATTAGATATTCAAGGGCACTTCTTCTTCTTCTTCTTTTTCCGAACACTTAAGGGTAGGAATTTTGTCGGAATTTCGTAGATTTTTTTGGGGTAAAAAACAACATAGTTCCCGTAGGGCTGGTATAAAATTTTCGTGTTTCAAATAAGCTGCGAACACAATTCTCTTTCTGGCATCCGAATGTTCGATGAAACATTGCTCATATTTCACGCTTCTTGAAGAGAAGAGGACATGCCTAGTGGTAGAGCACAAGTAGTGGTTTAGGTCATGTGTGTTGAAGTTCCCATTCTCCTCCTTTAAATGAAAGCTAGGTAGTAAAATATCACTTATTGAAGAGAAAATGGCAACAAAATTGGGGGAATAACTGAATTTACAAGCATGATTTATTAACTTGTTTAAATCTATGCACCAAGTACGTTGGCACATATATTCGTATCGTACCTAGTGTCCTGGGTTCTCTCCTAGATTCCGTCTATGGGGAAGTTTTCTCCCTAGATAGACGCACGAATGCATCTCAGCGGGAAAACTTGCATGTGGCTGCGCTTCGTGACGTCATGGATTCGTCCTTAGAATATGCGCTTATACGTTCACCGTCATATAGAAAAATGACTCGTTTGAAAATTTGAGATTTAAGCAAGACTGTTCTTGATTGAAGCTGTGCATCAGTCCATGACCTTCTTATGACACGGTCCCGGTCTCCCATTTTGGAGACATGTACGTACGTGAGGTGATCAGCAGGTATATAATCTGGTAGAACCGTATGTAGAAGCCTTCGATCGTCTTCTCGAGAGGCGAATAAAGCTTAATTTCTCTTACCAGCTTAACAAAGTGATTACAGAATATAATTAACACCATGGATATAAATGACGCCATTAGAAGCTAAATACGGCATTTTAGGTGAACAAATCTCGTAATTCTAACACGAAAACGAAGAACTATATTTCTCTACTGATCGAGATTCGAGACATACAGGGGATGAACGAATGGTGATGACAGCACAATTATCTGGATGCGGTACACATTACCAGTACAGTACTACAAGATAAGAAGATTGATTAGCCTAGTGATTTCCATAGTTAACTACGGCCACCAAGTAGGTAACTAGTTAACCAATCAAGAGGACGGGGCGCAGACGACGCAGACGAGCAGCAGCATGGCCGACGAGGCGGCCTCCTCCTCCTCGCTGAAGCAGCTGCGCTTGAACCGGCACGCCTTCCCCTTGTTGCACGGCAGCCGCAGCACCAGCTCCCGCTGCCGCCGCCTCCCGCCGCCTCTCGCCGACGACGGCTGGTCCTGTCGGCCCCGCCGCGCGCCCTGATTGGCCGGCCGTTGAACCATCCTTTCTTCTTGGCCTTGTATCTCTTAGGTGTTAATTAGTTTGGACTTTGGAGGGAGAAACAAGGAGAGCGAGTGCCAAGAGTATTCAAATGGCGAGTGAGGATCGGAGTGGGGAGACATGGCCATGTGGTGAGGTCTATTTATAGAGGGCATTGGCCATTCTTTGCCCTTGTGGTGTTGCCATATTACGAGATGACCATATGGCACCATGAGAGAGAGAGAGAGCGCGCGCTAGCTTTAATTCGAATGCATTTGGAAGTTTCCGCCGGCACGAAAGGATGCGACGTGAGGGTTTTGTTGGTGTCTGAAAGACGGAGGCTTCGAAACCACAGGGAGGCATGGCATGCAACAGTGAACATCTCTGAAAAAAAATCAGTGAAGTGAACATGGGTAGGGCACAGAGCAACGACAGTTCATGAACCAAATGCAATGGAGCAATCCGCTGCTCATGTCGTGTTCATGCATTCAAGCATGAGTTACGAGGTGAAAAACATTCTAGGAGGTTTGAGGTTAATATTATGCTGTATGCGCGCGTGCTTTAGGATCTGTACAATTTTCTCTTGATGACTTATCTTTCAACTTTCAAGGTACCAAAACTACGGATTTATTGTTGGATCAATATTAGTATATAATGGTTGATCAAGAGGTCACATGTGGGGTGTAATTCTCTGATGCATATATAATTGTACTTGTTCTTGATCAGCCTCTACTGTATTCGGCGTTGCAGTAATTTTTTTCAAAAGCAAATTTATATTAGCAAATATCCAAACCATAACGAACTGTATTCTGCAACACAGCGGAGCAGAGCATAACGACACCAACCTATCGTGCGGTGCCCGTGGCTGCTTGGTGTTAGGTGAAGCTAGGCCTTCAGGATATTCATGGTGCCAAATGAATAGTTGATTTTATTTAGTTGAATTCAAACCGTATGAACAAGCACATTCCGCCCTCTACTATCATGGTGAGTGACAGACACCCCACTCTATGCCCTGTTCAAGACCAACTACATGTGAAGGACACGTGGCGAGAGACCGCATGGGTCTGATGATACGGATGTGAGACTTGGTCCTATAGAATTTTGTTTACAGCTAGTGACATACATAAGTAAGGTGCAATTGGATACGAATGGATATCGCTCATCATGTATTATATTTCGTATTTTTTTCTCGAAGTTGCAGTTGGACACGAATAGTGTCGGATACCTATTTCTCTATCACGTATTCACTGCACGAGCCTTCGGTCTAACAGAAATTATCCGCTTATTTTGTACCCTTATACAGAACATTGGACAGTAGGAGTGCAATCAGAACGAAGACGAAGAGACTAATCGTTAAGATATCGAAGGAAAAACACTCAGTACTCCCTGCCTACTCAGATGCAGTAACCCACTTATTTGTTATTTTATTCCTAAATGAAGTCACAATAAGCTTTCTTCATACCACTTGATATACGGACACATATTATTTATCATGTATCCTATTTTGTATTTTTTTTCCTCGAGTCGAAGTCGGAGTCAGACATGGATAATATCAAGTATTAGATCTGCGAGCCTTCGGTTTGTCGGTCGGTCAAAAATTATTTGCTCCATTTGCAGCCTATACATGAGTGGCAATAAGCCTATAGCTAACGCAGTGACCATCTGTCAACCCCGTAAACGGAGTCATCTAAATCCTGCAGAATTCAGCTCAAGATCATACAGCGACAGCTAACCAGAACCAAATGTTGGGGTGGCACATGCATGCATGATTGGCATGTTACATGGCTAGGACAAGCCATGTGGCTCTGTTGATTAGGACTAGTAAGGACAAGAGAAACTTAGTACTCTTCTTAACTATATATATATACAATCATTGTATTCCAAATATTTTTTTTTGTGGGATCTAGTGGTACTTTGTGGCCATGATGCTCTTTATGTCATGATGAGTTAATTTAACCCACATCATTACTAGAAGAAATCACTGCACTGAACATATTTTTTTTAAAAAAACATAGTCTTGAATATGCATGTTAGTTTTAAACTGAAGAGCACTACTGTGCTCAAGTTTGTTGAAGCTGACAACACAATCTTGTTATTGAGTTAATCTTAAACTTTGTAAGTTGCATAATCTGTTCATATATACTTCCGTACACTTACAATTAAATATATTTAAGAGTAGAGGGACAATAACATCCAAGAGCTCGCAAATAAAAGATGAGAATGGGGACGCAGCACGCAGCATGAAATAACCCGAAAATTCCAAAATTTTAAAACTTTTTGAAGTTTTTGGCTGGAATTTGGTTTCTTTCCCAATTCGGAAAATCCCTTCCATTTCCCGCATTCCCTTTCCGGCCTTCCCGTTTCTCTCACCCAAAAACGCCTTTTTCCCCAGGCACTTCTTCCCCGTCTTCCTCCTTGCATCACCTGCGCCACACCATCTCCATCGTCGGCACTCCCGTCAGTGCCACGTCACCTTGCCTTGCCACCTCGCCTCGCCTTCAATGCAGGCACACATCTCCACCGCCACCACACCACTACCTTGCCCTGCTCGGCATTGCTCACGGCCACCCAACCAGCTCGCCGCCCACGCGCCGCAAGCTCCTCACCCCGCTCCTGCTCTCATCTCCAACTCCCACCCCAACACCTCCACATTGTCCCTTCCCTTCCAGCGTCGGCCTAATTCCGGGAATTTGTCGTCACCTTGTTCTTCTTCTTCGGTGAGCTCCACACCGATTCACCCCCACCGTCCACCCATCACTCAAATTGACACCACGGTAAGCTCTAGCTCACCTCCCTGAGCCCTTCCCCCATCATCCCCACCCCTATCCCCACCGGAGTCATGTTGGCACCATGCTCCACCGCCACATCTCTCACTGCCACTAGTGCTAGGCCACCTCAGAGCCTTCTCGGCCACACCATCACCACCCTTGAGCTCCTCTCCACCCACTTATGCTCTTGCACCACTTACCTTGGCTGGAGATTCATTGGAGCGCCACCCTCGAATGACCCAACTCTAGGGCACCGAGAGGTCCTTCATGACCTTCCTCGAAAGTCCATCAGACCTCCCGGAGGTCACAAGGACCTCGATGACCACCAAGACCTCCCAGAGGTCCAGGAGATCATGACCCGAGAGGGTCTTGGAGCCAAGGAGCAGACAAGACCTTTACAATGCATTGCTCCACCACACCTTTCCTTGCTAAGGTTTCACCCCGTGGATCGCAATCCGCTGAAGCCCCTCTTGCACCGGTGGGAACAGATGGGTTATAAAAGACCATTGGCCAAACAAGACCTCCCACACCTCCAATGGAGCAAAGATATGGTAGAGTTTTGCAAATTAATCGGCCAGTCCCACGCCCCCACCGGAGACATGTGGTTGCACGGTTTGGCATAGCCCATTATAGGCATGGCATTGGTTGCTCAAAGACCGGTCCTCAAATGACTAGGGCGACTTCCACAAACCCAAGGGCATCGATCTATCATAACGACACGATCCGTGCATAAACTTGCACCAACCAAGCCAACCAATTTCGCCCAGTCTAAATCCATTTCCTTTTCTTTGCTTCCCCAAAGAATACTTTCATACCTCCATGACAACCCAATGTCATGGTTAAAATATTCAAAACAGCTTCTTGGTCATGTTGGTAAAGATTTCCCCAAAACAACAATTTTGGTCTAAGCTTAACTAAGCATGGGTTTTTCAAATGATTCTGGTTCACATTATTGTGTCAACCAGATTTTGCCTAAGGTGACAACAAATTTGGTTCAATGTCAAAGTTGGCCATATGAGAGAAAGTGGTATAACTATGTGTTTAAAGACAGGTATTGAAATAACTTGGTAGAAATAGGCATGCATGATACTTTGAAATGTAACATAAATAAATTGAAATACTGGGTGCAATATGATCAAAAGTGTAACTTGCCTCTTGCTTGATAGCTTAAGATTTTACTCACTCTCACGGCTCGCTCTCTGAAACGCCAAGCTCTACACTAAGAAGAAAACATATTCGCACTCCAGCTCCAAATAAAGAACCAAAAGAACTCCAGAGGAACCTCAAAACTCAATTAATGTAAGAGCATTGTATTTAGAAGGATTCTTTGGAGGTGGTTCCAACTTCTTCGAGAGGAAGTGGTCTTTTGACAAAGGACTTCAAAGGAGTGATCTTGACCAAGGAACAGAGGGACCCTGGAAGGTAATCCTTGCACACGGCCAAGAAGGTCCAGAAGATACTCTATGTGCAGAGACCACAGAGGAGGTCCTCACATAGAAGCCACAGAAGTCCGAGCGAAATCCAAGAAAAGGGGTCCCGAGAAGGATACACCTGCTTATCATGGCAACAAGAACAAGAACCGAAAGCGGGAGTTGAAATGGTGGCGTGGTAAACACAGAATGGAGCAGACACAAAGGAACTTACCAGGACAAGAAGTACTTGGATGGAAGGGAAGGTTGTGAGAGCCAAGTCTTCCTCGATGACCCAACGACGAAAAGCCGGATGGTGAATGTGAAAAAGGTAAAATGGTAGAGCTCCTCGGACTAATTATAGACAAAAAGGTGAAGAAAACTAGAAATACATATGTCAAGGATAAGTATGGAAGTAGGTCAAAGATGGGTGAGTGGCGGAGGCGGTGTCACTACCACCACGGTTAAGAAGTACGAGAAAGGACAAATTTTATGTTGCTTTGGGAAGGACTAAGAAAAATGTCGTAGAATACGGCTAAGTGACCCAATTCAGTAGAACACCACGTATATGGATGCATTTAATGTGACAAGACCCGCATTAAATGCTCAATATAATAACGTGGCGGAGGAATTGAGAATGGTTAAGACTGGCAGGTGGGGCCGGTCAAATTAGAAACAGTCAGGTCAAAAGGGGGAGGTCTTGCCCCGCAAGAGAGGTGCTCGAGGAGGTCTAAGAAACTAAGAGGTCCTGATATACACAAAGGAGGTCCGAACATGGGGAGGTCCAAATACACATGGAGGAGGTCCAAGTGACTAAGGTTCGACAACCAGGACTCCATCAAAGGAGGTCCCGCGACTCAAGGAGGTCTCGAAGTGGAGGAGGTCCAGAGATGCGGAGGAGGTCCGGACATGGGAGGTCCCGACGGTCAGATCTCTTCAAGAGAGGTCTCAAGCGGAGGTCCCAAGCCGACTCTAAAAGCCACGGAGAGGTCCCCGGACAGGAGGTCCAAAGAACTACCAAGAGGTCCCGTGGTTAAGATTAAGGACAAGTTGAGGTCAGGCGGTTGGATCTCCAAGAGGGAGGTCCAACAGCCAAGATCAAACGTGAAGGTGAGGTTCCAAGGAGAGTAATGCACGGGGAGGTCTGGACCTTAGGATTCAAAGTAAGGGGAGGTCCAAACCGTTAGATTCAGAACAAAGGGGAGGTCCTGAGGATTAAGATTAGGACAAAAAGTTCCCGAATGGTTCAGATCCACGCATGGGAGGTCCGAACGAGGAGATCCAAAGGAATACAAGGAGGTCTCAATCGATAAGAGGTCTGGGCATAAGAGAGTGCCCAGCAACAAGGGGTCTAGACTAAGAAGAGGTCTAGATAGAAGGAGGTCTCAATCAAAGAGATCCAAACCAACAAAGAGATCTAAAGTGATCCAAACCAAAGGGAAGGTCTGCTAGATCAACCTGTAGGGAGGTCCAGGCATAAGAATACCCGACCCAAAGGTGGTCTCACCCAAGAGGTGACTAGAAAAGGGTCTCAATAGAGATTTTCAGGAGAGGAAAGACCCAAAAAGACAAGGAGGATGACCATCAAACAAGAGGGACGATTTGGACATATAAGAATGTCCAAATATAGGATAGAGGAAAGGAAATCCTATCAAGAAAAGGGAGTTAGCTCGCTAGGGCTACATCAAAAGAACCAAACTTTGATTTAGTTGAAGTTTAGCTTAGTCATTTTAAACAAACTACCTTGCCTAAACCCAACCCAAAAATGGGTTCCTCTTGTTTCCCTGGTGCTCACCACACCACTCGGTCCCACCATCGGCCGTCAGAGCCACCGCAAACCTCATCAGTGCCGATCCTCTCGGCTCGGGTCTGCGTGCTGGCCTCTGGTCGCTCGGCTCAGGCCACACCAGGCGCTAGGCCTTTAAGGCCTGGCCTAGTGGGCGTGGGCCAACATAGTGTTGGGCTTGAATACTATTCACTTCTTTCGGCCCAAACACTATTCATACCAGCTTGAATATTGTTCTTCACTGTTCACAATCATTACTATTCATAAAACAAAAACAGTAAACCTGGTTACTATTCATGACCGAAAAAACAGTAAAATCCATTACTGTTTAATACCCAAACCCAAACCCAGCCCTTTGCTATTCAGCCTTCACTATTCAGACCCATTACTATTCATAACCCTACCCAAAATGAACAGTATAACATAGCACTATTCATCATCTAACACTATTCACCCCCCAAACCCTAATTTGACATTTTATATCCGTTTCGACCGTTTCGTGCCCGTGAATCCACTTATCAACTCTGTTCAGTCCAACTGTGCACCAAATAAATTTCTACCATCTCACACCACTTTCCTTTATGTTTCTTTTCTGAATTTCTTTACTTGCATGTTGCTCCCAGCTCATTCCTTATCAAGCTGGACATTTTATTCAGTTTATTTTATTTTATTTTGCGTTAGGTCACGACTTCGACGACCAAGCTCAGGAGAGCACTGGACAAGACGAATTACTAGAATAATTTTTGCAAGGAGGCAAGTTGCATTCTTTGAACATTTTGAGCCTATATTTCATGTATTTATATTATTGCTTTCATTACTGTATTTATGCTAATTACTTTAAATATTGAAATAATACTTTTGAATGCCACGATGGATAGTCATATTACCTCACATACAAGCCCACCTATTCTTGTAGGCCATATTCACCTTGACAAGTTTAGATTACATAAAATGATAGCTATATAATTTAGGTTTGTCACACAATGTGTTTATAAAATCATCAAAAGATTATGGACTATTCACCAATGGTTTTGGAGGAGAGTTGGGGTTGAGACCAGAAGTTGGACAACCCAACAGACTTGATAAAAGTGAGTCATCAGTGAGGCATGAGGGTGGACAGCCACGAGTTGGTGTTGGTATATTGCCTCACTGGATGACAAGTAAGAACAAAAACTTTGTGCTAAGTAACAGACACAGAAATCGCTCAACCACAGGTGTGATCATTCCAACTTGGCTTAATACACTACTCTTCTGATTAAACATCTACAAGATGTCAATTACTCTTGTGTGATAGAGCAAAAGGAATTGTGGGGTGGGACCGGAGTGGGCCTGAAGGGACACTCTCTGGTCTACACAATGGTAGGAGCCATTAGCATCGACGGGCCTGAAGGGACACTATCTGGTCTACACAATGGTAGGAGCCATTAGCATCGGGCCAACGTACTCTCTAGTTTACTAGTTTGAAAGATATTTGTATAAGCTGATGCCCAGGGATTTTTTTTTACCATTTGATCCTTTTTATTTTTATTCTTAAGAATATCCTCTTCCTAACTTATATTTGAAAAATAAATCAACACCATTGCCGGTGGCATTTCACTGGATGCCACGCTAGCTATTGGTGTCACGGTGTGACACTCTGCCACCAATAATAGTAAAAGAGTAAAGTGCATCACTGGTCCTTAAACTCGCGCAGTCCCTGAACTTAAGAATTGGATATTGAACTCCTCAGCTCGTTTAATAAGCAGGTCACCAAAGGTCCAAAACGTACTCTGTTTATAATTAGAGATGACACGACACCTTAGCTCAATCCAAGTCACAACGTGACCATGTGATCTCCATTTGAAATCATTGGAAAATTTATATTTTTGGATTTGAAGAAACTTTTCATGTATCACTGGACAACTTTTACAAGCTCCTGGTTGATCTTATAGTTAGCTATCTAATGGTCAGGCTTTTGCTTAAATAGGGTCAAAGTGACACATGAGCATTGGTCACTAATTAAGTGATGTGTTCGGACCTCTATTGGCACACTTATACATGTTTAGGAAACTAAATGTGCAGTTCTAAAGTTTGAGGATCCAAGTGACACGCTTATGCAAGTTTAGAAACCTAAGGTGCACTTTACTCGTAGAAAAATTAATGATGGCGTTGCATAAAGAGTTCATTCTTGTATATAAGTTGGTGACAAGAAAATTTTAAAATGTTATTGTAGAACATCAAATACTAAAAAGAATTCAGCTTGCAATGTCATGGAATAAGTAGATCCCTCTAGCAGCAATGACAGGGCCATCAAATTCGGTTTCTAATGCATAATTATTGCCAAAAATGAGTACTACAGCAGAAAGGAGAGAGGATGAGAGTTCAACCGGTATGGAATTTAAAACAGGTTAGACACTGATTGTGTGTACATGTGGGCCCACAGCGGCACATGCATGGTCACATAGTCACATGGCGGCTGCACACCGCATACAATCGGCGCTCTACGTACGTACCGTATTTCTCTTTTCCTTTTGCTAAATAATGTATAATTCTCTGATTGCATGCATATATTCCTGCATTGAATTGTTATCCTACAAGTAGAAATTGCGTATACACATTGATGGAACAATAAAAGAAACCATTTCGATGAATGGAAAATGGAATGGATATGGAAGCTCCAATTATAGTGGCTATACTAAGCACGTTCTCCAACAACATTGCAGCAAATAAGGAGAATAAATAATGATGGAGATCAACAAAAACAATTCCTTCCCGATGTCCGGTGTGGAAGCACGCATAATGGTTTCATCAGACGCTTATCCATCAGGCGCTTAAGATATCTCTAATAGTGTATTTATTGTCATCTTTTAGTTATACCACGTTAATAAAATTTTATGTGGAGGAGAGAGAGCACAAGTCGTCTCTTCCTGAAGAGACTGTCGTGTATGTGAAACAAGACATGATACATTAATCTACTCTAGTTGATATGTATGCCCGTTTCAAAGGAAAATTATAAAATATAAATGCTGGAGAATGTACTAAAGACTATCTATTGGAGATGTTGTGTCTAAAGATGATGTAGCATATATTAGAGACAAAGTTATCTCTAACTATTGGAGATACCCTTATGATGCTCGTGTGCGATTATGCTTACAACGCGTAGGCCATCAAAATGGCTTTTGGCTTTGAGAAAAAAAAAATCTTCTGGCACTACGGGAGCGCTATTATTTGTTCTGCCAATGAAAAATTGTATACTATCTTTTGCCACTCTTGCATTAGTGGTGATGAGGATGCGCAATGCATATACACCTATTTGGGCTAGAGAGGAGGAGAGGGAAGTCAGCCCAAGAGTAGGAAACAAGATCAATCAAGTTTCAACTAGCATGGTGCTTGTTGGACTGTCCACAAAGTTCATAAAACTTGCTGCACCAATTCTGAGGTTTCCGATGCACACAAAGTTTATATTTAGAAAGTCTATCAAGTCTAGTTTCCAACAGATCAAGCTGGCGAGGATTCTTGACCAAGTCAACCTTTTCGGCCAAAGTCAAAATCTGTGTCAAAGTAGGACCACATATCAGAGGCTACCTCCATAATGGTTAGGAACCAGCAACCTATATTTAAAGGAAATTTATTACCCTTTATTATGGTCCAACTGGTCGACGACCAGTTGGAGTCATGAAATAACTAGCTATGGATATTGTCCGATCAATTATGTGGTTTTGGACAATTCCCGACCAGCAAACTGGTCAGAAGACATGACCGTTTTCCACGTGACTAATGGGAAAATAGTTATTGAAGCATTTGGTAACTTCCGATCGTTGGCTAAAAGGTGCGACAGTTCAAGACTCTACTGAAGAACGTGCGTGGAGATTATAGGCACCTTTAGCAACATAAACTGTCACCCCTTCAATAACCATAAAGAGGGTAGCCCACGTACTCTATAAAGGCATTCAACAAATTCAATCATCATCTGAAAATAGATTCTAACATTTTCAATAACGATCATTACGATCATCTTGTAACATCCATTGTATTCTCATACATACACTCGGTGTGTCAACAACAATAAAGGATCTTCGTTTTTTATAATAGTGTTCTCATATTATTTCCCGTATAAGTTTGATAGGAAACCTTGTGTTCCGATCATCGACACAAACGGTTTGTGATTGGAGTTTTCTGCACAAAGTTATGACAATTTGTGATTGGAGTTTTCTGCATAAAGTTATGACAACTTGATTGGAGGCTCCACAGGTGGTAAGGTGTCGTGCGAGGATTGCTAAACAAGGGAGTCCCTGGCTTGTGGGGCACCGATGGGTGATCTCCTACTATCCTAGCAGTTTCCAAAGGTTTAAAGGACTTGCTTTTAAATGTCTCTCATGGATTCAAGTCGTTTCAAACAAGAAGACTAAGGATATGAAGGTTTGAAGTCAATTTGAATTGAACTCATCACTGACAGCACAATCCAGTTTAAAAATGATATAACTTTTCAATACGAACTCCGATTTGGGTGTTCTTAGACTCATTGGAAAGCTAAATTCAAGGCCCATGGTAAGGATCAAGTGTCATCTTTAGATTCCATCTGTGTGCGCCGCAACATACAAAACAAACAGATGGTAGAAATTCTAGGCTTTCCTTTCTTTGAGTCTAAGTTATCTAGAGAGTTGTTTCTTGTTTTAGGTGTCTTAAGAGGGCTATATAAGCCATTGTAAATGTCTGTATAACTCATACTTGACATTATGAATTAAAATACATGCATGCTTGTGTTATAGCTTTTAGCTACTTCCATGACGTGGGTCTCACCGTTATCTTGGCCACATGCTTATTCTTCCTCATTGTTCGGCGCAACCATAATAGAGAGAGGAATTGGGTGTTGTTTCTTCTGAAGATCATTCTGTCTTTCCACTAGGAATCGAGAGATTGATATACTCCACTTGGTGGTCGGGTGGAGCATGCGTGTGATTGGGCAAATTAAAGAGTTGCAAGTTCATGCACTAGCATCAGGTGAGTAACTATGATTCGTTAAGTCGCTCATGTAAGTTATCTTTGATCCGATGTCGAGAAGATTAGGCATCCTCCGTATCATCTTGGTATCAGAGCTTCTTTCACTTGGTAGGATTTTGTATCCCATAAACTTGTTTTGCATGTTAGAGTATCAATTCCATATTAGTGTTGGCTAAACACCAATGGTTTGGGGTAGATAATGTTGAGAATGCTCCTTAGATTCTATTGATTATTGACTTTGGTTTTCATTATATGGAGTTGAATCTGAATTGTAAAACCGAGTTTGTACTTATTAGTTAGAGTCATCGTTTTTGCATTTTGTTTGTTTGTTCTAGTTGTGTTTATGTTTGTCGTCGTCGCCATCTTCGTCATCGACCCAAAGCTTCAACAACCAACACGGGTCGAGGACGATACGTTTTGAAGGGAGGGAGAATGATGAGGATATGCAGTGCATATACACCAATTTGGGCTAGAGAGGAGGAGAGGGAGGTTGGCCCAAGAGGAGGAAACAAGATCAATCAAGTTTCAATCAAGATGGTGTTCATTGTTCTGTTCACAAAGTTCATGAAGCGTGATGCACCAATTTCAAGGTTTCTATGTGCACAAAGTTTATACGTAGAAATTCTATCAAGTCTAGTTTCCAACGGATCAAACGACTTGTGATTTGGAGTTTTCTATACAAAGTTATGGCAACTTGATTGGAGGATGCACAAGATGTAGGGCATCGCGCGAGGATTGCTAAACAAGTGGGTCCTAGGCTTTGTGGGGGCGCCTATAGGTGATCTCCTACTATACTGATACTTTTCAAAGGTTTAAAGGACTTAATTTTAAATGTCTCACGAAATCAAGTCGTTTCAAACAAGGATACTAAGGATAGGAAGTTTTAAACTTTGAAGTCAATTCGGATTGAAGTCATCCCTACCAGCACTATCCAGCTTAAAAATGTTACAACTTTTGCATACGAACTCCGATTTTGGTGTTCTTGAACTCATTGGAAAGCTAAATTCAAGGCCCACACAAAGAATAAATGTTAGCTTCAGATTCCATCTGTGTGTTCCGCAACATCCAAAACAAACCGACGACATAAATTCTAGGCTTTCCTTTCTTTGAGTCCAAGTTATCTAGAGAGTTGTTTCTTATGTTTAAGTATCTTAGGAGGGCTATATAAGCCATTATAAATGTCCATGTATCTCAGACTCGATATTATGAAATAAAATACACGTTTGCATTCTAGCTTTTAGCTACTTCCATGATGAGGGTCTCACTGTTATCTTGGCCACATGCTTGTTCCTCCTCATTGTTTGGCACAACCACAATAGAGAGTGGAATTGGGTGTTGCTTCTTCCAAAGATCATTCTATCTTTCTGCTGGTAATTGAGAGGTCGATATACTCCACTTGGTAGTCGGGTAGAGTGTGTGTGTGATTGGGCGAATTAAAGAGTTGCAAGTTCATGCATTGGCATCGGGTGACCGACTACGATTGGTCAAGTCTCTCGTGCAAGTTATCTTCGATCCTACATTGAGAAGATCGGACATCCCCGTATCAAGTGGTATGTTCTTTTATGCCATTACCGTCCAGTCAAAGGATGTTGACTAATATTTGATGGCTTAAGCGAGGGAACATACTACTAACGGAGGAGTTGCAAAACTTAGATGTACAAAAAAAAGTTGGTGGCATATGATAGGAGAATATCTCTTCCCTTAGTGGCAGAAGGAAAATCTTCTGTTTGGATTTGGCGTGCGAACATCTTCCTTGGTGGCCATGAATCGACTTTAGACCCTAGGTGGTTGATGGGGGTAGCGGGGACATCGCTGGCTGCGAGTTTGTAGATGGTTAGTTAGATACAAAATAGAGGATGGCGTCAAAGAGTTGATGATCAAGTTAGGTTTTGGTGGATGGTATGTATATGTACAGATCGAGTTAGTTTTTAGATAGTGTGATGGCCGTAGCACGGTGTGCCACACTACCATGTTGACAGTGGACCGTCACGGGGCATGATGGTGGTGATCTTGTTGAAAGTGAAGAACAGGGATGTAGCGGTGAATGTGAACAAAGATGTCGGTTTGTTAGAAATACCTTGTTTGAACACACATGCATGCATATTGTACAAGGGCGTTTAGAAAAATGTTTAGCTCCAACATTCTTAACCTTTAGAAATACCACTAAATTAAAGAATAAACTAAAGCACAACTAGAACATTCCAAAGCTATCTATAGTTGGCAAATCAGACTAGCAATGTGTAGCTGTGGTAACGTGCAGCTACTAATTTCACCATTTGTACTTTATTTTAGCTAATACATCATGTAAAACATTGCTAATATGTATAGTAGGCTGAAAATGGAGTTGCCTACAATATTCTAGAACATTAGGGTCTTTTCTATAAATATACCATTTAAAGCCTCAACCCAAGCCGAACCTAGCTTCATTGGCTTGTTCTTGAGAGTGGGATATAAGGTTATAGGAGAGTAGGAGAGGAGAGGTTGATTCCACCAAATCCATCCATTAGAGAGTGAAATTGTAGGGGATTTGGAGCCTCCCCTCTCATATTGGCTCCCACCTCTGGTATTTGCTTCATCTTTATAGTGGATTGCTTTTCTCGCTGCCACCCATAGTTTTTTTTCCCACAAGGGGTTTCCATGTAAATCATGGTGTCTACTCTTCATTTAGTATCTTCTTTTCCATATGTGTTGATTTGAGTCACCATCTTGCTTACTATTGGTCCGTGTGTTCTTTGATATGTTGATGATGATGTTGGGGTATTGATGTTCTAGTGAGTTGATTCTTGCAAGCATGTTGTTGTTGTGAAGGTTGGATAGCTTAGTGCTTGTAGGTTTGAAGCAAAGGTTGCTCTTTTGGTTATGCACACAAGTTGTTCGGTGAAATGTTTGTGAGTAATTAGCTTACTAATCTTGCTGCTTCCGCTGCCCCTCTGTGCTCACAAGTGGTATCAGAGTAGTTTTATATCAAAGGCAATTATTTGTTTGTTGTCTTGTGTTGAATATGTCAACTTTGGAAGTGAGCAAGTTTGATGGTAGTGGTGGCTTTCAATTATGGCAAGTGAAAATGCACTCTATTTTGGTCAACAAGAGCTTAGATAATGTGTTGGAAGATGTTGATCCAGATTTATCGAATGGGTCAAGTGTTGAGATGAAGGAGCTATATAAGAAAGCATTAGTGGTGCTCCGGTTGGCTCTAGCAGATAATGTGTTAAGGCATGTTTGTTTGGAGAAGACCACTTTGGCTCTTTGGAAGAAATGGGAAGCTCTCTATTTGGATAAGTCACTCTCTAGTCGTTTCTACCTCATGATGCGCTTGTTTAGGATGCGTATGCAAGAAGGCACTCCTAAGCAATATATTGATGAGTTTAACAAGACGGTGCTTGATTACCAAAGTTCGAGCAGCTCTATGGACAAGGAACATTTTGCTATTTTGTCCTTGTGTTCACTCCCAGATTCATATGATATCATTACAGACCAAATCCTTTATGGTACTGATTCTATCTCCATGGATGATGTTGTTTCTATCCTCTTGTCAAAGGATTTGCTTAAGAAAAATCGTATAGACGGTTATGGTCACGGTGAGGATATTGTTGTGACACATGGGAGGTCTGTAGAATGTGGTTACATTAGTTGTGATAATGCTGCTAGCAGTGGTAGTAGGATATCAAAATGATGTTCAAAGTCCCGTTTGGGCAAGAAAGATGTATGTTGCAACTATTGGAAGGAGTGGAGCAATAACAAATGGTTTTGTCGATAATCGAGACCCAGGATCCCTTATCGAGCTTACTGGGAAAATAATATCAAAGTACAATCAAAATATGGAGACCTTTATTATTGTGGACGCATTGAGAACCTCGACCATTGAAGTGTGTCTTCCTTGGTTATGGTGATGGAGTTAATGTAACACCCTGGCCCAAAAT
Organism: Phyllostachys edulis; assembly: GCA_036346405.1. Taxonomy (NCBI): domain Eukaryota; kingdom Viridiplantae; phylum Streptophyta; class Magnoliopsida; order Poales; family Poaceae; genus Phyllostachys; species Phyllostachys edulis. The sequence goes on from CM070568.1 coordinate 18,152,554, forward strand.
CTGCTCAATGCCCAAATTTCACCGTATGGACTCACAAGACATATAGCACCCCACTTACACTTTCGCCCTCACTTCGTGTAAAAGGGTTAATCCGGAGGTGCTAAGTTTGGACCCAACAGGCATTATGTACTACTACAACTCACTTTAGACAAGCAATATGGGACTAATCCCACCACGTGACACCTCATGGGCCACATAGGCCGCACTACGAGTAGGCCGAGATATGACATTCACCCCCTCAAGGGCTGACGCCCTTGGCAGCACACCGCATACGCAGCAAATGCCCAGAACCACCTCTCGGTACACGTCCGTGCGGCCCGTTTAAGACATATGCCATGCCGTGTGTCCACTCCGAGACCACACGCCATGCGCCATATGCCCGCTTCCGCCCCAAGACGCGCCTGCGTGCAAATAAGGTTGATGCTCTGATACCATCTCAAACGGTTAGATTAAATACATAAGACCAAATAACCCAATTTTTTACTCAACAATTTTAGAAATTTAACCAATTTAAATGATCAAACAATTCATTACTGTTTCACACTCCCTAATAACTCTATGAGTTCCAAACATGTAGAAACACATTCTTATTCAATATTTTTCAAGAAACTACTACATGACAACTTGAAATTAATCAACTTCACTTTTAAAGATATTAGCTAAGAATCATTGGTTTGCACCATGCTATTAACCCAACCTGATAACTCATACCATACCAAATAATTCTTTTAATTAAAACCCTTTAGATAAATATGACAATACATCACTAAAGGGTTTTAACATTCTCTTTCTCAAAAGAGAGGCATTAAACTTAAACTCTCAAATTAACCCAAAAGAAATACGCAAGATCAATGCACCCACATAATAAAGAACTTGCAAAAGAAAGTTTTCACTGCCCAAATTACAAGCGAATAAATGAGTTACATTTTTCCAACGGAGAATGACAAAAACAGAATTTTCATGAAAAGATCAATCTTGGAAATTAACTACGTTCACAAGTAGCAGAAATATCATAATAGTCGGAAGAACAATATTTGTTTCCAAGAACAAATAGAGACCAATAGAAACTTGCCCACTTCATTATAACCACCAATCAAAGGAAGTTCATCAACTGCAAGAAACTACAACCAGAAGACCAAATACAAGCTCAAGGAAGACAACAACTTCATCAAAGAACTCATGCTCAACACATAACTATGGAACGGGGTAAGTACTTCTCTACTCCCATACCACGAACAGTGGTGTAGCTTGGCAAAACCGAGGGCAACAACCATGACCTTAACTTCTCAACACCCGCTACCATCACACATAACCAATATAATCAATTATGAACATAGGATCATCTCATATCAATCATAGAATAAATTCATAGGTATAGAAGATCATAACATCTCATAGATTGACAATAATACAGAATCAATTCAAGAACAGTTCAACATGATGAAACATACCATTAGAAATACGGATGCAATGGATTACCTGAACCCCACCTACTGTGCACAGTGTGTCATTTTAATATTTTATTTACCACGGACCTAAAGCCCGCTTTGATACCAACTGTAACACCTTGGCCCAAAATCCGCTCAATACCCAGCCCACTGTGGGGCGGACCTACGCACACATAGCACCCCACTTACACTTTCGTCCTCGCTTCGTGTAAAAGGGTTAGCCCGGAGGTGCTAAGTTTGGACCCAACAGGCATTATATACTACTACAACTCACTTTAGACAAGCAATATGGGACTAATCCCACCACGTGACTCCTCATGGGCCACATGGGCCGCACTACGAGTAGGCCGGGGTATTACAGTTAAGGGGTATCGTTTGTGGTGTAAAGATTCAAGACCCCCTTAGGTGATCGTCAACAGAGATGTGACCTTTGATGAGATGGCAATCATTACTCCGGCTTGTCGACAGTTGGTATATGTTTCTACTTTAGGTGGACCTTCTACATGTGGTGGTTCTAAGGCAGAGAAGGTAGCATAGAGGGTAACATTTGACGTGAAGACTCCAGTGACCAAGTCTACTATAGTTGACAATCAGCAACAGCAACAACAACCATTGTTGTCCGAATCTGCAGATGGTGTTCAAGGTGACATAGATTTGGCATAGCATGTAACATCCCAAATTTTGACCTTTTTTTAAAAAAATTATTTTAAAATAATTAATTCAAGGATTTAGATTTTAAATTGGAGTTCCTGCTAATTCAAAGAGCATTTTTGAAGTTTTAAAAATAAAAGGAATCATTTGCAATTTATTGGATTAATTTAAAGCTTAATTTGAAATTTTAGAAAATGAAAACATTTTAAATGATTAAAATAAAAATCAATTAAATTCAAAATTACTTTATTAAATCTATTTAGGTTCCAAGGATTTTTGTGGAATTTTCTTGAAAATTTTCGATTTTATTTTATTTTTGGATTTCTTTTCTTTTATCTTTTTCTTTATTTTCTCTCTCCTACCTTTCTTCAAGCTCAGACGCGTGCGGCGCTTCAGATTTCAGTCCGACAACAGCTCATGCAATAGCAGTTTACATTTCTTCCCCATTCTCCTCACTCGTTTTATCTCTTTCAAATCCGTTTGAAGCAATGCGACCCCGTCATCATCGCGCCAATTACCCTGGACTGTCAATGCCCTCATTCCTGCAGCCATCCATCAATGCACTGTCATTTCATCCGTTTCCAAACCAAGCCCAAAATTGTCGACATTAATCCCTCGCGTTACCAGTGTTTTGAATTACAGGAAGGGCTATAAATTGGCATGCCATCTCGACCCCTTTGCATCCCCTCAAAGTTTTAGAACATCCGGAGCACCAACAACATCACATTTCTGTTTTCTCGAAACGACGGTCGCTTCGCCCAAATCGCACATTTGTCGCTCCGATGAGATTTTCAAATTTTTATTCGTCATATCATGTTCCCAAGTATCTTGAACCCTAATGCGAAGTTAATTTGGTTTTCGTGCAGCCATTTGACAGGAATCGAGTTTTTCCCCAAACCGTTCTTCATCGTCTCCTGTCGTCGATTTGTCACCTCCGGTGAGCCAAAATCAAATTCTTCGCCACTACACGATCACTATCATTTACTCTACCTATTGCTTACATCCATTTGTTCAATTTCTCATCGTGCACCGCTGCCACCGTGCCGCCCTTATTCTGACCGCCAGCCTTCGTCGCGCCACTGTCTCGGGCCATCTCCGGCCTCCTCATGCTGCGCCATACCACCCCTGTGCCGGTGCGTGCATTCCCTCCCCCCCCACGTCATCCGCTTGCCGCCACAGACATGGTCGTGTCATACCGTCGGCCTTAGAGCCACTGCCACACAAGATGGCCTCCGATCGAACCATCACCTCCTAAGGGTAGAGGGACCCATGGGGTCCCATTTTCGTGCTTGGCCAGCCACCTCGCTGCCTCCCTTGCCGGCGCCGCCGCCATGGCCGAAGCTCCCCTAGACATTCTCTACTCTGTTTCGGTTTTGAGGAGAGCACACTATGTATGATTCCCTTAAGTCTATGACGTTGTGGTCCCACAAGTCAAAGACTCATCTATTCCTTTCCCTTCTTCTCTGTCCAATCCTTTAGCAAAACAGTGGTCCCATTTGTCATGTGATTACTTTGTTCTCTGGTCAATGGTGGTTTGTCTAGTCAAAACCAAAGCAATGGAATTCCAGTACTGTAGTTCTACATGTGTTATCATTTTTGTGAGAATTGAATTTCCAGATGTCTGTTATCCTTCGTACGAACTCCAAATTCATCGATTCTTGATCCTAAATTCTTCTAAATTCATTCTCTACCTTCTAGTATTTATTTTATAGTTTTTAGTTTTTATTCGCTTTCTGTTATTTATTTGGTCTGATTCGCGCGTGTAGAGTCCAACATCGCCGACACGAATTTGGATCAATAGGAAGCGCTAACCTCCAACATCACCGAAGGCGAGTCTCCCTTGAACACTTTGAACCCATATTTGTTAAATAATTTTTTATGTTCTAAAGTTATGCATTGCTATTTTATCTAAAAGATAAGTTTAAACTGTAGGTTGTTAGTTAAAAACCTAAAGTTTGTTATTGTCATCCTTGATATTTGTTATCCTGTACCTTTGTAACCTTAGCGTAGAAATTTTGCATTATTGAATAAAATTTTGCAGAATAGTTGATTTGGTAGAATTGCTTAGACGTGCCTTTCGGTCATGTTTAACCTTTGGGGGAGAAAAAACTTTAATACTGGTTATGCTTTAAATTTGGAAAATATTTGATATTAGATAATGTCAATATTTGAAAATAAAATAAAAATGGTGAAAAATATTTTAGACTAGGGTGAGTGACATAAGTCTTGATTGTCTCACCCTCGTTGATTAAGGATCGACTCTTGTATTTATTCAAACCAAGCTTTACCGTGCAACCACATGTCCTAAATGGGAAGGACCTGGCTGAGTAATTTGCTTAGTCCGAACATTTAGCCCGTAAGCTATAGATGATAGGTGTTACCTGGGTAGTGCAAACGATGGTAAATGACGTCCATGTCTGTCGGGGATTATGTCAGGCGTTGGTAATTGACGTCCAAGTCCAGACAGGTTATCCTCCACAACGGTGAGCTCCAGGTTGATGGTAAATAACGCCCATGACTTGGGGTTAAGTTCATCGGGCGGACTAATGTTAGGATAAAGTATTGAAAAGGCCATGTGATAATCGCTTCATCGCACACCTTCGTAAGTGTGTGAAGCGGACAATATAAGCTGATTATCTCGTGTGGGTCAAGTTGTACAACCTCTGCAGAGTGTTAAAAACTATTTGAATAGCCGTGCCCACGGTGAAGGGCGGGCAAGGTGCGTATACACATGGTAGATTTCAGTTTTAGTTTTAAAGAAATATTTTGGGAATCTGAGAGTAGTTGGAACTCTTGGAGTGTTGATCTAGCAGTTAGAGCCAGTTGAGTAGCTAGAGCTCAATTCATGAAAACTCGGCGGATAGAGCCTCTTTACTAGTGTTTGGTAGCTGGAACCTGCACTAGAGATTAATTCAAATTACTTTAATTATTTGAGCTACATTTTTCAAATGAGATTTATAAAAGATGTTTAAACTTAAAACATTGCTTTGTGCAAATGAACCCTATATGTCCAATTGTTAAAGCTATGCATATGCATAATTTCCCAAGACTCGCGGAGTACTTTATGTACTCACATGCTACACTCAAAATAAATCTCAGAAGTCCACGAAGATGCCAAGACCGACTACGACTACTTCGCCTGTGGCTTCGACGAAAGCTTCCTGGAGTACTAGGCTGCGTTCCCCAATTGAATGTCGGTGGGCGATTCGATGGGTCACCACAGAGTTTATTATTTTATTTATGTTGTTGTGAGACTTAAGGTCTTTGGACTTCTTTTGTAATAAGTGGCCATAAGGCCGGTACTCAGTTATTTATTAATGTATTTCATGATTTGAACTGGTTATCAACAATGTTTCCACTGTGTGTACTAGCTACTGATCTGGGACTGGTGCAGAAATACAGAGAGGGTTCGGATTCAGGAATCTGGTCCCGACATAGCATGAGTTAGATGCAGCTGATAGTCAGTCAAAGAATACAGTTTCAGGTGGAGCTTCAAAAGCTTTAGATTCTCCTATAGCACATCGTCTGCAAAAGCAGAGAAAGCCACCACAACTCTATGGAGACTGGGTCACACTAGTTGCAAGAGGCAGAGGTACAACTTCTTTTGCTTTGACAGTTGCTGAGGATATTGTTCATGAGGAGCCCAGCAGTTTTCATGAGGCGGTTAACAGTTCTCAGGCAGCTAGTTGGGTCTAGGCTATGACACATGAGATGGAATCATTGCAGAAGAATCAAACTTGGGACTTGGTGTTGCTGCCCAAAGGGCACAAGATTGTTGGTTGCAAATAGGTGTTCAAGCTCCAAGATATAAACTTCTCTGAGAGTTGATACTCCAAGGTACAAAGCTAGATTGGTGAAGAAGGGCTTCAATCAAAAAGAAGGAATAGACTACCATAAGTTATTCTCTCCGTTGTGAACCATACTTCAATTTGGGCATTGCTAGCTTTGGTTGCTGTATTTGACTTGGAATTAGAGCAAATGGATGTGAAGACAACTTTTCTTCATGGGGACCTTGAGGAGGAGATCTTTATGGTACAAACAGATGGTTTTGTGGCTAAAGGCATAGAAGGCCATGTTTTTATGCTTAAGAAGTCATTGTATGGCTTGAAGTAGTCTCCAAGGCAGTGGTACCACATGTTTGATGTTTATATTAGTAGCCATGGATTCAAGAGAAATTCATATGATTCTTTTGTGTTTCAGCAGGTACTTGCAGATGGCTCTAGGGTGTACATGTTGCTTTATGTTGATGACATGCTTATTGTAGGCAAGAGTCGTTCTGCTACTGATGAAGTGAAGCAATGCTCAAGAGTGAGTTTGAGATGAAGGATATGAGTGCGGTTAAGAGGTTGTTGGGTATGGACATTCGTCATGACAGGTCCCAAGGCAGACTTTGGCTCTCATAGAGTCAATGTTGAGAAGGCTCTGCTTAGATTTGACATGTCACAGGCGAAGCCAAATTCTACTCCTTTGGCAACACATTTCAAGTTGTCTACTTCATTAGGGCCTTTGGATACAGAGGAGGTAGAGTATATGTTTAGAGTTCCTTATGCCTATGTAGTTGGCAGGTTGATGTATGCTATGGTTTGCATGCATCTTGATATTGCTCATGTAGTTAGCGTGGTGAGCCGTTTCATGTCAAGGCTAGGTATTGAAAGGCAATACAAGGGATCCTTAGGTACCTTCGTGGCACAAGCAAATATGGTATGATGTTTGATCAAAGGGTAGCAAATCCGAGACAGGTTGTTGGTTCCTCAGTTTCTAATTTTGTTGTGGATCTTGACCAGAGGTGCTCCCTCAATGGTTATGTGCTTTAGCTTTGTGGGTCTTGTGTTAGTTGGAAGGCAACCTTTCAGTCTACAATTGCATTATCAACCATAGAAGCTGAGTTTATGTCTTTGACTGAGGCGGTGTAGGAGGATATTTGGTTGCATTGTTTTCTTGGTGATTTGGGCATTGAGCAAGTTGACAGTGTCGTCTTTTGTTATAGTCAAAGTGCAACCTACCTTGCAAAATATGAAAAGTTTCATGAGAGAACCAAGCATATTGATGCGCATACAACTTCTTTATTTGGCTTCATGTGAAAAAGAAGACTTTGTATGTTGAGAAGATTGGCACAAAAGACAACCCAACGAATATGTTAACTAAGGTGGTCCCAAAGGCCAAGTTTGAGCATTTCTTGGACTTGGTTGGTATTCATGCTTGCCTAAGCTAGTTCCATGTGGAGCATTCACTACTACAGAAAAGGCCTTTACAGACGGTTCAAAAACGCCATCACTGCATTTGTTCCGTGAGCCGCCCGAGTTTATGGGTCAAGAATGCTAATGAGTCATCACGATTTGCTCTCGAACCGTCATAATACATACTATCACGCATTTGGCTCAGATGCAACTCGTCAGGATAAGTCGATTACCATGCATTTCGCCCGTAGATAAAACCGTCGTGATAATGATTACCATTACGATGGTCAGATAAAACCGTCAGTGATATTCGACTACCATACGCGGTTCGTAGATAAACCGTGCGATAATATGAGACGTTCAGATGAAACCGATCGTAGATAGTCGATGATGCACTGCACGGCCCGTAGATGAAACCGCTCGTGATAGTACTATCACGAGCGGTTTCATCTACGATCGTGGTGGTAATCGATCATCACGCATCGTTTCATCTACTGCATCGCTCAGGTAGTCGATCATCACTGCATTTGCTTTTATCTACTAACCGCCTGTGGTAGTCTTTGCATTGCTTAATCTATTTCGCTTATTGGCTAGCCTCAGAAATGCTAGCCATGCCCTCTCAAACAAGCACATCCAATTCTCATTCATTTCGTAGCACATCAAAATTGCATTCATTTCGTAAACAAGCACACATCCAATTCACAAATCAATTAACTAAAATTAACCATTAATGTACATTAATTTACACACATGTACCATTATGTTCAATCTATCTCAATCAAGTTCAATCTGCTACAATCGTGAAACTCCCATTTGGATTTATGACCGTCTGCTCAGAATGCCGCAAGGTGTGATCGAATTTTTATGAGCTCGCTCTGCTCCAACGCAGCTTCAAATGATGTTTGCAACTCCGTCGATATGAAGGTTAAATTCGGGCTTATATAAATTGGTAAGTATATATGAAATAATTGTTGAAAGATTGACAAACCCGAGGATCATTGGTGATCGCGAACCGACGAGTAGTTGCATGTTGTGGCAAACATAGTATCCACAGACGCTATGCCCGGCGATCGCGGTGGCACCGCAAAAATAGAATTGGTTAGTTCAAGAGGCATTGCTACTGAAGTGTTATATAGGATTAATGTGTACTAGCTAGCAAGTACCGAATGTTTGATCATGTTGCGTCATTCTTCCCTTGATATTCCATCCTCTAGCATGTAACACGTCGAACACCCCACGTGACTCCAAGAAGTTAGCCTTAGCCATTGCAAAGGAAGGAAAGACTACAATAGAGTTTCTATGGAGGAAATGTGTTTACCGATGATTAAACTCCTGATAGTCAGAAGTTGTGACCGCCCTCTCAGAGGGAATCTAGGTATATTACGATTTCGCTTTTGGTATAATTACAATTAGAATCCAATGGAACCTACACAGTATGTCAAGATGGTCATTAAACCTAAGTTCGTGTTGCTTATAAAGTACAAATCAACATTATATAGCCAGAGTGCAACACTACTTACTCGTTGTAGGGCAAAAGTATGAATTCCTTGTTGCGTGAGCCATGAAAAATCTATAACGTAATTCTCGATTTAATGTTGCATTCGCCGTGATGCTTTGCTCGGAGACAACGTGTGGGTCGAGGAAACCTACCTGATTTCCTTCTTTCGGCTTCACGATCATGTATCTATTATACAAAAGCTAGGAGTTATATATAACATTTATCGATATTACACTAACATTGACCGTGATTGTACACACTTACGATTGTCCAAAGATCGTATGATTGAGACGCCGAGCTGCCGAGGTTGAAGAGACGTAACAAGTCGTCGAAGGTCACCGTGAAGACAGCGCCTTGATACACGTGGTTAAAATGATGCTCCTTGAACTTGACGGTGACACCCGAGCATCGTTGATCAACCGCTTGTTGGATCTGCTCCATGTACCATGCATGCAATTCGCGCAATCCAAATCCTAGGGTAGGGTCAGTCTAACTTCTCGAGCAACGGCTACGCTCGCTTGTATTTCCGCCAACGGCAAGAAGGGGATATCGAGAGAAGACTCGATCGTCTTCGATTTGCCCTTGCCCTTGCCGCCTCGCTTTGTATAGGTCGACTTCACAAGATTCGATTGAGCACGAGGTGTAGATGCATGTGATGCACGCGGGCCCTTGCCATGTCGGTCAGCAGTAAGCTGGTGCGATCCAAGTCCGTGGACTTGATGCCGCTCTGAGACATTCTCGTGAAGTTGACACCGAAAGCGTAGCTCCAGCGGAGATGTCGCCGCACGGAGTCCGTGAGTTCTACCGGATCTCGAACGATGCAAGAATTTCCGCCAAGACAGTTAGCTTTTCAATGGTCCGGCACCACCTTCCACTTAATCGTAGGTGATCTTGACCCGTTCCGTTACAACTATTCCGACCATTCTCCCAATGCGCCACGCTTCGGCGAGGATTGATAGGGTCCCGGTGATCGACGACTCCGTGATGGTAAATCGCCCGTGGGCCTTTTCGATATTCCTCTTCTTCTACCGCGGTTGGATATTGTTCCAGAGGATGGTGCATCATCGATACACATGAGGCGCGCTAACTCGAATGAGCGAAGACATCTTCACAAGAAATAGAACATCATGTGAACAAATGAAATCAAAGATAAAGCTAAGATTTAACATTTTGATATTGCTATCGATGTAGAGTAAGCATTCCAATTAGAGCTCAAGTACAAACCCGATTATCAAAACAATTTCAAGACAAGACTATTATCATCACAGAGCATTCATCTCAAGCCCAACACACCACATTGCAATGTATTCCAAAGAGCGATATCAAAACAAATACCATATGAATAATCGACTAGAGCAAATACAAATTCCTAAAACAAGTACAATTATCACGAAGGACCATGACAGATTATTGATAGAAATAGTTAGGGAAAGGGGCATGGGGTCGATTGGTAACTTCGGCATTGGTTACCTTTAGGCCGAGGAGAAGGACGAGCAGGAGCAAGACGAGCAAAGCAGGCGCGTCGAAGGGAGGCGCGGCTGCCTGGGAGGAGGAGGAGGCGGCGGGCTCGGCTGGTCAGAGGAGGAGGCTCGGCGGGCTCGGGGAGGCGTCTGGGCCGAGGAGGAGGCGGCGCGACGGGATCGGGAGGAGAAGCGCCGGCCTCGAGGAGGCGGGCGAGGACGGTGGCGACGGGCTCGGGGAGGAGGGAGCGAGAGGAGTTGAGAAACTTAATCGCTTGAGAGTGGCGCGCGGCAAACCCTAGCTAGAGTCCGAATGTAAATAGATGGATATCACAGACGGTTCTAAATTAGAACTGCTCAGTGATACTACTTATCACAGCCGGTTCTAACTTAGAACCGCTCGTGATATGTGATGTATCGCGACGGTTTTAATAAACAACCGTCTGTGATATTGATGAATCACAGATGGTTTTAATAAACAACCGTCTGTGATATGTGATTTATCACAGACGGTTCTAATTTAGAACCGTCTATGATAGTAATGTGCATTTCGGTTCTAAGTTAGAACCGTCTGTGATATATGATGTATCACAGACGGTGTTAATAAACAACCGTCTGTGATACACATGTGAGACGATGCGTAGTTCAAACCGCTCGTGATATTATTTTGTATTGGTTAATATCTAGATCGTTTACGCTTATTGGCTAGCCTCAGAAATGCTAGCCATGCCCTCTCAAACAAGCGTAAAAGACAACAATGTATATCCAATTCACATTCATTTGAGAAACAATCACATCCATTTCACAAGACAAATCTCAATTAATTAACTCAAATGAACTAAAATTAACCATGATCATCGTAATGTATATAGTACATATATACACACATTGTTCAATTAATCTTTAAAAATTAGCCCTTCATGATGATCGACGCAGATGTAGCTAGTTTCGTCATGTTCTTCTTCCTCGACCCTTATGCCGCTTCCGAAAGGAGGCAACTCGTCAAATTGATTGTATTCTTCCTCGCCCACTACATTCTCAACTCCGACAATCCTCCTTTTTCCATGAAGAACTACGTGGCGCTTCTTATTTGCCGAATTCGGTAACATAGAAGACTTGAACAACTTGGTTAGCTTTGCATTGAACGGTTCGTCTTTGTATCCGACACGCTCGAGGTCCACGGTAGTGACGCCAGCATTTGTCGACCTTCACCGGGAGATGGACCCAACGGCACCAAATAGGGGATCTTGAAAAGCACGTAGTCGAGCTCCCATATCTCCTCTATTTGCCCATAGTAGGAGCTCCTCACCCCATCGGCATCGAATGCATCTATGCGACACCGCTGCTCGTTAGTGCTTTTATATCCCGAGCTGCGATAGAATGTGTACCCATTTATGTCGATCCTCGCCATGCTACAACTCAGAATGTTGGCCCTTTTGCCAACCATGTCAAGATATCACTTGACGAGCTCCTAGCAAGTCGCTCCTTCAACCATTGGTTGAACCGCTCATTGTGTTGTCTCGTGATCCAAACATCCGCCGCAATGATTCTCGCTGTCGAAGCACGCCCTTGTCTTTGGTCGATATCGGGACACTTCACCATGTGTTGCAAGACGTTGAAATGGGCTTGAGCATACGATCCATATTTGGAGTGATTGCTTTCTTCCGATGGTCCCGATACCTCGAGCCTCCCTCATGGCGAGATCGAAGCACACCCATCGGTTCGACTGAGCCATGTAATCGAGGCGTAACTCAATGACCTCTTCGTTGCATAACCTTCGACGATGCCGCCTCCGCCGAGATCGATTTCGACATATGACTTGAGAATTCCATGAACCTCTCGAACGGGTACATGCTACGAGGAACACGGCCCGACATCTTTATCTCCTCACAATATGAACAATGAGATGGACCATGATATCGAAAAACGACGGAGGGAAATACATCTCAAGATCACATAGTGTCGCCACCACCTCGCCCCGCAGAGCATCTAGTCCTTCGAGATCGATGACCTTCTCGAGCAATTGTGTTAAAAAATAACACACCTCATGATTGTCTCTGACCTTGATCGGCAAAATACTTCTAATTGCAACAGGAGCATTTGTGTCATCAACACATGACAATCATGAGACTTCATGCCAATTAACTTCAAATCTTTTATCGAAACAAGTTTCTTCATGTTGGCGAGTAACCGGACGGAACTTTCACGCCATGCAAGCAAGCGCACAGCTCGGTTCTCTCGGCCTTGGACGAGTGTAACAAGCGGGGAAGGCGTTCGTCTTTATCGGTCCTTGTTGGTGCTAACTCAGTCCGATGTCCATATCAACCAAGTCAAGCCGCATTGACACCATCTTTTGTTTTGTCACGAATGTTCAAGAAGAGACCAATCAAGTCGCCACATACATTCTTTTCTACATGCATGATGTCGATGCAGTGGCGAACTTCTAGGTGCTCCCAATAAGGTAAGTCCCAAAATATTGATCTCTTCTTCCACATGTTCTTCTTACTTGTCCTCGATTTACATCCCTTTCCAAGCACAACATCTAAATCCTTAACCATATCATAGACCTCTTTTCCGCTTAAATGCCTTGGAGCTGAATTGTCCTCCTTCTCTCCGTCGAATTGTTTCTTCATCCTGCGGTATGGGTGAGCCCTCCGAAGGAACCTACGATGACGCATGTACACGGTTTTGCGCGAGTGATTCAGCCACACACTCTGGGTATCATCTAAGCAGTGAGTACAGGCTTTGGCCCCTTTTGTACTCTGGCCCGACAGATTAGCAAGGGCAGGATAATCATTTATGGTGCAGAACAACAAGGAACGTAAAGTGAAGTTCTCTCGTTTGTACGCATCCCATACCTGCACTCTTCAATCCACAAGATTTTTAGATCTTCCATCAATGGTGCTAGGTACACATCAATATCATTCCCAGGTTGCTTCGGCCCTTGGATAAGTATCGACAACAAAATATACTTCCGCTTCATACACAACCAAGGAGGAAGGTTGTAGATACAGAGCGCCACGGCCAAGTGCTATGTCACGCTCATATTACCGAAAGGATTCATTCCATCTGTACTCAATCCAAACCTTATATTCCTCGGTTCCGCACCGAAGTCTGCAAACCTCCTATCGATGTTTCTCCACTGGGCGGAATCAGCAGGGTGTCTTAACTTTCCGTCATTCTTACGCTCCTCTGAGTGCCAATACAGCAGTTTTGCATTCTTTGGGTTCGCAAAAACCGCTCAAACGGGAATTACAGAAGATACCACGCCACCTTAGCAGAGGTCCTTTCTTCACCTCGATTCCTCGTCGTTATCTCGATTGTTTACGCTTGTATCGGGATGCGTTGCACACGGACATACATGCATGTTTGTATACTCGTTACGGTAGAGGATACAATGTTCGGACATGCATGTATTCTTTCTACTTCCATTCCCAATGGACAAAGAACCTTTTGGCTTTGTAGGTGGTTTTGGGCAACTCATTTCTCTCGAAGCATGTCCGCTAAGAGACCTAATACTCGTGAAACTCTTGTCGGACCAACCGCTGCTTGCCTTCAATTTCAGCGGCTTTAAGCACGGATGACAACCTTGTGTATTCCGACTTGCGTACGGGAACAAAGGTTTCTCCGAGTCCTCCATCACGCCTTGAATTGAACATACTCCCTCTCATCACAGCTTCCTTCGTGATCGCAAGCATCTGATCTAGATTGTCATCGCACTTATCCGAATCGGAACCACAATCGACATTCGGCGGCATATCGTTGACTTCAGATAATATGCATATCGTTGATTTCAGATAATATGCTCTTCACCGTGATCGTCCAACATGTATAACCCTTTTTGAAACCCCTTCAATCAAGTGTGCTTCGATCTGCGCTTCGGTTGTTAAACATCTTCGATTCTCGCATAATGCATGGACAAGACATATATTCCGCCTTTATTCAACATATCCTCCTCGGCAGCCTCTTGTAAAAGCAGACACGCCATTAATGTACTCTTCACTCACACGGTTCTCGGTGTACATCCACCGGTCCATCACACGGTTCAGATTGAAAACCCCGAAAATAAATAAAAGGGTGATGACTTTCAAAGCGTATTTTCTGAGGCTTAATTATGATTTTTTTCATTTTTACATTTTTTCGGATTTTATTAACTTACATGTGGGCCCTACTTGTCAGTGACTCATTTTTTATTTCATGATTTTATTTATAAAATCTATGGCGGTCCCACATGTCATAGACTCGTTAGTTATTAACTAAATGATTAAAAACAAGAGGATTAATTAATTTGAAGCTCAAACCGGGCTTAGGGTGACATCGCATTGCTATATAGTCGGGCTCTCGGCCCTAAGGTCTCGCCTGAGGCGAACCGACGGTACGATGTCCCATGGAGGCGCCTGAAACTAGCGATTTCGGCGTAAACGCCTGAAACTACTCAAATTAAAGGATGCTTATGCTTCAGTATCTCACCTCGATCACGAGGAAGGTGTCAATGAAAGTCGGGAAGGTCCAAGGCGCGGTGGGTCGTCGATCGGTGAACAGGCGGCGGCGGCAAGCTCCTCTACGACAATATACAACCGAAATGGACCAGCCGGCTCAAATGAGGTGAGGCGATGTACTCAAACCGCACGAACGGCGATGGACCTATCGAGCGCCTAGAGATATGGAGATCAAGAAGACTATATCTGCTTTTGGCCGGGAGGCGGAGCTATATATATACGCTCGTGGTGAGTTAATTATCACGGACGGTTTTAATAAACCCGCCTCGTGATATTGGGCAATATCACGACGGTTCATAGTTTGGAACCGCTCGTGAAGTATCACAGACGGTTTTAAAACAAACCGTCTGTGATATTAGGTAATATCACAGACGGTTCATGTTTGGAACCGTCGTGAAGTATCACTGACGGTTCTAAACATGAACCGTCGTGATGTGACATCTTCACTGCACGGTTTTAGCGCGGAGAATAACACAGGCGGTGGGTAACAAAAACCGCTCGAGATTGTGTTTAATATGAGCGGTTTCGATGAACCGCTTGTGATCAAAGGCCCAAAGATAGCATTTCGTAGTAGTGATTGGAGGTGTGTTACTTGTTTGTTCATTCATTTGGAGATGAATCTTTTGAATATTTGGACTTTTGGCATCAATAATCTTGATGTGTTTGCTATATGGTTCAATTGTCGCTGAGGTGGAGAATTGTAGTAATGTGTGACTCCTAATTTCACCATTTGGGCTTCATTTCGTAAAACATTGCTTATATGTATAGTAGATTTAGAATGGAGTTGTTTTCAACAATATGGAACCTTAGGGGTTTTTCTATAAATCTGCCATTTTAAGTATCAACCCTATTCGAACCTGGCTTCATTGGCTTGTTCTTGAGAGTGAGAGCTAGGGTTAGAGGAAAGGTTGATTGCACCAAATCCATTCATTAGAGAGTGAAATTGGGGGGGGGGGGAGGGGATTTGGAGCCTCCCCTCTCTTGTTGGCCCCCACCTCTTGTATTTGCTTCATCTCTATAGTGGATTGCCTGTCACGCTGCCGCCCGTGGTTTTTCCCCGCAAGGGGTTCCGACATAAATCATGGTGTCTACTGTTGATTCAGTATCTTTTTTGCTATATGTGTTTATTTGAGTCACCATCTTGCTTGCTATTAGTCCACATGTGAAGTTGATGGCGTATGGTTGAGTTGGCATAAGATGCATGCATATGTGTTCTTTGATATGTTGATGATGATATTGGGGTGTTGATGTTCTAGTGAGTTAATTCTTGCAAGTATGTTGTTGTTGTGAAGATTGGACAGCTTGATGCTCGTAGGTACGAAGCAAAGGTTGCTCTTTTGGTTATGCACATAGGGTGTTCAGTGAAATGCATGTGCGTAATTAGCTTGTTAATCTTGCCGCTTCCATTGCCCCTTCGCGCTCACTGTAGCCATTGCCCCCTCTGCGCTCACAGTAACTCTTTTGGTTATGCACACTAGGTGCGTTTTCACATGGTAGATCTTTGGTTTTGGTTTTCAAATAACCTCTTTTGGGAAATTAGGGAGTAGTTGGAATTCTCAATCCTGCTGGCAGTTGGAGCCATTTAGGTATTTGATAACCAAGACAATTGGAGTCTTTAAGAATTAAATGTAGTGTAAGGTAGCTGTAACCTTCACTAGATCTATTGTTATCTTGATTAACTAAATGCTTTGTGATCTATTATTGTATTGAAATACAAAATATTGCTTTACGCTAAATAAAACTTACGGAGCCATCCTTGTTAACCCTTGCATAGTTCATTTTTCTCAAGACTTACAGAGTACTTTATGTACTCACATGCTACGCTCAAAACAAATCTTAGAAGCCTTCAAAGATGCCAAGGAGGATTGCGACTTCTACGTGTGTGGTTACAACGAAGGACACTCGAAGTACTAGGTCGTGAGCCCCAGTCAATTTCCTGTGAGCATATGGATGGGCCATCACTTGGAGTTATATTCTTCCGCTACAGTTTATTCGAGTGAGGTTAGGCCATGCATGCCTCTGTTTCATGGCGGCAACCTACACGCATGCCTCCTTCCTTCCCTCCTCTCACCTGTTATTCTTTAGTAAAGCAACTTGCCCGCCATGTGTTTATTAAAATGCTTTATAGAGATGGACAACCTTTAACCTGCCCACCATGTGTATGTTAGAATGCTTCACAAAGATAGACAATTCTTTCCCATTTGTATGCTTCTCCTTTCTGCAACTTTTGAAAAATTATACCAATAAACACATATTTTGTTTGCAGATCATTTAGATGGTTTACGCAAGACTGGATGGGATGCGTAGATTTGATTTAGCTTTTCTTAATCAGAACATGTAAGTATGTTATGTTGTTGAATATTTGCCACATCATTCTTCGGAGATAAAGGTAAAGTTTCATAAATTGTTGGATCCAGGTAAAGTTTGTAAAGGTATGATCTTACTTGTGATGTTCAGAAAATATGCAGTCGGTAGGATTTTGTACATATGTACAGATTGTGTTGCATTTGTTTGAACTATTCTAAACAACTTTGGATTCGAACCTTGTATGTTTTCAGTCTTACACACTGTGGATTTTGGTCTATTCACCTTCTGAGTCACGATATCTGAATTGCAGAAGCTAACATCAGGTTACATTATTTAAATCACCATTTAATGACCACACAATGGGAAATCTTTTTTTGCATAGATGGAGGCAACATTGCAAAGTTACATCAACATCTCTAATTAAATGGCCTTGTCCTCTCAGATAACTCCTTGTAAGGTAATCCCCTAAATTTTCTCATGTTTATTTAGATAAGTTAGGGGCTATGTTGAATGAAATTCAGATCACGACCTAGAGGTATGGAACATCTAAAATTGTATCACATTGATGCCGAGATATTGAACAAAAGCTTGTAAGGTTTGTGTCACCTAGCTTGTACTTCACATAGCTCATTGAAATGCCCTGGACATAATGAAATTTAGTTTCCAATTAGTATAACATAATAATTTCTAGCCAGTATAATCCCAAGTAATTTTTGTCTCTAGGATTCCTTTTTTTTCAATTGAAGAAAGTTTAGGACTAGAGACCTTCAGATTTTTTGTGGTGTTCTACTTCTTGAACTAACATGTTCACCTCATTATTGCGTTGTAATATCGATGGATCTTAAGTTTCAGGTGGGTGTGCATACATAATCATTGAGTTTTCACAACACTGAGCTACAACTTGTAACATTATGCTTGTAGAAGATGCTTCCTGGATAGTAAAATATGGGAGAATGCTCAGGTGCGAGAATTCTCTTTTGTATTTGAACCGGAGTACAGATATCATTTCTGCACTTTCTCATTTAAAATTGATGTTAAAGTGTATACAGAGCTTCCTTATCATGCTAAGTTATTTTGATTATAGTCTAGATAACCTTTTTATTGCAGTTATCTTATTGAAAATACGGATATCACAATTGCAGATAACGTAGATGAACAATTCTTGAACAACTCAAGGGATGGATGAAGAAATAACCAATTGAAGTTCACCAGATTTTGTTGAAAGTAATGTACGCAGTATGGTTGGGGGAGTAGTAGATCAACATGTTTATTTGATTGTATTGCCATAAATTGTACACCATTTGGTGGATGGTTCCAACTGAATTTATTGTAGTGAGAAGTTTAATGATGCACAATATTTACGTTATTAATGAAAAGCTTCTCAAGAGCTATTTTGACATATGTGCACTCAATTTCTATTATTGTGTCGCTCAGTTGAATAATTAGGACATAAAAATTGGAAAATTGATTGAAATCTATGCACATTCTTTCAAACAAATCCATGTCTATGCACTTCCTTAGCAACACAAAATAATGGTTGTTGAAGCGTGGCCGACGCTTATGTTTTGCCTTACCAACGCATTTGGAAGTGTTCCCATAGACCCTTTCAACGCTAGTTTAGGCAACGAACCCAAGAAGCAGGTTTTTAGATAATGGAAGAGAAAAATTCTCTTCTGATCTCTGCATCGAGGATGCACATAGTCCATTTATTAAAAGGATAGAAGTAACAAAATAACCAATGTAGCTAAAAGTGACAAGAAGCCTTACACCCAAGAAGCAGGTAGCAACGCTTATTGGATATTTTAGCAACGCGTAGATACATTGGCAAAGGGGTTCAAGTGATAGCCGTTGAATTGTCCAACAAGAAATCCAGGTAGCAACGCTTATTGGATATTTTAGCAACGCGTAGATACATTGGCAAAAGGGGTTCCTCCTGCAGTGATACGCCGTTGAATTGTCGCAACAAGAAATTATTCTGACTAGAGCTACAACATGATACGAATTATTTCTTCCTACCAGCAGATCGAACTACCTGAAAATTAAGATCTAAGAGAGCTCGCTAGGCATTGCTCCACCTCGTTACCGCTAAATACACACTAATCGTTCAAAGACCACTTATCTATCTTGGATCGGCAAGTTCACGCACCACATGGAGATTGGAATGGAAGCCGGGCATACATCAAGTATCATGCATGCTGCCTAGGACCATGCATGACCAGGCATTCTACATCACATCAGCCCTCGTTAGGTGCATGCATATACGTCCTGGATTGACCAACAAGAGAGAACGGCCCAGTCCAGCTGAATGGGACATATGCAAGTGACGTATCATATAGAGCATGTGGTAGAAATTAATCATGCACGCAGATGGGCCATGAAATGTTGTGTAACCCCATTCCTTGCGAAAATGGGATGTTGGGCAATGGGAAGGCAGAGCCACAAGGGGGAGTAATGAGACGAACGCTGACGCTTTGACCCACATATGCATTGTGCATTGTGCATTCGGTTTGTCTGGTTCTGTTTGTTGCTTCTTTCACAAATATTTTTTAAAAAAAACTAGATTAGTTTAGTAACTACTAACTAGATCTGATATACGTACTCAACTAAATATGGTTTACTTTTTTAAAATATTGATCTGGTATTGATAGAATCATCTAGTTAATAAATTACTTATTGCATATGTAAAAATTAAGTATATGAAGTGTGCTAGCTAGTATAGTATAGAGTAGTATATTTACATTAAACTTTCTATTCCAAAAAAAACCTATTTCCATATTATTCAACTATTTTTCCACCGTAGAGATTTTTTTCCCGAATAATCAATGCTGCGCTAACTAGTAAAAGTACCTCTAGTTTCTGTCTAATTTACAACTAATTCTGCACCTCTCCTTGTTTTTAAAAGCTACTAGTGGAATTTTTTGGCTGAGGTTAACTAACATCTGTGACACTTATTTTTAATCCAAAGGCTGTGAATAATAGGAGTGATTTGGTGCATGTGCCTTTAGTATTATAGGATTAGGCTTATCTAATAAACATAGCTCCATGTATCCACTTTCATTTTTTTTTCAGTAAGTTTGGTTCTGAAATGGAAATTTGTAATTGTTGAATACTCAAATATATAATTTTTTTTAAATGGTGTAACAAAATAACCACAAATTTAAATTATTTAAGTTGGGTCAGGCTTCAACTTTTTTCCCATCGCAGAAAAATTGTCCCCCCCCCAAATAATTGTAATATCTCGTTTAACGTTTAGAGAAATATATCAATCTGAAATGAATTTAACTGGAATTGGAGAGGAAATTTCAGATTTTTTTGCATGGGAGAAGAGAACTTGGGCCTCCGGCCTACGACAACTCGGCCCAATTGGGCCGGCCTTTAGGGGGACAGCAACAACCCTAAGCCACCCCCCCACCCTTGCGCCTCCACCTCTTCCTCCCACCGCCACCCTCCTCACCCCTCCCCATCGCCTCCACCCCTTGCAACCATTGCTGCCAGCCAAAGGAGGAAGAGAAGGAAGGAGGAAGAGAGAAGGAAAAGAGGGAGAAAGAGGGAAGGATCTCGCAGGAATTCATGATTTGGCTTCGTGATCTCCGAGGGTACGATCTGAAACCCTTAGATTTGTCCTAGATTAATCTCTATTCCATTTTTTAGAATGCTTGGTCAAGGGGAAGAGTAGATGACTTTCTGTCCAGATTCGTCAGGTTTAGGGCAGAACGTTTCGGGGACGATTAGGGGTATTTAGATTTGGAATTGGAGTTTGGTCCAATTAGAGAAAAAGATAAGTTATCGTGTTAGCTTTCCAAGAAGCTACGGGTCGTTAAAAATGGAGTAGGGAACAAAAAGATACAGCCTCTGAAACGTTGCTGTCCAGATTCCAGGAGTATTTTGGCAGCACGTATTAATCTGTAGATTAAAAATAGAAAATAGAATATTTTTGGGTTTTGATATTGAAAAGGGTATCTAATTTCTTAAGGGTTCCATAGAGTCCAAGAACATGATTTTTGGACGAGTAGAACAGAAGTTATGATTTTTGGAAGACATTAGTCCAGAACCGGGTTGCCGCTAGACACAGTCTTGGGAAAACAATAATTTGACTGAGTTATTGGCTGAATGGATTTTTTGGCATACCTGGGAAGTGGTAGATAATTCCCTGTAATTTCTGAAAAGTCATAATTTATTATTTTTGCATGTGTGGATTAAAAGATATAAAAATGTTAAGTCTGTTGTCCAGAAGATGACAGATCTATGTTCCGGGTTAAAAATGGGGGTTTAGAAGATTTAATCTGGATTTTTTATCACCGAAGAAGTTGTAGGAAATTTTGTATAAATTTCAAAACTAATATGGTTTGCTATTTTATGATGTGGGAGTTGAAGATTATGACAATTTTAGTGCTGGAACAATAGGGGGAACTGTCCGGTAAAAGGGGGAAAGTTGTGGAATTAGGGAGCGCATAGGAGCGTTGTCAATTAAGTGTTGACTTGTATTGCGCCATAGCTTGTACTGAGTTGGGATGTTTACTGTAGGAGGAGTTTGTTACCTTCAAATCATCCTAGTCGTCGCAATTAGAAAGTCAAGTGCATGGTAGAATGGTATTTGACTGTTTGGAATTATTATTTGGTTGAATGTATAGTTTCCATGGTTATTCAGGTGAATTATGCCTATTTCATATTGCCAAGTGCTTTCGATAACTTGATGATGATGGTGATGTTTATGGAAGAATGATGATTATTTTAATTGCTAATGATGAGAGATGGTAATCATTGCATTACATCTTGAGCATTCATGATGGAATGATTTGACTCACGGGAGTGGGATGAGGTCCCCGTATGAAAAAGGATGGGCAATTGGTCCCCGCATTAAAGAATGCTGGTATGAGTGAACACCGACGGGTGTTACACTCCGCTATACCGGTATAAGCAGAAGATAAGTTGAGACATGAGCATGAGCATGAGCATTGCATTTATGTAAAGCGAAAAGTGATTTGAGAAAATGAGACATGTGAATGGAAACTGATGAGCATGAATATGAGAAACTGGGATAATGATAAATGGAAATGAATTATTATTAAGATGATGCCTCGTTTATTATTCTGCTTTGTACTTGCTGAGTCGTGGACTCACCCTTGCTTTACTGTTGTTTTTAGGTGATCGTTGTCAACTCTTTTTGAGAAGGGTTAGTACTTGGGACACAGCATACACTCAATTGTCTGATCACTCGTCTTGAGAAAACTTTACCTTAGCTTGATGGTTTATTCTTTAATTATGATAGACAATAAATAATTCTAGATGATCGGTTAGAACTTGATTATTCATTTAATAGGCCCTTTTGGTATTGGTCTTGTTTAATTCTCGAACTGTTATTCTGCTTTACTATCTAGAGTTTGAATATTTGTGCTCGCCATGCCGTTCTTTATAGGTTATTGTGACCCGTAGACGAGTTTTAATATTGACTAGCTTGCTAGAATTTTATTGTTAATTGATGTAAAATTTATTGTTGGGGTATTTTAGTGGCATTCCAGGCTCAGTGTTGAGTTGGGGTATTACAGTTGGTATCAAAGCTGGCTTTACGTCCGTGATGAATAGATTAACAACTCAGGTAACCTAAAAGTGCTAAAATTTGTTTTAGGACTAGTAATATCAACTAAAATTTGCTAATAGTTAATTAACTTAAAATTTGACACACTAGTGCACGGTAGGATGGGTATGGGACGAGTATTGCTTTTAAGCTTTCGATATGTTGTATTATTGATGTATGAGTTGATGTTGGTTCTTTGAACTTATTGTGTTTTGTTGATTGTGGTGGGTAGTCGAAATCGAGAGGTAGAGATTGTGGTTGTGGCTATGGGCATGACCAGGTTGTACCACCATGTGTGGTATGAGAATAGTGAAATGTTTACCTCGAGTAACTTAGTTACAAATGTTGGGGATGAGTTTCTTTAAAAAGTTGTTATTTTCCTTGAGTTTGTATTTGGTTATTATGACTACAACCGCTTGCGGTTGACGAACTTTCTTTGGGTAGTGGTTACAAGACAGTTGGTGGATTTCAATTGGTCTCTATTTGTTTTATAGAGCAATTATTGTCTTTTCCGACTGTTGAGCTATTTTTGCTGCTTCTAAACGTTGTTATTGGCAATATTATTCTTTTTCATGGAAGTTCTATCTTTCTTGTTGGCAAACGTGACCCAGTTATTCGTTTGCTATTTTAGATAATGGAAATTATCTTTTACAAACTTTATTGAAGAAAGTTTTGACTCTACACATTTCTTTTGGAGTAGTTAGAGTGTTGAAGTTTAGTGCATCTTATTTAAGAAAGAAAGTGTCAAAACTCTTTTGTAATGTTTTGTTGTGTTAAGTGAGAAGTTGTAATTATAGAAGATAATTGATAATGTATAGGGTGTTAAGTTGGGTTAGTAGCGTGATGCATAATTAATCTTAACTGATGACTTTGGTAGCATAGTTGGTTAATTTATTGTTGTCTTGTAATGATTGCATGATGAATTGTGATTAAGAGTATATCTATTCATAATTGGAATCAACAGGGTTACTGAGATGTGTGGATCATGGATGAACTAGATTAATTATTTAAATTGTTTAGTTTGTTAAACTTATGAGATAAAATTGATTAACTGTTCTCTCTAGTTTAATCTCACTGTTCGAGATGGTTAAATTAAAGAGGTGTTAGGTTATGGACTTAATGGATATTGATATGAAATTATCTTTTAATTGCCTACTTGATGATCTTACGTAAATGCTAGATTTATCTAATTCTTGACATGCTAAAATTGTTGAAACGTGTATATAGGACTAGATGAACGTTGATGTAGTGCTTTGTAAAACCCTATTTTGCAGGAGATTATGTTATTAAATCTTTAATTATATTTTTTCCTAAATTCTGAACATAAGGTGGAATGTTAAATCTGTATTTATCATTGTCTATGCGATTGCAAATAGAAGTAGGGCCATAATTGCATACATAATTAATACAATCGTCAATTGTTAATGATAGCTAAAGTTTGGTATTGAGCAACACTAATAGTTGAGTGGATGAATTTAATAAGTGATCTTTAATAGCGTGTGCTGCGAAACTGTTATATGATAGTATGATCTTGTTAAATGAGATTTGTTTCAACCTTGTGGCTTGTGCACTAGGTTTTCCCTAGATTAAGTAGTTGTTGTATTCTTATTGAGATAATAGAAAAATTATGAAGTAACACCTTGTGTTTCTTTTGGAAAGTTTTAGGATAGGGTAATAGGGTTTGATGATTCTTGGTAAGAGTGTTTGATATTGATGCTAATAAAATTGTAAGTAATGTGAGAGTGGTGTTGATTCTTTTAGAGAGAAAGTAATTTGATCGCCTTTCGTGATATCGCTTAAGTGAAAATATTTCAAGTCTTTGCATTTGTGATCTTTTGGAGTTCATGATTTATGTGGTAGCTGAAATTAGCTTAAACAAAATGATGTATTGGAAGGTTCTATTAGTTATTAAGACATTCACGTGATTTGATCTTAAAGACTCTTTTGTTTGAGCTGGCAAAGTGAGGTTGAAATCAAAGAAAATTATTTTCTTTGTTAAATGAAAGAGTGTATTAGAAGTATTTGAGGTTGTAGTCAAGTTTTGTAACTTATAGCTTATTTGAAGTGTGCTTAACCTCTTTATTTGCTGCATAAGAGTTTCTCAAGTTTCAAAAGCAATGCTTTGTTCTTATTTGTTAATGTTTGATATTCTCTTCTTATGGGATTGGTGCCCTCAACTGTGGTCTCGTCTTTTACTTTTCCGAGATCATTGCTATTTCACTATTTTCTTTAGTCTTGTGTTTACTCCAAGTGGTAAACATTTTTTATGTGCTGAAAATTGTTTCCATTTGCCTCTTCTTTTGAGAAATGATTAACCGATTCGTTTGCAAGGGTCTTTTAAAGTGTATAGTGACAACTGGGTAGTGGTGGTCAAGTAAATGATTTTGTGAGACTTTTGGTGCCAATTTATTTAAGGTACATTAGATGATGAATTGATTTCATGGTATTATTCTTGGAGAGAATTTGATTTAACTAAAATGATTCTCTTTGGAGCTAAACTAATTACGTTGTTGTAATTAGCAGAATCTATAATGAATTGTGATCCAATATATTTTTGTTCTTGTTGGTGGATTGTTGGAAATATCAAAAGTTTGGGGATCTTGATCGACTATTTAGAGTATTGTGATTGTGCAAATTACAAGGTTGAGTAGGTGAAATGGAATGGTATGGTTTAGTGAGGGTCCAAGATTGGTGAAGTAATTTAGATCATTTTGGGTAGTTGATTGATTAGTGAGGATCGTTGATATTAATGATTAAGGATAATGTTTAGATTGTAGGAATTTTAGTCATCGAATTTGATGATTTCCCTATCATTTATACCAGAAGTTCATTGTAGGAGTCTTTGTTGTTGAAATTAGACTTGTGTTTTATGCTAGATCCTTGGTTGTCCAATGATTATGTGTAGAACTAGTAGAATAATAGTGGATTTCGAATAGTGTGACGATCATTGATAGAACCATTTTAATGTAGTAAATGAGAGTGTGTGATGTGAATTTTAAGTTGATTATCCTTAACGGATGGGGGTGATGTGATTGTAGGTGAAATCCATGTTGAGATGCATTGAAAAATATTTATGAAAGTAATTTTGTTAGTAGAGGAGTTGGCTAGAGTATGTTATTATGGGGTCAGTACAGTCGATCTACAAATGTGTGGATGATGCATCCGGTTTGAGCATAGCGTTGAGGTTGCTAATTTAGTAGATTGTTTTTCTGTCCTATACACCAAAAAGCCACACACAAAAAAAATATGCTTAGCTATAGTTTAATTCAGTGTTTTTAGTGTGTTTTGCTAGGTCTTAATCCACTCGTTCATTGTGTTTAGTTGCTGGTCGTGTTTCTTTTCGCGTCTGTAACACCCCAGCCCAACATGAGCCTGGAATGCTACTAAACTAACAATATAACAAATTAAAACTAAGACATTTTACTAAATTTCGGTAGAACCTCCGTTGTATAGCTGACTATACTGGAGGTTCTAACAATTAAATATATCAGAATTAAACAATCCAACATCCAGCATGATCGATAGGCATTCAAAAATATGCTAATCAACTAAAGCATAAACAAAGATATCCAAAATATGCTACTCATCACTATTATAAATAATCCAACGTATGAAGCATAACCATAACAATCCTTTAGGTAGCCTGCTCATTTATTAAGGCACGATCTAAAATTTAATCAACTATAAAAGATTCGTGGCAGTGTGTGTCCAAATTTATGACTACTCCCTCCCATGCATGCCATTCTTGTAAAGGGTACCTAAAACAACAAACAACAGCAAGAGTGAGTCCACAGACTCAGCAAAGTACCAATAAAAGGCAATATAATACTCAATTATAACATCAGCATCAAATCCCAAAACTTTGCATTAAAACATATCACATGCTTATGCAATGCACAATGCATACTTTCTCTTTAACTCTCTTTGCATTTTACCGGTAATACAGGGTATGCAACCGCTTGCAGACACCATGCTCGTGCTTTCGCAAGCACAGGGACCAAGAGCCCAACACTCCGCAAGTAATGGGGACCACAAGCCCACACTCCACAAGTGTGGGAACCTCAAGCCCGTCATATACATGGCAGGGACCTCAAAAATATATGTGCTTGGTCACCATGTGACCAAGCCTCAAACATGATCTCAACATGCACATGTACCGTTACTCTATTCATCATTAACATGTAATAGCAGTAACAACATACATGAATAAAACTTAATCATACTTTGAGCATTCATCAATATTAACATACATATCATTCCAATAACCATGCATAGCTAATATGTACCAAATACTCGCAAT
The DNA here is from genome assembly GCA_036346405.1 of Phyllostachys edulis. Taxonomy (NCBI): domain Eukaryota; kingdom Viridiplantae; phylum Streptophyta; class Magnoliopsida; order Poales; family Poaceae; genus Phyllostachys; species Phyllostachys edulis. Next base: position 18,179,469 of record CM070568.1, read on the forward strand.
CATGACCAAACATTCACATTTACTCTATCAAACAAAATACTTGCCTCAACCGTGCGAGAATGGAGGACGCGAAGAGGGCGCTGCCCCCGGAACCAATCCCCCACTTGAATTAAGTAGCAAGCACTCTAAGATAGCAATACTAGACCAAAAACAAAACTAGAAGCAAATACGAACTAGCTACACTCTCTCGCGCGACCCCAATTCCAAAATCCTAACCAATAGTCTATCCCCTCGATAGACATTCATAATAAACAATTCATATCTTTTAGTACAGAGATCCAAGGTGTTCTTGGACTTCCTGGAAAGCTAATCAAATTATCTAACTAAACCTAGTTGGTGAGCCTTCCAGATTCGGCCATCTACTACCCTTACCAAGACGATTAACAGAACATCTATTTCACGACAGGTTTTTGGACAACGACAATAAAACTATCACATCTTACAATACACATATCCAAATTTCGTGTTCTTTATCTTTCTGGAAAGCTAAGCCAATTATCTACTTCTTTCGTTATAGTGATATCCTCTAATTACTCATTTAACTATCCGCTTAAGTCTGATTACTAATAACTGTCAGAATTCTAGAAGATCTACCGAACAGCAGTGCTACGAAATTCATAACTTTTGGACTGCTCATCCAAATGACGTGATATAGTACTCTACGGAAAGGTATCAACATCGCCTACAATTCTCTAGGAGGCGTCCAAGACATATTCTGCCGTTAAACTTCTCAAAAAAGTCGGCCAATCCTATCTGCTCTAAACAGATCTAAATACCGACATTGCTTAATAATCAATTAATAAACTAATCGAAAGGGGATAAGATCTTACCCTTGAAGAACCGCTGAAGATCACGAACCTAGCCCGTGATCTCTCCCCTTCCCTCTCTTCTCCCCTTCCTTTTCTTCTTCTTCTTGGCTGGCCTATCTCCCTGGAGCTCCTCCTCCTTCCTCCTTTAAACTGGTAGCGGGCAACACTCTCTTTGGCCGGCAGCAGGGAAGAACCAGCAGGGAGGAGGCGCAGGAGACCAGGGGTGGCGGCCAAGGGTGTGGGGGAGAGGGGGGTGGCGGCCACCAAGAGGGAGAGAGGGGTAAGGGAGGGGCGGCTTGTTGGAAATATGCCCTAGAGGCAATCATAGAGATGATTACATTTCATTATGTTCATGACATTGGATAATGTGTTATCTTGTTCCTAGAATAATATTGTTAATATTTATTATCAAGTATGTGACTTGGTTGTGAAACTCTATATTTCTGCAATAATTATTCTTATACGATCCCTGGTCGTAAACATATGAGGACACATATGAATAAGACTAGCATATGTATTGGTTGATGACTATGTTTCATGAGTCATATATATGGAGATATCAAACCAATAATACGGACACATGTTAGAGAACATGATGTTGGATAAGACCCACCTTGAGGCACTATTGAGATTGTTATGAATCTATGTGTCATTAGTTGGTCTCAAGCAATGATGATGTATAATCCTTAGACTCGAGATCAAGATGGTTTCCTACATGTGTAAGAGCACGCTTAGGGGTTGCCAAACGCTACACCGTAACTGGGTAGTTATAAAGGTAGCTTTCGGGTATGCTCTGAAACATGGAGAGGAATGTGACTGGTCGGATATGGGATTTGCCCCTCCTAACATAACAGGAGAGATGTCTCTGGGCCCCTCGTTGTGATCGGATAAAGAAAGTGCATGGCCATGCCACTAGTAGTCGAAGAGTTCGACCACGCAAAGTTATCTGATACTCGATCGAGAAAGTATTGAACAGTCCATGGATGACACAACATCTCACCTGGAGTTCAACCAGACATCGTGAGGCAAAGGGAGTATACACGAGTAGGTCGCTCAGGTCGAACAGTAACAGACTGGTCGTATGGAGATACAAGCAAGTCGTAGACTGGTCGAACCTGATCACAGAGTGGTCAAAACCAAGTCGTAAGGAGTTACGAGTTGGTCGTGACCACATACGAACTGGTCGTATACAGATAGGACCTGGTCGTAGGTGATGAAGACCTGGTCGTAGATCATATTGCATTAAGGTTCGTCCGATATAATTTGTGTGTATTCGGGAATCGATATGTTCTGCTAGGAGCCGCTTTACTACGTGGTCGGAAAGGGTTTCAGTCACAACCGAACTACACATGAACCTCTGTGGTCACACACTTAACGGGTTGGAACAAACCAATACGAATACGATTCGTAAACGTGTCCGGATAGGATCCGTCACGAGCACTATATAAGGAGGTGCATGAGGCTATTGGAAAAGAGGCGTGAAACACCACCGAAACCCTAGCCGCCATCTCCTTGAGAGCTCCACGCGGCGATTTGGTGCCGCACACCGACGTTCGGTTGTTCCTTCCTCGGACGTGTGGATACCGTGAGAGGCGCTACTACGATTGTTGCGCTTGAGGACGATCCACGATCTTCACAAGGAACCGCAGACGTTCTTTGGAGGAGACGATCGGCTCATTGGGCGTTGATCGATCGACTCACGACCGCTTCATCGACGCTCTTTCGTTGGACCGATCGCTCCAACCCTTCTTCCGCTGCTCACAAGGCTCATGGTAACGATCTATGATCATCTACTTGCATGGCTTCCTGGTTTGCGTGGTAGAAATTTTTGTTTGTAGCTATCGTAGCCTACCCGTGACCCAACACGGCTAGGGTTTTGGGAGGGGAAGCGGCACCTCCCCCCCTTGGCCGACCACCCTTAAGGCCTCATGGGCCAAAACCCAGGCCCAAGTTGTCCTAAAATCGCTGTTTACCCCCTCACTAATAGCTGAAAATAATTATTTTCTATTTGGTCCTTCTCTTAATTAAATTAATTCTCACTCGAATACTTTTGGGGGTATTACAGCGTCACTTTAGTTGTCGTTTCGTGATAATGTCATCTATATCCAGAAAATCCCACAAAAGAGCCACGAATTGGGAACCATCTTGTAGGTTACGTGCAACTTTGCTTCACTTGTATCAACTCGATTGCACGATAGTTGTTGGTTAGTGAGCTCCACATCTTTGCGATATCTTTTTTCCCCTCTTGAGACTAGCTGTAGATTTGCTCGAGGGACTACTCGTTGTAGGTTGTGCGCCACAAGTTTGTTTCATCTTGTTGTGCATCACCATATTGTTTTTGTCATGCTCCTTAATGATTAGTAGTGCTTGGCCGTGAGTTACAAAAAAATAGAAAAAGAAAGAAAAGAACAACAGAACAAAAAAAACAAGAGGTTTCGGCCCTAGTTGTATATCAAGTGGTAAAAAAAATTTGAGCTGCATATCATCAATTTTTTTGTTTCCGCTGTTTTGCGCACGTAGTTGAGCAATCTTGTGCCCTCTTATTTCATATTTGAGCAATAGCTAGCGTCTCTCCTTGAACTATTGCAATACGAGCTTCGACAACACTCTCAATTTTTTTTATAGCTCATTCTTTTGCTTGCAATAGTCCTATTATCATTGTGCATGTGTTGCTGTCGACTCCTCACTTATTTTTATCGATCGGCAATTAGGCATTATGCGTTTTGTTTGGTTTGCTACCTAACTTGACAATCTTTAAATTCTAAATGTGCTAGGTTGTTTTCCTCACCTAGCTCCACCAAAAACATATGTGTCATGTATTGGTTGTCGTTCTTGGTATTCGCTCGCACAATCTTGGTTGGTCGTTTGTAGCTATGAGCGTAAGTTTTTGCCACTCTTAATTTACTTCGAAACGGTAAAACTTGCTTTTTTTTAGAACAACAGTTGAGAGATTCCCACTTATTTTTCACATATATTTCCACTTGGTATTTTTGCTACTGTGACTATGTCAGGAAGCGAGCATGACAAGGATCATGACGGCAACCTTACTGATCCGGTCACCAAGATGCACTACCTTACACTTCGCACCACGCTCCGGGATAAGTTCCAGGCTGAGGTCGACCAGGTGCATGACGACCTTGGGCTTGTCCAAAACAACTTGGACGGTCTGGGACAGATTTCTAGAAGTGGTCCGTGACTGACCACAAGGTGCTGTTGGATGCCATTGTCAAGCTCACCGCTTCGGTGCAGCTAGGTACACGTGGCGATGCGGGGAGTGTGCACCTCTCGTACGAGCTGCACAACGAGACGGATGCAGAGGCTGCCGCTAGACGACAGCGCGAGGATGAACCACGCCAATGACAACTCGACGAACTAGAGCGCGTACGCGAGGCAGCGCAACAATGTTTTGCTATTGCCGAGGTCATGGTGCATCCCCCTGCACAAGGGCGCGGTCGTGGCAACGGCACTGGAGGAGGCGGCACCCACCCAGGCGCCAACGATGGCGTCCAGGATGGCGCCTATGGAGGCATGCACGATGGCGCCTATGAGGGTGCCAATTATGGTGCCCATGGAGGAGGCCATGGCAACCGCCACAATGACAACGACGGCGACGAATCCGTGTTTGACGACCACTTGGCGCGCTGTCAACATAATTAGTATGCGTGCAATCGTCAGCACGGTGAGGATGTTGATGATCTGGTTGCAAAGCCCAAGTTCACAATGTCTTCCTTTGAGGGTACTACAGAGGTGGAGGTTTATCTTGCATGAGAGCTAAAAGTTGATAAGTTTTTTTTCGCATGAACCGCTATTTTGATTAGCGCAAGTTGGATCTTGATGTTGCTGCTTTGGGCAGATATGCTGCTACATGGTGGCAGCATTGTGTGCAACAGCGTATGGAGCGACACGAGCCACATGTTGTTACATGGGATGAGTTGAAGCGACATATGCGCGTGCGCTTTGTACCTGCACATTACAAGCGCTCGCTACATGAGAAACTGATTAGGTTGCGACAGGGTTTAAAATCAGTTGATGATTATTATAAAGACATGGAGCAGATTATCATACATGCTGATGTGTGTGAGAATGAGAAACAAGCGATGGCTCATTTTCTTGTTGGGATGAATTATGCTATTCGGTGGATCGTTAATCATCATCAATACAACAACATGGTCGAGTTGATGCATCAGGCATGTGAGCTAAGAAACAGGTAATTGAATATGCTAAGTATGCTGCACGATAACGTTATTCAGCGAGCACGACACCTTTGTGCAGCACGGGATAGCTAGGCAAGTCTGCTCCATTTGGGGACAATCCCACGACGCGCAGTTCAGCATAGAGGAAGACAGATAGTACACCACCACTAGCGCGCTGACCACCAGTGCTCACTGCTAGCGTGGCATCCTTGTTGGGTTCTATAGGCTATTCACGTGATATGACATGCTACAAGTGCAAGGGAGTTGATCATTTTCAGAAAGATTGCCTAAAATATTAAAGTTATGATATTTATTGATAATGGGTATATTTCAGCTAGTGATGAGGATGATACTACTCTGTTTACTGATTTTACGGAGGATCCCACAGAGGATGAGAGATTGGACTATAGGCTGGTGTCGCCGGATGGAGAGCATATGCTAGTGTGCACACCGCGTGTAATTAGCGTGTCACAAGGCTAGTCTACCGCACAACGGTGCAATTTGTTTCAGTCATGGGCGACAGTTGGCGGTAAAGTGTGTAAAGTAATAATTGATGGAAGAAGTTGTCATAATCTGGCGAGCAAGGAGATGTGCACAAAATTGGGCTTAAAATATTTATTGCATCCTCATCCTTATCATGTGTAGTGGTTGAGCGATGTGGGCGAGGTAAAAGTCAGTCATATGGTGAAGGTGTACTTCAAGATTGACAAGTATGAGGATACCATTGTTTGCGATGTGGTGCCCATGTCAGTTTGTCACTTGCTATTAGGGCGTCCATGGCAATTTGATCACCATGTTTATCATGATGGGCATACAAATTGCTACAAATTTAAGTGGAACGACATAGATGTGATTTTGTATCCGCTTACACCAACAGAGATAGTCAATGCTGATAAGAAGAACATTGAGGAGAAAATTGAGAGTACACCAAATAGAGATATTCCACCTTCGGTGAGTGAGAGCCACATGCCAAAATTGAGCGGTAAAAAGAAAAGTGAGGGAGAGAAAGGTTTAGTAATGTTAGCCACCAAATCAAAGATAAGAGCTTTTTGTGAGAATCTCCATTTAGTGCACTTTGTACATTTGTACAAAGATGCATTGCTTTCGCCTGACGACTTGACGTCTCTTCCTAGTGGTGTCTCTCATGTTTTGCAGGAATTCAGCGACGTCTTTCCGGAGGAGGTGCCTGTTGGTTTGCCACCAATCCACAGGATAGAGCATCAACTTGATTTGATTCCGGGAGTGACGCTACCAAACCGACCACTGTACCGCACCAACCCTGAGGAAACAAAGAAATTCAGAAACAAGTACAAGAGCTTCTCGACAAAGGGTATGTACGCGAAAGCTTAAGCCCTTATGTTGTTCCTATTATTTTCGTTCCTAAGAAAGATAGTACTTGGCTCATGTGCATAGATTGTAGAGTGGTTAATAATATCACTATTCGATATCGTCATCCTATACCTCGCTTAGATGATACGTTAGACGAATTGAGTGGTGCTGTTATTTTCTCTAAAATTAATTTGCGTAGTGGGTATCATCAAATTAGGATGAAAGAAGTGGACGAGTGGAAAACTTCTTTTAAAATGAAATTTGATTTGTATGAATGGTTAGTCATGCTGTTTGGGTTAACTAATGTACCTAGTATATTTATGAGATTGACGAATCGTGTTTTGAGGCATTTCATTAGGAAATTTGTGGTCGTGTATTTTGATGATATCTTGATTTACAGCCATAATAAATCTAATCATATTGTAACATCCCAGATGTATAATCAGGGTTTGTTTCAAATGTAATTAAATGTGTAAAAATTAAAACTTTTTCTCACATCTTGAAACCCCTGAACTCACATGTAAATTTTGTCCAAGAGTTGTGTAATCCAAAAACACAAAGCTCTTGTTGACCAAAAGTCAAACTCATTTTTCCATTTATCACAAATCTTGTGCCAAACCTTTGAAAATATTTTTCCTTGGTCCTAGAGATGATGTGGGACCTCTCTGAAAAATATCATAAGTTTTCAAACTTGCTTGATAATTTTTGGAGGTAAATCAAACTCTTGAACAGCCTTAATGAATTTCCTGAGAAAAATGCAGTGCACAAAAACCTCTGGAAATTTTATGTAAGGTTAATCCTTATGTCAGCAAGCTCTAGTTAAAATTTCATAAATTTTGGAGTTCATTTGCTATCTCAAATAATTCTGCAAAGTCTCAGCTGTTGAAAATTGAATTCAAAACAATGCACTGTTCCTTGGGCTGAGCCACTTTCCATTTTGGGTTGAACCCAACCACACCCCTGGCTCAGCCAGACCTCCTTCCACCTTGTGGAGGTCATAACCGTTGGATTCAAATCCAAAGATCACGACCTCCTTCACAACATTCTCAGCGAGGTCCTCCCACCTCATTGAGGTCATAGCCGTTGGATTAAATCCCACGGCCATGACCTCCCTTTGTTATCAAACGCCTAAGTCCTCCACCCCATCGAGGTCTTGTGCCATTGGATCAAAGATCCATGGCCATGACCTCCCCTCGCTGTTAAACCACTCAGACCTCCCACCTTGTTGAGGTCGAGGCTGATGGATCGATCCAACGACCCACGACCTCCCTCAATGTCAAGCGCACCAGACCTCCCCCATCGCGTGTTGTGCGCCGTTGGATTAAAATCTACGGCCACGACCTCCCCTTGCTCTGTGCGCATCAGACCTCCCACCCACGTGAGGTCGTAGCCGTTAGATGTAAATCTCACGGTCATGACCTCCCTTGTCCTCTCCTTGCCATTGGATCTCGTTTCAACGCGCAAGATCTGTGGGCCGTTCGGACCACCCCTTTTAAGCCTTTAGATGTAGATCGTGCGGTCTCTGTTGAGTGGACCGTTCGGACCACTCCTGTGGGCCCTTGGATCTTAATCTAAAGGCCATGACCTCCTTTGCGCTATGCGCAGCGCCTAGGACCACCCCTTTGGTTGTGTGCGCTTGGATTTAAATCCAAAGGCCATGACCTCCCCCTCACTTCTCAAAGTCGCGCGCGGTTAAGTCCTCCCATCAGGTCCGCACCGTTGGATTTAGATCCAACGCTTTGGACCTCTGGTCCCTTTTGCCTTGCGCATCCGCGCAATGATAATCGGAGGGCCACGACCTCCCCAGTCCAAATCGGAGGGCTGTGACCTCCTCCTTTCTCTCTTTAAATCCTACCGTTTCAAGATCTAGGGCCAGGACCTCCCTATCGTTTTCATCAAACGGTGGGGAGCAGCTCCTGTTCTTCTCCTAGCTTGATGCTGCGCAAGGCCATGGCGATGGAGAAGGTCAGCGCCTGGTCACATCCCAACGGCTCTGTGTAGGCCAGCATTAAATGCGTGTTAGCTCCTTTCCGCCCCTAGGCCATGCTTTGACCTACCTACCCTGTCCTCTCCATCTTGTCCAAGCCATGGACCACGCCATGGGCTAAGCTCACCATGGGCTAAGCTCACCATGAGCTTAACCCTTGGCTCACGACTTCCATGTCCTGGGGTATAAGACCTCCCCACTGTTGCCTTGGCTTCTTTTACACACCTTTGAGCTCTGCCTTGCCTCTGTGCTTGGCCGAGTTTCTCCCCCAAATCGCCATTGTTGAGTTTGAAGCTCCTCGATGGCACAAGGGTCCCTGGAGTTTTTCTCTCCCTCTCATTGCTTCAAGTTGTGCCATTTCCCTCTGTGACCAAGTCCTAACTTGTTTAGTTGGGACATTTTCAGAGGTGGCCAAAGTGGAGCTTGGAGTTGGCCATGGAGTACCTTTCATCCCCAACGCCGGTCCTCCCCGTCCTCGACCTCCTCAGCACCCTCTGGACCTCCAGGTAATTCCCCTGGTAATCCTTAGGCTGGGCACCATGCTTGTATGTCGCTGCGGAGCTCGAATTTCGCTGTTATCATTTTGGCCGTGTTGGGCCATCGTGCTCCTCTCCGGCTCACCGGCGTTCAAGGCCGCCGCCGCCGTCGAGAGTGGTCCCAGTGGGTGCACAACACTATTGCGCACACATTGGTGTCATTGGTTGGCGCCGGTGAAGTCCTCATCGCCGGCGATGACCTCTTGTGCACGCTCGGGTTTTTGTCAGACGAAATCAGCAGCGCTGTTGTCGTTTTAGGACAAAGATCCTCCCCCTTAAATGCGTTAATCATTGCTTGGTCTGGGTAATCATTGGTTTTGCCTTAATCGCGCCTTTAATCCTCCCTTTTCACAAGATTTAAGACCTCGCTACTGACCTCCTTGTGTCCCGCGCCTTAATCTCCTCGTCATGCTGCAGCGCGTTGCGGCGCGAAGGCCAGGCGCTGGATTCGGGCGTTCAAGACCTCCCCGGGAGATCTTGAACGCCTAGGACCTCCTCATGTGAGATCTTAGCCGCCTGACCTCCGGTGGAGGTCTCGAGACGCAAGACCTCCGCGTAGGACCTCCTCGAGGTCATCTCAACCGTTGAGGACCTCCCTCGCTTAATCTGGGCCGTTTCGGTCCTCCCTCTTTCGTTATGGTCCGTTGGATGCAGCATCAACGGCCACGACCTCCTCTCTGCTTCAGCGTCAGTTCTTTGGGAGGACATGGACCGTTGGATCCAAGATCAACAGCCCATGTCCTCTGGACCTTCGCGGGCGCGCGTGCGCGTTATCACCTGGGAGGTCTTGAGCCGTTAGATTCAAGATCTATGGCTCATGTCCTCCCCTGTCTTTTTGGTTTTTAGGAAATTCCAGAGAGCTGTTATTTTATGAACTGAAAAAGGTAATAACTTCAAAAATGCATATCTTTTTCATTTTAAATCCAAATGAGGTGGTTCAAATTTCTGCAGCTCTGGTTTGAGCTGAGCTCTAATATAAAAATGGTTGTGAGCTCAGTTCGGTTCCAGAAAAGTGAATTGCAAATAGATTTCAAAACTAACTTTAAATGTTACATTAAAAATTCAAGTTAACTTGTAAAATGCATAAGTAAATCTCCGTAGATTATTTTGGAGTGAATCCAACTTTGTTGGCTTCCTCTATTAGTGAACTAAATATTAGAATAGGATTTAGGCATGTTACTATTTTTAAAAGAATTGTGGGTGCATTTTAGATGTGCTCATTATCATATCTTTGAAAAATCATAGAGAATGCATAATAGCTCCAAATGAGGTGAACTCAATTGTGTTATTCATCTCATGAGGTGATTGTTTTACTGTAAAAATCTCAGTTGCACCACCTTTCCAGAAAATATTGCCAAACAATTAAATTAGTGAATAGTGGCAGTTTTGATTTTTAGGGCTGAGCAGAATTGTTTTGCTCATATATTTTGCATTGAGAATCCAAATCAATTGGTTATTGTTGCTAAATTCCCTAAAAATCATCCTTTTTCTGCTGTAGAAATTTCAGAGCATTTGGAGTTTTTTTGCTGTGCTGTCTTTGTGGTTTTCGTCGTTCTTATCGATTCTTTTCGCCTTTTCGATTAGGTGCCGACGAGTGTGTTGACCCCGTGAGTGATCCTCAGCAACATCTTGAGCAAAACCAGCAAGGCAAGCAGTTTGATCATATCCCATTATTGTCCCATTACTTTAAAGCTTAATACTTTGTTTCACTTATATGTATGCATGCTACTTTGTGTTAAAATGTCGTTAGTAATCCTATAGATGCATATTCTGTAGGTAAATGTTCATTCTCTACTACTAAGCCTAGGATTATCTTGCTGCGATTTAGAGTTCGATGGATGGACTCTTATCGCTTAGTAGTTTACGTTGATAATGCTTAGAAATGCTTAGATAACGGTAGAAATGGGCGGTTGTCGACATTATGTCGATGGCCTTGATCACACTAAAATTATTATTCCATTATGTCCATCTTGTGCTTTGTTACTTTGTAAACAAATAAAACAAAAATGAAAACAAAACTGTTATTGACTTGGGCACAATGGATGTTGGTGTGATTGTTGGGTGTGAATGGAATGGTGCCTGGGTCCCCAAGGACCGAGTTACTTGTGTCACTAAGCCAAGCGCTTATGCGTGCTAACCACACGAGGGTATTGGGAACCCATCTTGGCTAAATACTTTGGGAGGTGTTAATTGGGGGTCGCAGGTGAGTAAAACTGTTTTATAAGGGAAAGAGCACCCATGATTGCTTTATTTGGTAGGTGTCTCCTACCTTTCGGGTTGTCGTGACTCTTAATTAGCATCATTCATTGGAAATGCCTTGTAGGACTTAGCCGTGCCGGCACACCAAAGGAAGTGTGCTAAATAGCTTGGCGAAAAGGCGATCGGACGTGTGGGTACATTGGTACACCCTCGCAGGTTAAAACTATTCAATAGCCTCGCCCTAGGTTATGGACATGCTTGGTAAGGTCGTGCAAGAACTAGACTACAACATTTAATTAAAACTTGATGGGTTGGTATGAATGGATGTTCATACTATTGTGGTGGCTATTGGGTTAGTCACTTCTAGGCTTGTTGTTGTCATCTATCTATTTGTTACTGTTGTTACTTATCTCGTTGTTTCTTGCAAATGAAAAATGAATTGCAAAGTTGCTTTGGAATCTATTTAAATATTGCAAATGAAAACTTGCTTTATGCTAAAATAAGTCCAAAGCCTCATCCACTCAAATAAAGCTTGCATGTAGTTAAACTATAGTTCTGTTATACTACACGTCAGTCTTGTGAGTACATTTTTGTACTCATTTGCTTTGCTTAATAACTTTGTTGCAAAAGAGGTAGGGCCCAAAGGGCTTTACTTTTGTGAGATGTGCGGCGGTTGGGAATCGAGCTAGGCGACTTGGTTGGTTGTCTTGTGGGCTAAAGGCAAACCTTGTGGCTCTCTTTTGGTTTATCACCATGTTATGGCTTTTGGCTTCTGCTGTGTTATCTTTCTAGTTGTATTTGGCCGGTCGGCCCCTTTTGTAATAACTCTATATGTTGTATGTCTTTTAATCTTGTTCGTGCTTTGGTTCTATGTCTTGAATGGAATTGACGCATGATTTTGTAAAGGGGTATGTATACTGCATTCTGGGAAGTATACATATCTCGAAGACACGGATTATTATGTTTGTGATGCTAGGGTCAATGGATGACTAAGTATTACAAGCCTAATAAACCGGGTCTCACACATATTGACCACATTAGACAAGTGCTACAGGTTTTACGCGATGCTAGGTTGTTTGGGAACTTAGCAAAGTGCACTATTTGCAAAGATTGCATAATATTTTTGGGCTATGTGGTTTCGACATAGGGAGTAGAGGTAGATGAGTCTAAAATTGCAGCAATTAAAAACTGCCATACTCCTGTGAATGTTAGTCAAATTTGGAGCTTTCATGGACTCGCTGGTTTTTATCGGTGTTTCGTTAAGGATTTTAGCACCATCACTGCCCCACTGAATGAATTAACAAAAAAATACGTTGAGTTTACATGGGGGGTGGCACAACAAGTTGCATTTGATGAATTGAAAAAGCGCTTAACTGAGGCAGCGCTACTTGTTTTACCTGATTTCACCAAGAATTTTGAAATTGAATGTGATGCTAGTGGAATTGGTATTGGCGGTGTTTTGATGAAAGAGGGTAGACCAGTTGCTTATTTTAGCGAGAAACTCAAAGGTGCACAATTGAATTATCCAGTCTATGATAAGGAGTTGTATGTTTTAGTGCGAGTTTTAGAAGTTTGGCAACATTATTTATGGCCTAAAGAATTCATTATATAGTCTGATCATGAGACCTTAAAATATCTGCTAGGCCAAGCTAAGCCAAACCGGCGACATGCTAAATGGGTGGAATTTATTGAGTCGTTTCCCTATATTGTGAAATATAAGAAAGGAAAGGAAAACGTGGTTGCTGATGCTCTTTCTAGGAAAAGTGTGATTTTAAATTGCTTAGATGTGCAAGTTCTTGGTTTAGAGAGTTTGCGTGATTTATATGCTAATGACCATGATTTCGTTGTTCCATATGTGCATTGCAAAGAGGGAAAAGGCTGGGGAAAATATCACCTACATGATGGGTTTTTGTTTCGCGCTAACAAATTATGCGTTCCAAATTCATCTGTGCATTTGCTTTTGTTGAAGGAATCACATGCATGTAGATTGATGGGACATTTTGGATGTGAGAAGACGTTGTCTATGCTGAGCGATCACTTTTATTAGCCTAAGATGAGGCGAGACGTGGAGAGGTATGTACAGCGATGCATTATTTGCCACAAGGTGAAATTGAAGTTGAATCCACACAGTTTGTATACCCCTCTACCTATTCCTAATGCACCATGGGAAGATATTAGTATGGATTTTATTTTATGACTGCCTAGAACTAAGAGGGGGAGAGACTCTGTTTTTGTCATTGTGGATCGATTTTTGAAGATGGCACACTTTATTCTGTGCCACAAGAGTGACGATGCGTCGCATATTGCTGACTTATTTTTCAGGGAAATCGTGAGGTTGCATGGAGTGCCCAAGACCATTGTTTCTGGTCACGATGTTAAGTTCATAAGCTATTTCTAGAAGACGATGTGGGGGAAGCTTAGGATAATGTTGTTATTCAACACAACTTATCATCCCCAAACTAATGGTCAGATAGAGATAGTGAATCAATTAGGAAGGCTCCTGGATTAATGCCAACCGCGAGGCAACCAATTAGGAAGGAAGAAATCACATGAGAGGCTCCTGGATTAATACCATCCGTGAGGCAACCAATTAGGAAGGAAGAAATCACATGAGTAAACAAATTCTATTTTTGTAGCCACTGTTTTTGGAAACCAACTGGGATTGGCGAACAGCTCCTGGCCAACTACCGTGACACTTTAAACATCTAGCGCATAGTATTCTAGGAACGGACCACTTTTAGTTAAAGATTTGAACACAAAGTTTTTGCTTGTTCTTTCATACCAGAATTTCATACGAGGATTTCTGAGAGAAAATTAGGCGATCCGTAGTTCGTTCCGCAAGTCAAGGTCAATTTTGCTTTTCCTCTGGAAATTGAGGGCTTGGCGATCTCTGCTCGTGGTCTAGTGGCGATCATCCCGGTGCGTGTCGGTGAATATCCATAGAGCTTCCGTGCACTAGCGCGTGGTGTACAGCTGAGTGTTGTTCGTCGTCAACCACAAATTATCCACGGTTCTACTCGAGAAGATCAGGCCACCCCGTATCATCGTGCTTTCAATTAATGAAGTTGTGTTCATGGATGATTCCAATACATGAGTCATAAGTAGATATTTTGAGATGTTAAGTTGATAATTGCAATTGTTGAGTAAACTCCTTGACGAGGATCTAATAAACCTCATTTTATTATTTATCTATAATTCTTATTATGGGTGAATATGACGTCATACAGTTCTTGAGTATACCCCTTATAATCATAAGGGAGAAGCCAACCAGCTGGTCGTAAGCTCTTCTACGACCATCCTTATAGTCGTAAGTCTTTCTACGACTGTTTCATGATCGTAAGTGCTGCTACGATCACCATCTAGTCGTAAGTTCTTCTACAACCAACCCCAAGTCGTAAGTTATTTCACGACTACTTTATGGTCGTAAGCCCTTTTACGACTAAGTCAGCTACGACCACCCTATGATCAATAAAGCTTGCAGACAAGTAGGCCCAATTGATTAGCGAATCTAAGCAGACAATATACGTTGTTATTCTCCGGAATAACTGCACGTTACACAACATTATCTCTGACTAGAAACTGCCAGGCAACGTAGAGGAGTTAATACCCCGGCGATTACTACCAACAATGCGCCCATTACTTGGAATGATGAGGCGCCTCTTGGCCTGGAGAAACGGCTACCTCTACGAACACTATAAAGGGCTATGGCCAGAGATAATGAGAGACATACAATCGGACATACATACTGAGTAGCAGAGAAAATCGTAGCATTTTCTACTGATTGTAACCAGTATACTCAATACATACACACAGGAGTAGGGTTGTTATTATCTCCGGAGAAGGCCCGAACCTGTATAAAAATCCCCATGTCAATCTCTCTGCGTGATTTCAGTCTTGGAGACCCCCGAATCAAACAATCTTTATGTAAGATCGGTTCTAAAACACCGACAGTTGGCGCCATCCGTGGGGAACTCTCCGGTAATCTCTTGTCAACACATTCTCTTTTTTCAATTCTCATGCACTCATGGCAAGAGAATGGAACGAGGAGGTCTGGTTCGACTTGGCAGATTACGCAGACGTCGACATGGGTGCCGGTTTCAACTACGAGCCGAGTGATGCATCATCCGATGGTGATGCCGTCTCTGGAGATCATTCTCCAGGAGATCATCCCACCGATAGAGTTGAGGAGGGATCCTTATCCCCCACAACAGCAATATGTCCGACCGAGGAACCAGTTTTCTCCGAGGACAAGGGTCAATCCGACCACAAACAGGACTGCACCCAGGCAGACTCACAACACGACGAGAGTTTTTCCTCCAAGTGTTCGAGTCCCTCCAAGACAGTCCGATCTGGCAAGGCAAGTTCTGAAAGCCATTATTCCGGAGCTTAATCAACATCTTGTGATCCTATCCCTCCGGTTAACCCTGCAGAGAATGGGATCAAGCACGCTTTTCCTACAAATTCGACCATCCCTCCGCAGGACCCACCGGCGGATAGAGACGGTTATGATCCAGAATTTCCCTTCCTGGAGGGGTTTACTCCAAGTCGCCAGATGGTGTCTCTCGACTAGTCCTCAACCAGGGAGGCTTCAAGTGAATGTGGGGATCATCAATGGGAAGTTTTCATCCTTTCCTCGGATAAAGATCACTCTCCTAGAGACCGAGGTAGAGACGCTCCCCGAAAATCACACACTGCGCCCACTCGTGGCAATGGTAAGAGCACCGCCAGTGATGGACAGGACCAACACTCTGATGAGCGTGAGGGAGGTTCTCGACATAGTCGCGCTTCATTGAGACAGTCTCAAGAATCTGATTTTGAGACAGCTCGACGGAGGAAGATTGCCGCCCAGAAAAATCTGCCTGGGCGCGCTCAATACCAGTCAAAGGAAGCTCAAGAACTCCAACACATCAACGAATTGCTTGAGAATCCAACTCAAGAGCTTGCTCGAGCACCAGGCTATGATCTCTTCGCTGAAGAGATCACACAAAGGCTTCGGAGTACGATGGCAAGACTGGAGTCCCCTCGCAAACATCATTCAGGAAGTCGTAGTAATACAACTTCCTCAGCTACCAGTCGTTTGAACAATTCACCGCATAGAAATCAGTGCAACAACAAGTCGCATCGTTCTCCTACCCAGAGAAGAGTGCCTCAAATGACTGACAATCAACAAGCTTCCAGGAGTGGTGATCGATCACCACTCCGATACAAAAATCTGCAGTAATAGATGGAATACGAGGAGTATTTCCCTCGTAAGACCGAGGCCTACTATAGGTCGGGTCCACTTGCCATTGGGTATCGTCGAGTACAATCGCCTGGTGACATCAAGCCTCCTTTCCTGCAAAGAAGGCGTCAGGAAGTTATTACCGGATGTCGGGCGTTCTCACCTGACCTCCGCCGATTCCTTTGCTTGGTCTCGTTTTCGACCAAGAATATGGAGAAATTCGATGGGTCTCAAAATCCTATTGAATTCCTTCAGATCTACACAACAGCTATGATGAGGACATCACTTCTTCGGATACACACAACAATCCTCCACTTGACATTCAAGGACCAATCACTAGAGCTCGCGCCCGACAATTGAATTTACAGGTGAGCTCGTTCCTAACTACTTCTTTTTGTTCATTTGAGAATCGATTGCTACCTAATGATTTAATTATGATTAGGAACCATGGAGAGGACCTGGAAGTACTTGGAGAAGGGCTACGAGGCGCACAAGTCCAGCGAGGGCGGTCGAATCATGTTGGAGTCCCAACTCAAGCCGACTTCGAATCCAATTCGGAGTCCAGGACCAGGTCAAGACTAAAACGGACGCCCAGATCGCATCCGGGCTCCGTTTTGGACGTTCCACATATGTATGGAAAGCTGAGAAGACGACCTTTCCAATGGCTCTAGTCCCATGTCAAAATTCCTTCTGAGTCAACGGGAATCGTCGAAACAAGTGGGCATTCAGAATCTGTCGGTGCTGCGCCACCGTCTTTTGGGCCGCTCGCTTTGTATCGTGTTGGAGCCCATTAGGGCGCTGCGTCCAGGGTTTTGCACGCCCTCAATCCTTTATATCCAGCCGCCACCCCACCATTAGGGTTGGGTTTTGCTTAGATTAATTCTGTCTTGAACAGTTTCGCCGCTCATCGCTTTGTGAGACCCCAACTTTCGAGTGCTAAAACAATACATCTGCAATTCCGCTTGTGTTCTTCCTTGTTCTTGCTTGTGTTCTTCGATTCGCAGCGCGAGGATTAGCCTTCTTGGCGAGGTCAACCGGCTGCGCCGCGGTTGATAACCCGAGGAGACGTGGTGCTGCGATTGCGGGTTCGAACGTGTTGTTCGGTTTAATCGATTTGTGTCGCGTCTCCACTAAATCGAACATATCCAGAACCTGTTGGAAGATCGGGACCCCGTTCCCATCAAGCTATCTGAGCAGCAGGTGGAGGAGAGCATGTAATGGCGAATTACCTTCCAACTATGCTCGAAGGATCTACTCGGTCGTGGCTATTAAATCAACCACTCGAGTCGATATACTCGTGGCAACACCTCTGCGACCTTCTGCTGGCGAATTTCCAAGACACTTACAACCGCCCTAGAAAGGAGGACGATCTGCACCGGATGAGATAGAACGACCATGAGACCCTGCGTCAATTCATCAGGCGTTTCAGTCAGGTTCGTAATTCCATTCCAGAGGTTTCTGAATCATCTGTTATCAGAACCTTCAAACAGGGAGTCCGCAGCAGAAGGATAACGAAGGACATCGCTTTGAACCCTTCTGCCATCGTTGCTGAACTCTTCGAGATGGTCGATCGATATGCGACTGCTTCTGAGGCAGTCGAATGGAACAACACCATCAATCGAGAAGACAATATTCCTCGAGAGCCAGGCGAAGGTAGCAAGAAGAAAGAGAAGAAGGCCAAGAAGTTCAAGAACAAGGCAAAGGGTCAAAAACCTCAAGACAGCGGTTCAAGGAGGTCTTAGCCACAAGCGATAAGGAGCCACGTGGTTCCAAACCATACTCTGACCGAGGCAAAGGTAAGCGCCCTGATCGGAAGAATGACAAGCCTAGGTGGTGTCCTTTCCACAAAAAGGAATGACATGATCTTTGCAATTGCTGAGTTTTCCAACGAAAACTCGAGGACTACTACAACAGCAAAGGACCACTTCCCACTCTCGAGCAGGTAGGGCAAACGAGTGGTCGTAAGACATCAGATGACGATGAGGAGATGCCATTTCAAGATCCACAGCATACCGTGGAGCACCCAGGACTATGGTAAGACTGGTAAGATACTCTTTTCATGGTATTGTACCAGGGTCTTCGGCCAAACCTATTGGTCAAGTTTCTCTTCCTTTAACATTTGGTTCACCAAGTAATTTTAGGATAGAGAAGACCTCCTTTGATGTGGTCGATTTCGATACGGCATATAACGCCATACTCGGACGACCAACATTGGTAAAATTCTTGATGGCAACTCATTATGGGTATCAATGTCTTAAGATGCCAGTCCCAAAGGAGTGATCACAATCCATTGTGATAAGAAGATGGCGATACCGCGATCAATCGATCCTCGAGATGGCCGGATGATACCAACTCGAGAAGAAGCCACCTTCGACTACCAAGTCGAAGCCTAAAGTCGCACTAAAGTTTAACGACCTAGTCAAAGAGGTTCCTCTGGACGCAAAGGAACCTTCAAAGATTGTTCGCATCGGGGATACTTTCGACCCCAAGTAGGAAGACGTCCTCATCACCTTCCTCCGAGCTAACGCAGATGTCTTCGCGTGGTAAGCATCCGACATGCTCGGAGTCCCCAGGGAGGTGATCGAGCATAGGCTAGCTTTACGGCCTGACAAAGTACCCGTAAAACAAAAATTACAGAGATTTGCCTCTGATCGACGAGATGCTGTCAAATCAGAATTGGACAAGCTACTTAAAGCAGGCTTTATAAGAGAAGTCGACCACCCAGAGTGGTTGGCTAACCCTGTAATGGTTAGGAAGTCGAATGGCAAGTGGCGTATGTGTGTCGACTTTACTGATCTAAACTAAGCTTGTCCAAAAGATGATTTTCCTTTATCTCGCATCGATCAGTTGGTTGATTCTACTGTTGGTTGTGAAATATTAAGTTTTCTAGATGCATATTTTGGTTAATACCAAATCAATATGTGCCTAGACAATGAAGAAAAGACCGCATTCATTACACCATTTGGTATCTTTTGCTATGTCAAAATGCCATTTGGTCTAAAAAATACTGGTGCTTCTTTTCAACGCTTGATGCAATCGACTTTTTTACCTGAACTAGGCCGAAATCTTGAAGCCTATGTTGACGATCTAGCCGTAAAAAGCATCAAGAAACTTAATCATATTTCAGACTTACAAGAAACATTCGACAACCACAGAAAGCACCGCTTAAAACTCAATCCTGAGAAGTGTGTGTTCAAGGTCTCTTCAGGAAAATTGTTTGGATTCTTGGTCTCTGTACGAGGAATCGAAGCAAATCCTGAAAAGATAAAGGCCATTGTACAAATGCGCTTTTCGACCACGAAGAAAGAAGTCCAAAAACTCACAGGGTGCATGGCGGCTCTAAGTCGTTTCATCGCACGGCTGGGAGAAAAAGGACTACATTTTTTCAAACTTCTAAGGAAACACAAGGGTTTCAAGTGGTCGAAAGAGGCTAACGCAGCCTTTGAGAATGTCAAGAGATATCTTACGAGTCCTCCTATTCTGGTTTCTCCGAAGCCAAAAGATATGCTTTTAGTTTATCTAGCTACCACGCCACAGGCAGTGAGCGCAGTACTAGTCGTAGAACGTGAAAACGTACAACGAGCAGTTTACTACGTAAGTGAAGTTTTACACAGGCCTAAAAAGCGTTACCCACAGGTCCAAAAACTTCTATATGCCCTCCTCATGTCTTCGAGAAAACTGCGGCATTATTTTCAGGTGCACAAACTAGCTGTACCGTTTGAGTTTCCTTTGGGAGCGATCCTCTAGAATAGGGAAATAGCAGGACGCATGGCAAAATGGTAAGTCGAACTTGGGGAGTTCGACCTCCATTTCGTGTCCCGAACGGCCATTAAATCCCAGATCTTGGCAGACTTTGTCGCCGAATGGACAAATCCTGAACCTGTTCAGGATCCCAGTACGATACCCACGACCAGTGGACGATGTACTTTGACGAATCACTTACTTTAAGTGGCTCGGGGGCTGAGGTGGTCTTGGTATCTCCTACCGGAGAAACCTTAAAGTATGCCATACGATTAAACTTTCAGGCCACTGACAACGTGGCAGAGTACGAAGGTTTGCTAGCTGCCATACGGGCCGCGAAAGCGCTCTCGATTCGCCGACTACTCGTGAGAGGAGACTCTCAACTAGTTGTGAATCAAGTCGGAAAAGAGTACCAGTGCTCTAATCTGACAATGTCTCGATACTTATCGAAAGTCCGTAAGCTTGAAAAGCATTTTTTCGGTTTCGAGGCACAATTCATCCCTCGAAAGGATAATTTCTCGCATGACCCGACTTGCTCAATAGCTTCTTCCCGATCTATAGTACCAAAAGGAGTCATCCTGGAAGAACTCCAGCAGCCATCCCTGGTCGAAGAACCAGAGACACCTCTTATTGAGACAGCCTCTCTAGAATACGAAGATACCTAGATGGCTCCCATCTACGAGTATCTTCAGAAGGGTTCCGTACCCGATAATGATCTCGAGGTAGATCGCTTATCCCGAAAGGCCAAAATGTATACTTTGGTCGAAGGAGTCCTCTATAAACGAGGTACTCAAGGGGTGCTCATGCGATGCATTCTGTAGGGCGAAGGATTAACACTCCTTCATGACATACACGGAGGCATCTGTGGAACTCATGCTTCCTACAGAACACTGGCCGGTAAGGCCTTCCGATAAGGTTTTTACTAGCCAACAGCCCTGTACGATGCTAAAGAGCTAGTTAAGAAATGTGTACAATGCCAGTTTTACAGCAAGCAAATACACCAACCAGCTCAGGTGCTACAAATAATCCCTCTGTCTTGGCCTTTTGCGACCTGGGGCCTTGATATTCTAGGACCGTTCCCAAGGGCTCCAGGAGGTTTCGAGTTCCTTTTTGTGGCTATCAATACATTCACAAAATGGATCGGCCGAACTCGTGGATCGATAACAACGGAAGCCGCAAAATGATTCATGATGAGAAGTGCGATTACTCGATTTGGAGTCCCAAATCGAATAATCACAGACAATGGTAAACAATTTTCGAGCACAAAATTTCAAGAATTTTGCGACGAGTTGGGTACTAAGCTCTGTTATGCCTCTCTTGCCCACCCCAAAGCAATGGGGCAGTCGAACGAGCAAACGACCAAATCATGCAGGGAATTAAAACTTGAGTCTTCGACCAGCTTGTTAAGCGTTCGGAGGCTTGGGTACAAGAATTACCCTCGGTATTATGGGCAATTCGCACGACTGCTAGCCGGGCAATAGGCGAAACACCATTTTTTCTAGTTTTTGGTGCCGAAGCCATGCTTCCACCAGAACTAAAGATCAGGTCTACAAGGGTCGAGAATTTCAATGACTCAAATTAAGAACAACTTCGAAGCGGATGACATTAACTCCGTCAAGAGAGGAGAAATCAAGCCTTAACTGCTCAAGAAGCTACCAAAGAAGCCTTGCGCAAATACTATGATCATAAGGTCCAACCTCGCAGCCTTACTGTAGGTGACTTGGTATTGAGAAAAATCCAATCCCAATCTAATCGGAACAAACTTTCCCCCAAGTGGGAAGGTCCTTACATAGTGGTCGAAGTTATGCGACCAGGTTCGGTACGACTGGCAATGGAAGACGAACGAATTCTCTCAAATTATTGGAATATCGACCAGTTACGCAAGTTCTACGTGTAATTTGACCAGCCGAATAATAAAGCATCAGGTTCTTTCTATCTTTATTGTCTTACTTTGAGTAGCGCTTTGATATTTCTTTTAACCATGCCATGATCGTAGGCCCACCTACGACCAGTTCCTAGTCATAAATTTTTTTCTGCGACAAAGTACTGATCGTAACACATTTTATGACCAGTACCAGGTTCATCTTTATACTGGTTGAAAGGAAAGTAACATCACCTACACGAAGACTTTTCTATCTGCACGTGGTCCTACCCACTAGAAGGAACATCCTAGGGTCGATTCGTTCCTCCCTTTTTGCTGCCAGCACAAAGAACTTGGGTTTTAAGCATGGTCGAAATAATATCAAGCCAACTCTTAGTACCTTAGTTTATTTCTTCATTCATCCTTTTGAAAAATAAATTAAGCTGAGTACACTTTTCAAATTTGCTCAACTATTCTCGATAAACTCGGTTTGTTTTAACTGGTCGGAGGAAGTTGCAACACCTAGTCGAAGACTTTCCTCTTTGCACATGGTCTTGCCCACTAGAAGGAACTTCCTAGCATCGTTCTGTTTCTAACTCTCGCTACCAGAATGGACATACTAAGTGCATTGCAATAAGTTGGATAAATTTTTAAAAAGGAACTCCAGACGTTTATCTAATTAAAGTTGATCTTTCTTGATTTGATTAATCTAGTCAGAGATGGAAACATCACCTAGTCGAAGCCTCTCCTCTCTACACGTGGTCCTGCCCCCCAGAAGGAACTTCCTAGTGTCGACTTGTTTATACTCTTTCGACCAGTGCATGATAGTCGTGATTTAAAAACTACAAGTTAGCTAAACCTCTCTTTTTTTCAGAAAACCCTTAACAACACTATATAGTAAGTTTATCTAAATAAACTAAGCAAATAGTCGGGGGCTAGGATAAAGTAATCATCTCTACTTCAATTCTTAGTCTCACTTTCGTTAATTATCTTTTGAGTTACTAACCTCTTAACAAGATGATTTGCAGGAAACAGGATGGATTATATATTACATCAATAAAAGCTTGTCTTTTCAGGTCTCTTTTATAGGTCATTCGGAAGCAGGAGATCCCAGTTACATCTCCTCTGAAACCTTCCTACCGATCGTCAGATTTCTTCAATCAACCGATTTATACCTTTCCGAGCGCTTAAAATCGGTTTCGATTGGTTGCACGTTAAGGCTGGGGTCACGAGCTTTAAGTTTTCCCAAAGCATAACTTACTACACCTTCGACCGCTTCCCTTATCGAGTCAGATTGGTTGGTCTTCAAAGTGGACACCAACTCTTGTAAAGTTCCGACTTGTTCATCAATAGTACTTGTGTGAGTAGCTATCGTGTCTTCTTGAGGAGTGTTTCCCTCACCACATAGCTCACCAAGTATATTGTTCAGGAGCGAGATGTTGTTTCAAAGATTGTTCTTCGTCGACTTCATCTCTTCTTGGTAACAAGTCGAAGCCTCATGAAGTTATTTGTTTTCGGCTATTTGCTTTGAAAAGAGTAACACTGGTCAAGGAAAAGTTACTTCTAGAGGACTACAAAATGAAATTCACTACAGGCAAAGGTTTACTTACCTGCTAGTCGAGAATCCAACTTCTTGACTTCATCCTCATGGGAAATGATGATCTTGGCGTACCGATCCTCACATAGCTTGATATCCTTTGCATTTTCTTTGGCGATATGGGTAATCTTATTAAGAATCAAAGTCTTTTCTTGATCCTTAGTGTTGAGCCTACCCACTTTGATCTCCTTCTCTGAAAAGAGATGAGATTTAAAAAAAAAGAAAAAAGAAAAGAACTCGTGAAGGATTGATAAACAAAACTAGATACAAGTAAAGAGTTGCTTACCTGCTAGTTGAGATTTCAACATCTTGATTTGTTGATCCTTGTCCTTGGCGATGCGAGAAATCTCACGAGCAACCAAGGTCTTTTCACTAACCTCGTTTTGAAGAGATCTCATTTCATCCTCTTTTTCTGAAAAGAGGCAGAAGTTACAAAGGTAAAGATCTACAACATAAACAGTCTTAAGTTTGGCACTTCTTCGCTTATTTTTCTTCTGCGTTGAGTCGCAAAGTTGACCTCTGAAGTCGCTTGAAGGTCTTCTTTCTCATCCCTTATCTTTTTCGTCTCGACTTTCTCATAGTCGAGTGAATCGGCCAAGGCATTTTCGTCGCTTTTAAACCTACAAAGGTTAAAAGTGAACATGAGCACTAACCAAATGGTCTAAGTTCTTCTACGACCACTCCCATGGTTGTAAGCTTTTCTACAACAGTTAGGTAGTCGTAAGCCTTTCTACGACAACCTTACGATCGTAAGTACATGCACGACTAGTACTTAGTCGTAAGTTTTTTCTACGACTGCTACCATAAATACTGTATAAGTGGTCAAAATATAATTGACTACTAGTATCAGTGACTTACCATCTCTCTGCTCACGAGTTCCGCTTTCTCTTGTCGTAGCTTGACAAACTGCCGTTGTATTCACAAACAAAGGCAATTTGTTGCAAAGTTCTCTACAAAAAGAGTAAACAAGAAGACGCGAGAATACCAGAGTATATGAATGCTGTCAAAAACTTACATTCATACTCCTCCGAGCAAACATGGACACTACACTTGTTGGATCCTTTAGCTCATCCAACTTGTCGATTTGGTCCCACCAAACTTTTTCGAGATGCGCATCATCAAAAATATCCCCACTGGTAGGAATATCCTCGGGGTGGGGACTCGATCGTGGGTCGAATGGCAGAAGATCCCATAGGAGAACCAGGTCTAAAGAAATCAGAACAGAAGTTGAAGTACTCCTCTTCTTCTGATTCGGTGACAGCGGCCTCTCTTCGGAAACTAGGAGGAACGTCTTCAGCGACTTCCTTCCCGGAACGATGATCGGATGTTCCATCACCATAACCGGAGGCTTCTGCCACCACCTCTACCGCTTCTGTCTCCACGACTGCCACGGTGGTCGTAGCAACCACATCAGCAGCCGCAACTTCCTCTACCATCCGGGCGATGGACGATCCTTCTACTGTCGCCACATTTCTCTCTTCATCCGCTGGAGAAGTGACCAGTGGCCTCTCGACGGAAGCGTCCTCGAGGGCTGAAGGAGTTGGGCTAAGATTGCAAAATTAAAAGCACGTTAAGTTGTGGAAAGCAAAAGGTAAATGCTT
Source organism: Phyllostachys edulis (assembly GCA_036346405.1). NCBI lineage: Eukaryota > Viridiplantae > Streptophyta > Magnoliopsida > Poales > Poaceae > Phyllostachys > Phyllostachys edulis. The sequence goes on from CM070568.1 coordinate 18,204,543, forward strand.
ATTGCACTTTTGTCTTTCTTACATACCGCATTAATCGGACCTAACCAGAACTTGGGAGTCAACTTCCCAACGGAAGATTTCTTTGATTTTTTCTCTACGACCACGTCTGGTCGAGATTCAAGTTGAAGGATAGGGTTACCCACGATAACATCTGGTCGTGGGTCTCGAGGAGGAACCACCTGGTGGGTCTCCTGATTTTCTGGAGGGCCGAGACCAATCTTGACCACTTCAAGAACAGCGCTTCTCTCGATCGTAGACTCTGCTGGAGCAGCATTGTCCTTCGCAAAACACATAAAATCCTTTCAGTTCTCCTTTTCTAGTTGCTTGACAAAGCCAGGAAAGGCAGAAACAACAAAAGCTTTCTTGTCGTAATAAAAGGGTACCTTGGTATTACGGGATTTGCGCTTGAGAGGTTCAGCTGCTTCAATCTCTTCAGCTTCCACAGCTTCTTCCGCTTCAATCGTAGCCATATCCACGACAGTTTTTGCAAGGAGCTTAGTCGGAGCGGAAAAGCTTGAGCCTGCGCCTCCCTTATCGGTGACTCTCCCAGAACGCCACCGTTTAGCTAGAGGAGCCTGGATTGCCTCCACCACTGTTTGTTTCCCAACGGTAAACAAGACGACCTCTTCGTCATCCTGACGACTCTCCATGGCTACTTTCTGCAGCAGACAGAAAAAGAATAATTACTAATCCGTCATAAGATTTTCTATGACCAGTATCCAGTCGTAAGTTTTACTACGACATTTTCCTGATCGTAAGTTCTTCTATGATCGCTATCCGGTCGTAAGTTTTTTCTACGACCGGTACCTAATCCTAAGTTTTCCTACAACAACCAAGCAGTCGTAAGTCTTTCTACGACTGGTTCATGATCGTAAGTGCTGCTACGATCACCATCTGGTCGTAAGTTCTTCTATGACCAGCCATAAGTCGTAAGTTATTCCACGATTACTCCACGGTCGTAAGTCTTTTCTACGACTAAGAAATTCTAAAGATGAAATCAACCATTGATTACCTTTAGGCGTTCCATCTTCTCCTCTGCGGATACGACCTCTAGAATTTGGGGAACTACCACATTGGGTGGTGGAGCTTTCTCGCAAATAAGCTTGATTCGGACGTCAATCTCATTTTGTGAAAGGTCTAAACAAACAGATAAGATTTTCATTAGTCCAATCTGAAGATAACCAAAATGAAAGCTAAGTCGGAGCTTCATTTACCTTCCTCGTAGTCCCTGGTTGGGTCTTGTAGCCCCGTATACCTCTACATAGGAGGTAGTCATTTCTTCAAAGGGCTAATGCAGCGTGTGATGAAATCCTTCACCACATGCCACCCGGTGAGCCCATCTCTCTTCAAGTCTTTGATAGCTTGAATGTAGGGGCAATTCGGTCAAGATCTCTAGGAGTCGAATCCCAGGAAGGGACCTTCTCGGTAACCTTCCCCACAAAAGAAAGGCTGTCTTCTTGAGTGGTTTTCCAGTAAAACCACTTCTTCCTCCATCCCGACCACGATGACCGGGTGAACATCTGAATATACTCCTTCGACTTTCCATCATGGAGCTTCAGACCACAACTCCCGACAATTCCAGCTTGTCGAGCCATTCCGTAATAATACTAAAAGAGCTCAAGGTCTGTTGGAATCCCCAGGTAAGCCTCACACAAGTACACGAATACGCTTAACATTGTGATGGAATTAGGACCAAGATTAACCAGTTCCACCTGAAAATATTCGAGTACGAGTGTAAGGAAAGGATGAGCAGGCAATCGGAGGCCACACCCACAGTATGCCTAGAAGACAGAGATTTTCCCCATCTCCCCTGACGGCCAATGCTGCCCGGAAGCTGAAATCCACTTGACTAGGATCTTCTCTGGGATCTTCCCTGAAGAATGAGAGCTCAGATCTTCACCAGATCCATCTCGGACTCACCATCGGAAGCGGCCCCAGCCATTTCTCTCGGTAGGGGAGGAGTTTGAGTTTGGAAGGATTGAAGGAGAAGGCACGATTTGGTCGACGGCGGAGAAGGCGAGAGCTTGATGAACAGTTGAAGCAATTTGGGGAAAAGTAAGAACCCTAAAAACACCCATGCGGTAAGTTTTTATAACCGCACGCTCGAAAGGAAACGCCGTGGAAACCCAACGGTTCCCGCCGCTTCGGGAATTGCTCCAACGGACAAGATTTGGGAGAATTGATTGAGATTCTTGAACTTGCCTGTTCAAGAAAACTGAGGCTGTCTTCACACCTCAAGCAAAATTACTTCCTTGGCCAAGTCTTTTTTGGTCAAATACTAGTCGGAAAGGTTTTTCTTCCGATTACCATACTACGACCACTTTATGGTCGTAAGTTTTTTCTACGACTATTTAATAGTCGTAAAGGTTTTTTAATAGCCTTCTTGACTAAATATATTTATGGTCAAATGATATACAAACTCGAAGAGCTTTTTCCTTCGACCATCTTTTTATGACCACTTTTTGTGGTCGTAAGATCATCTATGACTCCTTTCCCAAGTAAGTACTTTCACTTGAAGCTGGGGGGCTAGATGACGAGGATCTAATAAACCTCATTTTATTATTTATCTATAATTCTTATTATGGGTGAATATGACTTCATCTGCTTCTTGAGTATACCCTTATAATCATAAGGAGAAGCCAACCACCGGTCGTAAGCTCTTCTCGGCCATCCTTATAGTCGTAAGTCTTTCTACGACTGTTTCATGATTGTAAGTGCTGCTACGATCACCATCTAGTCGTAAGTTCTTCTACAACCAACCCCAAGTCGTAAGTTATTCCACGACTACTTTATGGTCGTAAGCCCTTTTACGACTAAGTCAGCTACGACCACCCTATGATCAATAAAGCTTGCGGACAAGTAGGCACAATTTATTAGGGAATCTAAGCAAACAATATACGATGTTATTATCCGGAATAACTGCACGTTACACACAATTATCTCTGACTAGAAACTGTCAGGCAACATGGAGGAGTTAATACCCCGGCGATTACTACCAACAATACGTCCATTACTTGGAATGATGAGGTGCCTCTTGGCCTGGAGAAACGGTCACCTATACGAACACTATAGAGGGCTATGGCCAGAGATAATGAGAGGCGGATGAGAGACATACAATCGGACATATATATTGAGTAGCAGGGAAAATCGTAGCATTTTCTACTGATTGTAACCATTATACTCAATACATACACACATGAGTAGGGCTGTTATTCTCTTTGGAGAAGGCTCGAACCTGTATAAAAATTATCGTGTCAATCTCTCTGCTTGATTTCAGTCTTGAAGACCCCCCGAATCAAACAATCTTTACGTAAGATCGGTTCTAAAACACCAACACTCCTGATGTTATATTTAATATTGTTTTTGCGGTTTTAAAGATAATTAAACTGTTTTTAAACTCAAAATGCATCCGCATATGTTTGATATGGTAAACCCTAACAATCCATTGAACCCCTAGCATGTAATTAATTAGCTTTTCCATGTGGTTTGCTGAGTACGGTTGTGTACTCATTCTTACAATATCAACTACAGAGAAAACCTAGGAAAACTCCGAAGATCTTAATGAAGAAGGTTTCGGTAGACCTTCAGATGGCGATGATTACTGGTATTAGATCTCGACCGCGCTCAAGCATTCCTATGGTTTTAAAGTTCTTTTGTCATGTAATATATTAACTTTGGGCTTAGATGCTCGTGTTAGTGTTAAACCGGCTGATAAGCATTAACCTTGTGTAATAAAAGTTTGGCTTTTATTATAATCGAAAGCTTGTTTGAGATATTTCTTACTTCAAAACTGCACATTCTGAACAGTTGTGGAGGGTTTAACGGTTCTAAAAATAAAGTCGTTACACTAATGCTCCTTTTGAAAATGTACGTGTTTAATTTAGAGCACGTAGAGTCAAAATTTTAAAGTTTGCTTAGGGCACGTAAAGTATAAGCAAATTTGTCTTTGCTGCTAGGCGGATGAAAGTAAAGTAAAAGGAAAAAAGAAAAGATTCATCGTCATGTTAGCAAATTTTGGCGCCAATTATTTGCACCCACGTTCGCACGCTTGGGCGCAAGGGAAGGTAATCACGAGTGTTAGCCCTCCTAATTAATTGTGGGCGTTTGGAGGTCTCCGTCATGAATCTCATGCAAGTATAACTGGATAAGATGGAGCATGGATTCATGGGGCTAGGAAGGAAAGCGAGATTTCGTCGGCCTATTTGGCTGCAAATTTCCTCGGACGTGATGCACAGCAGCACAGACAAACATTTTAGACATCAAACAATTATTAAATATATTTTGGACTGGATGCAGGGCTTACGTCCGATTGGACGATTGGCGTCGACGCTGCATCCACCCCAGTACACTAATTCAACACTGCGAGGCTTCCATCTGGATCCGTAATTTCTATCAGTCAAAGTTAATGCGCCTGCTCATGCCCAAAAAGCTTATTCTCGTACAGCTCCACAAGTCGCCACCACCACGCTGTCTAACCTCCTTCCAACACAGCGTCGTCCGCCACAACCACCATCACAAGCAGCCACCGTTTCTCCACCGCGCTACCTGCAGCCTCCTCCTCGTCGAAGGAGCCGCAGCTCCACCGTGTTGCCTGCAGCCTCCTAGTCGCTCGGTCACTTCGCTCTCATCGCTGAAGAAGCCAGAGTCCACCGAGCCGACACAAATCCGATAGATCCAAGAGTAAGACGGAGTCAGCATGGCTGGCCATCTCGGCCACCGTGAGCTCCCACGGCTCGAGATCCACCGTCGGCGATGGTCTCCATAAGCAGCACCTGAGCTCCACCGTCGCGGGCTCCTCGAAATGCTGGAGCAATACCCTCGATGATGTGCTGTTGCTACTTGTCGCCATCTGGGTGCTCATTCGGGTACGATTTTGTTGTAGGCGTTTGCTCAATTTGTTGCAACAGTTGGTTCTAAATGTTGCATGGAGTATTTTTTATTGCTGTGATGTGTTGCATCAAATGTTGTTACAATGTTGTTTTTTATTTGTTACACAAGAGTAAACTTTTGTTGCGATATGTATGTCTATTTATTGCACCAAGTAATTCATACTTATTGCTTCGATTGGGAGTTTGTTGCATTTTTGTTGTATCCAATTAAATGAGAATTTTGTTGCAGGCTTACTAATAATTGTTGTGTCTCGCCGATTTTTGTTGCATCAGATCGGATGGTTGAGATCGACCATTTTAAGTTAGATCCGACGACAGAAAGGGACGTATATTGGGAAGCCTCCTATCGTACGTTCGGACGCTAGTTGTTCCTATGTATTTTAGTGGATTTCCTATTCACCCTTCGATTACCATTTTTCGCAAAATCGTTGGGATTTCTGATCTTTGGGTCATGCTTGAGGATCCGTGCCGCGCCCCATGTTCTTCTCCATCTCTGACAAGGCTCCAACTCTGGTGACCGGAGAAGCCAAGCGTGTCGTGCACGATCACGCTCATCGTAACCAAATGCGCACGTGAGTGCCGTCGCTGGTGGAGCCGGCTTGCCGCCGCCCCTCCGCTTTCTTTTCTTATATAAGGCGACACGCCGGAGGCGCCGTCTCTACCAGGCAAACCAAGCTTGCTCTATTGGTTATTCCATTCAAGTCTGGGCCTGCTAATGGATACGGCCCAGCCACAAACCTAATCCAACGAAAAAATATTCAAAACGCCGACCCAGCCCAACCCAAAGACCACCTTCTACAACTCAGCTCATACAACACTGCGGGCCATCCCAGCCCATCCCAACCTAACCCAACCCAACCCAAATAGCCCGTGTGAAGAGCTGCCTATACCAGCCAATTCTAGTCCCCTCAGCAAACAGGCCAGCCAATTTAACAATTTCTTTTAAAGAAGAAAAATCCGTAATTGCTTCAAGAAGAAAACAAAATTCCGGATGTTCGGCGATGTTTCGTGAATCCATGAGCTAAGCAAAGATCCAGAAATTCCAGGAACAAGGAAAAACATCCATTCAGAAAAATAAGAAGAAGAAAAAACTAAGGAGAATTTCTTTCCTAAAAAAAATGACAAATGTATATACAACCTAGCTAGACACGTAACATGTCTAACTGGACTGGATAGCTTTAGTTTCGGAAGGCTTCTAATTTGAGGTCAACCTCACTCCTCACCTATCAAACTTCACGGACATGACCACGGGTCACTCATCCTCGTCGTCGTGGTGGCGCACGTGATGTCCTCCTACCACACCGCGCCGGGCGCTCTCATTCACTCCCACCGTTCAAAAAAATCAGGAACTTTCAAAAATTAGAAAATTTCAAACAGGAAAGCTTTCAAGCCAGCTGATCTAGATAAGGCAGCTTATTTAAATGTGCTACAGAATAATTACATCCCATATCTTAACAAAGAATTGAAGTTTCCAGCAGCACTATGCAAGTCAACCAATTCAGCCAGAATAAACAAGGCTTTGCCACTCCAAATATCACTTTTAACCTCATCAATTTCAGTCCACAACAATCAGCACTATGTAATTACATTGCATCAATTGCAAACCTGCATTCCTGACAAATTGGTTGATGGAGATAACTTACACGAGGATATTATTACATTGCATCAACTACGATTCTAGAGTTTAGAGAAATGGCTGCTTGTCTGCAATCGCATTCAACCATCCTTTTTTTTTTTTGGAAAAAGGAATAATTATTATTCCAGCCTCTGCACAGTAGGGTGCATATATTCAACCATCCTGATCGAATTTAATCCAATCAGCCAGCTACACATGCAGGATGTACATTGAAAGTAATACAGCTCCATGCACCTCAGCTATGATCTAGTGTCATATTATTATCCTCCAATCTGCACGCATGTCTGATCAAATTTGACTAGCAGATGAGCAACTACCATTCTTCTACACCACAAATTCAGCTTAAAAAGGAAACAGCTGTATCCATTTTTTGGTTTCTTGTGGATTGGTAGGTGCCACACCTAACCATCTATTTTAGTTTATCCATCACAAACAGTACCATGAAAGAAATAGCAGTTACAGCGAGCAAGTAGTATGAAAGGAAATTTTAATGATTACACCCTTATAATCAAGCAGTGAATTTATCTAGTTCCTCTGCCACTATACATCTGCAATTTATTCAGGTAACAATCCAAGTGACGATTATACATTAGGAATAGATAAGTAACAACCAAAAAATTGACGGCTGCATTAGGAATAACTAGCAGACATGTTCAAAGAAGACATGCTTTGCATCACCGTCACATGTCCACACAAGGAGTAATTTCGACTTTCAAGATCACTTCAAACTTCAAACTATATGAACAAGGTACTATGAAATGCCAAATGAGCACTTTAATTACAACATAAAGATATTTTACTTATTTTTACAGTGACGATTAACTTCAGATCGGGTGCAGCTCAACTCAAACTAAAAACCATAAGCTGCCACAAGCAACTTAATATGTATCATTCAGTATGAGAAAGGAGCAGCAGAGCCAGTATAGTGAATAGCCAATGCATCCCCCAATATCAAATTATTTGTTAAAATATGCATGCCAATCTTTTCAGAATTAAAGTATATTTGAGCTAGCTCCTGCATATGTTTGATGACGATCTAACCGTGAGAAAGCCCTACCCACCGTAATTAGGACTGTACGTGTGATACATCGTTATTTGCAGGTTGCCACAATCCTAGTCTGACGTCTCAACGACAGCATCTCACCCCAAAAAACTATTTCACACTCTCTCTCCGTTCTTTTTTTTTATTTAGCGTCCTAGAATCCGCTCCGTCAAACTTTCTAAAATTTAACCGCTAATAGGTTTAAAACTATCTAAATTGACTATATGAAAATTATATCATTAGAATTATCGTAAAAATACTTTCATAATGTTATAATTTTATTAGTGCATCTTAATATAAAATTACAAAAAGTAGCAGTCAAAGTCGCATCCTGAAGACAGAAAAATCAAAAATATCAAGTAAAAAAGATATCTAAATATAATCCGTTTTTTTTTAAACAAATACACTTCAGATTTTGTGTCAAGAATCTATACGCAAAGAGTGACAATTTATCGACAAGACCTCATATGTGACAGCATGATTAGAAGATATATATGCGATTGGGGAGTAGAGAACTACAGATGCAAACAAAGTATACTTGACATTCTCACACTTCTTTCAAAGTACGATGACCATCCGATATATACATGTATCTACCTCTACCTATGCGGTATGGATTCAGCATACTGTTTGTTTTGTTCCATATACAACAAACAAGCCGCGCATGCTGTGTCTTCATTTTCTCATGCGCCGACGCAGCTCTCCCACCGGCCGTACCTCGAGGCTCGAGCTGAACGTTCCTCCGCCGTGCGGGTGCGCAAACTCCACGACCGCCCTCCGCATGCACAACTCCCACGCCCTGGTCGTCTCCTTTGTCGACCTAGGCTCCGCAAGGTCGTCGAGGGGGCGTCGGAACGCCGCACTGAGCTTTTTCCTTGGTTGCTGTAACGCCCCTAAATTTCTGGGAACGTTAAACTCTTCACAACCGTTCAAGATGTGCAGTTGCGAAGTAAGCAGTGTCTCAAGCAAGCTTTCGATTACAACAAAAGCCAACATTTTATTACATAAGATTAAGGCTTAACAGCCAGTTTTGACACTGACACGGGCATCCAAGCCCAAAGTTAATATAATACAAGACAAAAAGACATCTAACCACAGGCACACTTGAGTGCGGCTGAGACCTAATAACAGTAATCGTTGCCAACCGTGGGTCCACCAAAATCTTGATCAACCAGATCTTCTGCATTTTCCCAGGTTTCTTCTGTAGATTGTTTGCAGATTATGCAAGAATGAGTACAACTACCGTACTCAACAAGCCACATGGAAAGGCTAAATAATTACATGCAAGGAGTTCAAAGGATGGTTAGGTTTTACCTTAACAGGCATATGTGGATGCAATTTGCAGTTTAAAGCAGTTTACAAAGCAGTAAAACAATAATACATAATAACAACATGGGTTTCTCAACAAACCACAATTTCCAACTTACCATCTCCAAACTCTACTTATGCCTCATGTACTGGAATCACCCATTAACACAGCTTCATTAACCGGAAGCACGTCGTATTCGAATAACATTGATTTTCACTCTGCAGAGTTGCCCAACTTTACCCACACGATATCACAAACCCACATTGACACGCATCGCGTTTGCGTACAACTGAGTTAGGATAACAAAGCCTTTTCACTGCTTATCCTTTTTAGCCTCTACCCGGTAGGTCTGAATCCATACAGCCCTCGGGAGACCACCGTCCAATAGTGGACTCTGTACCCCGATGCTGACGGGCCCATACCGTTGCGAGAACCAGCGAGTGTCCCTAGAGGTCCATCCCTGTCTCGCCTTTGATACTATAGATATTCAATTGGATGAGCAGTGTACTAAGCTAGGGAGTAATGACCACGCATGTGGTTGAGCGGTTTACTGTGTCTGTTACTTAGCACAAGGTTCTTGTCCTTACATGTCACCCAGTGAGGCGATGGCCCAACCCGCGGTTGCCCACCTCTTGATCTTACTGATGACCCATTTTACCAAGTATATTGGGTTGCCCAACTCAATGGACACAACCCTCAACTTACACCAAAAATCCTACTGGCCTAAAGCCAATACTGCTTTTGATTGATGATCACAATTTTGAGTGACAAAGCTACTATATAGATAACATTTTATGTGAATTTGTCAAGGTGAATATGGCCTACAAGTGCTGGGTAGGTTTGTATGTGGGGTTATAGGAATTATCTATTTATCATGTCATTCAAAAGTATTATTTCAGTGATTAAAGTAATTGGCTCAAATATGATAATGAAAGTATCAATATAAATATATGACATGTGGGTTCGAAAATGATCAAGGAATGCGACTTGCCTTCTTGCACAAAGTCCTGTGGATGCTGGTCTTGTCCTATTCTTCAAGCGCTCCGGTCGTCTAGATCGTAACCTAACGAGAAGCAAAGCAATAAAAAAAAGAAAACAAGTAAAAACTAGCTCAACAAGGAATGAGCTGGAAACGACAAGCAAGTAAATAAAACCAAAAAGAGACTTAAAGGAAGGGTGGTGCGGATTGGTGGGATTTATCTGATGTTTATTTGGACTGAACGAGGTTTGAGATTCGGATCCAACTACAACAAAAATATTGTAGAGGATTAAAGAAACTAGTGGAAGGATTTATTTGGAGCTTGGTATAGCTGAACGGAGTCAAGAATAGACTTTCTGGGCTCGAGACGATCGAAAAGGACATAAAATGTCGAATTAGGGTTTCGGGCGAAAATTGCCAGATAATGAATAGTATTAAAATACTATTCATACATGACAATGGATCAGTGTATAGTAATTGAAAGTTGTGTTTAGCTGAAATGGAATGTAGCTAGGGTTTATTATTTTTGGCTAAAGAACAAAGTGTATAATTGGATTAGGAAATTCAAATTTTATTCGGATGAACAGTAACTAAAATTACTGTGCACAGAACAGTAAAAGGCTGAATTTAAAGAACAGTAATGGGCTTCGCCCATTACCGTGCGGCCCACGGCCTTTATTTCGGCCGGGCCCAACCGCCTAACTACCCAGAGTCACATGGCCTTAAAGGGCAGGCCACATGTGCCAGCAGCAATACACACAAGCGCTTGTGGGAAAGCGGCGGCGGCACGCGGAGGAGGAGGTGGGCAATGCAACAGCGGCGCAGGACGGACGCACGCATCTGCGGGCGGCGACGGCCACGCAGAGAGGGACTACAGCGAGGAGCTCCACCTGTAGGTTTTCTTCACTAGGATTTGCTTGGCGGGGCTAGGGTTTTGAGGTGGGGCTTATGGGTGGCGGCGGCGGTGACTTGGCCAAGGCCGGGAAGGAGGAGGGGGTGGGGAGGCGGTGGTGGGGATGAGGATAAAGGCGGCCGGTGCCCTTTATATAGGGAGGAGGCGGTGGGAGCGATAAGGCGGCTTGGGCGATCACAAGCAAGTGGCAAGGTGGCGGGTGAGGTGGAGGCGGGACAAGGAAGGCGTTAGGCGCTTGCGGCAAGGCGAGGTGGCGGATGACGGCATGGGGTGTGACGGCGTCGAACGGGGCGGAGGCGGGCTCGGCCACGGCGCGACCATGAGGAGAAGGCGGCTGGCTGGAGGCGGCCATCAGGAAAGCGAAGGGAAGGGGGAAGCGGATTAGGGTTAGGGTTTGGGTTTGAGTAAATTTTGGACGAATTTGACTGGATTTTGAATTTGATTTTGAAATTTGAAAATCAAACTTGAACTCAAATTGAATTTTGAATTTTGAATTTTTCAGGTGTTTCAGTTGCTCATCTCCTTCATCGTTGAGAAGCACCGGCGAGCTTCGTGGATAATCAGCGGGGACGAGCAACTTCACGGGCGTGGCAAGAGACGTATCACATGCCGTAAGAACTGACTTGAGGCTTGGTGCAAAGGTGCCCCTTTGTCACCAGCGCTGCTGATCACGGTGTCGATCAGCGTGCCATTGGCAGCTTTGATCTCGTCCAGCAGGGCGCCGTTACCATTCTGCGTTTTCTGCCTCTTGCAGCTGCTTTCCCCGCAGGTTTTCGCCAAATAGCCTTAACATTATTGATATTTAGTGTGAAACACGTGAAACTTTGAGGATTCAGATGCATTGATCCCACAAGGTTTGAGTTCTTGCTCCGTCACCGCCGAGGCGGCACCGCACTCGAATGACACACAACTGCCATCCTTGCTGCCCGATAGTGGTGATCCACAACACGATGTCGCATGGCCGAAACCGCACTTCAACATGACAGAATTAGCGAAGCTGCGAAGCGCTACCGGTGATGAAGACCGTACCGCGTCGAGTTGGCGGTCGATGGGCTTCTTGGCTACCGGTGTTTCAGCTCCACCGCGCACCTCATCCTCTGCTTGACCAACCAAGTGGTCGCTATGGTTTTCCCGCCGAGTTGGTGGGGTTTTTGTAGAGACCATGTGTATGACCATAACTTTAATATTGAACAATTAGCAATGGTGTCAAGGTATTTATGGTTCAACCCCTCTGTCTACTAGAGTTTCGCTTTTGTCAGGTAGGCGGTCTGACCGGCCCCTGGAATCTTAATGAATGTGATCAACCACTTATATGGGAGTATTAAGGTGTGTGTTTGCACCAGGTTTCATAAAAAATAGAATTTTGAGGCAAAATTAGATAGTAGTTTTCCTAAATGTCCAGAGATGGCATTTTTCAGTCATTGGAAAATTTTCCAAGAGCGGTCAGACCGGCCAAAGAGGGTTCTTGCACTGAGAAGACGGTGAACTTTGTTGAATTGGCCAAAGTCATGTGTTTCAGTGCATAGATCTTGTATGATGCATGTTTTAGCTAACATGAGTCAAGTTGCGAGAAACTTATGCCCGAAATCGATTTCTTCGCCTATTGTTGTGCAGGTGACTTGGAGTCAACTATAGTCAATGGCGAGGTTGGTCGAAACTAGGCTAGAAGAGCTAAGGTCCAGAACAATCGAGGATGTTGGGTGAAGTGGTTGGACTCAAGCATAGCGCGAGATGGACAAGAACGACCGAATGGGAAGTTCGGTGCAACGAGTTGCATCAAGTGACTTGAGGGTTGGTGCAAGTACCATGGTGGTTTTGGTAAGAGCCGGATGTGAGAGACTTACTGACATGATGAGAGTCATTAATGAACCTATGCGTGGTGAAGTATGTGATTACTTCACGATGATTAGACTCAGCCTTTGGAGAAGGATCGCAAAGTGGTATTTTGGTATCTTCACCAAAAAACCGGGTTGGTGACTTTGAAGAAGTCGTGGTGCGTGACGATGCAAAGGGGACACGGTTTAGGTCAAGAGAAGATGGAGTTCACGGAGAGATGGATTCAGGAGGAGACCCGATTCGTCATTCGATTTGAGAAGCGTACGTGGGTATAGACTCGTTTGTGTGCGGGTTTGTCGACGATCGAATCGCCGATCTTACGAAAATAAACGAGGAAAATGACGTGGAATATCCTGGAATGGAATGGGGGTCGCTCTTTATTGATATGAACTGGATTTACAAGATGTGGCTAAGTACTACCCTGAATTACATCAATGGAGGAATGTTTAACCGCAATCGACTTAGAATATGAGTCTAAGGTCGATTATCTAGCTTCTAATTCCACCGCTTAGGCTTCGTGCATATCTTTGCCTTGGCCTTGTTTTGTGTGTCGCCTATCGCCTCCTTCTTGTCTCTGTTTTTTTCTCTTTTAGCCTTCAGGCTTCACCTTTAAACAACTTCCAAGAGGTGGCGCATTCTCGGAGAAGACGCCTCGTGAAGCGCTACGATCGGTTTGAACGGTAGAGCGATTAGCAATGTGCTAATTTCCTTGCGGTTGCTTGTGAAAAGCTTAACCGTAGGGTGGTTAATAGTCAATGTCTCAGGGTTGTACCATCGCATGGTTTGGAACGATAACACGGTTCCATTCATCATACGATAAGAAATACCGCTTCAAGAATTTTACGAAGCGGTTATCCGGTCGGGATTAGGCACAAAGCCTCATCCCACTGTGGTACCCATTAGTAACCTTCAATACTAACGACTGTGGAGGTCGTTAGTCTTAGGGTTACGACCATGAAGACGTATGGTCTTTTATTATGCATTTAAAGTAATACATAGAGGTTTTAATCCTCGCCGGCTAGCCCCCTAACTTTAAATGAACTGTCGTATATACCTTTTTCCGATGAAATCGTATCGGCGCAATTCATTTAATGTCGTGGTATACAAAGTGGTCTGTGTTCACTTTAAAGTTGAGAACTTGCCTTGGGAAACGAAGAGTTCCTCTGTCTGCTTGAACAAAAAGAAGCTTTTTATCGCTTGACTTTTGTGGAATCCTTCAAAGTATCGGAAGTTTATAAAATCTTCTCTCATTTGGGCTCTTAGAATTTTTATGCTTCCAAAATCCCTTCGATCCCCTTTAGCTTTCGCCAAGAAATCCTCCAGAGCCTTTTCCCCGTTCTTCCGACCACAAAGTCTTCAACTTCCACTACTCATCCTTGAGGATTTTCGCCATGTCGAGCAAATTACGAAGTGGTTGCCTTCGAGTTGGGCAAGAAAAAGCTTGAGGCTTTGGCGAAGATGGGAATGCTCCCAGATAGAAATCTGATTAATTGGAGACCGGCGACTGGAGAGCATTTTCCGAGCCGTGAAGATGAGGAAATCCCTGTTTTTCTCGCCTACATCGAATGTGGGCCGAGATTATCAGACACAAATTCCTCCTCCGTGTTCTTGAACATTACGGGTGGAATTAGTGAATTGGCCCCAAATTCGATTGCAAATATCAGTATTTTCGATATTTGTGCGAGGCATACCGGGAATACAACCGAACTTGAAGCTCTTTAGTTATTTCTACCGCATGGTGATGGGAAAATCATGCAAAATCTGAAGCGCTCTGGGGAATGCACATTGCGCCTTCATGACGGAAGGCCGATGAGTACATCCTCATGTACGCGAAATCTTCGTGGTCGCTATGGAAAAATAATCGGTTTTACATGACGGTTACGAAGACGATGGCCTCTACTTGGGAACTAGAGCAAGTGAAAACCCCAAATGGAAGGAGACCGAAGAAGACGAGGATAGTCAAAAGATGGGTGGATGCCATCTATGACTTCTTAGTCGAGGCCCGACTTCGTGGCATGTGGTGAAGAATTTCACCTTTCGCCGATTAGCCCATTGAAGCTCCTGACTCATTCCCCTCCTGGTGCCTTGATCGTGATGAAGCTACCTCGGAAGGTGGTAAGTCTTTGAGATAAATTCGATCGGTATTTTGATTTGATTAATGTATTACCTTAAAATCTGTCTATTCTTCCTTCATAAAGCTCTTTCCCGGGAAATTAGAGAATGTGTCAGATGATCTCGCGGGGGAGCTGGAGAAAAGGTCAATGCCCCAAGATCTTAGCCGAACTCCTATTGAAGGAGACTGCAAGGCTTAAGGTAATTTAATCAAAATTCCTTTTACCATGTGTATACATATATTCCACCAGATTTCCAATCGTGTTTCACTTTTGCAATCGGCCGGATTATGAATCATACAACTGTGAGGATCAACGCCCCACCTTAGTTCGACCGAGTCGTGCCTCGAGGCACTTGAAGGAGATGAATCCTCGAGGTAATAGAACATTTGGAATCATATATGTACTAATTTTTTAGATAAAGGATTTCTTCACCCAATCAAATTTGTTCTTTGATTTAGGTGGATAAGTTCGAGGGCCCGCAGAATGTAATCATGAGGTCAGAGATTCCAGTGTGGTCGTGGCACGACCTTACGGTTGTTATTGAAACAATCGATCCGAGATTGATGAAACCACTCCTCCCACCGTATAGTCGAATGCGGTCCTTGATGAACCGGTCGAGGACATAGCTTCCGACATCTTGTTGGAGGATGTGAGGTTTCAACAAACCTTGCCGGGTCCGTAACCAAAAAATTGGAGGAGAAGAAAAGGAAGGCTAGCGGCACAGATTTCTCTCTTGCGCTGCTTTCAGAGTCAAATCCGGAGATTAACAAGGTATGTACAAATGAAAGTGGTCGATAAGTATGTACCTCTAATAATTCCTTGATGATTTGATACTTTGAACTTCCCATCTTCGGTTTGCATAGGTCTTCGGTGTTCCGGCTGCTTCCGACTAGGTTCTTCCCGAGGACTCGCACTGTGGAAGTTCATCAGAGCACTTCTCGTGACAAAGTTCCCGAGGAAATAGTGGTCGAAGAAGCCCCGGCGGTGACAAGGGCAACGGTTGAGTTGGATCCTTTGGTGATTGAAACCCTTACGTGGAGGTAGATGCCTCGAGAGGTCTCAACAGTTCCGATCATCGTTGATAACCCTTCCCAACCTAACAAGTTCCTTTTCGCCCCGATTTATCGAGGATAAGGAGCTTGATGAGGCGTGGCGAAAGTATCGGATACTCAACTCAAGATGCACCTCGATTTGATTTTTGCCGGTTATAATGACCAGCAATTCGTAAGTATTCTACTTACCACCTTCATAGCTCTTCTTTAAAAAGTTTATAAGAAACTTAAGAAAGAGAACGCTATTTGTGTAGCATTTGGTCGAGAACTTTGTCGTGTGATCGGAGGATCCACCCAATGAAGTTAAGGACTTGGAGCAAAAGCACTCGAGTTGGAAAGTAAGAACTTTTCCTTTTGAACTTTTGTTTCTTCTTCAATACTTTGCTCCTCTACAATTATTCTCCTTATCGTATTCGATAGATCCGGAGAAAATAAAAGAGGAGGTTGTACGAGAAAGCCAAGACAGCTCTTCTTGAAGAAGAAATAAAGCTAAAGACCGATCATTTGTCAAGCAAGTTCACTAAAGACCTATTGATCGTGAAACAACGACCAAATATGAAACACTTAGCAAAACAAATGAAGGTAATATGTCGTAGCTTGATTTTTCCTTCACTTATGCTTGTGTTCATTAACTCGCGATTTGTTTTTGCAGAGCAAACGAAATGCTTTGAGTAAAGAAAACTCAAATTTGAGCAGGATAAGGAGGCGCTCTTGCTCAAAATATTGATGAAAAGATTCATGCTTTGAACAAGATGATCTTTGATATGGGATCGAGGATCAAGCCCGCCTTCCTTAGGAGATCCAATAGAGAAAATGAACTATTTGGGTCAACTTCTAGAGGACCTTAAAGTTCTCGCTCAAAACTACTCGGACGAATTATGCCTGTGCCCTAAAAACAAAGGCAAGTGGAGTTAGTTTTGCTTTGGCAAACTGAAAGCTTCCGACCCTCCATAGATCTCCAAGTCAAAAGATGACTTCAATCGCCCACTGAGGAGGCGACCAAGTTCATGGAAGAACTCAGGCCACTCGAGATATAGTTGTAGAGGAGATGGAGGTCTAATCTCCGACAAACAGTAGTTAGGCTGAGAATATTTCTTAGAGTAGGTTCCTGCAAATGTAAAAATATTTGAATATCTATGAAAACTTACCTTTTATGTCATTGACAAAGCTTTTGTTTATCCTGCTTGACTTTTTTTTTTAAATTCTCGTATATTTCCTAGCCCCGATCGCTTTATAGTAGAAGAACGTTCTCGTACAAGCAAAGTGAGCCAAGAAAGAGAATAAAAAGAGGTCATAACCATGTATGTGAGTTTTTGAAGGTATGTTTGGACATGTAAGACAAAAGCGATCGTTATAAAGATTAGGAAATCAAATGTGGTCAGACTACAGATGATTTCGACTAGTTATAGATCTTTGTTTGTCATAATGGAAATACCAATCAAAAACACTATATATGGTCGGAAAAAGACTTTGTCAAACTTGACATAAGAAGAAATGCAAATATGTATGCAACAAATTATAAGTGAACTTTGTTTATATCTATTGTCCCATAACTGCCTGGGAACTAATGCTAAGACACAAGGCATACGACACATTTCTTGAAACGTGTTCAAATTCAGATCCGATCGGTAGCGAGGATCGTGAAGAAAAGAACCGCCGCTAGGAAGCTCCTTCCAATGGGGTGACCACGTGCGAAAAAGGAGAGACTTCGACTAGGAGGCTTTCCGTGTCCCGACCAATAACTGCACAAGAATAGACCGAATCTTAAAATAATGAAGCATAATCTTCGTAATCGTAAGCATATCATTCATGAGATAGTTAGTTGTGTGGCGCTCGATTACTCATTTTCTTTGAGAAAAGAATGTAGTCGCTGCGTGGGAATCATTTGAAGAAAAATGCTCACGACTAGGACCATAGAGTATCGAGATCCTTAAAAGGATATTGGAGAGAAAATGTCTTCTCCGACTGCACTAACAATAATAAACGACTGTAATGTAGGTGTATATATATAAGCAAGGTTGCACTTCTTAATTAATTAATGAATTTAATGAAATTGAAATTGAAAGAAATGAAAGAATGAAAATTAAACATAGAACTTACGCAATTGATCGATGTTCCAAGAATTTGACAAAATTTGCCCATCGACATAGCCAACAGACGGAACTCGGTCGGGTTACTTGACCACAGTGTAAGGACCTTCCCATTTAGGAGAAAGTTTATTGCGATTTGTTTGGCTCAATTTTTACGAGAACCAGATCACCTCTGAAGAAGGTCATGAGGTCGCACTCTTACGACTATGGTACCTTCGCATGGCTTGTTGGTAGACCGCCGATCGCATAAGGGCTTGGTTTCGCTGTTTTTCAAGGAAATCGACGCTGCCGAAGTCGTCGCTCATTCTCGATCATTTTCGTCAAAACGATCGCCGAGCAGAGCCAATTTTGAGTTCGGAGGAAGCATAACTTCAGCACCATAAACCAAAAGAATGGAGTTTCACCGGTCGACGATCGGTCGGGGTTCGAACGCCCATAACACGAGGGAAGTTCTTAACCCAAGCGCTGACCGCTTGATTAATCGGTCGAATACTCGGCGCTTGATCCTCGCATAAGGATACCATTAGCTCGCTCAATCGCCCGTTGCTCTGCGGATGTGCAATGTAAGCAAAATGAACTTTGACACTAAGTTCATCGCGAATTTCGGAATTGATCGCCGGAGAATCGGGAACCATTGTGCGTGATGATACGACCGGGTACACCAAATCGCGTGATCACATTTTTCAGAGAAATCTCTTAGCGGCCTCGCTTGTTATTTTAACGATCGCTCGGCTTCAATCCATTTTGTAAACGTGTCAATCATGACGAAAAGGAATTCAAGCCCCGGTGCTCTTGGGAAAGGTCCTGTAATGTCCAAATTCCAAAGTTGCAAAAGGCCAAGAAAGAGGAATTGTTTGTAAGGCTTGTCTTTGGTGGTGTACTTGTCGCTATGAAACCGACATTGTACACACTTCATCACAAGCTCTTTTGCATCATGAAGGGCGGTTGGCAAGAATAGCCTTGCCGAAGGCTTTACCGACCGTGGTTCTCAGAGGAATGGTGTGCTCCACGACACCTTCATGGATTTCGGTTAGCAATCTAATGCCATCCGCTTGAGATATGCATCTCATCAACACTCCATGAGATCCTCGCTTATACAAGGTACTTTCGATTAGAGTGTATGATTTGGCTTTTCGTATATCGATCGGCCTCTACATCATCTTCTCGAATTGTGTCATGTCAAGATAATTGTAGATCGATGTCATCCATCTCTACCTTGATCGTGATGGCTCAACCGTCAACGACTGTGGAGCATCCATGTTCCCTTGATTAGTTTGTTCAACTTGCAAAGAATCATGTATGTTCTCGGAAGGCTCAACTACCGAGGGTGAATTGAGTTGCTCGAGAAAAACTCCGGGCGGGACTGTCCGACCTCGTGGAGGCCATCCGTGCTAACCGGTCCGCCAGAAAGTTTTCCTTTCTAGGAATATGTTGATCCGAAAACCGAAGAAGTGCTTTTCGAAGTTTTCAGACTTCCGCCAGATAAGATGACATCTTGGTACTAGAGCATTGATACTTTTTCCCCACTTGATTCGCTACTAGTTGAGAATCGCCTTTCACTAGTAATTGCGAATCCCGAGCTTAACGAGCCGCCGAGTCCCGCCAAGAAACCTTCATATTCTCGCCACATTATTGGTGGCGGGAAAATTTAACCGATGGCGACTTGATGTGTTCGCCAAGGGGATATCAAGACCACTCCACCCCGATCCTTGTAACATCAAGGAACCGTCGAATACATTGTCCACTGTCGTGGTGTTCGTGACTCGATTCCTTGGGTGGGTTCGGGGTTTGTCCATTCGCAATGAATTACGCTATTGCTCGACTTTATTGTGTTTCGTGAAATGAAATGGAGATCGAACGCCCTAGCTCGACCGCCCATTTGGCTATTCGTCCCGATGATTCCTGTTTCCAAGGACTTGACCAAGGGGATATCCTAGAGGTACGACCACTTTGTGGGCTCGAAAGTAGTGCCTTAGCTTCCTTGAAGACATAAGGAGGCCATAGAGCAACTTTTGTACCGTGGGTATCTTTCCTTTGGTCCATGTAAGACTTCGCCACGTAATAGACTGGTCGTTGGATATTATCCCTTTCTACAACCAGTACACCGCTAACTGTCTGTGGTGTTGCTGCCACGTAAATTAGCAATGTTTCTCCCGGTCTCGGAGAAACTAAAACCGGGGTACTTGTAAGGTACTTTTTAAGTTCCTCAAAGGCATCGTTTGCCTCTTTAGTCCACTCAAAACTCCCATGTTTCCGAAGAAGTTTAAAGAAAGGTAATCCTTTTTCCCCTAACCTTGCTATGAAACGACTTAACGCTGCCATACAGCCGGTTAGTTTTTGGACTTCCTTCTTCGTGGTCGGAGGGCGCATCTGGTCGATGGCCGCAATTTTTGCTGGATTTGCTTCAATACCTCTAGCCGAAACTAGGAAACCGAAGCGCTTTTCAACATGAAACTCCAACACACACTTTTAGGATTTAACTTGAGGTTATGTCTTCTCAAGTTATTAAAAGTTTCTTGTAAGTCGGGAATGTGGTCGCCAAATACAGGTGGTCTTTACGACCGATCGTCAACATAAGCTTCTAGATTCCGACCGATTTGTGGACTAAAAGTTTTTGCATCAACCTTTGAAAAGTTGCACCAAAGATTTTTGAGACCAAATGGCATCTTAATATAACAAGAAGTACCATATGGGGTGATGAAGGAAGTTTTCTCATCTTCTTTACACATACTAACTGGTGGTACCTCAATACGATCTAAAAACTTAGTAACTCGCACCTGTAAGTAGAGTCTACTAGTTGATCAATGCGGAAGGGGAAAGTCATCCTTCTGACAAGCTTTATTAAGATCTCAAAGTCGATACACATTCGCCATTTCCCATTATTTTTCCTAACCATTACAGATTAGCAAGCCACCGTGGGTGGTCGACTTCACGAATAAATCCTGCTGGAGAAGCTTGTCAATCTCCGATCGATTGCTTCCT
This sequence comes from Phyllostachys edulis, assembly GCA_036346405.1. Lineage (NCBI taxonomy): Eukaryota > Viridiplantae > Streptophyta > Magnoliopsida > Poales > Poaceae > Phyllostachys > Phyllostachys edulis. The sequence continues at coordinate 18,225,385 of CM070568.1, forward strand.
TCCGATCGGGTGCAAAACGTCGAAGTTTCGCTGATCGGTTTTTTATCGCCGAGAGCAAGCCTGTGCTCGATCACCTCCGGGACTCTGCATATCGGACGCTGCCAAGCAAACACGCCTTGATTTGCTCGGAGGAAGGAGACGAGCGACTCTTCCTATTTAGGGTCGAGTCTTGCCCCGACCGTAATCTTGGCGCGGTTGGATCTGGTTGTCTGACCCATGTGACGACTTGACGCCGTCCGAGAAGCGCTTTTGTCGAGTAGTACCTCCTTGGTCCGGTCGGATGGTTTGGGCGTCATCTTTGGCTTCGAGTGCTTGACCTCGCATGGGAGACGGATTAACCTCTCGGTCGGAAGTTCATCAACCAAAGGCAAAGGATTTCGATCGCATCGTAGCCATTTTCTCGATCTCCTCGAATTGTGATGACTCCTTCGCCCCGATTTTCAAACTTTGATAACCGTAATGCGTGGCTATCAAGAATTTTGCTAATCCGGTCGAATCGAGGATTCCGCTTGTATCTTGATTCAAGTTTACTACATCAAACGGGATCTTCTCTGCTCGAAATTGTTAGGTTTTCCAAACGCCACCGTAAGGAAACTTGTCCTATCGGTTTAGCGGTAGAACCCTAACTATGCCATGAAAAGCATATTTCATGTGTTTCACCTTTGACATGGGGACTGCATTTCTTCTAAAGCTCCTACAAATAATATATTCAAGGAACTACCCCATCCACTAAGACCCGATTAACCCGACAATTATTAATAGTTGGTTCAACGACGATGGGGAACCTACCCTGGCCGAGCCGATGGGATGGTGCGATCGTCTTTGTCAAGGAAATTATGTGTCCGACCACTTCGAGTGCTTGATTACAGCTTGGAGATTCGACGAGGTTGACCTCCGCCCATGGCCTTCAGATGACGTCTGACTCGTATGAAGAAGATCCTCCAAAAATCATGTTGATGTGTGTTGGGGATCCGGTACTCCATCTCCTCGCCGCCATCCTTGTCCTTTTGGAGCTCGTTTCTCCATGTTCCCAGATTGCCGAAATGGTCCTTACCGCATAATAATCCTCCGCTTTCTTACGCCAGACACGACAAGTCGCAGATCATGCCACTCGTCACCGTGTGAAGTGGACACCACTTCTTATTCGTCCGAATCCTTCTGGTCGAACTTTTGCTTTGCTTCGACCGGCATAGTCCTTCTTGCCCTTCCCGATCTTGTCCGAACGGCGAGGACTTCTTTGTCGCTCGGTCTGCGGTTCTTTTTCTTCTTGAGAGACTTCTTGTTCTTTTTCTCCTGCTTGTCCGCATCGGGCCGGGAATCTTGTCTTTCCGATCGATGGCTTCACACCACTCGATTGCTTCACTAGCAATGGCATATTTGTCCGCCATATCAAAAAGCTCAACGGTTGTTCTTGGAGGGTTCATTGCTATGTCCTCCGTGAAACCGCCGATTCCTTAGACCTGCTTTTAAAAGCCCGAATAACGAGAGGACTTTGCGACTTTCGGTATAGAGTTACTTAACTGGTGAACCTCTTGATATATTGACGTAAAGTCTCATCGGATCCTCGCCGGATTACGTGGAGATCGTCCTCCTTCCTGTATGTCAGACGCATTACTCGAAGTTGGCAATCGAAGATCACGAGTTGTACCCAAGTATATATGGATCCGACTGGTAAGTTTAACAACCACGACGGCGCACCCTTGAGCACGGTGGGTAAATAGTTGGCCATTACATTCTCATCGCCACCAAAGCAGCCACGATAGCGGTGGTATATATTTGGAGAAATTCCAATGGGTTTTGAGTTCCATTGAATTTGTCCAAGTTGGCGGCCGGAACCGGCTGAGGCTAACGCACGCCTTGGAGCCCAGAGAGAAGGCTCGACAACCTGTGATTGATTCATGGCGTCTTCTCCGAAGGTGCGGATTGTAATCGGTCGGAGACCGATCCCTAAGATTGGAACGCTGAACTCCGGTAGTCGATTCGGTCGTGGACATTGATATGATGTCCACGATCGCCACTTGGTTCAAACGATGTCGGAGATCGTTAGGTCCTAGTGGTGGTTCTTCTCGACGCAGCTGGGGAGTATCCTCTTGAAATAGCCTTCTCCCTCGTGACTCCTTGGTCGGAATCGCCGAGGAGGTCTTGGTATCGATCGCTCTCTGGTATGACCATGCTTGTCCCCTTGAGGAGGAGCGCTGGGACGAAGTCCTAGTCCGACTTCTGAACCCTCTGTTCTCGATCACGCCTGCTCACGCATGGTCTGCTGGAGAATTTCGGATACCGACCTCGAGTTGTACAAAAATTAGGCGTTCTCGCTAGAGCAGGATCGAATTATTTAACATGTTTTGAATACGCCGCAAGTTTTGTACAGCTATCAAGGTCTCGTGGTTCATAATGGTCGTAGGTGTACGCGTTCAACCTTCCCGACCTTCGGATTTGGTCGATCTGTCGACCACTCGGGTGGGCAATGCAAAGCGAGTTAACCGATTGACGCCGATTAGTTCCGCTGCCTCCGGTTGGTGCTTGACGGCCCGGATCATCTCTAACAACACGTGATGGCGTGGTAGAGAGTGTAGGACCGCAGGCATCTTGATCTTCATCTCCGATCGCGTTGACCTCGTGCTTCCAAAGATTGATCTTCCGATGAGCTTCCATCATAACTAATGGAGAGCTTGTCGGTAACTTCGCCGTAATCTTCCACGATGGAGATCGGTCGGAGATGAGCACTTCTCGAGGTCTTCACCGATCCGACGAACCGCCGATCGTATGTCGAGTGTGATCATCCCCACATGGCCTACGCACCGGTGGAGGTTTCATCGACACCGCTACCAGTGACGGTTGACTCTGGAATTGCCGAAGTCAAGGAGAGTATCTTTCACCATGATTTCATCAATGGTATAGAGTTTTCCGGTGATGGAGCTGAAATTTCTTCACTGCTTTAGCGGCCGAGAAGACCGGCTTGAAGAGATCCTCCGCATTCCGAACTGGTCGGAACGGCGGTTCTCCGGTTGCGCCACGGTAGTGGCGGCGATCTTCATCCATCCGACGACTCGCTAACGCCGGCGACGGCGAGCCGCGCGAGGAGGATGAGGAGGATGACTCGCCATTTTCTTCCATGGCGCGGATACATCCTTCCATGTCGAGGTTGGCGAGTCCGCCAAATCGAACCAATTTTCCTCATCCCAAACTCCGGGCATAGTCGCATGAGCGATTGCAGAGTTTTTGGGCGAGGATTTTCTTGAGCGAAAAGAAAAAAAATTTCTTCAGGAAACTTACGCCTTCTTCCCCACGGACGGCGCCCAAATTGCCGACGATCGAATCGCCGATCTTACGAAAAAATAAACGAGGAAAATGACGTGGAATATCCCGGAATGGAATGGGGTCGCTTTTATTGATATGAACTGGATTTACAAGATGTGGCTAAGTACTACCTGAATTACACCGAATGGAGGAATGTTTAATCCGCAATCGACTTAGAATATGAGTCTAAGGTCGATTATCTAGCTTCTAATTCCACCGCTTAGGCTTCAGGCATATCTTTGCCTTGGCCTTGTTTTGTGTGTCGCCTATCGCCTCCTTCTTGTCTCTCGTTTTTTTTTTCCTTTTTCGCTTCTCGGCTTCACCTTTAAATAACTTCCAAGAGGTGGCGCATACTCGGAGAAGACGCCCTCGTGAAGCGTTACGACCGGTCGGACGGTAGAGCGTTAGCAATGTGCTAACTTCCTTGCGTTGCTTGTGAAAAGCTTAACCGTAGGGTGGTTAATAGTCAATGTCTCGTGGTTGTACCATCGCATGGTTTGGAACGATAACACGTGTTCCATTCATCATACGATAAGAAATACCGCCAAGAATTTTACTGGCGGTTATCCGGTCGGGATTAGGCACAAAGCCTCATCCCACTGTGGTACCCATTAAGTAACCTTCAATACTAACGACTGGGGAGGTCGTTAGTCTTAGGGGTTACGACCATGAAGACGTATGGTCTTTTATTATGCATTTAAAGTAATACATAGAGGTTTTAATCCTCGTCAGGGTTTAACAGGTGTTCGATAAGATTTTCTCTCTAGATCTAGCTTCCACTATAAAAAGGAGGGGGTGCAGGATTTGCACTCATCAACTCAATTCAAGGAAACCCTAATTTGTGATTTAGAAAAAGTGGAGAGATAGAGGATACTAGGGTTTGAGAGAGATGGATTGATTGAATACTCAAGTGTTGATGTTTTGTCCTTCAAGATGGAGTGACTGTAAACCTCCAATCTCTTGAATTAATTTAAGCATGTTTGCCCCTCCAAGATGAGTTCTATCTTGTTCTTGCTCTCTTTTTTATGCTTTTGAGATTTTTGTGTTCTAAGTGCTTTTGGCTGGGTTGTTCGCTATGACTAGTGGAAATTGATATAAGGTCATTTTGATCATCTTCCACTCACGAGCAAGTTTTTGGATCAAGTTTTAGTTTTCTCCGGTTGAGTTTTTTTTTATCTCATTCAAAAAATTCACAGAACCTTAGCTTCGATCGTCCTGATTGTCGATTGTAATAGGTGCATGACCTTCTTGATGTGATGTGTTTGAAATCTAAGGGGATTTGCATATCAGAATCAAAAGTTAGGTCTTTTAGAGTTCACTTTGGGCTACTGTCTCCATAGCAGCGGTAGGACCGGCCACTCAACTATGGTCAAACCGGCCGTGGATCTTTAAGCTTAGGGTTTTTTTGTTTCAATGCAAAACTTTCACTGTGATCATGTGTCTCTGATCTTCATAGTTTTCATAACTATTGGAGTGAAGAAGAAGTTGAATACTGTAGTGATAAAAAAGGTAGGTGCTTCTATTCACTCCATCTGGTCGCTTAATCTAGTCCAGCGGTTCTAACGGCAATGTTTTGCGTCAGCTTGGAAATGTTTTCATCTGCACGTTGCTCTTGCTGTTTATGCTGGATACTCATATCATTGTAGACACGCTTAACAATATGTCTCTATGATCTTAACACGATACGTGGGGAGGCGCTCCAGAGACGTTTTACAAAAACAGCTCTACGATGCTATAGAGATGATTGAAAACGTCTTTAACCCATAAAATAGGTGTCTCTATAGGGCTTTTGTGTTGTAGTGCCACCAGTGGATGGGGCCGTGTAACCAGTAGGATTGACCATTTGAATCTGCTCACGCCAATTCTGCGACTAATGTCTGGTATTCATATCTGAAATCCGAGCTTTGTTTTCCTGTGGAAACCCAACAAATGATGTATGCTGCTTTTGTTGGAAATTTTACGAAGCAAAACCTTCCCGCTGATCCCTGCGCTCGTCTTCACGTCTTGTCTTCGCGTCTTCACGTGATGTACAATAGCAAAGTCGGTCTTCGCCTTCGCCTCGTCTTGCGCTGAAGACAAAGACGACGTGATGAAGCCGCGCCTCGTCAGAAAGATCTCGCCTTGGTCCTTCTTTTTTCGCCGTCATCTGGATCGATGAAGCAATGTCGAGACAAACGAAATCAGACAACACAAGCGACTTCTTTTCAGGAGCAGAGCTCCCCTTTTTTCTTTTCTGTTTCTTCAACTCCACAACTCAACTCTTCTTCACGTTACAATACTTTTTTTTCTCTTTCTATCTTCCTTACCCTGTTACATGGCGCTATCCCCCTGCCTTTATACCCCGTGCATAACTACAGAGTCGACTCAGACTCCATCTAAGAAATGGATATGAGGCAAGAAACTAAACGGACTAAATAAACGTCAAGCAAAATCAGAAACAGACTAAACAAGATTAATCCTAACATTTGCCCCCTTAATCTTGTTTCTTCATCTGGATCATCTTGATCTTCTCACGCATTTGAACTTCCATGTCTTCCTCTTTTACCTGCACTCCCGTGCGTCGTTCCTTCCTACACGGCCACCTAGGCTGGAGCACCTGCTCCCACGGCTGCCTGGCTTCGCCATTACCTGAGCCTCTCGCTCCCCTCTCTTGGACCAAGTCTGCCCACTTCCCCGTGTACATCTTAGCTAAGGCTACACCGCCTCTCCCTCCTGTGTCAACTTCGTGTACGCCGTGCCCTTTATGCGTGTGGGACTCGCCACCCCCTATAGCGCCCTGCGCGCCTTGTTGCGCACCGTATGGACCTCTCGAGGCTCCACGTGCTGCGCTTCTTGCGCCAACTGCGTGCCACTCCTGGGTCCCGCCATGTCCTTGACCGGTGAGATCAACAACGGCTGAGACCTCCTGTTCTGGCTCGACTCCCCAGTTCCACTCTGGCTCCTTTAGACTGTCCTTCACACAAACCGGTTTACAAGTTTTCAGAAAAATTTTATACAACCGGTTCGGGGATCTTTTCACCTTCATCAACAGATCTTTGTTCTTGTCATAGACACGCAAGAACTCATCTTGCAGCACCACCATGCACCCTTCTTCCGCCAACTGCCCGAGACTAAGTATGTTGTTGCACAAACTCAGTGTAAAGTAAATATCAAGCATCATTTTCTAATCGTCGTTCTTGCATTGCAACAACATTGATCATTTGCCTTTTATCTCCACCGTGGAGCCGTCGCCAAACTTGACTTTTCCCGAAATCTTCTCATTAAGCTCATGAAACATGGAGCGATCTCCTGTCATGTGATTGCTTGTTCCATTGTTCAAGTACCACAAATCAGTGAGATCGTGGTTGCCTCCCTCTGTACGTAGTTTAAGAACTACATTCTCCTCGTTCAACATCACCACGACCGGCGCCTCATTGACACCTAAGGGGAAAAGCAAGGTCGACTCGTCGTCTTCACTGGCTCGGGTGAGCTTTACTTTCTCGTTCTTCTTCTTGTTTCGGCAATCCAAAGCATAGTGCACATACTTGTCACAGTTGAAGTACTTTATGTGGCTGCAGCACTCCGATGCATAGTGACCGTATTTATCATATTTAAAACATTTGATATATGACTTATCACAAGATCTGTCACCATCGCGTTACCCAACCTTGTCTTCACGGCCACCTCTGCTGCCTCGCCCTTGCTGGTCGCCTCGCTTGTGCTGCGCACGCTCGCGACTTCTTGATGAGCCACGGTCGTCCTCTTCTGACGATCCCCTGTGAAACCGTCTACCATTGTTTCTTATATCTCCCTTTAATAGCAACACCTACTCGTTATGGGACTGATACCTTTACTCGTTACGGGATTGATACCCCTTTAATAGCTCCTCATGCGCCTTGAGGGAACCGGTGATCTCTTCAATCTTCTTTTCCTCCAGATCTGAGGAGTACATGAGCGTGGTGACGAAAGGTACAAACTTTTCTAGTAGCACGCACATGTATTTCTTCACTACCATAGATTCCTCCATCTTATCGCCGAGAGAGACAATCTGATTGTACAGTGAAGTCAGCTTACCGGCGAACTCGTCCACCGACTGGGTTTCTCCTATTTGGAGATTCTCGAACTCGATGTGCAAATTCTGAAGCCGCACCTCCTTCACATGATCAACTCCCTCGTGCATCTTTTGAAGCGTCACCCACGCCTTACGTGCTGTCTCTTTGCCGATGAGCTGCCGCATCATGGAGTCTGGCACTGCCTGGTAGATGATGGCCAAAGCTGTCTAGTCTACCTTGTCGTCCACCTCCTTGTCCTTCGCCTTCGGATCGACTGCACCTCAGACTCTCTGGGCGCACATGTTCGCTTTCATCTTCATTGCCCACACTGAGTAATTGTTGGTCGTCAGGACAGGATATAGGAGAGAGAACGGCCCATCCTGGGTCTTCGTCTTATCGGCCATGATCTTCTGGTATCACCAAGATCAGAGCACTCTGATACCAACCGTTGAAAATTTTACGAAGCAAAGCCTTCCCACTGATCCCTGTGCTCATCTTCACGTCTTGTCTTCACGTCTTTATGTGATGTACAACAGCAAAGCTGTCTTCGCCTTTTGGTTCTCGTGGCGCCAAGATAGCACGACATGAGGAAGTCATGTCGCAGCAAATCTCTCGCCTCGTCCTTCTTTTCCGCAGCTTCATGGATCGATGAGGCAACGTTAAGACAAACGAAATCAGACAACATAAGCGACTTCTTTCCGGGAGCGGAGCTCCCCCTTTGTCTTTTCTATTTCTTCAACTCCACAACTCAACTCTTCTTCACGTTACAATGCTTTGCTTCTCTTTCTATCTTCCTTACCTTTGTTACCTCGGTCCCCAGTTTTTTTGACCTAGAACGGTTAAAATTTTGGACCTTTTATATAAACATGATAATACTACTAGTACTACCCATTGGTAGTATATATACACACATATATAAAATGTTACTAATAAGCGCTTAAGAATGCAAAAGCAATATTCATATGAAATAATTTGTATACATATTAAATTACCTCAAAATTTTCTTCTAACATTCCTTGATGCGAAGTCATCGATGATGGTGTCAATATCAATCTCATCCAACAATCGCTTCTCAATGCATAATGTTGTCAATCCATTTAACCTCTTGTGACATTGTAGATCTATTTCTTCAACTCCACAACTCAACTCTTCTTCACGTTACAATGCTTTGCTTCTCTTTCTATCTTCTTTACCTTGTTACATGGTGCTATCCCCTGCCCTTATACCCCGTGCATGACTACAGAGTCGACTCGGATTCCATATAAGAAACGGATACGAGGCAAGAAACTAAACGGACTAAAAACAACGTCAAGCAAAATCAGAAACGGACTAAACAAGATTAATCCTAACAGCTTTCGTACTTGGTGAGCTTCTTCTTCAAGCCCTCGGGCATGTTGCTTTTCTGGAGCCGTAAGAAGTTCAGCGCGCTTCTAGTCGCAGCCTTGATCTTTCCTGCATACATGTGTTGGTCGGCTTGCTCTTTAGACAGCGACTGGAATTGCTCCTTTGTTATTTTCTCGAAGGCAACTGTTCGGTCGAGTTCCGAATGCTCCAAAAAGCAAGCATTCTTCAGTGAAGTGATCTTCTGAAACATTTCCTCCCTCCAATCCACTTCCCCAGCACTTCCCATTGTCGCTGAAGTTTGAGGGCCCTGACAAGGCAAACTGCTTTGCCGCCCGACGGTGATCTGCCGCTGCGGCGGAGTCATGGGCCGAGATTCCATTCTGATCGGCTCCCTGATCGCCGCCACTTGCTCACACGCCTTCAATGGCGCCTGTAACATAGCAGTCTGCCCAGCATTCTGCTGGTTGTTCTGTCCTCCAGGGTGACCAATCTGTGTCGTGGCGACATTGGCCTGCTGTGCTCCATGCATGCTTGTCGTGAACCAAACAGGCCCTTGGTACCTCTGCATGTCCATTTGCTGTTGGTTGGCCATTAAATCTTAATGATTCATCCTCATCAACTGCGGCTGCCGCTGCTGCATACCGATGCCACTGGCATTCTGCATGAGTGAGTAATTCTGCTGAGAAATTGGTCGAACAACTGGCGGCCCTTGCGGTGGTGCCGCGCTTGATGGGTTGCATCCTGCATAATTTGTGGGCTGCAGTTGCCTGACAGGGCATTGAATCTGACTCAGTTACTAGTGATTGCGCCATCCGCTGACCGGGCTGGAGCTGCACAAACGGTGCGAGTACTGAGGACGGAGAGTGAGAGCTAACCATCTGGTCCAGCGTTGCCATCATGTCAGGCTGTTCTTGCTTAATCTTGATCTGCATGTTCTGCAGCTGAGAAGGTGGCCTTCTCGGAACAGCCACCGTTGATGCCGCCTGCGGCATCTCATGAACCGAAGCATTGCCTCCCTGGATAGCTTGAACTGCATTAGCTGGCTGTATTTGGCGTTCCATCTGCACCTGCTGCTGAAGGCCTGAAGCAGCCAGCAACATTTGTTGCAGTTGTTGGTCCAGATCGATATCTTCCTGGGTACCCTAATGATGGCTTGCACACTGTTTGCCTTGCCGAACACCGTGGCCTCAAATTGGGCAGCAATGCCGTGGAGTTCCTGCCAGGGGGCGCGCTCGGGCACGTAAACTTCGGCCAATTTGCTCACTCTGATGGAATACAGAGGGGGGAAAAAGGTGTTCAGAATTTCAGATATATCTACCAAAGCTAGAGAATATGAAAAGAACATTTTGTACACGGATTATATATAATCTTTGCCAGAATCTAGCCCCTACAATAAGAGAAATTATACGGTACATTCTATTAGCAGTATACGGTGGTAGTATAAGTCAAATCGTACCATTGATTTGTTAGTGACATAATAGACTTTTCTTTTTATTTATATTTTTTTCATAAGGGTACTATGGACTTTTCTAACTAGGGTTGAAAATATTACCGTTGTATCGTGCAATCCCTATATAGGCAATTATAAATATATCCCGTCGGGATTCTACTACTCATGCTGTTAGATGTAGTATAACTAAATCATAACTAATCTGAATTATTGGATTAAAAGAAATAGAAGACCATATTGAATTGACTGTACTATAAAATATGTTGCCCACGTAACATGTGATCACTGCACCTGATAGAGTAAAATATTTTTTCAACCAGTTAATTAAAATTAACAGTAAAATAATTGATCCTCCCCTCAAGAAACGCTAGTTCTACTGATAAAACCCAACCCCTCGCTAGTGCTACTGATAAAACCCATCTAGCAAGTTCGCTCAAAAGAATCCTGGATCACAACGCCAGATTGATCAATTTATCAACGATTTCGGAGAAGCGAAGCAATCCAACATGTATGTATGTACAGTACTCTATGCATCTAGCGGCTATGGCATGAATGGAAAGAGGAGTATACGTACATCTTGTCGACCACGCGGCGGCGAAAGTCGGGACCCGCCTCGGCCGCCCACTGGCCGGCCCTGCCGCCGCCGCTCTGGGCACCGTCCGCCATCGATCGGAAGCGGACAAGAGCGAGTCGGTCTGGCTGGGGAGTTCGACTCGAGTCTTCGACTGTGTGTTGCGATGGAAGGAAGGAAGAATTACGGTGTTACGCTAAAAATAACTGTAGGACCGAAATGGCGACAGAGGGGGGTGAATGTCACTCTCTTTAAAATCGCTCCCGAGAAAACGTACACTAATTTTTTTTGTTTTTGTTTTTAAGAAGAAGCAAAACAAAATAATTCATAGAGAGTTAATTCTGCTAAAACACGAACGCATGCGACAATGAAAAAATCAGCATAAATCGAGACCACCAAGAAAAATTCAACTGAAAATACCGCTGTTTAATCTGCATACAAAATGGTTGAAAATCAGCAAAGAAATAAAAGGCACTGTAGATCAACTCATGCACAGGCACTGCTGCTTTTGTGACTGCTTGCATTAACAAAACCGAATCAAACAACAAAGATCTGAACTGACAGCAAGCAAAAACGCGCAGGAAAAAATAAAAGATCTTAAATCAGAAAATCGACAACTTAATCCATCACCTCGTCGGCCAACCAAACTCATCATTTCACACGCATCAAAGAAGACTGCTACAGCAATCAAGAAAGGATTAGTAAAAGCAGCAAAGGATTCAAGCAAATGAAGCGATTCCAAATCTTCTGAGTATGAGCTCGCAGCCGCACTCTCGCTCTAGTTTTCACGGAGAATCGACCGAGTAAGCATCGCTACAGATCACTTCATCCTAAAACAGCACTTGCATCAAAGAAAGCACGCCAAATAAATGACATGCAAGAGCAAAAGCAAGGCCAATCGCAGCCACCAAAAACTCTTCTCATGGTCTCGCAAGCAGTATGCCACACGCAACAACTTGCAAAGATCGCAGGATTCTCCAGGATCGCCGCCCACCGGATCTGAAAATTGCGAGCAAACAAAGTCGGTGGAAGATCTGGTTTTGTAAGAAAGAAAACTCATTGCCGAGCAAGGACTCCAATTCTCCAAATACTAATCTTTGAGGACGCCCCCACGCCAGCAGCAAAAACGACAAGCCGTAACAATCAGAGAAATTTATCTGCGCGAATAAAAGAACAGATGCAAAACGAAACACGTAACTCGATTTTAACACGACCGCTCAAGAACAAAAACAACCAACTACAGCAGCCTCTGGTCTATTTACATGGAAGGACATGGCGCTACAGCAAATGCAAGCCAAGAAATCTCCAAAAGAGGTCATCGAAGGAAAAATGACAGAGAGCTCAAATATGAAACAAACACCATCTCATATTGATCTAAAGGAAGAGAGATACATGATTGATACAAGAGGAATGATTACAAGCTTTCATCTCATCCTCTCCCACTCTCAAACCTCAAGAACACACTCATACATGCTTGAGAAAAGCTACGAAGGGAACACACACATGGGAGCTACACTCTACCCTCAAATCATTTTCATCAAAGAAGAACACACACGCACTTGCGGCTAAAAGAGAAGGCTCATGTCCTCAATTAGCAAATCAAGAAGTGCAGTCCAAACCTCACATGCTTGCTCCACACACAAATGAGGCAAAGGTCATGGTCAACATGACCAGGATTTGGAGGGAAAACCAGCCCCTCCTATCATTGCTTGAGTCAAAATACCAAAACGCCCTCAAGCACCTTCCCGAAAGTTTCCTGTCGACACACGACCGCACCCGGCATCCTGACCGTCTGGACCTCGACACCTCCTGTGTCTAATCCCGGTCCGCTGGTCATCGCCCGTCGTGGTCCGTCACGGACGATTCTCGCCGCTCGTCTCCGGCCAAGAACCACCTCAAGAGACTCGATCATCTTCAGATCTTTGACCGTCTCGACCTCGACACCTCCTGTGCCTAGTCCCGTCCTCCTCGCCTCACCATGACCTAGTTCAAGTCCTGCGATCATACTGCATAAGCAAACCATCACATAGCACCGCATCTAAACAAAGATAATCCACATTAGCACGTATAAAGGTACTCAACCCTCGAATACAGAAACAAACTCAAACTCACTAAACCGACCACAATTACTCATCACAAACATGGGGACACCTCCACATGGTCTCTCAATCTCCCCCTTGATGAGTATATTGACAAACCCCGAAAAAACATAAGTTGAGTTTGTTTGAAAGTCATACATGGTCCAAGAAAAGAAATTGATGCTAATGACCATGTAGACACAAGGAGTAAAAGAAAGAGCAAGTTTTCCTCAAACGCTCCCAAAACTCCCAAAAGAGACTTTTTCTCCAATATTCTCCCCCTTTTGTCAATAAAGTCATCAAGATACAAAAGAGAGAATATAGCATGGTGTGGTTGAATGTTATGCAATGCTAAGCAATTAGAGCCATGAAGATTATCCAAAATGACTATTCGAGTATTACACCAAGCCATAACTTATATGAAAGCTATCAATATCATTACAAGATATGCATAATCAAGCCAAGCCACGAAGTAACAATATGAAGATTAGATGAATTTCTTAGCATGTCAAGCCACTCAAGAGAATAGTCTAGCTAGAGGTATCCAAGGATGATGCAAACCATGTCAATAGCCTAAGTGGAACCAAGAAGCTAGAATTGAGTCAATTTAGAGTGCTATTAGTTCAAGAATGAATCATTTGGCTCAACTTTTGTCAAAAGCCCAAATTTCAACTATATTTTCATTTGCAATGAATATTCAAGTTGATAAAAGGTCTATCTTAGTAAAGAAGGTCCTGGACTAGAAGCCATCCACAACCTCTTCCTAAGCTTCAACCAATTTTGACAAATTGCATTTTTAGCCATGTGCTAGATCTCAAGCCTCACTACGACCATCCCAAGCAACAAAAGCTTAAAAGAGTGGTCTAGGTCATCCAAAACTCCCCCTGAGTTCATGCCCAGTGCAATGGCAAGCAGTCTCATGAGAAAGAATTGGTGAGATCAGTTCTTTCGCACATAAAAGAGATCTTTTGCGTTTCTTAAAATAATTGAACTCACTCATGTTTCATTACGACACTAGCATAGCTCAAACAAAAGCTCAATTAAAGATTCAAGACTCACCTTAGCCTATTTGACATGGCATGAATCATAAGAGGATAACTAAAGATAGACTAGCCTCAAGAGCTAACATGACATGTCTTAGTTCAAGTTGTGCAATTTTAATTAACTTAACAATGACAAAGGCTTGACGACACATATGAAGCAATGATAAATCTAGCAATTAAGCATAATCATGGCAAGATGTAATGCATTGAAGCATGTCATATATGGATAATGGTCAAGGCTCCATGTAGTTATATTACAATGCACAATGCTAAAAGCAAGAAAATCCAGCTCCCCTCAACATGTGAAGCACCTTTAGTTCAAGTTGAGTTATATCAATATTAAACTCCGAAGCTCCCAAATGAACTCCCCTAACCAAAGCAATAAAACGAGAAGTCGGCAAAGAAATCAGAACAAAGTACCCTCAAAGCATAGACAAGATATAGAGAATACTATAGCTCAGATCGACTCTCATCTACCCCATATGACACTAGGACTATCAATCGCCCGGCTAACACACTAAGGAGCAAACACGTTCCTGCCTACCCAAGGGTGGCCCAACCCTTGCTAGAACCTATAAGAAGTGAGTAAGCTCAACCTAGTGAGAAGAGACACTAATAAGCAACATCCTAGAGCATAAGATGAGAGGAAGAAGTCTAAGCAACTAGACGAGAGAAACACTCTAATCTATGCTAGGAGGACTAACCCAAAATGCACCCAAATGCAATGCAACAGAAAAGAGCAAGAGCATAATATACAAGATAAACAGTAAAGCACAAAGCTCCCCTCACTACAAATCCATAATGACAAACCACCCCAAGCTCTCCCATCGCAAGGTCAAAACCTAGAGCTATCCAAAGGCTTGGTAAAGATATCGATAACCGGTGGTCACTCTCCTGGCCGGAGCACTATATCACCCTTCTCCACATGGTCTCTAAGGAAGTGATATCGATATCAATATGCTTGGTCCGAGAGTGTCTGACTTTGGGTTCTTAGCAATGTTAATAGCGAAGTGTTATCACAAAAGAGTGGAACACTTTCTATAACTAACCCAAAGTCCCGCAGGTCGGGCCATCCAAAGTATCTGGTCTGCAAAGAATCAAGGCAACAACATACTCGACCTCTGCGGTGGATCAGGTAACAACGGATCGCTTCCTAGAAGACCAAGAACGAGAGAAGTGCCAATGAATTGACAAAGTGCTGGCGTGCTCTTCCTATCTATCCTACTGACCAAAGAAAGTCTGCGTCCCGAGTAGGCTCTAAGGAAAAGACAGATGAGGAAGAGTACCAGATACCATAGTCAATGGTAGCTCAAGGTATCAAGAATGCGCTTCACCGCTTTGGCGGTGAGATACGCGAGGAGAAGCTCGAATCGAGCACACAAACACACGGAGAAGTGTATGTCCGGTCTCGAGGCGATGAGGTACAAGAGGGAGCCAATCATGCTTTGCGATACTCCTTCGATCAACTGGCTCGCCATCCTCATCTCGGTCAAGATAGGTCAGAGAAGCCATGGGGTGTCGACACAGGTTTACCATCACTCATATCAAGCGCCTCAGAGATCACGAGTGTACTTGCCTGATGCAAGAAGGTACCTCCCGAGTCTCGCTTGATCTGGAAACCAAGGAAGAAGCTCAACTCGCTTATCATGCTCATCTCAAACTCGAGCTCATAACATCGGAGAACCGAGAAACAAGAGTATGAGAAGAGCCACCAAAGATGATATCATCCACATAAATCGACGAGTAGAAAGTCATTACCATGCTGCTAATGAACAAGGTCTTGTCTACCTTACCCATCTCAAAACCATGACTCAACAGATAGGACTTAAGCCTCTCATACCAAGCTCTAGGGGCCTGCTTAAGTCCATACAAGGCTTTAGAGAGCTTGTAGACATGGTGTGGGTATTTAGGGTTCTCGAAACACGGAGGTCGTCTAACATAGACCTCTTCCTCAATAAACCCATTGAGGAAGGCACTCTTGACATCCATCTGGTAAAGCTTGAAACCCTTAGAAGGCTGCGAAGGCAAGCGAAATTCTAATGGCCTCAAGTCTAGCAACAGGGCAAAGGTCTCTCAAAATCCAGACCTCAACACAGGAGAACCCCCGAGCTACCAAATCTAGCCTTGTTTCAATGACTACCCCTTCCTCACTCTGCTTGTTTTGAACACCCACTTAGTCCCAATAACATTGTGACCTCGAGGGGGCTCGACAAGCGACCAGACCTTGTTTCTCTCAAAGTTTTCCAACTCCTCATGCATGGCATTGACCCAAGACTCATCAGAAAGAGCATGATCAACATCCTTGGGCTCAAAGGAAGCAATGAAAGCAGAATGGAGACAGAAAAGAGAAGTGCCAGATTTTGAGCGTGTGACACGCTCAAAAAGATCTCCAATGATCTGCTCTGAAGGATGCCTTCTCTGGATATGACGGGGAGGTCCTGGATGAGAAGAAGAAGTGGCCTCTACCTCGTGTGCAGACGAGGCAGGACAGAGCCACTAGCTCCGGAGGAAACGGAAGGAAAGGTCGATCACCTTGAGGTGCCGTGGAAGAAGGCATCTCAAGGGAGGAAGAGGAGCCGGATCGTAAACAACCATCGTCTCCCTCGTCCTCATCATCCACAAAGATGGTCTCGGATCGCTCTAAAGAACTCGAGATATCCGGCCTAGTCCCCTGACCGCCTCGTCAAAGGTCACCTCACAGGTTTCTACCATTTTGCTAGACTCGCAGTTCCAGACCCTATAAGCCCGCGAAGAAGTCGAGTAGCCTAGAAAGATACCATCACAGGAACGTGACTCGAACTTGTCTAGGTTCCCAGACTTCAGAATAAAGCACTTGCAACCAAACACACGAAAATGAGAGACATTGGGCTTTCGCCCGTATCTCAGCTCATAAGAAGTGCGGTGCAAGTGTGCCCTAAGAAATACTCGATTTGAGACATGGCACGCGGTAGCTATAGCCTCAGCCCAAAACTTCCTCGGTGTAGAGTACTCATCAAGCATCGTCCTGGCCATCTCGACCAAGGTACGGTTCTTCCTCTCCACAACGCCATTTTGCTGAGGGACGTATGGAGAAGAGAACTGGTGCTCTACACCTGTCTCACCGCAGAAACTCTCAAAGTAGGAATTCTTGAACTCCGTGCCATTGTCATCAAGGGATCGCTCGAAGGCACCGGGAGCTCAACAGACAACCTACTAAAAGACCTCGGAAATGTGTAAATGTCTCATCCTTCGAGGCTAAGAAAACACCCAAGAGTACCTCGAGAAGTCATCGACCACAACAAGAACATACCACTTCCTCCCGCCGATCAAGACTCGAGCCGGTCCAAGCGGTCCATGTGGAGCAATGTCCTGTCATCGGTCATAGTAATGCTTGGACCGGAGGATGAGAAGCGGCAACCATCTTGCCGTGTCTTGATGGAGTGCAAACAAGATCTTTGACCATCTTGAGTTTCGCGGACCACTTAATGAGATCATGGCCGCTAACTCGGGTCAAATGGTCAAATCCAATATGACCAAGTCTCCTATGCCAGAAAGAGAGATCGCGGGACTCAGAAGCAACCAAACACCGGAGAGGATCACCGAAGAATCGAAAAATCAGCACGAAAGATCCTCCCATAACGAGAAATCCATAAACCGGACTACCCAAGAATCAAGAATTTTGCAATTGTTTTTCTTAAAGCTCACCTCGAAACCGCTCATCGAGTCGAGAAACCGAAAGCAAATTGTACTGCAGACTTACTAACCAAGGCAACATCCTTAAGAATAAAAGAAGCATTAATACGCCTGACAAGATTTGGCGATGACGCGCCCAGACGAAGCATCTCCGAAGGTGATCGCCTCATCACCGGAGCGCTGGCTAGGAGGAGAACCAACGGGAGTCTCCGGTCATATGACGAGAACAACCGGAGTCTACAAGCCAAACCTTCTCCTTCCCTACCCGGCGAACCTGAGTCAAACAGAGAGTAAAGTCTCAGTACTGGGATAAATCAACAATGATTTTGGCACCCAATACTGAATAACACGCCGAAAGCGATGAAGTAGTCAAGCACGATCGACCTCTATCTACCCTCGCTCTCAGAACTCAAAATGTAAGGTCTAAGAGTAGACCCGAAGTTGTTTGGGTCCGATCGCTCGGAAGGAGGCGAGTCGAGCACACCGCAACATGTCGAACACGCCATGGTAGCTATCTTGATGGGGAAAACGAGATCTACCCTCGGGGACGGCGGAAGTCACGATCGAAAGCGAAGATGAGGACGAAAACCGAAAAACTCGGAAAAACCAAGTCCTCGATCTTCGCACAAACCCATCGAAGAAACAAGCCTAGACCTCGTGTTGGTCTTAGGTGCACTCAAGGTCCAGGGCCGACCACGAATGCGCCTAAGAGACTCAACATGGTCTCTACTGCGATCTTGGCGCTGAAGCATCGACGATCATTGTGTGTCCATCCTTCCGATGAAGGTGCGGTGATACTTCACCTTCTCGAGAGGTAGAAGCGAAGATGTGAAATTACCTTCTCGTCGAAATCCCTCGACATAGCCCGCCGACTCGAAATGGACTTTCTCGGTCCTGGCTCGATCTCGATCACACACAGTGCTATGGGTCCGAGCACGGCAGTGGATGCTTCCTCATGTCCTCAAAGAAGTCATATCCTAGACCCCGATTAAATCTGCAGATCTTAGATTGGTCTAGAATAAGATTGAGCTTCTTCTTGCCTCCTACAAATCTCTCGAGAGTGTTCATAAGGTCTTGACACTCCCGAAAGAGAGAGGTGCAAGAAGAGCAGGGGAAGAAGAGACAATGAGAAGGTAAGGGAGCAAAAGAAGAACCAAAGAAGAGAGGGAAGAATGGCTTGTGCACGCACACCGACTCAAGAAGGATAGTCCCATCGCTAGCCGCTTGGTTTACGCCGCTAAGCTGCCTCAACCTTACCACAGGGCTTCTCCCCTTCTCCACAATCATATTACAAGCACAATGTGGCTTCTCTAGAAGGTCCTTAGTTAGCTTCACACATTTCTCATCCAAAGCAATCAAGTCGATTTTAGTTTGTTACACTTAATGCATGGTGAGCTAACAGGTCCTTAGAAGCAAACTTAGCCATCTTCCTTTCATGATCAATCATATCTTGAAACTGTTTGGAGACGACCTCAAGTTCAAGCAGCTTAACTTAGGACAGCTTCAAGCATGAAACAATCGGCTCAAGTAAAGAAGCTTGTAGTTCAAAGAATTTTATGATCCGCCTGCTTTAAGTTCATCTTCAAGTTATTGCAATTTTCACAAGACTCGGGCAGATCAAGAAGCATGGCATAAGATCCTCTAGCAAGAATGTCCTTACCCTCACATGAGGTGGGAGAAGTAGTCTCATCAAGAATAAGTAGGGTAATGACCATCCTACTCAACTCTAACTCGGCAAGCGACTAGCATTCTCCACCTTAACACTATCAAGTTTGGAGGACATACTATCATGTGAGGTCCTTAACTTCTCCATATCAACCACAAAAGCGAGCATGTATCACAATCATCACTAGAAGGGCGGATGTAAGAGCAATAATCTCTAGTGACACCTATCTATTTCCTTCTCTAACTCAAAGACACCTAGCCTTAGCTTTAGCATGAAAACCTCCTAGCTTAAGAAAAGCATGATTGAGCTGTTCAGAGGTGGGACATACCTCGTCCGAAGTCGGAGTACACTTGTCACGAAGTTCGCCCTCGAGGGCCATGAAGCACATGCTTGGGAGAAGTCGTCGCCGCCATCCTTGGGCTCTTGATCACCCGTCCGTCATCGTCGCTTCCATCCCTCCACCTCGCCGAGGTCGAGGTCGTCGGCGCGGTGAGGACGCTGGAAGAGCTTCTTGGCTTTGCCGGTTGCGGAACTTCTTCTTCTTTGGCGTCGAGCTGGAGGCTTCTTGTTGCGGTTCTTGTCGGTGTAGTCGTTCTTGCCCGAACCGCCGTAGTCGTTTTGCCCTTCTCAAGCTTAGGGGCGGTTGTCGAATGTGGTTGGGGCCACCACACTCGAAGCAAATCACAGTGTCCTCCCTCTTTCTCGTCCCTCCTCCTCTTGTAAGCATGGGAAAACTTCCGAGCTAGGAGGGCATTTGCTCATCCTCGAGTGCTCTAACTCGATCATCGATTCGTCCACGAGAGCGACAAGGGAGAAACCACACAACGAATCAAGAAGAGAACCGAAGCGGCGGGATCGGTGACTAGGGCCATCGATCAGACTTCGACTTTCGAGACAATGTCAATCTCGTGAGTCTTGAGACGCGAGTCTGGTAGCATCAAGAGTCAAGGTCGAGAGGTCCGTGGTGTCCTTGATGGTAGTCACTTTCATTTCCCAAACACGAAGATCAAGTGCCGTGAGCATCTGACGAGCGTTGTCCGAGTCGGGGTATGTGAGACCGACCGCTCGGAGGTTGCTCAAGATTTTGTGAAATCGCGAAAAGCACTCGTCCAGGGACTCACCAAAGAAGCATCTCAAATTTGTTGTATTCGCTTGAACCGATCTGTCGAACCGCTCTTGATCTGGTGGTGCCCTCATGGTATGCATCGAGGGTCACCCGGATGTCGAGGCGACGACAGGTGAGATATGCGGATCAAACTCGCCACGACTCAAACCACGGATGATGATGTTCCTTGCCTTTGCATTCGCCTCAACATCGGCCATGTTCCGGCATTGATGTTCTCATCGGCGAGAACAAATAATCGCATTTTGACCTTCCGCCAGATGGCATACCGGCCCGATGTATGTCTCCATTCGCTCTTCCGGAAGGGTAATCGATGCCATCGAAAACGCGCGCAATTCGAGTACTTGTCCATCGCCATGGCTCTTGAGACCGTTAAGATCTATTGAAAAGAGCTAACTCGCTCGATACCAATTGTAGGACCGAAATGGCGACAGAGGGGGTGAATGTCACTCTTTAAAATCGCCCCGAGAAAACGTGACACTAATTTATTTATTTTTGTTTTTAAGAAGAAGCAAAACAAAATAATTCATAGAGAGTTAATTCTGCTAAAACACGAACGCATGCGACACTGAAAAAATCAGCATAAATCGAGACCACCAAGAAAAATTCAACTGAAAATACCGCTTGTTTAATCTGCATGCAAAATGGTTGAAAATCAGCAAAGAAATAAAAGGCATCAGAGATCAACTCATGCATTAACGCTGCTTTTGTGATTGCTTGCATTAACAAAACCGAATCAAACAACAAAGATCTCGAATCGACAACCAAGCAAAAACGCTACAGAAAAAATAAAAGATCTTAAATCGTAAAATCGACAACTTAATCCATCACCTCGTCGACCAACCAAACTCATCATTTCACACGATCAAAGAAGATCAGCACAAACAATCAAGAAAGGATTAGTAAAAGCGACAAAGGATTCAAGCAAATGAGCGATTCCAAATCTTCTGAGTACTGAATCGCGACAAGACTCGCTTAGTTTTCACGGAGAATCGACCGAGTAAGCAAGCGCTACGGATCACTTCATCCTAAAAAAGACTTGCATCAAAGAAAGCATGACCAAATAAATGACATGCAAGAGCAAATCAAGGCCAATCGCAGCCACCAAAACTCTTCTCATGGGCTTCGCAATGGCGCTCTGCGCAACAACTTGCAAAGATCGCAGGACTTCTCCGTGGATCGCCGCCCATCGGATCTGAAAATTGCGTGACAAGAAGTCGGTGGAAGATCTGGTTTTGTAAGAAAGAAAACGCCACGCCGAGCAAGGACTCCAATTCTCCAATACTTAATCTTTGAGGACGCCCCACGCCTTGAGTAAAACGACAAGCCGTAACAATCGGAGAAATTTATCGCCGAATAAAAGAACAGATGCAAAACGAAACACGTAACTCGATTTTAACACGCCTTTGCTCAAGAACAAAAACAACCAACTACAGCCTCGGTCTATTTACTGCGAAGGACATGGCGCTTCTGATGCGCAAGCCAAGAAATCTCCAAAAGAGGTCATCGAAGGAAAAATGACAGAGAGCTCAAATATGAAACAAACACCATCTCATATTGATCTAAAGGAAGAGAGATACATGATTGATACAAGAGGAATGATTACAAGCTTTCATCTCATCCTCTCCCACTCTCAAACCTCAAGAACACACTCATACATGCTTGAGAAAAGCTACTGAAGGAACACACACATGGGAGCTACACTCTACCCTCGGCTCATTTTCGTCGGCAGAAGAACACACACGCACTTGCGGCTAAAAGAGAAGGCTCATGTCCTCAATTAGCAAATCAAGAAGTGCAGTCCAAACCTCACATGCTTGCTCCACACACAAATGAGGCAAAGGTCATGGTCAACATGACCAGGATTTGGAGGGAAAACCAGCCCCTCCTATCATTGCTTGAGTCAAAATACCAAAACGCCCTCAAGCACCTTCCCGAAAGTTTCCTGTCGACACACGACCGCACCCGGCATCCTGACCGTCTGGACCTCGACACCTCCTGTGTCTAATCCCGGTCCGCTGGTCATCGCCCGTCGTGTCCGTCACGGACGATTCCGATCGCTTCGTCTCCCGGCTCATAACCACCTCAAAGAGACTCGATCATCTTCTAGATCTTTGACCGTTCGACCTCGACACCTCCTGTGCCTAGTCCCGTCCTCCTCGCCTCACCATGACCTAGTTCAAGTCCTGCAATATACTGCATAAGCAAACCATCACATAGCACCGCACTAAACAAAGATAATCCACATTAGCACAGATAAAGGTACTCAACCCTCGAATACCCGAAACAAACTCAAACTCACTAAACCGACCGTCAATTACTCATCACAAACATGGGGACACCTCCACATGGTCTCTCAATAACACACGGAAAAACAGCACCAACGTGCAGCACCTAGACGGAGCTAGTCATGGTACAGCGTGATGATGATTTGCCCTAGCTTGATCTTGAAACCCAGTCGAACGGCAAGTAGAGAGAGGTCGGGAGAGGGATAGGACTACGGGAAAGCTATGATAGAAAAAACAATAGATGTAAATTGTATTGATTAATTGGATGATGTTATAATCGGCCATGACCCTCTTCTATTTAAAGGGTGGTAGGTCTCAGCCGTGAGGGCTCAGGACTCCTAAACCGAACCAATTTTACAGATATGATTCGGTTATAATCTCCAAACCTTCTATGATTGACAAATCTTTCCTTTTTAGTCACGCAAGTTCCCTTAAAGAGCTCCTGGAGGGAGGTCTTAGAGGCTTGGCAGGAAGTCTCGTGGGAAGTCCGTCTGGAGGTCCACCTGGGAGGTCTTGATCGGCCCTGATGAAGCCCTGTAATGTCCCTAAGGAGGTTCTGAACATTTTTGATGACGCCACGCAAATGTTTCTAGGGAAGGTCTTGGACGTTTTTTATTAAGCCACATAAATGCTCTAAGGAGGTCCTAGACGGCTCTGATTAAACTGCGTAAATGCTCCGAGGAGATCCTGGACGGCTCTGATTAAACCGCGTAGGCGCTCCGAAGAGGTCCTGTGTAGCCCTAATGAAGCCACATGTTGCTCCTAAGAGATCCTAGACGGTCACGATAAAGCCACGTAGTGCTCCTAGGAGATCCTGGGCGGCCATGATGAAGCCACGTGACCGCCTCTGAGGAGGTCCTGGATGCCCCTAATGAGGCCGCGTAAACGCTCCGGAGGAGGTCCTGAACGGCCCGGATGAAAGGCGTGTGAATTCTCTTGGAAAATTTTTGTGTAGCCCTGATGAAGCCACGTGAGCGCCCTTGAGGAGGTGTTGGGCGGCTCTGATGAAGACGCGCGAAAGTCCTAGGGAGGTCTTGGGCGGCTCCGATGAAGCCACGTGAGCCCCCTTGAAGAGGTTCTGGGCGGCTCTGATGAAGGCGCGCGAGTGTCCCTGAGGAGGTCCTGGGCGGCCCCGATGAGACCACGTAGCGCTCCTGAGAGAGGTCCTGGGCGGCTCTGATGAAGGTGTGCAAGAGTCCCAGGGAGGTCTTGGGCGACTCTGATGAAGCCACGCAGCACTCCGGAGGAGGTCTTGAGCTGCCCTGATGAAGGCGCGCAAGAGTCCCAGGGAGGTCTTGGGTGGCTCCGATGAAGCCACGCAGCACTCCGGAGGAGGTCTTGAGTGGCCCTGATGAAGGTGCGCGAGCACTCCTGAGGATGTCCTGGGTGGTTCTGATGAAGCCACGCTGCGCTCCTGGGTTGGCCTTGGCCGATCCTGATGAGGCCACGTGAATACTCTTGGGGAGGTCCTGAGCAGCCCCGATGAGACCACGTAGCGCTCGTAGGGAGGTCTTGGCCGATCCTGATGAGGCCACGTGAATGCTCCTGGGATGTCTTGGGCGCGCATTTCCTTGTCCTCACGACCTTATACTTTACAAAGACCACCTCTTGGACGTTTTGTAAGGATTACCCTTTTGAACCAAGACCTCCTGTTTTACAAAGACCACCCTTTTGGTCGTTTTAACAAAGACCACCCTCCAGGTCCTCCTAGGAGGTCTTTGCGGATGTTTTCTAGGACCACCCAAGACGTCCCCTAGGACCTCCAAGGAGGTCTTTTGAAGAGGTCGTTCAGGACCTCCTAGGCTGTTCACCGAAGTACTGCAGCGAGGAGGTCTTCTGAAGGTGAGGAGGTCTTTATTTTTGAAGCCAGGACCTCCTAGGAGGTCTTCGAAGAGGTCGTCCAGGACCTCAGAAGGTCTTTGAGGCCAATCTACCTTCCGATTCAAAACCAAAATTAGTTGAATCAGCGGTAGCTTTAAAACTCCTTGTCATCAGACTTAATCAGCATCGCAACGACCATTATAGATGCCAAATCTTGTCATCAACACATGCTCCCCTGTTTTTTTTGGTAAACAAACGTGTTTGCCACAAAACAATAATATCTTCAATTGCCTTTCAGGACGACGATTAAACACCGGCCTTATGTATGCTTCTCAGGACAATAATAACAACTTATCGGCCATGTGTGCTTCTTAAGCATCCTGCCAAACACTTGGATAGTACCTTTTCAAATACTTGCTATTAAGCACTTTAGGCAGCCTATCTCCCTATAAATATTGCACTATATAAGAATTTTCAAGAACAATCTCCACAACCTTATATGGACCTTTCCAATTCGGAGACCACTTCCCAAACTTATTATCTTTAGATCCAACGGGAAAAATCGTCTTCCAAACTAGGTCTCCTATTTGAAACGATTTTTCCTTCACTTTCTTATTGCAGGCCTTAGCTACCCTTACCTTATCCTTTTCAATCTCCCTCAAAGCTTTTAATCTCTCATCTGCAACTTCATCTATCCTATCCATCATCAAGTTATGGTAGTCTACGGCCGACAAATCATTTTGCCTGGCCAATCTAAGGGCACCCAGATTTACCTCAATAGGTAAAATGGCCTCTTGTCCATATACTAACTCAAACGGTGTTACCTTTGTAGCACTATGCTTAGATATACGATGAGCCCATAATGCCTCAGATAACACTTCATGCCATCTCTTAGGATGCTCCTCTATCTTTTTCTTAGTGAGTTTAATCAAGGTCTTATTACTTGACTCGGCCTGACCGTTGGCCTAAGCATAATAAGGTGAAGAATTAAGGAGCTTGATTTTAAGCGATTCGGCGAATTCACGTACTCGATGAGACATAAAAGATGAACCTTGATCGGTAGTTAAAGTCTGTGGTATACCGAATCTATGAACAATATGCTCCAAAATAAAACCAATCACCTCCTTATGTGTTATGTTTTTAAGAGGAATAGCTTCTGTCCACTTTGTAAAATAATTAGTGGCTACTAAAACAAAACGATGACCTTTAGAAGATGCAGGGTGTATTTGGCCGATGAAATCTAAACCCCAACCACGGAACGGCCATGGTTTAACAATAGGATGCAACACAGCAGCGGGTGCCAATTGCACATCACCAAACTTTTGACATGACTCACATCCTTTATAATATCTAAAACAATCTTCCAACATAGTCGGCCAATAGAAACCAGCTCTTCTCAATAGCCACTTCATCTTATGGGTCGACTGATGTGTACCACATATACCTTCATGCACCTCACCCATAGCAACTTTAGATTGATCCGAACCTAAACATTTTAGAAGTAGCCCATCTATAGTTCGGCGATACAACTCTCTATCAAGCAATGTATATCTCAATACTTGTCGCCGAAGCTTTCTATCAACAGATTGACCAGGGCTTTCTAAATAACTAATTAGAGGTCTTCTCTAGTCATTAGGTTTGGCAAAACTTGATGTTTTCAAAATATCCGAACCGCAATCATGCTGTTCAGCTATACAAATTGTAGCACCTTCTAGCATCGGTTTTTCTATCACGAACAATTTACCTCTTTTAGCTTGATAACCAGATGCTTGTTGTGCTAGGTTATTTGCCCTAATATTCTCTTCTCTAAAAACATGACCAATAGTAAAATCGTCCAAAGTCGCTATTATTTCTAAGCACTTTTCCAAATAAACATTCAATGATCCATCAAAACATTGATAGTTTTTAGAAACTTGCTGGACAACTAATAACGAATCACCAAATGCTTCTATATTCTCTACACCCATGGACTCTAAAATCTATAACCCTAACAAAAGCACTTCATACTCGGTCTGATTATTGGTACAAAAATACTCTAAACAAACCGATGTTTCAAAAACAACATATCTAGGCGAAACTAAAGCAATACCAACACCCTGTCCTTCTCTAGAAGCTGAGCCATCAAAATATAACTTCCATGGACGTACAGATAAATAATTAACCAGTTCTATATCATTATCAATCCTATGATCAATAATGAAATTAGCTACAATTTGGCCTTTCATAGATTTCAAAGACTCATAAGCCAAATCATATTCTATTAATGCATAAGCCCACTTCCCGATTCTACCACTTACAATCGGCAGTTGCAACATATACTTAATAACATCGGTCTGACAAGCAACAACACAAGCACTAGATAGCAAATAATGCCTCAACTTGGTGCAAGCATAATACAAAGATAAACATAATTTTTCGATGAACACATACCTTGTCTCAGCTCCCAGGAGATGCTGACTCAAGTAAGTAATCACATATTCCTTGTCATCTATTACTTGTGTCAAAACAACGCTGATGACATTTTCTTCTGCAGCAATATATAGCCGAAATGGCGTCCCGGCTTTGGGCACCCTCAACACAGGAGGTGTAGATAAATACCTTTTAATCTCCTCAAATGCTTGTTGCTGTTCTGCCCCCCAAGCAAATTCGGTCTCCTTCTTTAACTGAAGTATAGGAGTGAATGCACTAACTTTACCAGACAAATTAGATATAAACCTCTTCAAATAATTCACCTTTCCTAGGAACTTTTGCATATCCCTTTTACACTGTGGCGCTTTTACTTTCTTAATAGCTTCTATTTTGGTAGGATCTACCTCTATACCTCTCTCATGTATTATAAATCCTAAGAATTTTCCAACCGACACACCAAAAGCACATTTGAGTGGGTTCATCTTTAAACCATACCGACGCATTCGTTCAAAGGCTAGACATAAATCGCTAAGTGATGATCCATACCATCCGATTTAACAACTATATCATCAATGTATACTTCTAGGATAACACCAAGTAGATCATAAAAGATTAAGTTCATAGCCATTTGATAAGTAGCACCAGCATTCTTTAAACCAAAAGTCATAACAGCCCATTCAAACAAACCAACAAAACCAGGACATCGAAAGGCTGTTTTAGACATATCCTCTTCGGCCATAAAGATTTGATTATAACCAGTATTACCATCTAAGAAACTAATTACTCTATGTCCTGAAGCATCATTGATTAACATGTCGGCTATAGGCATAGGATATTCATCTTTAGGAGTAGCTTTATTCAAATCTCTAAAATCAATGCAAACTCTCAACTTACCAGTACTCTTCTTCTCAACAGGGACAATGTTAGAAATCTATTCAGCATACCTACATGCCCTAATAAAACCAGCCCTCAACAATCGGTCTATCTCCTCTTTGATCCGATCATACATGTTTGGGTTAAATCTTCTAGATGGCTGTTTATAAGGCCTAAAACCAGATTTAATAGGCAACCGATGTTCCACCAATTCTCAGCTGAGTCCTGGCATCTCATGACAATCAACATACTCTCTAAGCAGTCTTATCACTTTGCTTTTATATTCAGCAGACATATTTTTGTTTACAAATGTCGGCCTAGGAATAGTCCCATCGCCTATATCAACTTCCTCTAATGGGTCAGCCGACGAGAAACCTTGTCCTAACTTTTCCACTTCATCAAAATCATCAATAGCTTCACAAATATCGTTCTTGTTTGACCGATATTGCTTTGTACGCTGTTGCAACTATTCTAAACTATTTTCTTTATTCATTTACAACATCACATTACTAAGCCGAGCTGTGAAGGCCGGCTGTACAGACATGGGTACAAAACCATCCTTAGTAACACTAAGATAATCATAACTGGAAAGATCTAGACCTGTCAAACATTGAACATTACCATGCTACCAATCAGCTGAAGCATCGGCCAAAGCAACATAAGCCGATGTGTCTGCCTGAACCACTTCTACATCATTATCGATCCATTGTATTAAAGTTTGATGCAGGGTAGAAGGGATGCATCGATTTGCATGTATCCAATCACGACCCAATAAAGCACTATAATTACCTTGCACGTCGACGACGAAAAAGGCCGTAGGTAAAGTCTTGCTCCCAACAGTAAGCTCCATAGAGATGACACCCTTGGCCTCTGTAGACTCACCCGTGAAACCATTAAGCATCAAATTAGTCTTCATAAGCTCGCTGTCCTCTCACCCCAATTTCTTGAAAACCGAATATGGCATCAAGTTCGCAGCAGCCCCACCATCAACTAACATCCTAGAAATCGGCCTACCATTGATAGCCCTTTAACATATAATGGTTTCAAATATCGGCTTGATTCCTCGGGCTTCTCAAAAATAGCTTATTTAGGGCCAAGACATAACTGGGAGACCTCCTCACTAGCAACCCGAAACTCCGAAGACAATGTAAATACCATATTAATATCCATACCTTCCCGAGGAGGAGTCTCATCTTTAATCATTGGAGATCCCTTGTAACATTCTGGTTTTCTGAATCCTTTTTAAATGTGTAAAATGAATTAAAAATATTTTGTTTTGATGAGAATTCCAAGCTTGGTTCAGTTGGAGAGGTTTGAGTTGTTGATACCTCCTTTTGGTATGCTCAGTAGACCTTCCTTTAGCATATCTTCTTTGGATATGTAGGTTTAGACCCTCTCTGTGGCCTAGACCTCCCTAGGGGTTCTTAAGGTTAGACCTCCCTTGAGGCTTGGACCTTTTCTCACCGGACGATCCTTCGTCCTGCCTTTCCTTTGAGTTTGGTCACTCGGACCTCTTTGTTGGTTCAATCTCGTGGAATAAGACCTCTTTTCTGTTTAGACTTCTCTTAAGTCTAGACCCCCTTGCTGCCTGGGCACTTCCCAATGCCCAGACCTCTTTTCATTCGGACCTCCATGTATTCTAGTGGACCTCTTATGTGCCTTCGACTCACCTGAGTTCATTTGAACCCCCTTGGCATTTCTTCTTGGCCAAAAGGACCTCCCTAGGGTTACTGTGATCCTTGCGAACTCTGTTGGACCACCGTCGTGGATCTCTTCCTTAGGACCTCACTTTCTTGGAACCTCAAGATGGATCTCTTTCATGTGGATCTCAAGGTTCGCACCTCTTCCCATCTCCAATCCAAAGGTCTAGACCTCCCGTGCGTGCTATGTCCTCTCTGTGGACTCCCTTTGTTTTGATTCTAACGGTTGACCTCTCCTCACTTCCGACCTCAAGGCCCAGACCTCCCTCGACATTTGATCTTGGCCATTGACCTCCCTCTTGGAGATCCAACCGCCCGACCTCAACTTGCCTTTAATCTCAACCGCAGACCTTGTTGTAATTCTTTGACCTCTTGTCCAAGACCCTCCGTGGCCTTTTACATTGGCTCGACCTCCTTGCTGACCTCCCTTAATGAGATCCCGACCGTCAGACCTCTGCGGTCTGCAGACCTCCTCCGTATGTCTGGACCTCCTCAACCTGCAAATCTCCTTGAGCCGCGGGACCTCCTTTGATGAAGTCCTGGTTGTCCGAACCTCGGTCACGTGGACCTCCTCCATGTATAATTGGACCTCCCCATGTTTGGACCTCCTTTGTGCATATCAGGACCTCTTAGCCTTCGGACCTCCTCAAGGACCTTTTCTGCGGGGCAAGACCTCCCCTTTTGACCCGACTATTTCTAAATTGACTGGCCCCACTTGCCAGATTTAGTCATTCTCATTTCCTCCGCCACGTTAATATCTTGGGCATTTAATGCGGGTCTTGTCACATTAAATGCATCCACATACGTGGTGTTTACTTTGAATCGGGTCACTTAACCGTACCCTGACATCCTTCTTTGTTCCTTCCCATAGCAACATACGTTGTCCTTTCTCGCACCTTTTAACTGTGGTGGTAGTGACACCGCTTCCGCCACTCACCTACCTTTTGACCTATTTCTATACTTATCCTTGACATGTATATTTCTAGTTTTCTTCACCACCTTGACTACAATTAGACCAAGAAATTCTACCACATCACCTTTCTCTACACTCTGTTATCTTGGCTCTCGCTCGCTGGCTTTCCAGGAAGACCTTGTTGTTCACGACCTCTCCTCCATTCACGGTTTCTTCAGATCCTCGTAAGTCCTTGGCGATCTCCTCCGCTCTTGTTTTTGCCATCGTGACCGAGCTGGTCGTGTTCATTTCAGACCTCCTCTGGTGGACTCCTTTTGGGTTTCTAGGGCTTTTGTGTGAGGACCTCCTCCTGGTCTTTACGCAAGAACCATTGCTCGACCCCTCTATTTTATTGTCAAATCACTCCTTTGGGGTCTTTTGCCAAAGACCACCTACTCCTGGTAAGCTTGGACCTCTTCCAAAAGAACCATTCTAAAAATGTAGACCTTTCCTGTTGATTAAGTTTTGGACTCCCTCTGGGGTCCCCTCGGTTTTCTTGTTGTTCTCAGTTGATTCTTTACTTGAGTTTTCCTTGAACTTGCTCTCTTAACCGTGTAGATTGCGAAAACTCCAGGGAATCTGAGAGTTCTGAAGAGGAAGATTCTCAGGATAGTGAGCAAGGCAAGTTACACTCTTGATCATATTGCACCCAATAATTCAATCTATTTATGTTCAGTTTCAAAGTTTAATGCATGTCTATCTCTACCAAATTATTTCAATACCTGTTTTAAATTCCTAGTTATGCCTACTTCCTTTGTATAGCCACTGTTGACTTGGGACTGAACTTATTGTCACCTTTAGAGCAAACTTGGGTCATGCAGTAGTGTGAGCCAAGACCATTTGAAAAACTTGTGCTTAGTTAAGCTTAGACCAAAAGTATTGATTTGGGGAAATCTTTACCAACATAACTAAATATTGCTTAAAATGTTTTAACCATGACATTGGGGTGTCATGGGAATGAGAAAGTGTTGCTGGGGAAGCAAAGAAAATGAAATTGGATTTGGACTGGGCTAATTGGTTAGCTTGGTCGGTGCAATGTTTGTGCACGGACTCTATCCTGCTAAGGTAGAGGTCCAAGGGTTTGTGAAAGTCGCCCTAGTCATGTGAGGACCGGTCTTTGAGCGACCAATGCCATGCCTATAATGGGCTATGCCACAATCGTGCAACCACATGTCTCGAGCATGGGCGTGGGACCCGGCCGAGTAATTTGCAAAACTTCACCATATGTTTGCCCATTGGAGGTGTGGGAGGTCTTGTAGGACTGATGGTCTTTATGACCCATGCTCCCACTGGTGTAAGAGGGGCTTTCACGGATTGCGATCCATAGGAAAGTGAAACCTTAGCAAGGAAAGGCTGTGGTGGGGCAATGCATTGTAGAGGCCTTGTCATGAGCTCTAGACCTCTTACCTTTGGTAGTGAGAGGTGACATTGACGGATGCCGGATAAACTAGAGAAATCATGTCATGTGTGTAAAGTGTACAACCTCTGCAGAGTTAAATCTATTCGAATAGCCGTGTCCACGGTCATGGACGTGCTGGCAAAGGCCACTCAGAGTTAGATGTTGATTTTGGGTTTTCCAGAAATGTTTTCAAATCTGTTTTGGGAATTCTATCCCATGGGTTTTGGGCAGGGAGCCTGGTGTTAGGAGGGTATCCTTCACCAACTTGTTGAGGAATGTTATCCAACTAAAAAATTGCTTTGTTAAAATAAATTTTAGTTATTAAAGACCTGCTTTGGAACTTAGTAATGGTATCTGAAAGAAAATTGGCTTTGTGCAAATTAACCATATTATGCCATCCTTTGATTGTCCCTATATGCATGTCATTTTGCTAACCCACGGGTGTAACTTGCGAGCACGGTTGTTGTGTTCACTCTTGCTCATTACAATCTTTGCCAGGAGAAGACCTTGGCAGTGAAGAAGATCAAAGCGAGTAGGTTGTGCCTTCCAGTCAGCTGCCTGTGGTGTGCTGATGGACCCTGTGACCTTTTGTTCTTTTACTCTTTTGTATATATGTGTTTGGCCCAAGGCCACTTTGTAAACAACCTCTGTGGATATTTTGCTTAAATAAAGATGCGTTCTGGATGTCGTCACCATTGTGTCATTACTGTGAAGAGCTAGCCATGATCCTTGGGACTAGCTCGGGATTCACAGGGAACCTTGGAGCAAGCTCGGACCTTTATGTCCTCACAACGGGATGAGCGTGTGAGGTTCTGAGGTGGTCTCGGACCTCCACGACCTCCTCTGGAGGGTCGCGGGTGGTCTTGGGGTGCCCTTAGACCTCCTCGTTTCTCTCTGACTGTGGCCGTGACAGGTCCGTGGGTGCTCCCTGGCTCCAAGACCCTCTCGGGTCATGTTCTCCTGGGCCTCCAGGAGGTCCTGCAGGATCTCCTGGGAGGTCTTGGTGGACGGTCCGAGAGGTCCTTTGTGTACCTTCTGGGAGGTCCTGATGGACTTTCCAGAGGTCTTGGAGGACCTCTCGGGTGCCCTAGAGTTGGGTCGTCACATCCCTCATAGTCCAGCAGATCATCCTCATCATCATTAGGTGTCTGAACTGGTGTCTCAACTAATTTTACCCTCCACTCCTTTCGGACAAGCACCATAGGCTTTATTTCATTAAATATTTTATCTCTTACCTTCTCCGCTCTAGCCTCTCTAAGTTCTTGCATGCGCATCCACTGTAACCTTCTCTTTTGGGAATGAGAAAGACCAAGAGGACACCAACGAGGCTGTGGCTTTGTTCTAGGCAACAAAGACATCTTTCATTTAACTTTCTCCACTGTTTTTGGTGCCTCAATATCAAGACGTGATGAGGTTTGCTCTACCGCTATTGTAATCGCACTCAGAGTGAACCGATGTCCATGGGTACTATAGCTACAGATCGCTCATGGCTACCGTAGACGCAGGATCGCTTGTATCCGAACCATGTACCACCGTTGTCTTTGCAGCACTTCTCATTGCCAATACTTGAAAGACCGCCAAGATCGAAGACCTCCCTTCATAATGATTGAAGACCTCCTTACTCTGATCGAAGACCTCCTCACATGAAGATCGAAGACCTCTCCGCTATAGTACTAGAAGACCTCCCTCACATAAAGATCGAAGACCTCCTCCTTCTCGATGATCGGTTCTTCTGTCTTTGAACCCAAATCTGATTTCTCACCCAGATTATCATTACTCTTGACATGGTACACCTTCTTCACCACTTTATTATCTCTTCCATCATAAGACCGATTCTTTGATCAAAACGGCCACTATTAGGACATGATAACCTATCAAACTTAGGCCTTCTTAGTGCTGTCAACCCCAGATGGAAAGGTCTAAAAGGTATTGGAGACGGCATCCACGGACCATACCAGCCCCATGGTGGACAAGGAGAAAAACCAGCAAGAGAAGGACCCCATGGGGTGGGCATTGGTGGCCCAAAAGTAGGATATGGTGCTGCTGCATGGAAGCCCTCTTGACGACGATCCCGACCATCAAACTCTCGCTTTGAAGGTGATCTTGGTCGCTTAAAACCATTGAGCTGACTAGCACTGTTTCGGCCGGCCTTGCTATCCTCATACTTAGTCAGAAGCTCCTTAAATGTGGGCTTTGGCTTCTCAACCCTTTTGTTGGTCTTGCTCCTGCCTTTATTAATCTTCCAATGCTCAACCTCCGGGCTCTTCGGTTTGATTATCTTTGCCCTAACATTTTGCATAGCTCCAGAATTAGATGTTCTTGTGCCCCCCTCGTCTATCACCACATTCTTGTCTTTTGTAGACTCGGCCTGAGATGTCTGAACAAGCACCTTCTTGTTCT
Source organism: Phyllostachys edulis (assembly GCA_036346405.1). NCBI lineage: Eukaryota > Viridiplantae > Streptophyta > Magnoliopsida > Poales > Poaceae > Phyllostachys > Phyllostachys edulis. The sequence goes on from CM070568.1 coordinate 18,259,505, forward strand.
CAAAATCAATTACATTGAGAGGAAAGGGGTTGTGGTCTAGTTGCATTTTTGGACTTTCAGCAAATTTCAATCGTCTTTCATTAATGGCCGATTGAACCTGTCAACGAAAAACTATTACAGTCATTAGTAGCATGAGAATAAGAATTATGCCACTTACAATATGCACGCCTTTTTAATTCTTCAGGTGTTGGTATAACATGGCTATCAGGTAATCTAATTTGTTTCTCTTGTAGCAAATAATCAAAGATTCTATCGCATTTAGCAATATCGAAGGTATACTTAATTTCCTCTTGCCGATTCTTTTGTGAAACTAGTTTTAAAGCTGAACAAATGAATGGTTTAGACTTTGAAGACCAAGCCCATTCGGCCACACAAACATCAATATCATCATCGTTCGAATTCTTTGATTCATACTCAAGCATGTGAACACTAGGACGATCAACCTTCACTTTATCACTTGACCTCTGGAAATTCCTAGACTCTTTAGCTCGGCTCTCTTGTGCTAGAGCGTTTTGTAGCACTTGGCTAACATCCAGGAAATCATGATTTTCTAGCTTCTCCTTCAAGTGAGAAAGTAGACTAGAATATGCTAGATCAGCTAGGTCTTTATCCGAAATTATTAGCTTAAAACATCGGTTCCTTGTTTCCCTAAACCTTCTGATGTAATCAGTAACAGGCTCATTATACCTTTGTTTAACCGATGTTAAATGTGACAATCTTAACTCAGTATCACCAGTATAAAAATATTCATGGAATTTTTGCTCTAACTGGGACCAGGTATGAACGGAGTTAGGTACAAGTGAAGTAAACCAATTGAATGCAGTGCCAGATAAAGATAAAGGAAATAACCTTAACTTTAAAGCATCGCCAGCACTAGCTTCACCACATTGCACAATGAATTGACCGATATGTTCTCATGTGGATTTATTATCATCCCCAATAAACTTAACAAATTTAGGCACTCTAAATCCTCTGGGATATTGCACGGTATCATAAATATCAAGGTATGGTTTTTGATAGGCACATGACCTTCCTTTAGGTTCTACCCCGAATGTCTCTCTAAACATACTAGCTACTTGTTCTCTAATATTTTCAGGCCCAACATATGTCTCGGCCATAGGCCGATTAGGTATCTCATTGACCAGTTGTGATGGCCTAAGAACATTAGGTTGTGGAGTGTCATAATCATACTGTGGAGCTTGGTTCGGCTGTGCATGCGATACATGTTGTAAAGGACCATTAAAATGACTAGCTGGCAATGGCCCATATGCGACGCCCGAACCTTGAGGAGGTATGGGAGGTGTACTATACACTACAGTGCGGTAAAAAGGCATTTGCAAATTTGTTGAATTCTCTCCCATGCCAATGTAATCGCCAACATTAGGTGCACCCGAATTGACCGTACTAGCATCTGTATACGATGAAAGCACAAGGGCTGTAGATTCGGGTCCAGCAATATTTGGAACAACATGCGATGGTGTACTGTAACCAACCGAACTTAACACATTAGTTCGGCTGTGCATGTGATGCATCGGCGCACCCTGCGGGATGACTCTAGATGGTATATTTGCTGCCGATGTATTAACAGGCAAGGAGCTATGCTGAACGCTGCTATCATTGCCAACATTACAAGCATTAGCATGAGGCAAGACGAGTCGTTTCAAATCTTTTTCACTTTACACTTCAAGACCCATAGCCTTAAGACGATTAGACAGCGATCTATCCAAAGTATTAGATACAGAAGCACCTATTTGCTGATCAATCATCAAGGCAACTTGCTCTTCGGTAAGGGATGAATTACTCACGGTGGGAGTTACCTCAGGCTTGATGTAAATAGATGGCAGTTCACCCTCTTTCTTGATAACACCTTGCCTTGTCTTCTGGAAGCACGATAACATAAGGTTGTCGAACTCCAATTTGCGCTTCTCGTACTCCTGACGGTACTCCTCGGGTAGATCTTCAAGTGTAGAAGTAATGATGTTCTTAGAATCGACCATAGAACCATCTTTCGCCATGGCCGGAGAATAGATCGATTCACCAGCGGAGTTGCCAAAATGTGTTGACGCCAAAAATCAACACACGAAAAAAATAGCACCAACGCACAGCACCTAGGCGGAGCTAGTCGTGGTACAACGTGATGATGATTTGCCCTGGCTTGATCTTGAAACCCAGCCGAGCAGCAAGCAGAGAGAGGTCGGGAGAGGGATAGGACTACGGGAAAACTATGATAGAAAAAACAGTAGATGTAAATTGTATTGATCGATTGGATGATGTTACAATCGGCCATGACCCTCTTCTATTTAAAGGGTGGCATGTCTCAGCCATGAGAGCTCAGGACTCCTAAACCGAACCAATTTTACAGATATGATTCGGTTATGATCTCCAAACCTTCTATGATTGACAAATCTTTCCTTTTCGATCACGTAAGTTCCCTTAAAGAGCTCCTGGAGGGAGGTCTTGGAGGCTTGGCAGGAAGTCTCGTGGGAAGTCCATCTGGAGGTCCGTCTGGGAGGTCTTGATCTATCCTGATGAAGCCCCATAATGTTCCTAAGGAGGTCCTAAACATTTCTGATGACGCCACGTAAATGTTTCTAGGGAAGGTCTTGGACGTCTTTGATTAAGCCACATAAATGCTCCAAGGAGGTCCTAGACGGCTCTGATTAAGCTGCGTAAGTGCTTCAAGGAGATCCTGGACGGCTCTGATTAAATCGCTTAGGCGCTCCGAAGAGGTCCTATGTAGCCCTAATGAAGCCACGTGTTGCTCCTAAGAGATCCTAGACGGTCACAATAAAGCCACGTAGGAGATCCTGGGCGACCATGATGAAGCCACGTGACCGCCTCTGAGGAGGTCCTGGACACCCCTGATGAGGCCGTTGTTGATGGCAAGATTTGGCATCTATAAAGAATAGCTTCAAAAGACCTCCTGAGAGGTCCTGGACGGCTTCTTCAAAGATATCCTAGGAGGCCCGGGCTTTAAAAGACCTCCCGAGAGGTCCTGGGATGTCCCCTTCAAAGACCTCCTAGGAGGTCCGGGCTTCAAAGGAGGTCCTGGACGATCTCTACAAAGACCTCCTAGGAAGTCCTGGCTTCAAAGACCTCCCGAGAGGTCCTGGAATGGCCTCTTCAAAGACCTCCTGGGAGATCCTGGCTTCAAAGGAGGTCCTGAACGATCTTTACATAGACCTCCTGGGAGGTCCTGGCTTCAAAGACGTCCCAAGAGGTCCTGGAACGACCTCTACAAGGATCTCCGAGGAGGTCCTGGCTTCAAAGACCTCCCAAGAGGTCCTGGATGACATCTACAAAGACCTCCTGGGAGGTCCTGGAGGGTGGTTTTCGCAAAAAAACAGGAGGTCCTGGCTCGAAGAAGTGGTCCTGAGCGGCACCTACAAAGACCTCCTCAGAAAGCACCACGTGGCTTCATCAAAACCGCCTAGGACCTCCTCAGGAGTGTTGCGCCCCTCCATCAGAGCCGCTTAGGACCTCCTCGGGAGTGCTCGCGCGCCTTCATCAGGGCCGCTCAAGACCTCCTCCAGAGTGCTGTGTGGCTTCATTGGAGCCGCCCAAGACCTCCCTAGGGACTCTCGCGCGCCTTCATCAGAACCGCCCAGGACCTCCTCAAGGGCACTCACTTGGCTTTATCAGGGCCGCACAAAACTTCTCCAGGAGAACTTGCGTTCCTTTCATCCAGCATGTTCAGGACCTCCTCTGGAGTGCTACGCGTCTTCATCAAAGTCGTCCAAGATCTCCTCAAGAACATTACGCGGCTTCATCAATGCCGTTCAGGACCTCCTCAGGAGTGTTTACGCGGCCTCATCAGGAGCGTCTAGGACCTCTTCAGGAGCGGCCACGTGGCTCCACCATGGCCACTCAGGATCTCCTCAGAGGCGCGCGCATGGCTTCCTTAGGAGCGGCCACGTGGCTTCATCGTGACCGTCTAGGATCTCCTAGGAGCAACACGTGGTTTTATCAGGGCTGCACAGTACCTCTTCGGAGTGCCTACGTGGTTTAATCAGAGCCGTCCAGGATCTCCTTGGAACACTTACGCAGCTTAATCAGAGCCGTCTAGGACCTCTTTGGAGCGTTTACGCGGCTTAATCAAAGACGTCCAAGATCTTCCCTAAAAACATTCACGTGGCATCAATCAGAAATGTTCAGGACCTCCTTAGGGACATTACGGGACTTCATCAAGACCGTTCAAGACCTCCCAGGTGGACCTCCCACGAGACTTCCCGCCAAGCCTCCAAGACCTCCCTCTAGGAGTTCCTTAAAGGAACTTACGTGACCGAAAAGGAAAGATTTGTCAACTATAGAAGATTTGGAGATCATAACCGAATCATATCTGTAAAATTGGTTCGGTTTAGGAGTCCTGAGCTCTCATGGCTAAGACCTGCCGTCCTTTAAATAGAAGAGGGTCATGGCCGATTGTATCATCAACCAATTAATCAATATCAATCGCATCTACTTTTTATCGTAGCTTCATGTAGTCCCGTTCTCTTCCAATCTCTTGTTGCTTACTGCTCAGCTGGGTCTCAAGATCAAGCTCGTGCAAACCACCACCGTGCTGTGCCACGACTAGCTCCGCTTAAGGCGCCAGACGCCGTGACAGATCCGGCATCCAATTGCTGCCGCAATCATCGTGTTGTGCGCAGCACGTTTTTGTGCGCAACAACCGCGTAAACGCTCCTGAGGAGGTTCCGAACGGCCCGGATGAAAAGCGCGCGAATTCTCCTAGAAAAATTTTGTGCGGCCCTGATGAAGCCACATGAGCGCCCTTGAGGAGGTCTTGGGCGGCTCCGATGAAGGCGCGCGAGAGTTCGAGGGAGGTCTTGGGTAGCTTTGATGAAGCCACGTGAGCCCCCTGGAAGTGGTCCTGGGCGGCTCTGATGAAGGTGCACGAGTGTCCTTGAGGAGGTCCTGGCGGCCCCGATGAGACCATGTAGCGCTCCTAGGAGAGGTCCTGGGTGACTCTGATAAAGGCGCGCAAAAGTCCAAGGGAGGTCTTGGGCTGCTCTAATGAAGCCACGCAGCACTTCGGAGGAGGTCTTGAGCGGCCCTGATGAAAGCGTGCAAGAGTCCCAAGGAGGTCTTGGGTGGCTCCAATGAAGCCACACAACACTCCGGAGGAGGTCTTGAGCGGCCCTGATGAAGGCGTGCAAGCACTCCTGAGGAGGTCCTGGGTGGTTCTGATGAAGCCACGCAGTGCTCCTGGGTTGGCCTTGGCCGATCCTGATGAAGCCACATGAATACTCTTGAGGAGGTCCTGAGCGGCCCCGATGAGACCACGTAGCGCTCCTAGGGAGGTCTTGGCCGATCCTGATGAGGCCACGTGAATGCTCTTGGGATGTCTTGGACGCGCATTTCCTTGTCCTCATGACCTTTTACTTTACAAAGACCATCTCTTGGACGTTTTGCAAGGATTATCCTTTTGAACCAAGACCTCATGTTTTACGAAGACCACCCTTTTGGTCGTTTTAACGAAGACCACCCTCCAGGTCCTCCTAGGAGGTCTTTGCGGATGTTTTCTAGAACCACCCAGGACATCCCCTAAGACCTCCAAGGAGGTCTTTTGAAGAGGTTGTTCAGGACCTCCCAGGCTGTTCACCGAAGTACTGCAGCGAGGAGGTTTTCTGAAGAGGAGGAGGTCTTTTTTTTAAGCCAGGACCTCCCAGGAGGTCTTCGAAGAGGTCGTCCAGGACATCAAGAGGTCTTTGAGGTCAATCTGCCTTCCGATTCAAAACCAAAATTAGTTGAACCAGCGGTAGCTTTAAAACTCCTTATCATCAAACTTAATCAGCATCGTAACGATCATTATAGATGTCAAATCTTGTCATCAACACATAGAGGAGGCAAAGCAAGTGGAATCAGACGCGGGCGCGGTGGGTCTCTGACTCTCTTCCCCTGCCCCTGCCCCTGCCCCTGCCCGTCGCGCGAGCGAGCGAGCGACCTGGTATTTATAGCGGTGCGCGGTGGGGTCCGGCTCCCACTTGGACCCGGATTTGCTTCAGATTTGGTAATTAATTGACACAATTACTAGGGGTGGAAATTGGTAAAGGATAATCCGTTTTATCCGATATTCGTATCCGAGAAAACGCAAATGTGGTAAGTAAAATCTGCATTCGAATAGTATTCATATCCGTATTCGGTGTTATTCGTATCCGTATTCGGTGTTATTCGTATCCGGGAAAAAAACTATCAGCTATAGGTAAATGACAGTCTATATCGATACAAAATTTCAAGAACAAACACAATCACTTTTGTGTGATGCGAAAAAGAGAAATACGCCGTGTAGCAGTGTCATTAACTGTTTAATCTCAAGAACAAACTTAATTAATCTAGTCTATGAGATCAAGTCGTATTTGTCTTTTTCATATCTTGCAAACGGGTTTGAGTTTGTTCCTTCAATTTTGCATATATATGCACCATGTACTTACCTACAGGAGATAGTTTTTAAAAAAACTTCTACGAGCACTTCTAGTGGAATTTACACCATTTTTCGTAAAAGTATTCATTTTCACCGTATATGTCCTCGATACAGACTTTCACACACACACAAAAAAATCTTCTTAAAATTGCATTACAATAAATGAATAAAGTACAGATACACACGCATACATATCGCTGCCTTGGACTCGAGGACGATGTGTCGATCTTGTCACCGCGTGAGGTGTAGGGTTGATGGCGAGGTGCTGACTGGAGGCAAGGTGCAAGGCGAGGTGCATGCGGCAGTGGGAGCAAAGAGAGACTGAGTGCACCTCCCAGGGGGCGCCCTGAAGACAAGGTGCACTTGCCGACAACGGTGGTGTGCGGTTTTGACCGGTGAAGATGGCGATGTATACGTTACCAACGAAGGGGAGGACCAGACCCTTTAGATCCCGCCGGTGGCAAAGAGGACCAGGACAAGATCCGACGGATCCAGTCGCTGGCGGAGGATGCGAAACAAATACGGTAGGTCTGGCGCAAGGAAGATGCTCGGATCTGGTCATCGAAGCCTTTTGTCATAGATTTATCGTTTTTCATACCTAGACACAAAAAGCAAAAAAAAAAAAAAAATCTTTTAACCATAGAATTCAATTTATTATTTTAGTGAGTTTTGTTAAGTTTTTGTCCATTAGATTCAAGTTTAGTTTGCTGATCTTAAATTTCTTTTGCGATACTTTTTATTTTGAGTCTAGTTTTGATCTTAGTTTAGGTTTTTTCGAGTGATTATTGCCAAAAACCGAAAAAGAGTCAATTTATCATTTGAGAACGTTTCAATCCTTTGCGAATACTTTGAACCTATTAAGACTAGCTAAATCGTTGCTTAGGGCTCTATATTAATATTTGTGTTCTTGCAATTGTTCAAAAATCAAAAGGTTGGAAAGAAATTTTGCTCCTTTAGTTGAAACAAGTGTTTCGGCCATAGTCATAAAAAAATGAGAAGATAAAAATGGAAAAAGGAAAAGAGAAAAAAAGAGAGAAAGGAAAAAGAAAGTGCAAGGGCGAAGCATAAATCTCCACTTATAATTGATACAATTGTGAGTATACCTATATTATTTGTGCAATCTTGTGCCCTAATTTTATTTAATTGCAACTAGCTAACGTCTTTCTATAACTTATGCAATACGAACTATTTTGTTCTTCACTTATATCTTGCATAGCTCATTCCTTGATTGCATTAAGTTCCAATATTTTTGCGTGTGAGTTGCTTTGATTTTCACTTATATCTTTGTGATCAGCAACTAGGCATTGAATTCCAGTTTAGAGAATTACTTAGCTTTACAATACCTAGAATTTCATATTGAGTAGGTATCCATTCCAAGCTCCACAAAAATAGCAGATTTCTTTACTACTAATCATGGCAAGTTACAACTATGTGGAACTTCCTTTCTATGGAAGTTATGATTCGAAGGAGTATATAGAGTGGGAAGGGAAAATGGATAAGGTGATTAAATTTCAAAAGCTAATTGAATTTATAAGTGGAGGCGTAGGTACTGCCTAGTGATTTTAAAACGTTGTCTTCGCCCTCCTTGTCGTTGCCAAATCCAAACTCCCCTGGCAACGCCGCTGCCGGACCCACACGGTAGGGGAGGTCATTTTTACACTGAAATGAATAAACCAAACCGAACCGAATTAATCGAGAGTGTCCGTTAATTCAGCTTTCGGTAATTGGCTTGGTTTTTCTGGCTTTATTAAGTTCAGTTTACATCTCTTAGAAGTAGGGATGGCAACAGGGGCCCATTCCCCATTCCTCGTCAGGGAATTCACCCATTAGAGGGTCGGGGTTGGGGCTATTTCTTCCCCCCCCCCCACAGGGGTGCAAATATGGAAATCCTATTCTCCATCGGGGGAAGCGGGGCTGGGGCCATTCCCCTACTCCCCATCCCCATTACCAGCATGGGGCCTCTAAAAACCCTATGATATGTGGGCCATTGCATGTTAGTCTGAGCCTGTGAGGCACTAGTACCACCGCACTACGTGTAACGTCCCGTTTTTCCAGAATTTTGAAAAGCTTGTAAAAATAATAACCATTCGCTTTTGTTGAGAGTTCAAAGCTTAATTTGAAGATTTCAGAAATTTGGAGGTTTAACTTGAACTAACCAAACTTCAAATTAATCCCTTTCTGGTTGAGGAGTTATTCTTTGTTCTTTGGCTTTTAGCCTCTTTTCTCTCTTGGCCTTGTTTGTCCTCCAGGCTAGTCTCTCCTCCCTTTTTGGAGACATCCTCTCTTGGGTCCTTCCTTTCGCCCAGACCTCCTCCCAGCCGGACCTCTTTATAGGTTCAACCCCTTCTGTTCTCTGGACCTCTCTTTGTAATCCTCTGTTTGGACTTTCCTTAAGTCCGGACTTTCCCTTTGTTGGCTTGAATCTCTTTGTGCTCGAGACCTCCCTTGTTGAGATCGGACTGTTAGGACCTCCTCTATGGAGATCTTAGCGCTCAGACCTCCCCTTGTTGAGATCTCGACCGTTAGGACCTCCTCTCGAGATCTTAGCCGCTCAGACCTCCCCTTGTTGAGATCTCGCCGTTAGGACCTCCTCTCTGAGATCTTAGCCGCTCGAGACCTCCCCTTGTTGAGATCTGCCGTTAGGACCTCCTCTCTGGAGATCTTAGCCGCTCAGACCTCCCCTTGTTGAGATCTGGCCGTTAGGACCTCCTCTCTGAGATCTTAACCGCTCGCATTCTCCCCTTGTTGAGATCTGGCCGTTAGGACCTCCTCTCTGAGATCTTAACCGCCGACCTCCCCTTGTTGAGATCTCGCCGTTAGGACCTCCTCTCTGGAGATCTTAGCCGCTCAGACCTCCCCTTGTTGAGATCTAGCCGTTAGGACCTCCTCTCTGAGATCTTAACCGCTCGACCTCCCCCTTGTTGAGATCTGGCCGTTAGGACCTCCTCTCTGAGATCTTAGCCGCTCGCACCTCCCCTTGTTGAGATCTCGCCGTTAGGACCTCCTCTCTGGAGATCTTAGCCGCTCGAGACCTCCCTTGTTGAGATCGACCGTTAGGACCTCCTCTCTGAGATCTTAACCGCTCGCACCTACCCCTTGTTGAGATCGACCGCTAGGACCTCCTCTCTGAGATCTTAGCCGCTCAGACCTCCCCTTGTTGAGATCTGGCCGTTAGGACCTCCTCTCTGAGATCTTAGCCGTCGTGTCCTCCTTCGTTGGATCCAAAGGTCCAGACCTCCTCAAGCCCAAGACCTCCTTAGCGCTTGGACCCTCTTTGACTCTTGTGGTCAGACGCTTAAGGCTTTGCCTTTCTCACCTAAGGGCCGTCCGATCTAAATCGAGGCGGCCTAGCCTTCTTGATCTTTTGTAAAGACCACCTCCTAATCTTGAATATCCTTGACCGTCAGACCTCCCTCGCCCTTTGATCTAGACCGCCGAGGTCCTCCTGCTTTGAGATCTTGGCCGTTCAGGGCTCTTCTTTTGAGATCTTGGCGCCAGGGACCTCCCTTTGCCTTTTGATCTTGACCATTCAGGTCCTCCCGTTTTGAGATCTTGGCCATCGGATTTTCCCTTTTGGGAGATTTTGACCGTCAGACCTCCACGCTCTCGGGGCCTCCTCGGCGCCTTATCCCCTTGCGCTTGGGACCTCTTTTGGGGTGCAGTTCTCTCGTGATTTAAACCTCCTTGGGGTCTAGATCTGCTTGAGGTTGGATCTCCCTTGAAGTCCAGCTATCTTTTGTCTTTTGGACCTCATATCCTTAGGACCTCTTTGTGTTTAGACCTTTGTGGTCTAGACCTCCCTGTTGTGTTTGGACCTCCTTTGGGTTCAGACCTCCTGTTGTGTTTGGACCTCCTTTAGGTTCGAGACCTCCTGTTGTGTTTGGACCTCCTCGGTTCAGACCTCCTGTTGTGTTTGGACCTCCTCGTTCGAGACCTCCTGTTGTGTTTGGACCTCCTCGTGTTCGAGACCTCCCTGTTGTGTTTGGACCTCCTCGGGTTCGAGACCTCCTGTTGTGTTTGGACCTCCTTTGGGTTCAGACCTCCTGTTGTGTTTGGACCTCCTTTGGGTTCAGACCTCCTGTTGTGTTTGGACCTCCTTTGGTTCAGACCTCCTGTTGTGTTTGGACCTCCTTTGGGTTCGAGACCTCCTGTTGTGTTTGGACCTCCTTTGGGTTCAGACCTCCTTGTTGTGTTTGGACCTCCTCGAGTTCAGACCTCCTGTTGTGTTTGGACCTCCTTTGGGTTCAGACCTCCTGTTGTGTTTGGACCTCCTTTGGTTCGAGACCTCCTGTTGTGTTTGGACCTCCTCGTGTTGAGACCTCCTTGTTGTGTTTGGACCTCCTTAGGTTCAGACCTCCTTGTTGTGTTTGGACCTCCTTTAGGTTTAGACCTCCCCTTTTGTGTTTTGACCTTTGTGGTCTAGACCTCCCTTTCGGTCCAAGGACCTCCTTCTTGGACCTCCTCCTTGGACCTCCTATTTGGACAGTGGACCATGTCCTTTGACTGGTCTGCGCACCTTTTTGACTGGCCGTTTTGGCAGTCTTAGTGCATTTAATGTGGGTCGAGTCACATTAAATTCTGCCACCTACCTTTGTACTCTTTTTCTACTTTGTGTCACATCCCTTGCTTTCTTTATTTCTTTTCGTACCTTGTGGCAGTGTGCCCTTGTCCTAAAATCTTGAACCTGGTCGCTTCTTTGGGTTGGTGCTCTGTTCCCCTTGCTCTTTAAATAGAGCACCAGAGGGCACCGCTGCCTCCCTGCTCCTCATTTCAACTCCTCGGTTTCTTCCTCCCTGGTGGATCTCCTCCTCCTCCCTGTGGATCTCCTCTTCTCTCTTGGTTTTGAGTAAGTTCTTTTGGTTTTCTTGGAAATTATTTGCTTATCTAGTTTCTTTTGCAAACGTGTAGATCTCGGGTGATCGTTGAGAAACTCGTGAATCAAGCTCCTTCAGCCGAAGCTTTTCTTTCTCCAACAGAGGCAAGTCGTGGCCCTTAATCATCTTGATCCCACTTTGCAAAGCTATTTTGATTCATTAAACTTGCATGGCTATCTTTATAAAGCATGTTTTGGGCAGTAGCTATCCTCCTACTTGACATTATGCCTCCTTGATATACTTGAACTGAACATGTTGACATAAACTCTTTGGACACCTTAGGATGGATATTTTGGTTGGTATTCCTTGTTATTGCCAACTTTGGGGCCGTATGTTGTATGCTTAGCCTTGCTTTAGAAACCGTGGGTCTGTGAATCATGCCTCATCAATTAATAATCTTAACTAATTGAAATATGGAACCTGTGGTTGGTGCCATTGTTAAGCAACTATGGCAGGATGCCTAAGTTGTGTTGATTGTGGTGCGAGATCACATTAATAATTGTTGTGCCAGGACTGGGTGGTCTTTTGGCAGGGTTAATTACAAATTGTTTTGCTCGGGCAAGAAGGTCGGGAGTGAGTAGTGGATGCTTCATTTTGGGTTTGTGGAAGTCTTGCCTTAGCACAATTAAGGACTTAACTTTGTGTGCATTGATGCAGGCCAATCGAGGCAACCACAAGATCACTTTATGGGGGTGGTGCAGGCTGAATAATTAGCAATGAGATGGCTTGGTGTCATGTGGTTGATGCGTGTGACGCCAAGGCAGAGGGGCACCCATAACCTGCGGACTTCTAGACCAAAGGGGGAATTATGAAACCTTAGCGGGCAGCTCAGAGTCATTTCAAAGCTTTGTAAAGGCCTTGCAGCTCTCTAGATCTGCTCACCTTCTAAGTGAGCAAGGGTGACCTGAACCCGCCCCGCTAGAGAGACCGTGGATTGTGGGTAAAGTTGTACACCTCTGCAGAGTGTAAAATCTATTCAATAGCCAAGTCCTTGGTTATGGACATGCCCGTGAATATGGTGCAAGGGTAGCTTTGTGAAATTGTGTCCTGGGCGCTCATGAGAGATCGTGGCTTTGCCTCAAGAGACCTTGGCCGGCTTTAGAGGGGTCATGGTTGGCTCGAGATGAGGTCCAGGCGGGTTAGGAACTCGAGCGGGTGCTCGGGGTGGTCGTGGTGAGGTCCCGGTCATGGGTGTGACCAGACCTCCCACGATTGGTCTTTGGAACTTTGGAGTGGGTGCTCCAGAGTGGGTTTTGGGAGTGAGCAGTGCTCACGACCTCCTCGAAAACAAATGTACTTATGTATTATTGTTTTAACTCGAGCATTTCAATCTACTTATATTATTTGTTGTCAAATCTTTTTACATAACTAACCTTCTGACTCTCTTTTGGCAAGCCTTGCATGATTATTTATTGCATGCACTCCCCGGCTTCTTGTCGAGTACATTCAATGTACTCATGGCTTTTGCCCTCTGTTTTAATCAAGCAATGCAGGAGGTTCCAGGAGCTCAAAGCTCGATGAAGAAGAGGTCTTTGGAGACCTTGTGACCTAGGGGCGCCCTCCACTCGATAGCCAGTGGGTGATCGGTTGGACCTATCGTTGAAGCTTTGCTTTCCACTGTTCTTGTTATTCTTTGTAGCCCTTGAGGCATCTCCCGTAGAAGCTTGGCCGGTTTGGTCCTTAATATATTTATATATATTGTTTTGTCTCTTGCTCCTCTTAGCTTGTGTATGGATTTGATTACACTTGTCTTTGGATCTGTCTTGAGCTAGCCAACTGCTCTGGGACTAGCTCGGTGCAGGGAAGGACCTCCGGGAGGTCCTCACGGACTTAGCTCGAGGTCCTGTCGGACCTCTCTGTGATATACTAAGAGGTGCTACTAATCGGTGGTTGGCCAAGACCTCCAGGAGGTCCTGAAGACCTCTGGGAGGTCTGGTGGACCTCGGCTGGTGGTTGGCCACGACCTCCGTGAGGTCTTGCAGACCTCTGGGAGGTCCCGTAGACCTCCCTGGAAGTACCACAAAAAGGGGTCCTCCGGACCTTTCTCAGATATCACAGGTGGTTCGTCACACCACGTGGTCTCGCCGCTCTGACAAAGACTACCGCACTAACGTCTAAACTCTAACCCTAGCATCCCATTCCCACATCCCAATTCCCCATCCCACATCCCCCCTTCATTTGTCCTTCCCGCACACACAGGCGCACGTAGTTCCTCCAATCCTCCCTCAGTCCCTCTTCGATTGGCGGCGGCGCTCTCCCCAACAGCCGACGCAGCAACGTCGGGTTCGTCCGGTCCTCTCCATCATCCGACGCTGGCCTCTTGGCCCTCCTTCTCCCAACATCTCACACCATCTCCCTCCCAACAGCTGAGAGCCGACGCCGAGCTTCAATTCTCTAGTCCTCCTTCTCCCCAACAACCGGCACCCGACATCCTGGCCCTCCTCCTCCCAACATCCGACGCCATCTCCTCCCCAATAGAAGAGAGCCGACAGCGACGCCGACCTTCTCCAGTCCTGCACCGGTTAGTCAACCACTCATCTACTCATCATCCTCTCTGAATTCCAAAACAACAGATCTAGATATTGTCATGTTGTTGAGAGGGTAGATTGATCTAAAATGGTGTTGGTAGATTGATCTAAAATGGCTTAGATACTTCTGTTGTTTGTATATGAGCTTAGATACATATCCAGATTTATATGATGACTTAGATACTTCAGTTAATGACTATCATGTTGTTGAGCATACTTATCCAGAAGGGCTATAGGTGGAGTACTTAGAAAATAAATAGCAATTTCAAGTAATGTTCTTACATTTCAAATGCTTAACTATTTTCTGTCTTGTGTAGGAGATGATAATGTGAGTTGTTCCTTCTATATTGATCAAGTGCTCAAGTAGAAGTGTGGAATTCATCTACTGTTGCTCACTTGCTCAAGTCCTTTATTGTTCTATTCTTAATCTATTTGGTCATATGATCTGTTATTGTAATGATTTGTGGTGCTATGGGAGGCTAAAGTACTCTCTATATGTGACTGATTGATGTAGGCGAGGTGCACGATCTTTCGATGAGATTGATAAATATCGATTTTGGTGGAGGTGACTCTCACGATCCGACTACAACCGTACAAAGACGCTTGAGCTTTAGCAATCGTTGAACCAACTCCAAGATGCTATTGACCTTGCTGGCACAAGGTTCAATTCCTACGAGCAATCGAAGAACTAGCAAGAATAAGATCTAGGCAATCTAATATTGTGAATAAGAATGTAGTGTAGATAGTATTGCAAAATAAAGGTGGGATCCTGAAGGTGTCTTGACAGGTAATCGTCCGACACAACTAAAGAACAGAAGCTTGCACAATGGCTAAGCCTAAACTCAACGAAATCCAATCTGTTTGTGATGACTAAGGGGTGTATTTAAAGGGGTAGAGGACGTCCTCTAACCCTAGGGACGCACCCCAATTGGGCTTGACTTAATACAAGGCCCATTGGACCAAGTTGAGGTGGTGCAACACCATTCTCAGAAAGAAACGTGGACTGTTTTGATGATTGTGGCTGGCTCGATAGGAATTTAAAGATAAGGTTGGATCTGTTGGAAATTAGACTTGATAGCCTTTCCATGAAGTCCAAGAACGTCCCAAACGAAGTCCGTATGAAGAAGTTACGACCATTTAAACTTAGTGTTATCGTACTAGTCAGAATCCAAATCCAGAACGAGCTCAACTCGAACTTTTGCTTGACTCGGATACAAGGTGACGTGGTGACCTACATTATGCCTTCCATGCATGTCCATGACTCTCCATGCCTCTCCTTGGTCCTTTCTCGTGTTCCTAAGCATAATTAAATCACTTGCATTAGGTAGCGGTCTATTCTCAGTAATATATAAACCTAGGAACGAATTCACCTGGTAATTAAGTTGGCGAGCACAAGCACGAGTAAGTGGTCCCTGTAACACTTGTGGTGGATGAGTTGTGTGTAGACACGGTTGTATCCATGGTAGGGATGTCCTCATCACTGACTGACTGTGTATGTCTCTGTTTGGTGTGGGGGTTGTGCTTGGAACTAGCAAGCTATGCACTGTTTAAGTGTTTAAGGGTTTACTTGCTTCGTAGGTCATGGGCCTCATGATTGCATCCTCTATTTTTGTCTCCATTTTTTAAGTGATGTCTCCATTTGCTTTCTTGATGCCGATTGTGGCTCATTTTACCTATTTTACGGATTGTGGTGCATTTTTCTCATGGATGCTTGCTTGATTCTAAATTACTTAATTATGGATATATCTCAATTCTCAAATGCTTGATGTTTGTATTTGCTTGCTTGCTTGATGATGATGATCCAACTTTCAGGTGTGGGTCCTTGTGGGCCCCGATAACCCAATTAGGACAGGGAGCGTGGATGAATAACACCCGAGGACAGGGATAAGAGTAAGAAACGGGACTGTTTTCTTCTTTTAGAGACGATGATTCCACCACTGCCTATCGGGGAATGGCCCGTTGCCATCCCTACTCAGAAGCCAAACAGGTCGATTTCCATAACTTAACGGTAGTCCAGCAGGGCAGTAGGTCCTGCCCTCACCACTCGGTTACCCAAGGCCCACTCCGCCCATCCCCTCCCTCCCTCAGGAGTCAGGCCAACACTCGCACTGCCGCACGACACACACCAATGGCAACCCAACCCTAGCTGCCACCGCCACCGCCACAGACAATGAAGGGCGATGCCACTAGGGGGTGCGCGAGCAGTCGGTGACGGGCACGACGAGGCTACGACTTGCGACGAGCACCGCGCCACCAAGCAACTGAGGTGGTCGTCCGGACTCCGGGGTATCTCAATGTTGACAACGACGACAACCGAACAATCCTGCAATGCAATTTTTTCTTGTTTCCTTGGTGTTCTCACTCGATTCTTTTATTTTCAATCACCTAACAGAGTGTCTTGCTCTATTTGATGCATTTGTTACATCTGATTTATGTATTTCGTACTGAGACCATCTATGATCGAGACTATTTGGTACCAATATTTCACTTTGTTCTTGTTCTTTAAATTTTAATCAACAGACTAGTTTGGTTGGGCAGTTGGCAACTTGGCTACATCCTCATTCTTCGAGTCTTGATCGTCAGGAACCACGTTTCAGTTGAGTCAAACACCAAATACTTTGGCAAATTAGGTTTGGATTTTCCTTTTAATTTACTGAATGCCCACCCCTATGGTAGATGCGCCCATGCTTCTTCCCTAGCACTAGTTGTGCCGCTACCTCCTTCGCCCGAGCTGATCGTCGCCTGTAGTGTTGCGCCGCCACCTGCTTCCCTAGTGCGGGCTTGTAACATCACCTCCCCTGTTAAGAGCAAGGAGAGAGAGAGAGAGAGCTCTCTCTCTATCTAAACTCTGATTTTTTTCGCACTGACGAAGTCAGATGAATCTTAGGTTTCCCTCTGGCAACACGAAAACAACCTTTTTTCTTTTTTTCTTTTTTTTGCTTGAAATCCAAAAATAGGCAACGGATTGAACTTTCCTATTTTGCTGGTTCCTCTCCGAAACCCAAATCACCACTAGGGTTTCCTCCTCTTACCAAAGTGTGGCAGCGGCAGGAGCCAAAGTTGCTGCTTTAGTTGCCACGGCAAGAGCGGCGGCTACTTCAGTTGCTACGGCAGGAGCAGCGGCCCCTTCAGCTGCCACATCAGGAGTGGAGACCACCTCGGTTGCCACGATAGGGAAAGGTTGCAGCGGCAGGGTGTTCGGGTTTAGGGTTGCCACGGTAGCAGAGATGAGGTGGCGGCAGGGCGATTTGTTGGATGCAGTAGCAGTGGCAAGCAACTTGATGACCGCAGCAGGGTCACCTGATGGCCGCGGCATCGAAAATGTAGCGACGGCAGGAGGTGTTCTGGTGGCCGCGGCAGCAAGGGCAGAAGCTTGGTGGTTGCGGCAGGCGCTGAGGTGGCTGCGGAAGGGAGAGGTGATTGCTGTGACAGGGTATGAACTAAACACCAACCTCAGAAGCAACATGACACGACGATGCAACACAAACTCAACAATGCAAATTATCGAAAAGAAAGATGCAATGGCACAATCAGTCTTGGACAGAAAGGTAACCTAATGCTATAATTTTTTTGTTGTTTCTGGACTTTCAGAATTAAGCAATCTAACTATGAAAGACAGTAAACTCTCACCGAGCAACCTTGAGCTCTGATACCACTTGATGTAGGTGAGGTGCCCGATCTTTCGATGAGATTGACAAATAACGATTTTGGTGGAGGTGACTCTCGCGATCCGACTACAACCGTACGACGACGCTTGCGCCTTAGCAATCGTTGAACCAACTCTGAGATGTTATTGACCTTGTTGGAAGCGCGATCAACTTGAACACGAGGTTCAATTCCTGGGAGCAATCGAAGAACTAGCAAGAATAAGATGTAGGCAATCTGATATTGCGAATAAGATTGTAGTGTAGATAGTATTGCAAAAAAAAGATGGGATCCCAAAGGCTGTCTTGACAGGTGGTCGTCCGACACAACTGAAGAACAGAAGTTTGCCCGACTAAACCTAAATTCAACGAAATCCAATCTGTTTGTGATGACTAAGGGGTGTATTTAATGGGGTAGAGGATGTCCTCTAACTCTAGGGACGCGCCCCAATTGGGCTCGACTTAATACAAGGCTCGTTGGCCAAGTTGAGGTGGTGCAACACCATTCTCAGAAACAGATGCACACTTTTTTTGATGATTGTCGCAGGCTTAGAAGGACTTTGAAGATGAGGTTGGATCCATTGGAAAGTAGACTTGATAAGATTTCCACGAAGTCTAAGAACATCCCAAACAGAGTGCGTATGAAGACGTTACGACTGTTTAAACTTAGTGCTATCGCAATAGTCAGAATCCAAATTCAGAACGAGCCCAACTCGAACTCTTGCTTGACTCAGACCCAAAGTGACGTGGTGACCTACATTATGCCTTCCATGCATGTCCATGACTCCGCATGCCTCTCCTTGGTCCTTTCCCATGTTCCTAAGCATAATTAAATCACTTGCATTAGGTAACGGTATATTCTCAATAATATATAAAATTAGGAATGAATTCACCTGGTAATTAAGTTGGCGAGCACGAGCTTGAGTAAGTGGTCCTTGTAACACTTGTGAGGGATGAGTTGTGTGTATAGGCGCGGTTGTATCCATGGTAGGGATGTCCTCATCACTGACTGACTGTGTATGTCTTTGTTTGGTGTGTGGGTTGTGCTTGGAACTAGCAAGTTTTGCACTATTTTAGTGTTTAAGGGTTTACTTGCTTCATGGGTCATGGGCATCATGACTGCATCCTCTATTTTTGTCTCCATTTGCTTGCTTGATGCTGATTGTGGCTCATTTTACTCATTTTATGGATTGTGGCACATTTTTCTCATGGATACTAGCTTGATTATAAATTACTTAATTGTCGATATATCTCAATTCTCAAATGCTTGATGTCTCCATTTGCTTTCTTGCTTGATGATGATCCAACTTTGGGGCCCCGATAACCCGATTAGGACAGGGAGCATGGATGAATAACACCTGTGGACAGGGACAGGAGCGAGATATAGGATGGTTTTCTTCTTTCAGAGACAGTGATTCCAGCACTGCCCACAGGGGAATGGCCCGTTGCCTTGGCCCGTTGCCATCCCTACTTAGAAACCTAACAGGCCGATTTTCCTAACTTATTGGTAGTCCAGCAGGACAGCGGGTCCTGCCCTCACCACTCGGTTACCCAAGGCTCAAGCCCAAGGCCCACTCCGCCCATCCCCTCCCTCCCTCGGGAGTCAGGCCAACACTCGCACCGCTACACGACACACACGAATGGCAACCCAACCCTAGCCGCCACAGCCATAGACAGCAAAGGGCAAGGCCGCGACAGGGCGCTCGAGCAGTTGATGACGGGCACGACGAGGTTGCGACCTACGACGAGCGCCGTGCCACCGAGTGACTGAGGCAGCCGTCCGGACTCTGGGGAATCTCAGTGTTGACAATGACAGTAACCAAACAATCCTGCAATGTATGTTTTTTTTTCTTGTTTCTTTGGTGTTCTCGCCCGATTCTTTTATTTTCAATCACCTAACAGAGTGTCTTGCTCGATTCGATGCATTTGTTACATTTGATTTGAGTATTTGGTACTGAGACCATCTATGACTGAGACTATTTGGTACCACTATTTCACTTTGTTCTTGTTCTTTAAATTTCAATCAACAGACTAGTTTGGTTGGGCAGTTGGCAACTTGGCTACATCCTGTTGCTGAGTGCTAACTGCTGTGAACCATGTTTTCGTGAGCCGAAAAACTGAAATACTTCGGCTAATTAGGTTCAGATTTTCCTTTTAATTAACCGAATGCCCACCCCTACAGCAGATGCGCCCGTGCTTCTTCCCTAGCACTAGCCACGCCACGCTACCTCCTTCACCCAAGCCGATCGCCGGCCGTTGTGTTGCGCCGCCACCTGCTCCCCTGGTGCTGGCTTGTAACATCACCTCCCCCTTTAAGAGCAAGAGAGAGAGAGAGAGAGAGCTCTGTCTCTGTCTCTCTTTCTCTAAACTCTGATTTTTTATCGCGTTTCCGAAGTCAGTTGAATCTTACGTTTCCTTCTGGCAACACAAAAACAACATCTTCTTTTTTATTTTTTTTCCCAAATCAGGCAACAGATTGAACTTTGCTATTCTGTTGGTTCCTCTCTGAAACCCAAATCACCACTAGGGCTTCTTCCTCCTGTTACCAAAGTGTGGCGGTGGCAGGAGCCATGGTTGCTGCTTCAGTTGCCACGGTAGGAGTGGCGGCCATTTCGGTTGCTACGGTAGGAGAAGCGGCCCCTTCAGTTGCCACGGCAGGAGTGGAGGCCACTTCGGTTGCCATGGCAGGCAAAGGATGCAACACAAGGTGTTCGGGTTTATGGTTGCCACGGCAGCGGAGATGCAGCGGCGGTAAAGCGATTTGTTGGATGTGACAGCAGTGGCAGGCGACTTGATGACAGCAGTAGGGTCACCTGATGGTCATGGCAGCAAAAATGCAGTGACGGCAGGAGGTGTTCTGGTGGCCACAACAACAAGCGCAATAGTTTGGTGGTTGCCACGGTAGGCGCTGAGGTGGACACGGCTGCGTGCGGCAGGATGTGCTGATGGCTACGATAGGGAAAGGTGATTACCGTGACGGGGTATGAACTAAACACCGACCTCAGCTAAGACCAGCAACGTGACACGACGATGCAACACAAACTCAACAATGCAAATTATTGAAAAGAAAGATGCAATGGCGCAATCGGTCTTGGATAGAAAGGAAACCTATGCTATAATTTTTTTAGCTGTTTCTGGACTTTCGGAATTAAGCAATCTAACTATGAAAGACAGTAAACTCTCACCGAGCAACCTTGAGCTATAATACCACTTGATATAGGTGAGGTGCCCAATCTTTTGATGAGATTGATAAATAACGATTTTGGTGGAGGTGACTCTCACGATCCGACTACAACTGTACGATGAAGCTTGCGCCTTAGCAATCGTTGAACCAACTCCAAGATGTTATTGACCTTGTTGGAAGCGCGATCAACCCGAACACAAGGTTCAACTCCTGCGAGAAATCGAAGAACTAGCAAGAATAAGATGTAGGCAATCTGATATTACGAATAAGATTGTAGTGTAGATAGTATTGCAAAACAAAGGGGGATCCCAAAGGCTGTCTTGACAGGTGGTTGTCTGACACAACTGAAGAACAGAAGTTTGCACAATGGCTAAACCTAAACTCAATGAAATCCAATCTGTTTGTGATGACTAAGGGGTGTATTTAAAGGGGTAGAGGACGTCCTCTAGCCCTAGGGATGCCCCCCAATTGGGCTCGACTTAATACAAGGCCTGTTGGCCCATGTTGAGGTGGTGCAACACCATTCTTAGAAATTGACGTGTACTCTTTTGATGATTGTGGTGGGATCGAGAGGAATTTGAAGATGAGGATGGATCCGTTGGAAAGTAGACTTGATAGCCTTTCCACGAAGTGCAAGAACGTCCCAAACAGAGTCCGTATGAAGATGTTACGGCCGTTTCAACTTAGAGCTATCGTAGTAGCCAGAGTCAGAATCCGAATCCAGAACGTGCCCAACTCGAACTCGTGCTTGACTCAGACCCAAAGTGACATGGTGACCTACATTATGTCTTCCATGACTCCCCATGCCTCTCCTTGCTCCTTTCCTATGTTCCTAAGCACAATTAAATCACTTGCATTAGGTAGCGGTCTATCCTCAGTAATATAAAGACCTAGGAATGAATTCACCTGGTAATTAAGTTGGCGAGCACGAGCTCGATTAAGTGGTCCTTATAACACTTGTGGTGGATGAGTTGTGTGTGTAGGCGCGGTTGTATCCATGGTAGAGATGTCCTCATCACTAACTGACTGTGTATGTCTCTGTTTGGTGTGTGGGTTGTGCTTGGAACTAGCAAGTTATGCACTGTTTAAGTGTTTAAGGGTTTACTTGATTCATGGGTCATGGGCCTCATGACTGCATCCTCTATTTTTCTCTCCATTTTTTAAGTGATGTCTCCATTTGCTTGCTTGATGCTGATTGTTGCTCATTTTACTCATTTTACGGATTGTGGCGTATTTTTCTCATGGATACTTGCTTGATTCTAAATTACTTAATTATGGATATATCTCAATTCTCAAATGCTTGATGTCTCCATTTGCTTGCTTGATGATGATCCAACTTTCGGGTGTGGGTCCTTGTGGGGCCCCGATAACCTGATTAGGAAGGGGAGCGTGGATGAATAACACCCGAGGACAGGGACAGGAGCGAGAAACGGGACGATTTTCTTTTTTCGGAGACGGTGATTCCAGCACTGCCCGCCAGGGAATGGCCTGTTGCCATCCCTACTCAGAAGCCGAACAGTTGATTTCCCTAACTTATCGGTAGTCCAACAGGGCAGCAGTGTTGGGTCACGGGGAGGCTACGATAGCAACAAATCAAAATTTTCTACCACGTAAACTAGGAAGCCAAGCAAGTAGATGATCACAGATCGTTATACCAGACGCGCAGAGCAGTGGGAGAAGGGTTGGAGCAGCTTGGTCCAATGTAGAGCACGTAGATGTAGTGGTCGTAGTCGATTGTCCAGCGTCAAGCACGTCGATGCGGTGGTTGTGGTCGATCGTCTCCTCCCGCGACCTCTGCAGTTCCTTATGAAGATCGCGGATCATCCTCAAGCACAACAGCAACCACAGTAGCGCCTCTACGGTATCCACACGTCTAGAGAAGGAACAACCATACGCCGGTGTGCTAGCACCAAGTCGCATGGCAGAACTCTCAGGAAGATGGTGGCTAGGGTTTCAGTGGAACAACTCAACTCACGACTTTCGTGTGTCTCGTCTGTTACGTTCACCCCCGTCCCAATAGCCTCATGCATCTCCTTATATAGTGCTCGTGACGGATCCTATCTGAACACGTTTGATGATTCATATCCGTACTGGTTTGTTCCAATCCGTTAAGTGTGTGACCCTATAGGTACATGCGTAATCGGTCGTGACTCGGAAACCCTTTCCGACCACGAGTCGTTAGCTGGTCCTAGCAGGACATAACGATTCCCGAATACACACAAATTATATCGGATGAACCTTAATGCAATATGATCTTTGACCAGGTCCTCATCACTTACGACCAAGTCCTATCTCTATACGACCAGTTTGTATTTGGTCACGACCAGTTCGTAACTCCATACGACCAGGCTTCGACCACTCTATGATTACGTTCGACCAGTTTACGACTAGTTCGTATCTCCATACGGCCAATCGGTAATTGATCGAACTAAGCGACCTACTCGTGTATTCTCCTTTTGCCTCACGATGTCTGGTTGACTCCAGGTGAGATGTTGTGTCATCTATGGACTGTTCAATACTTTCTCGATCGAGTGTCGGATAACTTCATGTGGTCGAACACTTCGACCACTAGTGGCATGGCCATGCACTTTCTTTATCCGACTACAACGAGGGGCCCAGAGACATCTCTCCTGTTATGTTAGGAGGGGCAAATTTCATATCTGACCAGTCACATTCCTCTGCATGTTTCATAGCATACCTAAAAGCTACCTTTATAACTACCCAATTATGAGTAGCGATTGACAACCCCTAAGATTACTATTACACATGTAGGAAACTATGCTGATATCAGGTCTAAGGATTATACATCATCATTGCTTGAGACCAACTAACGACACATAGAATCATAACAATCTCAATAGTGTCTCAAGGTGGGTCAATCCAACACCATGTTCTCTAACATATGTTCACATTATTGATTCGATATCCCTATATCCATGACCGGTGAAACATAATCATCAATCAATACATGTGCTGGTCGTAGAGTCACTGGTGTTCTAACCATTGACATCCAACCAGGGATACATTTAGAACGACATCATATAAGTTAAGAGTTTCACCAACAAGTCACATACTTGTTAATCTTCATAACCAATGATTCATTCAAGGAACAGGATAACATATTATCCAATTAACACATAAACATAGACGTGATATCATCATCTCCATGATTGACTCTAGGGCATATATCCAACAAGCAGGTCTTGTCCTCACCACTCGGTTACCCAAGGCCCAAGCCCATGGCCCACTCCGCCCATCCCCTCCCTCCCTCAGGAGTCAGGCCAACACTAGCACCGCCACATGACACACACCAATGGCAACCCAACCCTAGCCGCCAATGCCATAGACAATGAAGGGCGAGGCCGCGAGGGGGCGCGCGAGTGGTCAGTGACAGGTACGATGAGGCTACGATCTGCGGTGAGCGCCGCGCCACCAAGTGACCGAGGCGGCCGTCCGGACTCCGGGGCATCTCAGTGTTGACAACGACGGCAACCGAACAATCCTGCGATGCATGTTTTTTTTCTTGTTTCCTTGGTGTTCTCGCCTGGTTCTTTTATTTTCAACCACCTAATAGAGTGTCTTGCTCGATTTGATGCATTTGTTACATTTGATTTGAGTATTTGGTACTGCGACCATCTATGACTAAGACTATTTGGTACCACTATTTCACTTTGTTCTTGTTCTTTAAATTTCAATCAACACACTATTTTGCTTGGGCAGTTGGCAACTTGGCTACATCATGTTGCTGAGTGCTGACTGTTGTGAACCATGTTTTGGTGAGCCGAAAAAATGACATACTTTGGCTAATTAGGTTCGGATTTTCCTTTTAATTAACCGAATGCCCACCCCCATGGCAGATGCGCCTGTGCTTCTTCCCTAGCACTAGCCGCGCCGTGTTACCTCCTTTGCCCAAGCCTATTGTCGGCCATCGTGTTGCGCCGCCACCTACTCCCCTAGTGCTGGCTTGTAACATCACCTCCCTTGTTAAGAGCGAGAGAGAGAGAGAGCTCTCACTCTCTCTAAACTCTTTTTTATTATCGCGTTGCCAAAGTCATATGAATCTTAGGTTTCCTTCTGGCAACACGAAAACAACTTCTTCTTTTTTTTCTTTTTTTTTTGCTCGAAATCTGAAAACATGCAACGGATTGAACTTTCCTGTTCTGATGGTTCCTCTCCGAAACCCAAATCACCACTAGGGTTTCGTCCTCCTCTTAACAATGTGTGGCGGTGGCATGAGCCAAGGTTGTTATTTAGTTGCCACGGCAGGAGTGGCGACCACTTCGGTTGCTACGGTAGGAGCAACGGCCCCTTCAGTTGCCACAGTAGGAGTGGAGGCCACTTCGGTTGCCACAGCAGGGAAAGGATGTAGCGGCAAGGTGTTCAGGTTTAGGTTTGCCGCGGCAGCGGAGAGGCGGCGGCAAGGCGATTTGTTGGATGTGGTAGTAGCAGCAAACGACTTGATCACCATAGGAGGGTCACCTGATGGCCATGGCAACAAAAATGCAGAGATGGTAGGAGGTGTTTTGGTGGCATCGCAAGAAAGAAGGGCAACTTGGTGGTTGCCACTAAGAAGCGCCGAGGTGGTCACGGCGGTCAGGCCGATGGTCATGCGGCGAGGAGAGGTGATTGTCATTCACAGGTATGAACTAAACACCAACCTCAGCTAAGACCAGCAACATGACATGATGATGCATCACAAACTCAACAATGCAAATTATTGAAAAGAAAGATGCAATGGCGCAATCGGTCTTAGACAGAAAGGTAACCTAATGCTATAATTTTTTTTGGCTGTTTCTGGACTTTCAGAATTAAGCAATCTAACTCTGAAATACAGTAAACTCTCATTGAGCAACCTTAAGCTCTGATACCACCAGATGTAGGTGAGGTGCCCAATCTTTCGATGAGATTAATAAATATCGATTTTGGTAGAGGTGACTCTCGCAATCTGACTACAACCGTACAACAACGCTTGCACCTTAGCAATCGTTGAACCAACTCCGAGATGTTATTAACCTTGCTGGAAGCGTGATCAACCTGAATACGAGATTCAATTCCTGTGAGCAATTGAAGAGCTGGCAAGAATAAGATGTAGGCAATCTGGTATTACGAATAAGATTATAGTGTACACTACTACAGAAAACCTCATCACAGATGGTTCAGAACCGTCATCACAGACGGTTTTCGAACCGTCTGAATTTGTATGTTTGTGATACGTCTGTTATCACAGACGGTTTTTAACCCGTCTATGATAAGAGGAACAACACAGATGGTTTTTAGTTAAAACTGTCTTTGATATGTGGGCTATCACAGATGGTTGGTAAATAGAACCGTCTGTGATATGTGGGCTATCACAGACGGTTCTGGTTACAAACCGTCTGTGATATCCTAGATATCACTGGTCTTTCCATACATATCATAGACAGTTAGTCGATAAAACCGTCTGTGCTATCTGACGTATCACAGACGGTATTGGTTGAAACCGTCTGTGATAGTATCCCTTCATAGACAATTTCAAGAAAAAAACTGTCTGTGATAGTTCTTTAGACCTATCTAATTTTTTTTGATTTTCGGCTAGCCTCAGAAATTGCTAGCCATGCCCTCTGAAAACAAGCAGGCGAAAAATAGATACATCACAGATGAATCAATCGTTGACAACTCAAAGTGATCATTTACAACTCAAAATCAATTACAAAAGAATATGTTTAAGTATTGTCGCTACAGTTACAATTGAATTACAACTACTCAAAGTGAATTAAAATTGAATCAATTGTTTAGAGGTCGTTCAGCGGTGTCGACGGAGTGAAACTCTCCATTGGCGTTAATGATCCGCGTCTTGATGAAGTTGTGGAGTGCTCCTCGAACCTCCGAGATCTCTCTCACAACGAGTGCATCTAAATCTATGTACAAGTCCTGTCGCTAGCAGGAGTAAAGTAGTAAATTTATAATTAGGAAATAATTATTGCAAGATTGACAAACCTCGGGATCCTTCAGCTTAGCACTCATGAGTTGCTGCATATGTGGCAAATGTAGAATGCACATAGGTGATCGTGTTTTTGCTGGCGGCACTGCAAAAATAGAATTACATATATAGGTATGGTCAGTTCGAGATGCATTATTATGAAGTATGATATAGGATTATTGTGTTGTAGCGCGTACCGAAAATTGTGTCCTATGCTCCAATGTGGCGCTCAATCCCTTGTATGGCCCTCCATCGGCAACATAGACGATGAATGACCTACATGATTCCAAAAAGTTATCCTCGGCCATTTCAAACGAAGGAAGACTACAATAGAGTTATGTATGGAGGAAATGAGCATACCTGCCGAGTATTCCTTTCAAAATAGTGAAGTCGTGGGTTTTGTTCAGTAGGGAATCAAGGTATATTACCTTGTTCCTCTTTGGTATAATGACTAAAAAGATCCAATGGTACCTACTCATGTATGTCGCTATAGTCATTAAACCTAAGTTCGTGCTGCGTATAAAGTACAAATAAAATTTGTATAGCAAGTAGTGGAGCACTTACTGCTGGTTGTAGGGCACCATTATGTAGTCCTTGTTGTCCCGACGAAGCAATCCCGCTGTTATATATTTTTCGACGAAGGATATGTCTTGCTCGATGGTTTGCTAAGAGACCACGTGTGGGTCGAGGAAACCCACCGGTTCTCCCCATCCCCGTGCATTTTGTATCATGTGTCTATACATAAGCAATGAGTTGTGATATTTATCGATATTACGTGAATGTAGAGCTTGATTGTACACACTTATAGTGTCCAGCATCATAGAAGCGAGGCGTCAAGGGCATCGAGGTTGAATAGGTCGAATAAGTCACTGAAGCCCACGACGAAGTAGCCCAGCTTGTGGAAGAAATGCTTATCCGTGTATCTGACGGTGATTCTAGTATCGCACCCCTTCTCTTTGGTCTTCCGATGTACCAGTGATGCAAAGCCTGACAACTTATTCCAGTGCGGGCTAATACTGTGTCAGAGGCCAACGGACTTCCGAGGGAGTATTTATGAGGCGTCTTAATGTTCTGTGATTTTGATTTGGCCTTAACGACTTGCCCGCTACGTGTCTTCCTGTGAGACGACTTGGGAACCGATAAGGCGACACATTTTTCTTGTTCCTTCAGTGTCTTCTCCACGGGAACCGATAAGGCGACACGCTTTTCTTGTTCCTTCAGCGTCTTCTCCACGGGAACCGATCAGGCGACACGCTTTTCTTGTTCCTTCGACATCTTCTCCACGGGAATCGATCAGGCAACACACTTTTCTTGTTCCTTCGGCATCTTCTCCAAAGGAACCGATAAGGCGACACGCTTTTCTTGTTCCTTCGGCGCCTTCTCCATGAGAAGCGAAGGTTGAGGTGGAGTCATCGAGGGTCCTGTTGGAGAGGCATGGTCGTGTCGAGATCGCGAAACTGCAAGGTCCAGGGCGATGTCCTTCTTGTGCCACTGGATAAAAGTGTGACAGGCATCCCCTAGTGTTCTGATATCTTCGTTCGGACGAATCTCCAGCGGGACGGCCATGAAATTGTCATGTACCATGTCCACCTAGACCCTGGCATAACCCTACGCCACCTGAGCATCATACTGCAATGTCCCTTCCTGGTATGGATACACCATCCCCCGCCCAGCCTCAATAGAAATGGACCCAACCATCCTCACTTGGAGCTTGCAGGGCGTCGGCTCCTACAAATGATACACAATTAGCTAAGGCGTCCTATAGGTCTATCTTTGAAGCATTCCAGAGATGTACATTACCTTGATGTCGTCGATAGGTAATTGGACGTCGTCATGATAAGACTTTTTCGTGGACACGACGCTACTCCGATGTCGAGGAGGATTGGTTCCCAAAATAACGGGGGCGGCTTGCGACTGGTTGAGGAGTACTTGATTCAGTTGATCCTGTAATCTTTCTATATGTCCTTGAAATTTTGCAGTAAGCACCTGTTCCAACCGATTGTCGTACTCGGCCTTAGATCTCTTCCTACTCTTATACGTGCAGTAGTCGTCTACGAATCCATCCCTCCAAGGTACGTTAACCCCCTTGCCTCGCGTGCGACCCGGGTGCTCCTTGTTTCCCAGGGCCTCCGATAGTATATCCTTCTCCCTGTTGGCTACGATGGAGCCTTGGGAAGATGCGGAAGTCAATGCATGCTGCAAGAGGTCATCATGTTATTATAGATAATATGAAGTTATGAACTTATTAACAACTAGGTAGTTTGACATATTTACCAAGCGTTGGGACACTTCCTCGTCCGCCTTGTTTGTGAAAGAGATGCCGCCCAAAGACGTGATTGATGCCCTCGCTCTTAACCAGGACAAAGCACGCTCGTCTATGATCCCAAAAATGGCTTTGGTTATGTTTCGCCCTTCATCGCCCATTGCGCTGTTTTACCAGCTGCACTCAGCCGTGCCGAGTTTGTGGGGTGAGTGTTTTGTGCACTCGAGAGCCTTGTGCGCCGCACTTTGCTCCTGAAATTTGGCCGTCATCTTCATCTGCACAAATGCGTCCCATATATCTTGCGACAAGAATTTATACTTCATGAAGGGCGTCCGACCCATGTTCATGTACTTCGTGACAAGCGTGCTCTTGAAGGTCCTCCACGCCTGACATA
Source organism: Phyllostachys edulis (assembly GCA_036346405.1). Classification (NCBI taxonomy): domain Eukaryota; kingdom Viridiplantae; phylum Streptophyta; class Magnoliopsida; order Poales; family Poaceae; genus Phyllostachys; species Phyllostachys edulis. The sequence continues at coordinate 18,288,772 of CM070568.1, forward strand.
TCGCAAGCAATGCCTGCCGTTCCATACGTGCCTGTTCTGCTTCTGGGATATTGAACGAGCTTGAAAGTTCTGTCCACAGCTCGCCTCTCCATACACTTGTCAGAGACTTCCAATTTGGTGTGGTGATGGGGACCCGTTCCCTTGCAAGTATGCCGCAGATGGTCCCAAATCTCGCCGCTGCTTTCTTGGGACTCAGAGGGATTCCAACGTCACTGACCTCCGTGATGGTCATTCGGCCCGCAAGCAATTTCAATGTTCCTCTGCCATCTCGCTTACGTACCACTTTGCTAGGAGATCTAGACACATTCGGCGACGTCGATAATGACGGCGAAGATGGTGCAAACGCCATCTCGCTTACTTGCTATCTATATAAGTTACATACGCAATGAACTATAATTACCTTGTAAACAAATTAACTATATAAACAAATAGAAGTTACCCATTGAACTTAAATATAGAATACGTAGTAAAGAAAATTGAAAACGAAAAGGTACACATCTAACACACACACACACACACATATATATATATATATATATATATATATATATATATATATATATATATATATATATATATATATATGGACACCCCTAGCCCAAGATAAGAAGACACCTTAAGCCAAAAATTAAACATGTACGATATGTATGGGAAGTGGGGATCCCAGTCATTTTTGTTCTGGATCCGCCACTGGTGGCACAGTGTATTCGGCTCATGCGAGTGTGGCTTATGCGTGCATGGCGTTGTATGTGTGATATTGTTACTATTCCTAACGGACAATATGTCTTGTGATCATTGTATAGATAGAAACTAGTGATATGAATCTTTTGCATAGATAGAACCCGAGCCCATCTTTGCGCGAGCCTACTTCATCGGTCCCGACACCTTTGGAGTGTGCGATTTGCTTCATGCCTCCACGGCATGAAGCAAATCGCACACCCAAAGGTGTCGATCGATTTAATTAGGTTGTGTTTCACCTGAACGCCCAAGGAGCGAGCTAGCTAGCTGAATTCAGGCCTCGAGTTATCTAATAAAGGCTACGAACTATATAAATACATACATACATACATATATATATACATACATATATATGTATATATATATAGATATATATATATATATATATATATATATATATATATGAAGCCGGTTTTAAAGGCAAAAGCAGCCACTGCTTAGAGATTTTAGAATAGGCTCCTATTAACACTCCTAACATTCCTTAATCCACCAGCTTCTCTAAGGAAATGCTAAACAAAGGTTTAATGCTTCATGTACAAGGATATTTATGAGAAACTGGTATAGGGAATAAAAATAAAAATGAGCATAAGGACATGCTTAGCTCTGTATGTGGACTCATGGAATAATCTATTCATCCATTTTACAGCATCCCATACAGGTAGCCCAACTTAACTTAGTCTCAACTTATAACCCCTATGAGACGGATTTAATTGATTTGCATTCATAACAAAACTAACATAGAGCCTGTCCATAAAAAAGAAACTTCTACATGAACATTCCTAATGAAAGCATGATAGTTTAAGGCATCAATCAAACTTCAATCAAACATTTGACTAACCCCTTAGGCTCTAAAGTATCAATGGCACAAATGAACAACGGAGATCATATTGAAGCTCAGAAGCTACCAAAAGAAATGTATACATAATGAAACCACCAGTACTTATAATGGATGAGAAATATGTAAAACTTCATAAGGATACCATATACAGATAAGGAATACAAAAGGACCGTATCATCTGGAAGTAATAAATCAACATGCACGGACACATCGTATCATCTGGTCATTCATTAGCTATTGCTACTTAATGTTGCTTCCTAACAGAAGCACAAGACCATCTACAGTGATCCGTGAAAAGTACAAAAAGGGCACCATAACCATAATTTCCATAAACAGCGATCTATGAACAAGTTCGAAAAGGCTACCATAACCATAGTTTCCATAACTAACATGATAAATATAAGCTGCCTCTAATCTAATGCCTGCCATATACTATAGTATAGTGCAATGTTAACAAAAGTAACCTGCATTAGCAAAACGCAAGGCAATGTCACAAGGAAAAAAACAAGACCTACATAGAGTAGATTTGAACCACAAAGGTTAGCACTAGTTAGTGAGACAACACATACATTTTTTTATATAATAAATCAACACCTTATCTGATCTCATCGCAAATTAATTATCACCATACAATGTTGCTAACAGAAGCGCAATGCCGCCATTCACAACCAACTTCACATAGATGGAAACAACTATCACAGCCATCACATGATACGATGATAATAATAGTGTGTCTAAAAGGCTCACTTAGATGATAAAGAAATAATACCAAAGTTAGCCATAGCAATGAATTGATACTTGATAGATAGTGATACAACCATCAGACAGTAGTGAAATGGAATTGCAAATTGCCCCAACTCCCTCGTATCATCCCTAATCTATGTATAACCAAAAATTTGCATGCCTAGCATGATATGATTAAGCCACGTACAAAACCAGACAAACGTGCTTAGACGAACCTTGGGAGGTGGCTTCGGATGGTGGTGGGGGAGGAATGGGGAGGAGGAGGCCGAGCGGTGTGGCTCCGGCATACTTGGGGGAGGAGCTCCTGGCAGGGAAGATCGGGGCAGGAGCGATTGAGGAGGACGGTGTAGTTGGTGGTGCTTGCTCAATGGTGTCGGCGGTGGATGAGGAGGTGCCGACGGAGGACCAGAGTCAGCACTAGAGCCGGCGGCGCGAGGGAGGACCGGAGGAGCTGGAGCCGACGGCGCGAAGGAGGCATGGCTCCGGCGTGGAGGAGGCTTCGGGTTGCAGCGACGCTCGGGTGGGGAGGAGAACGGGCGAGAGTGGAGTGGAACAGGCAACTGACGAGAATAAGGGCATAAACCCTAGTGGTTTGCCTCCTTATAAAGGGACATCACAGACGGTTCTATTATAGAACTGTCTGTGATTTCATATCACAGACGGTTCTACTATGGAACCGTCTATGATATGCTAGTTCATTCTATTTGTCCACATGAACTTGGTGACAAGTCCATAACACAACTTCAAATTATTTGACTGAAAATTCATTTGACTTCAAAAATTCATATCTAATTTAACTCAACTCCAAATCAAGTGAAACCAATTTTGGTACTCCACATTACAATGAATTCCACGTTGACATCAATATCAGAGATAACAAGTCCATAACACATTAACACATAACGATTCCACATTGACATCAAAATAAGAGATTGCAAGTCCACAACACATGGCAAGTTCACATTGACATGTCTTATGTTATGGAATAAATTACAATGGAGTAAATTCTTAATTAAAATATTGCCCTTCATGATGATCGACGCGCATATAGCTAGCTTCCTCACTGGGTTCTTCCTCAAGCCTGATGCCGTCTCCGAAAGGAGGCAACTCGTCAATTTGATTGTACTCTTCCTCATCAACGACATTCTCAACTCCAACGATCCTTCTTTTTCCATGAAGAACTACGTGGCGGTTCTTATTTGCTGGGTCCGTTACATAAAAAACTTGAAAAACTTTCTTAGCAAGTACGAATGGTTCGTCCTTGTATCCAACACGTTTGAGGTCCACAGTAGTGATGTCGTACTTGTCGACCTTTACACCCTGCAGAAGTTTAACCCAATGGCATCGAAACAGGGGAATCTTGAAAAGTATGTAGTTGAGCTCCCAAATCTCCTCTATGAACCCATAGTAGGAGTTCAACCCATGTGGCCCGGCGGTATTGAACTGCTCGTGAAACGCATCTATGCGGACACCGCTGTTCTGGACTGTGCTCTTCCTATCCTGAGCTGCCGTATAAAATGTGTACCCATTTATGTCGTATCCTTGCCATGTCACAATTATAAATTTTGGCCCTTTTGCCAACCATAGCAGTGTATCATCACTTGATGACCTCTAGTGAATCGCACCTTTAACCATTCATTGAACCAACGGTTGTGCTCTCTCGTGATCTAAACCTCCGACCGGTCTGGATTCTGTTGGCGTACCATGTCTTTGTGCTCGTCGATGTACGGGGACACTTGGATCATGTGTTGCAAGACCGTGAAATAGGATTGAGCGTACGTATCAAGATCGGGAGTGATTGATTTCCTTCCGATGGTCCCGATACCCTCTAGTCTCCCCTCATGATGAGATAGAGGCACACCTATCGGTTCTACCTGAGCCATGTAGTTAACGCAGAACTCAATGACCTCTTCGGTTGCATAACCTTCGATGATGCTACCCTCTGGCCGAGATCGATTCCGTACATAGGACTTGAGAATTTCCATGTACCTCTCGAACAGGTACATATGACGTAGGAACACAGGGCCGCATATCTTTATCTCTTTCACAAGGTGAACAATGAGATGGACCATGATATCGAAAAATGATGGAGGGAAATACATCTCAAGATGACATAGAGTCGTCACCATCTCAGCCTGCAGAGCATCTAGTCCTTGGGGATCGATGACCTTCTGAGCAATTGAGTTAAAGAAATAACATAGCCTCAAGATTGCCACTCGGACCTTGTTCGGCAAAATACTCCTAATTGCAACAGGAAGTATTTTGTGTCATCAGCACATGACAATCATGAGACTTCATACCAATTAATTTCAAATCTTCTATGGAAACAAGTTTCTTAATGCTGGCGGAGTAACCGAATGGAACTTTCACACCATACAAGCTCTAGAACAGTTCATTTCTCTCGGCTTTGGACAGAGTGTAATAAGCTGGGGGAAGGTACGTTCGTCCTTTATCGATCTCTTTCGGTGCTAACTCGGTCCTTATGTTTATATCAACCAAGTCACGCCATGTGTAAACACTATCCTTTGTTTTGTCACTAATGTTCAGTAAGAGACCAATCAAGCTATCACATACATTCTTCTCCACGTGCATGACGTTGATGCAGTGGCGAACTTCTAAGTGCTCCCAATAAGGCAAATCCCAAAAAATTGATCGCTTCTTCCATATGTTCTTTTGACGGGTCCTAATTTACGTCCCTTTCCAAGCACAACATCGATATCCTTAACCATATCATAGATCTCTTCCCCTCTAAAAGCCCTTGGAGCTGAACCGTCCTCCTTATTTCTGTCGAATTATTTCTTCATCTTGCGGTATGGGTGAATCCTGGGAAGTTGTCCAGCCATACACTCTTCGTACCATCTAAGCAGTGCAGATAGGCTTTGGCTCCTTTTGTACTGAACCCCGACAGGTTACCAAGGGCAGAAAATTCATTGGTGGTGCATAACAACATGGCGTGTAAAGTGAAGTTCTCTCGTTTGTACACATCCCATACTTGTACCCCTTCGTTCCACAATATCACAAGATCTTCTAGCAATGGTGCTAGGTACACATCAATATCGTTCCCAGGTTGCTTCGTCCCTTGGATAAGTAGTGACATCAAAATGTACTTTCCCTTCACACACAGCCAAGGAGGAAGGTTATACACACATAGATTGACGGGCCAGGTGCTATGTCGGCTGCTCATGTTACCGAAAGGATTCATTCCATCTGTACTCAACCCTAACCTTATGTTCCTTGGCTCCGCACCGAACAGTGGCGGACCCAAGATTTTTGGGATGGGTGTTCGGACTTCGAAATTAGGTTGTCCAAATATGCCGCTACCAATACGTTGATACCATAAGATGTCATCCCCAAAAACACTGATATGACGATACGTGTATATATAATAAAATACAAAAAAACAAATAGAAATTAATGATGTCATATGAGGAAATAGGCGATATAAGGCAAGTATAATGGCATGAATCATGATATAAATGTTTATGCAGGTAGATAACTAGTTACAGTGTTTTCTTTGTGCTTGGAGTGTACTTAAATTATACAATCCTTCTCACTTCTACATATGTGATGAATAACTTGATTTTCTACAGAAATCAAATCACTGAACTGCAGAGTCTCTTATCTTAATCTCCTTGTTGTGCAGATGATGCTGATGAGTAGGATTAGGATTTAGGATGATAGGATTGCTGGTGAATAGGAGGATTGCAGTATCATTTTCTCCGAGAATGATATCTAGTAGTTAAGGAGCAGTAGTTGTATGTTCTACCAGAAGTTGTTTAATGCTAAACATGTTGTTTTTGCAATTTGTTCTTGCTTTGGATTTTTCTGGTGGTCCATTGGCCTCTTTCACCACATGTCATTCAAATGTACTAACCAAAAGAGAAGATCAACCTGCCTTGCTCACTTCAGAGGCCGAGATGACTCGCCCGTCGCCACTCACCACTCGCCAGTGCCAGTCGACCAGTCGGGGTCGGAGTAGAGCAGCGCGCCTCGCCCCGTCGCCTGGGTCCTCAGAGGCTCAGCATGCCTCCGCCTCGCCCGGTAGCTCGAAGGCTCGGAGCAGGTGAGCAAGTCGCCGCAGTGCCCTCCACCTCTGATCCTCGCCTCCTCGGTTCTCCCCTTGTCGGCTTCTTCGGTTCTCCTCACGAGTCCGCCGCCGCTGCGCTCAGTCGCCCTCACGCCGCCGCCGCCGTGCTCACCCGCCAGGCTGCCACCGCCACCGCAAGCCGCAAGGATGGGGATGGAGATTCTGATTGGAGAATTGGAGTGGTGCTACCCCTGCTAGTTGAAGTGTGAGAGACGAAGAGAGATTAGGGGTTTAACCATTTAGGGCTTGAGTTGTTTGAGTTTCACGAAATGGGATCGGCAGCTTGGGCCTTGGAAGTTGGGCTGGGATTGGCTACGAGAATGCGAGGTGCGAGCGGCGCTGGCGCAAGACTGCGAGTGCGGGGCGTGAGATTGAAGTCGTTACACACTAATTCAACGCAACTTCTGGTATATACATGTATTATACTCTATGTATATTGATCTTTTGTCCAAAAATTTTGGGTGTTCAGCTGAACACCCATGACCCTAGGTGGATCCGCCCCTGGCACCGAACTCTACAAAGCTCCGATCCAAGTTTCTCCACTGGGCAGAATCAGCAGGGTATCTTAGTTTTCCATCTTTCTTACGCTCCTCTGAGTGCCAACGCAGCAATCTTGCCTTCTTTGGGTTCGTAAATAAACGCTTCAAACGTGGGATCACATGCAGTACCACAATATCTTAATAGGAGGTCCTTGCTTCACCTTAGCAGTATTCTTATACTTGTATCGGGATGCTTTGCACACTGGACATACGTGCATGTCTGCATACTCTTTACGGTACAGGATAAAATCGTTCGGGCATGCATGTATTCTTTCTACTTCTATTCCCAATGGACAAAGAACCTTCTTGGCTTGGTAGGTGGTGCTGGGCAACACGTTTCCCTTCAAAAGGATGTCCGCCAATAGACCTAACAACACCGTGAAACTCTTGTCGGACCAACCATTACTTGCTTTTAATTTCAGCAGTTCAAGCACAGTTGACAACCTTGTATATTCCAACTTGCAGCTAGGGAACAAAGGTTTCCGCGAGTCCTCCATTAAGCCCTTGAATTTACAAAACTCTCTCTCACTGTAGTTCCCTTCTGCATTGTGTAGCATCTGATCCAGATTGTCATCGTGCGACCTATCCTCATCAAAAGCACAGTCCACATCCGGCATATCGTTGACTTCCTTGGCGATGTCATCATTATTAACTTCCTCTCGCTGCCATTTGAGCACCTTGGACACTGGCAGTGTTCTGAGCAATTTTTTGCAAGATCAGAGTCTGGTCTTGCTGACTCCATTCCATCTGGGCCAACACTTTGGTCACGGATGGCTGAGGTGGAGTCACTTCTTCTTGCCGACCTACATGCTGAAATTACGGGTCGGGGTGCTCCGGATTGCACCGTTGAGGATTCGGGGGCTGAACATCAGTGATTTGAGAACCCACGGGCTGTGAGTCCTCCATTACTTCCAACGTCAAACGAGTTTTATGAACTGACATCCTGTTGCCATACAACTTGTTAGTAACCGACAAAAAGGGTTGAGGGAAAAGCGTAAGGTAAATATTTGACAGCAGGGGGTAACTTAACCTAGCATGAATGCACAATGAAAACTCATTTATGCAACAAGAAAATGGGGTGCTATGGTCCATGTGGACAGCACAACATACAAATGAAAACACATTTAGTTTTCTGACATAGTTGCGATACAACCCGCCCATAGGCGATGCACAACTACATGGAACAAAAGAGAGCACATAATCTTCACAAAATCCAACGTCTACAAGCTAAGTAATATCATTAGGGTGTATAATACCTAAGGATAACCCCTAACTTAATCTTAAAATCGTAGCAAGGCGTCGTCTTCTCTTTCTTCCACCAACTCTTTTTACCGACGACTATTTAACGTTTCTAGTGTTGGAAAAAAGAGACGAGCAATAGAGAAAATGATTTTTCTAAATTCAAATGAATAGGGAGGTAAGAAAATAGATCCTAGGATGGGTAAGAAAGAAAGGAATTATATTACTTGCATTTTTGCCAAACTTTTGATAGTTTGAAAATATTCTTTGCAAACCAAAATCCTAATAACGTTCACAACTACGGCTTTAACCTACAGTCAGTATGGCTCTGATACCAACGCTGTGGGGACCCGGCATCGGATCTATTTCAAGTCAAGTGATTGCGCAACACTTAATATGAAACATAAGCGATTCTGAGTGCCCGGATATGTGTCTCATGTTAGCTCGCAAGGATTAGTGGCTAACATACACATATCCTAGTACACAACATAGCAATCACATCCATACACAATCGTACAAGAGTAAAGGAATTGTAATTACAACATCATCAAATAGAACTTTTAAGTACAAGTTTGTATAGGAGGGCCATTCGGCCAAACATAATTATCAAGAATAAATTGCAGCAGAAGACAAACTTAAAATAAGAGGGAATAACCGAGTTGGCATGCCCACAATCCCACAAGCAACCAACTTGAGTTAAAGTCGTAGCGTCTGAAGTACTTTACCCAATTTGAATGATTTCTCACATGAACAAATGGTCAATTTTAAGTACAAAGTTGTACTCGCAATACTTTTCAAGAAAAATAAGGATGCATGTAAGTATCAAAGGAAGGCTACTACACTAGTTAATTTTCAGCATAAATCAAGTTTTGCAATTAGATAAACAGTATAGATTCAAATTTCCATTTTAAAACATTTAGAAAACATTGTATAACAGTAAGTAATGATCAACAACAATATAATCTCCAAATATAATCAACACACGAACAGTCCATTCGTGACAAAAATCATTCCATGACAAAATTAACACGCGAACTTCGCGTTCAAGATATCATTTCAGATCTGAACAACTAACATAATGACGTAACATTTTTAACCATAACCCAAACTTAATTTCCCATAAGCTAACTGTGCATACTTTCCCACAAGTGATGTCCGTAACCGGGGACACGGCTATTCGAATAGATTTAGTTAACTCTGCAGAGTTGTACAGCTTTACCCACACGATATGAATACCTCGTACTGTCGCCATGCACTCTTCCATAGGAGTGTGACTGAGATATCATAACGAGGCCGTTACAATGTCATATCCTAACTATCAACCCACCCGAGGACAGTCCCATGGCTAGACTGAACGCTCGCCTGAACCACAGGGGAACCTCGTTGTGTAAGTAAGTCCCTTACAAACAAGAGACCCTTAAAGGCAAGAAAATAAAAATATAACATGCCTCCACTAGATTGACAAGAGAGTCATTAAAACCAAACAACAACAATTGCCAATCTAATTGTGTTTCGATAGCTAATACACAATAAATTATTAAGCCAAGCCTTCGCCATTATCCTGGCGTGTGGTTGTACGTAAGACTTGGTTCATCACACCACAAACCGGTCCTCAAATACCCAGACGGGGCTACGCAAATCCGGGACCAACCCTTCATCACCTTATCACCCATCCACATCCAACACACAACAACAACCCATCAACAGTTCATAATAATCAGATACGAAGATCTGGACATTTTCCTCAAATTCAACATAATCAAATCCATATAATCCTCAAATTTCATTAAGATTTGATTCGATCCATCGGCTGATGGACTAGCTCCATCAACCGTTATCGACTACAACTACTAGCACGACTAAGCATCGTTCTACAAATTAGCAAACACTCTCATATAACATATATCCTTAATCATTCAAGGTAAAAAGGGTAATCAACATTCAAAGGAGGGCCAATGCAGTAAGTAGGGAATTAACTACTTCTACCCATGAACATACTTTTCAAAATAGCATGCAATTGAGAGATTAAAACCGTACAAAACATTTTAAAATCAGCAGGAGCAATATGATCAAGAGGAGGGTGCTCGCACCGTTGCTGTACCACTTGTTCAATCTCTGGTTACACTCATGTATACGTTCGTATCGTCGAGAAATCTATCGAAAGAACGATATTGCAATTAACACCAAATAAGCCAAAAATTCAAAATGCTCAAAAATACATGAAATTTATACAGTGGGTAGGTTACGATTTTATATGAATTTAGGTGAAAGATTCATTCTATTTGGATTTAGTATGTGAAAGTTATAGCAGTTTGAAACTCAAATTTTAGAAAAATCCAAATTAATTAGAATCGGTTCCTGTTCACCAAATTTAATTATTTGGACAAAATTTGTAGAATAGTGGGGAGGAAAAGGTTTACATAGATAAACAGAGCATATTATTATAAGATCAAAATAACTGAGTTTATCTCATTTGAAGTTTTTATGAATTAGTTATACATTTTAAAGTTATCACCTTTTTCTATTGTAAAAATAATAGAGTTATGGATCATTTTACAAAACTATATTCTCTACTACATAGACATTTTTGAAACCAATTTTAATATAAAGTTCATTAAAAATAAAAATTATCAAGACCTGGTTTCATTCATTTTGGAGTTGAGATGAATTAGTTATGAATTTTCTAAGTTAATAGCAATTTATAATGTACAAATAATTTAGTTTTGGATCATTTTCCACAAAATTTATTTTATGGATCAGTGACATGTTGGAAACCAATTTTATAATAAAGCTCATTTAATATGAAAATTAACAAAACTAGTTTCACTTATTTTGGAGTTAAAATGAATTAGTTATGCATTTTAGAAGTTAATAGCATTTTTAGTTTGCAAATAATTCACCTTTGGATTTTATAATTGCATTTATTACTTTTTCTACCGAGCTGGAGCTAACCATAGCCTATGACCAGTGGGGCCAGAGTAAGGGTTTGACTCGGTCAAAGTTGACCTGGTCACAGCCGATGACTACGCCGAAGGCATATTCTATGGAATACGTCTTCTAAACGTGAAGACGTACAGACGTTCAAAGTATTCAAGTAATACGTTTTGCCTTAAGAGAATACGTATTTATCAATCTACACATCCACTTAACCAACCTTAAGGCCCACATGTCAAACACTTAAAGGCCTAAACTTTTTTTTTAATTATATTACTAACCATGCTTTAGAACTAGTGGGACCTACATGCCATAGGGTCACTACAAAACTGGATTAGCACTTAATGACAGGCTATGACCTAAATCACCGGTGGTTAACCGAAGTGCTCGCCGGTAAGATCCGGCATGGCCGCGCGAGGAAGTACAGCGGAGGAGAGGGTCTTCGGACTCTTGATCCATTCGGCCATGTGCACAGCAACGTCATGAACTCGCCTAGAGTGGTGCGGGGACCGAAGGCGGACGGAGTCGAGCTCCCAGCGACCGGAGGCAGAGATGATGGTGCGGTACTCATGGAGAAGACGCTATGGATGTCGAGGAGACTCGGGGAGGTGCGTGTTGTGGTCGTCCAGCCACCAGGAACGCGAAACGTCGGTCGATGGAGGCGGAGCAGCACTACAGCAGTCGGGACAAAGATGGCAGTGGTTCACCGTGGATGAGGAAGACGGCCCGATTCTTCCTTGTCACTGCAGCAAAATGCAATTGAATGCAAACGCGAGGTCGGTATGGCGGCACGAGCACAAGGGACAAGGTGCGCAGGCGGTTAGTGAAAAATGGAGACGGCGAGCTTCGGGGAGTTGAACGGAGGCAAGGATGGCCGGGCTTACCGAAGAAAAACAGCGACAAAGACTTCCCCCTCTTCCACGGCCGGGAAGAGGAGTGGGCTAATTGAGAGTGGTAGGGGTTGTTTTGTTCGAGCTCGAAGACGGAGAATGGGACAGTGCTACGTGATGAAGCTCTACGAGTGGCTATCGAGGTCTGTGGGACAACGGCGTTTCACCGCACAAACGGAGGTGTGCAGGGCTTCCGCGGCGCATGGCGCGTGACTTCTGCCCGAGGTTGAAGAAGCACAGGCGCGGTGGGGCCCACTGGTCGGAGACACAAGGCGAGCGGTGCGATCTAGTTAGCTGACTTGGTCCAGTCAAGTTGCATCGGGTTCGGGTCAGAACGGCTCGGACCAAAGGTCTGGACCATTTGCTCGGGATCAGACGGTCCAAGTAAGTGGGGTCCGGTGCAGCACGAGTTGGTTGGATCACACTAGTTTGGCTCGGGCCCGGGTCAGAGTTCGGTGCAATCCAACAGTGCTAGCCCGAAGTTTAAATCAGATTTGACCGAGAAATAGAGGGTTTGACCGAGGCTCTAAAAATAGAAATAAATTCCTAAAAATTCTGAAATTAATCAGAGCGGTTCCTGGGAATACCTAGTTCCCAAATAAAATTTTAAAACCTATTGTTCATAATTTAATTTGTATAATTGAAATTCAAACTTAGAATAGGTCTTTGATTTGAGTTGGAATTTTCTCGAGGGTTAAATTGAGTTCCAAAATTTGAAAAAATTATATTAATTCATTATAATTATTATAGTATTTGAATAAATTATTTCCAGAAAATGAACAAGATTTTTTGTTCTTGTTTTCTTTTGGAACTTATATTTGAGTTGTAGGTTTAAACTTTATTTGAGATTTTCCAAGTGCAATAAATGATGCAAAAGTTTCAAAAAGTCATGCATGCTGATAAGATGCATACTAAATCTCATTAATTAACTTGGGGATGTTACAAACCTCCCCCCTTACAAAAGATCTCGTCCCCGAGATCTGGGTAGGTTAGAAGTGGAATAGGACGGTTCTACAGAAAATACAACATCTGTTGTTTTGATTTTCTTTAAAGATGGTGCTAAGATATCCTTATAAGGTTACAAGAAAATTATATTACATTTTTCTTTCCATTGTTTTGCTTAACCTTTCCTTTCTTGATTCGAAGGCACTTCAAACAGAAGTAAAAAGATCGGGATATTCTGTTCGCATACGGTCTTCACGTTCCCAATTTTCTTCATCTTCAGTATGGTTGCTCCACTGAACCTTCAAGAACTTGATGTTGTGATTTCTTGTCTTGTGCTCCATTTCTTCAAGAATGCGTATCGGGTGCTCCCGATAAGAAAGATCGGGTTGCAAATCAAGGTCTTCCAAATTAGTTGCTTCGGTAGGGACTCGAAGCATTTCTTTAGTTGAGAGACATGGAAAACATTGTGCACATCTGAAAGTGATGGTGGTAGCTTCAACTGGTAGGCTACCGATCCTCGCTTAGCTAGAATTCGGAAAGGACCGATGTAACGAAGAGCCAACTTGCCTTTAACTTGAAAGCGTTGCATTCCTTTCATCGGGGAGACTTTAAGGTAAACATGATCATCCACCTCAAAACTCAATTCGCGTCGACGGCGGTCGGCATAGCTCTTTTGACGAGACTGAGCCATCCGTAGTCTCTCCCGGATCATACGGACTTGCTCTTCGGCTTCATCGATCAAGTCCGGTCCAAAGAATTGTCTCTCCCCGGACTCTGACCAGTTGAGAGGTGTCCTACACCTTCTCCCATATAACACTTCAAAAGGTGACATTTGGAGGCTTGCTTGATAACTATTGTTATAGGAGAATTTCGCGAACGACAAGCATTTATCCTATTTCTTTCCATAGGACAGCACACAAGCTCTTAACATGTCTTCCAAAATTTGATTCACCTTCTCGGTTTGACCTCCAGTTTGTGGGTGGTATGCGGTGCTAGAGGATAGTTGAGTTCTCATTGCTTCATGGAGGCAATCCCAGAAATACGAGGTAAATTGAGTACCTCGATCTGAAACAATTATCTTAGGCACACCATGGAGACATACAATTCTAGAGATGTACAACTCCGCCAATTGGTTTCCTGAATAAGTGGTCTTAACGGGAATGAAGTGAGCAACTTTTGACAATTGGTCGACAATTACCCATATGGAGTCATACCCTTACTGAGTCTTTGGAACTCGGTGTTGAAATCCATCCCAATTTCATCCCATTTCCATTCGAGAATGGGGAGGGGTTGAAGCATACCCGCTGGCCGTTGGTGCTCGGCCTTCACCCGTTGACATATGTCACACTCGGCAATAAAGCGTGCAATCTCCCGCTTCATCCGAGTCCACCGCAATTCCTGTTTCAAGTCTTGATACATCTTGAAGCTTCCTAGATGAATGGAGAAAAGAGAATCATGGGCTTCTTGAAGGATTGATTCTTTAAGCTTCACGTAATTAGGCACAACCAATCGCTTTTCGAACCACAAAACACTTTGGTGGTCCTCGGAGAAACATTTGGCTTTGTCGGCCTTCATTTCATCCTTAATTCTTTTTGTACCCTTGTCATTCTTCTGGGTCATCTTGATCTGGTCCTCTAGGGTAGGTTTCACTTCCAAGGCAGTGAGAAAACCTTCACTAACCATCTCTAAGTTGAGCCTTTGAAATTCGTTGCATAAAGCCTTCGTTTCGGGTCGAACCGAAATGCAGTTGCATTGCGATTGTCGGCTCAATGCATCGGCAATGACATTGGCTTTCCCTGGATGATAATGAAGTCCCAAATCATAGTCCTTGATCAATTCAAGCCATATTCTTTGTCTTAGGTTCAGATCGGCTTGAGTGAAGATATACTTCAAACTCTTATGATCAGTGTAGACTTCGCAACGATTGCCGATAAGAAAGTGTCGCCACATCTTCAAAGCATGAACCACTTCTGCAAGCTCAAGGTCATGAGTGGGATAATTCATCTCATGAGGCCTCAATTGCCTGGATGCATATGCCACAACTCGGCCCTCTTGCATAAGGACACAACCAAGACCAAGGTGAGATGCATCGCAATAGATATCGAAGTTTTTATGGATATTCGGCAGAACTAACACCGGAGCAGAGGTTAGATGATCCTTCAACATCTCAAAGCTTGCTTCACATTCTACTGACCATTCATAACATCTCAAAGCTTGCTTCACATTCTACTGACCATTCATAACATCTCAAAGCTTGCTTCACATTCTACTGACCATTCATACTTCTTTTCTTTCTTCAGCAATTGGGCCATTGGTCTTGCTATTTTCGAGAAATTCTCGATGAAACGACGGTAATAACCTGCAAGACCGAGGAAACTACGAATGTCGGAGACGGACTTGGGCTGTCTCCAATTAAGTACATCTTGAACTTTGCTTGGATCCACAGCAACTCCTCCCTCGGATAGCACATGACCCAAAAAGGTGATTTCTTTTAGCCAAAATTCACATTTGCTGAATTTTGCATAGAGTCGATGTTCTCAGAGCTTATTCAACACAAGCCGACAGTGTTCTTCATGCTCCCTTTCAGATTTGGAGTATATGAGAATGTCATCAATAAATACGACCACAAATTTATCCAAATACTCCATGAACACTGAGTTCATGAGATTTATGAACAAGGCCGGTGCATTAGTCAAACCGAAGGACATGACGGTGTACTCGTACAAACCATAATGAGTTGAGAATGTCGTCTTGGGAATGTCTTCAGATATGATCCTCACTTGATGATAGCCCAATCTCAAGTCAATTTTGGAGAAAATACGGGCACCGGTCATTTGGTCGAACAAATCATCAATCCGCGGAAGCGGATACTTATTCTTGATGGTAACCTCATTCAACGGACGGTAGTCAACACACATGCGCAAACTGTGGTCCTTCTTCTTCACAAATATAGCTGGGCACCCCCAAGGTGAGGAGCTCGGCCTAACAAATCCCTTCTCTTGAAGTTCGGCGAGTTGCTTCTTCAATTCAACCAACTCATTTGGCGGCATTCGATAAGGATGTTTTGATATTGGAGCAGTTCCAGGCTGCAGCTCGATCACGAATTCAACTTCTCATGAGGGTGGCATACCCGGTAGTTCCTCGGGAAATACATCCGGGAACTCACACACCACTGGAACTTCACTTAATTCCGGCAATTCTTTGCCGCTAAGGGCATAAAGATGCGAATGCTCCAATTTCGGCACCATTTCGACTTGAAAACCAAGAGGACTTGTGACAGTGATAGACTTGCGAGCACAATCAATTTGACCATGGTTCTTGGATAGCCAATTCATTACAAGAATAACATCAAGGCCCGCTGAATTCAACACAATAAGATCGGCCAAAAACTTGACCCCTTTATAATCAATCTCGACTTCACAACATTCATGAATGCTTCTCATTTCTGAACCCGGCGATTGAATCATCAAAGGTGCAGGCATCAAGCTGAGTGAGATGTTGTGGAGGGTAGCAAAACCTCTGGACATGAAGGAATGAGAGGCTCCAGAGTCAAACAACACGGTCGCATGAGTTGAATTGACTAGAAATGTACCCAACACAACGTCGGGTGCCTCCTGCGCTTCCTCGGTGGTGACATGACTGACACGAGCACGACCGGTGTTCTGAGAAGTAACATCAGACTTCTAATCAAGGGATGTTTCAAAGTCTTGGTGTTGACCGGAAATGGCTTGGTGCTTCTCTGGACAAAAAGCCGCATAATGACCCGGATTGCCGCAAGTGAAACAAGTAACTTGCTTGTTTGGATGGCGTCGTCTTCGACACTTCTTTCTGGGCTGGCCTTACTGAGTTTGTTACTGAGGTGGTGGAGACACTTGCATGGGAGATACCGGAGGTGTCGGATCTTGAAATTCAGGAGGAGCAGGCTGCCAAGCACACGGTTCTTGAAAACTGCGGCTTGCTGAAATTTGTGCAGCCTTCTTGCGCTTTTGCGATTCTACAACCGCTTGCATCTTAAGTTCCACCACAATGGCCTTATCAACCAATTGTTGGAAGTTGCGGAAGTCATATACAGCAAGCGCCAACTGCAATACTTCCGATAGCTCATTCAAAAACTGGTCTTGCTTCCTTGCATCAGTGGAGACATCGTCCGGAGCGTAACGAGCCAAATGATTGAACTTGTGGAGATACTCCATTACGGACTTTTTGTCTTGCTTTAGCGCGAGGAATTCACTTCGCTTGATACTCACGATGCTTGAAGGAACATGTGCCTCTCGGAAAGCTATCCGAAATTCGTCCCACGATGGAACGTGATTGGTGGGCTGCATGGCGCAGAAATTATCCCACCATGCACTAGCGGCCCCTTCAAGCTGGTTGGAGGCATAGAAGACCTTCTCGTTGTCGGCACATTGAGTGATGATCAGCTTCTGTTTGATGGTACGAAGCCAATCATCGGCCTTGAGAGGATCCTTCGAACAAGAGAACACGGGAGGCTTCGTGCTTAGAAAATCAGCAAATCGGGAGGCATAAAGATCGGCTCCTCTCGCTGCCATTTAAGCACCTTGGACACTGACGGTGTTCTGAGCAATTTGCTGCAAGATCAGAGTCTGGTCTTGCTGACTCCATTCCATTTGGGCCAACACTTCGGTCACGGATGGCTGAGGTGGAGTCACTTCTTCTTGCCGACCTACGTGCTAAAATTGCGGGTCGGGGTGCTCCGGATTGCGCTGTTGAGGATTCGGGGGCTGAACATCGGTGATTTGAGAACCCACGGGCTGTGAGTCCTCCATTACTTCCGACGTCAAACGAGTTTTATGACCCGACATCCTGTTGCCATACAACTTGTTAGTAACCGGCAAAAAGGGTTGAGGGAAAAGCAAAAGGTAAATATTTGACAGCAGGGGGTAAGTTAACCTAGCATGAATGCACAATGAAAACTCATTTATGCAACAAGAAAATGGGGTGCTATGGTCCATGTGGACAGCAAAAGATACGAATGAAAACACATTTAGTTTTCTGACATAGTTGCGATACAACCCGCCCATAGGCGATGCATAACTATTTGAAATAAAAGAGAGCACATAATCATCACAAAATCCAGCGTCTCCAAGCTAAGTAATATTATTAGGGTGTATAATACCTAAGGATAACCCCTAACTTAATCTAAAATCGTAGCAAGGCGTCGTCTTCTCTTTCTTCCACCAACTCTTTTTACCGACGACTATTTAACGTTTCTAGTGTTGGAAAAAGAGACGAGCAATAGAGAAAATGATTTTTTTTCTCAATTCAAATGAATAGGGAGGTAAGAAAATAGATGCTAGGATGGGTAAGAAAGAAAGGAATTATATTACTTGCATTTTTGCCAACCTTTCGATAGTTTGAAAATATTCTTTGCAAACCAAAATCCTAATAACGTCCATTGCTACGGCTTTAACCTACAGTCAGTATGGCTCTAATATCAACGCTGTGGGGACCCGGCATCGGATCTATTTCAAGCCAAGTGATTGCGCAACACTTAACATGAAACATAAGCGATTCCGAGTGCCCGGATATGTGTCTCATGTCAGCTCCCAAGGATTAGTGGCTAACATGCACATATCCTAGTACACAACATTGCAATCACATCCATACACAATCATACAAGAGTAAAGGAATTGTAATTACAACATCATCAAATAGAACTTTTAAGTACAAGTTTGTATAGGAGGGCCATTCGGCCAAACATAATTATCAAGAATAAATTGCAGCGGAAAACAAACTTAAAATAAGAGGGAATAACCGAGTTGGCATGCCCACAATCCCACAAGCAACCAACTTGAGTTAAAGTCGTAGCGTCTGAAGTACTTTACCCAATTTTAATGACTTCACCTGAACAAATGGTCAATTTTAAGTACAAAGTTGTACTCGCGAGACTTTTCAAGAAAAATAAGGATGCATTTAAGTATCAAAGGAAGGCTACTACACTAGTCAATTTTCAGCATAAAGCAAGTTTTACAATTAGATAAACAGTATAGATTCAAATTGCCATTTTAAAACATTTAGAAAACAATGTGTAACAGTAAGTAATGATCAACAACAATATAATCAACACACGAACAGTCCAATCGTGACACAAATCATTCCATGACAAAATTAACACACGAACTTCGCGTTCAAGATATCATTTCAGATCTGAACAACTAACATAATGATGTAACATTTTTAACCATAACCCAAACTTAATTTCCCATAAGCTAACTGTGCATGCTTTCCCACAAGTGATGTCCATAACTGGGGACATGGCTATTCGAATAGATTTAGTTAACTCTGCAAAGTTGCACAGCTTTACCCACACGATATGAATACTTCGTACTGTCGCCATGCACTCTTCCATAGGAGTGTGACTGAGATATCATAACGAGGCTGTTACAATATCATGTCCTAACTATCAACCCACCCGAGGACAGGTCCATGGCGGCCGAGCGAATCGCTTTGAACCACAGGGGAACCTCGTTATGTAAGTAAGTCCCTTACAAACAAGAGACCCTTAAGGGCAAGAAAATAAAAATATAACATGCCCCCAGTAGATTGACAAGAGAGTCATTAAAACCAAACAACAACAATTGCCAATCTAATTGTGTTTCGATAGCTAATACACAACAAATTATTAAGCCAAGCCTTCGCCATTATCCCAGCGTGTGGTTGTACGTAAGACTTGGTTCATCACACCACAAACCGGTCCTCAAATACCTAGACGGGGCTACGCAAATCCGGGACCAACCCTTCATCACCTTATCACCCGTCCACGTCCAATACACAACAACAACCCATCAACAGTTTATAATAATCAGATACGAAGATCTGGACATTTTCCTCAAATTCAACATAATCAAATCCATATAATCCTCAAATTTCATTAAGATTCGATTCGATCCATCGGCTGATGGACTAGCTCCATCAACCGTTATCGACTACAACTACTAGCACGACTAAGCATCGTTCTACAAGCTAGCAAACACTCCCATATAACATATATCCTTAATCATTCAAGGTAAAAAGGGTAATCAACATTCAAAGGAGGGCCAATGCAGCAAGTAGGGAATTAACTACTTCTACCCATGAACATACTTTTCAAAATAGCATGCAATTGAGAGATTAAAACCATACAAAACATTTAAAAATCAGTAGGAGCAATATGATCAAGAGGAGGGTGCTCACACCTTTGTTGTACCACTAGTTCAATCTCAGGTTACACTCATGTATATGTTCGTATCGTCGAGAAATCTATCGAAAGAACGATATTGCAATTAACACCAAATAAGCCAAAAAATTCAAAATGCTAAAAAATGCATGAAATTTATACAGTGGGTAGGTTATAATTTTAGATGAATTTAGGTGAAAGATTCATTCTATTTGGATTTAGTATGTGAAAGTTATAGCAGTTTGAAACTCAGATTTCTGAAAAATCCAATTTAATTAGAATCGGTTACTGTTCACCGAATTTAATTATTTGGTCAAAATTTGTAGAATAGTGGGGAGGCAAAGGTTTACATAGATAAACAGAAATTATTATTATAAGATCAAAATAACTGAGTTTATCTCATTTGGAGTTTTTATGAATTAGTTATACATTTTTAAAGTTATCAGCCTTTTTCTATTGTAAAAGATAGTAGAGTTAGAGATCATTTTACAAAACTATATTATCTGCTATAGAGACATGTTTGAAACCAATTTTAATATAAAGTTCATTAAAAATAAAAATTATCAAGACTAGTTTCATTCATTTTGGAGTTGAGATGAATTAATTATGAATTTTCTAAGTTAATAGCAATTTATAATGTACAAATAATTTAGTTTTGGATCATTTTCCACAAACTTTATTTTCTGGATCAATGACATGTTGGAAACCAATTTTATAATAAAGCTCATTTAATATGAAAATTAACAAAACTAGTTTCACTTATTTTGGAGTTAAAATGAATTAGTTATGCATTTTAGAAGTTAATAGCATTTTTAGTTTGCAAATAATTCACCTTCAGATTTTATAATTGCATTTATTACTTTTTCTACCGAGCTGGAGCTAACCATAGCCTATGACCAGTGGGGCCAGTGTGAGGGTTTGACTCGGTCAAAGTTGACCTAGTCACAACCGATGACTACGCCGAAGGCGTATTCTATGGAATACGTCTTCTAAACATGAAGACGTACAGACGTTCAAAGTATTCAAGTAATACATTTTGCCTTAAGAGAATACGTATTTATCAATCTACACATCCACTTAACCAGCCTTAAGGCCCACATGTCAAACACTTAAAGGCCTAAACTTTTTTTAATTATATTACTAACCATGCTTTAGAACCAGTGGGACCTACATGCCATAGGGTCACTACAAAACTGGATTAACACTTAATAACCGGAGGCAGACGGAGTCGAGCTCCTAGCGATCGGAGGCGGAGACGACGGTGCGGTACTCGTGGAGAAGACGCTACGGACGTCGAGGAGACTCGGGGAGGTGTGCGCCGTGGTCGTCCAGCCACCAGGAACACGAAACGTCGGTCGATGGAGGCGGAGCGGCACTACAACAGTCGGGACAAAGATGGCGGCGGTTCACCGTGGATAAGGAAGACGACCCGGTTCTTCCTTGTCACTGCGGCAAAATGCAATTGAATGCAAACGCGAGGTTAGTATGGCGGCGCGAGCACAAGGGACAAGGTGCGTAGGCCAAAGGCTCACTGGAGCACAAGAAAGCACGGCGGAGCTCCACAGAGCGTGCACCAGAGACGAAGAAGACACGCCGCGTTCCGGGTGCTACACACGAAAGGGGAGTTCGGGTTAGTGAAAAATGGAGACCGCGAGCTTCGGGGAGTTGAACGGAGGCAAGGATGGCTTGGCATCAAGAAAAACAATGACAAAGACTTCCCTCTTCCACTACGGAAAGAGGAGGGCGAATTGAGAGTGGTAGGGGTTGTTTTGTTCGAGCCCGAAGATGGAGAATGGGACGGTGCTACGTGATGAAGCTCTACGAGTGGCTATCGAGGTCGGTGGGACAACGGCGTTTAAGACAAACGAAGGTCTTGTGAGGCTTCATGGCGCATGGCGCGTGACTTCTGCCCGAGGTTGAAGAAGCATAGGCGCGGTGGGGCCCGCTGGTCGGAGACACAAGGCGAGCGGTGCGGTCTAGTTAGCTGACTTGGTCCAGTCAAGTTGCGTTGGGTCCGGGTCAGAACGAGCTGGTTGGATCGCACCAGTTTGGCTCGGCCCAGGTCCGAGTCCGGTGCGATCCAACAGTGCTAGCCCGAAGTTTAAATCAGAATTAACCAAGGCTCTAAAAATAGAAATAAATTCCTAAAAATTCTGAAATTAATCAGAGCGGTTCCTGGGAATACCTAGTTCCCAAATAAAATTTAAAACCTACTGTTCATAATTTAATTTGTATAATTGAAATTCAAACTTAGAATAGGTCTTTGATTTGAGTTGCAATTTTCTAAGGGTTAAATTGAGTTCCAAAAATTTGGGAAAAATTATATTAATTCATTATAATTATTATAGTATTTGAGTAAATTATTTTCAGAAGATGAACAAGAGTTTTTGTTCTTGGTTTTTTTTGGAACTTATATTTGAGTTGTAGGTTTAAACTTTATTTGAGATTTTTCAAGTACAATAAATGATGCAAAAGTTTCAAAAAGTCATGCATGCTGATAAGATTGTAATATCCCAAATCTGGGTGTTTGTGTTTCAAATGTAAGAAAATGAGTAGAAATTAAAAAATTTCTTGCATCTTGGAGTTTTTGAACTTTTCTGTAATTCTTGTAAAGGAATTGTGGAATTCAAAAACCTAAATCTCCAATTGACTAAAGTCAATCCCCTCTTTTCAACCCTTGTCAAGAATCTTATGTTCTATCCCTAAAAATATATTTCCTTGGTTCTAGGGCTGCTGTGTGACCCCTCTGAAAAATTTCATAATTTTTAGAAATTATTTGATAATTTTGGAGGTAAGTCAAATCAGTTTGGCCTTTTGTCAAACCGTAGAACAAACCTTGAGGAATTTCTTGAGAAAAATGTTTTGCATAAAAATCTCTGGAAATTTTATGTAAGGTTATCCCTGGAGTGAGGAATCTCCAGTCAAAATTTTAGAATTTTTGGAGTTAGTTTGCTACCTCTAAAAATTCTTCCAACTCAGCTTCAAATTCAAACCCTATCTGTGCACTATTCCTTGGGTCCGAGCCCAACCCCGTCTCGGTCGAACCCAACAGCCTAACTGCACCTTCCTCGGTCGCTTTGGCACGAGCGTTGTGCGCCGTCAGATCTCCATCGTACCGCCCTCGTCCGCGGGGAGCTGCTCGACCTCGATTGCGTGTGAGCCGTTGGATCGCGATCCAACCATCGCGATCGTGCCCGAGCCTGTTGGCTCGACTCAACCCGCTCGTCGCTGTTCCGGCTCGAGCCGAGTTGCCGCTGTGTCTCTGCTAGTGGGCCTACGCTGTGTCTGTTCTTCGTTAACCTCGATCGCTCGCGCGCGCACCCGGTCGCCATGGTAGGGTGTGGGTGAAGCAGCACAGCGTCGTGTCCCCTCCGCGCATGCTGCAACGACTCGGGGCATTCAATGTGCGTCAGCCTTTCGCCCCTGAAGTCGTGGTCGTCACCTGCTCCCATCTCCTCAGTGCGTCCATGGCAGCGCTGGACCGAGCTCACCCTTGAGCGTTGCCCTAGCTCCATCCGTTGCTCTCCAGCTATAAGAAGCCCCCGAGCTCCTCCTCTGCCTCTCTTTAGCACCCTTGTAACTTCACCTAGCTCCCTCTCTGCTCGAGTGAGCTCAAACACCCGAGAGCCAAAATCGCCATTGTCGGCCGTGGAGCAAGCTTCGTTGTCCTGGCGCTTCAGTGGTTCTTCTTCACTTCTGTTCGCGTCACTTCGTGCCCCGCTTCACCTAAATCAAAACCCCTAATCCAATTTTGGTTTCCCTTCACAGGAAGCAACTAATTTTGGATTTGCACTCTTTCGGCCGAAGTTCATCGCTTTCTTCCTCAACTCCGGTAAGCTCCTTCTCTCTTCAATTCTTTACTCATGGACCTTCCTTGAGCCCTGTTGGCTAACCTGATGACGCGGTCTTGCTCATTTTGCTCAGGCCGCCATCTCCTCGTCGTCGTCCTCAGCGTCAGCAAGCTTCATCGTCGCTGGAGTAGCTCCGGCCTCCTCCTTGCCTTCCCTGCCCTCAGATAGCTTCTTGGTAGTCCCTAGAGGCTCGGGCACTGCTTACTTGAACCACTGCAGAGCTATCTTTGCTGTTTGTCTTTTGGCCGTGCATGTCACCGCCGTTCCTCGCCGGCTTGCCGCCATTCTAGGCCGGCTCAGCCGCAGAGAGTGGCCCCGGTGGGTGCGCAAGGCTATTGCGGACCCATTCCCGTCATTGGTTTGCGCCGCCGTGGCCGGAGTCGCGATGGTGAGCTCGCCTTTGTGCTCGGACTCGTTGTCGGACGCGTCGGCACTGTAGCGGCGTCATTTAGGACAAAGATCGGTCATTAACTCATCTAATGATTAGTTTAGCAGTTAATGGCTGTCCTAAAGGAGCTAATGCGTCGCTGACTGGTGGGCCCGCACAGTTAAGTCGTCGCTGTGCGCGTGCGCAGCGCCGAGATCGTTTTGGACCGTCTGATCTAGATCCAGCGATCCAGATTGGTTAGAACATTCGGACCACCGAGCCTTAGCTGTCCATTTCTTGATCTACGGCTGGGATTCGCGTGGGCCGCGCGCGGGTGCTGTGTTGTTTCACTGTGGGCCGTCCATTTCTAGATCAGCGGCATAGATCGATTTGAACGTTCGAACCGTCCGGACATCTATTCGATCTAAGCTGTCCATCTTTAGATCAACGGTCCACGTTCGCGCGAACGTTTGGACCTCCGAACGTATCCTCCGTTGTGGACCGTTGGATCTAATCCAACCGCCGAGATTGAGCGCGGGCGTTCGCGTGCACTGTGCACTGTGCGCGTGGGCCGTGCGATTCAAGATCAGCGGCCCACGATTTTCCACGTAGTTTGGGTTAAGGAAAATTCCCGAGAGCTTTATTTGTGAACTGAAAAAGGTATTAAACTTCAAAATTGCTTAACTAATTTGTTTTAGCTCCGTTTTAGTCGATTCAAATTTTGTTAGCTCTGGTTTGAACTAAGCTTTAATCTAAAAATGGTTGGAAGCTTGGTTTGGCTCCAGAAAAGGCTTTGGTAAATTTGTTTAGAAATAGGCTTTAATTGTTCCTCTAAAAATTGCATTTAACTTGAAAATTGCATAAGTAATTCTCTGTAGATCCTTTTTGAGTGAAACCAAGTTTGTTGGCTTCCTCTATTAGTGTGCTTGATTGTAGAATAGGTTTTAGGCATGCTACTATTTTTAAAGCTCTTGTGGTTGCATTTAGTTTTGTGCTCTTTTTCATGTCTTTGAAAAATCATAGAAAATGAATCCTAGCTCCAAATGAGGTGAATCAAATGGTGTTGTTCATCTCATAAGGTGCTTTGCTTACCATAAAAATCTCAGGTGCAACACCTCTTTGGAAAATTGTGCTAAAGAATTAAATTTGGATGAACAGTAACTGATTTGAATTTTTCAGCATTTTCCAGTCGGTTGAAATTGTTTTGGCCATAACTTTAGCATCAAGTATCCAAAGTGATTGATTCTTGTTGCTAAATTCATTAAAAATCATGCTCTTCCTGCTGTGTAAGTTTCGTGGATTTTGGTTGACTTTGGTTTTTGAGTCTTTTCGGTGTTCTTCGTTCTTATCGGTTCTTTTCGTTAGATGTCGACGAGTCCGTTGATAACGAAAGTGCTCCTCTGTAGCAAACTGAGCAACTCCAGTAAGGCAAGCAGTTTGATCATAATAATCCCATTACTTTCAAAGTCTAATACTTTGTTTACAAATTGTATGTATGCATGCTTTTGTGTCAAAGTTTATTTTCCCGATTAGAGGTAGCTACTCCTATTGCATGGTTGCCCTTAAATTGTTCATCCCCTGCCACTAAACATAAGATATTAATCTCGCCGGTGAATTAGAGCCCGGTGGTTGAATTATGCTCTTTTATTGTCTTTACGGTGTCATGCTTAGAAATGCTTAGCTACCCGTAGAATTGGGCAATTATCGACTTAGTCGATAACTTTGATCACACAAAATTATTATTACCATTATGCTCAGTATTTTGTGCTTTGTTACTTTGTAAAGTCAAAAACTGAAACTGAAAATGAAATGTTTGAGACTTGGGCACATTGGTTGATGGTGTGATCTTATGGTGTGACTGGAATGGTGCCCGGGTCAACAAGGACCGAGTTACTTGTGTCACTAAGCTAAGCGATTATTGCGTGCTAACCACACGAGGGGGATATGGGACCTCTCTTGACTTAGTACTTTGGTGTGTGTTAGCTCCGAGTCGCAGGAGGTTGTGTGTGTGTGTGTGGTGTTGAAAAAGAAACTAGTGGTTATGTGTTGGGTGAGCGGGAGTGGAATCCGGTTTAGGTTCTCCACACCGAAGGGCATTGTAGTTGTCCGGGAGCTTTACCCTATAGTGGTATTTGACTTTTGGCTTTACAATGACTCTGTCTCAACGTATGGGTTTCTATCCATACGGGTGACTCGTAGTTAATACACAATATTAGAAATATCTCGTAGGATTTAGCCTTGCCGGCATACCTTTGGAAGTGTGCTTGATCTAGTGGCAACAAAGGCGGTCTGACGTGTGGGTACATTGGTACACCCCTGCAGGGTTCAAACTATTCGAATAGTCTCGTCCTAGGTTATGGACATGCTTGGTAAGGTCGTGCAAGAACTAGACTATAACATTTAATTAAAATTTGATGTGGGGGGTATGAATTGGGAATTCATGCTATTGTTGTGGTGGCTATTGGGTTAGCCACTTCTAGGATATCTTTTATTATTGTTACTTGTCTCTCGCTGTTTTTGCCAAATAAAAATAGATTGTAAAACTGCTTTAAATCTATTACATTATTGCAAATGAAAACTTGCTTTTATGCTGAAAATGAGTCTAGAGCCTCCTCTACTTAAATAAGCTTGCATGTAGCATATGTATAGGCTGTTACACCACACGTAAATTTTGCGAGTACATTTTTGTACTCATTTGCTTTGCTTAATCAATTGTTGCAGAGGAGGAAGCTGATCCCCAAGGGATCCACTTTTGTGAGTTGTGCGGTGGGTTTGATGACTAGGTTGGCGGCCCGGTTGGTTGCCTTGTGGGTTAAAGGCACACTAATTGGCTCTTGTTTATCGTCATCTTATGGCTTTTGCTTCCGCTGTTTATTTTTCTCTCTTAGTTGTTATTTGGTCGGTCGGCCCCTTTTGTAATAACTCTATTATGTATGTCTTTTGATTTGCTTAGTCGTGCTTCGGTTCTATGTGTTGAATGAAATTGATGCATAATTTTGTAAAGGGGTATGTGTACTGCAAGTTCTTGGGAAGTACTTGTATCTCGAGGCACGAGATATTTTGTTCGCGATGCTAAGGCCAAGTGGATGGTTAAGCATTACAAGCCGAATCTTCCAGGTCCTCACAAAGATGCATACTAAATCTCATTAATTAACTTGGGGATGTTACACTGTGATATGGAACTATCACATACGGTTCTTTTTAGGAACCGTTTGTGATAGTTTCATATCACAGATGGTTCACAGACGGTTCCTAAAAAGAATCGTCTATGATAGTTCCATATCACGATTTGTTCCAAAAGAATCGCTCAGGATATTTCATCACGATTTGTTCCAAAAGAACCATCTGTGATGGGGCATCTTGTATAGAATGTTTTGTAGTAGTGGTAGATAGTATTGCAAAACAAAGGTGAGATCCTTAAGGCTGTCTTGACAGATGGTCGTCCGACACAACTAAAGAACAGAAGTTTGCACAATGGCTAAACCTAAACTCAACGAAATCCAATCTGTTTGTGACGACTAAGAGGTGTATTTAAAGGGGTAGATGATGTCATCTAACCCTAGGGATGCGCCCCAATTGGGCTCAACTTAATACAAGGCCTGTTGGCCCAAGTTGAGGTGGTGCAACACTATTATCAGAAATAGACGTGGACTGTTTTGATAATTGTGGCTGGCTCAGAAGGAATTTGAAGATGAGGTTGGATCCGCTGGAAAGTAGACTTGATAAGCTTTCCACAAAGTCCAAAAACATCCCAAACAGAGTCTGTATGCAGAAGTTACGACTATTTAAACTTATTGCTGTTGTAGTAGTCAAAATCCAAATCCAGAATGAGCCCAACTCAAACTCTTGCTTGACTCGGACCCATAGTGACATGGTGACCTACACTATGCCTTCCATGCATGTCCATGACTCCCCATGCCTCTCCTTGGTCCTTTCCGATGTTTCTAAGTACAATTAAATCACTTGCATTAGGTGTCGGTCTATTCTCAGTAGTATATAAACCTTGGAACAAATTCACCTGGTAATTAAGTTGGCGAGCATGAATTCGAGTAAGTGGTCCTTGTAACACTTGTGATGGATGAGTTGTTTGTGTAGGGGCGGTTGTACCCATGGTAGGGATGTCCTCATCACTGACTGACTGTGTATGTCTCTGTTTGGTGTGTGGGTTGTGCTTGGAACTAGCAAGTTATGCACTGTTTAAGTATTTAAGGGTTTACTTGCTTCATGGGTCATGGGCGTCATGACTGCATCCTCTATTTTTCTCTCCATTTTTTTAAGTGACGTCTTCATTTGCTTGCTTCACTACTACAAAAATGCTAATACTGGACGCCTGATCACAGACGGTTCATCAAAACCGTCTGTATTAAACACAATCTCAGACAATTTTTGTTTACCGACCGTCTGTGTTATTTTCCGCACTAAAAACCGTCTGTGAAGAGGTCATATCACAGACGGTTAATGTTTAAAACTGTTTGTGAAGTATCACAGACGGTTCTGACCAAAACCGTCTGTGATATTACCCAATATCACAGACGGTTTTTCGTCAGAACCGTCTGTGATAATTAACTCATCACAGACGATGCAGTGTATATAGGTCCCCAACAGAGTCTTCTTGATCTCCATCTCTGGCGCTACGGTAACCGCAGGAGATCTCCAAGCCCGGTGAGTCCATCACCACTCCGTGCCCGGTTTGAGTATCACCCCACCTCACTAAGCCCGCTCATGTGGTCCATTTCAGCTATTGTCGTCGAGGAGCTTGCCGCCGTCGCCTCTGTTCACTGATTGACGGTCAGCCGCCTTGGACCTTCCCCGACTTCATTGACACCTTCCTCGTGATCGAGGTGAGCTACTAGAGCATAAGCATCCTTTAATTTGAGTAGTTTCAGGTTTTTACGCCTGAATCGCTACTGAAGCCCATGGCGCCACCACGGGACATCACCGTCGGTTCGCCTCAGGCGACCTTAGGGCCTCGAGCCATGACTATTAGCAATGCAATGTCACCCTAAGCCCAATTTGAGCTTCAAATCCTACTGTTTTTAATCATTTAGTTAATAAACTAACGAGTCTATGACATGTGGGACCGCCATAGATTTTATAAATAAAATCATGAAATAAAAAATGAGTCACTGACAAGTAGGGCTCACATGTAAATAAATAAAATCCGGAAAAATGTAAAAATGAAAAAAGCCACCTTCAGTTCAGAGAAAAATACGCTTTCTCTGTTGGAAAGCGTAATTAAGCCTCAGAAAATACGCTTTCAAAGTCACCCTTTTATTTATTTCCGGGGTTTTCAATATGAACCGTGTGATGGACCGAAGCTAGATGTACGTTGAGAACCGTGTGAGTGAAGAGTACATTAATGACGTGTGTGCTTTTACAAGAGCCGTCGAGGAGGATATGTTGAATAAGGGGGCGGAATATATGTACTGTCCATGCATTCACTGTGAGAATCTGAAGATGTTGAAGAACCAAGCGCAAATCAAAGCACACTTGATTCAAAGGGGTTTCAAAAAAGGGTTATACACATTGGACCAGTCACGGTGAAGAGCATATTATATAGGAAGTCAACGATATGCCGTCGGATGATGTCAATTGTGGTTCTGATTCGGATAGGCTGCACGATGATGACAATTTAGATCAGATGCTTCGCGATGCAGAAGGGAACTGTGATGAGAGGGAATATGTTAAATTCCAGGGCTTGATGAAGGACTCGGAGAAACCTTTGTTCCTGGGCTGCAAGCCGGAATACACAAGGTTGTCATCCGTGCTTGAACAGCTGAAATTGAAGGCAAGCAACAGTTGGTCCGACAAGAGTTTCACGGGGTTGTTAGGTCTCTTAGCAGATATGCTTCCGGAGGGAAACGAGTTGCCCAAAACCACCTACAAGGCCAAGAAGGTTCTTTGTCCATTGGGAATGGAAGTAGAAAGAATACATGCAAGTCCGAACGACTGTATCCTCTATCGTAATGAGTATACAAACATGTATGTATGTCCGGTGTGCAACGCATCCCGATACAAGCGTAAGAATCAATCAGATGACGACGAGGAAATCGAGGTGAAGAAAGGACCTCCTGCTAAGGTTGTGTGGTATCTTCCTGTAATTCCCTGTTTCAAGCGGTTTTTTGCAAACCCAAAGAATGCAAAACTGCTGCATTGGCACTCAGAGGAGCATAAGAATGACGGAAAGCTAAGATACCCTGCTGATTCTGCCCAGTGGAGAAACATCGATAAGAGGTTTGCAGACTTCGGTCCAGAACTGAGGAATATAAGGTTTGGATTGAGTACAGATGGAATGAATCCTTTCGGTAACATGAGCAGCCGATATAGCACTTGGCCCGTGACGCTCTGTATCTACAACCTTCCTCCTTGGTTGTGTATGAAGCGGAAGTAAATTTTGCTGTCGATACTTATCGAAGGGCCGACGCAACCTGGGAATGATATTGATGTATACCTAGCACCATTGATGGAAGATCTAAAAATACTGTGGATTGAAGGGGTACAGATATGGGATGCGTACAAACGAGAGAACTTCACTTTACATTGCTTGTTGTTCTGCACCATAAATGATTATCCTGCCCTTACTAATCTGTCGGGCCAGAGTGCAAAAGGAGCCAAAGCCTGTACTCACTGCTTAGATGATATCGAGAGTGTGTGGCTGAATCACTCGCACAAAACCGTGTACATGTGCCATCGTAGGTTCCTTTGGAGGGCTCACCCATACCGCAGGATGAAGAAACAATTCGACGGAGAGAAGGGGAGCAATTCAGCTCCAAGGCATTTAAGCGAAAAAGAGGTCTATGATATGGTTAAGAATTTAGATTTGTGCTCGGAAAGGGACGTAAATCGAGGACCCGTAAGAAGAACATGTGGAAGAAGAGATCAATATTTTGGGACTTACCTTATTGGGAGCACCTAGAAGTTCGCCACTGCATCGACGTCATGCACGTAGAGAAGAATGTATGTGACAGCTTGATTGGTCTCTTACTGAACATTCATGACAAAACAAATGATGGTGTCAACGCACGGCGACAGGCGCGACGAGATCGCGACCTGCGACGATCGCGCGCCACCGAGTGATCGAGGCGGCCGTCTAGACTCCAGGGTATCTCAGTGTTGACAACGACGGCAACCGAACAATCCTGCAATGTATTTTTTTTTCTTGTTTCCTTGGTGTTCTCGCCCGATTCTTTTATTTTCAGTCACCTAACAGAGTGTCTTGCTCGATTTGATGCATTTGTTACATTTGAGTTGAGTATTTGGTACTGAGACCATCTATGACTAAGACTATTTGGTACCACTATTTCACTTTGTTCGTGTTCTTTAAATTTCAATCAAGAGACTAGTTTGGTTGGGCAGTTGGCAACTTGGCTACATCCTGTTGCTGATTGCTGACTACTGTGAACAATGTTTCGGTGAGTCGAAAAACCGAAATACTTCAGCTAATTAGGTTCGGATTTTCCTTTTAATTAACTGAATGCCCACTCCTACGACAGATGCGCCCGTGCTTCTTCCCTAGCACTAGCCGCACCACGCTACCTCCTTCGCCCAAGCCGATCGCCGGCCGCCGTGTTGCGCAGCCACCTGCTCCCAGTGCCGGCTTGTAACATCACTTCCCCGTTAAGAGCATGAGAGAGAGACGGCAGGGAAGAGTGGAGTGTGAGATGTCCCCCGTTAAGAGCGAGAGAGAGAGAGAGAGAGAGAGAGAGAGAGAGAGAGAGAGTGACGGCAGGGAAGAGTGGAGTGTGAGATGAGACGAGGTAAAACGTGGATAATTACACCACAGCGTTAATCTCAAGGCAACATGGATGGTGCAGATTGGGCGTGTACATGCCTACCCAGGCCAAAATCCACTCTCGTGTCTAGGGAAGAGTATTTGTTCTCTCGTTTTGCTCATTCATAGTATCCAAACATTTTTTCCTACTGGTATGTTAGAGAAAGTTACGAATATAATACATAGGAGTACTGATAAATCTATTTGTGTGGTTTTTACATAACAAATATAAATACTTATATACATATTTGGGTCAAATTTTAGAAACAAGTAGAAAAAAGGACAAAGAGACTGTATTTTTACACCATTCAATGTTATCAAGATTCGTATCTAGCTCTAAAATTATAACCCCATAATTTCTCTCTCCTCTATATACCCTTAACTAGGACTGAAAATATAGCTCGGGATTTACGAATCAATTTAGCTCAAACCAAGCTCAAATCGGCTTGACTGAGACTCCTTATCTTCTCAAGCCGAGCCGAGCCTCTTCTTCTCCAGCTCGCAACATTTTCGAGCCCGGGTCGCTTGTGAGCCGCTCACGAAGCTCGTGTGGCTTGTGGGCTGCTTGTCGGACCAGCAAAACCCCACAGCCACAGCCCACACGCATTAAGGCCCAGGAGTGAACCCTAGAGAGCTAGAGCGCTAGACACACTGCCTCTATCCCTAAATCCGAATCCAGAACGAGTCTCGCCCGTCCGCCGCTCCGCCGTCCTGTCCTCTGCCCCGCCGCCCCATCCTCCTCCGCCGGCCCCTCCTTCCGCAGCAGTAGCACCCCCGCCTTCCCCCTTTGTCCGCAGCCCCGTCGCCCCCTCCTCCATCCGCCGCGCCAGTTGCTAGGCCGGTCCATGTAGCCCACACCCGGCAGCGGAGTAATCGGCTTGTCGGAAGCGCGAGAGGAGAGAGATGGGGGTGGAGGTCGGCGAACCCAGCTCCTTCCTCAGGTAACCTTGCCCGCTTCCGCTTCTGTTCCTATCCTTTTTCTGTTCTTCTTTAATCGCATTGTGTTCTTTCTTTTCTTGGCCATGTAATTAATTCGGCAACAACGCTGTGCAAGGATGGATGGGGGGTGATTTGCGTGATTGATTGCTTGTCTGTGATTTCGATAGTTTCTTCGGGCTTCCTAGTGTAGTATTGGGGGTAGTTGCTGGTTTCTTGATTTGTGAAATACGAATCCAAGAAAGGTTAGAAAGGAAGGCTCGATGGTGGTGGATAATGGTTGCTCGCAATGCTAGTCTCTTCTTCAGAAGGCACAGGCATACATCGAAGACCCACCTGCCTCTGAGCCAAAGGCCAAGGCCATTGCAATGTGACAAGAAGCAACTTGGCTCGCTTGCCAGCTCGAGCCGAGCCAAGCCAAGCTTTTGGCTTGTTCCCGAGCCGAGCAGCTATTTCATCCGAGCTTAAGTGAGCTAGGCTCGAGCCGTCTCGTCTCGGCTCGTTTCCGGCCCTACCTGCAACCTCGCCGCCTCACTGACGAACTGCCGGTGGCCCTATGCCGACAAAGCCCATCGGCATCTCACTGCCCTCCTGCCTTCCAGCCTCTCACCCCTTCCCAACCGCAACTGATTTCGTTTAGACCCACCGCCGCCGGATTCCCTCCGCGCGGTGCCAAAATGTTCATTTCTCACCCCCTCCTTCCTTCTTCCTAGTCGTTTGATTCATCGCCATATTAGGAAGAGTGCTTAGGGCTGTCTCACTCTGAGCCCTCCTCGACCGGTAGCACTTATGCATCAGAGAAACTAGCAAGCACTTCAAGAACGAAGGGTATTAATGGTTCTTGTGTTTGTACGTGGGGTTGTGTAATGCATTTTTGTGCAAAGAACCTCATCTACTACTACTGGTGTAGTGATAATAATTTTTTAATGTGAGTGGTGATTATCAGTGACTAGAAAGATAATGATTAGTAAAAGGATATGGGAGCTACTGATCTGATCGAGTTGCTTTTGCTGTGATGTTCTCATCTGCTGTTAATCGTGGAGGCCCTTTCTTGCAGTGGATTAGTTTGTCTAAATTGTTCTTGGGATTGTTTGATGGATTTGATTGCTGCTGTCCTCCTGAAAGTTTCTTGTCGCTGAAAATTGAAGTGCTCGCAGGACTGGGTCAAGGAAGCATGAGCTGAAGTCTAAGCAAAAGCTCGAGAAGAAGCTCAGCTTCTACACAAGTAGGTGTTCCTGTCCTGTTGAGGTCCATGATTGCTTTGCATGTCTCTGCTTGATAAGGTTTGATTGCATTGTTCTTGTGATCATTTGCTACCTGTTTGATCTAATGTATAAACTAGACATATTGTTGAGTGTTGAGCAATGCAGTTTGAAAGACCTGAAGATGATGGTATTGTCTTGTCACCATGTGGCTTCCATGCTATTGTTAAACAAAAATGTTTTCATACTTATTAAACCATTTTGTAAAGGAGGATAACTGGTTATTACAATGAGGTTGCTTTTCTGCAAAAAAAAAAAGAAAGAAGAGAAAATGAAGCTTTGGTTTCCTGAATAGCTGCGAAATATCTTATCCATGAAGTAAAAAAAAAAACTCTTTTGTGTTTCTCAGTGTGTGTGTGTGTACATGTTGTCTGCCTATGAGCCGGCAAGTCCTAGAGCATGTGCATGCCTATGTGTTCAGCGTTTCGTGATAATAGAATTATCTTTTTTTCTACACAGTTGTGGCCTTTCTAGTTTTTTATTTTTTATAGCTCACACACACTTGAGATTTATGATTGAACTTGCATAGTGTAAAGGAGGTCAGATATTAGTTTGAGATATTGTACTGTATAGACTGTAATGGATTACGATTTATGATTGAACTTATTTCATGTTGGGTCTTTTTTGCACTTTGCTGCTTCCATTTCTCTATCTGGAGTCATTAACTATATTTTGTGGGATAACATGGCCTGTTTTGTTTACATAGTTTGTAGTATAACTGATTGAAATTTTTTCTTTGTCATTCCAGAAGTGAAAGATGCAGTTACCTCCCTAAGTGCTAAAAAGACTATCAGTAAGGTGCGTCTAACCCCTCTACTTCATTAGCATAGCGTTCTTTTCAGCATTGTGAATTTGTGTGTTCCTTTTATTGAACACAATCTAACCATTATTTTACTGCTGTCTAAAAAATCTTATTCTATACTGTCTTGCAAAAAATAAAAAGTAACTTATTTTTTGACAATATGAACTGCCAAGTATTATATCCTGTCCTTTCTTTTATGGTTGTTCTAGCGACTTCCTACACCTAGTGGGCATTCTGGTAATCAACTCACAATCACATTTGTTAGGTTAGGATTGATTATCTATTGCATTTCTCTATTCTGAAGATCATGTTACGCTTCACAACTAATTTTTGGGTAACATGCACAGACAGTTGTCCAATTGACCTTCATGTGGCACCTGTAGCCCCTAACCAGGAAAGAAGTAAGGTTTCTCTGTTGACACCAGTCGTATATATTATATAATTCATGCAGGACTAGATTCCTAAATAGTGTGGGTACAATTCTCGGTTAGTTGCTTGCTAGGTAGGATTTACCCCTTGAAGGAATGAATGGAATTCAAGGTTCAACCCATCTAGAACATGGGCAGAGCCAAGCCATTTTATTTTTGTGAAACCATGTGGAACAAAAAGTGCAAACTTTGATTTCGGCTGTTCTGATAATATGACAAAACAATCTATTTTTGTTAAAGAACAATGTGAAATGGGTCTAGGTTCAAAATTAATTGCTCACTACACTAGTCACGACTCAGGAGTCTTGACCAGGGTTTTGGTAACCGTTTTGTATTTTTCACCGGGGGATACTGATAGGGACTGGTTTGGCCGATTTTTGGTTGATTTCGGCCGAAAATTTCAAACTGAATTTTGAATTTTTAAAAAATCGGCCGAAATTGGTTGAAAAAATCGGCCAGATTTCGGCTGAAAATTGGTGACAACAAAATGCAAAGAAGAAATAACAGAATTCATTGCTCAATGTGCTTGAAGAAATCACAGAATGCAAAGAAATCACAGAATATCGGACAAAGAAGCTTTTCATGCCTTCCTAGTTCTAACAAGTGCTTTATTTTTCAAATGAAAGACTCAAAGTTCCTGTTTTACCACGATATGGCAGATCCCATTTTTGGCCTAGGCTGCGGCGAGGAGCTGCTGCTTACTTCCTCATCATTCCCTTTGCCCTTCGGCGTCATGTAAATCCTGCACATGATGTACTCATCCAACTGCATGCAGCCATTCTCAAAACGAAGTTTAGTCACGATCTATGTTGTCACGGCAACAAGGCGAGGCGAGGCGCTCTGGATGCGCCAGGACGCCTAGGCGATTATTAGACGATGGCAGGAAAATAGGAAAATATGATAAACATCTACATAAACTGATAAACATGATCGGTAGCAAAAGCAACTAGTGGTAGTGCAGTACATACTACATAAACTGACAGTACACTACATAAACTGATAAACATTACAAGTCCACAACTAGCAGTGCATAAACATCTCCAAATCATTCATCATCCAACATGAATGCCTAATCCTCCGCCTGGACACCTACAATTGCCAGACGCTCGTCTAACTGCTAACGACTTAGGCGATGACCTCTAGTGTCCACCCTGGAGCGCCAGGACGCCTAGGCGTCACCTAGGCGATGCCTTGATAACATAGGTCACGATCGATTAGCAACTACGTACTAGCCAAAAACTGAAAGAGAAAAACACAATTGACAAAGATGCATGAGTAGAATTGTAGAAATTAATCGTCTCGAAACCGACCATCTTGCTGTTCCCGGACTTGCCGCTCTTGTCAAGCTTGTTCTCGTACTGTGGGACGGTGAGCTCCTGTATCAGCCACTTGGTCTTTTTCTCGGTTTTGATGGGGCACTTGAAGTAGGCTAATGTGCTCTTGCAGAACTTGATCTAGCCATTGCAGACCGCTTCCTCTTCCTCCTTTTTTCCTATTGACGCCTTCCACCAACCAAGGCCGTCGTCCATGTTCCGCGACAAGGAGCAGAGAAGGAACTGAGTGTCAAGCCGCCGCCAGTGGGAAGAACCGAAGAAGGGGATGAATGAGGTTTGCTGTGACTGTGACCTAGGGCAAATAATAGAGCAGGCCAAATGGGCTGATTTGGGTTGGGTTCATTTAAAAATGGGCCGAAATTTTGAAATCCGATTTGGACTTCTACCGGGGGGGGGGGCGGTAAGCCCGATAGAAACGATTTTCGGCCGAAAATGGGCCGGTTACCAGATCTCTGGTCTTGACCCAGTGTAACTACTCATAATCTGTGTCAGGGCACCTATTTGCTAAGGCCACTGCAAGAAATCCAGAAACTGGCCATAACTCACTGGAAATCAGCGCGCCAATTCTGACATAAGGCACAAGCTATCATGTGTCATTGCTCATTAGTCAAGAAACTACCAACTTCCAAGGCACGCCATGAGCAATAAACTGAGCCAGGCCACAAACCAAGCCAAGCTAGATGAATTCACAACCCAACCTAAAATTATCTACATCTGTCTAGCTTGGTTGAATGATTATTTAGCAGACCAGATGGATACATGAATTTTATATCTCTGGTTGCAAATGTTGGATTTTTTTTCCACAGTTTCTGCTGCTGCTGCCGCCACTTCTGTTTTTGCTACATGAGTTGTACAGGAGTATAACATAAAAAAAATGGTTTTAGAGTTTTCAAGTCTTATCAACACTAATTTACCTCCAAACAGTCCTTTTCAGTATATATTTGGTGAGTCTGATGCCCTCCCCTCACTACTGAATATTTTCTTCAGAGTACTAGTATTACAATATCATCCAAATGCTTGCCTATCTGCAAACACCAAACAAAATAACCAGATCTCAGTAAACTGATATTTACAACCTTGGCTTCTTTCATGTGTTCTAGACTCTGATGCACCGATACGCCTTACAGGTGGCGTACCAGTATCCTGATACGTATCGGGTACGGGTACCGCACCGATACGGCCCCGATACGTATCGGGAAGTATCGGAAATACTCGCGCTTTAAAATAAAGAAAATAAAATCTTGATATGTCTCGATACACCCCGATACTTCGATACGGCACAACAAACACCCCTTCAATTGAAGCTGAGCCCAACAAGAATGCAACTAACCTTAGCAGGCGCTCCAAATCTGTCTTGTGCACCCCATTCCTTCAAGTATTCGACGACGCAACACCCTCCGCTCGTCGTCTCCTCTGGTTGTCGCCCCCCAAGGTCGCTCCTCCGAGCTACGAGTCCGGCGGGCAGCGAGTCTCCTTCTACACATCAGATGCCCTTATCCCCTTGTGCCCTTTTGCCGATTTGGTATGGAGTTTTTTCCCTTGTGAATCTGAGTTAGCTCTGCTCATGGTTCTGTTCTCCATCGTGGTGGAGGAACAGGGAGGCAGCAGCACAGTGGGAGAGGAGCAGGGAGGCGGCGACACAGTGGGAGAGGAGCAGGGAGGCGGCGGCACAGTGGGAGAGGAGCAGGGAGGCGGCGACACAAGTGGGGGAGGAGTTGGAAGGAGGCGGCACAGTGGGATGCTTAGGCCTTAGGGCAAGAGATTTAGGCAGAGGATGACCTTCATGGGCTGGTTGGGCCGGCCATTTCAATTCCAGCCCATGGCCTTGTTTGCTCTTCTTTTTTTTTAATTTCTTTTATGTTTCTGAGCTAGGTATAGGATATGACTGAAACTTATCAAATACCATATTTTATATTTTTATTATTTTCAATATGTATACAACCATATCGCCGTATCGGAATTTTTAGGGAAATAAGGTATCGCCGTATCGCTGTATCCGTATCACCGTGCTGGTATTGCGTATCGGTGCATCATAGGTTCTAGATGTGAGCCGAAAACTTACTCTGGTTCTTTACATTTGATGCATTTTTTTTCTAGTCATATATATTCGATCTACTAAGGAAATGTGCTTAAAGGAGGCCTTTTGCCTTCCCAAAGTACCCTCTCCTACCTTCCATATTTATTTTGTTTTTACTGCTGTTGGGGTACCCTGTACCCCATATGCATTTGCTATTGATCCAATACTAAAGATTACAAGCACTTGTCGTCATTATTATGTAAGTTGCATTTGCTTTCGTTGGGTGTTATGTGCTGTTGTTCATGTCAATTTTCTTGGTGTGCAGAAAACGAAACAGAGGAGCCGTCAGAAGAAATTGAAAGCATATGATCTCTCAGCGCTCACTGAGTTCCTTCCAGAAACGGCTGCCTCGAAGCAGCAGACGGAAGCAAAGCTGAACTGCAAATCGAAGCAGGATCTAGTGTAATCCTCTCTTTACATCTGCTTCCTTGCTTGCGTTCTTTGCTTTTTTTTTTTCCATCGGTGGTCTTGATACCTGCTCTGTTTTTCAGGCAACGGGAGGCTGCTCAACTGAACGCTGTATTGAACAATCCTCAGTTCCAGATCGATCCATTCGCTGCAATTCACCAGCACCTCGTATCCACGCAGCCACCTTCAGCCTTGAAGGACAATGACTCCGCGAAGCACGGGAAGAAATCTAAGGACAAGAAAAGGAAGAAGAAGAAGAACGCTTCGTCGACCTCTCAATCAATGGATATCTGATACTACAAAGTAACTATCTAAAGGAATTCACGCAGTTTTTTTTTTCAATCTTGGTCACAAGGCGACGCTTGTTATATGGGAGCTTAAACTTGTCAGATTTTGGTACCAGACTACCAGTGCGTGTATTCTCTGCCAGAGCCTCCAGATTTGCTTGTAACGTGGCTCGGAAGGTCTAGATTTCCAGATTTAGCTCTCAGATGCTTGTAAAAACCAATCTTGGTGTGCGATGTTGCCAGCTCGGCTGTTTTAGGATCAGTGGGTCTGTACCCAATCCATTCTAGTGACCAAGCAAACTGCCAATGAAAAAATAGGACTCGAATCGGCCACCCGCTCCTGAAGAGCTAACTTTGCGGACTAGGCGACCGGTGATTCCAACGTACTATAGTATTGGTTTTGCTAAAACAAAATTGCCTGTTTTTTTAGGGTGTGACTAGTACTCGGACATACGGTCTGATCGTTAGCGTTGTATGTTATGTGGTAAATGCAACATCTTATGAAATCAGTTGCAACATCTCAAATCATCTAAGCGCTATTGCTGTACGCTACCTGGTAAATGCAATATCTTATGACATCGGTTGCAACATCTCAAATCATCTCATGCAACAAAAAAAAAATCCTATAATGGTAATATGAAACATTTTTTAGGCCACATGTAAAACACCTGCAACAAAATTTACGAGGCTAACTTATTGAAATATTTTGATTTCATTTATGCAACACCCTAGACATTCAAAAAATATCTGGAAAAAAACTCATTCTCAATCATATGTTACTACAACATCTCATGATATCGGTTGCAACATCTCAAATCATCCGATGCAACAAAAAAAAAATATAACTGCAACATGCAACATTTTTAGGGCACATGCAACACCCATCGGCATCACCATCACCGTGGCCGCAGGCTAGGCCCGACCGAGCCGCCATGGGCGCGGGCCAAGCCGACGCAAGGGCACAGATCAGAGGCGGTGGTGCCATGGAGAGGCGCGGTGGGGTGGCGAGGCGCAGGAACACGGGCAGGGAGGCGAGGCCAAGCTAGGAGGCGGCGTCGTGGGAGCTATGGCACGCGGTCGAGCCACCATGGGCGCGGCCAAGCCGGCGCAAGGGCACAGATCAAAGGCGGCGGCGCCATGGAGAGGCGCGGTGGGGCGGTGAGGCGCAGGGACATGGGCTGGGAGGTGAGGCCGAGGCAGGAGGAGGCGTCGTGGGAAGATTTTTTGCCAAAGCAAAGCTTATAGGAGAGAGCAAAGAAATGGAGAAAGAGCAAAGAAAGGGGAAGAAGAAGAACCTCTAGGAGAGCACTTGGCTGTCAGCAGAATGGGAGAAGGGGAATGGGGAGAGCAAGATAAGAAACGAGTGGAGGAGAGCCGAGTTAGATAAGGATCGGACGTAAAGTGGTCTCAAAAGTGAAGTGAATAGAGAGAGTGTCCGATGTACGTCTGTGTACTATCAACACCCTTTTTTTTAAATCACAGTCGATTTTTCAAACCTAGGATGTGCTTTGAGGTCAGTGGTTTGTGATCTAGGTTGTTGGGTTCGATGTTGATGTCTGGTTGCGGTTTTCTTTTGGTACCCAATCTGCACGAAATTGAACCCGTTAAGTACATGGCTAAACTTCTTTTCCTCGATTACTCTTTAGTGTGTTCAAGCGAGAGAGTGAGAAAGAGTGTGGCTGGAGGGGAGAGTAGTAGGGATGCAATTCGGCGGTATGGGGTTGTTCCCAGTGGCGATAAGAGGGTTCGTGAATACCGGCAATCAGCGGGATGGAGCTTGGAGGGGAGAGGTCTCGTTTCGAGGGATGTATGATTCAATGACGCTACTAGTACATAGAGGCTCATCACGAGCGATGCAAACCATCATTACGCATTTATTTTTGAACTATCTGTGATAACAACTCAGACGGTTTTTGTTGAAACCGCTCGTGAAAGTATAGTATCACGCATTTGGTTTCCATTAAAATCGTCGGATACGTAGGATATCACAGACGGTTCTGTTTCCTAACCATCTGTGACTAGATATATCACCGATGGTTAGGAAATAGAACTATCTGTGATATCCTACGTATCACAAATGGTTTTTAATGGAAACCATTTGTGATATGATACCTTCATAGACGGTTTCAACAAAAAACCGTCTGTGATGGTTCTTTATACCTAACTATTTTTCTTTTGATTTTTTGGCTAGCCTCAGGAATTGCTAGCTATGCCCTCTGAAAACAAGTATACATAAAACAGATACATCATAGATAATTAATTGTTGACAACTCAAAGTGATCATTACTCAAAATAAATTACAAAAGAATTTGTTCAAGTATTGTCGCTATAGTTACAATTGGATTATAATTGAATCAATTGTTTGCAGGTGGTTGAGAGGTGTCACGGGGTGAAACTCTGCGCCGGCAACGGAGTGAAACTCTCCATTGGGGTTCATGATTTGTGTCTTGATGAAGGCGCAGAGCTTCCCTCGAACGTCCGTGATCTCTCTCGCAACGAGTGCATCTAAATCTATGATCAAGTCCTGTCGCTAGCAAGAGTAAAGTTGTAAGCATATATAGTTAAATTTATAATTAGGAAATAATTATTTCAAGATTAACAAACCTCGAGATCCTTCATCTTAGAAGCAATAATTTGCTGCATATGATGGAAAACGTAAAATGCACATAGATGCTCATTTTTTTTGCTGGCGGCATTGCAAAAATATAATTACATATATAGGTATAGTCAGTTCGAAACACATTATTACGAAGTATGATATAGGATTATTGTGTTGTAGCGCGTACCGAAAATCGCGTCCTGTGTTGCAGTGTGGCGTTCGATCCCTTGTATAGTCCTTCGTCGGCAACATAGGCGATGAACGACCTATATGATTCCAAAAAGTTATCCTCGGTCATTTCAAATGAAGGAAGACTACAATAGAGTTATGTATGGAGAAAATAAGCATACCTGTCGAGTATTCTTTGCACAAGACTGAAGTCGTGCTTTTTGCTGAGTAGGGAATTAAGGTATATTACCTTGTTCCACTTTGGTACAATGACTATAAGGATCCAGTGGTACCTACTCATGTATGTCGCTATAGTCATTAAACCTAAGTTTGTGTTGCGTATAAAGTACAAATGAAATTTATATAGCAAGTAGTGAAGCACTTACTCTTGGTTGAAAGGCACCACTATATAGTCCTTGTGGTCCTAACGAAGCAATGCCGCCTTTATGTATTTCTCAACGAAGGATATGTCTTCTTCGATGGTTTGCATAGAGACCACGTGTGGGTCGAGGAAACCCACCTGTTCGGACCAATCCTGGGCTTTTTGCATCATGTATCTATACATAAGCAATGAGTTGTGATATTTATCGATATTACGTAATATAGAACTTGATTATACACACTTACAGTGTCCAACATCATAGAAGCGAGGCGTCGAGGGCAGTGAGGTTGAATAGGTCATATAAGTCACTGAAGCCCACGACGAAGTGGCCCGACCCGTTGAAGAAATGTTGATCCGTGTATCTAACGGTGATTCCAGTATCGCACCCCTTCTCTTTGGTCTTCCGCATGTACCAGGCATGTAAAGCCTGAACCTACTCCAGCGCGGAGTAATACTGTGTTAGAGCACAATGGTTTTCCGATGGAGTACTTCTCGGACTTGGGAGGCGCCTTCATGTTCATCGATTTCGATTTGGCCTTAACGACTGGCCCGCTACACGTCTTCCTGCGAGACAACTCGGGAACCGATACGGCAGTACGCTTTTCTTGTTCCTTTGGCATCTTCTCTACGAGAACTGATGGGGTGGCCTTCTGAGGCGAAGGATGAGGTAGAGTCATCGAGGGTCCCGTTGGAGAGGAATGGTCGTGTTGAGATCGCGACACTACTGGGTCCAGGGCGATGTCCTTCTTGGGCCATT
This sequence comes from Phyllostachys edulis, assembly GCA_036346405.1. Lineage (NCBI taxonomy): Eukaryota > Viridiplantae > Streptophyta > Magnoliopsida > Poales > Poaceae > Phyllostachys > Phyllostachys edulis. The sequence continues at coordinate 18,332,332 of CM070568.1, forward strand.
GGATAAAAGTGTGCATGGCATCCCCGAGTGTTCTAATGTCTTTGTTCAGGCGAATCTCCAGCGGGACGGCCATGAAATTGTCATGTACCATATCCATCTGGACCCTGACGTAACCCTACGCTAGCTGGGCACCGTGCTGCACTATCCATTCCTGGCATGGATACGCCATCCCCCGCCCAGCCTCAATAGGAATAGACCCAACCATCCTCACTTGGAGCTTGTAGAGCGTCGGCTCCTACAAAACGATACACAATTAGCTAAGGTGTCCTATAGGTCTATCTTTGGAGTATTCCAGAGATGTACATTACCTTGATGTCGTCAATAGGTAATTGGACGTCATCATGTTTAGAATTATGCGTGAACGCGACGCTACTCTGATGCCAAGGAGGACTGGCTCCCAAAATAACGGGGGCGGCTTGCGACTAGTTCAGGAGTTGATTCATTTGATCCTGCAATCTTGTTATCTGTCCTTGAAATTTTGCAGTAAGCATCTGTACCAACTGATCCTCGTGCTCGGCCTTGGATCTCTTCCTACTCCTATACGTGTTGTAGTTGCCTCGGAATCCATAACTCCAAGGTACGTAAACCCCAAGGCCTCGCGTGTGACCCAGGTGCTCCTTGTTTCCTAGGACCGTAGATAGTATATCCTTCTCCCTATCTGCTTGGAAGGAGCATTGGGAAGTTTCAACAGTCAATTCATGCTGCAAGAGGTCACCATGTTATTATAGACACTATGAAGTTATGGACTTATTAACAACTAGGTAGTTCGACATATTTACCAGATGTTGGGACACTTCCTAGTCTGCCGAGTTTGTGAAGGAAATGCTTTGCAAGACGTGACTTTTGCCCTCGCTCTAACCACTTTTAGGCACGCCGTGCTCAGTGGTCTCAAAGAATGGCCGGTTGCGTTCTCGTCCTCCACCGCCCATTCCGTGGATTTACCCGCGTACCTAGTGGTGCCGAGTCTGTGGGAGTGAGTGTTTTGTGCCTAGAGAGCTTTGTGCGCCGCACTTTGCTCCTGAAATTTGGCCATCGTCTTCATCCGCACAAACTCGTCCTATATATCCCGCGACAAGAATGGAAACTTCATGAAGGGCGTCCGACCCATGTTCATGTACTTCGTGACAAGCGTACTCTTGAAGGTCCTCCACGCATATCCCATCGCGAGCAACACCTGCCGTTCCACACGTGCCATGTTTGCTTCTGGGATAGTGAACTTGCCTAAAATTTCTGTCCATAGCTGGTCTCTCTGTACGTCCGTCAGAGATTTCCAGCTTGGTGTGGAGATAGGGACCCGTTCCCTTGCAAGTATCTGGCAGATGGTCCGGAATCTCGCTGTTGATCTCTGGGGACTCAGAGGGATCCCAACGTCACTAACCTCCGTGATGATCAGTCGGCCTGTAGGCAATTTCGATTTTCCTTTGCCATCTCGCTTACGTGTCACTATCATCGGACATCCAGACGCATTCGACGACGTCGGTGACGGCGGCGAAGACGGTGCCTCTGCCATCTCACTTACTTGCTATCTATATAAGTTACATACGCAATAAAATGATTGCAAGATTTGACATTCATCACAGTAGAAATAATTATACAACAAGCATAATACCAGCAAGTAGTAAATCATTAATAAGCAGCATAAATCACAGAAGATTGATGATAGTTTGTGCTCTTAGAAGGAGAGTTAGAAAAGAACAAGTATTTGCCATCTCAACTAGTCTATACTCTTCACTAATTGACTTTGACAAAACAATATAAGCCTTGAGCTCTAAAAACTTCTTCTAATCTGTCAAATATCCTAGAAATAGTAAGAACAAGAACAATGTTCACTGTTAATATAACACCAATTCAGCAATTAAAAAGGCTAACAATCTTGATTTAACAATATTGATTCACTAACAGTGAACAACCATAGTTAAAGTCAGGTCAACAACAAGTTTTCAGGACTAATAGAATAGCATGAGCAATACATTTAACAGGAAAACATTAAAAGGGTAAAGACCATACAGGTCTTTAAGTATCCAAAAGTAACAGACCACAATCTCAAGATCAATCGACGGATTCGAACAATACTTTTAGAGCTCAAGTCTAAACTGGATTGCAATGTCAATTTCAGTATATGACTGATTTTATCACAGAGCATTTACAATATCCCACAAAGCAATATGTCATCATATCTAGCATCCCAAACCCTAACCATCAGAACACCCACCATGTCCAGGGACCAAACACTCATAGTCAAGGATTAACCTTCACAGTGCAAGGAGGAGGCCGATGCAGGGGAGGGGGCCGGTGCAAAGGAGGAGGCCGACGCGGGGAGGAGGACGGCGTCCGGGAGGAGGCCAGTGTAGGGGAGGGGGCCGGCGGAGAGGAGGCCGGTGCAAGGGAGGAGGCCGACACGGGGAGGAGGACGGCGCTGGGAGGAGGCCGGTGCAGAGGGAGGACGCCGACACGGGGAGGAGGCTGCGCGTTGAGGCGGCGGCAGCATCGTCGATATTGGGGGCAGCGGCGTCGAGGTCGGAGGCGGCGGTGTTGGGGCTTACGGGGAGGTGAACGGGCGAGCCCTAGAGGAGGCAAAGGAGCGAGAGCTTAAGGAACCGTCGAGAGCGGACTAAGGGCACTGGGGAGATGAACAGGCGAGCCCTAGGGCTATGAAGGCATATCACAGACGGTTCTAAAGAACCGTCTGTGATTCCTTATCATAGACGGTTCCATAATAGAACCATATGTGATATGCCATTTATCCACATGAACCTGGTGACAAGTCCATAACACAACTCCAAATAATTTGACTGAAAATTAATTTATCCACTGACAATTCAGTTGACTTCAAAAATTCATATCTAATTCAACTCAACTCCAAATCAAGTGAAACCAGTTTTGATACTCCACATTACAATGAAGTCCACATTGACATTAATATCAAAGATGACAAGTCCATAACATATTAACATATGACAATTCCATGTTGACATCAAAATATATGAGAAATTACAAGTCCATAACACATGGCAAGTCCACATTGACATGTCTGATGTCATGGAATAAAATTCTTAATTAAAATATAGCACTTCATGATGATCGACGCGCATATAGCTAGCTTCCTCACTGGGTTCTTCCTCGAGCCTGATGCCATCTCCGAAAAGAGGCAACTCGTCATCCACGACATTCTCAACTTCGAATCCTTCTTTTTCTATGAAGAACTACGTGACGGTTCTTATTTGCCGAGTATGTTACATAAAAAACTTGAACAATTTGCTTAGCGAGTACGAATGGTTCGCCCTTGTATTCGACACATTTGAGGTCCACTGTGGTGACATCGTACTTGTCGACCTTCACACCTTGCGGAAGTTTAACCCAATGGCATCGAAATAGGAGGATCTTAAAAAGTATGCAGTCGAGCTCCCAAATCTCCTCTACGAACCCATAGTAGGAGTTCAACCCACGTGCCCCGACGGTATTGAACTACTCGTGAAAGCGATCTATGCGACACCGCTGTCTCGATCAGGCTCTTCCTATCCCGAGTGCCAGATAAAATGTGTACCTATTTATGTCAGATCCTTGCCATGTCATAATTGTAAATTGTGGCCCTTTTGCCAACCATAGCAGCGTATCATCACTTGATGACCTCCTAGTGATTCACACCTTTAACCATTCGTTGAACCAACGGTTGTGCTCTCTTGTGATCCAAACCTCCGACCGGTCTGGATTCTATTGGCGTACCATGTCTTTGTGCTCGTCGATATACGGGGACACTTGGATCATGTTAGCGGAGTAACCAGATGGGACTTTCACACCATGCAAGCTCTGGCACATTTCATTTCTCTCGGCCTTGGACAGAGTGTAGCAAGCTGAGGGAAGGTACATTCGTCCTTTATCGGTCTCTTTCGGTGCTAACTCGGTCCTTATGTTCATATCAACCAAGTCACGCCGTGCATTAACACCATCCTTTGTTTTGCCACTAATGTTTAGTAAGAGACCAATCAAGCTATCACATATATTCTTCTCCACGTGCATGACGTCGATGTAGTGGCGAACTTCTAAGTGCTCCCAATAAGGCAAGTCCCAAAAAATTGACCGCTTCTTCCAGATGTTTTTCTGACGGGTTCTTAATTTACGTCCCTTCCCAAGCACAACATCGATATCCTTAACCATATCATAGACCTCTTTCCCTCTAAAAGTGCTTGGAGCTGAACCGTCCTCTTTATTTCCGTTGAATTGTTTCTTCATCTTGCGGTATAGGTGAATCCTAGGAAGGAACCTATGGTGACGCATATACACGCTTTACGTGAGTTTTTAGCCATACACTCTCTGTAGCATCTAAGCAAAGGCGACAATGAGCTTTTGGCTCCTTTTGTATCAAGCCCGACACGCTACTAAGGGCGTAAAAATCATAGATGGTGCGTAACAACATGACGCCAGAATTGAAGTTCTCTTGTTTGTACGCATCCCATACCTGCACCTTTTTCCACAAAGGTCACAAGATCTTCCAAAGAATGGTGCTAGGTACACATCAATATCATTCCTGTGTTGGTTCAGCCCTTGGGTAAGTAGTGACATCAAAATGTACTTCCGCTTCATACACGTACCAAGGAAGAAGGTTGTACATAAATAGATTCACAAAGCAAAAGGTGTCGACTACTCATGTTACCGAAAGGATTCATTCCATCTGTACTAACCCTAACCTTATGTTCCTCGCTCAAGATCAACTCTTCAAACTCCGATCGAAGTTTCTCCACTAGGCAGAATCAGCAGGGTGTCTTAGCTTTCCATCTTTCTTACGCTCCTCCGAGTGCCAACACAGCAATTTTGCCTCTTTTGGGTTTGCAAATAAACGCTTCAAATGTGGGATCACAGGCAAATACCACAACATATTAGCAGGAGGTCCTTACTTCACCTTAGCAGTATCTTATGCTTGTATCGGGATGCTTTGCACACGGGACATACGTGCATGTCTGCATACTCTTTATGGTAGATGTTACAATCGTTCGGACATGCATGTATTCTTTCTACTTCCATTCCCAATGGACAAAGAATCTTCTTTGCTTGGTAGGTGGTGCTGGGCAACACGTTTCCCTCTAAAAGGATGTCCGCCGAGACCTAATAACGCCATGAAATTTTATCGGACCAACCATTGCTTGTCTTCAATTTCAGCAGCTTCAAGCATGGTTGACAACCTTGGTATTCCGGCTTGCGTACCAGGAACAAAGGTCTCACCGAAGTCCTCCATTAAGCCCTCGAATTTACAAAACTCTCTCTCTCTCAGTAGTTCTCTTACGCATCGTGTAGCATCCGATCCAGATTGTCATCGTATGCGACCTATCCTCATCAAAAGCACAATCCACATCCCGCATATCGTTGACTTCTATGATGCCTTCATTATTAACTTCAGATAATCTGCTTCTTCACCGTGGTCGTCCAACATGTATACCCTTTTTGAAACCCTTCAATCAAGTGCGCTTCGATCTGCACGGGTTGTTAAACATCTTCAGACATCGCAATCAATGCATGGACAAGACATAAATTTTATCCCTTCTTCAACATATCCCGCTTTCGGCTCTTCTAAAAGCAAGCACGCTATTAATGTACTCTTGACTCACACGGCTCTCCCGTACATCCAGCCACCATCTATACGCATGTAACAAATCAGTGTCAAATTACATTAATAAACTACAAGTACAAACTCTTCTTAATTATTGACCAAACATACTTAAATTGCTTAGCGATTAACCTAGAGCAAATATAAAGAGTTAAAGATCGTTACCTTCGGAGCTCACAATGAAAATACCAAATATCCCACGAGATTCCTCTCCTTCTCCTTCTCCTCCGATCCCTTCCTCCTCCCCTTCTCCTCCCCTTATCCTCCTTTCGTCCCCTCTTTAGCTTCCTCCTTCCTTCTCCTCTCTAAGGTGGCACAATGGGGGTGGAGGCAAGAAGGTGCGATGGTGCAATGGGGAGGAGGCAGCTGGGTGGAGGAGGCGCTGGGGGGGTCCCGACCTTCTCTCTCTAAGTCAAGCAATGGGGAGGAGCAAAGAGGTGGAGGAGCTAGGGCAAGGAGGTGGCACATGGGGAGGAGCAGCAGATTCGAGTAGAGCCACGGCAGGGGTTGTGTCGGGTGCGCGATATATAATGTCAAAATATCACAGCGGTTCTTATTAAGAACCGTTTATGATAACCCTCATCACAGCACGGTTCTTATTAAGAACCGCTTAGATAATTCACTGACGGTTCCTATTATAGAACCATCTCGTGATTAGCAGACTATCGCAGCGTAATAAGAACTGCTCAGGAATTATCACAAACGGTTATAGTTATAAACCGCTCATGATAGGTACGATATCGCATTTGTTCCAAATGAACCGCTTTGTGATGAGGCGCCTTCTATAGCTCTGTTTTGTAGTAGTGCGTCGAAAGTGTTACCAAGAAGCACTAGAAGGCTTTATGCGACGGAGACCGTGGGATGGCTGGCTTGGATGTTGTGTTCGTCTCCAGAGTTGGCTTCAGCTGATTTTGATTTTTGAGGTTGTTTTTTTGCCATTTTGTATCTAGGGCATTTCTTTGATACATGTGTGAGGCCCTGTTTGAGGAGCTGTTGACGAGAACACACCTATCATATGTACATCTTCTCTGTATTAAGTTGTTGCATTGAAGTTGTGTGCACTCTCCAGTACATGTAGCTTTAACCGCCACATTAAGATAAGATAAATAACTCTACATCAACATGACACTAGCGGATGTCATCACCTATGTTAGCAAATATATAATATTATCACATGTCAACATCATGATGAGGCCATCGCACGTGTTAGCAAATCAAATGTCATCACATGTGTCAGTATACTTAGCCAAGAAGTACACGATGGCATCGCTTATGTTATCAAATATGTGATGTCATCGCTTAGGTCATCATCTTTCTTGGACATAAAGTAATGAGTTGTAAAGTTAAACTTTACGACTTGAATTGAATTATAACTCTAATAACAAACAACCTACCATGTGGACACCTCAAGAACACACACATTGTCTCCTTCCCCAAATACTACTTCAACACTAACTGGGCCAATCACTAGAGATAGAACAAAGCAAATTAATCAAGAGGTGAATCTTTTCCTCAATGAGCTACACGTTGATTTTTATAAGAATAGTTTGCTACCTAATACCTCTACTTTACTTATTATAAGGTTTCATGAAGAAGCTTTGGAGGCAAAGGAAAATAGGCTACTACAACTTCAAGAACAAATGAACCAACTTGAAGAACAAAAGTTGGTCTGACATGTTTAGAAAACACCGGTCCGACCGAGAGGAAATCAATCCCAATTTGATTGTAGTCAAAAGGCGTGCTACCAACTAGCTTGCTTGCTACACAAAGAATGCATAGTTTTTAGTTTGGACAACTCAGAGCAACTCATGATTACAAAGAAGCCTGTAGCATTATAGCAATCGCCCATCAGAAGGCCGACTTAAAAGGCTATATAAGGAGGGGTACCCCTCCTATATAACTCATGTTGAAAAATTCAGAAATCAAATTCTTGTTCTAGGGTTTGTGTGAGATAAAATTTCACCCCCATGGAATTGGGAATTATCTTAGTGTTCTTTTCTATCGTTCTTGTGGTTGCTTCGGTAATTACTTGAATACATTTAATCCATGTGAGTGAGTAGACAAAGGATTGAAGCGTGTGGTTGGGTGAATTGAGTGCCGCAGGTTGCCGTAGTATAGACGGTGGTTGGCGACGTCATTCATTAGGTTGCACAGGTCCAGTTATCTTCAATCCTATGTCGTTAAAATCGGGCCAACCCCGCTCCACATCAGTTGGTATCAGAGCTCAAGGTTGACATGATAGGATTTTACCCTGAGCTACTATATTTGTTGTTTTCATCCCTTTCCAGAAAAAGCCACACCAAAAATATTGTTCTTTGCTGTAGTTTCAATTGAAAATTTTGGTGTGTTTTGCTAGGTTTTGATCCATTAGAACCTTGCTTACTTGCTGATCCAAAATCTATATTTGCATTGCTTTTGTTTAAGCTAATTTGTTCAGATTTAATAATAAGAAAATCATTGTTAGTCGAATAGAAAGCTGTTGTTCTATTGCATAGAACTTCACTCAAATTTGAAACTGTGCAACCTGGTAATCTGAGCTTCACTTATATTCTTTTGAGAACCCAATCTATCCTTTGTCAAAACTTTGGTCCTAATTAAAGACTAGTTTTTAGATATTGCTAGGGCTTTGCACACTTGATATCATTCTTTTATTTTTGAAACCAAATTATTGGATATCTCGTGAGCTCTTGATATATGTGCTGACCTTGGTGCAAAAGAAAAGAAAAGAGAAAATAGTACAAAAAGAAAGAAAGAAAATAGAAAAAAGTAAGTAAGTAAGAAGTGTCATAGTCAATACTTTTATCAAGCATAAATTCCTTTCCCAAGTTCAGTATAGTTTGTTATTCTTGTGTGCAAATCCGTAGCCCGTTTACATCAATTGCAATCAAGCTAGTATCTTTCTACAACTTATGCAACATGAGCTATTTTGTTCTTCACTTATACCAGGTGTTATAGCTCATTCCTTGGTTGCATTAAGTTCCATTTTCATTGCGCGTGAGTTGCTATAATCTTCACTTATATCAAAAGATCAGCAACTAGGCATTGGATTCTAGTTTGGATTATTGCTTAACTTTACAATATCTAGAATTTCAATTGCATAGGATTATACTAACCCTCCAAGCTCCACAAAATAGCCACTATCATTTACAATACTTGGATCTTGATTCACTTAATCCATTACCTTCGTATTGTCTACTATCACCAAAGTACATATATTTCTTCAATTTGTTAAGCAATCATAAGAACTTCGGTAAGCAAGAGGTGAGGTTGAGTGATTCCACATATATTCTTGTTGTATTTTTATAATCATAGCAGATTACGAGTATGCAGAACTTCTATTCTATGGAAGTAATGATTCAGACGAGTACCTCAAATAGGAGAAAGAAATAGAATTGGAATTCAAGCACCATCAATTTGTTGGTTTTAGAAAGGTGTTACGAGCCATCGTGGAATTTGAAGATTACATAAATTATTGGTGGACGCAATATCCAAGAAGGCGCTTTGTGAAAACTTGGTAAGAATTGAAGATGATCATGAGAAACAAATCTGTACCATATGATTGGTGCAAAGTAAAGTAAAAAACCTTGTTTAATCTTAAGCCACTAATTTAAGAGAGCAAGGTAAAGTCAAAAACCATGTTTACTCTTAAGCCGTCAATTCATGAGAAGACGGTCGAGCATAGGACTTTACCTTCGACCGAAGTGTGGAGTAGTGTTAGCCTGTTGCTACCCACAACACATGAGGAGGTCATGGTTGATGATATGCCTTTGGAGGATAAGATGCATCAAAACCCATCCAAGGGTGAGAGCCACTTAGCCAAATTGAGTGAGAATAATAAAAATAATGGGGTTCAGTGCTTCCAAATTGAGAGTGGGAGATATACACAAAAAGAAATGAGAGAAGTAGATGAAAACAAATGTGAGGTTATTTATAAAATTAACAACTTAATCTCTACTTCTAGTTGTGTTTCTCTTAGTATGCAAGTTGACTATGAAGTTGAGGAATTGAATGATAAAGAACCCGCACTAGTTGAAAAGAAGGACGATGAGACAATCATAGGAGGATATAGAATACTTGCTCCCCTGTTGTGAGAACCCTAAAAATCTAATTAAGCTAAGTAACGTTAAACAGTTTTGCACAGTAAAATAAACTAATCAACACAGTATTTACCAACGGGTTGGACACAGAACAAACTCAAATTTCATTGTCATTTCAAACTCAGATTTATGAACCTGAATTTTTTGACTAAACCAAAACAACGCTAATCAATAATTGACAGTAAATAAAATTCACCTAAATAAAAACAAAACATAAGCTCAGTTGATATCGAGCGCATGACCAAACAGTTTCATATAAAAATATATTATCAAGAATTCATGTCAAGCGAAGTTAGAACATTAAAAACAAATGCAGATTTAATTACAAGAATCAATCTCCAAAAATTAGAGTATGAATTATTAAAGCGATAATAAAACACTATAACACTCAAATTAATTACAAGCGAAAGTAAAAGATTATTACAACAACATACAAGAAATTATTTACAAAACAAAAGTAATATATTACAAACTTGACATTTATCACAAGATTGATTTACAATAGGTCAAAATATAAATTACAACATTTAATTAAATTACAACATAAATTCTTGCATTGCCTTCCGCCGAAGCCCTCCTTGTACCATTGTCCACCTATCGCCAGTCATCAAACCCATCCTTCGGCCAATCCAAAAAGAACCCCGACCCACCGTTCCATCGCCCGCCATCGACCAACATGAACCAAACGCATTAGAATAGAATTAGAATACAGAGGTTGCCGTCAGATTCCCTAAAGTGCAGTAGGATACTGAAATAACCTAAGCAGTCGGTCCCTTGACCATCAAGATACCCAGACCAGCCGGAGTTAGTCGCCCCCTTGATCATCAAGATATCCAAACCACCCGAGGTCATTCAACACCTGTCATTTCTATGGGTCTCCTCACCCGGTGTTTAATTTAATCCGACACACGCGTATACTGAATTACTCAACCGCAGAAAATCACTCGTATAGTGATTTACTAACAATGGACCAAAAGGCCCTCACAAAAATTTGGTCATGTGAAAGCCATGAGGATAAGGCAAATGGCATAGTGGTCATTAGCATGGCAAGAGATTGAGCCAGCCGAATGCATCTCCCCCATTTAAGCTCTTTGTTTCACAAAGCTAGCACACAAAGCACTACAAGCCCCATTTCCTCCTAGCCAAAGGAGCTCAGTAGATCACCAGCTCCCACTGCCATCCCATTTCTATTGGAAATATGCCCTAGAGGCAATCATAGAGATGATTATATTTCATTATGTTCGTAATATTGATAATATAATATCTTGTTCCTAGAATAATATTGTTAATATTTATTATCAAGTATGTGACTTAATTGTGAAACTCTATATTTCATGATAATTATTCTTATACAATCCTCGGTCGGAAACATATGAGGACACATATGAATAGACTAGCATATGTATTGGTTGATGACTATGTTTCACGGGTCATGGATATGGAGATATCAAACCAATAATATGGACACATGTTAGCCGGACTAGAGCCATCCACAACCTCTTCCTAAGCTTCAACCAATTTTGACAAATTGCATTTTTAGCCATGTGCCAATATAAAAGAGATTTATGCTTAAAATAATTGAACTCACTCATGTTTCATTAATTACGACACTCATAGCTCAAACAAAAGCTCAATTAAAGATTCAAGACTCAACTTAGCCTATTTGACATGGCATGAATCATAAGAGGATAACCAGCCTCAAGAGCTAACATGACATGTCTTAGTTCAAGTGCAATTTTAATTAACTTAACAATGGCAAAGGCTTGATTTACACATATGAAGCAATGATAAATCTAGCAATTACATAATCATGGAGAAGATGTAATGCATTGTAATCATGTCAACTATGGATAATAGTCAAGGCTCCATGTAGTTATATTACAATGCACAATGCTAAAAGCAAGAAAATCCAGCCCCTCAACATGCAATGTTTAGTTCAAGTTGAGTTATATCAATATTAAGCTCCGTAAGCCCCAAATGAACTCCCTCAACCAAAGCAACAAACGAGAAGTCAAAAGAAATCAGAACAAAATTTAAAGCATAGACAAGATATAGAGAATACTATGGCTGATCGACTCTCATCTACCCCATATGACACTAGGACTATCAACTGCCGGCTAACACACTAAGGAGCAAACACGCCTCGCTCACCCAAGCCCATTGCTAGAACCTATAAGAAGTGAGTAAGCTCAACCTAGTGCAAAACCTAGAGCTATCCAAAGAAAGATATCACCAACCAAGGTCACTTCCACAAATCGAGCACTATATCACCCTTCTCCACATGGTCTCTAAGGAAGTGATATCGATATCAATATGCTTGGTCCGAGAGTGTCGACGGGTTCTAGTATGTTAATAGCGTATGTTATCACAAAAGAGTGGAACACTTTCTATAACTAACCCAAAGTCCCGCAGGTCGGCTATCCAGTATTCGTCACAAAGAATCAAGCAAAGAATATATTTCCTACCATGCAGGATCAGTAACACCGGATCGCTTCCAGAGGACCAAGAACGAGAGAAGTGCAATGAATTGGCAAAATAAGTGTTTTCCTATCTATCCCATACCAAAGAAAGTCTGCGCCCGAGTAGGCTCTAAGGAAAAGACAGATGAGGAAGAGTACCAGATACCATAGTCAATGGTAGCTCAAGGTATCAAGAATGCGGAGATACGCGAGGAGAAGCATCGAGCACACGCACACGGAGAAGTGTATGTCCTGGCCTCGAGGCAAAGAGGTACAAGAGGGAGCCAATCATGCTCGCGACACTTTTGATCAACCGCTCGCCATCCTCATCTGGTCAAGATAGGTCAGAGAAGCCATCGTGTGGACACCGGCTACCATCACTCATGTCGGCTGCCTCAGAGGTCAGTGTACTTGCCTTGATGCGTAAATGTACAGTCCGCTGATCCGAAGCCAAGGAAGAAACTCAACTCGCCCATCATGCTCATAAACTCGAGCTCAGCCACCAAAGATGATATCATCCACATAAACTGACAGTAGAAAGTCATTACCATGCTCGCAATGAACAAGGTTTGTCTACCTTACCCATCTCAAAACCATGACTAACAGATAGGACAAGCCCTCTCATACCAAGCTCTAGGGGCTCGCTAAGTCCATACAAGCCCATGGTGTGGGTATTTGGGGTTCTTCAAACTGGAGGTCAGTTTAATGATAGACCCTTCCTCAATAAACCCATTGAGGAAGGCACTCTTGACATCCATCCTGCAAAGCTTGAAACCCTTAGAAGTCAAGGCGTAATCTAATGGCCTCAAGTCTAGCAATCCTCTCAAAATCCATCTCAACCCGGGAGAACCCCGAGCTACCAGCCTAGCCTTGTTTCAATGACTACCCTTCCTCACTGCTTGTTTTTGAACACCCACTTAGTCCCAATAACATTGTGACCTCGAAAGTTTCTTCTCAAAGTTTTCCAACCTCATGAGGCATTGACCCAAGACTCATCAAAGAGCATGATCAACATCTAGAGAACATGATGTTGGATTAGACCCACCTTGAGACACTATTGAGATTGTTATGATACTATGTGTCGTTAGTTGGTCTCAAGCAATGATGATGTATAATCCTTAGACCTGAGATCAAGATGGTTTTCTACATGTGTAATAGCACTCTTAGGGGTTGCCAAACGCTACACCGTGAATCGGGTAGTTATAAAGGTAACTTTCGGGTATGCTATGAAACATGCAGAGGAATGTGATTGGTCGGATATGGATTTGCCCTCCTAACATAACAGAGAGATGTCTCTTGGCTCGCTGTGGTCGGATAAAGAAAGTGCATGGCCATGCCACTAGTGGTCAAGTGTTCGACCACGTAAGTTATCTCGACACTCGATCGAGAAAGTATTGAACAGATCCATGGATGACACAACATCTCACCCGAGTTCAACCGGACATCGTGAGGCAAAGGGAGTACACACGAGTAAGTCGCTTAGTTCAAACGAAGCATGATCGGTCGAGATCGAAATGGTCATAGACGTAATCACAGAGTGGTCATAATCTGGTCATAAGGAGTTACTGAACTGGTCGATAGAGATAAGACACGGTCAGAATCGATGAGGGCTCGGTCAGACCGGTCGAACGTAATCACAGAGTGGTCGTAACCTGGTCGTAAGGAGTTATGAACTGGTCGTATAGAGATAAGACCTAGTCGTAAGTGATGAGGACCTGGTCATAGATCATATTGCATCAAGGTTCATCCGATATAATTTATGTGTATTCAGGAATCGCTATGTTCTTCTAGGAACCGCTACGACTCGTGGTCGGAAAGGGTTTCCGAGTCACAACCGATTACGCATGAACCTACAGGGTCACACACTTAACGAGTTGGAACAAACTAGTACAGATACAATTCGTCAAATGTGTTCGGATAGGATCTGTCACGAGCACTATATAAGGAGATGCATGAGGCTGTTGGGCGACACAAGTTTTTTACACCACCGAAACCCTAGCCGCCATCTTCTTGAGAGCTCTGCCGTGCGACTTGGTCCTAGTACACCAACGTATGGTTGTTCCTTCCCTGGACGTGTGGATACCGTAGAGGCGCTACTACAACTGTTGCGCTTGAGGACGATCCGCGATCTTCACAAGGAACTGCAAACGTTGCTAGAGGAGACGATTGACTCGCGAGGACGCTGGACGATTGACGCGCTCTACGTTGGACCAGGCTGCTCCAACCCTTCTTCCACTGCTCTGCGTGTCTGGTGGTAACGATCTATGATTATCTACTTGCTTGGCTTCCTGGATTGCGTGGTAGAAAATTTTGTTTGTTGCTATCGTAGCCTACCCATGGCCCTACAATTTCTCCTCAGCCAAAAGCAAGCACACAGCAAGAACAAGCTTCACAAGCTTACCCAATACTCACAAGCCTCTCAAGTTCATTCATAGCCAAGCAAAGCACTGCCGCCACTACACATCCACAAGAATCACAGAGAAGGAGGAAGGGAGCAAGGGAGAAGGGGAAGACTAGGAGCAAAGGAAGACATCAGTGACGGCTTCAATCCATCATCAACTACCAGGACCGACACAACCAACAAGAGCAAGGGAGAGCACTCTCATCACCTCATCATCGAGCACTGCCATCCCCTTTCCCCAAACCAACCATCAGAGGTAGACCCCATTCATGCCTCACTATTACTTTTGCCCATGCCAAATGTAACACCCTAAATTTTCTGAGCCCCTTTTTGAAATTTTCAAAATAAAAAGAACCATTTGGTATTGTTGAAGTCTTAAAGCTTAACTTGAGATTTTCAGAATTTGAGTGTTTAAAATGACAGTCAAACTTCACCTAATCCCAAAAGTTGGTTTATTTGGAGTTGTTTGAGCTCTGGAGTAGTCTCACCCTTTTTCTGTATATCTGCTCTCCTCTTAGCCCAGCTCTTTCTTTCCAGACCTCCCTCTTGTTTGGCCATCTCCTTAAGTCCAAATCTCCTTGAGTTTGGACCTCCCCTCGTGTTCGGATTTCCTTGTGACCTGACCCCCTTTTTCTTGTTTGTTTGGACATTTCCACTATGTCCAGATTTCTTTCGAGTCTAGATCTCCCCTGAATCTAGACCTCCCCTGTGTCTAGACCTCTTTGGTTCAGACCTCTCTCCTTGTTCAAGACCTCCCCTCGTGTCTCTTGTTTGAATTTCCTTTTGGTCAAAACCTCCTTCTCGGTTTAGACCTCCGTTTCTGATTGAACCTTCTTTTGGTTTTGACCTCCTCTTTAGGTCACAGCCACCTCGTGGCATCCTAGCTCGGGTTTGTGTTTCAAACGTCTTTGATTTCTGAAATTCAATTTGAGTTGAATTTCTCCTTTCTGGAACTCTCCTGTTTAATTTTTTGTCCTCACTAGTGTTCATTTGAACCTTCCTGTGTTCCTTTGGACATCCTTGTGTCCTTTTGGACCTCCCCGGGTCCGTTAGGACCTCCTTGGCCCTTCTTTTTGGCCGTCAGGACCTCCTCAGGTCCATCCTGACCGCCAAAACCTCCTTTGATCTTAATCTTGACCGTTGAGACCTCCCCTATGTTGGTCTTGACTGTTGAGATCTCCTTTGATCTCCTCTTGACCATCGGGATCTCCTTTGAGTTCATCCCGATCACAAAACCTCCTTTGGACCATCTTCATGGATCTCCTCTGTTGGATCCTCTCCTTTGAAACCCCTCCGCCTAGACCTCCATTCGTTTGGATCTGAGGGCCCAGACCTTCCCGTGGCTTAGACCTCCTTCCAAGACCTCCTCACATGGCTGCCTGGAACCGGCCCAACTGCATTGGGCGACGATCTTGTGGCACACGGCTAGTCCGAACGTCCCATCCTTTTGAGCCACCTGATCTGAATCAGATGGCTCTGTTGCACTGAGCCTTTCCCTTTGCCCTTTTGACCTCCTCTTCAGGACCTCTGGTCTTTTTGTAAAGACCACCCTTAGTGGTCAGGACCTCCCTGTCTGTAGGACCTCTTTATTCTTTGGACCTCCTTGTCCCTTGGACCTCTTAGCTTTTTAGACCTCCTCAAGATCTCCCTTGATCTCGTAGGACCTCCCTGTCTAGAAGACCTCTTCTATGGTTTTTGCAAAGACCACCCCTTGTTGTCTTTTTGCAAAGACCATCCCTGCGGGTCACGACCTCCCCTTGGGCCGTGACCACTCCTCTTTGACCAGACTGTTTTCCAAGTTGACTGGTTCCACTTGACAGTCTTGCTTACCCTCATCCTTATCCGCCACCTAAGCCTTTGTGCATTTAATACCATTTGAGCCGTATAAAATGCAGTCAATTACGTGGCCCTTTGCTTTCTCTCCTTGTCTCCTCACCTCACAGCATATCTTGTCCTTTTTGCCCTCTCCTTTCACCAGCTGGCCTTATTTTGCCCTGTTCTCTCTAGCCAGCTGGCTATACCTGGTCTTGTCCTTCAACTACCTTTGACCCATGTGTCGCTGGGTCTCAGTGACACTTTCCTCCTCTTTCTTCACCGGCTATTAATAGCCTAAGCAGTCTTTCCTCACCTTTGGCCACTTAGCTCTCCAGCTCTTTTCCTTCTTGCTCTGTGACTTGAAGCTTCACCAAGGAGTCTGTTGAGGCGGTGCCGTCGCCTCCTCGTCGACAAGGAGTTCATCGAAGTTGGCATCGCCACTTCGCCACCGAAGGAGTTCGCCGGAGTGCCAGCATCACCTTCAACTGTCGTCGCCGAGCCCTCGACCTCCTCCTCCTCCTTTTCTACCTCCCTCTCGGCCTTGGTGAGTATCCCTGTGCTTTGTCCCTTTTCCCTTGACTCCTTGAACGCCCACCTCGTAGTCGTAGCCTTGCTGGACCTCCTCCGTTGGATCTCCCGAGGATCTCCTCTTTGCAAAGATGACTGTCTCGGTCTTTCTGCAAAGACGACCCTCTCGGTCTTCTTGCAGAGGCAACCCTCTTGGGTCCCCCCCTCTGGACCTCCTCCTCCGAGACCTCCTTTTGCTCTCTCGAGACCCTCTCAGGACCTCCCTTTTTGCAAAGACCACCTTCTCGGTCTTTGCCGCCCTTTTGATCTTTTGCAAAGACCACCCTTTTGACCTTGCTGGCTTCTTTGCAAAAGACCACCCTCTTCGGTCATTTGCAAAGACCACCCTCCCGTGGACCTCCTCCTTTCTGTTGGACCTCCTCCTGAGAGCCCTTTCTTAGTTCATCTTGTTCTGTTCTTTGCTATTTGGGTTTGTTTGAAGTTCATTTGGATCTTATTTGGCTGTTATTTTATTTTGCTTTGCTTTGTCTCGTGTAGATTGCAACTCTTCGGAGAGCCCGAGTTCTCCCAGTTAGTTCCTCAAGCTTTCGGTCCAAGCAAGTTACACTCTTGATCATGTTGCACCCAGTATCTCAAACTATTTAAGTTCTATTTCAAAATTACTGCATGCTTATTTTTACTCAGTTATTTCAATACCCGTTTTTAAATTCAAGCTATACCGTATCCTTTGTACGGCCAATGTTGACATTGATTTCAATCTGTTGTCAACCTAGACAAAACCTGGTCAGTGCAATAGTGTGGATCAGGAACATTTATAAAACTTTATGCTTAGTCTTGCTTAGACCAAAAGTACTTGATTTGGGGAGTTTTACCTTCAAGGACCAATTGCTATTCAAAATGTTTTACCCATGGCATTGGGTTGTCATGGAGATTTGTAAATGTTTTGAACAACAAGGAAAAAGAAAATTGGTTTGGACTTGGGCGAATTGGCTGTCTGGTTGGTGTATGTCTATGCACGGGATCGTGTCATTTCTATGGCTGGTGCCCAGGGTTTGTGGAAGTCGCCCAGGTCAATTGAGGACCGGCCTTCGAGCGTTCCTTTGCTATACCTATAATAGGCTATGCCTCACCGTGCAACCACATATCCTGAGTATGGGGAGGGGACCTAGCTAATTAATTTGCAAAGTTCCACTGCGGTTGTTTCGATGGTTGAGTTGGGTGGTCCTTTATGACCTACGTACATGCATTCCCACTAGCACAAGAGGGGGCTTTTCCGGCGGGTTTCTATCCAATGAAAGCGAAACCTTAGAGAGGAGGGGCTGTGGTGGAATGGAGCATTGTAAAGGCCTTGTCATGAACTCTAGACCTCTTACCTTCGGTAGTGAGAGGTGGTATTGACGAATGCCAAACAGACTAGAGGAATCATGTCATGTGGGTAAAGTGTACAATCTCTGCAGAGTGAAAACTATTCGAATAGCCGTGTCCACGGTCATGGACATGCTGCCAAAGTCACTCAAAGTTAGACTTGGTTTTGTTTTCAAAAGGTTTGGTGAAATGGTTTTGGGATCTCTATCCCATGGGTTTTGGGCGGGGAGCCTTGTGACAAGAGGGTATCCTTCACCACTTGTGATGAATGTTATCCAAACTGTAAAACTGATTTGAGAAAAATGAATTTTAGTTATTGTCTAACTGCCTTGGAACTTAGTACTTGTATTTGAAATAAACTTGTCTTTATGCAAATCAACCATATTAAGCCTTCCTTTGAGATATCCATTTATGTATGTCATTCTGTTATTTGACGGGTGTAATTTGCGAGCACGGTTGTTGTGCTTACTCTTGCATGATTATGCTTTTGAGCAGGGAAAGAAAGCTTGAGGTGAGCTGCATAGTGGACCAAGAGGTCCTAGCCGACTAGGATGCGCCCTCCAGCCGATTGCATGTCATGTATCGGGTGGCCTATACGTGTATCTTCATTGTATGCAGGTTTGCCGCTTGTAAGCCTCCCTTGTAAACAACTTTTGATATTAATAAAGTTCTCGATATATGTTACCACTTTTGTATCTTTGTGAAGAGCTAGCTATTGATCCTTGGGACTAGCTCGGTTCGCACTGAGGACTTGGGACCTCACCAGGCCCCACGACCTCCTCGAGCTTGGTCTCTCGACCTCCCTCGAGCTAGGTCGTGGCACTTGGGGACATCCCGTGCCTCACGACCTCCCTAGGACCTCTCGGGTGGTCTTGCTAGACCTCTCGAGTGGTCTGTATGACCTCTCGGGTGATCTTGAAAGACCTCCCGAGTGGTCTAATGGTCCCCTTGAGTGATCCTGGAGGTCCCCTTGTGTGATCCTGCTAGACCTTCTGGGAGGTCTTGGTGAACTTTTCAGGTGGTCTTGGAGGACCCCTCGGGTGACCCCAGGTCGGGTCGTTACACCAAACAACCCAGTATGAACCCACACCATACCCTCAGGGAACCCATCAATAGCATCACCCACTAACCGTAGCATCGTAAGCATCACAGAACCTCAACCATATCATCAACCATAACAATAGCTCTCAGTTCATCGCATGACAGAGCATCGGGGGCCGGGAGTAGAGATAGAGAATTGGGGGGGGGGGTTACCTCAAGATAGCAGTAAATCAATACCATCAGTATCACCCATCTCCATCATAGCACTCATCCATGAGCATCTATTATCACAAATCAAAATCATCAAAATGAAATCATCATCAACAAAAAATAAAATTGGTTGTAGCAGAAAGAGAAACAAGGGGAGTAGAGTGCCGGGCCAGTAAGAGGCGCAAGCCGGAGGGCCAGCGGTGGCCGGAGGCCAAGCCATAGGGCCACGCGAGCGCTCGGGACCAGGTACTTGTAGAGAGGCCGAGTGGTGGCACTGGCCACCAGGCCGCGTCGTGGGAGAGGGGCCAGACTGAGGTGAGCCGAGAGGAGTGCGAGCCGGGGAGGCACTATCGAGTGGGAGCAGCCAAGGGGGAGCGCGAGCACGCCGGAGGTGGCACTGGGTCGGAGGAGAGCCAGGAGGAGCCGAGCTGGAGTAGGAGAGGAGAGCTGGGCTGAGCAGCGAGGCGAGGGGAGGAGCAGGCCGCTGGACCGAGGGCAACACTAGGGGCAGAGGCGGCGCCATGGGCCGAACCACTAGGCCGGGCGCGCCAGAGGCTGGGTGACAGTAGCGAGCCGACGGTGTGGTGGAGCTGAGTGGCGACGCCAGTTGAGGGGGGGGCTTGAGGGGCGGCACCTTGGGCAAGCTTTCGGTTGGAGCATCAAGCACTAGGAAGAAGAAAAGAAGGAAGTGGGGAATAGAAAGGAAGAAGAGCAATGGGGTAGAAAGAATGCCTGGATCTAGATGGTTCGGCCAACAGAAATAGGAGAGAGAGAGAGGGGGTTGATTTGTGTGGCCAGGAGGCTCTCGGCCAAATGGGTGATTTGGTGGGAAAGAGATTTGGTGGAAGAGATTAGGGAATTAGGTGTAGAAAATTAGGATTTAGATAAAAAGGAGTAAAGAAGTAATCTCTAATAAAAAAAATTATGGTAGCAGATGTAGTAGTAGAAATTGGATGTCAGTATTAATTCATGTCGGCACCGTGTAAATATTAAATCAAATGACGAAATAAGCTGCATGCAAATAAATATTTAGCAATAGACCGTTCGGTAGCAAAATTAAAAGCGGGAAAAGTGAGGTGAAATAAATCTAATCAAATCACCACGGCGTTAGATAAATAAATTTATGCTCTACCTGCGAATTTCAAAGAAATCGTCAGAAAAATGAATTTTTAAACTCTATGCAGGTAAATAACAGTAGATATACCGGTCTGAAGTAACAATAGGAAAAGGTGTAAAAATAAATTTGAAACTTTTAAAATAAATTAATCACCAATATGAACCGCTAAATTAAATAGATAACCTGATGCGTTAGAAATAATTTAATCAAGTTAAAATAATTAAACCAATCAACTCCGAATTTATTTAAAGAATTAAATAAATGCATCCACACCGGAATAAAATCAGTTAGGCTGTTTTGCATACGTAGAATTAATTACACATAGTTGTATGCAAGTACTTATAATATTTTATGTTCGTGCGATTAAACACCAGTGCCGGTAACCTCAATCCTGAAGCTGATAAACCGTAGAATGATCGTAGTGGGGAGTGCTAACCTAACGAAGAACCCAAAAAATGTTATTATTTAAAATCTGCTAAAAGGACAACCTGACTATTGTACACTAATAACACCCAAATGCTACTAAGTATTTACCTATTTACTTATTATTCGCACCATTGTATAAATTGCAGCAGACGAACCGACGCAGGTAGGAGTAATTGTTAAAGATTTCCTCGGCAACAATATTTTCTCCAATTCTGAAGGCAAGCTTATTTCTTGAACATTAAGATAGTTATATTAAATATAAAAGTTACTTTCTGCACTATTATACATATTGCATAAAACTACGTCTCAAAATCCAAATTGGTTAAACAGAAGAAAAAGAGGATGAAATGAATTGAGGATTGAGCAATGAAATGAAAACAGAGTTAATATTATGGCTGGTAAAGGGGGCCCGTGGCAGGTAAGAAATGAGGCAGGAGGTGGGACCCTTTACATGTGGTTAAAATATAAGAACCAACAAAAATCTTACTCGGTCAGAAGTCGTAACTAAGTGCCAACCATTTTTTTGTTTCGATGGGCAGAAAATGATACTTTGTTACGTAATTATGTTGTAATATTCCATTTAAATGTAAAACAAATAAGTGACTAGTACTAAAATTAAATATAATTAGAAGGGGAAATTCAGAATTTTGGAGGAGTTTTAGAACTCAGGCCTTTGGCCCATAGCTCTTTGGGCCCATCTGGGGGGAACCAAACCCTAGCACCCATGTACTTTAGCATGACTAGGCGTACTATAGCGCCGTCGGCTACTGTAGCATGACTGTGTACTGTAGCATTCACCCTTCCCTGCTACTTTGCAAAGAGGAGGAGAGAAGAGAGGAAGGAAGAAGAAGAAGAAAGGAAGAGGAAGAGGAGGAAGAAGGGGAGACCTCGCGAGGATTTCAGCGAACTCACACGCGTCTTCTAGGGTAATAATTCACCTCCTCGCTGTTTAAGTTCAATTAGATCTATGGTAGTTGTCATTTAGCGAATCGTCGCTACTACTATGATTGGAATCAGTATCTGTACCCTGTTTGTTCGTCAATTTTCGTCTAGTTCATGGAAGAATTGGAGGTTAGGGTCTCCTAGAGAATTGTGGGTTTTAACTTCAGGTTTCTATAGGTTTTGAGATCACTTAATTCGGAGTTTTAGTTTGAGAGATATGTTAGTTTCTTTACTGCTGTCCAGAAATCCTGACGAAATACAACAGTCGTTTTGTTTAATAAATAAGGTTTTGATAATGGCTGATTCAGGGAGCTTTCCCAACACGACTTTCGTAGAAAATTCTTTTAGATTTCCATATTGTTAAAGATCATAAATTTTGGTTCAGTCAATTGAAAGATATAGATTTTCTTATACTGCTGTCCATTCTGTCTGTCAAATTCTGACTTTAGGTTTTCAACTGTATGTTAGATTCAGATAATGGCAGAATTAGAGGATCTCACCAACAAAGTTATTGTAGATAATTTTGTTATATTTTCAGAGAGTTTGAGAATGCATTTTTATGATTAGCAGAGCGAAATTTATGCATTTTATATGACCACTGTCCAGTTGTAGTTTCCTGCTAGTTTGTCGTCTGATTTGAGTAGATCAAATAATTAAACCTTGGGATTTGGGAAGGCATTTGAGAGCGTTGCATATAGCATCATGTTACCATGTCAATCTTATTTTGAGTAACTTAATTGTTGTAGGAGGAGTGGCTTCGAGGTTAGTGGCACCTTCCTTACCTCCTAATGCGTCGCAACGCGAAAGACAAATACAGTTTGAATTGTGTTGACTGTTTATTTGCTCATAGTGATTGATGCTTATGCAATGGCTAAATTCTATGAATTTTGAGTAATTCCAATACTATTTGTTTCCTTTTGAGGTTGTTATCCCATGCTTCTTTGAGAGTATGTTTTTCATTACAATGTCTTCATTCATTCATTCATGATTCACCCACGGGAGTGGATAATGAAGTCCCATCATTCTAATATAGGCAAATAAGACCCATCATTCCAATATGGGCAAACTGGATCCCCGTTTGAAAGATTCTTCATACGGGCCTTGGATCTCCGTATTTTGGATAATGCGGGTCTGAGTGAACACTGACGGATGTTCACTGGCTATACCGGTATAAGCAAAAGAGAAGTGCATGCATTTTCATACTTGCATAAGATTCCTATCATTTTACTTATGTATTCGAATATTGTGAATGACATGTATTTGATCCAGTGCTTTCCGTGTTATTCAGTTGTATTTGTTAAGTCGTGGACTCACTCTTACTAGTTTTGTTTATTTTAGGTAAAACTCTGAGGACGACATGCTTTGGGAAGGAGTAGTCACATGGAGAAAGTCACTCATTTCACATGTTAGTTAGTAAACATGTTATTACCTTTCAGTTTAGAGTTAAGGAGAATTGTAATAATTGGTGTCATGTTGATTGGCACGGTCCATCATTGAGTTTTGATTGCACTAGTTGATGGTTTATTTTTACCAGACATATTCTTGATATTAGTCCTCTTGAATGGATTATTGTGTTTGGACATTTAGAGTTTTAGACTTGCTGAAATTTAGACCAATTATTATACTAGTACTATTGTGTGTTGAAGATTAGCTATCAGTAGTTGTTAAAGTGTTGGAAATAAATTGTATTGCTGTTTTGTGTTAGAGTTTTAGGTAACATCTTGGCTTTCGCATAGCCAGGGTGTTACATATGCTCTCCACACCGGGTAAGTAATATGTGTGAGTGTGGTGTAAGAAGTAGGCACTATAGTGCTAGGTGGAGTGTTGGGTGCAGAGAGGATGAACCGGCCCAACCAACATTACCCCAACTCGGTGGTGGCCAGGCCGGCACCGACGGAAAGTAATGGGTGGAGAAATTAATCACGTAACCTGGAAAACGTTCTGTATTCTGAACTCGAAGTCACATCAAAGGAAATACGATGGACCTAGCTCAGAAAGAGCTTAGAATAGCTATGGGTAAAGTGGTACAAGCCTGTGTAGTGCTATACAAAATTATGAATTCATGCTAGTCTTCTGGATTGGAGTCAACGGGAACCACTAGGGATCTATCTTCTCTCCGAGTGACTAGTAGTCTTTTTGGAATTAAAATTGGCCACCTAATGTTTTAATGAATTATTTTCAGAAACAGAGATGATCTAGAAAATGAAGTAAAGAACATTGATGAGTCATAAAGTGTATTTTTGCTATTAATGCTTGCTAAGTATATTAGTACTCAACCTTGCTATTATTCTCCTTTGTTAGATCCTTGTCTGCCTGGGAACTATCCCGAGTGGGACGAGGGACACGCAGGTATAGATGAGGCCGTAGGCAACGAGAGCACTTGCTACGAGGAGTAGGGTGAGATGGACTCCCTATACGACGAGTGGGACGAATAGGCGGCCGATACTACAGGGTAGGCAAGAGAGGAGTAGTTCCCTTTTGTAGTTGCATATTACTTGTAATAAAGACCATAGCCTTGTGTGGCTACTACTGTAATAAAAATGTATAATTTCTATCTTATTGTTCTGCTACGTTGACTCTGGTAAGGCTTACTATTCGTCGGAGCGATGTCTTACCAGGCTGACAAATAGTAATCCATTTGGTTAAGTGTGATTACTCTCTGGGATAATGACATGGGGGCGCCGCAGTTGGTATCAGAGCAATAAGGTTAGGGCCACACTAATAAAATAGAAACTGTAGCAAAAACTTAAGTATGTCTTTCTCGCTTGCTATATGGCACTAAGTACTTTAATAATTCTCATCTCCATATCAATTTTTGTTCCATCCTCAAAATTATTATGTTAAAAAGCTTACCATTTCCATAGTGACATCCATACTAACTTAGAAACATTCCTTCTACAAGAGGACTAGATTTCATATCCCGTCAGAGAGAGTGCGGGGGAGCGCATTGCTGTCTTAGGATCCATGTTGTTATTTCATGCGAATAGATCGTTAGACTTTAGCTCAACCCAAGATAGAAAATATAGGCGATGGGTGTATTATCATAAGATTTAGACTTTATTGCCTGGCTAGAGGCATGGAGTAGAACTCTGGCATGGACCTGCTTTTCCAATTTCAGGATAAGTATGGACCATACTCGTTAGCATCCTTACCTTTTCATCTATACAACCAGAATGACCCGTCAGCATCCCAAAGTAATCCGTAATTACTTAAAGAAAGCAAAGAAAAGGCTGACCGTGTAAAAAAGATGCCTGGTCCCACTTCCGCACATCAGTTTTTCCGGACGAGTGGTCCGTGGCACTCCGAGCGTGTAGCTCTGGCGTACCCAGGAGCGAAGTCTTGGGCATACTTAGGAATGAACCCTGAGCATTCCCCAACATGTAGTTGGGCGGTTTCGAGAACAGGATTCCCATTTGGAGTTCATAAGAATTTTCTACGAATTTTCAAACATAAAAGAGTTTTCAGTGTAAAAATAATTATTTTCTGAAATTTCTACCACATTAAAATACTTTTTAAACTCAGGCTAACCTAGTCTCTGTCATAACCAAAGTAGCCCATCCAACCACACAATGCCCAGATTCGCGATCTTCCAACTATACATCCTATTTGATAATTGTACGAAATCCACCGACTTATGGGCATAAGACCATGCCTAAAACCATCAATTGTTCTTTACTATGCTATTTAAGTTAATAATAACTATCTAACTCTACTAGTCTCCTCTCGGCAATTCATATTTGCATACACCCAAAATTTCCACCGACCGAGGTTTAATAGACTAACCGACACCCAATGACACTACTACAAAAAGGCTAATACTGGACGCATCATCACAGATGGTTGAACAAAATTGTCTGTATTACATGCAATCATAGACGGTTTTGGTTTTGCGATCGTCTGTGTTACTGGCTGCGTTAAAAACCGTTGTGAAGAGGTAATATCACAAACAGTTCATTATTAAGACCGCTTGTGATATTTCAAAATATCACAGATGGTTTTAAACAAACAACCACCTGTGATACTACACACACGGTTCTTAACACGAACCGTCTGTGATACGACACCATATCACGGACGGTTCCATTATGGAACCGTCTATGATATGAGACCATATCACGGACGGTTCCATTATCGAATCGTCTGTGATAACTATCACTGACGGTTCCATAATAGAACCGGCTGTGACAAGTCTCTTTATTAGTAGGAGCCCGCTAGGGTTTGCGTTCTAACTCATTACTCCCTAGCGCCCTTACTCTCGTCCGTTCTCCTCCCCCACCCGAGTGACCCCGTCGCCAACGTCGCCCTTCTTCCCGTCGCCGACGGTTGTGACACTACGGTTCACTACAGAAGACACTCGTACAATAAGAGTGCCTTTTGCAGTGTCACTGTTGTGCCACAACTATGGTGACACTGCCTTCCCCTCTTCCTTGCTCCTCCCCCCAGCGTGCGCGACCCTAGCTACCTCACCGACCTCCCTCGGCTACCTCTAGCTCCACCAACCTCGGCCCGGATCGGCTACCTCACCACCGACACCGATGATGTCGATCGAGGTAAGACAGATCTATTGGTTTGTGCTGTTGGTATTCATGTGAACCGAGTTGCAATGTGGGCTACCTAGCTTGTCCGTTGATGGTCAATTTGGACACCCTTGGCCTTGCTGTCTTGCCCTTTGTGACTACTGGTTGACTGGATGGATGGATGGATCTGGAGGTGGGGATAGGGTTGTGATCTAAGGTTGATTGGAGATACCTGAGAATTCTTTTCACAGCCTGTCGATGGGACACACGAGGTGAAGCTTGAAATCGAGCGCATAAGCATACAGCAAAGTGTATATCCGGTCTTGAAGCAGTCTACTCCTGTATTCTTTTTGATCTACTGCCTCACCTTCATCATCTGGGTCAAGAACAGTTGTAGACCCCATTGGTGTAGAGATGGGTTTGCAAGTTGTCATGTCAAAACGCCTAAACAAGTCTTTAGTATACTTGGTTTGATGAATGAAATTGCCTTGCTTGGTCTGTTTTACTTGCAAGCCTAAGAAGTAAGTTAACTCTCCCATCATACTCATCTCAAACTCCCTGCTCATAGTATCTGAAAACTTAGAAACCAAAGCATGAGAGGAGCCCCCAAAGATGATATCATCCACATAAATCTAAACAAGTAATAGATCATTGCCATGACGAAAAGTAAAAAGAGTTTTGTCTACCTTGCCCATTTGAAAATTATTTTTTAACAGAAAAAGCTTGAGCCTCTCATACCATGCTCTAGGAGCTTGCTTCAAACCATACAAAGCTTTTGACAATTTGAAAATATGATTAGGAAACTTAGGATTTTCAAAACTAGGTGGTTGCTTAACATAAACTTCCTCCTCAATGTAGCCATTAAGAAAAGCACTTTTAACATCCATTTGAAACAATTTAAAACCTTTAGATGCAAAGAAATGCTAAGAGAATTGAATAGCTTCTAGTCCAGCTCTGAGGAGCAAAAGTTTCACCAAAATCAAGACCCTCCACCTGAGAAAATCCCTGAGCAACAAGTCTAGCCTTATTTCTAACAACAATACCATCCTCACTTTGCTTATTTTTAAAAACACATTTAGTTCCAATTACATTATGTCCATGAGGAAGTTCAACTAAGGTCCAGACTTTATTTTGCTCAAAGTTTTCTAATTCTTCATGCATGGCATTGATCCAAGACTCATCAGATAAAGTGTGACTTACATCATTAGGCTCAAAAGAGGCAACAAAAGCAAAATGAGCATGTGAGTCAGGAGAAGTGAACTTAGAACGTGTTACCCTTTCATGAATGTCACCAATCATTAGCTCTGGAGGATGAAGTCGCTGAATCCTCAATGGTGCAGAAGGTTCTGAACTAGCTTCAACATCATGAACATCTTCTGCAATTTGTTCATCACTTGGTGGTGGCGCAACAACAGGTGCATGATCATCAGCAGGTGATGGTATGGGAGATGAAAAATCAAAATCATCTTCTTCATTAAGGAATATGCTTTCGGACTCCCCCTGAACTTGTGTTCCTGAAATGTCAGTTCTAGAACAAGTACTGACCTCATCAAAAGTAACCTCACAAGTCTCAACAATTTTGTTAGTTTCCAGATTAAGCACACGATAGCCACGTGAGTGAAGGAGATATCCAAGAAAAATGCCATCTGTTGATCTAGATTCAAACTTGTCTAGATTACCATGTTTAAGAATAAAACATTTACATCCAAAAATTCTGAAGTGAGAAACACTGGGCTTTTCGCCAAATCTCAGCTCATAAGAAGTCTTGTGCAAAGAGGCTCTCAAGAATACTCTATTTGAAACATGACAAGCAGTCGAGATAGCCTCTGCCCAATACTTCCTAGGAGTAGCATGTTCATCAAGCATAGTTCTTGCCATCTCAACCAAGGTTCTATTTTTCCTCTCTACAACACCATTCTGTTGTGGGACTCGAGGAGAAGAAAATTGATGTTCCAAACCTTTTTCAGAGCAAAAAGAAGCAAACAAGGAGTTCTTAAATTCAAGACCATTATCACTTCTTATTGCTTTCACAAAGACCATGCATCCATTATTAAGTCTGAGAAATAAATCTTTGAAATGACCAAAAGCCTCATCTTTAGACATCATAAAGTACACCCAAGAGTATCTAGAGAAATCATCAACAATCACAAGAATGTACCACTGACCTCCAACAGATTGAACTCTGGAGGGACCTAAAGTGTCCATATGCAACAATTGTCCAGGGCCATCTGTGATGATTACAGAAATAGAAAAATGAGGGGCAGCAACCATCTTACCATGTCGACAAGGAGAGCAAACCAAATCTTTATCACCCTTAAGTTTAGGCCGCCCCCTAATGAGATCCATTCCACTAATTCGAACAAGATGATCAAAACCAATATGTCCTAATCTACGGTGCCAAAAGAATAGATCCCTAGATTCGGAAGCTACCAAGCATCTAACATTAGGTGAAAAGGAATGACTGAAATCAGCTTTAAAAACCTTCCCTAACCGAGAGATATTAAAGACAAGATCTCCAGAAGCATCCAAAACTCTGCAAGCATGTTTCTTAAAGCTTACCTCAAGATTTTCTTCTATCAATTGTGAAACCGAAAGCAAGTTGTACTTCAATTTACTTACCAAAGCAACATCTTTGAGTATGAATTTGTCATTAACACGCACAATACCTTTTGCCATCACAATTCCAGTTGAAGCATCCCCAAAAGTAATCAATTCATCACTGGATGCCTTAGTGAGGGAGGAGAACCATTTTGAATCACCTGTCATGTGCCTAGAACATCCTAAGTCTACTAACCATATGTTCTCCTTCCTCAACAGCTGTACCTACATTAAGAAAGTATTGGTCTCCAAGATCTGGAGTTAGTAAGATACGACTTTGGAACCCGATCTTGAGAGACACATCAAACAGAGCAACACGAGCATTTACATTTTACGAGTCCGTGGTCGACCATTGTTTAGGTGCCAAGATGACCACTCGAGTAAAAGTTGCGTGCTTTGTTTACTTGAGACAAAAGCGATGATAAGGAGTTTGACGAATTTTCCTTAATTTGTCTCTTTTTTTCTTTCTTTGCTTTCTGAAAGCAGAACTGAACCAAATGACCCTCTTTTCCACAGTGAGTACATTGAAATTTGTCTTGATATGAAAATGCAGCCTTTCCTTTTACAGTACTCACTTTGGTAGATGGATCCTTTGCAAAACCAGCAGATTTAAACAAAACTTGTTTAGGTTCAGATTCTATTTCAAACTTTCCAAGTTCAAGAAGCTTAAGAATTTTGGGAGGATGATTCTTGGCATGTTTAATAACATTAAATCCTAGACCTTGGCTTTTAGTACTCACTTTTGATCTGTCTAGAATCATGTTCAGATTTTTCTTGCCAAAAGAAAATCTCTCCAAAGTGTCCTTAAGATATTCAATTTCTTTAGCTCAAGTAGGATAGATTGTGCACTTAACAGATCCATTCAAGGTTTTCTTAGAAGCACTAGACTGAGCCAATTTTTCTTTTTTAGCAAATTCATTTAATTGTCTAGTCAAAGCTTCTATCTCAGTTGTGAGTTTGGGACAGTTAGTGCAAGAAAGTGTGTCATGATAAAGCATTTGTTGTATGGATTCCTGAGATGACTTTAGTCTAGCTTCTAGTAGTTCACAATTAGAGCAAGTTTTAATTTGAGCATTCAAAATACTTGACTCTAAACAAGTTGAACTAGACTTGAGTTTTTCAATTTCAACATATGCAAGTTTCAGCTTTTCATCAGAAGAATCATGCGCCAGTTTTAGTTCATCAAATTTAGCATGTATTGATCTAGCAAACTTCAATTCAGAATGCAAAACTTGACATGATTCACAAGATTCATCATCAGGAATAGCAGCCTTAAGCCTAACAATTTCAGAATTCAAGCTATCAACAACAAGGTCAAGTTTTTTTTACTTTCTTTTTGTATTTTTTTAAGCTCATTTGTCAATTTAAGCACAGCACAAGATAAATTAGCATAAGAGGGTTTTACCTCATCAGGGTCACTGTAGAGATCATCACTATTAAGTTCTTCACTACTTGCCATAAAGCACATCCTTGTGAAGTCCATCTCTTTTGCCTTCTTGTTATCATCCTCATTGTCACTTTCAAAGTCAACATCACTCAATCCAATCTCCTCAAGTGCTGAGAGCACCTTGTTGACCGCCTTACGATAATTTTGCTTCTTGCTTGAATCAAACTTGAATTTTGAACGCCGAGCTGGTGCTTTGTCATCTTTGGTCTCCTTACCGAGAAGCTTGGGACAATTCACCTTTATGTGGTTTAACTCACCACATTCAAAGCATCTAATTGGACCTCCTCTCCTCCTTGATCTGATATTGTTGATTGCTTTAGTCACCCTGTTGGAGAAGAGTACAAACTGTTCTTCTGGAAACTCCTCCAATTGTTCATCTGAAATATCTCCCAAAGCAGACAAGGAAAAACTAGAAGAACTAGATGAGCTATCAGTTTGGTTAGTCACTAAACCCAAAGAATTTGACTTATTTATCCTGGCCAAAATATCAATCTCATGTGTTTTCATCTTGGAATAAAGATCATTCAGGGTGAGTGTTTCCGTGTTAACAGAATGATTGATGGTAGTGACTAGAACCTGCCAGATAGTCATATCCAAAGCATTTAACATTTGACGAGCATTGTCAGAATCAGAATATACGACATCAACGGATTGCAAATCACTAACAATTTTATTGAAGTGATCAAAAAGAGCATCTACAGATTCACCTGGTTTCATCTCAAATTTAGAATACTCATTTTTAAATTGATTCTGACGAACACCTTTAACAGATTTTGATCCCTCATGATAATCAGCAAGTGTAGTCCAAATCTTGTTAGCAGATTTGATATTAGCAATTCTGACAAACTCGTTTCTACTTAAGCCTTGCAACAATATATTTCTAGCTTTAGCATTAGCTTCAACATCGCCATATTGTTGTTGGTAATAACAAAGAGTACCTCATAAGGATTTTCAACTTTTTGCCAAATAACATTACCTTGTGCTTGTAGAAAAACCTCCATACGTGTCTTCCAGTAGATGTAATCAGATCCATCGAAATATGGTGGCTTACCTGAGAAGCGATCTTGATCTGATGCCATTGTAACCTTGCTCTGATACCACTTGTAGGATCGTAATGGCAATCAGAAGGGGGGGTTGAATGATTGCAGCAAATAGATCACCAAATTCAAACTCCTGCTTGTGTGCAAGAACTTCAGGAACCTCTCGGATGACTCTTGAAGAACTTCACAGCAAAGACCACCTCGGGCGACAGTAAGAACAACAAAATTAGAAACAAAGTAAAGCAAATCTGAGCTTTATTACTCAAGCTGAATTTGTGTCTACAAAGCGCTCATCAAGCACCCCTCAAAGCCTCCAATAGAAGGGCCTATCAGTTTTCGCTAAAACACCGTAACACAACCAGCATGAAAGGCTACGGGTGAAAGGCGCACTCCAAAAACACGTACACAAGGCGCACCCCTCTGCCTCTTCTTATAAGCAGAGTTCTATCCGTGTCAACAACAAACACGAAATCTATCTTTCCGAAAATCAAGGGACCTGAAACCCTTACCAACACGGGTTTTACCAAATTCACTCAAATTTTCCAAAACCGATAATATCCAAAACTCCTCACGTCGTAAGCCTCCAGGAAACCGCCTCCCGTAGCTTCAACGCGAAAACACCTTTGATCTCCACATGCTCCAGCGCGATCCAAACCACCTCGTGACATCCACGACTTCCAAGACCTCAGATTCTCCCCATCCTAGTCCGAGTCAGCTTCGTCACCGACCGTGATTCGACTTTACGCTCAACCTGCACATACAAAGACCAAAGAAACCAAATCTTAGCACAAGTTGTCCAACTTGACCATCCATTAGCTCACACATACGCATAAACACTATCATGCATCATGCAACACATTAAAGCTCATGAATTTAACTTAACCTAAGCCAAATTCCCACAGCGACAAACTTACAGAGCAAAAACGGTCGTACCGCCATGACATGCCCGGTACCACCGCACCAATGGTCTTACTGCTTGAAACACTTCGGTACTACCGCTCCTCAGGAAATCTCAAAATCTTCTAAAAACATGCTTTCTGGAAATTCCATACCACAACCTTGCGGTCATACCTTTGTGCGGTACTACCTCCGTTCAAACTGTGGTATTACCGTCATGCAGTCGTACCGTTCCACAGCTACGGTACTACCGTTTTTCACTTATCGAACCTTGTCAGAAACACTCTCTCTCTGAAAAACTTAGCGCGGTACTTCCGCTGTTAAAACAACGGTATTACCGGAATAAAAACGGTACTACCGCTTTTAAAACGCGGTGCAAAGGTATGTCAAAACGTTTCACGAACCTCAAAGCTGCGCAGACGCTCCAGATGATTTGGCCGATCGGACCACGCTTCACAACCGTCGGATTTTAAGAGCACTGTAGCAAGTCCGAACGTTTCCCTTGATATCAGCCGTCAGATTTCAAATCAAAGGCTCACAATCCTTGAAGAGTTTGGACGGTCCGAACGTTCCTCTCAATATGAGCCGTCAAATCAAGATTTAACGGTTCGAGCAAAACACCGTTCGGAATCAGTGACTTGCGGTACTACCGTGCTTCACAAGCAGTCATACCGCAGTCCGGTAGTTCCGTAGATACAAAGCCGGTACTACCGCTTCCTGAGAAAATCCAAAATCCAAACACAAGTCTTCGGGAAATTTCATACCGCCAACAATTGCGCGGTTGTTCCGTAAAGCGGTAGTTCCGCGGACACAGAGCTGGTACTACCGCAAAACCTGACAAATGCTGATTTTCGACAGAATTCAACAGAACTCAAAAGCATGTCAGCATATAAGATCACAAGCATGTTCCAGAGACACTGTATTCATCTTAAAACACCAAGACTAAGTCTTTCTTATTGTCAATGTGTTCATCATCAAATATCATGACCAAAAACCTCCTGGTCTTACAATATATATACGAAGCCGATTTTAAAGGCAAAAACAGCCACTGCTTGGAGATTTTGTAGATAAGAGGCTATCATAGACGGTTCCAACTACCAACCGTCTGTGATACGTAAGCTATCACAGACGATTATATCTATAAACCGTCTGTGATACGTAAGCCATCACAGACGGTTTTATCTATAAACCGTCGTGATAGTCGACTATCACGAGCGGTTACGAGTTAATAACCGTGCGTGATAGTGCACATCACGAGCGGTTGGAAACCGCTCGTGATGACCTCATGTCATCACTGACCCAAAGACTTAGATGGCTCACGAAACCGTCTGTGATGACGTTTTTGAACCGTATGTGAAGACCTTTTCTGTAGTAGTGTGAGCTTTACAATTTAATAATACATCCAAGATCTAATGGCTCACTAATCGATTAACTCATATCCATACCACCGAACTTAGTCGTGAAAGACTTCTACCAGTCCAATCATATATGTGCCTCTACGATCAATTAATAATCCTTTATCTACTAATCCAATTGAGGGTACAAATCTATCAACTCGACACATAGGACTTAACTACTAATTACATGGCAATCCAAATATTTATCCGAAATCAAATCATCCATTCTACCATCACCCAAATCTAGCATAAGTGACTCACATAGCTATTACTTAAGACATCCCATAAGTTTACTCATGATTAAATAAATTATCCGATTCAACCTCCATATCGCCATAAATATCATCACAAGAGCTATCCATCAAGTAATAATTCATAAAATCCTTATACGCCCTAACTCCAGAAACTACTAATCCAATGTGAGGGAAAACCTGCAATTAATTTATCATCTAAGATCACCATAATTTTGCATGCGACTCCAAAATAATATCATCCAATCAATTGATCCAATGTATATTTAATTTAGCATCCGTCGACCAATAATACACCTAAACCGCTACAACAATCTAATCAGCCGCATCCCTTAATATATCATCACAAGATCACACACAAGCACAATTAGGACATAACCGGAGAGTTATACCGGTCTTAAGCTACCAAATCATTTTTATAATTAAACATGCATAAATAGATGCCATGCACATAACTAATATGCAACATGCACGACTAAAAACATAGCGCGGTAACAAAAATAACACTAAAGATTTTACCGCAACGCTAGGCGTGCGAATCGTCATTGGGCGTCGTCTTCTCAGCTCCGTGTCCACGTCCGTCGTAGTCGTCGCCGACCCCGTGTCCGCCCGGTCTCTCGTCCGCGTCCGCCGTAGTCGTCGCCGAACTCGTCCACGTCCAGCTCCTCGTCCATGTCCACTGTCCCAGTGCCGCTGCATGCGCCACACTGTTGCGTCGACACCGCCTCGCCTCGCTCACTCTCGATGCCGTCGTCTTCGGTGCTCAGCTCGCCCGCGGTCTTCCTCACCTTGTTGCCGCCACGCCCTTGGCCGCGCCTTCGGTCGCCGACGAGCCACAACTTGTGCCCGCTGCCTCTCGCATGCATCGCCTCGCCGAACCGCTGGACAACACCTCTTCTTGCTCGCTGGCTGCGTCTCCTCGCCTCGGCCACCATGTGCTGCTGCCTGTGCTCCCGACTCCCACGCCACTACTGCTACTCCCTACCACCGCCTCCACGTCGTGCTGCAACATCTTGGCTTCGTCCGCAGCAGCCGTGCACCACTGAGCTACTGGCCACCACCGCCTTCAGACTGCTAGACAGCACCTTGGCAACCTCGTCTTCGCACCTCCGCTGCTGCCGATGGGCCACTGGACAGCGTGCCTCAGCGCCCTGGCGTCACTGTAGCACATGCATGCATGCAGGCCACATGGAGCCGCCGGCTGCCATGCCGCCCGAACGCCGCAAGCCACTGCTGCCGTCCGGCCATGCAACTACCGCTGCATGTTTCCATCCTTCTTCTCTCCCTCTTGGATGCATCAAGCCTCCGCCACCAGTGCTCCTCCTCGCTGCTGCTACTCCTCCCAACTGAAATGGTTTGGCTGCCCTCTGCCACTTCTTCTCCTCTTGCAAAATCATTCAAACGGCCATGCATGCACAAACAAATTGCAGAAATGGCTTGCTTATGCAATGATGAACTCAGTGGTATAACATGCAAAGCATGATTTATGGTTCTTGGATGGGATTGAGAGGAGAGAAGGGAAGAACTTTGTTTGTGTTCATGGAGAGAAGAATGGACTGTGCTGTTCGGTTTGGGGGCAAGGAAGCTGTCGGGGAGAAGAAATGAATTGGCAGTGGGGGTGGGAGGGATGGTTGGGTGTGCTGCCTAGGAGAATAAAGAAAAGGTAGCAGTGGGAGGCGATGTACTAGCCGCATGCTATTAGGTGCCGGCAACTTGTTTTCTTCTTGATATGATTTACTAGTGGAGGCAGCACACATGCATAGATCAAGTGCTAGTGCCGCTTGTTTCTTGTTGTCTTGGACGTGAGATCTTTTTTATCTTTTGGCTTTTGTGATGTGCTAGTCGGGTAGAGTACATGCTGATTTTTTTTTGTTCGGTTGGGGCAAACTGAATGATAGTGGTGAATGAATGAGGCTCCCGGTTGGGAACAAATAATTTGCAATGGGGTCTTTGGTTGATGGGGGAAAGGAAATGAGAGATGGGTTAGGGAAAAGAATTGGGAACACAGGTGTTTTATCTGCTATTTCTTTTCTCCTCTCGCAAAATCGCTCAAACTGTCATGCATGAGAAAACGAATTGCAGAAATGGGTTGGTCATGCGATGATGATCGCAGTGGTATGACATGCATGGCTTGGTTTTGTGTTTTTGGTTGAGATTTGAAGGAGAGAAGCGAAAGGAGTTACTAGGGAACGAAAATGGGAGATGATAGGAAAAGAAGGGATATGCAGGCGTCTCGCCTATGGTCGGTTGAACTGGAAAAGAGCAGTGGTACTAATGCATGCATCATGATTTTTGAAACGCATGCGAAAACAAGAAATCAAAATAATTTAATTTAAAGGCAGTCTTTACAAATAATTTGATTTAATTTTTTTAAAAAAAAACCTTTTACTAAAGCATGGAAAATTTTAAAACTTAGTTAAATTTTTAAAAGATCGCCAAATTAAGTATTAGCATCCCGATTCTGAAAATCAGGGTGTTACAAATGGACCACTCGAGCGGGCTCAGTGAGGTGAGGCGATACTCAAACCGGGCACAAAGTGGCGATGGACTCACTTGGCTTTGAGATCTCCCGTGGCTACCATAACGCCAGAGATGGAGAAGAAGACTCTGTTGAGGAGCTACACTGCACTGAATGATCAGTAAGCGAGCAAAATGGCTCACCGTCTGTGATGAGTTAATTATCACAGATGGTTTAAAAAAAATGTTTGTAATATGTAGTAATACCACAGACGATTATTGTTAAGAATCATCTGTGATACTTCATAGACGGTTTTCAACATGAACCGTCTGTGATATTACCTCTTCACATATGGTTTTTAGCGTAGCCAGTAACACAGACGGTCTCTAAACCAAAACCGTCTGTGATTGCATGTAATACAGACGGTTTTGGTCAATCGTCTGTGATGAGGCGTCCAGTATTAGCTTTTTGTAGTAATGGAAGAAAAATAAATTGTCCTCTCATCTTTGGTCATCTTTTGCAATATATATAAAACTCATACCCCAATAGTCTCTTACCTATAGTAAGAGCATCTCCTGAAAGAGAGAGCATCGTCCTAAAAAAAATTATCTTACCAGTCGATCTCTTAGTCTCACCAAATGATCATATGATCCCTAGAAGTGAACAAAGACCCATCAAGACCCGAAAGAATGTAATGAGGAGCCTAAATACCAGAAATACACCACACAAGCACTTATAAAGTGCATCTTCCACCATAAGTTAGTGATATGGTGGTCTCCTCTAGTACCATGAAGGTGTGACATACATTGGTGACATTGGCAATTAATCCTCTAAACGTTAAAACTAAGATAGGTTATATTTTAATCTAGAGTGGTACAACCATACTTCATAGTTCTATAGAACAGACTATTACTTGTAACTTTAACCACCTAGAGGTAGTTACAAAATATTAAGATCCTGAAAGGTTTTGATAAATCGTATCCGTAAGGCATATGACTTTGCAACTAGTTTTACCCCATATCATCTGCAAGGATAATCTACTTGTGTTGCACAATCAAATAGTGGTATTTGGTACATTAAGTATTTTACTCTCGGATAGTGTCTATCCTAAAATCTCCAGATGGGTAATAGAATATTTGTATGTAAGACTCTACAATGTGATAATCCAATAGATTTGATCATAATATCCTTGCCTATATTCATTTTGGAAAAATATATGAAAGGTATTAGAGCAACAAGACTTCAACAGAAGTTGTCTTCAGGGGGATCATATGCTAAACACTGGTCATCATACTTGAGATTTTTAAAAATCTTAGTCAAGCCTAGAAGGTGTTGATATGATGATTACTACTTAAATTCACCTTGAAGGTTTTACCACTTAACAGTTTAGATCCAGTTGGTCGACAATGCAAAGATCATGAAGATCATGCATAGATCCTGATTAACAACATCTAGAAGTATTATGGCTTCACTTGAATGTGTTTGGCTCAGACATGTGATTAACAACATCTAGAAGTATTGTGGCATTAATATCGTCAATGCCCCCTCAGTTATCTATGAAGATAATGCATAAATCCTGATGATCATTACTAAATCCTGAAAATATGCTGACTATCTATCAAATCTATATAGTGCAAAAATCCCAGAATAGGATTTATATTACTTTGTGCTGGTTCAACCATCTCTTGGCGTTTATCTAAGCAGACCTTGATAGCTACTTCTACCAACCACTTAGAGATTATAGCACAATATGAAGCCTCACTTGAATGTTTTTTGGCTTAGACGTATGATTAACAACATCTAAAAGTACTATGGCATTAATATCGTCAATACCCCCTTCTTGTATTACACAAATGCAAATATATTATGTCAAGAGCAACATCACGAAGCATATTGCTCCTAAATTTTCTATCCTCATGAAATCCATAAGAATAGTAAGGTAAAGTTCCTGCAAACAAAGTCTTGTGCAAATCCAGTTGATTTATTCACTAAGTCTCTGCCTGCATCTAGTTTCCAAATATGCATTCATGACATTGGAATGAGACAGTCTAAAGAGTTGCAAAGTTCAGGGTGAGTAAATCCATATATCATAACCCTTATCAAATCCTGGGGATTTGTCCAAAATCTTGAAGATTGGATCCCGAAGATTGAATATTGTACTCTTTTCCTTGGTGAGTTTTCCTAAAGTTTTCTCACATGAAGGTTTTTAGTAAGGCAACAAGAGTATAATGCAACTTACGAATATAATGTACTCTTTTCTCTATTCCTTTTTTTTCCAATGGGTTTTTGGAAGGAGTTTTTGATGAGACATTTGCATATCGTTGTCTACTGCCTAAGGAGAGTGTTACGAAACCTAATTATAGGCAAAAAAACTAAACCGCCCCAGGAGGGCTTTCACTCATTTGGGCTACAAATATGAGGACCCTCCATGCACAAGATACAGATAGATGAATGAAGATATTGGATCTCCTCTATACATTGTGTCTCTCTTTGGTGTTCATTATGTGATTGGATTTGTTGTATCCCGACTAGAGCATCGATGATCTAATATCCACATCCTCTAAACTAAGGGGGATTGTCATATTTGCCACGCGTTCATGTGCAATTGCCAAAATATCATTCCATGTCTCACTAACATGTGGCCCTAGGACCCATATGTCAGTGAGACAAGGAGTGACATTTTAGTAATTGCACATGAACTAAATAGCAAATCTTCAATAATCCCCTAAACTAGCAAATCTTCAATAATCCCCTAAGGGTGCGTTTGGTTGGCGAAATCCTTTGAGGATTACCAGGAATCGTCTAGTAATCCTATGAAATTACCTTATTTGGTAAAACATCTAGGAATCTGAACTAGGAATCTGAGATTACCTTGGGAAACAGATTACCATCAACTCTAGGAATCTCTTTCCCGTAGAAAAGGATGTCTATCTTAGATTACCAAGGGAAAGTAATCTTTGTTATTGTGTTTTTTATCATGTGCTTTGGATTCATCATAGTCAAATTTTGAACTTTCAGAATTCAAAATCCAAATTATGATTTATTTTAACATTCGAATATCTGAATTATGGAATTTAAAAATTATTTTTTCAAAATATAAATTTCGAAACCAAAATATAAAAAATTTGAATCCTAAATTTTGGAACCTTAAATTCAGACAATTAATTCAAAATTTCAAGGTTGGGTTTCAAAAATCTTTTTTTCTTTGTTTCAAATTTTGAATTCTAGATTTTAGATATTCAAATTTTGAAAATTAAATTTTATAAAGCCGAATTTTGAAAGTTTCAATTTTGAGTTTCAGAATTTCAAATACTGAGAATCTAAACTCCAAAACTCAAATTTTAAAATTTAAATTTTCAAAATCCAAAATTTGAACTTTGAATCATAAGAAAATGAAATTCTAAATGTTGGAATTTAAAATTGTAAAATTCAAAATGATGCGGCGCAAGCCCCCTCTACTAATGCAATATTGGTTTCTAATATTTCTTATATGCATGAGGATGTTTCACGTGATGAATGCATGCATGCAGATTTTGCGTTGGAGCCAGCAGGGCCATGTATTGCATGTGTGTGTGCGGGAGACGAATCCATGCATTCAATCAGAGAATCCTTTCTAGATACAATTCCAAGAGATGCAACGGAACATGCATGTATGAAACGTGTACATGCATATGTCCAAGAAAATAAGGAAAGGAAGAAGGTTTCCTACTCGGTTACAACTCCTAGAGATAAAATAGGAGAGAAGCACCCGGATGAGTTTTCAATGGAAATATCAGAAGATAAAAGGAAGAGGTACCAACAAAAATCCCAAGAAATCAGGAGGGTGGCGCCAATTTGCTATGCATGCGGCTGGATAACAAGGATGGCGCATTGGTTTTCCTTAAGCGTGTATGCCTTTTTATCTTTGTGTGCACTCGGTTGGGGCCCACCAGAAGCCGTGACAGCCAAGAATTATGTGCTTTCCGAGATGTAAAAGTAAGCATACGTATTTTTAGTTTGCATTAAGACTTCTAGTTAAAAATCCTTGTACGTGCATGTGTGTTGCATGAGGTCTTGTGTACGTGCATGTGTTTGAGCATTAGAACTTCTAGTCGACTAGAAGTTTTGGGCATGCATGTAACGTGAAAGCTTAGTCGGTTAATTTGATGAGTCCAAATATTTTTAGTTGGCTTGTGCCAAACGCATGTAAGGCTATATATAGCCAGTAGATGCGCCATGCCTAGGGAGTCAAGTTTGAGTTATGAATTAAAACACGTGTGCGTTGGCCTTCGGTCGTTAGGGTTTATCCCTGTTTTTATGTGTGTTCTTATGAATTCCAATATCGGATTTTATCTTGGCGAGAGGGTTTCTAGCTGTGGTGCTAGGAGTTACTCGTTGGATCTTTGATCCCTATTTCTCGTTCGTGTACTGATTATCCAAGTGCGAGTTGCATCCTGCAATTCGTGCTGCACATATTTGTTCGAGGATTTCCACCGTGAAAGATCGGGCAACCCACGGATTTAATCTCACCTCGAGGTTGATCCGTATCACAAAATTTATAGATGTTAACCTTCATGGTTTGAAATTATGATAAATACTAATATATAGTTTCCTTCAAATCAACCAAACGTTGGAATCTTAGATTACGGATAATGTGTTTACCAGTAACCAGATTGAGAGAAATATTAAATTACAGAGAAATATGAGATTACACGTACCAAACACACCCTAAACTAAAGATAGATCATACCGGATGCAGCTGTCTGTTGCAACTGCCTAACATCCGGAGAGAGAGAGAGAGAGAGAGAGAGAGAGAGAGATTCCTCGGAGGTAAATGGGATCACGAGATTCCACCTGTAGGTACACACGGGAGGCAGTTGTAACTGGCAACTCTCTCAATGCGCTAGCCTCGCTACATATATAGTAACGATTATTTGCGGCAACTCTCATCTGGCCTCGCTACAAATTTATCGATTATGGCGGACGTCTCGCTGCAAATACATCTACCTGGCGCAGCCAGCCATCCTCGCGAGCCAGCCTCCGGCAGCCGCCGCCTCCTCCTCCTTAGCGCCAACCAATCTGTGATCCTCCTCTAGCTACATCGTCGGCCGGTTGGGAGCAATGGCGCATTCGGCGGCGGAGAAAGATCAGAGGCAGAAGGAGATCAACGACTGGCTGCCGATCACGTCGTCGAGGAACGCCAAGTGGTGGTACTCCGCGTTCCACAATGTCACCGCCATGGTCGGCGCCGGCGTGCTCAGCCTGCCCTACGCCATGTCCGAGCTCGGATGGTATACATGGATGCATGCATATCTCCTTTTTCGATCTTCTCCCGCTTGATATGATGCCGTGGTGTGCCCGTACTCGATCAAAGCAATGTTAGATCTGTATGGCTGTTCTAGCGTTTGTCTTGATCAGATCAATCAATCATTAAGGAGATTGCCAGATTGGTTACTGTTGATAGAACCAAAATTACATGTGCGCGTGTTTTTGTGATCCTAGGGGTCCCGGCGTGGCGGTTATGATCCTGTCGTGGGTGATCACCCTGTACACGCTGTGGCAGATGGTGGAGATGCACGAGTGCGTCCCCGGCAAGCGCTTCGATCGCTACCACGAGCTCGGCCAGCACGCCTTCGGCGAAAGCTAGGCCTCTGGATCGTCGTGCCGCAGCAGCTGATCGTCGAGGTCGGCGTCTGCGTCGTCTACATGGTCACCGGCGGCAAGTCGCTCCAGAAGTTCCACGACGTCATCCGCCCGGACAGCAAGCACATCCGGACCAGCTACTTCATCATGATCTTCGGCTCCGCCCACT
Source organism: Phyllostachys edulis (assembly GCA_036346405.1). Classification (NCBI taxonomy): domain Eukaryota; kingdom Viridiplantae; phylum Streptophyta; class Magnoliopsida; order Poales; family Poaceae; genus Phyllostachys; species Phyllostachys edulis. The sequence goes on from CM070568.1 coordinate 18,374,728, forward strand.
TCGTCCTCTCCCAGCTCCCCAACTTCAACGCCATCACCATCGTCTCGCTCACCGCCGCGGTCATGTCCCTCAGGTGCCTTGATCTTTTGATCTAGACCTTGTTAGAAATCACCTGGTTTCACTCACGAGATCCCTTTGGCAACAGAATGATACACAGAGAAGTTCTCTTCGTTGAACTTAAAAAACATTACACTTTACAGGGGTTTTATACTAGCATGCAGAATTAACAACGTGACTTTTGGCTAAACAATGCTTAGGAAGTGAAACAATGCGTTATTTGGTAAAGGAAAAACACATGCAGTTAGAAAAAGCACAACAAGATTATTCTAACAATCACTCCCTAATCTTGTTGTGTGCGGAGGAAGTGCATGTCCGGCTTATGTCAGCCTCGTATGGCGTCATGACATCGAGCCCGTCATCTTCATCCTCGTGTCCGAGGTGGACTTGAGCTCTTTCCTCGTTGAGCGTGACATGCTTAGTGGCGTCCGTTGTGATCTCGGTGATGGTGCTCACATGCGCCATCGAAGTCTTCCCACCAAATTGGCGTGTTCCTTGCGCCACGGCGCGGTGCACGACAATCCTGGAGAAATGACCCATCTTGTTACAATCATTTACCTTGGTCATGTCACGTTCTCCAAAATTGCCTCCGTCCTTGGTTTCGTGGGCTTGTCGTTTTGGCCTTCGCCGATGAGCTCCCAGCAGCCTCCTCCTCCGTGAGGAGCGAGCAGTTCATACTGTCAGACGCTGCAGCCCACTCTCCTCTGGTGGAGGAGCAGCCGGCTCCACGACTCTTGTGCGTCGTCGTCGCCAAGGCTCCCCAACTTCAACGCCATCACCATCGTCGATCGCTCACCGCCGCACTACCCGGTCATGGCGCCCCGAGCGTCCCTCGAGGTCCCCATCCTTGAAAGAGATGTCCTTCCTTCCGAATCTTAGCCTCGCGTCGCGCTTCGACCCCAATCCTCATCAGCTTGATGGCATCCCATGCTTGCTTTGCCGTGTCCTTCACCTAGTGTTAGTGACCGAGAGAGCCATCAAAAGAAGCGCCACCGAGTCGATCGCCTGTTTCAGCGCCCACTCGCAATATTGTATTCTTGACGTGCTCCTGCATGGCTCGCGTCCGCCCCTCCGTGTCCTGCTCCGCCCATCTCATTATGCATACATGATACCAATTGTTACACCGACGCCCTTTGTCTGTTGCCATTACACTTTACAGGGGTTTTATACTAAACAAAAACAGAGATTAACAACGTTTCGTTCATTAGCAATGCGTATTTGGTAAAAGGAAAAACTTACATGCATTAGAATTATTCTAACAGACCTATTGTTCAATTTGTTTCAGGCGCAAAGTATTCTTGACCATATATCCATATGCATACATGCATGTACAGACGCGTCTGTTGCCGTAACGAGATTATTTCGTGCATGTAATTAACATGAATCTATATATGTGCAGCTACTCGACGATCGCGTGGGTGGCGTCGCTGGAGAAGGGGCGGCACGCGAGCGTGGACTACAGCTTGACGGCGTCGACGTCGACGGGGCGGACGTTCAACTTCCTGAGCGGGCTGGGCGACGTGGCGTTCGCGTACGCGGGGCACAACGTGGTGCTGGAGATCCAGGCCACCATCCCGTCGACGCCGGAGAAACCGTCCAAGAAGCCCATGTGGCGCGGCGTCGTCGTCGCCTACCTGGTCGTCGCCATCTGCTACCTCCCAGTCGCCTTCATCGGCTACTACATCTTCGGCAACGCCGTCGACGACAACATCCTCATCACCCTCGAGAAGCCGCGCTGGCTCATCGCCACCGCCAACATGTTCGTCGTCGTACACGTTATCGGCAGCTACCAGGTACATGCATGCATACATATGATGATCATTTAACGTAGTATTAGCTGAATACTGTCGACGTTTGCTCGCGCATGCAGATCTACGCGATGCCGGTGTTCGACATGCTTGAGACCTTCCTGGTGAAGAAGCTTCGGTTCAGGCCAGGGTTGCCCCTTCGTCTGATAGCTCGCTCACTCTACGTTGGTACGTAATGCATTTGATTGCTGCAGGATGAATAAAATCTAGTAAACTATGTCGCAAAGTATATGCTTATTTTTAATCTGCATTTGTGCAGCATTCACCATGGTTGTTGGCATCGCCATCCCCTTTTTCGGTGGATTACTAGGGTTCTTCGGTGGTTTTGCGTTTGCCCCAACAACCTACTTCGTAAGAATCGTTTTCTTTTGCTATTTTAAAGCACAAAATAAGTTCTTCGCTTGCTAGTGCAATTTAACTTACCTTTTTTAAACTGAATTGAAACTGTTTCTGCAGCTTCCTTGCATTATGTGGCTGATCATCATGAAGCCTAAGAAGTTTGGCATGTCCTGGTGCATCAACTGGGTCAGTCATTGTTTGCATATATAATTTGCTTTTTTTTCCTTCATCCAATTTCTTCTTTGCGATAATGAACCTTCATAATTATGATATTAACTCGTGTTTTTGAACGGCAGCTTTGCATCGTCCTCGGCGTGCTTCTGTCGGTGTTGGCTCCTATCGGAGGTCTGCGGTCGATCATTGTCAATGCTAAGACCTACCAGTTCTTCTCGTGATCTACTGGAATGAGTACAGAAAGAAGTTTAATTACTTAGGAGAAGACTGTTGATTTAAGCTAGTTGTGTCGGTTCAGTTTTAGTTTGTTTCAGTTTTCAGTTTTGTCAGATACTGTTTTTCAGAACTTTCTGATTTCAGAGTTCTGTTTTACTTTCCTTTTTGGATTGGATTGCTGATATGTTTTGGCAATACCAAATTGTCTTGCATGACATATTAGGAGAGTATTGCATCAGTTTGTGTGTGTTTCGGATATGCAGTAGAAACAAAATCGGACAGCAGAGGCCGGTTCTGAAACTGTGTCGTATCCGAAACAGTAAAGAATTGTGTGTGTGTGTATAAACAACAGAAAACCCAAAAAGACTGCAAGTTTGCAGTGCCAAATTCAATAGCGTCTTGTGATCTTGTTGCGATTTCTTCCTCTGATCTGGGTCTGATTCTATCATTTGGTATTGGAGCTACGGTTCTTGGTAGGGAAAAATCATGTCAATGGAAGGAAGCGGCGAGGCATCAGGGAGCAAGAAAGAGACTCTAATGATGTCAGTGATGTACCCGCAACTTGGGCGCAGCAATTACACCATATGGGTCATGAAGATGAGCATTGTTCTTCAGGCCCAAGAGGTGTGGGAAGCTGTGGATCCTGGCGGCAAGGAATTCGAGAAAGGTGGTGTCCAGTATCGCAAAGATAGAATGGCTATGTCAGCTATCTATCAAGCGGTGCCTGATCAAGTCATGACGGCCCTTGCCGGAAAGCTGATAGCAAAGGCAGCATGGGAATCAATCAAGATCATGTATCAAGGGCATGATCGAGTCCGAGAAGCTAATCTGCAAACTCTTCAAAAGAACTTTGAGAACCTGTTGATGCTGGATGGTGAGTCAGTAGAAGATTGTGCTGCCAAAATCTCCAGTGTAGTCAGCAGCATGCGAAGCCACGGGGAGAAGGTGTCGGAAATTTCTATGGTTCGTCGTTTTCTGCGCGCAACACCGACACGGTACATGCAACTCGTGACTTCGATCGAACAATGTGTCGATTTGACCACACTCACGGTTGAAGATCTAGTTGGGCGATACAAAGCTTACGATGAGATGATTTGAATTGCCTTCGGTGATCCAAAAGAGAGTGAACACTTGATGCTAACCCGGTCGCAGTGGGAGAAGCTCGCTGTTAAAGAAAAAAAGCACAGCACTGAGACGTCCGGGAACAGCACGAAGGAGGAGATGAACCAAGGAGCCAATCGCGAGCAAGCCAAAAAGGGACACCATGGCAGTAATGCACGCGAGACTGAATCCAAGCCGAAGTTTGACAAGAAACGGATCAAGTGCTACAATTGTGGCATATACGGACACTTCAAGTCGGAATGCCTCAAACCCAAGAAAGAAAAAGTATTCTTGGTTGAGAAAGGTGATGATGATCCAGCACTGTTGATGCTCGAAGCATGCGAACTGATGGAGAATGAGGAGGCCATCACCGAAGTTGTGGCACTTGTGGAGGAGAACGTTCACCTCCAACGCAAAGGGGACAACCAAAACAATGGCATCCCCTCCCCGGCCGCCACGTACACCGTTGCCGCACGGTCACCGTGCAGCAATGTTCCCACACGGCCACCCTACAACAATGCCCTCAGCCCGCCACGTGTCCCGGACTGGGTTTAGGCCGAAATTAGGGTTTAAGACGATTAGGGTTTCGACGCTGTTGGTGGGAATTTTAAAATATACCAAATGAGTTTCAAAAATTATAAAAGTTTATGTGGAGCCTCCCGGCATAGTGTACTTGCTTGTGTAAATTTGCCATAATTTTATTCGTTCAAAAGCCCTAGATCCCGCCATGCGGCACGCAGATAAACATCCGAATTAGGCCTCTCCCTCCATCTGCTTTTCTTTTCCACCGAAAGCAAGTAATCTTGTCATCTCGTCACCTCCATCTATTTGGTGTCTCCCCGTCTAATCCCTGTCTGCCGCATGCAAATTAAAACCGATCGCGCGTGGGGAAGGATTCTCTCCTGGCTATAAATTAGCGAGTGAACGAGCGTGATTTCATTTCGCATTTGCTCGCTCGCTCTCTTGCTCTGTCAATTATATTTTCGGGGACATTTCAACATTATCGACCGCCATCATTCGCAGGTAATTTGTATCTCCGTCGTTTAATTCTTGAGGCCTCGTTAATTAGTTACAAAATAATTAGTCGTAATTTTACGGTGGATGCGTACTTAAGTAGTTGTAATTTTACAGGCATTTACTTAGTTTAACATTGTTAGTCCCATGTAATTAGCGTTATGAGATTTTCGTAGAAAAATATTCACTACACCATGGCACACTATTAAGGGCAATGCAATCTGCCGGAAAAAGCGCATTCAAAAGGCAATTTATCTGCCGCAATTACTTTTCCCAGCACTTATGGCTGCCGTAAAGTCTTCTTTGGGGAAAACAATTCTTCTACAGAATATGTGTATTCGGCGATTAACCGCCTAAGCAATTTTCCGGCGATTAGCTTTTTTGCGGCGATAGCTTTTTTCGGCGATTATAGTATTGCCGGCGATTATATGTATTCTTGGCGATTAAGCGGCCCTTGATTCTTTATTTTCCCGGCGATTAAACGGCCCTTGATTCTTTATTTTCCCCGGCGGCTAAACGGCCCTTGATTCTTTATTTTCCGGCAGATTAGACGGCCCTTGATTCTTTATTTTCCCGGCGATTAGACGGCCCTTGATTGTTGTTTTTCCCGCGGTTAGATCGCCTTGATAAGCATTTTGAAATAAAAAAAAAGCATCGATTTGAGATAATGCATTCCCACTTTGCCTCATAATCTTAGCATGACGATCGTACCTTGGTAGAGTTTCAAGCAAAAGTAAATCATGGGACTATCAAGTCAATAAGTCATGAATGGGATTAAGCAGTTAACGAATATCTTGCAATTGTTCGGCCTCAACAAAGTACTAAAATGATGTTTCACTAGCGACCCATGTATCGGGATGGCACAGATGAAATGCATTTACATCTATTGCATAGTGTAGGTATGCATTCATAAAAATAATGGGCTACAAAAAAACTAGGAATGTAGTCATCGAGTAGTTCATAAGCCGGGAATGTAGTCGTCGAGTAGTTACAAAAGCGGCCTCGTATAGTAGGGGATAGTTGGTAGTTGATTTGCGGTTTGAATCGGAAGGGCAACATTCTGTTATCTGATAAATGTGAAGAATTATTACATATAATAGATTGGAGGAGATAAACATGGATAAGCAAGCGGGCATACCGAATCTCGTATCTATCGATCGGTTGTTGATGAGCTGTGAGTCGATCTCTGAAAAAAAGCGACAAGTGAGATTTTAATATGAGAAAAGACTATTAATCTTAACACGTAGTCTATATTGATTGTAGAATGAATATAATTAGAACATACTCTGCATGAGCAGTATAGGCAATTCTTGTAGGTTGTATTGTCTTTCATCGGTAACACCATGAGAAGCATGTTCTTTGGTAGGATTTTTGATCGTATATCAACATTCCGCAAGTAAGTTATACGATTCAATTAGACCTATCTTCAAGTGGGTAACAACCTAAATATTTTATAGGCAAACATAGGAATGGCGAGAACTTTGATCTGTAGCTGCTGCTACATCGAAGAGTCTCTTTTGAGCGGAGCTAGCTATATCATGTGCTGTTTGTAAGCTGAGTATATTACAAAATGAGTATGTTAAGTAATGACATTGTGCTTTATATAAAAGAGCTAGAACAGTTAGCAAAATAAACTCGAACCAAACATATATACCAAGTCTCCTAGCATAGAACCGCTTGATGCTTGTAGATCAGACATAACCTATGTAGCAAATGGAATTAGGAAGTACATAGATCCTGTGCTGTTAATGTAAAGAGTGGGTAAGGAAGCAAAGACAATGCACAATCGCTTTAGTAGCAACCAAAAACAAGATGAATATAATGGATGTTCTAGAGCTGAAGACTGTGGAGGGCCACAGGCGTCTAATAACTGTCTCATAAACTAAGAGCCACAGAGCATCCACTATCTAAGAGACCAAAAAACAGGGACAAATAACAAAGGCACCATGTTTGCCCAATTATAGACCCTATATAATGTGTACTTTCGTTAATAGAATGGAGAAAATCAAGCAACAACAATGTCAGTATCCACAGAGGACTAAACAAAAAATTTCGATTCCTAATCTTATGAGGATCCACACTGGTAATTAATGGCAACATGCATAAAAATATATTATTTTTTGTAGTTCACAGGTTGACGACTAATGTGGTCAAATATTTGGCAGTGGATGATAAAAAGGCTGCTTATAATAGAACAGGCGAAGGACGTGTAGAAGCAACAAGAAATTGAAGAACATATGCTTGTATTAGGTACACACGAGCCTGCCTTGGCAAGTATGAGTCAATGAAAAGAAGAACAAAAAACTTATTGTTATTCAGTATTAGTCCAAGAAGAAAGCAGTAACATAAAGTATGATGGCAGTGATTAATTTTGGTAGCCGAGAGGCAAGGGTACCAAATTGCTTGCTAAATACAAGCACTGACATAAGAACAATGGGGAAAATTAATTGATTATTTGCAAATTGACCCTTCTTCTGTATATATATAAAGGTGATGACACATATGGTTCCCGTTCTGTGAACAATGGATCAGAGTAGAAAGTTGATTTTGTGAACTTGTAAAAGAAGAAGATGCACAATAGATTGTTAGCTTCAGCTGCTACTTTTGTTTTTTTGTTTTGTTTTTGCTTGTCGTGTAATCTTTAATGTTTTACTCCGAGCTGTTTGGTGTATGTTCCTCATTGTCAGGGGACACATGGGAAACTCCTAGTTTATGTTTATTCAATCTAATTAAAATACTGCATATATTCTGCATTTTCTCAGGAAAAAAAATGATGGTTTGGTGATAACCAACAAGACAGTAAAATGGAATAAGCACTGCGTTATAAAAAAATCTAGAGTATTCAAGTTCAAGAAACATGCATACTAAAATAATGCTTAGGAACAAAAACAGAAAAATGTTTTGCCTGATTGATAGCGCAATCTGTTTGCAGATACTCCCTTTATACTCCTCCAAGACCCAGATCACTACTTTTCCGGTCAACACAACTACAAGAAAATGGGGTGGAGGTGGAATATTAAAGTCAATAAAACAAATAGCAAGGTTAGAAATGACAAGCCAACTAGAAGTTTTAATGATGGACAACTGATGAGAATAAAATTAAAGAGAAAAATTAGTTCTGCCTTTAGGAGATATTAACCTTACAATACCAGCTGTAACTGTGTTTTGAAGAGAAAGTGGGCAGCCCAAAGCAACAACCCAATCACCTGGTCGAAGTTTACATGATGATCCAAGTCTCGCAGCTGGTAAAGGGGTCTTAGATTTAATCTTCACAACAGCGATATCAGAGTGGCGATCTGAATTGAGAACAACGCCTTCAAATTCACGTCCATCTTGTAAAGTCACACTAACCTGTTAGAATTTCACCCTTTCTGAGACAAAATGAGGAAGTAAACAAACATGAAAACTATCACTTGGATCAAACAAAATGCTGGCAGAACAATATTAATAATAAGAAAGAAGATAGAACTGTAATTAATCTATCTTAAGCACAGCTACGATATGATAATTTGTGAGAAAGAAGTAAAGAATTGTCCACTATACCATGGCTTGGTGTCATATTTTGCCCTATACTAAAATTTAGAACTTTAACCCTAGGACTAAGGCTATAGACTATTGTTGGACAGTCTCTGTCTTGAAACAATGGTAAGCGAGCAAGGACACTCAGTTAATCCAAGTATAAAGTCAAGAGACAAATTTGAACCTCAGTCAAATTACAATTTGTCACGTCTGTCCTAATTTGTGAAGAAAGAAAATAGTGCATAAAAGCTTACATTTCAAAACTTCCACTGTATGACATGAGGGTAGTTTCTCATGTGACATTTTTCTAAGGATAAAATGAAATATATTATCAGAAATTATCTGTTGGCTCTTCCTCTAAGAGTATTCCCTGAAGATATAATAACCCATTAAAGTGTATTCAAAATTTAACAAGCATCATTGACTTATATGAATCAGGAACAGATAACATATATAGCAATACTAATAGTTCCAAGGCTGCACCAAATATGGAGATGTGGTTGTTTAAGAACTTCAATAATTCCAAATTCATGCATCATATTGATTTCATTTGTCAGAGGTAAGTCACACTGTCAGCAAGTAACGGATAACTCAAGATGAACACAGAAGCTAGTGCCAACTTAACAACCTTTCCCTTAGAACTGCTTTGTGCTTTGAAAATCTACAACAACATGGGCACATGTCAATATCGTCCCATCTGGATCTATTATAGTTCCCGATCCAATGCTCACCCATCCATGAGTATCTACAGAAATAATTCAACAAGTTTACTACATGTAGCTAGTGAACTGGTAAAAGGTTTGATGATTTCCACTGACAGTTTGGTTCTCACCTTGCGTAGAAGAAATGTTCACAACAGCAGGACCAACTGCAGCTGCAGCATTGGCAATTGAATTCCCGCCCTAGACATCCTGGGCAACATCTTGAATCATCTGAGTTTCCACCAGAGCCTTGGTTGCTCACGTTAGTGGGTGGAACCGATGCAGATGCAAAGGAATTTAGTATAGGAAACCCTACACACAAATTTGAACACAGTAAGATGCTCAGAAAATTAAGCTCCATCCTTGTCAAGAAGAAGATATGGTGGCAATTATTGGTTCAGCAAAAAATTAAATTCATTGCACTGCTTCCCTTATGTACTAAGGATGCCTTAACCTACAAATTGCAAATATTCTCTAACATTTTATTGATCATCACAGATGCTGTTCAACTGCAATATCACAAAATGTCTAGTTACTGTGACTCAATCTACCCCTGCAAACAAAAGTCACAACTGACAGCAATGAAAAATTTCAACCTATCTACATAGTCCAACAAATGCAAGTTTCTGTGATGCATATGGATTCTCACATTGTGTTCTCAGTCTCCACATACAAGCCTCCACCAAATTGGTCTTCAACTAGGCCTTTTGGTACATAATAACACATCTCAATTTAATTTAACAACTCGTTTAGGTTGCAAGCGTAAAAGGTTTTCTTAGCCACTATAGCACCTAAGGACTTCATATCATAAAAAGCAATCTTGAAGAAGAGAAATTGTACACAACGCTACCATTCTAGCCTCAACCGAACCCAGCAAGGTAGTCATCTTTCCCCCCAAATCCATCAATATTGTACACAATTAGTAAGACACCATGTTGAGCCAACTAATTCATGCATCAACCACCACTGCATACCCCTAGCTCCTAGTCCTTAGCATCACAGAGCAAGGGGAGAGGTCGGGGAGTAGAGAGGAAGTGGGAGAGATACCTTAGTGAAATCTGGCAGCATAGGCAGTAGCTCACCTCCAGTAGTCACCTTCATCTCCAGTCAATCCCCATGGCATTCATGCATGAAAAATCAGTTAATATCAGAACTTGATCCAACCATAATACTAATAATCAAATTAATGAAGATCAAGAGGGGAGGTTAGAGAGTAAGGGGGGTTTTGGAGGTGTGTAGCAGTAGTGGAGGTCAGGGTCGGCGGCCGCAGGCTGCCGACCTGGCGGTGGCGACGCACACGCGTGAGGAGGGAGGCCAGACCGGCGAGGCGGCGCTGGCCTTCGGCCGCGCCGAGGGGAGGAGCAGCACGGGGTCAGATCAAGGCGGCGTGGAGGAGGGCCGAGCCGACCTGACGGCGCGTGGAGGCGGCATGAACCGGGGCAGAGGGGTAGGAGGAGAAGGCGAGTAGGAGAAGGAGCCGAGCCGACGCTGGCCTCCCGGCCGCGCCGGGGAGGCGTAAGGGAGCCGGGCGCAAGGAGGAGCCCACCGGCAGCGTCGGGACCGGGGGAGCCAGAGGGGCGGCACCGGGCGTGGGGCGCGATGGCGGGCGCAGGAGGCACTGGTGGTGGCACCAAGAGAAGAGGAGGGCGAGCGGTAGAGGCGGGCCTGCAGCCGGAGGCGGTGGCGGCGGCACCAGGCACCGAGCCGCTCGACGGGTGGACGCGCCGTCGGCAGGGGCGAGCGCAAGATCGAGCGGCGGCATAGGCGGCGGCGGCGGACCGGGCTAGCAGCGAGCGGGCCGGAGGCGGCGGGGTAGGAGGCGGCCGACGGAGCTGGAGGCCAAAGGGGAGCCGGGCGGCGGCGGCGGCAGAATGGAGAGGAAGAGGGAGGAGTGGTGATTTAGGGATTTGACGGGAATAAGGGGAGGAAAGAGAGGCCGGGGAGGAGGGTGGCGCTGGGAGGAGGGCGGCCAGGGAGGAAGGGGCGGCGCTGGGAGGAAGGGTTGCCCGGGGAGGATGGTGGGAGGAGCGCGGCGCTGGAGGAGGGTGGCGCCGGGGAGGAGGGCGGCGCTGGAGGATGGAGGCCCTGGGAGGTGGGGGTGGGCGACGGGGAAAGGAGGAGGTGCCGAGGTGGTGGGAGGAATTCGGGGTAAGGTTTTAGAGGTTGCTTTGTCTTCGCGCCTGTGTCATCTTTTGTTTTGGTCTTCCGCTCAATAGGTATTCCCTGCAGATAGGTTGGCCTAGTTGATGTTTTAGGCGGATATATTCTTCTAACGTTAAAACATTCTTGCGGCAGATAGATTGTTCTAGAAAATAATTATTCGGCGAGATAATGGGACCCTAAAATCTTGGATATTACCGCAGATAGATTGCCACTAATCCAGTTTTTTCCCGGCAAATAATTGCCCTTAATTCTGTGCCATGGTGTAGTGATTTTTGACTTTAGGAGTCCCATGTAATTGTCAGTATGTATGCTATCAATGTAATTAGCGTTCTGAGAGTTTCATACATTGTATATGCTGTAGGCTATCGATGCATGGACAAACTAATGTATCTAAGACCACGGGTAAAGGAACTTAAGAACACTTCCATTAATACTGCTATACATGGATAATAAAGTTTGACCTCATGAGTGGCTTTATACTTTTGATCAAGATACATATCTGAGCACTAAGTAGAGGAATTTAGTCTATGGTCAGCTAGCCATCAGATAAATTAATTAATGTACATTAATTTGTAGTGTTCATTTGGTCGCAATTTTTAATTTGCACTGTTTTATCATCATTAAATAGCCGTATTTAATTTTGTACCTACAAATTAGTGTACATTAATTTGTAGTGTTAGTTTCGTCGTAATATTTATTTTGCGGTATTCTATGGTCATGATCAATCTCCTCACTAATAATCCGTCTATTCCATGTGTTGCAAGCCATGTCTCTACCAGCACTTCTGGAACACTTCAACGATGCTGACCACTAGTGCAAGTTGTGGAACGCCGGTGACGCGGATGGCCCTCCGCCCCTGCTGCTTCAATCGGGGAGGGATTACTGGGAGCTAGACGATCGCTACGTTCTGATCCTCCGGGACACGGGCTTGTTGCCCCTTGCGACGCTGGTCTCCGTCAGAAGCCTATTCGCCCTAGACGTCAGCCTGCTGTCGGCACTTGTCGACAGGTGGAGGCCCGAGACGCACACCTTCCATGTCTCGTTCTTGACCGGTCTCCCGATCCAGGGTGGGCCACTTGTTCCAGGCCCTCTGGGTGCGGACTGGAAGGCCAGGCTGGAGCAGCGGTTCAGCCAACCTCTCCCAGAGCGTGTACGTGGTGTCCTCCAGACTTGGCTGATGCACTTCAGTCATTGCTCGCAGGGTGCACCTAACGAGGTCGTTAGGACGCACCTCTTGATTTATCTTCTTCAGCTCTTTGGTTGGGTCCTATTTCCAACCACATAGGGTGATTTTTGCTACCCCAGCTTCGTCCGCGTTGCCGAGTCGTTTGTTGACGTAGAGGCTGGGATGATGGCTCAGTATAGCTGGGGATTAGTCCTTTGCACCACATACCGGGGGTTGTGTGACGCTTCACAGCGTGGCACTGGTGGTACCCCTAGCCTGGTCATCTGCTACATGCTCCTGCAATTGTGGAGTTGGGAGCACTTCCCTGTGGACTACTACCCATCTGCGCTGGGCCAAGGATAGACTAGCGAGGTGCTACTCGTTGTTTCACAACGAGTTCGAATCGTTGCACGAGAGCGACATCGTATGGACTCCATGGTATGCAGAGTTCGTGCGTATGGTAACGCCGCACGGACTGTCCATGCAATGCATCTGGGACGCAGGACTGTGGATGACGAACTGCCACCTCGTATTCGCACATATGGTGGAGCCTTCTGCGCCACAGTACGTAATGCGATAGTTTGGTGTGCACCAGGTTGTGCCCCTCCCGGGTGGCAGGCTCCTGCCTCGAGCCGTACACCTGTGAGTCAAACTTCATCTAAGTAATGTTTACAGTTCTACATCAATCCTTTCGAAAATGCAGGCAATCGAGGTCGGGTGGGCATATTCAGGACTGGCGGATGGAGAGGGCACACCTGGAGGGTGATCACGTGAGCAGCATCCGTACGACGTTGAGACGTACAATACGTAAATGGAGTGGTACGTGCCACGGATGCACGCAAGACTCACCATTCCTCCACTGGAACGCCCGTAGCAGGTGACAGCGGAGACGCAATAGCAGAGCCTCTGCTGTGCATACGATTATCACAGTGCTTCGCAGTGTGACGACACCGTAAGACACTCACAACCTCTGGTTGTTTCATTGACGATATCCGTATTCTTTGTTAATGAACCTGTTATTTATGTCACTATAGTTGGAGTGGGTGCAGCGCATCTTGAACGCATCAGAGGCCACCATCCATAACCCAGACACAACACCAGTGAGGATGATGAAAACTATGAAGTACATCTACGCGGAGACAAAGAAGGTAATAAAGAACTTGAGATGCGATCGTTCGACGGACGACGTCCTGCGCATCAAGCACCAAGTAGGCGAGTCGTGCTCACCTGCAAGGTCACTATGACCTAGCGAGTCTGACCGGCGTCGTAGCGTTCCCTGTCGGTCATCCACGGGCCAGATCGGTGGGGAGGTAAGTTATGTACAAATCTACATTCTGTTTTTTTTTTATGCCTTACGTTCCGCTAACATCATGTCGTTCTCCCGCCGCAAGTCCGTCGGGATGAATCACTTCTACCGTCCGCGTTCGGTACACAGACTAGCGCTCCTCCTCGGTCATCTGCACTGCACATCTGGGAGGTACAAGATTCTCAATTTACATCCAGAGTGTTTATTTCTACTAACATCATTCCGTCTTGCAGCCTTCAGTTGATCGTGGGTTGCCAGCCAGTCCACGTCCACTGATGAGAAGGGGACGGGCCTCCCAGCTCCGACCAGGGAGCAGTTCACGCCGTCATGGTATGGAGCATGGAAGCTAGGGTTTGGAGCGTACACAGGGCAGATCTCCTCTGGGTTCGCTGTCCCACCATACATTCAAGGCCAGAGCTCTTCCAGATTGGCTGGCACCCCATACCTCCAAGGCCAGAGCTCATCCGCACAACTAGAGTTGCAGGTATCGTACCCCGGGAATGAATTTATGGAGTCCGTCACTCATGAATTCTTCGGAGGTGTCCCCCAGGTCGATATGCCTCATCAGGACGACATGTACACTTACCAGACTCTACTGGGCTAGACTCAGCCGACTGATCCACCTCTGCCCACTCAACATTCTCCACACCCCCTCTGAGCGGACACACACTCTCCGGACCGGCTCACGTATCCCACAAGACATGCCCGACGCAAAACATCCAAGCGCACACGAAGGCAGCCGCAGCTGCAGCGAGCAAAGGGTAGTGGCTAAGACAAGTGAGCCATATTGTATCCCGTATTATGCGATTATGTTTTGATATATTTGTATTCATATTTTTGTTTTGCTATATTTGTACGCGTATTTTGATTGTTATGTGTGTACTCCTGCGCCATATTGTACATCGATATCTCCAATGGAGTTGCAATGCAACTTTTTTTCTATATATTCCAAGTCACATGAAATCATGAAACCCTAATTTCCGAAACCTAAAATACAAATTTTCACGACCTAAATCCTAAATTTTCGAGACAATTCCAGAACACATAAAATTGTCGAAACATTATACAATCAAGTCCACTGCGTGAGGAGCCTTCAAAATAAAATTCATAATTTTTGTAGCTCATTTTCTACATTTACAAATCCGTACAAACAGTACACTTATATGAAATTGCGAGAAAAATTCTGAACGAATAAAAATAGGGATGGCAAATTTACACAGGCAATTACATAGTGTCGGGAGGCTCCACATAAAATTTCATAATTTTTGGAACTCCTTTGCTATATTTTTTTAAAATTCCTACCAACAATGCTAAAACCCTAATCGTCTTAAACCCTAATTTTGGCCTAAACCTAGTCCCGGGACATGTGGCAGGCCAAGGGCGTTGTTGCAGGGTGGCTGTGCGGGAATGTTGCCGCACGGTGGCCGTGCGAGAACGTTGACGTACGATGACCGTCTTGACAGCGGTGTCGCGTGGCAACCGGGAGGATGTCGCCTTTATCCTTTGTCGCACGACGTGGCTATTTTTGCAAATAAATTTGGGAGACAGCCGTTCCTGTAAATACGAGCCGAAAAGTTGCCAATACGGCCAAAAATTCTACAAGTATCAACCTTGGGATCAGGATCCTCTATAGTACCGCATAGAGATACTGTAGCAACCGTAACCATCAACACTGTTTTGGAAACCAAGAAAATAGTGGGCTTATCGCTCTTCAAACTAGTTATTCTCTCTCTTCTAGATGCAAAATTTAGTAACAAACTAAAAATACAAACTAGAGTGGTTGTATCTAAAACCTCAAGCCTCGTGTAACCATTCTCTCACATCTAGTAATAAGTTATAGTATAAAGCTTTTGGGAATGTCCTTACCAGTATAGTATATATAGATGTCGTATGCACACTAACAGACTCGCCTCAAAAGATATAGTAGTAGACGCCAACTTTTTTTAAGAAATAACCCTCTGATTTATATTAATAAATCATAGATAAAAGTACATAAATATCCAACTTTTGCATTGAAGATTCTAAATGAACAAGTGTTATCATCAAATCATTAAATCGATGAATGTGTTAGACTTTGTTATCTTCATAGTCGTAGGCTCCGTATCTTGCAACAATATCATGATTATCTCTATTGATGTGTAGGAACCATCGCCTCGGTAGCAGTGCTATTCATCGAAAGGAAATCAAAGGGGATTTATTTATACCTGACATGGCCCGGTGTCGATCTCCGTCGTAAACATCGTCATCGTCGTCCAAATAAGTTGGTCTAATAAATCCATCATAGGTAAAGAAAATCCGGCTAAGAACACATCGAAAAGAAAAACTAAAAAATTGATCTAGGAAACAAAACAGAAGAAAACTAAAGAAATCAAAAATTACTTTTAAAATTCAACAGACCCCTACCTACTCAATACCGGCAAGAACACTGAAGAAGAGGAGAGAGAGGCCAGCGGCGGTCTACCTAGCCCATCCAAACAAATCCACAAGTTCATCACAATCGACAAGTGCATCACAAGTATATCACAAGTCCATCACCAAGTGAACAACAAATGAAAATACAACTACCATTCATCTCGAAGGTGGCCCACTGCGACTGTGGTGAAGGAAAAGCTCCATCATTAGGGCGCGCATGAGGTGGATTATTCAACCGCCGATTGAGGCTGCACAAAGGAGAAGAGATTGCATGTGAGACAAGATTACATTAGATACCTAATCTAGGAAGGTAGAGGTCATACAAGCAAAGCACAAGCGAAAGCAAAAACTTTCATACTCACGGGGAGTAGCTGCAGTGCAGGGGCGGAGGCGGAGGTGGAGCCATAGCCACCCAGGCACAACAAGCCGTATGTTGCCCAAGACCTTGTAGGAACTCCGTAATGTCCGCCGACCTCTGCGTCTGGGCTGCGCTCGCCTGCTCGGCCTCGGTGGCCGACATCCTCTGGCCGCCGGCCTCCGGCTCTGACGTTGCCTCATTTCTTGTTCGGTAGGACTGGCCCGCACTTTACTCCAATGTTTCAAGAATGCAAAGCTAATAAAGGTGTGTAAAGATCAATGTACGACGAGTAAAACAGAATAACCTCGAGTCGTCGACCGGTCTTTGTCAGGCAATGATGCGTCATGCGTATGGTCGGTCTCTCGCTCGTGCTCGTGCTCGGATCTGGGAGAGAGATGGAGTAGAGGCCGTGTCGATGAGGCCGCCGCCAAGCCGTAACCGCCCATGCTTCTTGCCTTGTCCCACCCTCATGGCGATCTCTCCATCAAAGTCCCGGGTGCTCGGATCATGGTGCGCCCATGGACCGACCTTGCCGCCGACGTGTACTCACCGATGCGGGTGTGGGCCTTCGGGTTAAATGGTACGCTGGGCGGGTCCTCGAGTTGAAGGAGACGCTTGGACGTCGCCTTGCCCTTGTGGGCCATACACCATGCACGAAGTCCGAGCAAAGTGGCCACTATGTGGCGCCGATTGCGAATATCATTTAGATCCCAACTTCAGCGATGCCGCCCGCCATCTTTGTTCACTCACCGCAATTAAAAAGAATAAGCAAGACGTAATTAGAAATAGATGCAAAATGAACAAAACATAATTACAAAAAACATAGTAATACATGTATTAGAAATAGATGCAAAATGAACAAAACATAATTACAAAAACATAGTATTACATGTATTAGAAATAATCTTCATGATTGGGATTAAATTTGGATCATAGGTCTCGTCATCACTATCAACATTGTCCAAATCATCAACACTATCCAAAGGAGGAATGTTGTCTTCATTGTCATTGCCTAAACGTAATCGCTCAAGCATTTGTAAGTCCTTCACATTTCGCACCTCGTCTCGGCGTCCTCGTCATCAACCCTTTCATTGTCTACTTCCATTCCTATCGCCGGTTAAGTCTATCTCAAACCTCCCTTGTAGCCCTCTTCTTGAAAGAACTCTCCATCATATGTGTTTGGGTTGAAGTTGTAATCTTCATCGTTTGGGACGGGTAGTTTACCGTGTGGCGATACCTTGTGCACAATAGCCCAACCCTTAAGATGCTCTTTGTCTTGCGCACGTATGGCGTATAATAAACTGACCGGCTGTTGAGCCACAATGTAGACATCTTTTCCTGGATAGATTTGAATCTGTCGAATCTCGACTAGCCCAAGCTTAGGGTTCGCCTCGTTACTCGAGATGAAACCAAAGGCATTTGAATATGACAGATTAAGAGGTTTGGAACCATAAAATGGAAGTTCAGTAGATTTCTTCAATTCTTCCATAATAGTCGAGGCCATCGATGAAAAACTCCATTGTTTGTGGTTTTTCGATTGGGCGACTCGCTCGTAACTTGTCTTTGAAAACGATATCCATTCATGTCATAACCGTAAATGACTTGACCCTAACGACACGTTTGCAACTTCACTTATAGACGCGTCGGTTTGGGCACGCAAGCTCAAGCAGATAGATCGTTATATTATTCGAACGTCATTTATCAACTTGGAATGTCGAACTAAGTCGAGCTAAATTGGACAATACCTTCATTTGAACCAAGAAATGAAATCGGGGCTCCTGGTCCCGCACTGTGGAAAGAAGGGTATCGGTTTCTGCGGGGTAGGATCCCTTGATTCATGCCAGGATTGTGAAGAAATTCCCTGTACCAACGAGAAACAAGGGGGTTGGACGAAGAAACAAGGAGTGACGGCGTATTGAAACAAGTTCGTTGAGAACTTACCCAATGAACGGCTGCACCTCGACAAGGTTGGTCAACACATATAGCATGATACTGCGCCACTCTTCATTTTCAATTGCTTAGTGGTCGATGCACTTGCTTCTCGAGTTGCCCTTGGAAAAGGCCGAGGTTCGATTCATTTTCGACAAAGATAACGAGGGGTGGATTATAAGCGCTAGGAAGGTTCTCGATGTAGTATTTCTCTCGTGAAGTTTGACACCTCCTCGAATGTATGCCTCTGCAATGGAAGCCTCAATTTTGGCTTTATTTCTACATTTTTTTGCTATCATTTAGGCCAAACTTACGTGTACTTAGATCCTATTTACATACTTATTCGTGAGCACCGTCAGCTATGCATGTCTGTCGTCAGTATTTGCATTGCGTTATCAAAATTAATCGTTCGTAGGTTACCGTGCTAGCCAGGCTGGTGACAATGCCCACACGTGTTGGAGCCTATTAGTATCTAATAAACAATACTATAATAACCTGTATATGAATTATGAATTTATTTTCCCATAACTTAGCTAGGTACGTACGTGCTTTACTAGCATAACGCTTCCATGCCCGCTGTAACAAATTGCTCTGTTTTCTACTGCTTGCTAGCTAAGTTAACATTGGATGAATTTGGCTTGAATAAGATAGTTTTATTTGAATTGAATTGAATGAAAAAAAATGAGTACACACGGACGCACCCGCACACACACACACCACACGTGCACACCTCCACACACATGTAGGTGCGTCCTTAACACACACCTAATCTAGAGTGAGGGTTGGACCCTACGAAGCGCAGACACGCGTTTTGACCACTGAACGCACACACGTGTGCACTAACCCTAACCACCTAAATGGCCCTAAAACCACCTAAATGAATAGGCGAGACATCGAACCCGGACAGGTTGCTTGCTCGACGGACCATCTGAAACTAGATAAATGGACACGGATGCAAAGAACGAGCGAACGAGGGAGTTGGTGTTGCTGGGTGGGTGAGTGGGGTTGGGCCTAATTGGCTACAACCCAATCAATAAATTCAATAAGTCTATAAGGCCTACAGCCTACTCGGCTGGAGAGGGGGGGTTTGGGCTGATGTAGCCTCTCTCAAATGCAATAGTAAAACTAGCTCTCTCAAACGAAATGATAGAAAAAAAACATCTCTACCGTACAAAAATGTTATGGCAGGCCACGTGCTTCTGATCTAGATTGCGGCAGGACACATCTCGAGCTCCCCGCCGTGCACCCAATCCGTAGCAGGTTGGCACACAAGCACTAACTGCACGTGCAGCAGATGGCCTATCAAGGTCTGCGATTGCGGCAGGTCACCTACCACCGGTTGGGAGCTCGATACGTGTCCTGTCGCGATCTAGGTCAACTGCACGTGATCTACGACGGCATTTTCACATAGTAGAGATGTTCTTTTCGAAAACGTGACATTTTAGCTAGAGCTGGCCAAATGGGTGGTCGGCCCTGCATGGCCCATTTCGGCACGGCCCGTTCCGATCCGACTATTAGATGGGCCGTGCCGTGCTAGCCCACATGCTGGTGAGGCGACCTAGGCACTGTCAGCCGTTCGTGCTGGGTCGGCATGAGTCTATTTGGCCCGCTGGGTCAAGGCCGGCCTGTTTAGCTCGTTAGGCCCCAAAAAAATAAAAAATCAGAAAAAAAAACCAAAAAATTCAGAAAATGTGTATAATTCAGAAATAGATATGAAAATTGAAAAAATGAGACAATCATATTGAAAATGTAATAAAGAGTTTTTATTAATGTCCAACTAGTTGCCTCGTTAAAACCTTCGCCAAGTAAAAACTCAGAATAAGAAAACCTTGGCAAAGGAAAAAGAGTACAACCTATAGCTCTACATACATGATACATCCTTGTTCTACGTGTCGGTGTCATTGTCTATGTATAGATTTTTGAACACCTCCGATAACTCTGGATTTTTCACAGAGTGTTGTGTTCGTGAATCAGCTTGTTCCTAGTCCTTCACAATTAGAAGTATCTCCACCATCTCACTTGTGAGACTTGTTCTTCTCTCCTCCAATATTCCTCCGAAAAGATTGAAAGAAGACTTGGAGGAAACCGTCGAGACGGAAACAGTTAACACATCACATGCAAGTATGGATAGCACGAGATATGTTAACTTATGGGCACGCCACCATTGCATGATTTCGAAGCCTTCTGAGTTGAAATCTACCGTATCGCTATTCAGATAGGTGGATAGTCCCCCGCTCCTTGTGGGTCTTGGCTGAGTAGGTTGTGGTGTAGAAGAAGAAGACTTGGACCTGGAGGAAGAGCCACCAAAGATCTTGCCCCCACATATTTGTCTTCTACTTGAGGCGGAGGCTACTAGAGGTCGTTGCGAGCGGACTCCCTAGAACTTATTTTCATACCTTTGGTAAACCTTGTATAACCGATAACGAACTTTTGCAAAATAATCAGTATAGTCTAGCCCTGTAGCCTCACTAAGAAGATCAAGTACACTACCAAATGCATCAACTTTAGCTCTAGGATCTAAAAGAAATTTAAATGCATATAGGTAAGGGATTTCTCTCCAATATTTAAGGTATTTAGATTTCATGGAAACAATAGTATCACGTAAAACTAAGTCATTTTCGTACATTTTCAATTGAGTAGCAATCTGTAAAATACTATGCACAATGATAGGAGATGTTGGATAGTACACAGCGAACAAAGCAACAGTGGCCTCATAAAAATTTTCTAAAAATGATAGTACCTTCTCAGCAACAAACCAATGTTGCTCTTGTATGGGTAAAGACTCTTAAGCATAAGGTAAGTAGAGTTCCACCTTACCAGCATGTCCAAACTAAACTTTCTTGGACGTACACCCATCGCCCTACCGAAGTTCTTATATTGTGTTATTCTTACGTTAGAATTATTCAAGAAAGAAATTGCATCACGAAAAGCTTTAATATACGGACTCAACCTCTTCAAACCACATTTGACTATAAGGTTGGTAATATGACAAGCGCATCGTTGATATAGCAAGAAGGAATTGGCATATATACTCAACACTGGAGTAAGAATATCCACGGCCCTAGAGTTCGAAGTGGCATTGTCTAAAGTAATTGAGAATATTTTGTCTGTAAGACCAAAATCTTCCATGACTTTGATAATACAGTCCGCAATATTCTCACCCGTGTGTGCTACATCAATTAATTTCAAACCTATAATCCTTTTCTCCATTACTCAGTCGTCATTAACATAATAGGCAACTACACTAAGATAATCCTCTCTAGCCCGACCACTCCATATGTCCGAGGTCAGGGCCACCGAAAATGTGCACGTACTAAATAGTTCCTTTATTTTATTATAACATTCATTGTAGTATTTTACTAGATCCCTAGTTGTTTTCTGTCTAGAAACAGAAGAAAATCTAGGATTATGCGCAGTTCTAATGTAATTTTGGACAGAAGCAGACTCCCCAAAGCCTAACAGTAAATCCTCATAAGCAATTAAACAACAAAGAGATTGACGGGCTACCTTAGGATCGTAGTCCTAGCTACGTACCGTACCGTCGGGGTTGTACTAATACTACGTCTGCCTCATCACCAATCCTTGCTTGATTCGATATCTTGTAGCATGTCTACGCAAGTGCCCGTTCCACCTGTAGACTTTGCAGACAGTTTATTGCGACAAATTTTACAAATAGCAAATGGTACCTCATTTTTCTGTGCGTCTTGCTTGGTTGTCCTGTAGAAATTCTCCCACACTCCCGATGTAGACGGTCTTGACCTCTTTGCTCTAGTTGGCGTGGAGCATGATGCTGCCGTGGAGCCTGTTGACGGAACTCCGCCTTGCGCTTCCGGCTGGCTTGAGGCAGCCGCAGCCGCCTCCATGGATGCAATTTCCTCTAGTGAAAGTCCGTAATCTCCAAGAGCAAAGCTGTCGTAATGGTTGTCCATAACAAAAACTGTAAAATCGAAACTAACGCTATTATTACTTTCATCTTAGCATAACAAGAACTAACAATAAAAGTATGCAAAAAATAATATTGTACCTCTTTTGCTGACTTGCTGCCGAAAATTGAATTTTCCAAATTTTGTCACAATTTCTTTGAATTTTGCCAAATTAGCTCAACACGAATTTGAATTTGCACAATAGAATTCCAAAAATTAGGATTTTTGGGATTTTTTTTCTATTTTTTAAGACCAAAACGATCACAAAAAAGGGGCAAAAATGCCATAACAGCCGGATTCTTCTCAGGACGTGTCGTGCCAGGCACGGCCCACGAGCTCGCCCGGCCGCCCGCCTAGCCTGCCCCACTGCCCGTCCCTTTTCTTCTCCCCCTACCCCCTGCCCGCGTGTGCCGCGTGCGGCACTAGGAAGTGCCGCACGTCGCACGCCCACCTTGCCTCCTACTGCTGGTGCCTCCTCCGGTCACCTCCTCCGCCATTGCCGCCTCCCTTCACGCCAGCGCCGCCTCCTCTCGGCTACTCCGCATGATCCACACTGCTCGCGCGGGCCGCACCGCATCGCCTCCTCGGCTCCTATCTCAAAGCTGGCCGCCGACTCCACACGCCCGTACCGCCTCCTCGCCTCCTCCTCTCTCAGCGTCGGCGTCGCACACCCGCACTGCCTCCTCGGATCCTCTCTCGCAGGCTTATTAAGGCATCGCCTAAGTGTCGCTTAAGCGATGCTTAGGCGGTAAGGCGCTACCAGGCGCTAAGGTGTCGCCCCGCCTTGCCGCCTTCTCCCCGCGCGGCTCCTCTTCTTAGCTCCCCGTCGCCTTCGCGCAGCTCGTCGGCACCTCCTCCCTGCGGTTCCCTGTGCCTTACCCGCACCTCCTCTGCTCGAAGCCTTGGTGGAGAGGGAGGTAGAAGGAGAGAAGAGAGGAGCCAGGAGCTCACCTGGATCTTGGAGTTCGTCGACAAGGTGCGCGGGCCACCCGTCGCCCTCGTCGGCCGCTTCCTCAAGCCCATCGCCGAGGACCTCTGGAACGACGACGACGGCCCCCTCTACTGTGCAAAGCCGCCGTCTCCGGATCTCCTGCCACTGCTACGGATCCGTGCCGCCGTGCTGCGCCTCCACGACGACCCCGCCGCGCTATCGCAACCGTCGATTTTGCCTCACCGCCAACCCTTCAGATCGCTGGTCGCTGCTGTCCAGCTGCGCCGGATGGGGGAGAGGAATGCAGAGGTAGGGGGAGAGAGAGATGTGGGAAATGGGGAGACGAGAGGTGGCTAAGGTTAGATGTTAGGTAGTTTGGGGTGAGCTGGGCTGGGCTAGGCTTTTCAGTTTTCACGTTTCACGTTTTCTACTCTTCCTCCTTTTCTTTTTTTTCTTTTCACGTTTGCAGTCTTTCTTCTCGTATGGCGTCGCTTAGGCGTCCAGGCAGTGCCTTGGCGCCTCGCCACGCCTTAGCTATTTGGCTAACTTGTTTTATTTGTGAGACCTTATGAACTATTTATATTTGGCTTGCTTGTTTTATTTGTGAGTTGTTTTATTGTTTGAACTATTTGATGTTACTTGTTTGAATTATATTTTTATTGCATCAAGTCATGAACTCATGATACATCAACTCACGAAGGTCATTACATCAAGTCTTCAAATATATTTGCATCACACCAAGCCACCAAGGTAACATATCTTCTTACATAATTACACATATACATACATACATGTAACATCTCTTCTTGTATAATTACACATATACATATATACATGTAACATATACATAAGCTTTGACTATGCTTGCTATTCCGTGTTCATCCCGCTTGCTTGGTCTAATGCTGGAGGCGATTATACTTGCAATTCTATTCGACTGCCTAGGCCCCGCCTAGGCGCCCTAGGTGGTAGGCTGCCACTCACCGCCCATCTAGCACCTAGCGCCTAGGTAAACACTGTGTCTACCACTGTCTATGAGAGGAAAAGCTGGGAGATGAATAAAGAAACGGAACCTTTCGATCACTTGATGTAATGCTGTCCTACATATACATTCGCACGGAAGTTCGCTAGCTCGGAGACTGAAACCTTCTTGTTTTTTTTAATGAAACCAGCAGGAGGATTGCCCGTTATATTAATAGAGAAGAAGCGGAAAGAATCCGCTCGGAGCCAAAGTTAAAGGAAAACAAGACCTAATTACAAAGAACTAAAACACTCCAAAGATTTAGCTCATATTGTGGTGCTTATAGATGAAATATTATCGCGGATGCTGGATCGTGAATTGTGCACAAATGACCTATAATTGGTATTATAGTTTTGATTTTGCATCGGTTGGTGCTTGATGCTGGAACTAGGTTCGATGTTCTTCAAGATTTCGGCCTTCTCCAATTTAAAGGAACGTGTTTTCTTTATGTTTTAACTGCTTTTACTTCAGCAAGAACCTTACTTTAAATGATGGGGATATATCCAGTTTTTCATTTTTGCTATCCTTTGTAATTAATGTATTCAGTATAACAACCTAAAAAGTAAGTTATAGTGAAAATCTTAAGTAGCAGAATTGTAAGCCTTAAATAACACCCGTGTTAACTTTCAGAACCCTAAACATTATAAAAACCAAGTGGCAGCAACAAGCTGCAATAACAAGGCCCTGAAATTGACTTTCTAGTGTATACAGTCGCATAAGCTCTCAAGGTATTCTGTTTACATCTATGCATTCGCATGACCTTCCATTCAAATGTCTTCGTTGTTTGCAGTTCTGAGTTTTTTTGTTAGCGTTGGTGTTTTTCTGATTTCATCGGTTGAAAATTAGTGTTTTTAGACTAGTTGACAATTGGTCCTGATGATTGATATATGCAGTGAAAAAATATCAAGCCAAGAATGGCAATGTCTTGGACAAAAGTATTGAAGCGTGGTGTTATTCCAAGAGATGCAGCCCAATTGGTTGGGAGCAGAGGCTTTGCAATTGCGAGCAAGGCAAAGAAGGGTGGAAAAGGCGGCACAGCTGATGCTTCTAAAACTCCTGTGCTCAGCAAAGAACTTAAGAGCACAGCTGTGTTTGGGGCAAATATCCTGAAGGAGGGTTCTGATCCAAAGATTCAACCAGATTCTGAGTATCGTGACTGGCTATGGTGCCTGCTCGACAAGCGTCCTGTGCTGAGTGAACTGCGGAGGAAAGATGCCAAGACACTCCCTTATGAAGACCTGAAGGCTGAAGCGTTTCGTCAAGCTGGACAACCGGGCTCGGATCAAGGAAAACAATGCTCTCACTGCTAAGAACTGATCTGGGGAGTTTCATGAAGAGTCAAAGTCTTGTCACATTTTCTGTCTTTACTATGAGATTTATTAGTGGACATGCAAGTTGTTTTTGTAATAATGTAGTGACTTTGGAACATGAAAATGTTTGGAGTTGCTTGGTTCGGTACAATGTAGCATATGCCACCAGCATGTTTCTGTTTCCTAATCCTGTTGAGATGTCTTCTGTATTTTGCAGCAAATGCTGTAGCAAGTTGTCATGTTCCATGCTCCTATAACAGCATTAGGGGATCAACTAGATAATAATTGATGATACAGCTTTGAAATGAACGAGGTTAGATGAGATAAATATGTTCAGCTCGGATAATCATTGGCCTCTCTTATGTTGAGTTTTATTTGCATGAGCGTCTGACTCCATAGTTTTTCCTGAGTTGCTTACCTGGCATGCTCTAGTTCTGATCATGGTGTTCTGACAGTTTTGTATCTCTGCATTAGTTTTATCGCCAATTCACCATCCATGCTCTGTTTGGAAGCATCAGTGCACTTGTCAAAACTAATTGAAGTGTTCGTTCAACCCGGCGTTTCCAGTTCTATTTATATTCTTTTTCCCTGTCGAGCTTAGTGAAAATTATACAGGAAAATTCATCATTGGTTCTAGTACGGTTAGACCCTGTATTAAGAACCTTTCTAGTTATTTCCAGTAGAAAAATACGGGGGGAGGGACAGAGAGAGCTTCACGATTTGCGGATCATCATGCAACTTCAGGCTAAGTTATTGTCAACAGCCGGCTGCTTTTGCACCTCCCTTTCCAGTCGTTCAAGGGAAAGTGTTATGAATAGCAACATATATTTCAGGGGACCAAAGAGTCAGTATATATATACAAAGTATAGGAGGTGAATATGCAAATAACCCATCATAACAATGAGGATTAACACACTATACATATATCTCTAACACCCCTCCTCAAACTCATGATAAATCAACAACATTGAGTTTGGAGAGGTAGAAGCCGTGCTGTGCTCGAGTCTAGGTCTTCGTGAAGAAATCCGCTATCTGAAGATCTGAGGGCACATACTGAAGAGCAATCATCTGATCATGCACACAAGACCTCATGAAGGAAGCATCAACACCAATATGCTTGGTGAGCTCATGCTACACAGGGTCACAGGCAATACTGATAACACTTGTATTGTCTGACAAGAGAGGAGTCGGTGTAGTGACAGAAACACCAAAATCCTCAAGTAACCACCGTAGCCAAGTAATTTCTGCTGTCAAGAGAGCCATAGCTCACAACTCAGCCACTGCACTCGAACGAGACATTACAGTCTGTTTCTTTGTCTTCCAAGCAATGAGAGAACCACCAAGAAAAACACAGTAAGTAGAGATAGACCGGCGATCAGAGGGATCGCTGGCCCAAATAGCATCCGAATAAGCCTAAAGCTGTAACGAGTTGGAGTGTAGAAAGAAGAGACGGCGAGAGATAGTCCCACGAAGGTATCGTAGAACTCGAAGAAGGTGGCTGTAGTGGACCTGAGTGGGAGCAGAGACGAACTGACTCAGAATATGGACTGGATAAGTGATATCTGGACGAGTAACAGCAAGGTAGACAAGACTCCCAACAAGATGACGATAGCGAGTCGGATCAGAAAGAGGTTCGCCATCACAGGGTCGGAGGTGAACATTGAGCTCTATGGGAGTCTCAACAGTACGTTGAACAGTGAGAGAGGCGCGATCAAGAAGATCCTGAATATACTTCCCTTGGGACGTAAAGAAACCAGCTGGAGTGGAAGTAACATCAATCCCAAGGAAGTAACGAAGAGGACCAAGATCTGACATAAGGAACTGCTCACTAAGACGAGCCTTGACAAAGGCAATGTACTCAGAATCATCTCCGGTAATGATCATATCATCAACATACAAAAGAAGAAGAGTCCGACCACGAGACGAAGTGTGAACAAAGAGCACAAGACCATGATCACTAGCTGAAAAGCCAGCAGCAGTGACCACAAAGGAGAAGCGCTCAAACCAAGCATGAGAGGCTTGCTTAAGGCCATAGAGAGAGCGATGAAGGCGACAGACTATGCCCTCAGGAACAGAATACCCAGGTGGCGGATGCATGTAAACCTCCTCACGCAACTCACTATTAAGAAAGGCATTCTTAACATCAAACTGAGAAACAGACCAGTGGCGAACAGACGCCACCAAAAGAAGAGTGCGGACAGTGATCATGTGGGCCACAGGAGCAAAAGTCCCGTCATAGTCACGACCATGCTCTTGCTGGAAGCCATGAGCAACAAGACGCGCCTTATAACGCTCAAGAGAGCCATCAAAGCGAGTTTTAATCTTATAGACTCACTTACACGTGATGGGACGAGAGAGATGGAAAAGGAACAAGATCCCAAGTACCAGTACGCTCGAGGGCAGCAATCTCCTCGGCCATGGCATGTTGCCACTCAGGGTGAGTAACAACATCCGTAGGGAGAGACAAGCTCATGAGTAGTTGCACTAGCAAAAGCAAAAGCAGGCGGGGCGAATCGTGGAGGCGATCGTGGAGAAGCGACCCATTAGGAGAAGATGGATCATCGGAGAAGATGGAACATTAGGAGAAGATGGCTCATCTGGAAAATCCTCAATACGAGGTCGACGAGTGTAGAAGAGAGGGGAAAAGGTACTGTAGTGGGAGGAGCCTGAAGAGCCACAGGAGACGAAGCAGGCGGCAACAACGGCGGAGAGGCCATATGAGGAATATGTGGAGACTCAGTGGGACGGGTGGACGAGGGCAAGACATATATAGGTGTATCTGAAAAGGTCAAAAAAGATAGAGACTCCACAAAGGAAGTCGAATGAGAGGCAGGACATGGGTAGAAGGGACGAGACTCGTCGAAAGTCACATCCCGAGAAATCCACATCCGTCGACCAACAGGATCCCAGCACCGATAGCCCTTGTGCTCAACCTCAGTATCCCAAAAAGACACACTCAACGGTGACGATCGGTTTGATGCGTTCTCGGGGCGAGGAGAACATAGCAAACGCAACAAGCATTTAAGGACAAAGTAGTCAGAAAGAAAACCACAGAGACGCTCAACAGGGATCACACCGTGAAGAGCAGAAGAGGGCTGGATGTTGACGAGATAGGTAGAAGTGGAAACATCCTCGGCCCAAAAGTGAGGTGGAATAGAGACGGCAATCATCAGTGCACGAGCCATCTCAAGGAGGTGACGATGCTTGTGCTCAGCGACGCCATTCTGAGCATGAGCACCAGGACAAGAGAACTGAGCGAGAGTGCCCTGCTTAGCAAGAAAGCTGTGTAGGTAATGAGAGAGGTACTCACCAGTAGAATCAGCACGAAAGACACGAATAGGAGTGGAGAACTGTGTGCGAGCCATAGTGGCAAATTGTTTATAGATAGACAAGGCCTCACTACGAGAAGACATGAAATATATCCAAGTGTAGCGAGAGAAATCATCTATAAATATGATATAATATCGATGACCCCCTTTCGAAACGAAGGGAGCCGGATCCCAAACATCTGAATGAATAAGATCAAATGGACGCTGAGACACTGACTCACTATGAGGATAAGGAAGTTGAATCTGTTTACCTAACTTACAGTCCTGACAATCTAAAGACCGTCTCTGAGATATAGACCCCGAGAAGGCCACGGCGAACTAAAGGCAGCATGAGCGAGATCCACACAGATAACCAAGACGGTGATGCTATTGTTGGAAAGAGCCGGTAGACGAGTGGCGAAGTGGAGAGATCAAGCGGCGGCGGTGGCGTGGAAGGAAGGTGAAGCTATCAAGCTCCCAGAGACGCTGTGAGTCAAGGCGCCGAGGCAGAACCAACGAGCTCCGTGTGACCGTTCTGAATACAACAAGAGTCGAGTCGAGAATGACCCGACAACCAAGGTCGATGTCTGCTCAAAGAGAAAAGAAGTCGCATGGTAAGGTGAGAAACATGAGCAACAGAAGGAACATGAAAAGATGAGTTGCTAAGAGGTCCTCGACCAAAGATAGAAAGAGAGATACCATCAGTAGTAAGAACACTAACAAGAGAATCAAGAGGTGTAATGAAAGACAGAGTGGAAGACTCAGAAGTCATGTGAAAAGATGCTCTAGAATCAAGAATTCACAGGGAGGTGCCTGACTGTGGAGGGGGTGGTTTCGCGAGCGCAGAAGAGTCGATGAGCGTAACCGCAGAACTGTCGAGGAGAACACAGGCGGCAAGCGGCCAAGTCTAGCTATCTCTGCTCGATGAGAGAAATCTGGCTGAAGGAGTCGATCACGGACGTCGATGTAGAACTACCGATGCAGTGCTAGTGCTAGTAGAAGAACGGCGTGAAAGATGCCACTGCTTCTTATAGCACTGGGACTCAATGTGGCTGACCTTGTCGCAGTAGGAGTAGTGAGGACGGCCACCACCAGATGGAGGGCGGCCACCACCACCTGTGGTAGCCACTGGAGGAGGCAGTGTACTGAAGCGTAGAGCAGTCGGTGTAGTAGGTGAACGAGCGGCGAGCACAGAGGGGAGTGGCATCAGACCAGCACCACTCAGGAGAACAGAAGCCATAGGTAGGCGGCGCTGGATGGCGCGGTGACCAAGGCAACGAAGTCTAACAGGCGGCGCTGGACGGCGCAGCGGTTAGATCAACGTACTGTTTTTTTTTTTTTTTTTAGATTTTTTTTTCACTTAAAAGAAACGAACCTTGGCTCAGCCCATGAGCCAACCAAACCGGCCCATGAGCCAAAACACGCACGGGGGACTAGGGTTCCCGTGGCGTCTTGATGCGATGGCGTGATGTCGGCGGCGACGAGGCGAAAGACGAGCGGTAGCGGCGAATGGGAGAGACGACAAGCCACACGGACCCGGCGGCGGTGCGATCGTCTCCCTCGGCGGCCAGCGGTGCGGCGACTCCCTCGGCTGCGGCGGTGCGGGCGTCTCCCTGAGCGGCGAGGCGGCGACGGACGGCGACGGGTGGGTCCGGCGAGCACAAGCAATGGCGGTGGCCCGCGGTCGATTTGGGAGGGCTGAGCGACAAGAGGCAAAGAACGCGGCGTCGTTAAAAGATTGGCGCCGAGTCGGTGAGGCGCGGACTGGTCTGGCGATAAGGCGCAGACTTGCCATGGTAGCGGTAACCGGTAGTGGTAGCGGCGGGCATACGGTGGCGACGAGATCGAGGGGGGAGGGAAGCTGGCAACGGCGGCTAGGATAGGGGAGGACGAGTTGCGCGTCCGAGAGAGGAAAATCTAATTGGCTCTGATACCATTTTATGAATAGCAACATGTATTCCAGGGGGCCAAAGGGCCAGTATATATATACAAAGTACAAGAGGTGAATATGCAAATAACCCCTTATAACAATAGGGAATAACACACTACACATATATCTCTAACAGCGAGAAGCAAAATCTGCAGCCATACTAGGTCGACTTAAGAATGATCCAGCAAACGATCGGTAGCGGCGTAGCTCTAGCTTCCAATCAATATCTCGCTATATGCCGTCGCTTGTGGCTGTAGTGGACAGGCAACTGATCTGAACATGGCTATTTTATTATCAAGAAACAAGGTCGTCTCAATTAGCTACAATTTCGATCAAAACCTTTTTTTGCCTCCTTTCATCTTTGGAGGGTATGCTTCTTACTATAATCCTTTAGATTCAAGATCACCGGCAAATGTTGGCAAAATCCTACCGCTATCAAATTCCATACTAAATAGCCTACAGCCACCCCACCCCCCAATGTCACCCAGAATATCACTCCTCAATTGCTATCTGTGAAGTCCGCGTCAATAACATCTCCATCGTTGGGTCCCGTTCCACCTGTGCTCGTTGGTCCAGCACCAGGCGTAGGCCCAGCGCCAGCATCAGTAGTAGGCCCGGCAGCACCGGCACTAGGTTGGTTGTACATGGCCTGTCCGATCTGCATTACCTCCTGGTTCAAAGCCGCCATGGCATCCTTCATGCTCTGTGTTGATCCACAGGCAAATAAGGCAATGGCGTCTTTGAGTTCTTTGAGCTTTGCATCCACCTTCTCTTTCACGGGAGCAGGTACCTTGTCGTCAAGCTCCTTCAGTTGCTTCTCGGTCTGGTAGACCACAGAGTCCTCCTGGTTTTTGGTGTCAATGGCATCTCTTTTCTCTTTGTCCTGCGCAAACTTGTCGGCTTCTTGTACCATTCCCTCAACCTGCAAAACCAAATGTTTCAGAAGGCATCATTATGCACCATCATAGCCATTAATTTTTCTGGAGTGGACAGGTTCTCCCTGCTATACAACGAACAGACATTACAGAGAGAATACCATTGGCATCAATATCACACTTCACTTCAATTTGTGGGACACCACGTGGTGCAGGAGGGATCCCATCCAACCGGAAGCTCCCTGACAAACTCTCTTTCACCCTGGAGAACATTAATCTCAACACTTGTCTGTCCATCTGCAGCCGTTGAGAATACCTCTGATTTTGAGGTGGGTAGTGTTGTGTTTCTGGGGATAATCTTTGTCATCACTCCACCTAACGTCTCCAAACCAAGAGACAATGGAATAACATCCAGAAGAACAACATCTTTCACATCTCCGGCCAAAAACCCGCCCTGGTGTTACAATGGAAGTACAAAAATATGAAATGAGATGTTCCAGATGTTAAATAAGTCAAAATGCTATCTTGAATTGTCGCGACACGCTTTGGGCAGCTCATTTTAAATACAGCTAAATTGACCCATAGTACTTAATAATGTAGGAAACATGTACTCAAGACTGCTACTGTAAGTACTTAGAAAGTTTAGAGATGATGCTCTGAAAAGAACAACACACTGAAGCAATGGGGATAAAGAAAGGTTTAGAAATGACGCTATGAGAAGAACAACACACTGAAGCACATTCGGGGATAAAGAAACGTTTAGAGATGATGCTTTGTAAAGAACAACACACTGAAGTGCATTTGGGGATAAAGAAAATGACCTATACAGCTGCCCCAAGAGAAACAACCTCATCAGGGTTGACTGTAACATTGGGATGCTTGCCGGTAATCTTCCTCACAAGTTCTTGCACTGAAGGGATTCGGGTAGATCCACCCACAAGAATCACTTCATCTAGATTACTCACAGACAACTTGGCATCTCTCAAGGCATTATTAACAGGAGTTTTAAGCCTGTCAACACAAGATGTGAATGAAGCCTTCAGAAAATAAGAGAAAATGCAGTACTACACAGAAATGATTTTCTTTAGTAATAGGCTATTAGGCTTGTTGATGGTGTAAAACCGAACACAAGTGAGATGGCGGACGTCGGCCGTGCTACGGGCCGTCGTCCCCGAGAGAGAGCGTGATGCGAAGGTTTATACAGGTTCGGGAGTCCGAGAGGACTGCCCTTCTCCTGTCGGTGGCCTACAGGGGTTCGAGGGTTCCTTCCGGAGGCTCACCTAGTGTCTTCTTTTGATGTATTGCTCAAGAGACCTCCCCTTGAAGGGAGGGATACATAGGGTATTTATAGGCTCCCCAGCCTATACAATGACCAAAATACCCCTTGGGGGTTGACTACTCTAAGAATACAATCGAGGGGTATTACAGTCTTTTACGGGTACAAGCGAGGGACACGGATGGTCTTTGCTAGGTAATTACACCGTCAGGTTCGATGAGTCGTGTTCACCACATGGAGTGGGTCCTACTAATAAGGGGATAAAATATTTCTCCAACAGTAGTGCCCTGCCTCTTGGCGTTTCAGGGGAAATGGCAAAGGGGCAGTCTTCAATTACGTCTTTTATGTGAAGGCTGATACGTCAGAAGAGCTATGGTGGTTTTGTCGGTTTTCCATCCAGGCAAACGATCACTTGTTTTCTTTTGGATGTAGGTTCCGCTGTCCCCCATCTCTTTGTTTGACGTAGCATATTTTTGCTTTTCCATGTGAGGTTTCATCTTCGTGCATGTACGCAGATGTGAGCCGACCACGGAAAGAGGCAGCCCCACATGTTGCTTTTGCTTGAAAATAGCCACTTTGGCCACTTATCAACCTTAGGTCTTCAACGGAATGGTTGGTATAGACCTATTAAAGCGGTAGGGCACTTTGGAGACCAATTAAAAGTAGAGCAGCTTTTGAAGGCCACTCAGATGGTGCCAGCACAACAGTAGATCGCCTGTGTCCTCATGTGAAACGGTAGGGGTCATTTAATGCTTGAGGTAGCGGATGCTATGGAGGCTCTGGGGAATCCAAAGCAGTCAAGCACCTTTTTCCCAACCTCCAAAGCAGTCGACCCCCTCCTTATTTCGGTTCCTGCTCCCGGCCGTTCGCACAAAGCTTCCAGCTCCGCCTCCGGCTGGCTCTTCCTACTAGTGCCGGCGCCTCCCCCATCGCCCCCGAACGTCGTCGCGTGCCGCCGCCTTCCCCACCTGCGCCGAGTCCACGGGTTTGGCGGCTGCTGCTACTGCTGCTCCTTGTGGAGGTGCTGAGCCGACACGAGGCTATGGTAGGGGGTGCCTCCCTTGCTGGTGCGAAGGGAAGCCCAGGGTGGCGGCGCGTTGGAAAGCAGGTGTCGGAACCCCAGTGTGAGCGCGACTTTGCTTGCCTAATCTTCCTGCTTTGCTTCTTCTCATTCTTCGTTCTCTTACTTATTCTGCTCCGGTGATTTCTTCGGCCGAATGGGCCTTGAGTTGCGCATGGGGCTCTCCCCCCCCCCGGTGGTCTCGGTGCTTGGCCCTGAATGCGGCGACCTCCGTCTCGAGCACCGCCGTCGCAAGTCGGATCAGAGCGATGGTGACCACTGTGAAAATGGTGGGAGTGAGACGGCGAGAACGAGGGCCGACGCAGGCGGCGGTGGCGCACTGAGCCCATCTTTGCGGAGGCGGCGCGTGTGGCGCCACCACTTCTTTTGTAAGCGCCAAGGCGGCCATTGTTGCATGGCGAGCGGCGACGTGGTTGTGCTCGCCCGGGTCCCGGACGGCCCGGAGGTGGACAACCAGGAGGTCAACCGCCTGGAGTTCCTGAGGGCAGCGCCCATGGAGAGGCGGAGCCGAATCAGCAATGAGAACCTTCGATCTGACCTCCTAATCGATCTCCTGCTCTCTCCATTTCTTGGATCTTGGGCGTGTAGATCTGGACTGAACTGAGCCTGAGCTCCGCCTCTTGTTTGCTGTTTTTAGAGAACACTAGGACTGTCTCCAGGAACCTTAGTCGCAAAATTGAATGTGGGAGTGGCAGTGTTTCTAGTCTTTGTTGATGTCTTGATTCGAGAGTTATTCGAGTCTAATAGTGGCACAGTTAGCTAGCTCTAAGTTTGAGGCACCACAAAGGTGTACAAGGTTACGAGGGCACCACGAAGGCACGCAAGGGCACGAGGACGCGCGAGGGTGTGAGGCCCCGTGGGCACGAGAGGGTGCGAGGCCTCGGGGGCACGCGAGGCCCCGAGGGCACGTGAGGGTGCGAGGCCCCGAGGCCTCGAGGGCACGCGAGGCTTCGAGGGTGCGAGGCCTCGAGGGTGCTAGGCTTCGAGGGTACGAGGCCCCGAGGGCACGAGGACGCACGAGGGTGCGAGGCCCTGAGGGCACGAGGCCCCGAGGGCACGAAGGTGCGAGGCCCCGAGGCGTGAGGCCGAGGTCCCGAGGCCCCGAGGGTGCGAGGCCGAGGTCCCGAGGCCGCGAGGGTGTGAGGCCTCGAGGGCATCTGAGTCTGAGGCCTCGAGGGCCTGTGAGCCGAGGTCCCGAGGCCCCGAGGGTGCGAGGCCCCGAGAGCGCGAGGCTTCGAGGGCCCCGAGGGTGCGAGGCCTCGAGGGCATGCGAGGGTGCGAGGCTTCGAGGGTCCTGAGGCCCCGAGGGCGCGAGGCTTCGAGGGTATGAGGCCCCGAGGGCACGAGGGCACACGAGGGTGCGAGGCCTCGAGGGTCCTGAGGCCCCGAGGGCGCGAGGCTTCGAGGGTATGAGGCCCTGAGGGCACGAGTCCCCGAGGCCCCGAGGGCACGAGGGTGCGAGGCCTCGAGGGTCCTGAGGCCTCGAGGGCACGAAGGTGCGAGGCCTCGATGGCATGAGGGCGCACGAGGGTGCGAGGCTTCGAGGGCACGAGGCTTCGAGGGCCCCGAGGCCCCTAGGATGCGAAGCTGCTTCTTGTTTTCCGGAGACGATCCCTTCCTTTGACTTCGTTATAAACAAACCATACCTTACCAGCCGAGGCGCCAGGGCGTGCAAGGCGCATAGGACTTTTAGGAGTGGTTTCCCCTGTTAGTGTTGATGCTCCTTCGCGCCTGAAGAAATTCACTTCTTACATAATTTTATGTGTGTATTGATGCTCCTTTGCCCAATACTTATCTATTTTTTTGTTTACCTTTGTTCATTTGTTGCTCATTGCCCACTAATATTTTCTATTCGTTAGATGTTACTGAGGTAGGAGCACAGACTGGTGATGCGGGGATCTGTTGCCCAAGGTTGTGGCCCAGAGGAGAGAAGGCCCTTCCCGGCCTTGAGGTTCAGTGCACAAGGACCGTGATGAGGCTGCGAGTTATTCCTCCACTGAGTTGCCTTCCTACGTTGTCCCGCTCATCGATGATGATGATGCAAAGAATACAGATTCATCGTCTCACCGAGGGGCATGTCAACAAGTACATGGCTCGCTTTCGCGATATACGAGACGCATTGGGAGTTCTCGGCTTCTCAAGGATCGGCCAGAGCAATGCTGTAAACCTCTACTTCCAGGTACCTTTGTGGTTACTACCTTCTTCTGCCCAATACCTGCTTTTCATTCATCCTCTAATGCTGGCATTTTGCATGCTCCTTGCAGGCCACTTCCATTTCTAACATCATTAGGGATGAGGAGGCAGTAGCTGATGCTCGGCGGAGTGCCCCCCTGTTAAATGATGTCAAGCTGGCGTCCGCAGAGGAGAATCTGAAGGCTGCAGAGGAAAAACTACGGATTGCTGAAGACAAGCTGAAAGCTACTGAGGAGAAGCTGAAGGTTTTAGAGGAGAAAGCTAGGGTTATCCGACATGTGAATGTGAGCTTGGAGGAGGACGTAACCAAGTCCTGGCAGCGGTTGAACTACTTCTTCGAGCTTCAGGAGATCACCCTAGCTACACAAAGGTCCCTGGAGAGCTTGGGAGCTAAGGTTGCCCCAGTCCCTTCAGGGGTGACGAGGCCAGAGGTGTGGGTTCCCCTCCTTGAGGAGCGAGTCCGTCTGTTCTCCCAGGCTGCAGAGGAGCGGAGTCAGTCCTTCGCCACGGCGGTTTTGACAGCAGGGGCTCTTGCCATCTCCCATCGTTGCGATGGTTCAGGCAAAGAGGCGGTGCGCGAGGGACTACGTGGCTCCTTTACTCCAGAGGTGAGGAAGGCGTCCCCCGGGGAGCGGGCTGCACTGAGGCCCCTTGCGGCAGAGTTCGTGAAGAGTGTTGCTTCATCCTTGGCCCCGAGGGTTCACGCACCTTCCCCAGCAGACGGCGAGCGTGATGCCCCAGCTAGCGTATGATTTCTGTTGACATGTTCTGCTCAGTATAGACTTTGTAGTGATACCATGCCAGGCTACTTAGCGTTCTCTTTTTTGTAGATGAGTTAGGCCTGAGAGCCTATGTAGCCCTCCATACAAGAGCATGGTTACATTTGCATTTCCCTCTATTATGAAAATGTCATGACGATGTTATACTTCATTCAGGGCATGTTTAAGAAGGTGATTGGCATCAAATATAAGCGGTGTGTGCGGAGGGGCCGAGCGCCTGGCCGATCGAACCCGGCCTTATGAGGATAGCCCGCGGAGGGTGGGTGGTTTAGCATTAGGTATGATCGTCGCGAGGTGCTTCAATCCCCCGATAGGTTCCCTTTCCGCTCCAGCCTTAGCTGGGCGAGGTAACTGGGAATTTTAGACACTTTTTTAAAAAAAGTGTGGGTGCCTTGCTTGTGAGGCCTTCAGTATGCCAGATGTAATAAGGGAACACTCATGTGCCCACTGAGAAGGGATGCCTCTCAGGACCTGTAAATGTTCTTGGCTTGTATGACTGTTTTGTTCATAGATATGTATTCCCGAGGGATGGAGTGCCTTAGGCACGGTTGGCCTTTGCTTGCATTAGAGCAAGGTGAGGAGTGACCCGGAGGTCGTTCGGCGTGTAGCCTGGAGGCTGAAGGGGGACTAATCCTTAGCACATCCATAGACTCGGGCACTAGGCCCAAGCCGTCACTTGCGCCCTGGGTCCAGCAGGACACAAGCCGCCATAGCAAAGGTGGCGGACGCCCAAGCTGCTTAGGTCTTTGTTAGGGGAGACCACGGGGGTCGTGCGCCCTACATATCACGGGGGTGACACCCTTTGTAAGGGAAGGGTTAATTATAACTTGAGTGTGTCAAGCGAGACTTATGAGATTAGTAGGTAGGAACAACTCCTCGACAGCAGCGTGTTAGGAGCAAGTCCTTACAGTTGGTTGTAATCATGCTAGTTAAACAGTCTCATGAAATGGTGTAACCTCCTGACAACATTGTGTTGGAGGATGGCCTTCTAACAGCAACGTGTTAGAAGGCAAGCCTTTCAAATTGCCGGTGAGCATGTATTTGGGAACACACTCTCAAAACAGGCCCGCCCCTTAGCGAAGAAATGTTAAGTGTTAAGGACTACCCCAATCGTGGCCCAGGACTACCCTTAACAAAGAACGTGTTAAGGGACTACCCGAACTCGTGGCCCGCCTTAACAATGAGTGTGTTAAGGACTACCCGAAATCGTGGCCCGCCCCTTAATAGCAGCGTGTTAAGGGACTACCCCGACATCGTGCCATAATTGCATACATGGAGGGATTGTGTCGGAATCTCATGTCTTCATTTCATTGAGCAAGATGGTGTTTACACATTGATAGGTGCCACGGAGGGCATACAAGAGGGTTTTAAGCGTAAAACTTGCGGAGCTTATCCGCGTTCCATGCATGCTTTAGCTGCTTATCTTCCAAGGTAGTAAGTCGGTAAGCGCCTAATCCTAGGACTGAGGAGACGTGGTAGGGCCCTTCCCACTTGGGGTGAAGCTTCCCTTGAGCCGTCGGGTCGGTGACCCTTTTGAGGACAAGGTCGCCAAGGAGAAAGGCACGTTCCTTCACCCTGCTGTTGTAGAACCGGGCGGCCTCCTGCTTGTAAGCGGCATGCTTAAGGAGGGCTTGGTCGTGGATCTCCTCAATGAAATCCACCTCAATCTTGTGGCTGTCCTCATTTTGGGTTAAGCTAACAGGTGATGGCCCTGAGAGCATTTCCACTCGGAGGGAGCGGTGGTGGATTTCAGCAGGGAGGACAGCTTCTGCCCCGTACATGAGCGAGAACGGAGTTCTCCCAGTGGCACGACTAGGAGTCGTGCGTAATCCCCATAGGACGCTGAGGAGGTCCTCCGCCCATGTTCCTCACTTGAGGGCACTTGCCTCGAGACGACGTCGTATGCCTTGCAGAATTAGCCCATTAGCTCTTTCCACAGCCCCGTTGGTTTTGGGTGAGCCACCGATGCGAAGCAAAGGGTGGTCCCGATGGAGTCGCAGAAATCCCTAAAGGAGGAGGCATCAAACTGAGTGCCGTTGTCCACTGTGAGTTCCTTGGGAACCTCGAAGCGACACACAACATTCTTCCAAAAGAATTTCTGTCCGGAACGAGATGTGATGGAGGCCAAGGGTTCCGCCTCCACCCACTTGGTGAAGTAATCCACTGATACCACCACATGCTTGTAGCCCCCCTTGCCTGGTGGGAATGGCCCGAGCAAGTCCATTCCCCATTGGGCAAACGACCAGGTGATCGGTATGGTGCAAAGAGGGTTAGCAGGAGCGTTGTGGTTAGCTACCATCCTTTGGCACCCCTTGCATGTCTTGAGGACGTTGAGGGCATCTTGCACCATCGTGGGCCAATAGAAGCCTTGACGGAGGGTTTTGGCTGCGATTGCCCTTGGCGCAATGTGAGAGCCGCAGAGGCCCTCATGCACATCAAGGAGAAGAGAAATGCCTTCTTCTCTTGTGACACACTTGAGAAGGGCGGATGCTCCGCGCTTGTAGAGCTTTCCTTCAATGATCACATAAGCCTTGGCTTTGGAGAGTAGCCTACAGGCCATTACTACATCAGGCTCCTCTTCTCCCTGTATGCACTTGATGATGGGAGTCATCCAGGAGGGAGGAAGGACTGAAGTCTCGTTGACCTCTGGGGGTAGTTCAGGATCAGCCACTTCTTCCACTGATGGCGTTTTTAGTACTTCAAAGAAGACTTCTGGAGGAAGGGGTTCCTGAGAACCTGCGGCACGAGCCAAGCAGTCTGCTCGGTGATTATCTCCACGGGGGATCCGACGGGCTTCAAGTCCGGCAAAGTGGTATTCTATCTTCCTCACTTTGTCCAACTATTTGGCCATTTTTTGATCGAGGCATTGATATGTTTTATCCATCTGATTGACAACCAACTGGGAATCCCCTAAGATGAGGAGGCGTCGGACACCCGTGCCTTAGCAAGGTGTAGACCCAAGAGTAATGCTTCATACTCGGCCATATTGTTTGTGGGGTTGAAGGATAAGTGAGCCGCGTACTCAAGTGACTTCCCTTCCGGGCTTACTAAGACGACCCCTGCACCCCCTCCTATCAAACGCTTGGACCCATCGAAGTATAACGTCCAATGCTCGCTAGAGGTATTTAGGATGTTTGCTGGTGCTTCATGGTCGACTGGGGACGCAGCCCATTCAGCTACAAAATTGGTGAGGATCTGAGATTTGATAGAAGTCCTCCCCACGAGCTTGAGGGAAAAAGGTGCCAGCTCCCTGGCCCATTTTGCTATCCTTCCTGTGGCCTCTTTGTTCCCCATCACCTCATTGAGGGGGTAGCTTGTTGGAATAGTGATAGAATGTCCCAGGAAGTAGTGACGAAGCTTTCTTGAGGCCATCAGTAGAGCATAGCATATTTTCTCTATATCTGTGTACCTTGTCTTTGCGCCTGCCAGGGCTTCGCTGACATAATATACCGGGTGTTGAACTCGTTCTTTTTCCTTGACTAGGACGACGCTCACCGCGACAGGGGTCGCAGTGAGGTATAGGAGTAGCACGTCTCCTTTTCTTGGACTTGTGAGGAGCGGAGGGGCAGCCAGACAGGCTTTTAGGTTTTCGAAGGCCTTCTGGGCTTCGGCGGTCCATAGAAAGCCTTCAAGCCTACGGAGAATCTTGAAGAAGGGGAGGCCCTTTCGCACGAACGTGACAGAAGCGTCCGAAGCGCCATGCGCCCCATGAGGCGCTGGACGTCTTTGGTGGA
The DNA here is from genome assembly GCA_036346405.1 of Phyllostachys edulis. Taxonomy (NCBI): domain Eukaryota; kingdom Viridiplantae; phylum Streptophyta; class Magnoliopsida; order Poales; family Poaceae; genus Phyllostachys; species Phyllostachys edulis. The sequence goes on from CM070568.1 coordinate 18,415,348, forward strand.
GCAGGGTGGTTCCATGTCAAGGATCGCGCGAATTTTTTTAGGATTTGCTTCGATGCCCCGCTGTGAGACCAGGAACCCTAGGAGCTTTCCTCCCTTTACCCCGAGGCACATTTTTCGAGGTTTAGTTTGACACCGAACTTGCGAAGGTTGGCGAATGTCTCTTGGAGATCTTCAATATGTGACGAAGCTTGAATGCTTTTTACGACAGCGTCATCGACATAAACCTCCACATTGAGACCTAGCTGGTCCTTGAGGATGAGGCAAACGAGACGTTGGAAAGTGGCTCCAGCATTCTTCAACCCAAAGGGCATGCGCAGGTAGCAGAAAGCGCCTGCAAGGGTGATGAAGCTTGTTTTTTGCTCGTCTTCTTTCGCCATGTGGACCTGATGATACCCTGAGTATGCGTCCAAAAAACTCATCAACTCACACCCAGCGGTGGAGTCAACGAGTTGGTCGATGCGCGGGAGTGGGTAGTTGTCCTTCGGACATGCTTTGTTGAGGTCGGTTAAGTCGATGCACATGCGCCACTTGCCGCTAGAATTTTTTACCAAAACAAGATTAGCTAGCCATTCTAGATGCCAAACCTCCCGAACGAGGCCGGCCTTTGAGAGCTTGTCAATTTCATCTTTAATTGCCTGACACCGCTCTGAAGAGAGTTTCCGAAGCTTTTGCTTTACTGGAGGGCACTCAGGTCTCACTGCGAGGTGATGCTAGATCACCTCCCGAGGGACGCCTGTCATGTCTAACGGTGTCCAAGCGAATACGTTAGCACTGGATTTTAAGAACTTCACAAGCTCTTTCTCCGCTTCTCTTGGGAGATCGACCCCGACTCTAAGAGACCGCGGGTCGTCCTGGCCGAAGAGTCGTACTTCGTGCAAGTCCCCCTCTGAGCGAGGCTTAAGACAGCATCTCGCTGGGGGGGATACGTCCTTGGCGTGCTCTGGTGAGAGAAGCGAGCGCGCTCCTCCGTTTGACTCCTTAGTCTCGAGAAAGTTGATGTTGCCGGAGTTAGTTGCCGCTTTGTGGTATAGACGGCGAGCTAAGTCTTGATCACCCCTCACGGAGATGACCCCGCGAGGGCCTGGTATCTTTAAGCACAGGTAGTTTTGATGGACCGTTGCGTAGAAGCGGTTGAGAGTTGCCCTTCCCATGATAGCATTGAATGGGGACTCGATGTCAACGACATCAAACCTAACGGCTTCCGTGCGGTGATTCTTCTGTGTTCCAAATGTCATGAGGAGTTCAATCCTCCCAAGGGGTTGAATGGATTTTCCTGGTACGAAACCAGTGAGAGGCCGATCAGATGGCAGCAGGATGCCATGATGATATCCTCCCCGTGACTCCCACAGTTCCTTGAGCGCACACAGGTAGAGTATATCTGCAGAGCTTCCTCTGTCGACAAGGATGCGGGAGACCTCGCAATTGGATATTGTGGCGGTTAGTAAGAGGGCATCATCATGAGGGAACCTTAAGCCTTTTGCATCCTCAGCTGTGAAGCTAAGAGGAATGCTTGCCCACTTGGGAGGGATGCTTTGAGGAGCCACCCCTACGACATTGACCTCCCGGGCGTACTCCTTTCGCTGGCGCTTTGACGCATGCCCGGAGGTCGAGCCCCCTATTATGACGTTTACTTGTCTTTGCGGTGCTTGGAAAGGGAGTTCATGCTCGGCATCTTGCAGGTGCTGCCCGGGGGGTAGATCACCAGAGGCCTGTGCTGGGGGCGGTGGAATTGCCTAAAGAGGCATCGCCTCTGCAGCCGTGGGATGTGGTGGCGACCCGTGGCGCGGCTCGGGGCCGCGTTTGAGAAGCTTTGCCACTTCAGTGGCATACTGGCGGCACTCGTTTGTATCATGCCTGCGTATCTTGTGGTAGGCACACCAGCGTCCGTCTCCTTGATTTGGGTTGCCCCTTTTTTCATTGCGGCCTTTGCCAGGGCGCCCCTTCCAGTGGGCTTTAGGCCCCGATTCCTTCTTAGGTCCTCTAGTGGAGTTGCCCCCACGCTCCTGCGGAGGTGCGTCGGTCATGACGAGGACTTTGGAGTCGCGTCTGCCACCGGATTGATCCCTTCGGTCCTTGCCCCTCTTTCCGGAGGAGCCTTTTGACCTCCTCCCTGGGGAGATGCTTTCGTCCTGCGGGCGAAGTCCCTTCTTGGCCAGGTCATCTTCCTCTCCCCGGGCGTATTTTTCCACGACCTCAAAGAGCTCATGGGTTGTCCTCGGGGGATCTCTCCCAAGCGCGATTGAGTTCTCCCGTGAGCAGCCCTTCCTTGCAAGCATTGATGACCGTTGAGTCTGGGGCATCTGCCACTTGGCTTCTCACTTTAGAAAAGCGCTTAAGAAATTCTCTTGTGGATTCACCCTTTTGTTGTTTGACAGTAAAGAGCTAGTTGGGGAGCATGGGGTGCTTATAGCTTCCTTGGAAATTTACACTGAACTCTTCCCTCAACTGGTCCCAAGAATAGATGGAGCCTTTCTTTTGGTTAAAAAACGAACGTGTTGCTCAAGAGGAACAGCGGGAGGCAGTTGCACATCTCTACTTCTCCACCTCCCCCAGCCCGAATCGCCGTGGAGTATACTTCCAGGAATTGTATGGGGTCAGAGTCCCCATCGTAAGGCCCGAGGTTAGGCTGGCGGAACTTCAGTTGGAAAGGAGTTTTGTAGATATCTCTTGCGAGAGGGTTCCCAGTCTCTGGGACGCCCCTGTCCCTTCGTGCGCGCGGTGATGGCGATCGCATGGTGCGACGACGGCGGTGGCGGGGCTCTCCTGAGTTGGAGGAGCTAGATGCCTGCCGATGGCGGCGATGGTGCAAGCGCATCGGCGAGTTGAGCGCCTGCCGACTTACATGACTTGATCTGTCGGAGATTAGTGATTCAATATCCATTTCTTCACGGCGGTGGTGACCATGCTCCCCAGCGGATCCGATTGGTGGCACGGGGACACGCCTAGTGCCCGCAGAGTACATGCCCTTCTGACCGCCTTGGCTACAACCTCCTCGATGTGAATCCCTACGGCTTGGCGAGTGCCCTTGGGCTATGATGGGCGGAATGGTTTGCTCACCTGAAGGTGCTGAAGGGGGCACTGGGGGAGCAAATTTTGGCCCCACGGGCTCCCTAGTCGCCCCTGGCCAAGTAACACCTTGGGGGTGGAGATGTGCATTAACTGGAGGGAGCTGGTTCACCATCTCCGGGTGCAGGCGCATTTGCCCAGGCGGACGAACTTGAAGAGGGGGCCGTGGAGTGCCCATTGCAGAGGGCACAAACTCAGGCCTTGGAGGTTGAGGCAACGGGATGAACTGTAATGGAACGGGTTGAGCTCCTCCCCATCCAGAGTTCGGTGGGTGCATCGGCCAGTAAGGAGCCCCGTTCATCACCGCCGCGTGGGCAAGTGGAGGGAGGTTGAAAGGAAGTCCCCCTTGCACCCCTCCGAGGAAAGCTCCCCGCGCGGCCGGGTCAGAGGCCACTTGAATTGAAGGTGGTGCTGGGAGCGGAGAGACGTGTTGAAGGCCATTAGGAGTCCGATACGCGGCCATCATGTAGTCCACCACTTGCCTTGCGGTTGCCTCCACTATTGTTTGGCAATTAGTGGCGTTGAGCTCCCCAGGAGCCGTGGACGGCCCTGGAGCGTCGATGACACTTCGGGCCTCTTGCCTTTGGCCAGACACTGTGCCAGTTGGTGCGGTAGATGTAGGAACGCTTGACATCCCGGGGATGCGCAAGACGTTGTCTGCCCCGAGGTGAACAGCCCCGATCTCCGAAGATAACCCGTGCCCTGGGTTTTTTTCGGAGAACGGGCCGGTTGTCCGCGGGCTCCTTATGCTCTGGGGCAGGAGGAGGCCGCGTAGACTTGGAGTACTTCTTGGTAGGAGCCATAGCCTTCTGTTGATTAGCTACGTTCCCCACGAACGGCGCCAATGTTGATGCTGTAAAACCGAACACAAGTGAGATGGCGGATGTCGGCACGTCGAGTTTCATGAGCGGTGTTCACCACGTGGAGTGGATCCCACTCGTCCCTCCAACAAGGCTTATAAATTGCAAGCGTGACGCTCGAAGGTTTATACAGTGTCCTCAAATTTGGCTCTAGAGGCGGGTGTCCGAGAGGATCAAGTGTTTAGAGCTACTTCAACGATTTCAAAAGAAATCTGCCAATCGGTGGCCTATGGGGGTTCGAGGTTCCTCCTTAGAGGCTCACCTAGTGTCTTCCTTTGATGTATTGCTTCAAGAGACCTCCCCAATTGAAGGACAACTTTATTAAGTTGGGATACATGGGGTATTTATAGGCTCCCGGATGTACAAATCCCCACAAGTAAAAGAAAAAGTAAAAAGCAAATGATTTGAAGTTCCAGATTAACAATAACAGAAAACAAAATTGCATCAATTAGGATTATTCGAATATTATGTTGTTGGTTTGGTGTTTGCTAAAAGAACGAATGAGTGAATTTCCTCATTATCAAAGGTACATGCCAAAAGTTTGATGAAATACACATGCAAATTTTCATCATCAAATTCATTGGCATTACAGAAAACAAAAAAAAAAAGACAAGCAGTACATGTGAATAGTGCATGATACAGTGCTCTTTTTTGGGTACCCTGCAGTACAGATGAATTTGACCACAACATGACATGTACTACATCTATTGATTTTTAGGTATTTTAGAATAGTGCATCACGCACTTTCACAATTTTCAGAAATGTGGGTAATTTCCAAAAAGAATATAAATTACATACCTTATCAAAGTCATCACCACCAAGGTGTGTGTCACCAGATGTCGAAAGGACCTCAAACACACCATCTCCAACCTCCAATACATGTGAAATTGCACATGAACTAAATGGCAAATCTTCAATAATCCCCTAAACTAAAGATAGATGATAACGGATGCAGCTGTCTGTTGCAACCGCCTAACATCTGGAGAGAGAGAGAGAGAGAGAGAGAGAGAGAGAGATTCCTCGGAGGAAAACGGGATCGCGAGATTCCAAATTGTCAAGACACACGGATAGGGAGGCGCTTGCAACTAGCAACTCTCTCAATGCTACTGCCTTTCTACATATATAATAACGATTATTCGCGGACGCCTCGCTACAATACATCTAGTCGGCGCAGCCTCGCCATCCTTGCGATTCACCCGACCTTCAGCCGCCGCCTCGTGAAGAGGGTCGGTTCGACCGAAAGGTTGGGTTCAGCCCGAGGAATAGTGAGGGTTTGTTTTAGAAAACAAAGGATAAGTATTTGGGGAATTTTTAGATAGAGTTACACAACTCTAAAAATTCTGAAATTTTTACAGGAGGTTCCTGTCTTTTAGATTAACCTTGTATAAAATTTCTAGAGATTTTCATGTAACGCATTTATCTCTAAAAATTTCTTAAGGTTCTGCTCTAGGGTTTGACCAAGGATCTAATTGGTTTGACTAGCCCTTTTAACCTAGCAAATAAAGTCTAAAAATTATGAAATTTTTCAGAGGAGTTACTGAGATGATCTAGATCCTAGGAAAAATATTTCCAGAGGATGATCACAAAATTTGTTTCAAAAGTTTTAAAGGATTATGCTTCTAGTCAATTGAAGCAATAGGTTTTCAAAGTCAACAAAACTTTCGAAAGAAGTTCCAGAAAATTTAAATAACACCATGATGCATACAAAGTTTTAAATTCTACTCGTTTTTATACATTTGAAATACAAACCCAAGTTTGGGCTGTTACAAAATTCGTCCATCTCCAAACCCTAATTCACAGAACTACGCTCGCTACCCAAATCTAGAGACTGAATAAGCACCCCAACTTGCAAAAATCATAACTAATTCATTATCCATCCAAAAATTACGAATTAATACTTTCCAAAAAGCCAACGCAATTCCCCATATAATACTAGGAGACACTAAACACTGGATCCACTTGGAACTAACTCAATTTCGTGCATTAATAGAACAACAGTACTACCGATCTACAACAGTAGGATCAATGAATCTCTAAACGACATCATCTCCTCAAAAATACTTAAACTAACAGCGAGCATTAGAAATATTACCCTAGAAGACACGAATGACTCGTTGGAGATTCCCCACGAAGAACTCCTTCTTCCTCTTCCCTTTCCTTTCACCATTTGGCCGGCACACCCACGGGCTTCCCCCTTCTTCCTTCGCTTCGGCCAGCATCAATGGAGGCAGCACCAAGGGGAGGAGGTGTTTGGAGGGCTGCTGGACAGGAGGGAGGGGAGATGGGGCGACAGCTCTAGGGAGGAGAAGAGGTGGCGCAAGGGATGGGGAATAGAGGGGTGGCGGCCAAGGGGAAATTGGAGGGGGCGACTAGGGTTAGGAAGCAATGGGCGCCCTCCCCCCTCCCCTCTTGTCCACTATAGGGCCGGCCCACAAGGCTAGGCTGCCTTGGGCCAGAAGCCCAGGGTCCAAAACCCTCACAAAATTTCTAAATTTTTCTGCCAATTATGTTATTCTATCTAATGAATATTCGGGATATTACACTCGGACCCACATGTCAAATTGCACATGAACTAAATGGCAAATCTTCAATAATCCCCTAAACTAAAGATAGATGATAACGGATGCAGCTGTCTGTTGCAACTGCCTAACATTTGGAGAGAGAGAGAGAGAGAGAGGAGGGAAACGGGATCGCGAGATTCCAGCTGTAGGTATACACGGGATAGGGAGGCAGTTGCAACTCGCAACTCTCTCAATGCGCTGGCCTCGCTACATATATAGTAACGATTATTCGCGGACGTCTCGCTACAAATACATCTACCTGGCGCTGCCCCTTCCATCCTCGCGATTCAGCCAGCCTCCAGTAGCCGCCGCCTCCTCGTGAAGAGGGTCGGGTTCGACCGGAAAGGTTGGATTTGGGCCCGAGGAACAGTGAGGGTTTGTTTTTAGAAAACAAAGGGTAAGTATTTGGGGAATTTTTAGATAGAGTTACACAACTCCAAAAATTCCAAAATTTTTACAGGAGGTTCCTGTCTCTTAGATTAACCACGTATAAAATTTTCAAAGATTTTTATGAAATGCATTTCTCTCTGAAAATTTCTCAAGGTTCTGCTCTAGGGTTTGACTAAAGATCTAATTGGTTTGACTAGCCCTTTTAACCTAGCAAATAAAGTCTAAAAATTATGAAATTTTTCAGAGGAGTTACTGAGATGATCTAGATCCTAGGAAAAATATTTCTAGAGGATGATCACAAAATTTGTTTCAAAATTTTTACAGGATTATGCTTCTAATCAATTGAAGCAATAGGTTTTCAAAGTCAACAAAACTTTCAAGAGAAGTTCCAGAAAATTCAAATAACACCATGATGCATACAAAGTTTTAAATTCTACTCATTTTTATACATTTGAAATACAAACCCAAGTTTGGGCTGTTACAAAATTCGTCCATCTCCAAACCCAAATTCACAGAACTACGCTCGCTGCCCGAATATAGAGACTGCATAAGCACCCCAACTTGCAAAAATCATAACTAATTCATTATCCATCCAAAAATTACGAATTAATACTTTCCAAAAATCCAACGCAATTCCTCATATATTCCTAGGAGACACTAAATGCTAGATCCGCTTGGAACTAACTCAATTTCGTGCATTAACAGAACAGCAGTGCTACTGATCTACAACAGTAGGATCAACGAATCTCTAAACGATATCATCTCCTCAAAAATACTTAAACTAACAGCAAGGATTAGAAATATTACCCTAGAAGACACGAATGACTCGCTGGAGATCCCCCACGAAGAACTCCTGCTTCCTCTTCCCTTTCCTTTCACCCTTTGGCCTGCACACCCACAGGCTTCCCCCTTCTTCCTTAGCTTCGGCCAGCATCAATGGAGGCAGCACCAAGGGGAGGAGGCGCTGGGAGGGCTGCTGGACAGGAGGGAGGGGAGATGGGGCGGCAGCTCTAGGGAGGAGAAGAAGTGGCGCAAGGGAGGGGGAAAAGAGGGGAGGCGGCCAAGGGGAAATTGGAAGGGGCGACTAGGGTTAGGAAGCATTGGGTGCCCTCCCCCCCACCCCCCTCTTGTCCACTATAGGGCCGGCCCACAAGGCTAGGCTGCCTTGGGCCGGAAGCCCAGGGTCCAAAACCCTCACAAAATTTCTGAATTTTTAGTTTATTTCCCTCTCCCAATTATGTTATTCTCTCTAATGAATATTCAGGATATTACACTGGGACCCACATGTCAAATTGCACATGAACTAAATGGCAAATCTTCAATGATCCCCTAAACTAAAGATAGATGATAACGGATGCAGCTCTCTATTGCAACTGCCTAACATCTGGAGAGAGAGAGATATTCCTCGGAGGAAAACGGGATCGTGAGATTCTAGCTATAGGTACACACGGGATAGGGAGGCAGTTGCAACTGGCAACTCTCTCAATGCGCTGGCCTCGCTACATATATAGTAACGATTATTCGCGGACGTCTCGCTACAAATACATCTACCTGGCGCCATCCCTGCCATCCTCGCGATTAGCCAGCCTCCAGCAGCTGCCGCCTCCTCGTGAAGTGGGTCGGGTTCGACCGAAAAGGTTGGGTTCGGGCCCAAGGAACAGTGAGGGTTTGTTTTTAGAAAACAATGGGTAAGTATTTGGGGAATTTTTAGATAGAGTTACACAAATCTAAAAATTCCAAAATTTTTACAGGAGGTTCTTGTCTCTCAGATTAACCTTGTATAAAATTTCTAGAGATTTTCATACTATGCATTTCTCTCTAAATATTTCTCAAGGTTCTGCTCTAGGGTTTGACCAAGAATCTAATTGGTTTGACTAGCCCTTTTAACCTAGCAAATGAAGTCTAAAAATTATGAAATTTTTCAGAGGAGTTACTGAGATGATCTAGATCCTAGGAAAAATATTTCCAGAGGATGATCACAAAATTTGTTTCAAAAGTTTTAAAGGATTATGCTTCTAGTCAATTGAAGCAATAGGTTTTCAAAGTCAACAAAACTTTCGAAAGAAGTTCCAGAAAATTCAAATAACACCTTGATGCATAGAAAGTTTTAAATTCTACTCAGTTTTATACATTTGAAATACAAACACAAGTTTGGGTTGTTACAAAATTCGTCCATCTCCAAACCCTAATTCACATAACTACGCTCGCTGCCCGAATCTAGAGACTGAATAAGCACCCCAACTTGCAAAAATCATAACTAATTCATTATCCATCCGAAAATTACGAATTAATACTTTCCAAAAAGCCAACGCAATTCCCCATATAATCCTAGGAGACACTAAATGCTGGATCCGCTTGGAACTAACTCAATTTCACGCATTAACAGAATAGCAGTACTACCGATCTACAACAGCAGGATCAACGAATCTCTAAACGACATCATCCCCTCAAAAATACTTAAACTAACAGCAAGGATTAGAAATATTACCCTAGAAGACACGAATGACTCGCTGGAGATCCCCCACGAAGAACTCCTTCTTCCTCTTCCCTTTCCTTTCACCCTTTGGCCGGCACACCCACGAGCTCCCCCTTCTTCCTTCGCTTCAGCCAGCATCAATGGAGGCAACACCAAGGGGAGGAGGCGCTGGGAGGGCTGCTGGACATGAGGGAGGGGAGATGGGGCGGCAGCTCTAGGGAGGAGAAGAAGTGGCGCAAGGGAGGGGGAATAGAGAGGAGGCGGCCAAGGGGAAATTGGAGGGGGCGACTAGGGTTAGGAAGCAATGGGCGCCCCCCCCCCCTCTTGTCCAATATAGGGCCGGCCCACAAGGCTAGGCTGCCTTGGGCCGGAAGCCCAGGGTCCAAAACCCTCACAAAATTTCTGAATTTTTAGTTTATTTCCCTCTCCCAATTATGTTATTCTCTCAAATGAATATTCGGGATATTACACTGGGACCCACATGTCAAATTGCACATTAACTAAATGGCAAATCTTCAATAATCCCCTAAAGTAAAGGTAGATGATAACTGATGCAGCTGTTTGATGCAACTGCCTAACATCTGGAGAGTGAGAGAGATTCCTCGGAGGAAAACGGGATCGCGAGATTCCAGCTGTAGGTACACACGGGATAGGGAGGCAGTTACAACTGGCAACTCTCTCAATGCGCTGGCCTCACTACATATTTAGTAACGATTATTCGCGGACATCTCGCTACAAATATATCTACCTGGCCCCGCCCCTGCCATCCTCGTGATTCAGCCAGCCTCCAGCAGCCGCCTCCTCCTCCTCCTTAGCCCCAACCAATCTGTTATCCTCCTCTAGCTACATCGTCGGCCGGTTGGGAGCAATGGCGCATTCGGGGGCGGAGAAAGATCAGAGGCAGGAGGAGATCAACGACTGGCTGCCGATCACGTCGTCGAGGAACGCCAAGTGGTGGTACTCCGCGTTCCACAATGTCACCGCCATGGTCGGCGCCGGCGTGCTCAGCCTGCCCTACGCCATGTCCGAGCTCGGATGGTATACATGGATGCATGCATATCTCCTTTTTCGATCTTCTCCCGCTTGATATGATGCCGTGGTGTGCCCGTACTCGATCAAAGCAATGTTAGATCTGTATGGCTGTTCTAGCGTTTGTCTTGATCAGATCAATCAATCATTAAGGAGATTGCCAGATTGGTTACTGTTGATAGAACCAAAATTACATGTGCGCGTGTTTTTGTGATCCTAGGGGTCCCGGCGTGGCGGTTATGATCCTGTCGTGGGTGATCACCCTGTACACGCTGTGGCAGATGGTGGAGATGCACGAGTGCGTCCCCGGCAAGCGCTTCGATCGCTACCACGAGCTCGGCCAGCACGCCTTCGGCGAGAAGCTAGGCCTCTGGATCGTCGTGCCGCAGCAGCTGATCGTCGAGGTCGGCGTCTGCGTCGTCTACATGGTCACCGGCGGCAAGTCGCTCCAGAAGTTCCACGACGTCATCCGCCCGGACAGCAAGCACATCCGGACCAGCTACTTCATCATGATCTTCGGCTCCGCCCACTTCGTCCTCTCCCAGCTCCCCAACTTCAACGCCATCACCATCGTCTCGCTCACCGCCGCGGTCATGTCCCTCAGGTGCCTTGATCTTTTGATCTAGACCTAGTTGTTCAATTTGTTTCAGGCGCAAAGTATTCTTGACCATATATCCATATGCATACATGCATGTACAGACGCGTCTGTTGCCGTAACGAGATTATTTCGTGCATGTAATTAACATGAATCTATATATGTGCAGCTACTCGACGATCGCGTGGGTGGCGTCGCTGGAGAAGGGGCGGCACGCGAGCGTGGACTACAGCTTGACGGCGTCGACGTCGACGGGCGGACGTTCAACTTCCTGAGCGGGCTGGGCGACGTGGCGTTCGCGTACGCGGGGCACAACGTGGTGCTGGAGATCCAGGCCACCATCCCGTCGACGCCGGAGAAACCGTCCAAGAAGCCCATGTGGCGCGGCGTCGTCGTCGCCTACCTGGTCGTCGCCATCTGCTACCTCCCAGTCGCCTTCATCGGCTACTACATCTTCGGCAACGCCGTCGACGACAACATCCTCATCACCCTCGAGAAGCCGCGCTGGCTCATCGCCACCGCCAACATGTTCGTCGTCGTACACGTCATCGGCAGCTACCAGGTACATGCATGCATACATATGATGATCATTTAACGTAGTATTAGCTGAATACTGTCGACGTTTGCTCGCGCATGCAGATCTACGCGATGCCGGTGTTCGACATGCTTGAGACCTTCCTGGTGAAGAAGCTTCGGTTCAGGCCAGGGTTGCCCCTTCGTCTGATAGCTCGCTCACTCTACGTTGGTACGTAATGCATTTGATTACTGCAGGATGAATAAAATCTAGTAAACTATGTCGCAAAGTATATGCTCATTTTTAATCTGCATTTGTACAGCATTCACCATGGTTGTTGGCATCGCCATCCCCTTTTTCGGTGGATTACTAGGGTTCTTCGGTGGTTTTGCGTTTGCCCCAACAACCTACTTCGTAAGAATCGTTTTCTTTTGCTATTTTAAAGCACAAAATAAGTTCTTCGCTTACTAGTGCAATTTAACTTACCTTTTTTAAACTGAATTGAAACTGTTTCTGCAGCTTCCTTGCATTATGTGGCTGATCATCATGAAGCCTAAGAAGTTTGGCATGTCCTGGTGCATCAACTGGGTCAGTCATTGTTAGCATATATAATTTGCTTTTTTTTCCTTCATCCAATTTCTTCTTTGCGATAATTAACCTTCATAATTATGATATTAACTCTGTGTTTTTGAACGGCAGCTTTGCATCGTCCTCGGCGTGCTTCTGTCGGTGTTGGCTCCTATCGGAGGTCTGCGGTCGATCATTGTCAATGCTAAGACCTACCAGTTCTTCTCATGATCTACTGGAATGAGTAAAGAAAGAAGTTTAATTACTTATGATAGCCGATCCGAAGAAGCCTCAGCCGATGCTCAGCAGAAAACGTACACGAACGCTCACGTACACACGAAAGAACAGAGAGCAAAAAACTAGTTTGGTGCCGCACGCAGAGCATGCAGCTTTTTTGTTATCTTTTTCTGTTGCCTCTATCTACTGTGTTATTGTTACAAGACTATACGTGCCTTTACCTCTATAAAGGCTGAGCACTTGGATTCTTTAATCCAACTCGGTTTCACGTAGAAAACAGACTCGGACACATAGTAGGAAACGAAAATGGAAAAACAAAACAAAAATTATCTAACAATCACTCTCTAATCTTTGTGTACTTAACCGATCTCTACTATGCCAATCTTCGCATGTAATTCTTGGAACTTCCAAGTCTTCCTCGTTTACCCGCTCTCCCGTACCGCTCCTTCGGGCCGATACCACCCTACCGCATGTGCTTGCTCCATCCTAAGCCATGCACAAACCAACGCTTGCCGTGTCTCGATCTAGATGAACTCGTCCTTTCTTGCACGATCGCTGGGGGGGCACTGCTCCCACACCGCTGGGCTTCCATTACCTCTGGTTCCTCCAAAGAAGAATCGTGATGCGCATGGAACTCGTCGTCCCCTTGAGCGCCTCACGACCTTCTTGCGCCCGCTGACCCCCGAGACTCCGCGCCACGCCTCCTGCGCTAACCGCATGCAACTCCTGGGTCCCGTCTTGTCCTGGTTTAATACTCCAATGCCACTCTGGCTTCTCTAGACTGTCCTTCAGACAAACCGACTTACAAGTTTTTAGGAAATTTTGTACAACCGGTTTGGGAATCTTTTCACCTTCATCAACAGATCTCGTTTTGTCATAGACAAGCACGAACTCATCCTGCAGCTCCACCCAAAGATCCCCATTCCGTTATCTGCCCGAGACCGAGTATGTTGTTGCACAAACTCAGTATGAAGTAAATTTCAAGTAGCAACTTTTGATCGCCGTTCTTGCATTGCAAGAGCATCGATCCTTTGCCTTTTATCTGCACCGTGGAGCCGTCGCTAAATTTGACTTTGCCCGTAATCTTCTCGCCGAGCTCATAGAACATGCAATGATCTCCGTCATGTGATTGCTTGCTCCATTGTCCAAGTACCACTCATTAGTATGATCATGGTTGTCTCCTCTCAGGTGTAGTTTAGGAACTACATTCTCCTCGCTCAACATCACCATGACCGTGCCTCGCTGACACATAAGGAGAGAAGTAGGGTCGGGTCATCGTCTGTACTGGCTCGATTGAGGTTTACCTCCTCGTTTTTCTTCTTATTTTGGCAATCCGAAGCATAGCGTCCATACTTATCACAGTTGAAGCACTTTATGTGGCTGCAACACTCCGACGCGTAGTGCCCGTATTTGTCACATTCGAAACACTTGACATATATGACTTATCACGGGATCTGTCACCACCACCTTGCTAAGCCCAGTCTCCACGTCCTCCTCTGTCGCCTCGCCCATGCCCGTGTCCACGCTCACGGCTTCTTGATGAGCCACGGTCGTCCTCCTCTAATGTTTCCTTGTGAAACTGCCTACCACCGCCGGGCTTCTGTTCGCCAGACGAGCCCTGGTCATGCTTGTGTTGCTTCATGCACGCAAGTCACTCCTCTGTGAGGAGCAGGTGTCTGCTGGCATCGTCGGTGTTGTCTTGTTCATAGCGCTCTTCTACAGCCTTCAGTCGTCCAGTGAGCTCTTCCACCAAGAGAGTCTGCAAGTCAATGAGCGTCTTAATTGAGATCGCTACCTGAGAATACCTTGGTGGGATGATGCGGAGGAATTTTTTAACAACACGGTTGTAACGTCTCGTTTCTCTTAGGTTCTTGCTCAGTTTTCAAAATAAAAGTAACTATTTGGTTTTGTTGAGAGTTCAAAGCTTCACTTGAGTTTTCAAAAAGAGCTTTAATTGATTAAACCAAACTTGAACTAAATCTGTTCGGTGCCTTTCTGTTTAATTGGAGTTTCCCCGTTCTCCCTCTTTCGGCTCTGTGTGCCCTTGAGTTTGGTTTCTCCTCTCCAGACCTCTTTTGTATCTGGAACCCCTTTCTCGTTCCCCCTCCCCGTTTTGACCTCCCCGTGCACCTCCCCGCGTCCTTATCAACTCCCTGAGTTCATTTGGGGTGCCCTTGGAATCCTTTTGATTCCCCTGTGCCCTCTCGGACCTCCCCCGTGGACCTCTCACCTCTCTTTTGAACCCCTCCTGAGTTCACGTGGGCATTCCAGAGTACCTCTAGACCTCCCAGTGCCCTTTTGGAACCTCCCTCGAACTCCTTTCCAACCCTATCGGACCTCCTTGAGTCCCTTCGAGCCTTCCTTTGTCCTACGAACCTCCTCAGCGTCCTTTAGGACCTCCCCTTGTTGAGATCTGGCCGTTAGGACATCCTCTCTAAAGATCTTAACCGCACAGACCTCCCCTTGTTCAGATCTGGCCGTTAGGACCTTCTCTCTAAAGATCTTAACCGCATGCACCTCCCTTGTTGAGATCTGGCCGTTAGGACCTCCTCTCTCGAGATCTTAACCGCCGCACCTCCCTTGTTGAGATCTGGCCGTTAGGACCTCCTCTCTGGAGATCTTAACCGCATTGCACCTCCCTTGTTCAGATCTGGCCGTTAGGACCTCCTCTCTGGAGATCTTAACCGCATGCACCTCCCCTTGTTGAGATTTGGCCGTTAGGACCTCCTCTCTGGAGATCTTAACCGCCAGACCTCCCTTGTTGAGATCTCGCCGTTAGGACCTCCTCTCTGGAGATCTTAACCGCTAGACCTCCCCTTGTTCAGATCGACTGCTAGGACCTCCTCTCTGGAGATCTTAACCACTGCATTCTCCCCTTGTTCAGATCTCGGCCGTTAGGACCTCCTCTCGAGATCTTAACCTCCGCACCTCCCTTGGTTAGATCTATCCGCTAGGACCTCCCTCTTGGAGATCTTAGCCGTCCAGGTCCTTCCTTCGTTGGATCTAAAGGTCCCGACCTCCTTAGGTCCAAGACCTCCTTAGCACTTGAACCCACCATTGGCTCCTGCAGTCATACCGCTTAAGGCTTTGCCTTCATCACCTTAGGACCGTTCGATGCTGTTCGGATGGCCCGATCCTAAGGGCACGTTCGCTTGGTCCTAACGCCCCTTTCCCTCCTAGCCGTCGATCTAAATCGACGGCATGGTCTCGCTGACCTGCTCGCTTCGGTCGAGAACGGCCCCTTTGTTTTGCGCCATCCGATCTTGATCGACGGCTCAAATTTTTCACGCGTAACCTTGCCTCCGCGAACCTTCCTTGGTCTTTGAGATCTTGACCGTTAGACCTCCTTTTGGAGATCTAACCATCAGACCTCCTCGCACCTTTGATCTGGACCGTTAAGGTCCTCCTCTTTGAGATCTTGACCGCCCAGGACCTCTTCCTGGCTATTTTGCAAGAACCACCTCCTCGATCCTTGCTGGTCTTTTTGTAAAGACCACCCTCCGAGTCCAGAGTATCCCTTTTGATCAAGACCTCCCCTTGAGTGTTTTGGACCTCCTGTCCAGGACCTCCTAGTGGTCTTTTGTGGAGTTAGCCCTAGTGGTGGGGCCACCTCTTTGACCAGTGGTGCACCCTTTTGACTGGCCCCACATGCCAGCCTCACCCAACCTTGTTATTATTGCTCTTGCCTCAGAACTCTGTGCGCATTTAATAGGAGTCGGGTCACATTAAATGCAGTCACATCTGAGGTACCTTATTTTAATTCTTTTAGGGCAAGCCCTGCCCTAGCTACCCCGATTGCCAACACGTCATTGAGCCTCCTCCTGGTGCACTCTACCAACTCTGGCTATATATAGCCAGGGCAGGTTTTCATTTACCACCTTTGGTTCATTTCTTGCCTCCTTGCTTCCTTCGCCTGATTCTCTCCTGGCGTAGGACCTCCCCTAGAGCTCGTTGAGGCTGTGCTGAGCCTCTTGGTTTTCCTTTCTTGCCGAGTTGGTTTGAGTTCCTTTTTGGTTCTTTTGAAGTTCTTTGGCCTAGTGTGGTTTTGCTCATTTGGTTTTGCGAACGTGTAGATCACGAGTTCGAGGAGTTCTTGGATCCAGCTTTTCCAGCCGAAGGTTCTCCACTGCTTGACCAAGGCAAGCCACAGACCTCCTGTTGATCATATTGAACCCAGCTTTACAAATGTATTTCTGTTTTACTTTATCATGCATGGCTATCTTTATAAGAAAATGTTTGGGCAGTAGTTACTTTCCCTGCTTGTTTTTATGCCTCCTTCATAACTTGCTCAAGTCATGTTGTCATGTTCACCTTGTAAGCCTTAGATTGGGTATTTAGTTGGTGTTCCTTGTTCTATGCCAACATGGGGCCGTAGGTTTATATAGCTTTGCTTTAGAAAACGGGGTTCTGACGTATCCTGTTTCATCCTTAATAATCTTGACTAATGATCTATGGAACCTGTGGTTGGTGCCACTGTTAAGCAGCTATGGCAGGATGCCTAAGTTGTGTTGACTGTGGTGTGAGACCACTTTGTTAAATCTGTGGTGCCAAGACTGGGTGGTCTTTTGGCAAGGGTAATTACAAAAGGTTTTGCTGAGGCAAGAAGGCAGGGAGTGAGTAGTGGGTGTTATGCACATCTGGGTTTGTGGAAGTCTTGCCTTAGTGCAACTAAGGATTCAACTTTGTGTTCTGTTGATCTGGGCCAATCAGTGCAACCACAAGATCACTTTATGAGGGTGGTCTGGGCTGAATAATTAGCAATGAGATGGCTTGGGGCTGTTGTGGTTGAGCGTGTGATTCGTTGGCGCAAGAGGGGGCACCCCATAACCCTACGGACTTCTAGACCAAAGGGGGGAATTGTGAAACCTTAGCGGGCAGCTCGAGTCGGCCTCAAAGCTTTGTAAAGGCCTTGCCGCTCTCTAGGCTCTCTAGACTGCCACCTTCTAAGTGAGCAAGGGTGACCGAACCCGCCCCGCTAGAGAGATCGTGGATTGTGGGTAAAGTTGTACACCTCTGCAGAGTGTAAAGATCTATTCGAATAGCCAAGTCCTTGGTCATGGACATGCTCAAGGAAAATGGTGCAAGGGTAGTTGTTTCAAAAGTTTGTGCCATCGACACTTCAACAGATGCTTTGGCTTTGCCTCGAAGAGACCTTGGCCGGCTCCAGAGGGATCAAGGTTGGCTCGGGTAGTGGTCTAGGGGCTGGATCGGACCTCTGGAGTGGGTGCTCTGGAGTGGTTTTGGGTGAGGACCTGGTCACGGGTGTGACCAGACCTCCCCCATTTTTGTTGTGGCTGTGAGTTGGTGCTCGCTCCACCCTTTTCAAACATCAAATGTATTATGCACTAGTGTTTTAACTTGCTGCTTTTCAATCTACTTATATGCTATTGCTGTCAAAACCTGGCTTCGCACAAACTAACCATACAACTCTCGTTTGGTAAGCCCTTGCATGAATATTAATTGCATAAATGTTCCCTGTGACTTGCTGAGTACATTCAAAGTACTCATGGCTTTAAGCCCTGTGTCAAAGCAGATTATGAAGATGATCAAGTGCAGGGCAGTGCAGACCTCTTTGAGGAGGAGTTCTTCGACGATCTAGCTGCCTAGGACGTCCTCCACCCGACAGCTTGTGGGGCTTGTTGGATGGCTACTGCGTGCTTTTGGTGTTGGAGCTTTAGAGCTCTTTGTTGCCAGTTTGTAAGTCTTTGTCGGTTTTTGTAAGCCCTTAGTGGCAGACCTCTTGTTATCAAGCTTGACCATGAGGTCCTGTTTAATATTAAAGTTTAATTTGTCTGCTTCATCTTTGTTTGACCTCGTGGTTGTGATATTAGCTTGTGTTCTTGTGTGAGCTAGTTTCATTGTCCCGGGACTAGCTCGGATGCATGTAGGTAGGACCTCCAGGAGGTCCTATGGGACTTAGCCTGGGAGGTCCTGTCGGACCTCTCTAGTGATATACTGGGGGGTGCTACCGAAGGGTGCCGGGCCAAGACCTCCAAGAGGACTTAAAGACCTCCTGGGAGGTCAGCTGCGGGCCAAGACCTCCAGGAGGACTTGAAGACCTCCTGGGAGGTCCTGGTAGACCTCCTCGGGAATGCACCGAGCGGTGCTACCACTCCTCTATGTGGTGGCACCGCAGCGCAAAAAAAATAGTCCTCCCGGACCTCTTGCGGTATATCACAGGGTGGGTCGTCACAACGGTCTTCCTCAATCTTGTCCTCGAGTATTTCCAAGTTGTTGACTAGGCCGGTGAGCTGCATTGCGAAGTCATCCACTGAATCGCCGTCCTTGAATCTGATTGCGTTAAATTCTTTGCGCAACGTCTGCGCCTTCGCCACACATACACGCTAGACACCCATGCGCAATGTCTTGATGGTCTCCCATGTGTCCTTGGCAGTGTTCTTGACAGCAAGCGTAGACAGTATCTCTAGCGGGACAGCTCGGAGTATAGCAGACAACGCCATCCTATCGTTGCGGTATGTATCGCCATTGCCCTCCCACGAACTTTGCGCTGTAGATTCACCCTTATCACGAGAGTCTAATCTGCATAGTTGGTTCGCGTCAGCATCGGGTATACAACCAAGCCTCCTGACTCCCTCACCACGCGATGGATCACAACTTCCCCACCGCCACCACTACCGCTGCAGGATCCCGCCTCCAGACATGCGCCGACGTCACTGGGCATCCTTGGCCGGATAGGTGAGTGGGAAGATGATCGACACATCACTGGATCAAGTGCAGGCTCTGATGCCAATTGATAGCCGATCCAAAGAAGCCTCGACCGATGCTCGGCAGAAAACATACATGTGAACACTCCGCGTACACGAAAGAACGAGCAAAAAACTAGTTTGGTCTTTGCATGCGAGCATCAGATTTTTTTTTTTTTTCTATTGCTTCTATCTGGCGTGTTATGGTTACAAGACTATACGTGCCCTTATAAAGGCTAAGCACTTGGATTCTTTAATCCAACTCGGTTTCACGTAGGAAATGACTTCGGACACACGAAGAGGAAACGGAAACAGAAAAAACAAAACAAAGATTATTTAACAACTTAGGAGAAGACTGCATTACTTAGATTAAAAGAGTTGCCATTTTTTATATGTTTGTGGATTTTGGCCTCGATCGATCTGTGTGAGATGGGGTAACTCAATGTTCAAAATTAAGGAGGCGTTATTATTTAGACTTTATTTGTGAGATGTTCATTGATGTGTATGACTTGTGCTGGGTAGTGGTGCTGCTCGTCAAAATAAAATTATAGGGGATTTATTCATACTCGACTTCCTGGTGTCGATCTCCGGTGTAGGCATTACCATCGTCGTCCAAATAAGTCGGTCTGAGAAAACCCATCATAGGAAAAAAATTTATTTGCAAAAATAGTCATGTGTCGCACGATGACCGTGCGGCATCCCCTCCCCGGCCGCCACGTACACCATTGCCGCACGGTGACCGTGCGGCAACGTTCCCACACGACCGCCCTACAACAATGCCCTCATCCTGCCACGTGTCCCGGGACTGGGTTTAGGCTGAAATTAGGGTTTAAGACGATTTAAACTATACCAAATGAGTTCCAAAAATTATGAAATTTTATGTGGAGTCTTCCAACATAGTGTACTTGCTTGTGTAAATTTGCTATAATTTTATTCGTTCAGAAGCCCTAGATCCCGCCACGCGGCATGTAGATAAACATCCGAATGAGGCCCCTCCCTCCATCTGCTTTTCATTTCCACTGAAAGCAAGTAATCTTGTCATCTCGTCACCTCCATCTATTCGATGTCTCCCCCGTCTAATCCTTGTGTGCCGCATGCAAATTAAAGCCGATCACGCGCGGAGAAGGATTCTCTTCCAGCTATAAATTAGCAAGCGAATGAGCGTGATTTCATTTCGCATTCGCTCACTTGCTCGCTCTCTTGCTCTGTCTATTATATTTTCAGGGACATTTCAGTGTTATTGACCGGTATCATTCGCAGGTAATTTGTATCTCCGTCGTTTAATTCTTGAGGTATCGTTAATTAGTTACCAAATAATTAATCGTAATTTTACGGTTGATGCGTACTTAAGTAGTTGTAATTTTGCGGGCATTTACTTAGTTTAACGTTGTTAGTCCCATGTAATTAGCGCTCGAGATTTTCGAAAAAAATTTTTGACTTTAGAAGTCCCATGTAATTGTCAATACGTATGCTATCAATGTAATTAGCGTTCTGAGAGTTTCATACATTGTATATGCCGTAGGCTATCAATGCATGGACAAACTAATGTATCTAAGACCATGGGCAAAGGAACTTAAGAACACTTCCACTAATACTGCTATACATGGATAATAATGTTTGACCTCATGAGTGGCTTTATACTTTTGATCAAGATAAATATCTGAGCACTAAGCGGAGGAATTTAGTCTATGGTCAGCTAGCCATCAGATAAATTAATTAATGTATATTAATTTGTAGTGTTTATTTGGTCGCAATTTTAAATTTGCACTATTTTATCGTCATTAAATAGTTGTATTTAATTTTGTACCTAGAAATTAGTGTACATTAATTTGTAGTGTTAGTTTCGTCGAAATATTTAATTTGCGGTATTCTATGGTCATTATCAATCTCCTCACTAATAATCTGTCTATTCCATGTGTTTCAAGCCATATCTCTACCAGTGCTTATGGAACACTTCTACGATGAGGACCACCAGTGCAAGCTGTGGATCACCGGTGACGCGGATGACCCTCGCCCTCTTGCTTGATCGAGGAGGATTATTGAGCCGGACGATCGCTACGTTCTGATCCTCCGGGACACGGGCTTGTTCCCAAATTTTTGGAACTCCTTTGCTATATTTTAAAATTCCTACCAACAATGCTAAAACCCTAATCGTCTTAAATCCTAATTTCGGCCTAAACCTAGTCCTGGGACACATGGCGGGCCGAGGGCGTTGCTGCAGGGTGACCGTGCGGGAACATTGCCGCATGGTGGCCGTGCGGGAATGGTGTACGTGGCAGCCAGGGTAGGGATGTCGCACGGTCACCGTGCGACACTTGGCTATTTTTGCAAATAAATTTGGGAGACAATCGTTCCTATAAAAATGAGCCGAAAAGTTGTCAATACGGCAAAAAATTCTACAAGTATCAACCTTGGGATTGTGATCCTCTACAGTACTGCAGAGAGATACTGTAGCAACCATAATCTGAGTCTATTACTACAATGCTCTACAATACACTGTACACAAACTGCAGAAACAGCGGCGTTGTTACTATACACAAAAAATACGGTAACGATTTCACTTATTACACTGTAGCACTCCCACTGTACACTATTGATTTGAGTTGTTCTTAGGTGATCGGATGACACAGAAAGGGCCTAATGCCACCTAACTGTGCTCCTCTGCCATAGCCAAAGGATCCGCCCGCTTCCATCAACACTGTTTTGGAAACCAAGAAAATAGTGGGGTTATCACTCTTCAAACTAGTCATTCTCTCTCATCTAGATGTGAAATTTAGTAACAAGCTAAAGATACAAACTAGAGTGGTTATATTTAAAACCTCATATAATCATTCTCTCTCCTCTAGTACTAAGTTATATTATCAAGCTATTGGGAATGCGTATAGCATATATAGATGTCGTATACACACTAACAAACTCGCCACAAAATATATCGTAGTAGACACCAACTTTTTTTAAGAAATAACCCTCTAATTTATATTAATAAATCATAGATAAAGTACACAAATATCCAACTTTTGCATTGAAGATTCTAGATGAACAAGTGTTATCATCAAGTCATGAAATCGACGTAGAGTCCGTATCTTGCAACAGTGTCATGATTATCTCTATTGATGTGTAGAAACCTTCGCCTCAGGAGCAGTGTTATTCGTCGAAAGGAAATCAAAGGGGATTTATTTATACCTGACCTAGCCCGGTGTCGATCTCTGGCGTAAGCATCGTCATCGTCGTCCAAATGAGTTAGTCTGATAAATCCATCATAGATAAAGAAAATCCGGCTAAGAACTCATCGGAAAACAAAAACTAAACAAATTGATCTAGGAAACAAAACAGAAGAAAACTAAATAAATCAAAAATTACTTTTAAAATTCAACAGACCCCTACCTACTCAATACCGGCAAGAACATGCGAGAAGAGGAGAGAGAGGCCAGCGGCGGACTAGCTAGCATATCATTTAGACCCCAACTTCATATCATTTAGGCCAAACTTATGTGTACTTAGATCCTATTGACATACATATTCGTGATGCCCCGTCAGCTATGCATGTCTGTCGTCGGTATTTGCATTGCGTTATCAAAATTAGTCGTTCGTAGGTTACCGTGCTAGCCAGTAGCCAGGCTGGTGACAATGCCCATACGTGTTGGAGCCTATTAGTATCTAATAAATAATACTATAATAACCTGTATATGAATTATGAATTTCTTTTCCCATAACTTAGCTAGGTACGTACGTGCTTTACTAGCATAACCCTCCCATGCTCGCTGTAACAAATTGCTCGGTTTTCTACTGCTTGCTAGCTAAGTTAACATTGGATGAATTTGGCTTGAATAAGATAGTTTTATTTGAATTGAATCGAATGAAAAAATGATTTTTATTTGAATTGAATGAAAAAAGGAAATCAGAAACGTCGGTGAGATCCATTGGCTCTGTACCATCTTTGTTTTAGAGTATACACCGGATGCACTCACGCACACACATCACATGCACACGACCCCATGTATGTGGGTGCGTTTTAAACATACACCTAATCTAAAGTGATGACTGGACCCAACGGAGTGCAACCATTTAGATAGCCCTAAAACCACCTAACTAAACAGATGAGACACACAAGTTTGATCCTAGGGATCGAACCGGACAGGTTGTGTGCCCGACGGACCATCTGAAACCAGATAAATGGACACAGATGCAAAGAACAGGCGAACGAGGGAGTTGGTGTTGCTGGGTGGGTGAGTGGGTTGGGCCTGATCGGCTACAACCCATTCAATAAATTCAGTAAGTCTATAAGACCTACAGCCCACTCGGCTGGAGAGCGGAGGGTTTTTGAGCTGACGTAGCCTCTCTCAAACGCAATGGTAAAACTAGGTCTTTCGAATGAAATGACGGAAAAAAACATACCTACTGTAGGACCAAAAAGGCGCCTGTGGGAGGTGAATAGGAGCTCGCCTAATTTTTCACTTTGATCAGATCCAACATCAATATCACTCCAATAGCTACAGAATCTATGAAGATCAACATTCAAGTACTGTAGAGAACTTGTATTGAATCCAAAACAAAAACCCAAAGCAAAACACAAAAGGCTTAAAGTGTTCTGGTGGAGCAGTCAGATCGGCGGCATATGAGCGGTCAGACCGGAGGTCGGTTTGACCGACGTTATATGGGCGGTCTGACCGGCACTGACCAGAAACAATGCGACAGCCTGAAATCCAAAATGAAAATCGGTCTAACTTTTGATCTACACGATGAAACTTGACCAAACCAAACTTGAGACACACCTTCCTAAGGATATCAGAAACCTATTGCAAGCAACGATCGTCCAGATCTATGCCAAAGTCCTGACCTTTTTCCATTTGAATGGAGGTGATATCAAAACCGGGCAAAAACGAAAATGAGATCTAGAAACTTGCTCGTGGTTGAATGATGATCTAGATGATCCTAGATGTATTCCCACACGTCACAGCAAGATAGATGAGGGAAAGAAACCAACCAAAGACCAAAAGATCAAAGATGAACTCAAAATCACAAAATAAGGTGGAAGAACACAAAGAGAACTCATCTTTGAGAAATCTTGCATAGATTGATTCATAGTTGTTGCTGGTTTACAGCTACTCCCTCAAGGAGGACAAAGCTCACAACATGAGCACTCAAATCAATCGAACTATCTAAAACCCTAAGCCTCTCCTTTCCTCTCTAAGTCCTAAGACAAACTAGGGTTTTGTAAATGAAGTGCTTGGGGGCTGTTTGACATCACCCCCTCCTATTTATAGTGAGGCCTAGTTTCTAGAAGAGTTAGCTCTAATGGGCTCCCGTTAAGGCCCAACACAAATGGGGCTCACACACGCATCTTAAAGTGTCGTCTTCATCTTCTCTTGACCTAAACCGCTTCTCCACACACCGTCTTGCACCGTGGTTTAGTCCAAGGTCACAAAGGCGGTATTTGGTGAAATTACCAAAATACTCCTTCTTGATCTTTCTTCGAAGACCAAGTCCAATCTTGGTGAAGCACTTGCCTACTTCACCAAGTGTAGGTTGATCAACAGCTCTCATCGTGTCGGCAAGTCTCTCCCGTCCAGCTCCTACTGAAACCACCATGGGACTTGCACCGACCCCCGCACCGCTTGATCCAACCTGTCGCACCGAACTGCCTGTTCGGTCACCTTTGTCCATTCTGTGCCATGCTTGAGTCTCCTGACCTTACCCGGCATCCTCGATCGTTCTAGACCTCAGCTCTCCTAGCTTAGTCCCGATCATCCTCGCCGTTGACCGTCGTTGACCTCCAAGCGTCCTGCGCAACAATAGACAAAGAAATCGAATCCGAAAACAAGTTCTTCATAACTTGACCCACGTTAGCCAAAACATACAACATGTAACACATATTCAATGAAATCCATGAACTTGACCTAACGAACACACATCGCGCCACATTGACAAGCGAAACAAGTCAAAATCGGTCAGACCGCCACCCTTGGCCGGTCTGACCGCCCACTGGCCGATCTGACCGCCCACTTGGGACTTAGCCAAATTTCCAACCTGGAAACCTGAGAACTTTCTAAAAATTTCGAATGAATAGAACTTTTCACTGGAAGCTCCAAAAAATATGAGACCAAGTGCAGAAGAACCCTCTCTCTTCCCTAGACCTTCTATTTTTGACCCAGCTCAAAAATCCAAAGTCGCCTTATGGCCAATCTGACCGCTCAGCAGCAACCGGTCAGACCGCTCCTTTGGCCGGTCTGACCGCCACTCTGGCCGGTCAGACCATCAGCCCTCAAACCTGAAAATCAAACTGAGGCAAGGCCGGTTTGACCGCCAAAGTGGCCGGTCAGACCGCCAGTGACCTGACAGCCTTTGAAACTTTGCCAAAAGTGCATGATTTAACAAACCACAAAAGTCATTGCCAATTGTATCATCATCCTAAGATCATGCACATATCTCCATGATATCCACACCTACCGTACAAAAATGTTATGGCAGGCCACGTGCTTCTGATCCAGATTGCGGTAGTGCACATCTCGAGCTCCCCGCCGTGCACCCAATCCGTAGCAGGTTGGCACACAGGCACTAACTAGACTTGCGGCAGATGGCCTATCAAGGTCTGGGATTGCAGTAGGTCACCTGCCGCCGGCTGGGAACTTGATACGTGTCCTATCGCGATCTAGGTCAACAACACGTGATCTACCATGTCATTTTCGCAGAGTAGAGATGTTCTTTTCGAAAACATGACATTTTAGCTAGAGCTGGCCAAATGGGCGGTTGGCCCTGCACGGCCCATCTCAGCACGGTCGATTCCGGCCTAGCTATTAGATGGGTCGTGCTATACCAACCCACGTGCTGGGGAGATGGCCTAGGCATGACCCGTCAGCCGTTCGTGCCGGGCCGGGCCAGCATGAGTTCGTTTGGCCCGCTGGGCCAAGGCCAGCCCGTTTAGCTCGTTAGGCCCAAAAAAAAATAAAAAAACAGAAAAAAAAATCAAAATATGTGTAGAATTCATAAATAGATATGAAAATTGAAAAAAAATGAGACAATCATATTGAAAATGTAATAAAGAGTTTTATTAATGTCCAACTAGCTGCCTTGTTAAAACATTCGCTAAGTAAAAACTCAAAATGAGAAAACATTGACAAAGAAAAAAGAGTACAGTCTATAGATCTACATACATGAGACATCCTTGTTCTACGTGTTGGTGTCATTGTCTATGTACATATTTTTGAACACCTTCGACAACTCTGAAACTTTCACAGAGTGTTGTGTTCGTGAATCAGCTTGTTTCCAGTCCTTCACGATTAGAAGTATCTCCATCATCTCACTTGTGAGACTTGTTCTTCTCTCCTCCAATATTCTTCCAAAAAGACTGAAAGAAGACTCGGAGGAAACCGTCGAGACGGGAACAGTTAACACATCACATGCAAGTATGGATAGCACAAGATATGTTAACTTATGGGCTTGCTACCATTACATGATTTCGAAGACTTCTGAGTTGAAATCTACTGTATCGCTGTCCAGATAGGTGGATAGTTCCTCGCTCCTTGTGGGTCTTGGCTGAGCAGGTTGTGGTGTAGAAGAAGAAGATCTGGATCTAGAGGAAGAGCCATCGAAGATCTTGCCCCACATATTTGTCTTGCTACTTGAGGCAGGGGCTACTGGAGGTCGTTGCGAGTGGACTCCTTGGAACTTATTGTCATACCTTTGGTAAACCTCGTATAACCGAGAACGAACTTCTGTAAAATAGTCAGTATAGTCTAGCCCTGTAGCCTCACTAAGAAGATCAAGTACACGACCAAATGCATCAACTTTAGCTCTAGGATCTAAAAGAAATTTAAATGCATATAGCTAAGGGATTTCTCTCCAATATTTAAGGTATTTAGATTTCATGGAAACAATAGCATCGCGTAAAACTAAGTCATTTTCATACATTTTCAATTGAGTAGCAATCTGTAAAATACTATGCACAATGATAGGAGATGTTGGATAGTACACAACGAACAAAGCAACAGTGACCTCATAAAAGTTTTCTAAAAATGGCAGTATCTTCTCAGCAACAAACCAATGTTGCTCTAGTATGGTAAAAGACTCTTAAGCATAAGGTAAGTAGAGTTCCACCTTACCAGCATGTCCAAACCGAACTTTCTTGGACGTACACCAATCGCCCTACAGAAGTTCTTATATTGTGCTATTCTTATGTTAGAATTATTCAAGAAAGAAATTGCATCACGAAAAGCTTTAATATACGGACTCAACCTCTTCAAACCACATTTGACTATAAGGTTGGTAATATGACAAGCGCATCGTTGATATAGCAAGAAGGAATTGGCGTATATACTCAACACTGGAGTAAGAATATCCATAGCCCTAGAGTTCGAAGCAGCATTGTTTAAAGTAATTGATAATATTTTGTCTGTAAGACCAAAGTCTTCCATGACTTTGATAATACAGTCTGCAATATTCTCACCTGTGTGTGCTACATCAATTAATTTCAAACCTATAATCCTTTTCTCCATTCACTACTTCAGAAAAAGTCTTCACAGACGGTTCAAAAACATCATCACAGATGGTTTCCTGAGCTGTCTGAGTTTATGGGTCAGTGATGATATGAGGTCATCATAGACGGTTTTCGAATCGTTTGTGATGCATACTATCACAGATGGTTATTAACTTAGAACTGTCTGTGATAGTTGACTATCATAGATGGTTTGTAGATGAAACCGTCTATGATGGCTGATTTATCATAGACGGTTTGTAGATGAAACCATCTGTGATGGCTGATTTATCACATATGGTTTGTAGATGAAACCGTTTGTGTTATATATTCTCTATAAAGTCTCCAAGCAAGGGCTGCTTGTGCCTTTAAAACCGCTATATATATATATATATATATATATATATATATATATATATATATATATATATATATATATATATATATAGTCCCTAGCCACTTTGGGTCGTGAGGATGAGACAGCAGCCACGGGCAACCTCATCGAGCCTGCAAGTTCATGAAGCATGGCTGCCAGGAGAGCGCGTGGACATACAATTACTTGGACTGGTGTGGATGCGCAGGTACTCCGACTGGGAAGTGGCTTTATGTATCAGCAACCAACCATTCCATAATGTTAAGTCCAATTACCTATCGACGACATCCAGGTAATTGGATGTCCACGCGTTCTCTTGGCAACCATGCTTCTTAAACTTGTAGGCTCAATGACGTTGTTCGTGGAGACTACGAACAATAATATATATATATATATATATATATATATATATATATATATATATATATATATATATATAAATAAATGCCAACGCTTGGAGACTTTATGGAGAAGAGATCAGGAATAGAATGCTAGGACATACTTGGGACGCAAGGGAGGAGAACTTGACCGACATGAACACGGTTACACAAACAAAGGTGAAATGAATGGCGAGAGACAGGTGAAGAGGTGTTGTAGTAGTTTTTGACTCATTTGGTCTTGTTTTGGAATAGAATACACACCAATTAATAAATAATTGATAATCAAAGGAACAAGCTAGGTAAAAATTCCATAAATTTGTATGTTAATTGCAGCTTTACAAATTATCCTAACCTTTACAAATATGAAAAGTTAATTACAGCTTTCAAAAGCAGAATACCATATAGGAACATACCATAAGATTAGTTACAAATTAGTATATTGTTTGAGATACAATGTAGCAAAAGGGTGTTTTGTAACCTTGAAAGAAACCTGAAACTTGTAATACGCTGCTATTGAGTAAAGCTAAAGTGATACAATGCTAATCCAGATCAGTTAAGAGTAAGAGTTTCACAGATAACCAGCTCTGATTTGTCCCAGTGGTTGGGATAGTTTTTGAAAAAAAATGTAAATATATCTATACATTTCTACCCTACTTTAGTATATTCTAACAGTAAGGCTCTCCTCTACTATTTTTCCCTTCTAAAAAAACAATCCAAAACTATCGCCAATGAAATTAGGAGGTCAACAGAACTGCATCAGTACCTAAACTGGTAAATGTCTCTTGTGTCAGACCCGGGAGTAACCCCCAGATCCTCTGTGCATTTTTGAACTAGTCCTATGATCAGTAGCTAGTTCACACAGTAAACAGATATGGTAATATCCATAAATCGCACAAATTTATTAATAATCAACAGAGTTTATTACCAAAGGGGCTTACAAGCCAACAGTAAAGAACACAGCGGAAGGCGAAGAAGTAGTGGAGTCGGTGATCGCCACGAACAATCGACCGGGTAGCGGCCTAGTCGTCGAGATCCACACCGGTAGCAAAGTCCTTCTCTGAAATTTATTTGTATAAAGCAAGGATGAGCACAACTTCCGTGTTCGCAAGTTACACCCAATAACAGAGTTAATGCATGCAAGGATATAATAAAGGAAGGCTTATTGGTTGAATTTGCATAAAGCAATGTTTTCTTTAAATACTTGTACTAAATTTCAAAGCAGTTATTCTATAACTAAAATTCATTTTATAAATTCTCAAGTTTTATAGTCAGATAACATTCACACAAGAATGGTGAAGTATACCCTCCTATTACATGGCTTCCCGCCCAATTTCCATTTGGATAGAAATCCAAAATAATTTGTGTCAAATCATTTTGAAATCAAAACCAAGTTTAACTTTGAGTGACTTTGCTAAGCATGTCCATGACCGTGGACACGGCTATTCGAATAGTTTTACACTTTGCAAAGGTTGTACAGCTTTACCTACCGATTTCTCTAGTTTGTTTGGCATATATCTATGCCACCGCTCACTACTTTAGGTAAGCAGTCTAGAGCACGTGACAAGGCCTTTACAATGCGCCATCCTACCGTAGTCCCCCCTCGCTAAGGTTTCACCCCCTTTGGACTGACTATCCACCAGGTGGGAATGCATGTACGCAGGTCATAAAAGACCACTCACACAACCGAATGGAACGACCACGGTGAAACATTGCAAATTAGTTAGCCAGGTCCCCTCCCCATTCTCAGGACATATGGTAGTATGATGTGGCTTAGCAAAGGAACGCTCAGAGGCCGGTCCTTAACTGACTTGAGCGACTTTCCACAAAACCCATGGGCCTCGATCATAGAAATGACTCGATCCTGTGCATCAACATACACCATCCAAACAACCATTTCACCCAAGTACAAACCATCATTTTATTTCACTTTTCAAAGTCATTTATAAACTTCCATAACACACCAATGCCATGGATACAATTTAGACAACATTTGATTTTTGGCTGAAATTCCCCAAATCAACATTTCGGGTCTAAACATCACTAAGCATAATTCTTTCCAAATGATCCTAGTTCATACTATCGTATCAACTAGGTTTTATCAAGGGTAACAATATATTTGATTCAAATATCAACATTGGCCATACAAGGGATTTATGCATAACTATGAATTTAAAACGGGAATTTGAATTACTGAATATAAATAGCATGCAGTAATAATTTAAAACAGAATTTAAATAATTTTAAAAAATAGGTGCAAATATGGTCAAAGATGTAACTTGCCTTGCTCAATTAGTTGCTCTCAAACGGCGTCGAAATCTATACACGAAAATAAGCTAAATTCAAACAAAATTCAAATGAAGATTCAAATGAACTCCAAACTAAATAATTTTAGTTTAGTTAGCTAGATAATGAATTTAGAAATTTGAATCGATGAAATCGGAGTTCATATAAAGGAGAACGAACCCCGGGAAGTTTACAATTCACATGAAATGACGAAATAAAGGATTTTCGGGATTATTGGATTTATTTTTACAAAGGAAATTCCGATTATGGCATCACACTGACGTCAGCGAGGATTTTTCGGCCAAAAAGGAAATGAAAAGGAAAAACTGACGTGCGGGCCCTACTTGTAAGTGGCTTGGTCCTCATGGAACAAGCCCACCCAAGGCACGTCATTGCCACATGGGCAAGGGGTGGTGAGGTGGTGACTATGTGGCATGCACGTGGCGGTGCCACGTCGGCATAGGGTGGCGGTGGTGCTCGGCGTTGAGCTTGTTGGCGCTACGCACCACGGCGAGCTCCGCCGAGGGTCTCAACGCGAAGAGGGGGAGGTGGGGAATGCGTTGCTCACCAAGGCGGCGGTTGGGCGTGAGGCGGTGGCCGGCGGCGAGGTGATTTGCGGTGGTGAGGATAGGCCTCCGGTGGCGCGGCGGCTCCGACGGCGCTCCGGCGAGGGAAACGTACACACGGCGACGGCGAGGAGGCGACGGTACGATGGTGCAGACGGCGATGGCGAGGAGGCGGTGTCGGCGCCAGAATCGAAGAAGAAAGGGCGCTCGGCTGGGGATCTTCAAACTCGAAATACGACAAAACCAAGAGGGGAGAGGAGCAGAGATTGAGGGGGAAATGGTGAGGGAGAGAATGCGCACCCGGTGCTCCCTTTTATAGGGGCCGGGGAGGGGTGAGGGAGGAGATCGTGCGCACGGGTTTTACGGCGGCCATGGCACGGTTCGGCGAAATCGTGTGCGAGGGAGGGGGAGAGTGGGTCGAATGGGTGCGGCGTGATGCGCGGGAGTGAGTGCACACGCGGGAGCGGAAGAAAGGGGAGGGAAACGCGGCGTTGACAGAGCTTGGCGTGGCCGAAAATGGCGGCCTGCTCGAGCTCGTCCGCATGAAGAAGAACGTGGGAGAGAAGAAGGTGCAGCAGGCCCACATGGTGGTGGAAGGGAAGGAGGGGAGGTGTGGGGGCGGTCCGATCCGGAACCCATGGCCAAGATCGCACGAGGAGGAATGAAAAGCCGGGCGCGAATGGGCCGAAAGCAAGGGGAAATGGACCTTGCGTGTGGGAGGTTAATTCGGGCTGGTAGATTTCGGCCCAAAAGGATTTCTCTGATTTATATTGATTTAGTGTTTTATTTAATTCTAAAATTTCAAATTGGCTTTAGAAAATAGCAAAATAAATCCAAAAATTCTAGAAAAATTCACAGAAATTCCTAGAGTTATTTTGGACTTAATAAAATTATTTCTAACTTATAATTGGTAATAGTTTTTGCACATAATTTATTTTGGCTTTAAAATAATTAGGAAAAGCTTTTAAAAATCCCAGAAAATTCTAGAAATTAATTAAAATTTTATTTTTCAACTTTAACTCAAATAAAAATTTAATAAATTTTTATTTTTTTATTTTAAAACTCAAGAAATTCAAGAGAAGCAAGAAAACTCTTTCAAATTTCAGAAAATCCAATAAAATAATAACTTTATTTAAATTTTATTTTGGTAATGTAACTTTGGTATGTTATATCATATATGTTTTAAAGAAGCACATATCTTACTTGGGTCCAGCTGACATTATTTGGCTTGTGGTAGATGTGTAGAACTCCATCAAAGTACCATATAAGATGTTCACCTAGTTTAAGAAATCAACAGGTATGAACAAGCAAAAAATAAAGCATTAGTACATGAAACACTCACATGGTGTGATTTATCCTAAGAATAGATGGTGATTATAGACTTACTATTAACAGACAGCCATTTGTTAAGATCCTCTCCTGGAGGCAACCAAATTGCCTCCCTCAGATTGCCACTTCTTAAGGTTGCATCAATGTGTTTTTTTAGCAAGACAACAAAACTAAGGGTGTCCAAATCGACCATCAACCGATAAGGTAGCCCACATTGTAGCTCGGTTCACATGAATACCAATAGCACAAACCAATAGGTGATAGATCTGTCTTGCCTCGACATCGCACCAGTGTCGGTGGTGAGGTAGCCGAGGCCGAGATCGGGGTCGCGCACGCCAGGGGGAGGAGGAAGAGGGGAAGGCAGCGTCACCGTAGTTGTGGCACGACCGTGACACTGCACAAGACACTTTTATCCTACGAGTGTCTTGTGCAGTGCACCATGGTGTCACAACCAGCGGCGACGGGAATAAGGACAGCGTCGGCAATAGGGTCGAGCGGCGGCGTCATGGTTAGGGGCACTCGGGTGGGGAGGGGAACGGACGAGAGTAGGGTGTTAGGGAGTGACGAGTTAGGGCGTAAACCCTAGTAGGATCCTACTAATAAAAAGACTTATCACAGGCGGTTCTATTATAGAATTGTCAGTGATACTTATCACAGATGGTTCCACAATAGAACCGTCTCTGCTATGGTCTCATATCACAGACAATTCTATCACGGACGGTTCCACAATAGTACATGATATGGTCTCATATCACAGACGATTCTATTTTGGAACGTATGTGATATGAGATCATATCACAAACGGTTCCATAATAGAACCGTTTGTGATATGGTTATTTTCAAGTTCTATATATGTTTTGAGCATATTAATTATCATGTATACATTTACATGACATGAAGAAATTACATGTTTATATGTCAATATTGCCATTTAAATACTGCTAAAAATTTACTTTAACTATGATACATATCAAAGATGGATATTTGTTCCACTAAACCATTTGTAACATATAGTTCAACATATAATATAGTAACTTCACCTCCAAACTAGATTTTTTTTTTTAGAATTTACATATGGCCAAACAGCGTGGCTAGTTGTTTCTTACAAAGATTAAAAAAAAGTAGAAACATAAATAAACAAAGTTTTTTTAGTGGCGGTGATAGGTTGCTATCTCCGTCTTCAAAACTCCGTAGGCGGCGGCGGTGGCATCGGACGGTTCGTGATCATCAGCAAACGAAGCCCTAAATACATCCACCCACTAATGCGCTCGTTCGAGTTTCTCCCGAAGACCCTCGGACTGTTAAATCAAGAAGAATTGAGCCTATGGGCTTTTTCCCTTGCTTGAGGGGTCTCGGCATAGTCGATTCGGTCGCCCGCCGCCTCGATTAAGCAGTCCAAGTGACGGCAAGCCTCCTGGAGATATGCAACGTCGTTGTGGAGGACCACGTCGATGACGCGATACACTCGTCGGAAGTGGGAGATCACCCGGAAGACGCGACTGAGGAGGATGTCAAGACGGCGGAAGGTGGTCGTCACCTGCTCCGACAAATCCTCGAGCAGAGGAGTGAGGACACTGTTGAAACAATATCCTTCCATGGTATCTGCCAACGTACGTCCGGAGAGGTGCTTATACAGTATAGTCAGGAAGGCCATCAATGCCGGCGACAAGGAAACAGAAGAGAGAGCTATTTCTGCTTTAGAAGTATATATTGTAGAGTTATATGTGGGGATGATCATCTTCGATGACGGATATCCTTTTTAAACAAGGAATAAATTCGACATGTGAGATGAAGAAACGTATCGAGAAACCGAAGCGGCATTGAAACAGCATTGATGCGACGAAGAGACGCATCGACAACAAAAAAAACTCACCAGGAACTATAACGATATTATAACAGACGGTTCATGTTAAGAACCGTCTTAGACCATCGTGCCGTCCGGTCCATAAAAATGCAGATCACCGTGCCAGCCTAATCTATAAAAGTGCGAATCATACTATGTGTGAACCGGACCTACACTGACGTCCCTGGGGCCGCCCGTTTTGCCCGCTCTAGTTTTAGCCGAAGGCTCCTCCGAGCCGAGCCCTAGGCCTCGGTACTCGGGTCCCGCCTCCCCTCCTCTGTTCTCTTCTCGGTTGGCGGCATGGCGGCGGTGCAAAGTGATCATGGAAGCGCCTCCACGCCCGCCGCCTTGCTAGGTATTTTCTTCCTTCCTTTGATATGTTCTTGACTTGGTCTCAAATCTCAAGACCATCATCTCTTGGTCAATGTCTTGGTTACAATTATTTTGGCTTGTTTCTCTGATCGGTTCTGCTTTGGATGTTGGGTCGGTTTGTGTGTGCTTACTTATTGGTGTTAATTTTTTTGCCCCGGTCTCCCAATATTTCGGCTCCACCATCATTGCGGCGGGACGGTGGAGTCAAGGGAGGAGCTGTCAGACCGAATGGTTCATTAACTCGACAAACAAAGAAAATCGGGGTGGATTTCAGATGTGAGACTTAGAGGAGGGGAAAGTAACTAGGGTTCTAACAGAAACTAGACTAGAGACTAGGATATTGTCTTTTCATACTTCTCATTTCACCATTAAGTTGGTTATATATCCCAACTTTTAACCGAAAGTGCTTTTACAGTTCGAGAATGACAACAAATAGCTTCGAAGTAACAAGTTCTCAAGTGAAAGGAATTAAACGACAAAATGTCGATGTCAACAATAAACTATCGAGTCCTCCTTAGCCTTAGGATCTTTTCCCGGTCATCCGTGCCTTCCGCGTGAACTTAAACAGAGTCGATTTAATCGTTCTCCTCGCGCCGACTTCTCTATCTCAAGCTTCGACGACGAGACATCCCATTTTCAAGATCTCACGAACACGACATCGACATTCCCTTCCCTTGAATACTGACCTTGTCCTCAAGGTGTGAATTTCGAAAGGTGCTCCGGATGAATGCAAGATCTTCCTGTGGCGTCCTCCGTCCCGTGTTCACCATCAGATCAACCATTGCGCCACGGGCTCATTTCGCCGAGGTACAACTCTTACATCGAGAATCAAGACTAGCTCGGTTTTGATCTTGCCATTGCTCCCTACCGGTGGTTATCCACGAATAGGAACAACATGAGGACCAAGATGTTTCTTCAATTGGCTCACATGGAAGACCGGATGGATGGCACTGCTCGTTAGTTGCGACTTGTAGGCCACTTGACCGATCTTCTCCATAACTCTAAATGGACCGTAGAATTTAGATCTAAGCTTCAATGAGCCCCTTATACCGAAAAGCATTTTGCCTATACTGGTTGCATCTTGATGTATACCATATCTCCCACTTCAAGTTTCCTCTCCGATCGAGATCTATCAACAAAATGCTTCATCCTTTCTTGGACCTTGAGCAGATTCATCTTCAACTGCTCCAAAGATTAGTGATTTACTCCATGGTAATTCGGGCTTCATCGGACACACCACCCAATAGCAAACTCTCCAACTAGTGGTGGGGATAACCATATAAAGCTTGAAGCGGTGTAATCTTCAAAGAGGTGTGATAGGAAGTGTTATACCACCACTCATAAGAGATAACCAATCCATCCATTCTCTCGGTTCTTGAAAAGTCATACTTCTCAAATAAGCTTCTACACATTGGTTTACTCTCTCTGCTTGCCGTCCGTCTGCGGATGATATGCACTACTCAATCGCAAGGATACCTTCATTATCTTGAAAATTTCTTGGAACAAGTGACTTGTGAAGATTCGGTCACGATCCGTCACAATAGCAATTGGCATCCCATGTAACTTAAATATATTGTCCATAAAAGTTTGCACTACTTGTTGCACTGAGTATGGATGAGACAAGGGTAGGAAGTGTGCATATTTAGTGAATCTATCAACCACCACCAAAATTACCTCTTTACCTTGAGACTTAGGTAGCCCCTCAATGAAGTCCATACTGATATGAGCCCATGCCATGTCGGGAATCTCCAATGGGTTCAACAGTCCTGGGATATGAATATGTTCAGCCTTGGTAATTTGGCAAACTGGGCACTCCATAATCAACTTTTCCACCTCTTTCTTTAACCTTGGCCAATAAAACAATTTTTTAACCCTGTGGTAGGTTGCTCGTCTCCTGAATGTCCTCCTATCGATGAAGAATGGAAAGACTCGAATTTTGGATCTAATATCATTTCCAAGTCCCACATATATTTTGCCTTTGTGTCTGACTACTCCCGATTCCAATACATAATCTGTCCCACCTTGAAATTGACCATCCACCCACAATTTTGCATACAAAGGGTCGTTAAGATAACTGCCCCTCACATCCTCCACCCAATCGGGAATAACAGTCACAATAGCTTGGCAACTCCCCTCACTATCCATCAAATCATTGTCCCTTCTAGACAAGGCATCCGCCACCAAATTTTCTTTCCCTTTTTTATACTCCACCTTATAATCGAATTCCAGTAACTTGAGAAGCAATTTGTGTTGTATTCCCTCTACCAACCTCTGGGTAGTAATGAATTTAAGACTCTTCTGATCTGTTTTTATCACCAATGGATTACCCAATAAATAATGTCTCCACTTCCTCAAGGCCTCCAAAATAGCCATAGCTTCCTTCTCATAAATAGATTGAGCCGCTGCTCTTACCCCCAATGTTTTGCTATAATAAGCAATAGGTTTGCCACCTTGCATCAAAACTGCCCCCAATCCAGTACCACATGCATCAGCTTCTAGAACGAAAGGTTTGGAGAAATCTGGCAGTGCAAGTACAGGACAAGTAGTCATAGCTTTCTTAAGAGTGTCAAAAGCTATGGCCTGAGCTTCCTCCCATTTAAACGCGTCTTTCTTCAAAACATCAAAGAGCGGTTGACAGATTTTTCCATATCCTCTTACAAATCTTCTATAATACCTCACAACCCCAAAACCCCTTCGCCAGGTGGTCAATTTGAACCGCCATTCATCACATCACTATTTTTCTTGGATCAAGAGCTACCTGCACTCCATCGATCACATAACCCAAGTAGCCAATCTCGGACAAAAGGCGAAACAACACTTACCCCTTCTTGCACTTAACTGATTTTGTCTCAGGATTTGCAAAGTTTGATGTAAGTGACCCACATGGTCTGACAAGCTCTTACTATAAATCAATATATCATCAAAAAATACAAGTATATATTTCCTCAATTGATTACCGAATATCTGGTTCATGAGAGACTGAAATGTAGCCGGGGCATTGGTTAGCCCAAATGGCATAACTGTATACTCATAATGGCCTAAATGAGTCCTGAAGGCAGTCTTATGAATATCCTCTTCCGTCTTCCCTCATTCTGATTTGGTGATACCCCGATCTTAAGTCCAACTTGGAGAAGACACTTGCCCCGCGCAATTCATCTAGTAAATCCTCAATGATCGGCATTGGAAACTTATTCTTGATTGTCATTGAATTAAGCTGTCTATAATCTACACACAATCTCCAAGATCCATCTTTTTTTCTAACCATTATAGCCGGAGATGAGTATGGACTCACACTCGTTCTGATTTCTTCAGACTGTAGCAATTGATTAATAATACTCTCCATAGCATCCTTCTGGTGATGAGGGGTTCGGTATGGTCTGATATTAGGAGGGTCCATGTTGCCCTTTAAAGGTATTGAGTGGTCACAATCTCTTTTAGGTGGCAGCCCTTGAGGTTCATCGAATACATCTTTGAATTGCTGCAACAGATTTTGTATTTCAGCTGGTAACTCCTCGGGCTCTTCCTTCTCAGATTCTTGGATCCAGTTGATTCGGATCATGCAGCTCAGGACTTCTTTTTTCAACAGCTTCTCCAACTTGGTGGCACCCACTAAACAATGTTTTCCCGGACTTGTATAGTCCTGGAAAATTATGGTTCTGCCATCTTTTGATAATGATAACTCTCTTGTCTTTAAGTTCATCCTATAGGGTCGTGGTCATAGATCCATCAAATTTTAGTATAGCATCATAATTTTGAGATTCAAAAGCTGAAAAGATGTATTAAAAGAACACCCCACACATCGTAGGCAATCTTCTCGATCATCGCTTCGTCTTGATTCACCCTCCAAAGAATGTCACTTTCAGGCCGGACGGAATCGCAATTACAATCACTTCGACAAATAATTCATGGTCCATGAAGGTCTTGAACTCCCACTATCAACCAAGATATCTGCGGTTTCCTCCAATCACTGTCCTCAAAGAGAATGTAGCCGGTCCTATAGTTCCTCCTACAGCCTGACTGGAAATCACTAACAGTTGTTCACCATCC
Organism: Phyllostachys edulis; assembly: GCA_036346405.1. Classification (NCBI taxonomy): domain Eukaryota; kingdom Viridiplantae; phylum Streptophyta; class Magnoliopsida; order Poales; family Poaceae; genus Phyllostachys; species Phyllostachys edulis. Next base: position 18,454,010 of record CM070568.1, read on the forward strand.
CTTTTCTCATCCGACTCCTCATACTACAGAGCGGTATGGAAACCCAGCTCCTTTGTAGCCTCCAGATCAGCAGAGCTATCATCTTCATCATTCTCACCTTGCATAAGTATAGAATGGAGAGCTTTCTTGATCTTGCAGGTCAGGTTATGTCCCAGAACCCAAGGCTCATTACAGTGCCAGCATGTGCGTTTGTTAGCCTCCTGAGACTGTTTTTTTCCCTTATCATTCCCTTCTATATTCATACCCCTATTCGGTCCACTTCTGAAATTTGTTGGATTCCCTTTGTTTCTGTTGAGACCCCCAAGATTACTTACTCTCCTAGCCTGTATGGCCTTTTCTTCCAACTTTGCAAACCAATAAGCCTCCAACAATCCTCTGGGTTGATGCATACTTACCCCATACTTGATCTCTTCTTTCAAACCACCAATAAAACAACTCAAAAGGAAAGCCTCTTGGAGATATGGGTGATCTCTCCTCACTAACTCCACACTTTTTTCAAAGTAGTCAATATACTTACTGATATTGCCAACATGCCTCATTGTTTGCAGCCTCTCCACTGCCTCGTGCGCACTTGCCTCCGAAAAACGATCAGACAACAGCGAGCACATCTGCTGCCAGTCCAGAACCTGCCATGCAATCCCAAGTCCCTTAAACCAAGTGTTGGCCCTTCCAGTGAAGTGCCCCGTCGCAATGTTTACCCACTGCTCTCTCGGTGTACCCGCCATTTCGAAGAATTTTTCGCATTGTTCCAGCCATCCTCCAGGCTCATCCCCGGAAAACAGAGGTATTTCCAACTTGGGCCCTCTAATCACTGCATCTACGTATTGATGTCCACTGATGTTACAGTTCGGGTTCCAATTTCCACCGGAGCATACCACATTGACCCCAGAATTGTTGGTATTCATCATCGGATGATAATACATCTGAGCTGCATTCACCTGTTGACCACCTTGCCAAGCCCACGGCGTTACCACTGAACCACCGTGTCCCTGATTACCCCCTTGGATATCTTGTGTCAGATATGATGCCGAAGTTTGCTGTACTCTCCTACCGAAGTTTCCAAATCTTTCTCCCAGATCCACACAAGAAGTAGTTCAAATCGCGGGAGAAAATACAGGTGGAAGATTTGGTCTTACTGTGTTGGGCTCCAGGAAGAAGGTTGGCTGAGGTCCCGACCTCCTGTTCTGCTCGAGGTTCCAGGTTACGCTCGTCCCTTGTCCCATGCAGACGCCTTTCTTCTCGAGCTCTGTTGTCGCAAAGAAGATCAACTTTTGACGCTATTTAACTATGCGAACAATAAGTTCTTAATCTCGGCCACATCTGACTTCAATGTGTCCAGCTCTAGTAGTTTCTCTTGGATCTTGAGGATTTCGGCCCTATTCTCCATTTCTATTGCTTCTTCTTCAACAGATCCGTGAGAACGTGTCCTTGCAACCATTCCTTCCAGATCCGAACGGGTTAGGGGATTTTACAGCAGCCAATCCTTCGATTGCTCCAACCCTACCCGCAGATCAACCTGGCTCTGATACCTGAATGTCGACCTAATGGTTCGATTAACGACAAACAAAGAAAATCGGGTGGATTTCAGATGTGAGACTTAGAGGAGGGGAAAGTAACTAGGGTTCTAACAGAAACTAGACTAGAGACTAGGATATTGTCTTTTTCATACTTCTCATTTCACCATTAAGTTGGTTATATATCCCAACTTTTAACTGAGTGCTTTTACAGTTCGAGAATGACAGTAAATAGCTTCAGAAGTAACAAGTTCTGAAGTGAAAGGAATTAAACGACAAAATGCTGATGTCAACAGTAAACTACTGAGTCCTCCTTAGCCTTAGGATCTTTTCCCCGGTCATCCAGGCCTTCCGCGTGAACTTAAACAGAGTCGACGAATCGTTCTCCTCGCTGCCGACTTCTCTATCTGAAGCTTCGACGGACAGACATCCCATTTTCAGTATCTCTGAACACAGACACTGACAGGAGCGGCGGAGCCGGCCACGGGAGAGGGGGGCCTCTTGCGTTGTGGTTTGGGTGATGCGGAGCGGCTGTGAGGGAGTAGCGTGCGGGCTGAGCGGCGACGCTCCGGGGTGACTGCAAACCAGTGGCTCGATCTGACTGAGGCTCTCGGTCCTCGGTGAGCACCTTACTGCTGAGCCGTGGTTGTCAAGGATGTGAATCATGTGGTTAACAAGATAAGAAATAAATCTTATGGGCAAGGTACTAATCTGGAATAAAGCAAATCGAACAACTGAATAGACCTACTGAGCAACTGAAATTAAAAGGCAGCGGTGTTCCATGTCTTGCTCCGATAGTTTGATATGAGATTTGTGAGTTTGGGATGTGGAATTGTATGGTTGGACTTTCAGTGCGCACTGCAACATAAGCTTCGTTAGCTAGTTACTACAAGTCTACAACTATCTTCGATGTCTCTTGCCCATCTTTCCCTTCTCATTTGTGCGCAGAGTGAAGTTGGCGTTTTAGTGTTTTACAGAGTGAAGTTGCGCAGAGTGAAGTTGGCGTTTTAGTGTTTTACAGAGTGAAGTTGCGCAGAGTGCTCTCTGCTATTGTTGTGTTAGTGAAGTGCTAGTAGCAAGTAGCAAATAGCAAATAGCGGTCTATTTATATTTGGCTAAGTTGTTTTATTTGTGAGACCTTATGAACTATTTATATTTGGCTTGCTTGTTTTATTTGTGAGTTGTTTTATACTATTTGATGTTACTTGTTTGAATTATATTTTTATTGCATCAAGTCATCAACTCATGATACATCAACTCATCAAGGTCATTACATCAAGTCTTCAAATATATTTGCATCACACGAAGCCATCAAGGTAACATCTCTTCTTACATAATTACACATATACATAAGCTTGGATTATGCTTGCTATTCTGTGTTCATCCTGCTTGCCTGGTCTGATGCTGAAAGCGATTATGCTTGCAATTCTGTTCGGCCGCCCACCGCCCGCCTAGGCGCCCTAGGTGCTAGGCGGCCACCCACCGCCCGCCTAGCACCTAGCGCCTAGGTAAACCCTGTGTCTGCCACTATCTATGAGAGGAAAAGCTGGGAGATGAATAAAGAAAAGGAACCTTTCGATCACTTGATGTAATGCTGTCCTACATATACATTCGCATGGAAGTTCACTAGCTCGGAGACTGAAACCTTCTTAGTTACAACTTACATAACCTTCCCATGCTTTCCTGAATCATAGACAAATTTGCTAATGTATATTGCAGTGCAATCATACAGGAGTGTGTTAGTTAGGAGACTAAAATCTTCCTAATTGCACCCTTCCCATGGTTTCCTGAATCTGTGGACAGATTTGCTCATATTGTCGTGCTTGTAGATAAAATATTATCGCGGATGCCGGATCATGAATTGTGCACAAATGACCTATAATTGGTATTATAGTTTTGATTTTGCATCGGTTGGTGCTTGATGCTGGAACTAGGTTCGATGTTCTTCAAGATTTCGGCCTTCTCCAATTTAAAGGAACGTGTTTTCTTTATGTTTTAACTGCTTTTACTTCAGCAAGAACCTTACTTTAAATGATGGGGATATATCTAGATTTTCATTTATTTTATCCTTTGTAATTAATGTATTCAGTATAACAACCTAAAAAGTAAGTTATAGTGAAAATCTTAAGAAGCAGAATTGTAAGCCTTAAATAACACCCGTGTTAACTTTCAGAACCCTAAACATTATAAAAACCAAGTGGCAGCAACAAGTTGCAATATCAAGGCCCTGAAATTGACTTTCTAGTATATACAGTCGCATAAGCTCTCAAGGTATTCTGTTTACATCTATGCATTCGCATGACCTTCCATTCAAATGTCTTCGTTGTTTGCAGTTCTGAGTTTTTTTTGTTAGCATTGGTGTTTTTCTGATTTCATTGGTTGAAAATTAGTTTTTTAGACTAGTTGACAATTGGTCCTGATGATTGATATATGCAGTGAAAAAATATCAAGCCAAGAATGGCAATGTCTTGGACAAAAGTATTGAAGCGTGGTGTTATTCCAAGAGATGCAGCTCAATTGGTTGGGAGCAGAGGCTTTGCAATTGCGAGCAAGGCAAAGAAGGGTGGAAAAGGCGGCACAGCTGATGCTTCTAAAACTCCTGTGCTCAGCAAAGAACTTAAGAGCACAACTGTGTTTGGGGCAAATATCCTGAAGGAGGGTTCTGATCCAAAGATTCAACCAGATTCTGAGTATCCTGACTGGCTATGGTGCCTGCTCGACAAGCGTCCTGTGCTGAGTGAACTGCGGAGGAAAGATGCCAAGACACTCCCTTATGAAGACCTGAAGCGTTTCGTCAAGTTGGACAACCGGGCTCGGATCAAGGAAAACAATGCTCTCACTGCTAAGAACTGATCTGGGGAGTTTCATGAAGAGTCAAAGTCTTGTCACATTTTCTGTCTTTACTATGAGATTTATTAGTGGACATGCAAGTTGTTTTTGGTAATAATGTAGTGACTTGGAACATGAAAATGTTTGGAGTTGCTTGGTTCGGTACAATGTAGCATATGCCACCAGCATGTTTCTGTTTCCTAATCCTGTTGAGATGTCTTCTGTATTTTGCAGCAAATGCTGTAGCAAGTTGTCATGTTCCATGCTCCTATAACAGCATTAGGGGATCAACTAGATAATAATTGATGATACAGCTTTGAAATGAACGAGGTTAGATGAGATAAATATGTTCAGCTCGGATAATCGTTGGCCTCTCTTTTAAGTTGAGTTTTATTTGCATGAGCGTCTGACTCCGTAGTTTTTCCTGAGTTGCTTACCTGGTGTAGAAATTTTGGGAATAATTGTGTGTTTCTTTTGGGATCCCCACATCTTTTATTTATAGTGCCAAATATTACAGTCCGACTCCAACACGACTTGGACTCTTACCTAAACTCTGGACTCTTTCCTAATCTCTAATATCTCCAACACTCCCTTCAAGATGGGCATGAGATAGCAATCATGACCATCTTGTTACATAATGCAATATTATTACTAGAATCTAGTAAAAACTATCATCTATCGACTCCATAGCCAATACCACAAAAAAAAAGTTGCTAACCACCAATACTACCAGGGACGTCACCAAATCCATCTCCACCATCTACCAGCTGTCCGACCTCAACCTCATCTTCCTCTACCCTCATATCCCCGACCACCCCTGGCCTCCACCACTCTACCCACACACCCCCAGTCTCGGCCTCCACCACCTCTACCTCTATCACAGACCATTACGCCTGATTCCAGTCCCAATCCTCCCGAACATCTCTAGCAACACAATCTTCGGCACTCATACCACCCCAACCGCATGACACCAATACCATCACCGTCAACTGAGCTACCACCAGCTCCTACTTCATCCTCACCATCGTCGAGCTCATCACCATCATCCAATTCCACCATTAGCACAACTACCAAATCACCACCCGGATAGTCTTCTCCCCCTGTATTCCATACCAGATCCTCAAACCACACCGGATCCTCCACATCGACACCACACCAGATCGAGACCTACACACCACACCAGATCCAATCGCTAGATCAGATTGGATCCACAGCAAAAGCACCAAATCCCAAATCACCACACCTTCTTCCTCTCACCTCCCCCTTCATCTCCTCTCCCCCGAACGGATCCTCCACCCCATCCTCTACCTCCTCCAGACCCCCTCCTCACCAGATCTCCTCCCTTCTTCCTGAGCACGAGAGCAGCCCCGACTCTCCTCTCCCCTTGCTCCACCACCAGCCCGAGCGCCTCCTCTCCACCGAAGCTCCTCCATTCTCCTCATCCATATGCTCCTTCTTCCTCCAATCACCTCCTCTCTTCCTCTCACCTCCCTTCGATCCACGCCGCTGTTGGCCTCTCCAGCCTCTCGCTGTCGCTGTCCGCCGGACGGCCAACCGCCTCACGCCTCTCCTTGCCGCCATGTCTTGCGCTCCTAACGGCGCTGCCGCTGCCGTTCTCTCCCCACGCGATCGCCCGAACCGTCCAGCCGCCGGTGTCCCCCGCTTCCCCTACCTCCTGCGCGGCCCGGCGCCGCCACTCCTCGCTTCTCCTTTCTCCCGTGCGGTCCGGCGCCACCAACCGCGCCGCCGCTACTCCAACACCCGGCGCCTACCTCCCGCTGCCCGCGCCGCCCGCCACGCCACCATTGCGCCTCGCTCCGCCCGTTCATGGCGCCGCCGCTGGCCTCCGGGTCCGCCGTCGCCTGGGCCCTCTGGCCCGCCGCCCCCTGCTGTCCCACGCAATCCTCCGAGGTCAACTCTCCTCCTCCACCGGGATCTCCTCCCTTCTTCCCGAGCCCGAGCGCCGCTCCTTCCCCGAGCTCGCACAGTCCAGATCCAGCCGTAGGCCAAGGATCCGATCGCCTGCCAAGGATCAAGTCGCCTCAAGCTGCCTCCACCGCTCGGTGCCGCTATCGGCCGACCTCTGTCTCCCTCTTCATTCACTACCGGCCCGAACCACCTCTGCCGCACCGAAGCTTCTTCCCCCGAGCACCACCCCCTCAAACGCCAGCACCTCTGAGCCGACCACGCCAGATCGTCCAGATCTGGCTAGTGGCCGCCGGATCTCGCCACCACCGCCCAGAGCATCACACCGCCTCCCTCTCTCCGTCCTCTTCCTTCGACTGGACCGGTCCGGATCCACCCGCTTGCCGGATCAGACGTTGAAGCACCCGAATCGTCGCACATACCTACCATTGCCGTCGTCAGACCTTCCGCCATGCGGCGTGCAGCGACCTGCGATCTCCTTCTCCCTCGGCAATCCCACGCAAGCCGCCGCCTTCCCTCACCTCCTTCGCCGATCCGTCCCAGGCTGTCCGCCGCCACCGCACCTCCTCCTACAAGGCATGGCGACGGCGGCCCGTGCACGCCCATGAGACGACGATGGTGGCGCCCTATTGCAGTGGTGACGGCGGTGATGGGTGTATCGAGGGGGGGGCGGCGGTGGCAGCAGGTGAGTTGCAAGTTAGGGTTAGGTTTTGGGACAGTGGATTAGGATTGGCTCTGATACCATGTAGAAATTTTGGGAATAATTGTGTCCCTTTTGGGATCCCCACGTCCTTTATTTATAGTGCCAAATATTACAGTCCGACTCTAACATGACTTGGACTCTTACCTAAACTCTGAACTCTTTTCTAGTCTCTAATATCTCCAACACCTGGCATGCTCTAGTTCTGATCATGGTGTTCTGACAGCTTTGTATCTCTGCATTAGTTTTATCGCCAATTCACCATCCATGCTCTGTTTGGAAGCATCAGTGCACTTGTCAAAACTAATTGAAGTGTTCGTTCAACCCGGCGTTTCCAGTTCTATTTATATTCTTTTTCCCTGTCGAGCTTAGTGAAAATTATACAGGAAAATTCGTCATTGGTTCTAGTACGGTTAGACCCTGTATTAAGAACCTTTCTAGTTATTTCCAGTAGAAAAATACGGGGGGAGGGACAGAGAGAACTTCACGATTTGCGGATCATCATGCAACTTCAGGCTAAGTTATTGTCAACAGCCGGCTGCTTTTGCACCTCCCTTTCCAGTCGTTTATGGGAAGCAAGTGTTATGAATAGCAACATGTATTTCAGGAGACCAAAGGGTCAATATATATACAAAGTACAGAAGGTGAATATGCAAATAACCCCTCATAACAATAGGGAATAACACACTATACATATATCTCTAACACCCCTCCTCAAACTCATGGTGGATCAACAACGCTGAGTTTGAAGAGGTAGAAGCCGTGCTGTGCTCGAGTCTGGATCTTCGTGAAGAAATCCGCTATCTGAAACTCTGAAGGTACATACTGAAGAGCAATCATCTGACCATGCACACAAGACCATATGAAGGAAGCATCAACACCAATATGCTTGGTGAGCTCATGCTTCACAGGGTCACAGACAATACTGATAGCACCTGTACTGTCTGACAAGAGAGGAGTCGGTGTAGTGACAGAAACACCAAAATCCTCAAGTAACCACCATAGCCAAGTAATTTCTGCTGTCAAGAGAGCCATAGCTCGCAACTCAGCCTCTGCACTCGAACGAGACATTACAGTCTATTTCTTTGTCTTCCAAGCAATGAGAGAACCACCAAGAAAAACACAGTAAGCAGAGATAGACCGGCGATCAGAGGGATCGCTGGCCCAAATAGCATCTGAATAAGCCTGAAGCTGTAACGAGCTGGAGTGTAGAAAGAAGAGACGGCGAGAGATAGTCCCACGAAGGTATCGTAGAACTCAAGAAGGTGGTATGTAGTGGACTGAGGGGAGCAGAGACGAACTGACTCAGAATATGGACTGGATAAGTGATATCTGGACGAGTAACAGCAAGATAGACAAGACTCCCAACAAGATGACGAAGCGAGTCGGATCAGAAAGAGGCTCGCCATCAGAGAGTCAGAGGTGAATATTGAGCTCTATGGGAGTCTCAACAGTACATTGATCAGTGAGAGAGGCGCGATCAAGAAGATCTTGAATATACTTCCCTTGGGACATAAATAAAACATCTGGAGTGGAAGTAACCTCAATCCCCAGGAAGTAACGAAGAAGACCAAGATCCGACCTAAGGAACTGCTCACTAAGACGAGCCTTGACAAAGGCAATGTACTCAGAATCATCTCCGGTAATGATCATATCATCAACATACAGAAGAAGAAGAGTCCCACCACGAGGCGAAGTGTGGACAAAGAGCACAGATCATGATCACTAGCTGAAAAGCCAAAGCGAAGGACCACAGAGGAGAGGCGCTCAAACCAAGCATGAGAGGCTTGCTTAAGGCCTTAGAGAGAGCGATGAAGGCGACAGACCATACCCTCAGGAACAGAATACCCAGGTGACGGATGCATGTAGACCTCCTCACGCAACTCGCCATTAAGAAAGGCATTCTTAACATCAAGCTGAGAATGCAGACCGCAATGGCGACGCCACCGAAAGAAAAGTGCGGACAGTGGTCATGTGGGCCACAGGAGCAAAAGTCCCATCGTAGTCACAACCATACTCTTGCTGGAAGCCACGAGCAACAAGACACGCCTTATAGTGCTCAAGAGAGCCATCAGAGCGAGTTTTAATCTTATAGACCCACTTACATGTGATGGGACGAGAGAGATAGAAAAGGAACAAGATCCCAAGTACCAAGACGCTCAGGCAAAGAATCTCTTCGGCCATGGCATGTTGCCACTCGGGGTGAGTAACAACATCCCAGAGGAGACAGCTCATGAGTAGTCGCACCAAAGAAAAGCAAAAGCAGACGGGGCCAAATCGACTGGCGATCGTGGAGAGCGTAGCGAGGAGAAGATGACCCATCAAGGGAAGATGGAGCATCAGGAGAAGATGGGACATCAGGAGAAGATGGCTCATCTGGAAGATCCTCAATACGAGGTCGACGAGTGTAGAAGAGAGGGGAAAAAGGTACTGTAGTGGGAGGAGCCTGAGGAGCCACAGGAGACAAAGCAGGTGACGACAACGACGGAGAGGCCACAGGACGAATATGTGGAGACTCAGTGGGACGGGTGGACGAGGGCAAGATAGATATAGGTGTATCTGGAAAGGTCAAAAAAGACCGAGACTCCATAGAGGAAGTCGAAGGAGAGGCAGAACGTGGGTAGAAGGGACGAGACTCATCGAAAGTCACATCCCGAGAAATCCGCATCTGTCGACCAACAGATCCCAAAGATCGATAGCCCTTGTGCTCTCAGATCAGATCCCAAAAAGACACACTCAACAGACTGAGCAGTCAGTTTGATGCGTTTTCAAGGGGCGAGGAGAACATAGCAAACGCAACTAAACAGACGAAGGGCAGAGTAGTCAATAAGAAAACCACAGAGACGCTCAACAGGGATCACACCGTGAAGAGCAGAAGAGGGCTGGATGTTGACGAGATAGGTAGCAGTGGAAACAGCCTCGGCCCAAAAGTGAGGTGGAATAGAGACAACAATCATCAGTGCACGAGCCGTCTCAAGGAGGTGACGATGCTTGCGCTCAGCGACGCCATTCTGAGCATGAGCACCAGGACAAGAGAACTGAGCGAGAGTGCCTTGCTCAGCAAGGAAGCTGTGCAGGTAATGAGAAAGGTACTCGCCAGCAGAATCAGCACGAAAGACACGAATAGGAGTGGAGAACTGTGTGCGAACCATAGTGGCAAATTGTTTATAGATAGACAAGGCCTCACTACGAGAAGACATGAAATATATCCAAGTATGGCGAGAGAAATCATCTATAAATATGATATAATATCGATGACCCCTTTCAAACGAAGGAGCCGACCCCAAACATCTCAATGAATAAGATCAAATGGACGCCGAGACACCGACTCACTATGAGGATAAGGAAGTGAATCTGCTTACATAACTTACACCTCGACAATCTAAAGACACGCTCTCGAGATGCACCCCTGTAAGGCCACGATTTAACTAAAGACGCAGCAGACGAGATCCACACAGATGACCAAGACGGTGATGCTATCGCTAGAAAGAGCCAGAGACGGAGTGGCGTAGCGGAGAGATCAAGCGGCGACGGTGGCAGCAGAAGGAAGGTGAAGCTACCAAGCTCCCAGAGACGCTGTGAGTCAAGGCGCTGAGGGCCAGAACCAACCAGAGCTCCCGTGTGACGGTTCTAAACACAACAAGAGTTAGAGTCGAGAATGACCTGACAACCAAGGTCAGTAATCTGCTCAGCAGAAAGAAGCTACATGGTAAGGCGAGGAACATGAGCAATAGAAAGAACATGAAAAGATGAGTTGCTAAGAGGTCCTCGACCAAAGACAGAAAGAGAGATACTATCAGCAGTAAGAACACTAACAAGAGAATCAAGAGGTGTAATGAAAGACAGAGTGGAAGACTCAGAAGTCATATGAAAAGATGCTCCAGAATCAAGAATCCACGGGGAGGTGCCTGATTGTGGAGGGGGTGGTTTTGCAAAGTTCAAGAGTCGAGAGCGTAATCCGGCGAATCTCGAGGAGAACTCAAGCGGCAAGCGGCCGAAGTCCGGCTATTCTCGCCAAGGAGAGAAATCGCTAAAGGAGTCGATACAAACGTTGATGTAGAAGTACCAGTGCCAGTGCTAGTGCTAGTAGAAGAACGGCGTGAAAGATGCCGCTACTTCTTATAGCACTGGGACTCAATGTGGCTGACCTTGTCGCAGTAGGAGCAGTGAGGACAGCCACCGCCAGATGGAGGGTGGCCACCACCACTGTGGCGGCCGGAGGAGGCAAGCAGTCAAGCGTGAGCGCCGGTGTAGCAGTGGACAAGTGGCGAGCACGGAGGGGAGTGGCATCGCATCAAAGACCACTCAGTGAATGTAAGCCATAGGTAGGCGGCCCGACTCAAGACGGCGACTAAGGCAACGAAGTCTAACAAAGGCACTAGACTAGGCGCAGCAGCTAGATCAACGATCGCTTTTTTTTTGTTTTTTTAGATTTTTTTTTCACTTAAAAGAAACGAACCTTGGCTCAGCCCATGAGCCAACCAAACCGGCCCGTGAGCCAAAACACCCACGGGGGACTAGGGTTCCCCCGTGGCGTGTGAGTGGTGGTGGCGGCGGCAGCGGCGGTGGCGTGATGTCGGCGGCGACCCGGGCGAAAGACGAGCGGTAGCGGCGACGGCCGGAGAGACGACGAGCCACACGGGACCCGAGCGACGGTGTGGGCGTCTACCTCGGCGGCGGCGGTGCGGGTGTCTCCCTCGGCTGCGGCGGTGCAGGCGTCTCCTTGAGCGGTGAGGCGGCGTCGGGACCGGCAACGGGTGGGTCCGACGAGCACAAGCAGAAGTGGCGGCGGTTGCCCGAGGCCGGGACGGAGGCGCTGAGCGGCAAGAGGCCGAGTCGGCGAGGCGTGGACCGGATCTAGCGACAGAGGCGCAGCGGCTTCAGGCCGTGGGTGCGGCGGCGGCGGTCACGGTGACGACGAGATCAAGGGGGGGGGAAGCCGGCGACGGCGGCTAGGGCAGGGGAGGACGAGTTGCGCGTCCAGGAGAAGAAAATATAATTGGCTCTGATACCATGTTATGAATAGCAACATGTATTCCAGGAGGCCAAAGGGCCAGTATATATATACAAAGTACAGAAGGTGAATATGCAAATAACCCCTCATAACAATAGGGAATAACACACTACACATATATCTCTAACAGCGAGAAGCAAAATCTGCAGCCATACTAGGTCGACTTAAGAATGATCCAAAGAACGATCGGTGGCGTAGCTCTAGCTTCCAATCAATATCTCACTATATGCCGCCGCTAGGTCGTGGTGGACAGCAACCGATCTGAACATGGCTATTTTATTTTCAAGAAACAAGGTCGTTTCAATTAGCTACAATTTCGATCAAAACCTTTTTTTTGCCTCCTTTCATCTTTGGAGGGTATGCTTCTTGCTATAATCCTTTAGATTCAAGATCACCGGCAAATGTTGGCAAAATCCTACCGCTATCAAATTCCATACTAAATAGCCTACAAATGACCCCACCCCCAATGTCACCGAATATCACTCCTCAATTGCTATCTCGTGAAGTCGCGTCAATAACATCTCCATCGTTGGGTCCTGTTCCACCTGCTCGTCGGTCCAAAGACCAGCGCGAGGCCCCGGCAAGATCAGTAGGCCGGCAGCAACCGCACTAGGTTGGTTGTACATGGCCTGCTCGATCGCTTTACCTCTGGTTCAAAGCCGCCATGGCATCCTTCATGCTCTATGTTGATCCGCAGTAATGGCGTCTTTGAGTTCTTTGAGCTTTGCATCCACCTTCTCTTTCACGGGAGCAGTACCTTGTCGTCAAGCTCCTTGATTGCTTCTCGATGCAGTAGACCACAGAGTCCTTTGGTTTTTGGTGTCAATGGCATCTCTTTTCTCTGTCCTCCTCGCGCAAACTTGTTTCGGCTTCTTGTACCATTCTCTCAACACTGCAAAACCAAATGTTTCGAAGGCATCATTATGCACCATCATAGCCATTAATTTTTACGGGAGGGCGGGTTCTCCTCGCTATACAACTAATGACATTACAGAGAGAATACCATTGGCATCAATATCAAACTTCACTTCAATTTGTGGGACACCACGTGGTGCGAGGGATCCCATCCAACCGAAGCTTCCAAGAGACTTGTTGTCCTGACAAACTCTCTTTCACCTCGAGAACATTAATCTCAACACTTGTCCGCCCATCTGCAACTGTTGAGAATACCTCTGATTTTGAGGTGGGTAGTGTTGTGTTTCTGGGGATAATAGTGGCATAGTTAGCTAGCTCTAAGTTTCGGGGCACCACAAAGGTGTACGAGGTTACGAGGGCACCACGAAGGCACGCAAGGGCACGAGGGCGTGCGAGGGTGTGAGGCCCTGTGGGCACGAGAGGGTGCGAGGCCTCGGGGGCACGCGAGGCCCCGAGGCCTTGAGGGCACGCGAGGGTGCGAGGCCTCAAGGGCACGCGAGGCTTCGAGGGTGCGAGGCCTCGAGGGCTCTAGGCTTCGAGGGTACGAGGCCCCGAGGGCATGAGGACACACGAGGGTGCGAGGCCTTGAGGGTCACGAGGCCCCAAGGGCACGAGGCCCCGAGGGCACGAAGGTGCGAGGCCCCAAGGGCGTGAGGCTTCGAGGGTCCCGAGGCCCCGAGGGTGCGAGGCCCCGAGGCCGCGAGGGTGCGAGGTCTCGAGGGCATGCGAGAGTGCGAGGCCTCGAGGGCACGCGAGGCTTCGAGGGTCCCGAGGCCCCGAGGGCGTGAGGCCCCGAGGGGCCTGAGGGTGCGAGGCCTCGAGGGCATGCGAGGGTGCGAGGCCTCGAGGGCACGCGAGGCTTCGAGGGTCCTGAGGCCCCGAGGGTGCGAACCCTCGAGGGCGCGAGGCTTCGAGGGTATGAGTCCCCGAGGGCACGAGGGCGCACGAGGGTGCGAGGCCTCGAGGGTCCTGAGGCCCTGAGGGCGCGAGGCTTCGAGGGTATGAGGCCCCGAGGGCATGAGTCCCCGAGGCCCCGAGGGCACGAGGGCGCACGAGGGTGCAAGGCCTCGAGGGTCCTGAGGCCCCGAGGGCACGAAGGTGCGAGGCCTCGATGGCACGAGGGCGCACGAGGGTGCGAGGCTTCGAGGGCGCGAGGCTTCGAGGGCCCCGAGGCCCCCAGGATACGAAGCTGCTTCCTGTTTTCCGAAGACAATCCCTTCCTTTGACTTCGTTATAAACAAACAATACCTTACCAGCCGAGGCGCCAGGGCGTGCAAGGCGCATAGGACTTTTAGGAGTGGTTTCCCCTGTTAGTGTTGATGCTCCTTCGCGCTTGAAGAAATTCACTTCTTACATAATTTTATGTGTGTATTGATGCTCCTTTGCGCAATACTTATCTATTTTTTTGTTTACCTTTGTTCATTTGTTGCTCATTGCCCACTAATGTTTTCTGCTCGGATGTTCTTTGAGGTAGGAGCAGAGATGGTGATGCGGGGATGCGCCGCCCAAGGTTCGTGGCCTACGAGAGAGAAGGCCCTCCCGCCTTGAGGTTCAGTGCACAAGGACCGTGATGAGGTCATGAGTTATTCCTCCACCGAGTTGCCTTCCTCTGTTGTCCGCTCGCCATCGATGATGATGATGCAAAGAAGAGATTCGTCTGCCTCACCGAGGGGCGTGTCAACAAGTACATGGCTCGCTTCCATAATACACGAGACGTTGGGGAGTTCTCGGCTTCTCAAGGATCGATGAGCACTTCGCCAAACCTCTACTTCTAGGTACCTTTGTGGTTACTACCTTCTTACGCCCAATACACCTTTTCATTCATCCTCTATCTTTGGCATTTTGCATGCTCCTTGCGTGCCACTTCCATTTCTAACATCATTAGGGATGAGGAGGCAGAGGGCGATGCTCGTGAGTGCCCCCCGTCCGGATGATGTCAGTGGCGTCCCGAGAGGAGAAGTCAAGGCTGAAGGAAAAACTACAGATCGCTGAAGACAAGCTGAAAACTACTGAGGAGAAGCTGAAGGTTTCAGAGGAGAAGGCTAGGGTTATCCGGCATGTGAATGTGAGCTTGGAGGAGGACGTAACCAAGTCCTCCCAGCGGCTGAACTACTTCTTCGAGCTTCAGGAGATCACCCTAGCTGCACAAAGGTCCCTGGAGAGCTTGGGAGCTAAGGTTGCCCCAGTCCCTTCAAGGGTGACGAGGCCAGAGGTGTGGGTTCCCCTCCTTGAGGAGCGAGTCCGTCTGTTCTGCCAGGCTGTAGAGGAGCGGAGTCAGTCCTTCACCACGGCGGTTTTGACAGCAGGGGCTCTTGCCATCTCCCATCATTGAGATGGTTCAGGCAAAGAGGCGGTGCGTGAGGGACTACATGGCTCCTTTACTCCAGAGGTGAGGAAGGCGTCCCCCGGGGAGCGGGCTGCACTGAGGCCCCTTGCGGCAAAGTTCGTGAAGAGTGTTGCTTCATCCTTGGCCCCGAGGGTTCACGCACCTTCCCCAGCAGACGGCGAGCGTGATGCCCCAGCTAGCGTATGATTTCTGTTGACATTTTCTGCTCAGTATAGACTTTGTAGTGATACCATGCCAGGCTGCTTAGCGTTCTCTTTTTTGTAGATGAGTTAGGCCTGAGAGCCTATGTAGCCCTCCATACAAGAGCATGGTTACGTTTGCATTTTCCTTTATTATGAAAATGTCATGACGATGTTATACTTCATTCAGGGCATGTTTAAGAAGGTGATTGGTATCAAATATAAGCGGTGTGCGCGGAGGGGCCGAGCACCTGGCCGATCAAACCCGGCCTTATGAGGATAGCCCGCGGAGGGTGGGTGGTTTAGCATTAGGAATGATCGTCGCGAGGCGCTTCAATCCCCCGATAGGTTCCCTTTCCGCTCCAGCCTTAGCTAGGCGAGGTAACTGGGAATTTTAGACACTTTTTTCTTAAAAAAAAGTGTGGGTGCCTTGCTTGTGAGGCCTTCAGTATGCCAGATGTAATAAGGGAACACTCCTGTGCCCACTGAGAGGGGATGCCTCTCAGGACCTGTAAATGTTCTTGGCTTGTATGATTGTTTTGTTCATAGATATGTATTCCCGAGGGATGTGAGTGCCTTAGGCACGGTTGGCCTTTGCTTGCGTTAGAGCAAGGCGAGGAGTGACCCGGAGGTCGTTCGGCGTGTAGCCTGGAGACTGAAGGGGGACTAATCCTTAGCACATCCATAGACTCGGGCACTAGGCCCAAGCCGTCACTTGCGCCCTGGGTAAAGCAGGACACAAGCCGCCATAGCAGAGGCGGTGGACACCCAAGCTGCTTAGGTCTTTGTTAGGGGAGACCACGGGGGTCGTGCGCCCTACATATCACGGGGGTGACACCCTTTGTAAGGGAAGGGTTAATTATAACTTGAGTGTGTCAAGCGAGACTTATGCGATTAGTAGGTAGGGACAACTCCTCGACAGCAGCGTGTTAGGAGAGCAAGTCCTTACAGTTGGTCGTAAGCATGCTAGTTAAACAGTCTCCTAAAATGGTGTAACCTCCTGACAACATTGTGTTGGAAGGTGGCCTTCTAACAGCAACGTGTTAGAAGGCAAGCCTTTCAAATTGCCGGTGAGCATGTATCTGGGAACACACTCTCAAAACAGGCCCGCCCCTTAGCAGCAGCGTGTTAAGGGACTACTGTTGGGTCACGGGTAGGCTACGATAGCTACAAACAAAAATTTCTACCACGCAAACCGAGGAAGCCATGCAAGTAGATGATCATAGATCGTTACCACCGACGCAGCAAAGCAGCGGAAGAAGGGTTGGAGCGACTGGTCCAACGAAGCGTCGATGTAGTGGTCGTAGTCGATCGTCAACGTCCATGAAGTCGATCACGATGGTCGCGATCGATCGTCTCCTCCAAAGAACGTCTGCGGTTCCTTGTGAAGATCGCGGATCGTCCTCAAAGCGCAACAATCGTAGTAAGCGCCTCTCACGGTATCCACACGTCCGGGAAGGAACAACCGAACGCCGGTGTGCGGCCTAAATCGCGGTGGAGCTCTCAAGAAGATGGCGGCTAGGGTTTTGGTGGTGTTTTCACGCATCCTCCCAACACCTCATGCACCTCCTTATATAGTGCTCGTGGCGGATCCTATCCGAACACGTTCTGAATCGTATTAAATCTTGGTTTGTTCAACCCGTTAAGTGTGTGACCACAGCAGGTTCATGTGTAGTTCGGTTGTGAGTCGGAAACCGTTTTCGACCACAAGTCGTGGCGCTCCTAGCGAGCATATCGATTCGAATACACACAAATTACATCGGACGAACCTTAATGCAATATGATCTACGACTAGGTCCTTATCACTTACGACTAGATCATATCTTTATCGACCGATTCGTATTTGATCACGACCAACTTCGTAACTCCTTACGACTTGGTTTCGACCACTCTGTGATTACGTTCGACTAGTCTACGACTTGCTTGTATCTCCATCGACCGGTCCGTGGTCGGGTGAACTAAGCATTTCTCATGTATTCTCCCTTTGCCTCACGATATCTGGTTGAACTCGGTGAGATGTTGTGTCATCCATGGATTTTTCAATGCTTTCTCGATCGAGTGTCGATAACTTTCGTGGTGAACACTTGACTACTAGTGGCATGGCCATGCACTTTCTTTATCCGATCTGTGAGAGGGCGAGAGACATCTCTCTGTTATGTTAGAAGGGCAAATCCATATCCGACTACTCACATTCCTCTGCATGTTTCATAGCATGCCAAAAGCTACCTTTATAACTACCCGATTCACGGTGTAGCGTTTGGCAACCCCTAAAGTGCTCTTACACATGTAGGAAACTATCTTGATCTCGGGTCTAAGGATTATACATCATCATTGCTTGAGACCAACTAATGACACATAGATTCATAACAAACTCAATAGTGCCTCAAGGTGGGTCTTATCCAACATCATGTTCTCTAACATGTGTCAATATTATTGGTTTGATATCTCCATATCTATGACTCGTGAAACATAGTCATCAACCAATACATATGCTAGTCTATTCATATGTGTCCTCATATGTTTACGACCGAGGATCGTATAAGAATAATTATTGCGAAATATAGAGTTTCACAACCAAGTCACATACTTGATAATAAATATTAACAATATTATTCTAGGAACAAGATAACACATTATCCAATGTCATGAACATAATGAAATATAATCATCTCTATGATTGCCTCTAGGGCATATTTCCAACAACTACCCCGAAATCGTGGCCCGCCCCTTAACAGCAGCGTGTTAAGGGACTACCCCGAAATCGTGGCCCGCCCCTTAACAGCAGCGTATTAAGGGACTACCTCGAAATCGTGGCCCGCCCCTTAATAGCAGTGTGTTAAGGGACTACCTCGACATCGTGCCATAATTGCATACATGGAGGGATCGTGCCGGAATCTCATGTCTTCATTTCATTGAGCAAGATGGTGTTTACACATTGATAGGTGCCACGGAGGGCATACAAGAGGGTTTTAAGCGTAAAACTTGTGGAGCTTATCCGTGTTCCATGCATGCTTCAGCTGCTTGTCTTCCAGGGTAGTAAGTCGGTAAGCGCCTAATCCTAGGACTGAGGAGACGCGGTAGGGCCCTTCCCACTTGGGGTGAAGCTTCCCTTGAGCCATCGGGTCGGTGACCCTTTTGAGGACAAGGTCGCCAAGGAGAAAGGCACGTTCCTTCACCCTGCTTTTGTAGAACCGGGCGGCCTCCTGCTTGTAAGCGGCATGCTTAAGGAGGGCTTGGTCGTGGATCTCCTCAACGAAGTCCACCTCAATCCTGTAGTTGTCCTCATTTTGGGTGAAGCTAATAGGTGATGGCCCTGAGAGCATTTCCACTCGGAGGGAGCGGTGGTGGATTCTGGCAGGAGGGCGGTTTACATCCGTACAGCGAGAACGAGTTCTCGATGGCACAACTAGGAGTCGTCGTAATCCCATAGGGCCGAGGAGCTCGTCCGCCCATGTTCTCGCTTGAGGGCACTTGCCTCGAGGCGGCGTCGTATGCCTTGCAGAATTAGCCCATTAGCTCTTTCCACGGCCAGTTGGTTTTGGGTGAGCCACCGTCGAAGCAAAGGGTGGTCCCGATAAGTCGCAGAGATCCCTAAAGGAGGAGGCATCAAACTGAGTCTTGTTGTCTCTTGTGAGTTCCTTGGAAACCGAAGCAACACACAACATTCTTCCAAAAGAACTTCACATGCTGAGCGAGATGTGATGGAGGCCAAGGGTTCGCCTCCACCCACTTGGTGAAGTAATCCTGATACCACCACATGCATGTAGCCCCTTGCACGGTGGGAATGGCCCGAAAGGTCCATTCCCCATCGGGCAAACTACCAGGTGATCGGTATGGTGCAAAGAGGGTTAGCAGGAGCGTTGTGGTTGGCTGCCATCCTTTGGCACCCCTTGCATGTCTTGAGGACATCGAGGGCATCTTGCACCATCGTGGGCCAATAGAAGCCTTGACGGAGGGTTTTGGCTGTGGTTGCCCTTGGCGCAATGTGAGAGCCGCAGAGGCCCTCATGCACATCAAGGAGAAGAGAAATGCCTTCTTCTCTTGTGACACACTTGAGAAGGGCGGATGCTCCGCGCTTGTAGAGCTTTCCTTCAATGATCACATAAGCCTTGGCTTTGGAGAGTAGCCTACAGGCCATTACTGCATCCTCAGGCTCCTCTTCTCCCTGTATGCACTTGATGATGGGAGTCATCTAGGAGGGAGGAAGGACTGAAGTCTCGTTGACCTCTGGGGGTAGTTCAGGATCAGCCACTTCTTCCACTGATGGTGTTTTTAGTACTTCAAAGAAGACTTATGGAGGAAGGGGTTCACGAGAACTGCTGACCTGAGCTAGGCGGTGCTTTCGGTGATTATCTCCACGGGGGATCCGACGAGCTTCAAGTCCGGCAAAGTGGTATTCCATCTTCCTCACTTTCTCCAAGTATTTGGCCATTTTTTGATCGAGGCATTGATATGTTTTATCCATCTGATTGACAACCAACTGGGAATCCCCTAAGATGAGGAGGCATCGGACACCCATGGCCTTAGCAAGGCGTAGACCCAAGAGTAATGCTTCATACTCGGCCATATTGTTTGTGGGGTTGAAGGATAAGTGAGCCGCGTACTCAAGTGCCTTCCCTTCTGGGCTTACTAAGACGACCCCTGCACCCCCTCCTGTCAGACGCTTGGACCCATCGAAGTATAACGTCCAATGCTCGCTAGGGGTATTTAGGATGTTTGCTGGTGCTTCATGGTCGTTGGGGGCAGACCCATTCACTCTGAAATCGGTGAGGATCTGAGATTTGATAGAAGTCCTCCCAACGAGCTTGAGGGAAAAAGGTGCCAACTCTATGGCCCATTTTGCTATCCTTCCTGTGGCCTCTTTGTTCCCCATCACCTCATTGAGGGGGTAGCTTGTTGGAACAGTGATAGAATGTCCTAGGAAGTAATGACGAAGCTTTCTTGAGGCCGATGAGCATAGCATATTTTCTCTATCTCTATGTACCTTCTCTTTGCTTTGCCAGTGGCTTTCACGACATAATATACGGGTGTTGAACTCATTCTTTTTCCTCGACTAGGGCGGCGCTCACATGACGAGTCGCATGTGAGGTATAGGAGTATGCGTCTCCTTTTCTTGGACTTGTGAGGAGCGGAGGCGGCGGGTAGGCTTTTAGGTTTTCAAGGCCTTCAGGCTTGGCGGTCCATAGTAAGCCTTCAAGCCTACGGAGAATCTTGAAGAAGGAGGCCCTTTTAGCCCGAGCGTGTGAGAAGCGTCCGAAGCGCGACCATCGCCCCATGGTATTGGGCGTCTTTGGTGGAGCGGGGTGGTTCCATGTCAAGGATCGCGTGAATTTTTTTAGGATTTGCTTCGATGCCCCGCTGTGAGACCAGGAACCCTAGGAGCTTTCCTCCCTTTACCCCGAAGGCACATTTTTCGAGGTTTAGTTTGACACCGAGCTTGCGAAGGTTGGCGAATGTCTCTTGGAGATCTTCAATATGTGATGAAGCTTGAATGCTTTTTACGACAGCGTCATCGACATAAATCTCCACATTGTGACCTAGCTGGTCCTTGAGGATGAGGCAGACGAGATCTTTGGAAAGTGGCTCGGCATTCTTCAACCCAAAGGGCATCTTGTAGCGTAAAGCGCCCTCTGAGGGTGATGAAGCTTGTTTTCCTCGTCTTCTTTACGCCATGTGGACTGATGATACCACAGTATCGTCCAAAAACTCATCAACTCACACCCAGCGGTGGAGTCAGCGAGTTGGTCGATCTTGGCGGAGTGGGTAGTAGATCGCCGGACATGCTTTGTTGAGGTCGGTGAAGTCGATGCACATCGCCACTTGCCGCTAGACTTTTTACCAAAAGCAGATTAGCTAGCCGTGCGGATGCCAAACCTCCCGACGAGGCCGACCTTTGAGAGCTTGTCAATTTCATCTTTAATTGCTGACACCACTCTGAAGAGAGTTCCAAAGCTTTTGCTTTCTTTGGAGGCACTCGGGTCTCCTTTGCGGGTGATCTTTGGATCACCTCCCGAGGGGCCTTTGTCATGTCTGGCGATGTCAGCGAATCGTCGGCCTTGGATTTTAAGAACTTCACGTGCTCGGCGAGGATATAATAATCCTCATTTTATCTTTTATCTATAATTCTTATTATAGGTAAATATGACATCATGTGGACCACGAGTATACCCTTAATGTTATGAGGGAAGAGCCTAATGGGTGGTCGTAAGTTCTTCTCGACCACCCCCATAGTCGTAAGTTATGCTACGACTACCCCCATAGTCGTAAGATATGCTACGACTATCCCATAGTCGTAAGTCTTGCTCGACTACCTCATAATCGTAGGCTCCTCTCGACTAGGTCACCACGACCACCTTATGATCAAATAAACCTACTGAGACAAGTGGGTCTTATTGATTAAGGGATTCAAGCGGTCATCATCTGTTATTATTACGGAGTAATGACATGTAATACTATATTATCTACGGTATATAGTTTGTTGGCGGCGTGGAGGAGTTAATACACGGTGATTATTACCAACGTCGCCCGTTACGGGAGGTGATGAGGCGCCGCTTTATCTGAGTGCTTGCCGCTCCTTCACGCACTATAAAAGGCGGCAATCGAAAAAAGGAAGAAAAAAGATCAATCGGACCATCAGGGAATACAAGCACTATCTGTAATAGTCTTAGTTTTTCCCCGATTGTTGAGAATACACTCAATACCATACACACACAGGAGTAGGGTTGTTATTCTCTCGAAGAAGGCTGAACACAGTATAAAAATCCCGTGTCGATCTCTCTGCGTGATTCCACTCTAGGAGACCCCGAATCAAACAATCTTTACGTAAGATCGGTTCTAAAACACCGGCAGTTTGGCGCCGACCGTGGGGATCTTCCGGTAATCTCTTGTCTACATACTCTCTGTTTTCCAAATCTCATGCACTCATGGCGGGAGAATGGAGCGAGGAGAAGCGGTTCGACTTGGCGGTCTGTGACGTCGACATGGATGCCGGATTCGATTCTGAACCAAGTGATGACTCATCCTATGGCATTCTTGCCTCAGGGATCTTCCCACGATCCGTGGAGACAATGTCACCAAATGAGTTGAGAGGATCCTTATCCCCTACAACATGCGTCAGAGAGGAATCTACCCTCTCAAAGGACAAGGGTCAATCGACCAGGACCACACCAAGTGGACTCACGACCGACGAGAGTTTTTCCTCGAAGTGTCCAAGTCCCCTAAGGCGGTCCGACTTGGTGAGGCAAGCTCTGGAAGCCACAATGCAGGACTTCACGGCATCTGGTGATCCTCTCTCTCTGATGGCCTTGAGAGAGCGGGATCAAGCATGCTTTTCCTACAAATTCGACCATCTCTCCATGATCACACTGCCGGCGGAGGCGGATATAACCAGACTTCCCTACGGAAGGATTACTCCAAGTCGCCAGATGGTGTCTCTCGGCGACTCCTCAAGCGGAGGCCTCGGCGCAAGTGAGAATCATCAGCGGAGGTCTTCGTCCTTCCTCGAGATCAAGATCACTCTTCTAGAAACCGAGATGGAGACCCTTCGAGAAGATCACACACTGCGCCCCTCGTGGCGTTGGCAAGGGCGCCACCACTGGCGGACACGACCAACACCTTCATGAACGCGAGAAATCCTCGACATTCTCGCACTTCATTGAGGCGGTCTCAAGAGTCGACATAGAAGCTCTTGAGGCTATTCGACGAAGAAAATTGAAGCCCGAAGAATGCATGCAGGCGCATCCAATATCGATCGAAGGAAGCTCAAGAACTTCAAGACATCAATGACTTGCTCGAGAATCCAACTCAAGAGCTAGCCCGAGCACCGAGCTCGACCTCTTCATTGAAGAGATCGCACAAAACCGAACACGATGGCAAAGTGGAAGTGCCTCGCCGACATCATTCGAAGTCATAGCAATCGACTTCTTGGCTACCGGTCGATCGAACATATCACTACGGAGGAATCGGCGCAATGAAAGTCGATCGACCACCTACTCGGAGAAATATCTTTGAGCGGTGATGATCGACAAACCCCTCGGAGGTGATCGCTCACCATTCCGACATGGGAATCTGCGGCGAGATAAACTACGAGTATTCCCTCGTGGGCGAGATCTATCATAGGTCCGGTCAACCTATTCTTTGGGTATCGTCGAGTCGACCACGATGATATCAACCCTTCTTTCTGCAAAGGAGGCGTCAAGAAGTCATTCTTGGATGTCGGGCATTCTCGCTGATCTCCGAAATTTGTTCATTGCCACCTCGTTTTCGACCGGTGAACATGGAGAAGTTGATGGTTCCCAAAATCCCATCGAATTCCTTCAAATCTACTGGCAATTTGTCCGAAGCGGCGGGAGGAGGAGAGCATGTAATGGCAAATTATCTTCCAAGCTGTGCTCGAAGGATCCGCTCGATCGTGGTTCTTGAATCAACCACTCGAGTCGATTTACTCTTAGCAACACCTCTGCGACCTTCTCTTGGTAAATTTCAAGGCACTTACAATGCATACAGAAGGAGGATGACTTGCACGGATGAGACGAGAATGACAACGAGACCTTGCGCCAATTCATCAAGCGCTTTAGTCGGGTTAAGTAACTCAATTCGGAAGTTTCGATTCATCGTCATCGAGCATTCAAGCGAGGAGTCCATAGTAGGAGAATAACGAAGACATTGCTTTAAACCCACCTACTACATTGCGAACTCTTGAGATGGTGATCGATATGCCAACGCTACGAGGCGGTCGAGTGGAACAATACAATAGATCGAGAAGACAATACCTCTCGAGGCAAAGCGACATTGGTAAGAAAAAGGATAAAAAGCAAAAAGTCCAAGAACAAAGGCGAAGGGTCAAAACTCCAAACCAGCGGTTCCAAGGAGGTATTGGTGTAAATGATAAAGAACCACGCACATCAAGCCGCACTCAAGCGAGAGACAAAGGTAAGCGCATACGATCGGAAAAATGATAAGCCTAGGTGGTGTCCTTTCCATAAAAAGGAAGGGCATGATCTTACATAGCTGCGCAGGTCTTCCAGCGAAAAGCTTGAAGACTACTACAGCGACAAGGACCACTTCCCACTCTCGAGCAGGTAGGTCAAACCGGTGGTCATAAATCTTGGATAGCGAAGATGAGATGCTTGTTCGGGATCCGCAACACACCATCGAACACATCTACGGGGATCATCGGCATATGAATCAAAGCGGCGACTTAAGAACACTGAGCGTGAGGTAAACTCCATAGATCCTCCTCTCGTCAATAAATTACGAAGTGGTCAAAGTCACTATCTCTTTGAGAAGAGTGACTACCGATTCCTTCGACTCGACCGGTCGATACAAATCGTGGTCAAACCCACCATCAACAATTGTCGGGTCAATCGAGTTTTGGTTGATGGTGGAAGCTCGTTAAATATTGTATTCTGAGTGCTCGGATGACATGCAAGTACCGGGACCAAAGTAAGACCGATGCGATACTCTTTCCATGGGATCGTCATCGGATCTTGACAAACCAATTGGTCAATTTTCTCTTCCTTTAACATTTGGTTCACCAAGTAATTTCGGAGACGAGAAAATCTCCTTTGATGTGGTCAATTTCGTCTGACATATAACGCCATACTCGGACGACCAACTTTGGCAAAATTCTAATGGCTACTCATTATGGATATCAATGTATTAAGATGCGAGGTCCCAAAGGAGTAATCACAATCCATTGTGACAAGAAGATGGCGCATACCGCGATCGTCGATCCCTCGAAATGGTAGGACAAATACCAACTCGAGAAGAAAGTCGACCTTCGACTAGCAAGTCAAAGCCTAAAAGCGCACCAAAGCCAAGCGACAAAGTCAAAGAGGTTCCTCACGGGCCAGGGAGCCCTCGAAGGCTGTTACATCGAGGATACTTCCGACCCCAAATAGGAAGGCGCCCTCATCACCTTCCTCAGAGCTAACGCAGATGTATTAGCGTGGCAAGCATCCGACATGCCCGAGTCCCGGGGGAGGTGATCGAGCACGCGAGCTAACTACGGCCTAACAAAGTACCAGTAAAACAAAAATTACGGAGATTTGCCCCTAATCGGCGAGATGCTATTAAATCGAACTAGATAAGCTACTTAAGCGGGCTTTATAAGAGGTCAACCACCGAGAATGGTTGGCTAACCTGTAATGGTTAGAAAGTCAAGCGGCAAATGGGCGTATGTCGTAGACTTTCTTGATCTTAATAAAGCTTGTCCAAAAGATGATTTTCCTTTACCTCGTGTCGATCGGTTGGTTGACTCTCTGCGGGTTGTGAAATGTTAAGTTTTTAGGCGCATATTCGGATACCACCAGATCAATATGTGTCTAGGCGATGAAAGAAAAGACCGTATTTATTACACCATTTGGTATATTTTGCTATGTCAAAATGCCATTTGGTCTAAAAATGCGGTAACTTCTTTTCAACGCTTGATGCGAGCAACTTTTTCATCTCAATTAGGCGAAATCTAGAAGCCTATGTTGATGATCTAGTTGTCAAAAGCATCAAGAGACTTAATCATATTCTTGACACGCAAGAAACGTTCGACAATCTCGAGAAAACATCGCTTAAAACTTAATCACGAGAAGTGTGTATTTGGAATCTCTTGAAATTGCTTGGATTCCTAGTATCAATACGAGGAATCGAAGCAAATCGAAAAGATAAAAGCCATTTTAGAAATCGCCCTCAACTACGGAAAGAAGTCGAGAAACTCACTTTGGGTGCATGGCGGCTTTAAGTCGTTTCATCGCACGGCCGGGAGAAAAGGGACTACCTTTCTTTAAACTTCTAAGGAAACACGAAGGTTTTGAGTGGTCGAAAGAGGCAAACGCTTCCTTTGAGGATGTCAAGAGGTACCTTCTGAGTGCTCCTATTACGGTCTCTCGGGCGGAAGAAACGCTCTTGGTTTACCTAGGCGCCACGCCACAGCGATAAGCGCATGGTTGTCGTAGAACGTGAAAATGTACAGCGACCGGTCTACTACGTAAGTGAAGTTTTACACGGACCTAAGGGCGTTACCCTCGGGTCCAAAAGCTTCTATACGCCCTCCTCATGTCTTCAAGAAGCTGCGGCATTATTTTCAGCGCACAAACTAGCTTGTCTTGTCTGAGTTTCCTTAGGGAGCAATCTTCTAGAATAGGGAAGCAATGAGGCGCATGGCAAAATGGTCGGTCGAACTTGGGGAGTTCGACATCCATTCGTGTCGACGGCCATTAAATCCCAGATCTTGGCGGACTTTGTCGCCGAATGGACAAATCTGAACTGTTCGGGATCCCGATCTGATTCCCGACCGATGGGATCTATGTACTGACGGTCGCTTACTTTAAGTGGCTCGAGTCATTTGGTGGTCTGGTATCTCCTACCGAGAGACCTTAAAGTATGCCATACAATTAAACTTTCGGGCCACTAATAATGTGGCGAGAATCTGAAGGTTTGCTAGTTGGTATCTGACGTGGCGCTCTCGATTCGCCGACTACTCGTGAGAGGAGACTCTTAACTAGTCATGAATCAAGTCGGCAAAGAGTACCAAAGGTGCTCTAACCCGACAATGTCTCGGTACTTATCGGAAGTCGTAAGCTAGAAAAGCGTTTTTAGGTTTGAGGCACAATTCATCCCTCGAAAGGATAATTTCCTCATGAGACCGGCTTGCTCGAATAGCTTCTTCCGATCTGAAGTACAAAAGGAGTCTTCTTGGAACAACTCGAAGCCTTCTCAGTCGACGAGCCGTAGACACCTCCTATTGAGACGGCCTCTCTAGAGTGCGAGGATACATGGATGGTGCCCATCTATGATTATCTTCAAAAGGGTTACATGCCAAGAGGCGATCTCGAGGCGGATCGCTTATCCCGAAAAGCCAAAATGTATACTTTGGTGAAGGAGTTCTCTATAAGCGGGGTACTCAAGGGGTGCTCATGCGATGCATTCATGAGCGAAGGATTAACACTCCTTCACGACATACATGGTGGCATCTGTGGAAATCATGCTTCCTCTGAGCGTTGGTCGGCAAGGCTTTTCGACAAGGTTTTCTTGCCAATGACCCTATACGATGCTAAAGAGTTGGTTAAAAAGTGTGTCGATGCGGTTTCATAGCGAGCAAATACACCAACCAAATCGGGCATTACAAACAATACCTCTATCTTGGCCTTTTGCAACTTTGAGGTCTTGATATCTGGGGACCGTTCCCCAAAGCTCCGGGAGGTTTGAGTTCCTTTTGTGGCTATTGATCGTTCACAAAATGGATTGAAGCCAAACTTGTGGTTGGGATAACAACGAGCGGCAAAGCGGTTTATGATGAGATGCGTAATTACTCGATTTGGAGTCCGAGTCGAATAATTACGAGATAATGGTAAGCAATTTTCGGCGCAAAATTTCAGGAATTTTGCGACGAGTTGGGTACCAAGTTGTGTTATGTACATGGCCCATCCCGAGTAATGGGGCGATCGAGCGTGCAACGGCCAAATAATGAGAGGAATTAAGACTCGAGTTTTGACCCGACTCCTCAAGCGCCGGGGGCTTGGGTACAAGAGTTACCCTCTGTATTATGGGCAGTTCGTACAACTACCAGTCGGGCTACAAGAGAAACACCTTTCTTTCTAGTCTTCGGTGCTGAAGCCATACTTCCTCCGGAACTAAAGATACGGTCAACACGAGTCGAAACATTCACAGACTCCAACCAGGAACAAATTCGAGCAGATGATATTAATCTACTTGAAGAAAGGAGAAACCAGGCCCAAATTAGTTCGGTAGTCTACCAACAAGCCTGCGAAGATACTACGATCGTGAGGTCCAACCTCGCACCTTCTTTGAGGTGACTTAGTATTGAGGCTTTGCCAATCCAAGTCTAATCGGAACAAACTTTCTCCCAAGTGGGAAGGTCCTTACACGGGTCGAAGTTACATGTCTAGGGTCAGATGCGATTGGCAATGGAAGACGGCGAGGTTCTCTCGAATTCTTGGAACATCGACCAGTTACGCAAGTTCTATGTGTAACCAATCATTCGGACAATAAAGACTCAGGTTTTCTCTATCTCTATTGTCTTACTTTTGAGTAGTGCTTTCATAATTTTTTGACTATGTTTCAAACACCCAATTTTCTTTACACTGGTCGAAAGGCAGATAACATCACCTAGTCGAAGCCTCTCCTCTCTGCATGTGGTCCTGCCCACTAGAAGGAGCTTCCTAGTGTCAACTCGTTACTCGCTTTTGTTGCCAACACAAAGAACTCGGGTTTTATTTAGTCGAAATTTTTTTTGAAGGCCAACTCCTTTCACCTTAGATTATTTCTTCACTTCATTTTTGAAAAATATTCTAAGCGAGTGCACTTTTAAGATTTATTCAATTTGCCTTTAGTGTATTCAATTCGTCTTAACTAAGTCGGAGGAAGAAACACATCTAGTCGAAGTCTCTCCTCTCTGCGTGGTCACGCCCACTAGAAGGAACTTCCTAGCATCGTTCGGTTTCCAACTCTTGATAACAGGCGGACTTATTGAATCCTCCAAAGAAGGGCGAACGAATTTTTGAAGTTCTCTGGATGTTTGTTTAACTCAAGTTCTTTGTTCTCGATTTAATTAATCTAGTCGGAGATGTTAACATTACCTAGTCGAAGCCTCTCCTCTCTCAAGACGTGGTCACGCCCACTAGAAGAACTTCCTAGTGTCAATTCTTTACCACTCTTTCGACCGATTGCATGACAATTGCGCCAAAAACTACAAGTTAAACAAACCTCTCTGTTTTGAAACCCTTTCTAAAGACTATTTACTTAGTTTGTCTAAACAAACTCGGCAAATAGTCGGGGCTAGAATAATTTGATTTCAATTCTTAGTCTTTAAATTAGTTAATTATCTTTTGAGTTGCTAACTACTCGACAAGATGATTTGCAAGAGACAAGACTATTTACTTAGTTTCAACAAACTAAGCAAATAGTCGGGGCTAGGATAAAGTCATTAATTTGACTTCAATTTTAGTCTTTAAAATTAGTTAATTATCTTTTGAGTTACTAACTACTCGACAAGATAATTTGCGAGAAACAAGATGGATCGTATATTACATCAACAAAAGCTTGTTTTTCACGGGTTTATTACAAGCTACTCAAGAGGGAGATCCCAATCGCATCTCCTCTGAAACTTTCCGCCAACCGATTGCATCTCCTCCATCGACGTCTTCCTTCGCTTCGGAGCGGTCGAGTCGGCCAGTGGTTGCACATTAAGGTTGGGGTCATGAGCTTTAAGTTTTGCTAATACATAACTTATCTGCGGTTTAACCGCTTCCTTTATCGATTGACTTGGTTGGCCTTGAGTAGTCACGGATCTTGCAAAGTCGACTTGATCCCCAATAGTACTTATGTGGCGCCATCGTATCATCTTGAGGAGCTTTTCCTCGGTATGTAGCTCACTAAATCACGTTGTTGAGCGTGACCTTTGCTTTGAAGATTAATCTTCATTGTCTCCATCTCTGTTGGAGTGCGAGTCGAAGCCTCATGAGTTGTTTGTTTTCGACCGCTTGCTCGAAAAGAATAAAACCGGTCAAGCAAAAATAAACTTCTAGAGGAAAAGAAAACAAAAATAATTACGGGTAAAAGATTTCCTTACACGCAAGTCGAGAATCAACTTCTTGATTTCTTCATCATGGAGGTAATACCTCTCGGCATGCTTCTTCTCCCATGATCTAACCTCCTCCGTGATTTTCTTTGGCAATGCGGTCTCTCATTATAAATTATGGTTTTGTCCACGAGCTCGGTTTGACCCTTCCTGGGCCGAGTTCCATTTCTAGAAAAGAAATGAGAGTGAGAATATGGAAAGAGCTCGTAAAAGATTGCAGGTAAAGAATTGCTTACCTGATCTTCGGGATTTTAGTCTTGTAATTTCTTCATCTTTCTCTCTAGCGATACGAGAAATCTCGTGAATGACCAAAGTTTTATTTTGGACTTCATTCGGAGCTTTCTCATATCATCTTCTTTTCTAAAAAAGTAGCGATCGAGCAAAAATCGAAAACATAAGCGGTCTTAAGTTCGGCACTTATTGTTTATCCTTTCTGTGCCCTTTTGGTTGCGAGTTAGCTTCTTTAAGCTTCCCCAGGAGAAATTCTACTTTCTCCGTAACTCTCGACTCCTCTTTTTGATGATCGGCGAGTCGACGAGTTTTTTCATCATTTGTTTAACTTTGTAAGGTTAAAAGTGAACATGAACATTATTAAATCGGTTGTAAGTTTTCCTACAACCATTGATCGATCGTAAGTTCTTCTCGACTATGGGACTAGTCGTAAGTTCTCCTACGACTAAACATCCGATCGTAAGTCTATTACGACTAGTATATAGTCGTGAGTTTTTCCACGACAAACCACATAAGCACTATATAAGTAGTCAAATCAAAACGACTATGAAAATAGTAACTTACCACCTCTCTGCTGTTTGCGAGTTCCTCTTTCTGTCGCGACTCTAGAAGTTGTCGATGATATTCACCGACAACGGCGATATGCTCTATGGCTTTACGCAAGAGACAAGAACTTGATGAACAGTAGAATGATTTGGGAAAGGTAAGATCTTAGGTTTTACCCCGGTAGGTATTTATAACGCGTCCTTTGAGCCGGGGCGTGACATTCAAGGGTCGCCACCGTCTAAAACGCTTCAACAGCAGACAAACTAACGAGCGTCGTTTGAGATTCCCAGTGTGTCCGTTAAGAAAATCAGGTTTGCGTTTACACCTCAAGCGAAATTACTTCCTTGGTTAGATCTTTTCAACCAAAGGAAATGATAATCGGAAAGTTCTTTCTTCCGATCACTATACTGCGACCACCTCGTGATCGTAGAAATGCTTTTACGACTACTTGATAGTCGTAGGTAATTTTCTTGACCAAGCATATTTCTGGTCAAAGTAACATACAATAATATCGAAGAGTTTTTCCTTCAACTATCTTTCTACGATCCTCTCGTGGTCGTAAGACCATCTATAACTCCTTTACCAAGTAAGTTGCTTTCACTTGACGTTGGGGGGCTAGATGACGAGGATATAATAATCCTCATTTTATCTTTTATCTATAATTCTTATTATAGGTAAATATGGCGTCATGTGGACCCCGAGTATACCCTTAATGTTATGAGGAAGAGCCTAATGGGTGGTCGTAAGTTCTTCTCGACCACCCCATAGTCGTAAGTTATGCTACGACTACCCCCATAGTCGTAAGATATGCTACGACTATCCCATAGTCGTAAGTCTTGCTACGACTACCTCATAATCGTAGGCTCCTCTACGACTAGGTCACCTCGACCACCTTATGATCAAATAAACCTCTGAGACAAGTGGGTCTTATTGATTAAGGGATTCAAGCGGTCATCATCTGTTGTTATTCTGCGGAGTAATGACACGTAATACTCCATTATCTCGGTATATAGTCATTTGGCGGCGTGGAGGAGTTAATACACGGTGATTATTACCAACGTCGCCTGTTACGGGAGGTGATGGGCGCCGCTTTATCTGGAGTAACTTCCGCTCCTTCACGTTACTATAAAAGGCGGCAATCGAGAAAAGGAAGAAAAAAGATCAATCGCCATCGGGAATACAAGCACTATCTGTAATAGTCTTAGTTTTTCCCCGATTGTTGAGAATACACTCAATACCATACACACACAGAGTAGGGTTGTTATTCTCTCCGGAGAAGGCTGAACACAGTATAAAAATCCCGTGTCAATCTCTGCGTGATTCCATTCTAGGAGACCCCCCCGAATCAAACAATCTTTACGTAAGTTCGGTTCTAAAACACCGACATGCTCTTTCTCTGCTTCTCTTGGGAGATCGACCCCGACTCTAAGAGACCGTGGGTAAATCTGGCGAAGAGTCGTGCCGTGCAAGTCCCTCCGGCGAGGCTTAAGACAACATCTCATTTGGGAGGATCGTCCTGGCGTGCCACGGTGAGAAAGCGGCGCGCTCCTCCGTTTAACTCCTCAGTCTCGAGAAAGTTGATGTCGCCGGAGTTAGTTGCCGCTTTGTGGTATAGACGGCGAGCTAAGTCTTGATCACCCCTCACGGAGATGACCTCGCGAGGGCCTGATATTTTTAAGCACAGGTAGTTTTGATGGACCGCCGCGCAGAAGCGGTTGAGAGTTGCCCTTCCCATAATAGCATTGAATGGGGACTCGATGTCAACGACATCGAACCTAACGGCTTCCGTGCGGTGATTCTCCTGTGTTCCGAATGTCATGAGGAGTTCGATCCTCCCAAGGGGTTGAATGGATTTTCTGATGCACGAAACCGGTGAGGCCGTCGGATGGCGGCAGGATGCCATGATGATATCCTCCCGTGACTCCCACAGTTCCTTGGCGCCGCAGTAGAGGATGTCTCTGAGCTTCCTCCGTCGACAAGGATGCGGGAGACCTCGCAATTGGATATTGTGGCAGTTAGTAAGAGGGCATCATCATGAGGGAATCTTATGCCTTTTGCATCCTCAGCTGTGAAGCTAAGAGGAATGCTTGCCCACTTGGGAGGGACGCTTTGAGGAGCCACCCCTACGACATTGACCTCCCGGGCGTACTCCTTTCGCTGGCGCTTTGACGTATGCCCGGAGGCCGAGCCCCCTATTATGACGTTTACTTGTCTTTGTGGTGCTTGGAAAGGGAGTTCATGCTCGGCATCTTGCAGGTGCTGCCCGGGGGGTAGATCACCAGGGGCCTGTGCTGGGGGCGGTGGAATTGCCTGAAGAGGCATCGCCTCTGCAGCCGTGGGATGTGGTGGCGACCCGTGGCGCGGCTCGGGGCCGCGATTGAGAAGCTTCGCCACTTCAGCGGCATACTGGCGGCACTCGTTTGTATCATGCCCGCGCATCTTGTGGTAGGCACACCAGCGTCCGTCTCCTTGATTCGGGTTGCCCCTTTTTTATTGCGGCCTTTGCCAGAGCGCCCCTTCCAGTGGGCTTTAGGCCCCGATTCCTTCTTGGGTCCTCTAGTGGAGTTGCCCCCACGCTCCTACGGAGGTGCGTCGGTCATGACGAGGACTTTGGAGTCGTGTCCGCCATCGGATTGATCCCTCCGGTCCTTGCCCCTCTTTCCGGAGGAGCCTTTTGACCTCCTCCCTAGGGAGATGCTTTCGTCCTACGGGCGAAGTCCCTTCTTGGCCAGGTCATCTTCCTCTCCCCGGGCGTATTTTTCCACGACCTCGAAGAGCTCATGGGTCGTCCTCGGGGGATCTCTCCCAAGCGCGCGATTGAGTTCTCCCGGGTGCAGCCCTTCCTTGCAAGCATTGATGACCGTTGAGTCTGGGGCATCTGCCACTTGGCTTCTCACTTTAGAAAAGCACTTAAGAAATTCTCTTGTGGATTCACCCTTTTGTTGCTTGACAGTAAAGAGCTAGTTGGGGAGCATGGGGCGCTTATAGCTTCCTTGAAATTCTGTTGAACTCTTCCCTCAATTTGGTCCCAAGAATAGATGGAGCCTTTCTTTTGGTTGAAGAACCAGGAACGTGCCGTTCCAGAGAGGAACAGCGGGAGGCAGTTGCACATCTCTACTTCTCCACCTCCCCCAGCCCGAATCGCCGTGGAGTATACTTCCAGGAATTGTATGGGGTCAAAGTGCCCATCGTAAGGCCCGAGGTTAGGCTTGCGGAACTTCGGTTGGAAAGGAGTTTTGCAGATATCTCTCGCGAGAGGGTTCCCAGTCTCCAGGACGCGCCTGTCCCTTCGTGCGCGCGGTGATGGCGATCGCGTGGTGCGACGACGGCGGTGGCGGGGCTCTCCTGAGCTGGAGGAGCTAGATGCCGGCCGATAGCGGCGATGGTGCAAGCGCATCGGCGAGTTGGAGCGCCCGCGCCGACTTACATCTTGATCTGGTCAGGAGATTAGTGATTCAATATCCATTTCTTCATGGCGGTGGCGAACATGCTCCCCAGCAGATCCGATTGGTGGCACGGGGACACGCCTAGTGCCCGCAGAGTACATGCCCTTCTGACCGCCTTGGCTACAACCTCCTCGATGTGAATCCCTGCGGCTTGGCGAGTGCCCTTGGGATATGATGGGCGGAATGGTTCGCTAGCCTGAAGGTGCTGAAGGGGGCACTGGGGGAGCAACTTTTGGCCCCACGGGCTCCCTAGTCGCCCCTGGCCAAGTAACACCTTGGGGGTGGAGATGTGCATTAACTGGAGGGAGCTGGTTCACCATCTTTGGGTGTAGGCACATTTGCCCAAGCGGAGGAGCTTGAAGAGGGGGCCGTGGAGCGCCCATTGCAGAGGGCACGAACTCAGGCCTCGGAGGTTGAGGCAACGGGATGAACTGTAATGGAACGGGCTGAGCTCCTCCCCATCCAGAGTTCGGCGGGTGCATCGGCCAGTAAGGAGCCCCATTCATCACCGCCGTGTGGAAAAGTGGAGGGAGGTTGAAAGGAAGTCCCCCTTGCACCCCTCCGAGACAGCTCCCCGCGCGGTCAGGTCAGAGGCCACTTGAATTGAAGGTGGTGCTGGGAGCGGAGAGACGTGTTGAAGGCCATTAGGAGTCCTATACGCGGCCATTAGGAGTCCTAAATTGATACAATGACCATAATTACCTATCGATGAGGTCTGAACACAGGCCCTCAAATTTGGCTCTAGAGACCGTTGTCTCAATGTGTTTAGGCCCACCAGCAGTAGCAGTTACGAATGGCAAGCTACAGTTAAGGCATTCGACGATTTCAAAAGAAATCTCACCAATCCAACATCTTTGTGGAAAGCTCACCAAATGTTTGTCTGTGTCAGTGTTGATAGTTCCATCTTAGCTTTCTCTGCTGCCTCAGTAAGAAGCTGAAGGGCTTGTTTATCCTTTAGAACATCGATGCCTTCGTCTTTCTTGAAGTTGCTAGCAAGCCAATCTACAATTTTCTGCATAATCCAAGGACAACTTTATTAAGTTGGTGCAAAATAATGATAAATCATACTTTCCAAAAAAAATTGGGTTGATTGACTTCTCTGGTTCATATGAATGATAGTACACTACGATGCCAATAGACCTTTCATGTGTTAAATGCTCTTTGAGAAGTTGAAATCAAATACTTGTTATGCGAAATACATGAAAAGATCTAAATACTTAATGAACTCAGGATATGACAAAGAATATGCAAAGCTCATCTCAACAAGAGTTTCACAACTAAAAAGTAGAAGACCCACAAGTAAAAGAAAACAGTGATTTCGAAGTTCCAGTTAACAATAACAGAAAACAAAATTGCATCAATTAGGATTATTCGAATATTATGTTGTTTGTTTGGTGTTTGCTAAAAGAACGAATGAGTGAATTTCCTCATTATCAAAGGTGCATGCCAAAAGTTTGATGAAATACACATGCAAAATTTCATCATCAAATTCATTGGCATTACAGAGAACAAAAAAAAGACAAGCAGTACATGTGAATAGTGCATGATACAGCGCTCTTTTTGGGTACCCTGTAGTACAGACGAATTTGACCACAACATGACATGTACTACATCTATTGATGTTTTAGATATTTTAGAATAGTGCATCACGCACTTTCACAATTTTCAGAAATGTGGGTAATTTCCAAAAAGAATATAAATTACACACCTTATCAAAGTCATCACCACCAAGGTGTGTGTCACCAGATGTGGAAAGGACCTCAAACACACCATCTCCAACCTCCAATACATGTGAAATTGCACATGAACTAAATGGCAAATCT
Organism: Phyllostachys edulis; assembly: GCA_036346405.1. Classification (NCBI taxonomy): domain Eukaryota; kingdom Viridiplantae; phylum Streptophyta; class Magnoliopsida; order Poales; family Poaceae; genus Phyllostachys; species Phyllostachys edulis. The sequence continues at coordinate 18,490,073 of CM070568.1, forward strand.
TCAATAATCCCCTAAACTACAGATAGATGATAACGGATGCAGCTGTCTGTTGCAACCGCCTAACATCTGGAGAGAGAGAGAGAGAGATTCCTCGGAGGAAAACGGGATCGCGAGATTCCAGCTGTCGGTACAAACGGGATAGGGAGGCAGTTGCAACTAGCAACTCTCTCAATGCGCTGGCCTTGCTACATATATAGTAACGATTATTCGCGGACGTCTCGCTACAAATACATCTAGCTGGCGCAGCCCCTGCCATCCTCGCGATTCAGCCAGCCTTCAGCAGCCGCCGCCTCCTCGTGAAGAGGGTCGTGTTCGACCGGAAAGGTTGGGTTCAGGCCCGAGGAATAGTGAGGGTTTGTTTTTAGAAAACAAAGGATAAGTATTTGGGGAATTTTTAGATAGAGTTACACAACTCTAAAAATTCTAAAATTTTTACAGGAGGTTCCTGTCTTTTAGATTAACCTTGTGTAAAATTTCTAGAGATTTTCATGTACTGCATTTATCTCTAAAAATTTCTTAAGGTTCTGCTCTAGGGTTTGACCAAGGATCTAATTGGTTTGACTAGCCCTTTTAACCTAGCAAATAAAGTCTAAAAATTATGAAATTTTTCAGAGGAGTTACTGAGATGATCTAGATCCTAGGAAAAATATTTCCAGAGGATGATCACAAAATTTGTTTCAAAAGTTTTAAAGGATTATGCTTCTAGTCAATTGAAGCAATAGGTTTTCAAAGTCAACAAAACTTTCGAAAGAAGTTCCAGAAAATTTAAATAACACCATGATGCATACAAAGTTTTAAATTCTACTCATTTTTATACATTAGAAATACAAACCCAAGTTTGGGCTTTTACAAAATTCGTCCATCTCCAAACCTAATTCACGAAACTACGCTAAGCTACCCGAATCTAGAGATGAATAAGCACCCCAACGTGCAAAAATCATAACTAATTCATTATCCATCCAAAATTACGAATTAATACTTTCCAAAAAGCCAGCGCAATTCCCCATATAATACTAGGAGACACTAAACACTTTGGATCCACTTGGAACTAACTCAATTTCACGCATTAATAGAACAACAATACTCTGATCTACAACAGATGGGATCAACGAATCTCTAAACGACATCATCTCCTCAAAAATACTTAAACTAACAATGAGCATTAGAAATATTACCCTAGAAGACACGAATGACTCGTTGGAGATTCCCCACGAAGAACTCCTTCTTCCTCTTCCCTTTCCTTTCACCATTTGGCCGGCACACCCACGGGCTTCCCCCTTCTTCCTTCGCTTCGGCCAGCATCAATGGAGGCAGCACCAAGGGGAGGAGGTGTTTGGAGGGCTGCTGGACAGGAGGGAGGGGAGATGGGGCGACAGCTCTAGGGAGGAGAAGAGGTGGGCGCAAGGGATGGGGAATAGAGGGTGGCGCCAAGGAAATGGAGGCGACTAGGGTTAGGAAGCAATGGGCGCCTCCCTCCCTCTTGTCCACTATAGGGCCGCCCACAAGGCTAAGGCCGCCTTGGGCCGAAGCCTGTGGTCCAAAACCCTCACAAAATTTCTAAATTTTTAGTTTATTTCCCTCTGCCAATTATGTTATTCTATCTAATGAATATTCGGGATATTACACTCGGACCCACATGTCAAATTGCACATGAACTAAATGGCAAATCTTCAATAATCCCTAAACTAAAGATAGATGATAACGGATGCAAATTGTATGCTTGCAACCGCCTAACATCCGAGAGAGAGAGAGAGAGAGAGAGATTCCTGGAGGGAAACGGGATCGCGAGATTCCAGCTGTAGGTATACACGGGATAGGGAGGCAGTTGCAACTCGCAACTCTCTCAATCTGCTGGCCTCGCTACATATATAATAACGATTATTCATGGACGTCTCGCTACAAATACATCTACAGGCGCTGCCCTTCCATCCTCGCGATTCACCCGACCTCCGATGTAGCCGCCTCCTCGTGAAGAGGGTCGGGTTCGACCGGAAAAGGTTGGTTTGGGCCCGAGGAAGTGAAGGTTTGTTTTAGAAAACAAAGGGTAAGTATTTGGGAATTTTAGATAGAGTTACACAACTCCAAAAATTCCAAAATTTTTACAGGAGGTTCTGTCTCTTAGATTAACCATGTATAAAATTTTCAAAGATTTTTATGAAATGCATTTCTCTCTGAAAATTTCTCAAGGTTCTGCTCTAGGGTTTGACTAAAGATCTAATTGGTTTGACTAGCCCTTTTAACCTAGCAAATAAAGTCTAAAAATTATGAAATTTTTCAGAGGAGTTACTGAGATGATCTAGATCCTAGGAAAAATATTTCCAGAGGATGATCACAAAATTTGTTTCAAAAGTTTTACAGGATTATGCTTCTAGTCAATTGAAGCAATAGGTTTTCAAAGTCAACAAAACTTTCAAAAGAAGTTCCAGAAAATTCAAATAACACCATGATGCATACAAAGTTTTAAATTCTACTCATTTTTATACATTTGAAATACAAACCCAAGTTTGGGCTGTTACAAAATTCGTCCATCTCCAAACCCTAGTTCACACAACTACGCTCGCTGCCCGAATATAGAGACTGCATAAGCACCCCAACTTGCAAAAATCATAACTAATTCATTATCCATCCAAAAATTACGAATTAATACTTTCCAAAAATCCAACGCAATTCCTCATATATTCCTAGGAGACACTAAACGCTAGATCCGCTTGGAACTAACTCAATTTCGTGCATTAACAGAACAGCAGTGCTACCGATCTACAACAGCAAGATCAACGAATCTCTAAACGATATCATCTCCTCAAAAATACTTAAACTAACAGCGAGGATTAGAAATATTACCCTAGAAGACACGAATGACTCGCTGGAGATCCCCCACGAAGAACTCCTGCTTCCTCTTCCCTTTCCTTTCACCCTTTGGCCAAGACACCCAGGCTTCCCCTTCTTCCTTCGCTTGCCAAAGATCAATGGAGGCAAGACCAAGGGAGGAGGCGCTAGGAGGGTCACGGACGAGAGGAGGGGAGATGGGGCGGCACTCTAGGGAGGAGAAGAAGTGGCGCAAGGAGGGGGAAAAGAGGGAGGCGCCAAGGGGAAATGGAGGAGCGACTAGGGTTAGGAAGCATTGGGCGCCCCCCCCCCCCCTCTTGTCCACTATAGGGCCGCCCACAAGGCTAGGTGCCTTGGGCCGGAAGCCCAGGGTCCAAAATCCTCACAAAATTTCTGAATTTTTAGTTTATTTCCCTCTCCCAATTATGTTATTCTCTCTAACGAATATTCGGGATATTACACTGGGACCCACATGTCAAATTGCACATGAACTAAATGGCAAATCTTCAATGATCCCCTAAACTAAAGATAGATGATAACGGATGCAGCTCTCTATTGCAACTGCCTAACATCTGGAGAGAGAGAGATATTCCTCGGAGGAAAACGGGATCGTGAGATTCTAGCTATAGGTACACACGGGATAGGGAGGCAGTTGCAACTGGCAACTCTCTCAATGCGTTGGCCTCGCTACATATATAGTAACGATTATTCGCGACGTCTCGCTACAAATACATCTACAGGCGCCATCCTGCCATCCTCGCGATTAGCCAGCCTCCAGCATGCCGCCTCCTCGTGAAGTGGGTCGGGTTCGACCGAAAAGGTTGGGTTCGGGCCCAAGGAACAGTGAGGGTTTGTTTTTAGAAAACAATGGGTAAGTATTTGGGGAATTTTTAGATAGAGTTACACAAATCTAAAAATTCCAAAATTTTTACAGGAGGTTCTTGTCTCTCAGATTAACCTTGTATAAAATTTCTAGAGATTTTCATATTATGCATTTCTCTCTAAAAATTTCTCAAGGTTCTGCTCTAGGGTTTGACCAAGAATCTAATTGGTTTGACTAGCCCTTTTAACCTAGCAAATGAAGTCTAAAAATTATGAAATTTTTCAGAGGAGTTACTGAGATGATCTAGATCCTAGGAAAAATATTTCCAGAGGATGATCACAAAATTTGTTTCAAAAGTTTTAAAGGATTATGCTTCTAGTCAATTGAAGCAATAGGTTTTCAAAGTCAACAAAACTTTCGAAAGAAGTTCCAGAAAATTCAAATAACACCTTGATGCATAGAAAGTTTTAAATTCTACTCGGTTTTATACATTTGAAATACAAACCCAAGTTTGGGTTGTTACAAAATTCGTCCATCTCCAAACCCTAATTCACATAACTACGCTCGCTGCCCAAATCTAGAGACTGAATAAGCACCCCAACTTGCAAAAATCATAACTAATTCATTATCCATCCGAAAATTATGAATTAATACTTTCCAAAAAGCCAACGCAATTCCCCATATAATCCTAGGAGACACTAAATGCTGGATCCGCTTGGAACTAACTCAATTTCACGCATTAACAGAATAGCAAGACTCTTAGATCTACAACAAAGGGATCAACGAATCTCTAAACGACATCATCCCTCAAAAATACTTAAACTAACAGCAAGGATTAGAAATATTACCCTAGATGACACGAATGACTCATTGGAGATCCCCACGAAGAACTCCTTCTTCCTCTTCCCTTTCCTTTCACCCTTTGGTCAAGACACCCACGAGCTCCCCTTCTTCCTTCGCTTCACCAAAGATCAATGGAGGCAACACCAAGGGGAGGAGGCGCTGGGAGGGCTGCTGGACATGAGGGAGGGGAGATGGGGCGGCAGCTCTAGGGAGGAGAAGAAGTGGCGCAAGGGAGGGGGAATAGAGAGGAGGCGGCCTAGGGGAAATTGGAGGGGGCGACTAGGGTTAGGAAGCAATGGGCGCCCTCCCCCCATGCTCTTGTCCAATATAGGGCCGGCCCACAAGGCTAGGCTGCCTTGGGCCGGAAGCCCAGGGTCCAAAACCCTCACAAAATTTCTGAATTTTTAGTTTATTTCCCTCTCCCAATTATGTTATTCTCTCAAATGAATATTCGGGATATTACACTGGGACCCACATGTCAAATTGCACATTAACTAAATGGCAAATCTTCAATAATCCCCTAAACTAAAGATAGATGATAACGGATGCAGCTATCTGTTGCAACTGCCTAACATTTGGAGAGAGAGAGAGAGATTCCTCGGAGGAAAACGGGATCGCGAGATTCCAGCTGTAGGTACACACGGGATATAGGGAGGCAGTTACAACTGGCAACTCTCTCAATGCGCTAGCCTCGCTACATATATAGTAACGATTATTCGCGGACGTCTCGCTACAAATACATCTACCTGGCACCGTCCCTGCCATCCTCGCGATTCAGCCAGCCTCCAGCAGCTGCCGCCTCCTCGTGAAGTGGGTCGGGTTCGACCAAAAAGGTTGGGTTCGGGCCCAAGGAACAGTGAGGGTTTGTTTTTAGAAAACAATGGGTAAGTATTTGGGGAATTTTTAGATAGAGTTACACAACTCTAAAAATTCCAAAATTTTTACAGGAGGTTCTTGTCTCTCAGATTAACCTTGTATAAAATTTCTAGAGATTTGCATACTATGCATTTCTCTCTAAAAATTTCTCAAGGTTCTGCTCTAGGGTTTGACCAAGAATCTAATTGGTTTGACTAGCCCTTTTAACCTAGCAAATGAAGTCTAAAAGTTATGAAATTTTTCAGAGGAGTTACTGAGATGATCTAGATCCTAGGAAAAATATTTCTAGAGGATGATCACAAAATTTGTTTCAAAAGCTTTAAAGGATTATGCTTCTAGTCAATTGAAGCAATAGGTTTTCAAAGTCAACAAAACTTTCGAAAGAAGTTCCAGAAAATTCAAATAACACCTTGATGCATAGAAAGTTTTAAATTCTACTCGGTTTTATAAATTTGAAATACAAACCCAAGTTTGGGTTGTTACAAAATTCGTCCATCTCCAAACCCTAATTCACATAGCTACGCTCGCTGCCCGAATCTAGAGACTGAATAAGCACCCAACTTGCAAAAATCATAACTAATTCATTATCCATCCGAAAATTACGAATTAATACTTTCCAAAAAGCCAACGCAATTCCCCATATAATCCTAGGAGAAACTAAACGCTGGATCCGCTTGGAACTAACTCAATTTCACGCATTAACAGAACAACAGTACTACCGATCTACAACAGCAGGATCAACGAATCTCTAAACGACATCATCCCCTCAAAAATACTTAAACAAACAGCAAGGATTAGAAATATTACCCTAGAAGACACGAATGACTCGCTAGAGATCCCCCACGAAGAACTCCTTCTTCCTCTTCCCTTTCCTTTCACCCTTTGGCCGACACACCCACGGGCTTCCCCCTTCTTCCTTCGCTTCAGCCAGCATCAATGGAGGCAACACCAAGGGGAGGAGGCGCTGGGAGGGCTGCTGGACATGAGGGAGGGGAGATGGGGCGGCAGCTCTAGAAGAAGTGGCGCAAGGGAGGGGGAATAGAGAGGAGGTGGCCAAGGGGAAATTGGAGGGGGCGACTAGGGTTAGGAAGCAATGGGCGCCCCCCCTCTCTTGTCCAATATAGGACCGGCCCACAAGGCTAGGCTGCCTTGGGCCGGAAGCCGAGGGTCCAAAACCCTCACAAAATTTCTGAATTGTTAGTTTATTTCCCTCTCCCAATTATGTTATTCTCTCAAATGAATATTCGGGATATTACACTAGGACCCACATGTCAAATTGCACATTAACTAAATGGCAAATCTTCAATAATCCCCTAAAGTAAAGATAGATGATAACTAATGCAGTTATCTGATGCAACTGCCTAACATCTGGAGAGTGAGAGAGATTCCTCGGAGGAAAATGGGATCGCGAGATTCCAGCTGTAGGTACACACAGGATAGGGAGGCAGTTACAACTGGCAACTCTCTCAATGCGCTGGCCTCACTACATATTTAGTAACGATTATTCGCGGACATCTCGCTACAAATATATCTACCTGGCGCCACCCCTGCCATCCTCGCGATTCAGCCAGCCTCCAGCAGCCGCCGCCTCCTCCTCCTTAGCCCCAACCAATCTGTTATCCTCCTCTAGCTACATCATCGGCCGGTTGGGAGCAATGGCGCATTCGGGGGCGGAGAAAGATCAGAGGCAGAAGGAGATCAACGACTGGCTGCCGATCACGTCGTCGAGGAACGCCAAGTGGTGGTACTCCGCGTTCCACAATGTCACCGCCATGGTCGGCGCCGGCGTGCTCAGCCTGCCCTACGCCATGTCCGAGCTCGGATGGTATACATGGATGCATGCATATCTCCTTTTTCGATCTTCTCCCGCTTGATATGATGCCGTGGTGTGCCCGTACTCGATCAAAGCAATGTTAGATCTGTATGGCTGTTCTAGCGTTTGTCTTGATCAGATCAATCAATCATTAAGGAGATTGCCAGATTGGTTACTGTTGATAGAACCAAAATTACATGTGCGCGTGTTTTTGTGATCCTAGGGGTCCCGGCGTGGCGGTTATGATCCTGTCGTGGGTGATCACCCTGTACACGCTGTGGCAGATGGTGGAGATGCACGAGTGCGTCCCCGGCAAGCGCTTCGATCGCTACCACGAGCTCGGCCAGCACGCCTTCGGCGAGAAGCTAGGCCTCTGGATCGTCGTGCCGCAGCAGCTGATCGTCGAGGTCGGCGTCTGCGTCGTCTACATGGTCACCGGCGGCAAGTCGCTCCAGAAGTTCCACGACGTCATCCGCCCGGACAGCAAGCACATCCGGACCAGCTACTTCATCATGATCTTCGGCTCCGCCCACTTCGTCCTCTCCCAGCTCCCCAACTTCAACGCCATCACCATCGTCTCGCTCACCGCCGCGGTCATGTCCCTCAGGTGCCTTGATCTTTTGATCTAGACCTAGTTGTTCAATTTGTTTCAGGCGCAAAGTATTCTTGACCATATATCCATATGCATACATGCATGTACAGACGCGTCTGTTGCCGTAACGAGATTATTTCGTGCATGTAATTAACATGAATCTATATATGTGCAGCTACTCGACGATCGCGTGGGTGGCGTCGCTGGAGAAGGGGCGGCACGCGAGCGTGGACTACAGCTTGACGGCGTCGACGTCGACGGGGCGGACGTTCAACTTCCTGAGCGGGCTGGGCGACGTGGCGTTCGCGTACGCGGGGCACAACGTGGTGCTGGAGATCCAGGCCACCATCCCGTCGACGCCGGAGAAACCGTCCAAGAAGCCCATGTGGCGCGGCGTCGTCGTCGCCTACCTGGTCGTCGCCATCTGCTACCTCCCAGTCGCCTTCATCGGCTACTACATCTTCGGCAACGCCGTCGACGACAACATCCTCATCACCCTCGAGAAGCCGCGCTGGCTCATCGCCACCGCCAACATGTTCGTCGTCGTACACGTCATCGGCAGCTACCAGGTACATGCATGCATACATATTATGATCATTTAACGTAGTATTAGCTGAATACTGTCGACGTTTGCACGCGCATGCAGATCTACGCGATGCCGGTGTTCGACATGCTTGAGACCTTCCTGGTGAAGAAGCTTCGGTTCAGGCCAGGGTTGCCCCTTCGTCTGATAGCTCGCTCACTCTACGTTGGTACGTAATGCATTTGATTACTGCAGGATGAATAAAATCTAGTAAACTATGTCGCAAAGTATATGCTCATTTTTAATCTGCATTTGTACAGCATTCACCATGGTTGTTGGCATCGCCATCCCCTTTTTCGGTGGATTACTAGGGTTCTTCGGTGGTTTTGCGTTTGCCCCAACAACCTACTTCGTAAGAATCGTTTTCTTTTGCTATTTTAAAGCACAAAATAAGTTCTTCGCTTACTAGTGCAATTTAACTTACCTTTTTAAACTGAATTGAAACTGTTTCTGCAGCTTCCTTGCATTATGTGGCTGATCATCATGAAGCCTAAGAAGTTTGGCATGTCCTGGTGCATCAACTGGGTCAGTCATTGTTAGCATATATAATTTGCTTTTTTTCCTTCATCCAATTTCTTCTTTGCGATAATTAACCTTCATAATTATGATATTAACTCTGTGTTTTTGAACGGCAGCTTTGCATCGTCCTCGGCGTGCTTCTGTCGGTGTTGGCTCCTATCGGAGGTCTGCGGTCGATCATTGTCAATGCCAAGACCTACCAGTTCTTCTCATGATCTACTGGAATGAGTAAAGAAAGAAGTTTAATTACTTATGATAGCCGATCCGAAGAAGCCTCAGCCGATGCTCAGCAGAAAACGTACACGAACGCTCACGTACACACGAAAGAACAGAGAGCAAAAAACTAGTTTGGTGCCGCACGCAGAGCATGCAGCTTTTTTGTTATCTTTTTCTGTTGCCTCTATCTACTGTGTTATTGTTACAAGACTATACGTGCCTTTACCTCTATAAAGGCTGAGCACTTGGATTCTTTAATCCAACTCGGTTTCACGTAGAAAACAGACTCGGACACATAGTAGGAAACGGAAATGGAAAAACAAAACAAAAATTATCTAACAATCACTCTCTAATCTTTGTGTACTTAACCGATCTCTACTATGCCAATCTTCGCATGTAATTCTTGGAACTTCCAAGTCTTCCTCGTTTACCCGCTCTCCCGTGTACCGTTCCTTCTGGGCCGATACCACCCTACCGCCTGTGCTTGCTCCATCCTAAGCCATGCACAAACCAACGCTTACCGTGTCTCGCATCTAGACTGAACTCGTCCTTTCTTGCACGACCGCCTGGGCTGGGGCACCTGCTCCCACAGCCGCCTGGGCTTCGCCATTACCTGCTGGTTCCTCCAGCAGCAACTGCATGCGCGTGGAACTCGTCGTCCCCTTGAGCGCCCTGCGCACCTTCTTGCGCACCGCCTGGACCCCCCCGAGACTCCGCCTGCTACGCCTCCTGCGCCAACTGCATGCAACTCCTGGGTCTCGTCTTGTCCTGATTTAATACTCCAATGCCACTCTGGCTTCTCTAGACTGTCCTTCAGACAAACCGACTTACAAGTTTTTAGGGAAATTTTGTACAACCGGTTTGGGAATCTTTTCACCTTCATCAACAGATCTCTGTTCTTGTCATAGACAAGCACGAACTCATCCTGCAGCTCCACCCAGCATCCCCATTTCGTTATCTGCCCGAGACCGAGTATGTTGTTGCACAAACTCAGTATGAAGTAAATTTCAAGTAGCAACTTTTGATCGCCGTTCTTGCATTGCAAGAGCATCGATCCTTGTCTTTATCTGCACCGTGGAGCCGTCGCTAAATTTGACTTTGCCCGTAATCTTCTCGTCGAGCTCATAGAACATGCAGCGATCTCCCGTCATGTGATTGCTTGCTCCATTGTCCAAGTACCACTCATTAGTATGATCATGGCTGTCTCCCTCTGTGTGTAGTTTAGGAACTACATTCTCCTCGTTCAACATCACCATGACCGGTGCCTCGTTGACACATAAGGAGAGAAGCAGGGTCGGGTCATCGTCTGTACTGGCTCGATTTAGGTTTACCTCCTCGTTTTTCTTCTTATTTTGGCAATCCGAAGCATAGCGTCCATACTTATCACAGTTGAAGCACTTTATGTGGCTGCAGCACTCCGACGTGTAGTGCCCGTATTTGTCACATTCGAAACACTTGACATATATGACTTATCACGGGATCTGTCACCACCACCTTGCTAAGCCCAGTATCCACGTCCTCCTCTGTCGCCTCGCCCATGCCCGTGTCCACACTCACGGCTTCTTGATGAGCCACAGTCGTCCTCCTCTAATGTTTCCTTGTGAAACTGCCTACCACCGCCGGGCTTCTGTTCGCCAGACGAGCCCTGGTCATGCTTGCATTGCTTCATGCACGCAAGTCACTCCTCTGTGAGGAGCAGGTGTCTGCTGGCGTCGTCGGTGTTGTCTTGTTCATAGCGCTCTTCTACAGCCTTCAGTCGTCCAGTGAGCTCTTCCACCAAGAGAGTCTGCAAGTCAATGAGCGTCTTAATTGAGATCGCTACCTGAGAATACCTTGGTGGGATGATGCGGAGGAATTTTTTAACAACACGGTCTTCCTCAATCCTGTCCCCGAGTATTTCCAAGTTGTTGACTAGGCCGGTGAGCCGCATTGCGAAGTCATCCATTGAATCGCCGTCCTTGAATCTGATTGCGTCAAATTCTTTGCGCAACGTCTGCGCCTTCACCTCACGTACACGCTGGACGTCCATGCGCAATGTCTTGATGGTGTCCCATGTGTCCTTGATGGTGTTCTTGACAGCAAGCGTAGACAGTATCTCTGGCGGGACAGCTCGGAGTATAGCAGACAACGCCATCCTGTCGTCGCGGTAGTCACCATTGCTGGGGTCGATCGCGCCTCCCACAGGCCTTGCGCCTGTAGATTCACCCTTATCACGAGAGTCCAATCTCCATAGTTGGTTCGCATTAGCATTGGGTATACAACCGAGCCTCCTGACTCGCTCATCACGCGATGGATCACAACTTCCACACCGCCACCACTGCCGCTGTCGGATCTCGCCTCCAGACATGCGCCGACGTCGCTGGGCATCCTTGGCCGGATAGGTGAGTGGTAAGATGATCGACGCATCACCGGATCAAGTGCAAGCTCTGATACCAATTGATAGCCGATCTGAAGAAGCCTCGACCGATGCTCAGCAGAAAACATACATGTGAACGCTCACGTACACACGAAAGAACAGAGCAAAAAACTAGTTTGGTGCTGCACGTAGAGAACTTTTTTTATTAATTAACCTTTTTTTGAATTTTATTTTAAAGTTAACCCCCGACGCACTTTATTTCCAATTCTGACCCCTTTGGTCACGCCACGGGTGGTGGCATGATAAAACAACACTGTCACGCGCCAGAATAAGTCCCCAAAATAGCACTTTTTGTCACGCCACTGGTTATGGCGTGACCAAATAACACTGTCACGCCACTTCTAATGACGTGACAAGAGTTTGACCAGAAATGGGCTGGCGTGACAGTGTTATTTTGTCACACCACAGGTGGTGGCGTGACCAAAAGGGTCAGAATTGGAAATAAAATGCGCCGGGGGTTAACTTTAAAATAAAATTCAAAAATAGGTTAATTAATAAAAAAAATTCGCACATAGAGCATGCAACATTTTTGTTATTTTTTCTATTGCTTCTATCTACTGTGTTATGGTTACAAGACTATACGTGCCCTTATAAAGGCTGAGCACTTGGATTCTTTAATCCAACTTGGTTTCACGTAGGAAACAGACTCGGACACACAGTAGGAAACGGAATCGGAAAAACAAAACAAAGATTATCTAACAACTTAGGAGAAGACTGCATTACTTAGATTAAAAGAGTTGCCATTTTTTATATGTTTGTGGATGTTGGCCTCGATCGATCTGTGTGAGATGGAGTAACTGAATGTTCAAAATTAAGGAGGCGTTATTATTTAGACTTTATTTGTGAGATGTTCATTGATGTGTATGACTTGTGCTGGGTAGTGGTGCTGCTCGTCAAAAGAAAATTATAAGGGATTTATTTATACTCGACTTCCTGGTGTCGATCTCCGGTGTAGGCATTATCTTCGTCGTCCAAATGAGTCGGTCCGATAAAACCCATCATAGGAAAAAAAAATTATTTGCAAAAATAGTCACGTGCCGCACGATGACCGTGCAGCATCCCCTCCCCGGCTGCCACGTACACCATTGCCGCACGGTGACCGTGCGGCAACGTGCCCACACGACCGCCCTACAGCAACGCCCTCAGCCTGCCACGTGTCCCGGGACTGGGTTTAGGCTGAAATTAGGGTTTAAGACGATTTAAAATATACCAAATGATTTCCAAAAATTATGAAATTTTATGTGGAGTCTTCCAACATAGTGTACTTGCTTGTGTAAATTTGCCATAATTTTATTTGTTCAGAAGCCCTAGATCCCGCCACGCGGCATGTAGATAAACATCCGAATGAGGCCCCTCCCTCCATCTGCTTTTCATTTCCACTGAAAGCAAGTAATCTTGTCATCTCGTCACCTCCATCTATTCGATGTCTCCCCCGTCTAATCCTTGTGTGCTGCATGCAAATTAAAGCCGATCGCGCGCGGGGAAGGATTCCCTCCCAGCTATAAATTAGCGAGCGAATGAGCGTGATTTCATTTCACATTCGCTCACTCGCTCGCTCTCTTGCTCTGTCCATTATATTTTCAGGGACATTTCAGCGTTATTCACTGCTGTCATTTGCAGGTAATTTGTATCTCAGTCGTTTAATTCTTGAGGCATCGTTAATTAGTTACCAAATAATTAATCGTAATTTTACGGTGGATGCGTACTTAAGTAGTTGTAATTTTGCAGGCATTTACTTAGTTTAACGTTGTTAGTCCCATGTAATTAGCGTTCTGAGATTTTCGTAGAAAAATATTTTTGACTTTAGGAGTCCCATGTAATTGTCAGTACGTATGCTATCAATGTAATTAGCGTTTGGAGAGTTTCATACATTGTATATGCTGTAGGCTATCAATGCATGGACAAACTAATGTATCTAAGACCATGGGTAAAGAAACTTAAGAACACTTTCACTAATACTGCTATACATGGATAATAATGTTTGACCTCATGAGTGGCTTTATACTTTTGATCAAGATACATATCTGAGCACTAAGCGGAGAAATTTAGTCTATGGTCAGCTAGCCATCAGATAAATTAATTAATGTACATTAATTTGTAGTGTTCATTTGGTCGCAATTTTTAATTTGCACTATTTTATCGTCATTAAATAGCTGTATTTAATTTTGTACCTACAAATTAGTGTACATTAATTTGTAGTGTTAGTTTTGTCGAAATATTTAATTTGCGGTATTCTATATGGTCATTATCAATCTCCTCACTAATAATCCGTCTATTCTATGTGTTTCAAGCCATGTCTCTACCTGTGCTTATGGAACACTTCTACGATGAGGACCACCGGTGCAAGCTGTGGATCACCGGTGACACGGATGACCCTCCGCCCCTGCTGCTTCAGTCGGGGAGGGATTACTGGGAGCTGGACGATCACTACGTTCTGATCCTCTGGGACACGGGCTTGTTTCCAAATTTTTGGAACCCCTTTGCTATATTTTAAAATTCCTACCAACAATGCTAAAACCCTAATCGTCTTAAATCCTAATTTCGGCCTAAACCCAGTCCCGAGACACGTGGCGGGCCGAGAGCGTTGCTGCAGGGTGGCCATGTGGGAACATTGCCGCACGGTGGCCGTGCGGGAATGGTGTACGTGGCAGCTAGGGTGGGGATGTCGCACGGTCACCGTGCAGCACGTGGTTGTTTTTGAAAATAAATTTGGGAGACAGTCGCTCCTGTAAATATGAGTCGAAAAGTTTGCCAATACGGCAAAAAATTCTACAAGTATCAACCTTGGGATCAGGATCCTCTACAGTACTACAGAGAGATACTGTAGCAACCATAATCTGAGTCTGGTACTACAATGCTCTACAATACACTGTACATAGTACTGTAGAAACAACGGCGATGTTACTATATACACAGAAAATACGGTAACGATTTCCAGATTACACTGTAGCATTCCCACTGTACACTTTTGACTTGAGTTGTTCTTCGGTGATCGGATGACACAGAAAGGGCCTAATGCCACCTAACTGTGCTCCTGTGCCATAGCCAGAGGATCCGCCTGCTTCCATCAACACTGTTTTGGAAACCAAGAAAATAGTGGGGTTATCGTTCTTCAAACTAGTCATTCTCTCTCATCTAGATGCAAAATTTAGTAACAAGCTAAAGATACAAACTAGAGTGGTTATATTTAAAACCTCGTATAATCATTCTCTCTCCTCTAGTAATAAGTTATATTATCAAGCTATTAGGAATGTCCATGCCAGTATAGCATATATAGATGTCGTATGCACACTAACAGACACTACTATAGAAAAGGCTTTCACTGCATTTATTCAAAACGTCATCACGCAGCGGTTTCATGAGCCGTCTGAGTTTATGGGTCAGTGATGACATGAGGTCATCACAGAGGTTTTGAACCGGTCGTGATTTATACTTTCCACCAGCGGTTTGTGGTTCAAACCGTCTGCGATAAGTAATATCACAGACGGTTTCATCCACAAACCGCCTATGATAAGCACATATCACAGACGGTTTCAGCCACAAACCGTCTGTGATAAGCACATATCACGATTTTGTGGTCGAACCGTCTATGATGACTTTTCTCTATAAAGGCCCAGCGTTGGTACGCTGTACCATTAAATCGGCATCATATATATATATATATATATATATATATATATATATATATATATATATATATATATATATATATATATATATATATATATATATTAAATGATCTCTCGGCAACTTTGGGGATTGATCCTTTGATCATGAGGCAGTCCACGGGCAACCTTGATGATAATCGTTTTAAACTCAATGCAAGAACACCAAGCAACCATTCTCATATTTCAAAAGAATTTCAACTTGTTGCTTGGTGTACTTGTTGGCTTTAAAGACAATTACATGCTCAAGAATTGTTGGTTGCTAATACATGATGCCACTTCCCACCGGAGTAGTTAAGATCAACGCCACTTTCAACATAGCGACGCCCAATCCGTAATTGGATGTCCGACCGCCTCTTTGCATCCATACTTTTTAAACTTACAGGCTCAATGAGGTTGCCCGTGGATACCGCCTCATTCTTCTCATGTCATGTGACTAATTTCCTAAAGTGGTCGAGGATCACTTAATAATATATATATATATATATATATATATGATGCCGTTTTAATGGCACAAGCACCAACGCTTGGAGACTTTATAGAGAAGAGATTATGAATGGAATGGTAGGACGACTGCACGCAAGAGGTAGGAGAACTTGACCGCATGAACAAGGGGACTATTAATATGAACTAATTATCAATTCAATTTCAGCATAAGACTATTGACACCATTACATCACAGAGCAAGGGACTATTAATATGAACTAATTATCAATTCAATTTTAGCATAAGACTATTGACATCATTACATCACACACAGAAGAGGACTATTAATATGAACTAATTATCAATTCAATTTCAAATAAGACTATTTACATCACATCATTACATCACAGAGCAAGGGACTATTAATATGAACTAATTATCAATTCAATTTCAGCATAAGACTATTGACATCATTACATCACACAAGAAGAGGACTATTAATATGAACTAATTATCAATTCAATTTCAGATAAGACTATTTACATCATTACATCACAGAGCAAGGGACTATTAATATAAACTAATTATCAATTCAATTTCAGCATAAGACTATTAACATCATTGAGCGCTTCATCGACAAGAGAACAAGACCAAGGGTGTCCAAACCCACCACACCAAGAGTAGCCCTCAAGATCAATCGCAGAGCACTAGCTAGCCATTTTCATCACAGAGCAAGGAGGGTAGAGACAGAGAGGGACCTTAGTACAACAAGAACCACGGTGGCGACCCCACCACCAAAGACAACCCTCATCCATTTCCTTTACCTTGCATAAATCACACAAACATCGTGACACAACTTAAGGCTCATGCATAAAAATCAAACTCAACAAAAGACATTAAGCTAACAGATCTAGAGGAGAATAGAGGGGATGGGGAAAGCAAAGCCCTGCCAGAGCCCTAGCGGGCGCAAAGGGTCGGGCGGCGGCAACGACAGGTCGGCGCGGCGAGGTGGGGAGGAGAACGGAGTTAGGGGGCGCAAACCCTAGCGGCCGAGTGAGGGAGTGACGAGAGTTTGGCGTCACCGTGGTTGTAACATTGGTGACGCTACAAAAGACACTCTTATCGCACGAGTGTCTTTTGCGGTGTCACCGTATGCCACAACCGCTTCAAGAACGGAAGAATGGCGGCGATAACAAATGACGGAGAGGAACGGACGAGAGTAAGGTTGTTGGGAGTGATGAGTTAGAGCGCAAACCCTAGCGGCAAGCTGGGCTAGCTCCTACTTATAAAGAGACTTATCAGAGATGGTTCTATTATGGAACCGTCAGTGATAATTATCACAGACGGTTCCATAATAGAACCGTCTGTGATATGGTACATGTCACAGACGGTTCCATAATGGAACCGTCCGTGATATGTCTGTCACATCCTCAGCTTAATAAAGAGAATTATTATGCATCTTATTAGCATGCATCATGACTTCTAGCATTTACATTATATATTGCACTAGGAAAATCTGTGAAAGAGATTAAAACATATGTTGTAAATGGAACTCCAAAAGGAAACGAGAACACAATCTCATGAACATCTCCTAGAAATAATTTATTCAAATACCATGGTAATTATAATGAATTGATATAATTTTTCCCAAATTTTTGGGGCAGGTTTCAACCCTATTAAAATTCAAAACACAATTATATGACCTAGCTTAAGTTTGAATTTGTAAAATACAAATTATAACATGAACAGTGTGATATTATAATTTTATGAACATTAGACTATCCCAGGAACCTCTGGAAATTATTTCAGAATTTTTGGGATTTTATTTATAATTTTAAGGCTCGTCAAACCGAGGATCAAATTTAAGTCTTAGTCAAACCCTAAACCAAACTTGGTCGCTCTCGTTCACCGGGTTCGAACCCGACCAGCGAGCCGGCTTGGTCCAGCCACCTAAGTGCACCGTTACATGCAGCCCTTGGATCTATGGGCAACGGCCCAGATCATCACACCGCCGGCAACTCACAACACCTCCCTAAACCTCGGTCGATAGATCTGATCGAAGGCGACGTTGAGCCACGCCACCTGCTTTCTCTCCGTGCCATGAGCAGCCGTGCGTCTCGGTCCCACTGTCAGGCCGTCTTCTCCAACGGCAAAGGCCACGCAGAGGCCGAGCTCCACGCTGCCGCGAATCACTTCGACGCTCGAGCCTGTCACGCCCACCGCCCGATTGAGCCACTCGGGGTGTTCTTCTCTGTGCATTGCACTCGCTCCCTCACCTCTCGCCTTAACACCCTCGCAACCACTCTTTCTCCCTCACTTCTCCTCTGTTGACCGAGGAGAGGAGGCTAGCTGAGCTAATCCCTCGGGTAAGTTTTCCTCCGCATGGTTCACCTCAACTTCTTACTCGATGCCTTATCCATTTTAGCTAACTGGAGCTCCTTCGATGCCTTGTAGCTTGCGGTCCATTGTCGTGCTCTCGGTGACTTCTGTATGCCGCACCGAGGAGCTCCTTGCCATTATCAAATCCGGAGGTTTTATCCTCAATTTTCCGCGTCATACTTTGTGCTTTAACCTACTGAGCAAAACCCCTAAGTGTATTTTGATAATGCACGACAGGATCGTGCGAATTTGGGGCTTGAACCACTTTCGGCCGTCAAGCAACTCTTCATCTCCCACTTCGCTCGTAAGCCCTACTTCAATTCCTTGCTCCTATAGCATCCTTGAGGAGTCCTTGAGCTTCTCAGATCACTCACCCTCCTTGTTTCGGCTCAGGGACGCTCCTCCTCGTTGAAGCTTGTCACCGCCGTCATCTTCTTCAGCTCCGGTCAAGCTTCATCAACCCCCAAGCTCCCCGAGCGCCCTTATCAGCTTAGGTAACCCCTCATTAGTCCCCTAGACCTCGGGCACCCGCTGATTGCTTGCGGAGCTTCACTTTCTTTGTTGCCGTGTTTCCAGATTTGTCACCTCCACTCGCCGTCGGCCAGCCGTTGGTGCAGAGCAAAGACCGCCGCCGTGAGTGTTCCTCCAGTCGCAACACTATTGCGCACCGTTTATGCTATCGATCACGCGCCGCTGGGCGCACAAATCGGCGAAGTCGCCGCACGCGCACGATCGCGTGGTCGCTTTGACCGCCATCTTTGTAACGCGATTAGGAGTTAAGTGCAATCATTAGTTCTAATGGTTGTCTTAAAAGTGCAAATCAATCAGCGACATGTGGGCCATGGGCGCTTAAGGGTGGTGTAGAGTTGTGGAGCACGTTTTTCGTAAGGAAAACGATTCTTGATAGGCTTAATTCGAAAGTACGTTTTAGTAAATGGAAAACGATTTGTCATAACACGCTTCTTCACGCCTCGGTTAGGTCATTGGACCGAGTCAACTGTTGACCCGGGGCCCATCGTCGTGACTGCGGCTAGAGTAGAGCCCGGTAAGAAAAGTAATAAATGGATTAGAAAATTCGAAATCTGTTTATTTGCACACTGATAAATATGTATAACTCTAAAAATGCATAACTAATTCATATTAGCTCCAAATTAGATGAAACCACTTCTGGTAATTCTCTTTTTTAATAAACTTTATTTTAAAAATGGTTTAAAACCTGTCTCTATAGCAGAGAGTATTATTTTGGAGAATGATCCATTAACTCTATTACTTTTACAATAGGAAAATGCTGATAACTTTAGAAATTCATAACTAAATCATGGAAATCGCAAATGGAGCAAACTCAACTGATTTAGTCTTGTATTAATATTCCCTATTTATCCATATAACCCTCTGTTCCCCTACTGCTCTACAAATTTTGGCCTCATAATTAAATTATTTAATGAAGACGTTTTCGAAAGCTGAAATTCAAACCATCATAACTCTCACATACTAAATCCAAATGGAATAATTATTTCACCTAAATTCATCTAAAATCATGGTTTACCTTCTGTAGAAAAATCATGCATTTTTTAGTATTTTGAATTTTTGGGTTTTTCTGGATGTTTATTCGGTATTGTATTTATATAGATACCGAGCCTATCGATATTGACTTATACGCTACTGAGGAAGAGCAACTGAGTTACCAGCAAGGCAAGCATCATTTGAACTTTCTTTTGCATCATATTTGATCCCAGTTTTATTAAGTTAGTGCAATGATAATTGCTTGCATGCTATTTTTGATAATATCGCTATTTTTGGTGATGAATAGTTAGATACATCCTATTATCTTGTCATTGTGGCTATCCATGAATTATTCCAGTACTAAAATGCTAAGATAAGTTGTGTGATTTACGTGGTATGTGTTTGCTTAGCCATGCAAGTCTAGAACGGTAGCCGATTGTCGGGAATAACCCGACAATTATGGGACAAACACAACTATCTTTATATACCTTTGTTTCAGATCTTCGTAGCTATTTTATGAGTCAAATTTTATCATTTTAAATAAGCTTTTGGTCTGGACAAGTGATGGTTAGTGATGGTGCCTTTGTGCACGAGATTGGGTAAGTGGTTGGCTTGTCTGGACAATTAAGGACCGAACTTTGGTAACATCTTTGATTCAAGTAAAACTCGTGCTATCACACGCGGTGTATGGGCGCTGCTTAGTTAAGTAAGGGGTTGGTATTGTTGAGTTGATGACTGGTGGTGTGAGGGCGTATACGTGTTCCATCGCATATACGTTCCATAAGGGTGCCGATTGCAATTCTTTATTGTGAGGGTGAGCCCTCTTTAAACTTTATTAATTGGGTTGGCATTTCCGGCACAACTTGCGTGCCGTTTAGATGTAGGAGGCTAGCCTACACTTAAACGGGTTACGCTCGCGTTTGGCGAGTCAACTCAATGATATCAACTTGTTGAAAAATACTAAGTCTTGGTTTATCTACCGGCATACCATAGGAAGTATGCTATATTCGGAGGCATCCGGAGGCTTACGGGCTAATCAAGTCGTGTGGGTAAAGTAGTACACCTGCAGGTATAAATCTATTCAATAGTCGTGTCCACGGTTATGGACAACACTTGAGTTACATGGTTGCTATTGTTAGACTTGGAATTAAAATTGTGGTTATAACTTGGTATCATCATGAATGGGATGTTCATGCTTGTTGTTGTATCAAAGTGACAGCCACTTTGGTATTTGTATGATTCATTTGTTATTCAATTGATTACTTATTCACATGCTTTACTTCTACTTCAAATCTGATTTCTAGATGGCACTTGAAAAACTAGTATGTGTAGGTGGTTACTTGTTGCGTCTCTTTTGCAAAACTAAGCCAATATGAGCCATCCTTTGGAATAACCTCTAGCATGACTAATCTTTATTTGTGTAAGACTTGCGAGTACCTTTGTACTCAACCCGGTTGCTACAATTTCAGGTGAGGTAGTGTATGAGCCCGTTGAGCTTGTTAGCGCCGATTTTGGCGACGTTAATGAGTGATGCTAGCATTTAACTCCCAGTCGGTTGCCGATGGGTTATGGGGCATACCATGCTGAACCTTTTGGTTTATTTACTTGCTTCCGCTGCTACTTAAGACTTTTATTTGAATTTGGCCGGTCGGCCGCTTGTAATAGATGTAAACCTTAACTATTATGTTGTATGTCGTTTGAACTATCTATGTATGTTGTTGTATGGATGTGATCAACGTTGCATGAGAGTATGAGCATATTGGTCGCTGATCTTGGGAGCCAATATGATTGCATACTCGCTGTTCGTGGATTCCTATTTAACTCACTAAGTGTAGTGCTTGACTTGTTGGAGAACCGACAATCATGTAGTGCTCGCAGAGGAGCAGTGCGCATGATCGTCGGGGCTCTATTTGGCAGTTAAGCCTTTCACTAAGATCGAGTTAAGTTGGAATGCATTAACTTGAGGCTCTAGAGTTATGTCTTTAAGACCATGCTTAGTCTCGGTCTTACGGAGATAACCCGGGGGTCCTCACAGCGTCTATGGAACTGTCCGTGATATGTCCCATATCACGGACGGTTCCATAATGGAACTGTCTGTGAAATGGTTTTTTCTCAAGTATATACACTTACATGACATGAAGAAATTACATGTTTATATTAAAAAAGCAGAAACCTATAATTAAACAAGGTTTTTCTAGTGGCGAAGGTAGGCTGCTATCTCCATCTGCAATACTTCATAGACGACGGTGTCGGCATCGGACGGTTCTGATCGTGAACGAAGCTCAAATGCGCCCACCGCTGACGCCTTGCTCGTTGAGTGTCTCCAAGACCCTCGATCGTTGAACCAAGAAGAATTGAGCCCATAGGCTCTCTTCCCTTGCTTGAGGGTCTCACCAGTCGACTCGATGCTTCGCCGCCTCGATTACACAGTCCAAGTGACGGCAAGCCTCCTGGAGACGTGCAACGTCGTTTTGGAGGACTACGTCGATGACGCGGTAAACTCGCCGAAAGTGGGAGATCACCCGGAAGACACGGCGGAGGAGGATGTCAAGACGGCGGAAGGTGGCGTCACCGCTCCGCAAATTTCGCATGAAGAGGAGTGAAGACACTGTTGATCAAACAAGATTCTTCCGCGAAGACGGTTCAACTCACACCGAGAGAGGTGCTCGTGCAAAGAGGCCAGAAGGCCATCGCTGCGGCGACGAGGAAGAGGCAGCCATTTCTTTTTTATAAGTATGTGGGGATGATCATCTTAGATGGCGGATGATCCTTTTATAAAACAAAGAATAAATTCGAGCGTGAGATTTAGAGAGACGATCGGGAGCCGGGCGGATCGATGCGATGAAGAGACGCATCGGGAGCCGGCGGATGGCGACGTAACGACGATCGGGCGATGAAGAAACTCGCTACCGGAGCGATATTATCACTGAGCGGTTATTGTTAAGAACCGCTCAGGATATTAATTAATATCACGAGCGGTTCTTGTTGAACCGCTCGTGATACTTCATGACGGTTGTGTTTTAAAACCGCCGGTGATATTGATTAATATCACGACGGTTCTTGTTGAACCGCTCGTGATACTTCACGACGGTTTTCAACGTGAACCGCTTTGTGATATTGCCTCTTCACGAGCGGTTTTTAGCGCGTTAAGAGCCGAGCGGTCTCTAAACCAAAACCGTCTGTGATTGAATGTAATACCGACGGTTTTGGTCAACCGTCTGTGATGAGGCGTTCAGTATTAGCCTTTTTGTAGTAGTGAGACTCGCCACAAAATGTATCGTAGTAGACACCAACTTTTTTTAAGAAATAACCCTCTAATTTATATTAATAAATTATAGATAAAGTACACAAATATCCAACTTTTTGCATTAAAGATTCTAGATGAACAAGTGTTATCATCAAGTCATGAAATCGATGAATGTGTTGGACATTTTTTATCTTCATAGTCGTAGACTCCGTATCTTGTAACAGTATCATGATTATCTCTATTGATGTATAGGAAACTTCGTCTCAGTAGCAGTGTTATTCGTCGAAAGAAAATCAAAGGGGATTTATTTATACCTGACCTGGCCCGGTGTCAATCTCTGGCGTAAGCATCGTCATCGTCGTCCAAATGAGTTAGTCTAATAAATCCATCACAGGTAAAGAAAATCCGGCTAAGAACTCATCAGAAAACAAAAATTAAACAAATTGATCTAGGAAACAAAACAGTAGTAAACTAAATAAATCAAAAATTACTTTTAAAATTCAACAGACCCCTACCTACTCAATACCGGCAAGAACACGCGAGAAGAGGAGAGAGAGGCCAGCGACGGACTAACTAGCATATCATTTAGATCCCAACTTCGTATCATTTAGGCCAAACTTATGTGTACTTTGATCCTATTTACATACATATTCGTGATGCCCCGTCAGCTATGCATGTCTGTCGTCAGTATTTGCATTGCGTTATCAAAATTAGTCGTTCGTAGGTTACCGTGCTAGCCAGGCTGCTGACAATGCCCATATGTGTTGGAGCCTATTAGTATCTAATAAATAATACTATAATAACCTGTATATGAATTATGAATTTCTTTTCCCATAACTTAGCTAGGTACGTACGTGCTTTACTAGCATAACCCTCCCATGCTCGCTGTAACAAATTGCTCGGTTTTCTACTGCTTGCTAGCTAAGTTAACATTGGATGAATTTGGCTTGAATAAGATAGTTTTATTTGAATTGAATCGAATGAAAAAATGAGTTTTATTTGAATTGAATTGAATGAAAAAAGGAAATCAGAAACATCGGTGAGATCCATTGGCTCAGTACCATCTTTTTTTTTAGAGTACACACCGGATGCACTCACGCACACACACCATATGCACACGCCCCCATATACATGTGGGTGCGTTTTAAACACACACCTAATCTAGAGTGAGAGCTAGACCCAACAGAGTGCAGACATACGTTTTGACCACTGAACACACACGTATGTGTACTAAACTTAACCATCTAGATAGCCCTAAAACCACCTAAATAAACAGATGAGACACATGAGTTTGTTCCTAGGTATTGAACCGGACAGGTTGCGTGCCCGACGGACCGTCTGAAACCAGATAAATGGACACGGATGCAAAGAACAGGCGAACGAGGGAGTTGGTGTTGCTGGGTGGGTGAGTGGGGTTGGGCCTGTTCGGCTACAACCCATTCAATAAATTTAGTAAGTCTATAAGACCTACAGCCCACTCGGCTGGAGAGCGGAGGGTTTTTGAGCTGATGTAGCCTCTCTCGAACGCAATGGTAAAACTAGCTCTTTCGAATGAAATGACGGAAAAAACATACCTACTGTAGGACCGAAAAGGTGTCTAAGGGGGGTGAATAGGAGCTCGCCTAATTTTTCACTTTGATCAGATCCAACATCAATATTACTCCAATAGCTACAAAAGCTATGAAGATCAACATTCAAGTACTGTAAAGGACTTGTGTTGAATCCAAAACAAAAACCCCGAAGCAAAACACAAAAAGCTTAAAGTGTTCTGGTGGAGCGGTCAGACCGGCGGCATATGAGCGGTCAGACCGGAGGTCGGTCTGACCGGCGTTATATGGGCGGTCTGACCGCCCCGACCAAACAGGCGACGACTGAAATCTAAAACGAAAATCAGTCTAACTTTTGATCTACACGATGAAACTTGACCAAACTTGAGACACACCTTCCTAAGGATATCAGGAACCTATTGCAAGCAAAACGATCGTCCAGATCTATGCCAAAGTCCTGACCTTTTTCCATTTGAACGGAGGTGATATCAAAACCGGGCAAAAACGAAAATGGGATCTAGAAACTTGCTCATGGTTGAATGATGATCTAGATGATCCTAGATGTATTCCCACACGTCACAGCAAGATAGATGAGGGCAAGAAACCATCCAAAGACCAAAAGATCAACGATGAACTCAAAATCACAAAATAAGGAGGAAGAACACAAAGAGAACTCATCTTTGAGAAATCTTGCATAGATTGATTCGTAGTTGTTGCTGGTTTACAGCCACTTCCTCAAGGAGGACAAAGCTCACAACATGAGTACTCAAATCAATCCAACTATCTAAAACCCTAAGCATCTCCTTTCCTTTCTAAGCCCTAAGACAAACTAGGGTTTTGCAAATGAAATCCATGAACTTGACCTAACGAACACACATCGCGCCACACTGACGAGCGAAACAAGTCAAAATCGGTCAGACCGCCACCCTTGGCCGGTCTGACCGCCCACTGGTCGATCTGATCGCCAACAAAAGGCCGGTCTGACCGCCCATTTGGGACTTAGCCAAATTTCTAACTTGGAAACCTGAGAACTTTCTAGAAATTTCAAATGAATAGAACTTTTCACTGGAAGCTCCAAAAAATATGAGACCAAGTGTAGAAGAACCCTCTCTCTTGCCTACACCATCTATTTTTGACCCAACTCAAAAATCCAAAGTCACCTTATGGCCGGTCGACCGCCAAGAAGAATGGCCGATCAGCTCCTCCGCCGGTCCGATCACACTCGGCCGGTCAGACCATCAGCCCTCAAACCTGAAAATCAAACCGAGGCAAGGCCGGTCTAACCGCCAAAGTGGCCGGTCAGACCGCTAGTGACCTGACAGCCATTGAAACTTTGCCGAAAACGCATGATTTGACAAACCACAAAAGCCATTGCCAATTGTATCATCATCCTAAGATCATGCACATATCCCCATGATATCCACAATCTCCCCCTTGATGAACACATTGGCAATTTCCCAAAGATGCAAAATTTGATGTTTGGAAAGTAAAATACTCGACGTTTTCGCACAAAAGCACAACTTGGTCCAAATGCAAGAAAAAGTAAGGGAAATGACCAAGCTGGCTTCAGAATAGTATAGGCAAGTGAGATAAGGCAAAAGAAAGCACAAAAGCTTTAATTTCTAGAGAGGTGACAAAAATCTCACTTAAGGTCCATAAGAAAGAACAATTGTTCAATTTGACATTTGATCATATTGCAAATCAAATTCAGAAATTGCAATAAGATCACAAAAATGCATTTGAGATGCTCCCCCTCACTATGATCCTCATAACCTCATGCAAATTTCATTTTTACTATTTCTCCCCCTTTGACAATGGATTCATCAAGGTGCATAGAGGAAGATAGAGCATGGATGACATGGAATGGCTGCAATTAATTCATTTTTAGCACAACGAGCCATGAAAATTATCCATGAGGACTGTACAAGTATTACACCAAGCCATATTATGTGAAGAAGCTACTTTCTATCATGGCAAAACATGTACAGCAAAGCTAAGGCCAAAATAGCAGTAATCTGAAATTAAATGAATAGTAAGCATGGCAAGTTGCTCAAGACCATAGTTTAGCTACAGGTATCCAAAAATGAGTCAAGTCATGTCTATAAGCAAAATGGAGCCCAGAAACTAGAAAATGAGTCAATTTTGAGCACTATGAGTTCACTTAAGAATCAATTTGATCAAGCATTTAAAATTTAGCACATTGAGCATTTTGCGAAAAAATTTTGGTTTTATCTTAGTAAAGCAAGTCCTAGTCTAGGAGCCATCCACAACCACCTCCTAAACTTCAACCAATTGACAATTTGTTTTCTTAGCATTGTGCTAGATCTCAAGCCTTGCCGCGACCATCCCAAGCAATAAACTTAAGAGAGTGGTCTAGGTCATCCAAAACTCCCCCTGAGTTCATGCCTAGTGCAATGGCAAGCCGTCTCATGAGAAAGAATTGGTGAGATCAGTTTTTCGCACAGAAAAACTCATTTTTCATTTGCTTGACTTAAGAACTATCATAACTCAATTTAAAGCTCAAAATAAGTTCAAGACTCAATTTTAGCCTATATGACATGGCGTGAATCATGAGAGGATCACTATGGCAAAACTAGTCGCAAGAACCAACAAGTCATATTTTGATTCAATTTTCTCACAGATAATAAAGCTAGCATGGCAAAAGCTAAGCTATACATGAAAAGCTATAAAAGAAATCTAGCAAACTAGCACAAAACATGGCAGGGTATAAAATATGAAATCAAGTCATACAAGTATAAGAATCAAAGCTCCATGCAAATATATTACAATGCAAGTTGCTGATTTAAAATGCAATATGATACAATGAATGCAAAAAGAGCAAACTCCCCCTCAAAACAGGCCAAGAGGACTAATAACCCTCAACTCTCCCCGCAAAGTAGCAAAACGAGAAGAATCAAGAGCCTTAGTGAAAATATCCGCGACCTGCTGCTCAGACTCTACAAAATGAAGCACAACAATACCCTTCTCTACATGGTCTTTAAGGAAATGATATCGAATGTCAATGTGCTTAGTCCTGGAGTGTTGCACAAGGTTTTTGGCAATGTTAATGGCAGAAGTGTTATCACAGAAAAGAGGAACACTACCCAGAGATAACCCATAGTCTTGCAGAGTTGACAAGATCCAAAGAACCTAGAGCGACTCATGGTCAGCAGCCTACATACTCGCCTCGGCGATGGGATCAGCAAACAGAGGATTGTTTCCTAGATGACCAAGAGATAAGAGATGTGCCTAAGAAATGACAAGTGCCAGAAGTACTCTTCCTATCCACTCTACACCCAGCAAAATCAGCATCAGAAAAAGCCCAAATGGAGAGATCAGAATCAGAAGAATACCAGAGTCCAAAGTCAAGAGTGTCCTGGAGGTACCTGAAAATACGACGCACTGCTTGACGATGAGAGGCACGAGGGGAAGCCTAAAATCGAGCGCACAGACACACAGCGCATTGTATGTCCAGCCTCGACGCCGTGAGATCGAGGAGGGAGCCAATCATGTTGCGGTACTCCTTCGTCCACGGGCTCTCCATCCTCATCGTGGTCCAAAGACGGTGGATGTAGCAATGGAGTAGACATTGGTCTCATCGCTTCCCATGTCGGTTACCAAGAAGGTCCTTTGTGTACTTGCTTTGATGAATGAAGGTACCTTCTTTCAGTTGCTTGACTGGAAGACCAAGGAAGAAGGTTAATTCGCCCATCATGCTCATCTCGAACTCCCTACTCATAGAATCTGAAAATCTGGACACCAAAGCATGAGAAGAACCATCGAATATAATGTCATCCACATAAATCTGAACCAATAAAAAGTCACTGCCATGCTTGAGAGTGAATAAGGTTTTATCTACTATTCCCATTTTAAAATCATTTTTAAGCAAGAAACTCTTAAGCCTATCATACCAAGCTCTAAGGGCTTGCTTCAATCTATACAAGGCTTTGGAGAGATTAAACACATGGTTAGGGAATTTGGGATTTTCAAAACCAGGGGGTTGCTTGACAAATACCTCTTCTTCTATGAAACCATTAAGGAAAGCACTCTTGACATCTATTTGATAAAGCTTAAAGCCCTTAGATGCCGCGAATGCTAGCAAAATACGAATGGCTTCTAATCTAGCTACAGGAGCAAAGGTCTCCTCAAAATCTAAGCCTTCTACCTGAGAATAACCTTGAGCTACAAGCATAGCCTTATTGTGAACTACCAACCCATCCTCACTTTGCTTATTTTTAAAAACCCATTTTGTTCCAATTACATTATGATTAGGTGGAGGTTCAACTAAGGTTCAGACTTTGTTTCTTTCAAAATTTTGAAGCTCTTCATGCATGGCATTGACCCAAGAGGAATCAGATAAAGTATGGGTGACATCTCGGGGTTCAAAAGACGCGACAAAAGTAAAATGTGCATGAGAATCTAGAGAGATAAACCTGGAGCGAGTGACTCGCTCATGAAGATCCCCAATCATTTGCTCAGATGGATGTTGTTGCTGAATGTGAAAATGAGGTCCTGGTGTAGAAGTGGCCTCTACCTCATGAGCTGTGGAGGTAGGAGCAGAGCCACTCACATCGTCGGTGAAGATAGGAGGAGGCTGCTCAGCTGAAACTGGAGAAGTAGAAGCAGGCTCTCCAACCATCTCAAAAGTGACTGGAGGATAGATTGGGTCCTCATCCTCGAAGTCGTCATCGACGAAGATGTTTTTAGAAACCTGTGTACATGCACCATCGGGTTTAGTATCAGGACTAGCCTCATCAAAAGTGACTTCGCAAGTCTCAACAATTTTGTTAGTATCCAAATTAAATACACGATCTGCCAACGTACGTCCGGAGAGGTACTTGTACAGTATGGTCAGGAAGGCTATCAATGCCGGCGATAAGAAAACAGAAGAGGGAGTCAGTTATATATAGGGATGATCATCTTAGATGGCGGATATCTTTTTTATAAAATAAGGAATAAATTCGGCGCGTGAGACGAAGAGACACTTCGAAGAGCCGATGCGGCGTTGATACGACGAAGAGACACATCGGCGACGAATAAACTCACCAGGAACTGTAGCGATATTATGACAGACGGTTCATGTTAAAAACCGTCCTAGACCATCGTGCCGTCCGGTCCATAAATATACGGTTCATCGTGCCAGTCTGATCTATAAAAGTACGAACCATACCATGTCTAGATCGGACCTACACTGACGTCCCTGGGGCCGTCCGTTTTGCCCGCTCTAGTTTTAGCCGAAGGCTCCCTCCGAGCTGAGCCCTAGGCCTCAGGTACTCGGGTCCCGTCTCCCCTCCTGTTCTCTTCTCGGTTGGCGACTGCGGCGGTGCCAGGCGGACTGCGGGAAGCGCCTCCACGGCCCGCCGCCGCCTTGCCAGGTATTTTCTTCCTTCCTTTGATATGTTCTTGACTTGGTCTCAAATCTCAAGACCATCATCTCCTGGTCAATGTACTGGTTACAATTATTTTGGCTTGTTTCTACGATCGGTTCTGCTGGATGTTGGATCGGGTTGTGTGTGCTTACTTATTGGTGTTAATTTTTTTGCCCCGGGTCTCCCGATATTTCCGGCTCCACCACTGCGGCGGCGGACGGGTGGAGTCAAGGGAGGAGCGGCGGAGCCGGCCACGGGAGAGGGGGGCCTCTTGCGTTGTGGTTTGGGTGATGCGGAGCGGATGTGAGGGAGTAGCGTGCGGGCCGAGCGGCGACGCTCCGGGGTGACTGCAAACCAGTGGCTCGATCTGACTGAGGCTCTCGGTCCTCGGTGAGCACCTTACTGCTGAGCCGTGGTTGTCATGGATGTGAATCATGTGGTTAACAAGATAAGAAATAAATCTTATGGGCAAGGTACTAATCTGGAATAAAGCAAATCGAACAACTGAATAGACCTACTGAGCAACTGAAATTAAAGGGCAGCGGTGATCCATGTCTTGCTCCGGTAGTTTGATATGAGATTTGTGAGTTTGGGATGTGGAATTGTATGGTTGGACTTTCAGTGCGCACTGCAACATAAGCTTCGTTAGCTAGTTACTACAAGTCTACAACTATCTTCGATGTCTCTTGCCCATCTTTCCCTTCTCATTTGTGCGCAGAGTGAAGTTGGCGTTTTAGTGTTTTACAGAGTGAAGTTGCGCAGAGTGCTCTCTGCTATTGTTGTGTTAGTGAAGTGCTAGTAGCAGTGGAGTGAAGTGCTAGTAGCAAGTAGCAAATAGCAAATAGCGGTCTATTTATATTTGGCTAACTTGTTTTATTTGTGAGACCTTATGAACTATTTATATTTGGCTTGCTTGTTTTATTTGTGAGTTGTTTTATACTATTTGATGTTACTTGTTTGAATTATATTTTTATTGCATCAAGTAATCAACTCATGATACATCAACTCATCAAGGTCATTACATCAAGTCTTCAAATATATTTGCATCACACGAAGCCATCAAGGTAACATCTCTTCTTACATAATTACACATATACATAAGCTTGGATTATGCTTGCTATTCTGTGTTCATCCCGCTTGCTTGGTCTGATGCTGAAGGCGATTATGCTTGCAATTCTGTTCGGCCGCCTAGGCCCCGCCTAGACGTCCTAGGTGCTAGGAGGCCACCCACCGCCCGCCTAGCATCTAGTGCCTAGGTAAACCCTGTGTAACCCTGTGTCTGCCACTATCTATGAGAGGAAAAGCTGGGAGATGAATAAAGAAAAGGAACCTTTCGATCACTTGATGTAATGCTGTCCTACATATACATTCGCATGGAAGTTCACTAGCTCGGAGACTGAAAACTTCTTAGTTACAACTTACATAACCTTCCCATGCTTTCCTGAATCATAGACAAATTTGCTAATGTATATTGCAGTGCAATCATACAGGAGTGTGTTAGTTAGGAGACTAAAATCTTCCTAATTGCACCCTTCCCATGGTTTCCTGAATCTGTGGACAGATTTGCTCATATTGTTGTGCTTGTAGATAAAATATTATCGCGGATGCCGGATCATGAATTGTGCACAAATGACCTATAATTGGTATTATAGTTTTGATTTTGCATCGGTTGGTGCTTGATGCTGGAACTAGGTTCGATGTTCTTCAAGATTTCGCCTTCTCCAATTTAAAGGAACGTGTTTTCTTTATGTTTTAACTGCTTTTACTTCAGCAAGAACCTTACTTTAAATGATGGGGATATATCCAGATTTTCATTTATTTTATCCTTTGTAATTAATGTATTCAGTATAACAACCTAAAAAGTAAGTTATAGTGAAAATCTTAAGAAGCAGAATTGTAAGCCTTAAATAACACCGTGTTAACTTTCAGAACCCTAAACATTATAAAAACCAAGTGGCAGCAACAAGTTGCAATATCAAGGCCCTGAAATTGACTTTCTAGTATATACAGTCGCATAAGCTCTCAAGGTATTCTGTTTACATCTATGCATTCGCATGACCTTCCATTCAAATGTCTTCGTTGTTTGCAGTTCTGAGTTTTTTGTTAGCATTGGTGTTTTTCTGATTTCATTGGTTGAAAATTAGTTTTTAGACTAGTTGACAATTGGTCCTGATGATTGATATATGCAGTGAAAAATATCAAGCCAAGAATGGCAATGTCTTGGACAAAAGTATTGAAGCGTGGTGTTATTCCAAGAGATGCAGCTCAATTGGTTGGGAGCAGAGGCTTTGCAATTGCGAGCAAGGCAAAGAAGGGTGGAAAAGGCGGCACAGCTGATGCTTCTAAAACTCCTGTGCTCAGCAAAGAACTTAAGAGCACAACTGTGTTTGGGGCAAATATCCTGAAGGAGGGTTCTGATCCAAAGATTCAACCAGATTCTGAGTATCCTGACTGGCTATGGTGCCTGCTCGACAAGCGTCCTGTGCTGAGTGAACTGCGGAGGAAAGATGCCAAGACACTCCCTTATGAAGACCTGAAGCGTTTCGTCAAGTTGGACAACCGGGCTCGGATCAAGGAAAACAATGCTCTCACTGCTAAGAACTGATCTGGGGAGTTTCATGAAGAGTCAAAAGTTTTATCACATTTTCTGTCTTTACTATGAGATTTATTAGTGGACATGCAAGTTGTTTTTGGTAATAATGTAATGACTTGGAACATGAAAATGTTTGGAGCTGCTTGGTTCGGTACAATGTAGCATATGTCACCAGCATGTTTCTGTTTCCTAATCCTGTTGAGATGTCTTCTGTATTTTGCAGCAAATGCTGTAGCAAGTTGTCATGTTCCATGCTCCTATGACAGCATTAGGGGATCAACTAGATAATAATTGATGATATAGCTTTGAAATGAAACGAGGTTTGATGAAATAAATATGTTCAGCTCGGATAATCATTGGCCTCTCTTTTAAGTTGAGTTTTATTTGCACTAGAAGTTCACCCGCGCCCCTGGCGCGGGCACGCAAGCATGTGAGCGTTTGGATTTTTTTTTTCCTTGTATTTTTCGGGTTTCAAACTGGTTTGCAAACATTAAGTTTTATATTAGCATTATGCGTTGTAGTAGTGAAGTTTTGATCGAAGCAAAAGATGATATATAAGATCAGAGGCTGTTTAACTATTGAAGCACTTGTCAAAACAAACAGAATATTTTTAGAACACAATTTAGCAGCTATCTGTAGTATACTACATTAAGTTTAAGTAAGACTTTAAAACATGCATATAAAATGAGGTGATACTGCCGACGACTATAGTTAAGTTGGTAATGGTTACAAAATAGGCTTCGAAAGCAGTAACAGGATAGATCAAAGGAGCAACAAACTGTACAAATTCTATACATAAGGTCTGCTAAACGTTAACACAGAAGAAATCTAATGCTTCTGGGGAAGATGTGTTCGCTGAGGCGGTTGGAGACGGTGGTTGAAAAAAACTGTACAGAGTAGCAGTAAGTTAGAAGAGATTGTAAAGCGATTTTTTTCCATTGGGAAGCGGTAATGAATTATACCTGAGGTTTTGGTGTTGCGCAGAGTTATCCGATTACTCAACATTTTTTTTGGTAGATGGACGTGTTTTCTTCACAGGTGGATTAGTCGTAGAGTGGGTAGGAGGCGACGCAGAGATGTTTAAAAACAAGATTCAGCGTTACGTGTAATGAAACAAAAGCATTAAATGTAAAGAATTTTTTATACAGCGCATGTTCCAAGTGACAATGGTAACAAACCTCTTAGATGGTACAGTCTGTGGAGCTTTATCAAGTGAGGGAATAACTTTTCCAGGGTGTGTTACCTGGATATGGGTTTATAAATAGGAGAGACATCATAGATATTTTCAAGGAGGGCAGAACCTAATGATATTTTTATGGCCATAAGTAAATATACAGAAGGTTATAATTCTAACGAATGTAGAGTAAGTGTACACAGGTGATAGCAGTTTATTTTTCGATTGAGATCTCGTTGATCTCGTGTCTGATGCATGAAATCTAGAAGGTGGTACCGCACTGGTTAGATGCAAACAGTTCTACACAGTGAGTAAATGTAACATAAAAGCGACACTGACGTCAGATACTAAAAGGATGTAGCAAATAAACATATACAGTTGTTGTTGTAAGCATATGATTTTGTAAGTTAAGAACAGAATGAATAACAGATGCTCTCTAGAAATGTGCAAGTGGTGGCAATTTAGGTAAGTTGTATATAGAATCGCAACTTACGATTTTTAGATATACCTTTGTGTCTTTGGATTGGTTTGGAGCTGCAGAATCAGGAAACAGGTTTCTACGAATAGGATGTGATGGAGGGTTGTTTCTTGTGATGCACAAAATAGCAAACAGACACGGTTTTATAGAACACAAAATAACAATGGTAAGAATAAGTTGTTGCTATTGATAGATCTAAATGCACTGGAACCAAATAAAATACTTGGAGGGACTGTTATTTGTTATTGGCTGTTTAGCTTGCAAATGCAGTGTTGGCTGATGATGATGAGTAACATTTTTTTTTTGCACAGACAGAAGCTATCTAAGTAATGATTGAGTTATGGCTTACAGCGGCAGTACAGCTGGTGTTTGTGTGGACCTATGAGGGTAGTGCTTGGAACGCGAATTATATTTGCACCTGGCAAGCAGTGGAATCTATAGGATTTTTTTAAAAATAAGCATTCTATATTTTTTGTAAAGTAAATAAGTATAGGTAAATCATGATATAAATATGTGTTCAAGCTGTGCGTAAGCAGAAGCTAGTGGAAATTTATACAATTTGATGTTGTAGTCGGATAGAAAGGTACTTAGCAACCTAAGAAAATAAATCATGTACGACAGGATTAGAGCTGAATACCTAGGCAAAATTATATAGGCAGAACAGTTTGCCTTATCGCTAAGGGTGGAGCTGTTTTAGGATGAGCATCATGTAACTAATATAACATGAAATAACATGATAAGTGCATAATACTGACGATATCAAACACAGGTGACTATCTGGAATGATAACATACTTACATAGGAATTCTAGCATACCTTTTAGTTGTAAAAGAAGGTGAAGTTCTGGGGATGCCACAAATTTTCTAGTTTGCGTTTTGGTGCGCTGCAAATGTAAATAGCAGAAATCTAGCAGATATTTGTAAAAAGATAAAAATGGAATGGTAACGTAGTATAAGTAAATAGATAAAAATATTTAATGTTAGTGAGCATAAAACAATTGTATATATGAGTGATAGTATGTATGCAGTTTTGGTTTTTTTTTTCTTAGCCTATCTATGTGCTGGATGTAAGATAGATAGTATTATTTTACTGGACAGTTGTAGTAAGGATGTGCAATGAGTTAACGTAGCGTAAGATAGACATTGTCTTTGGATGTTATAATGATGTAGTAAATAAATACATGCAGGTGATGATGGAAGCAGATGCTTCTGTAGGTGGAGAATGGCATGAATAATAGATATTGGAGAGAAAATCTGAGGAACGGGGCAATTCAGGTAAGATGGCTATCAAATCTTTTTTTTTTTTGTAAGCATACCTTTGCATCCATGAAGCGGGTTGTAGCATCATAATCAGTAAATAGGCTTTTGTGAATAGGCTGTGATGGAGAACTGTCACTTCTATTGCAGGAAAGAGCAAACAGATCAGTTTTCATAGTTGGTAAAAGGATGTAGGTAAGAATCAGATGTTTTCATTGGTAAATTGAAATGGGATAAATAAGATATGGAGTGGCTCTGTTTATGATCAAATATGTTGTTGGAAGGACGGGATGGGTTTAGATGGGATGGAAAATGTGCATATTTTAAGAGAAACTAAAGCATCAAATTGGTTGTTCTCTTTTACAAATTCCTCTGCATATGAACAATAAGTCATAAGTTTTGGCCTGGTCACGGTCATATGAAACAGGAGGGAACGTTCACCTATATGCCCTAGATCTTTAAAAGCTGAGCAACTCTCATTGTTGGTCATTCACACTCATTTGCCTCTAATGTACCTGTAATAGAGAACTGAGAGATATTTTAGTGACAATGAATTCATATTTTAGTGACAATGAATTCAAAAATGTACTTTCAATAGAGAGCTTAGATTGCACAGACCTTTGACAACTACTGGTATTAGATAAGATGGATAGAAAAAAGCAAATGCATACTACTATTGATGCTCTAATACCTTCCGAGGCTTGTCAAATATAATAGGATAATAGGCTTCCATCCATAGGTGGGCACCAAAGCAATGTCAACAAAGTGAAGTCAGGGAAGTTTTAAGGAAATGAAAAACACATCATTTTGCCACTATCATCAATATATATATATATATATATATATATATATATATATATATATATATATATATATATATATATATATATATATATATATATAAATGATAAGAGGAAAATGATAAGAGAATTTAGCTATATGAGTTCATTCTCTGCGAGCGAAACATTATATGATCAATGCTCATCCGAAGAATGCTAAAAAGAATATGATGATCAACTCTATACATATGTCCAAGCTATGTAAGGCACATTATTAGCAAGCAATCAATTCATTTCATGTAATGACAACATTCTTGAGCAATAAAAAGGAGAAACAGCAAAAGTTTTTTTAAACCTTCACAATTTCTCCCAAATGATATTTGCCTAAAAAAAAATATAGAACGTTCATTTAGGAGACAATCGAAGCATATGAGATGATAAAACTTATTGCATAATAAGCAGTACCTCCATCTATTTTTTCGTCTGATGATATCACAAAATTATCATAACCAAGAAGGCTGATAGTTTATTTTCTCTTTGATTCAGCTGTACTAAAAAAAATGTGAAATTTAGTACAAAGGCTTTTCCAAATTTTACTACCACGTGATCCAAGCCACCAAGTCCAATTACGCCAAGTGACTTCCCTGGTTGTTTCATGCTATGCCGCATCACTAAAGTATACACGATAATTGCAGCAAAAAATACTAAAATAGAGGTGCTGCCTTCGACAAAGGGTAGACATCAGGTATTCGAAAGACGTACTTGTCAAGCATATGAATCAAGAGGGCAAGACAAGCTTTCAATAATAGCATCAGCAAGACTTGCAACGAATGTGGATTCACAAGCTAACGCCAGAACGCGTCCCCAGTGCCTGATGCCAGCAAGAATCAAGCTTGTTCTTTCTCTCATAAGTTTTATCCAACTGGGATTTCTATGAAGCAATTGATCAAGCACTTAGAGTGCACCGTAGAACTGGACATCTACATAAAAAAAAAATACGACCTCGTACCTGCAATCAATCAGTTAGGGGCAGTCCCTACGTTTTATCACATAGCTAATATCTGATGCCATAACCAAGTAGTCAGCCTCAGGAAAATAATCATAATGCAATCAATGGACAACACATGTGAATAACAAACAGGAAACATGATGATACTGCACTAAGTCCTCACCTTAGCACAGCACAGTTCTTTGATGGATTCAGTCATGGCAAGGAAAACAATATATCGCATAAGAGGCAGCCTTTGCACATTCCCCATCTGTGATGTGAAAGAGGACATGAGACATCCTGGTGGCGATTCCCACACATTCTTTGATCGGCCTGCACAATACATTAGGAAAGATCAAATTTTGATCTAAAGAGTACCCCACCTGAGAAGAAGCACCGCCGCAAGCCAACGAAGCCGCCGATGCAGGCCGCAGAAGCACACCACGGAGGCGAGCGGATGCACGCGGAAGAGAAGAGGCCACAAAGGCACGAGCACGGAGGCTGAGGCACTCGCGAGAAGAAACCGGATGCCACGAACCTAGCTGCGGTGCCGAAGGGCATCTGGGGGAGGAAGCGAGGGCGGGGATCCACGCGAGCGGCGGCGCCGAGCGCGGAGGTTGAGGCACTCGCGAGAAGAAACCGGATGCCACGAACCTAGCTGCGGCGCCGAAGGGCATCTAGGGGAGGAAGCGAGGGAGCGCCAAATCGAGTGGCGGCGCCGAAAGGGATCTGGGGGAGGAAGCGAGGGACGCAAGCGGAGGTACTTCCGGCGCGTGGCCCCGCCGTCCGCCTCCTCCTCCTCCTCCCGCTACCCCGGCGCCGGCAGCCTCTTCTCCTCGGCACATGCAGAGGCCCGGCCAGGCCCCAACCTCATCACAATCTTGCGGTCGATGGCCTCGAGCTACGGAGGGAGACCAAGGGGGCGGCGAGGAAGGGAAGGGTGGAAGACGGTTCCGGGAGCATCTGAGGCGGCACACGCAGGGGAAGTACAGGGCGCTCGTCAGTTCATCCTGCCGCTTGGTTGTGGGAACTGGGAAGGGAGGGAGGCGAGGATGGGAAAAAGGCAGCTGCGCAGAGCAAGGAACGACTCGAGGCTTCGCGACGCACGCGACGTGGACCTCGCGCGGCGAAGCGTTCGGACCAAGTGCAGGCGCGAGAGGCAGCCGATCTGGCGCGTCCAAGGAGCGATCCGAAGGCCGTTATTTTTTTGGTCGACGTGTCCAGGGCTGCTGAAGCCCCTTTCTTCCAAGAATTAAGTTTAGTAATGAGCGTCTGACTCCCTAGTTTTTCCTGAGTTGCTTACCTGGCATGCTCTAGTTCTGATCATGGTGTTCTGACAGTTTTGTATCCCTGCATAAGTTTTATCGCCAATTCACCATCCATTCTCTGTTTGGAAGCATCAGTGGACTTGTCAAAACTAATTGAAGTGTTCGTTCAACCCGGCGTTTGGGGCACCTCCCTTTCCAGTCGTTTATGGGAAGCAACATCCGCAGCCATACTAGGTCGACTTAAGAATGATCCAGCAAACGATCGGTAGCGGCGTAGCGCTAGCTTCCAATCGAATATCTCGCTATATGATGTCACTTGTGGCTGGTAGTGGACGGGCAACTGATCTGAAAATGGCTATTTTATTTTCAAGAAACAAGGCCGTCTCAATTAGCTACAATTTCGATCAAAACCTTTTTTTTGCCTCCTTTCATCTTTGGAGGGTATGCTTCTTGCTATAATCCTTAGATTCAAGATCACCGGCAAATGTTGGCAAAATCCTACCGCTATCAAATTCCATACTAAATAGCCTACAGCCACATGGATCCAAAATACAAAAGGGACAATTTGTTGCTCACCCCACCCCCCAATGTCACCCAGAATATCACTCAAGATCATCCGTCAATCATCAATCCTCAATTGCTATCTGTGAAGTCCGCGTCAATAACATCTCCATCGTTGGGTCCCTTTCCACCTGAGCTCGTCGGTCCAGCACCAGGCGTAGGCCCAGCGCCAGCATCAGTAGTAGGCCCGGCAGCACCGGCACTAGGTTGGTTGTACATGGCCTGTCCGATCTGCATTACCTCCTGGTTCAAAGCCGCCATGGCATCCTTCATGCTCTGTGTTGATCCACCAGCAATGGCGTCTTTGAGTTCTTTGAGCTTTGCATCCACCTTCTCTTTCACGGGAGTAGGTACCTTGTCGCCAAGCTCATTCAGTTGCTTCTCGGTCTGGTAGACCACAGAGTCCGCCTGGTTTTTGGTGTCAATGGCATCTCTTTTCTCTTTGTCCTCCTGCGCAAACTTGTCAGCTTCTTGTACCATTCTCTCAACCTGCAAAACCAAATGTTTCAGAAGGCATCATTATGCACCAACATAGCCATTAATTTTTCTGGAGTGGACAGGTTCTCCCTGCTATACAACGAACAGACATTATAATGGCACCAGAGATTTGTTTGCCAATTATACCACAAGGTTGTAAAGGAACTAGCACCATGATTCTACAACATGATTAATTAGAACTTTGAGGAATGGGAAGATAAATACACTACTCATTTATGACCAAAGGATTATGAGCAAGTAGCAACATATACATGCCATATGGTAAAGACATGCATCAAAAAACAAATATCATAATAGAACAGATTTGGTGCATAAATTTGAAGCAAAATAAGATTGGAATTCAAGGAAAGTAGCTAGAACAATAGGAACAACAAAGCAACTGTGAAATGAATATCTAAAAACACTGTATACCACCTAGAAAACTGGCACATTCATTGTTAGGATAAATAAAGAACTAGCAAAATTCATGTCTAATCACCAATAAACAACCACACTTCAGTGTTTTATCACACAAGAATGCTTAACCACTAGGATGATAACATACCTCGTCCTTTGGCAGTGTACTAGCGCCAGTGATGGTGATATCCTGCTTCTTTCCAGTACCCTTATCAATAGCAGCAACAGAGAGAATACCATTGGCATCAATATCAAACTTCACATCAATTTGTGGGACACCACGTGGTGCAGGGGGGATCCCATCCAACCGGAAGCTTCCAAGAGACTTGTTGTCCCTGACAAACTCTCTTTCACCCTGGAGAACATTAATCTCAACACTTGTCTGTCGATCTGCAGCCGTTGAGAATACCTCTGATTTTGAGGTGGGTAGTGTTGTGTTTCTGGGGATAATCTTTGTCATCACTCCACCTAACGTCTCCAAACCAACAGACAATGGAATAACATCCAGAAGAACAACATCTTTCACATCTCCGGCCAAAACCCCGCCCTGGTGTTACAATGGAAGTACAAAAATATGAAATGATATGTTCCAGATGTTAAATAAGTCAAAATGCTCTCTTGAATTGTCGCGACACGGTTTGGGCAGCTCATTTTAAATACAGCTAAATTGACCCATAGTACTTAATAATGTAGGAAACATGTACTCAAGACTGCTACTGTAAGTACTTAGAAAGTTTAGAGATGATGCTCTGAAAAGAACAACACACTGAAGCACATTTGGGGATAAAGAAAGGTTTAGAAATGACGCTCTGAGAAGAACAACACACTGAAGCACGTTCGGGGATAAAGAAAGGTTTAGAGATGATGCTTTGCAAAGAACAACACACTGAAGTGCATTTGGGGATAAAGAAAATGACCTGTACGGCTGCCCCGAGAGAAACAACCTCATCAGGGTTGACTGTAACATTGGGATCCTTGCCGGTAATCTTCCTCACAAGTTCTTGCACTGAAGGGATTCGGGTAGATCCACCCACAAGAATCACTTCATCTAGATTACTGACAGACAACTTGGCATCTCTCAAGGCATTATTAACAGGAGTTTTAAGCCTGTCAACACAAGAAGTATGTGAATGAGGCCTTCACAAAATACGAGAAAATGCAGTACTACACAGAAATGATTTTCTTTAGTAATAGGCTTATAAATTGATACAATGACCATAATTACCTATCGATGAGGTCTGAACACAGTTCCTCAAATTTGGCTCTAGAGAGGGTTGTCTCAATGTGTTTAGGCCCATCAGCAGTAGCAGTTATGAATGGCAAGCTGCAGTTAAGGCATTCAACGATTTCAAAAGAAATCTCACCAATTGAGCAGTAGAGGACTAACCAACATCTTTGTGAAAAGCTCACCTAATGTTTGTCTGTGTCAGTGTTGACAGTTCCATCTTAGCTTTCTCTGCTGCCTCAGTAAGACGCTGAAGGGCTTGTTTATCCTTTAGAACATCGATGCCTTCGTCTTTCTTGAAGTTGCTAGCAAGCCAATCTACAATTTTCTGCATAATCCAAGGACAACTTTATTAAGTTGGTGGAAAATAATGATAAATCATACTTTCCAAAATTGGGTTGATTGACTTAGTACACTACGATGCCAATAGACCTTTCATGTGTTAAATGCTCTTTGAGAAGTTGAAATCAAATACTTGTTATGCGAAATACATGAAAAGATCTAAATACTTAATGAACTCAGGATATGACAAAGAATATGCAAAGCTCATCTCAACAAGAGTTTCACAAATAAAAAGTAAAAGACCCACAAATAAAAGAAAACAGTGATTTCGAAGTTCCAGTCATGGCTATTGAGGCGTCCGTAAGGCAACGCCTAGGCGTTGCCTAGGCGACAAGGCGTGGGCGTGGCTTAAGGCGTCGGCTCGCCTTGCCGTGCGCACGTATGGCGTCCGCCTCAGCAATAAGGCGTCTCCAAGGCATCTCCAAGGCGTGCTATGGCAGCGGGATGGCCCAAGGCGACGCCTTGCGTCGGGGGAGCATGGGAGGCCTCCCCCTCCCTTCCAGCCTCCCCCTCGGACGGGAGAGGCGAGATCGGCGCCCAGCCGGGAGAAGAGGAGGAGCCGCCACGGGAGGAGAAGAGGCGGCGCCGCCACCGGGGGGAGAAGAGGAGGCGGCGCTGGATCCGCCGCCAGGGGAGGAGAGGAGGCGGCGTTGGATCCGCCGCCGGGGGAGGAGAATGGAGAGAGAGATGCGCAGGTTGGCTTTGATGTAAGGGTTGCACGTGGTGGTCTTGGGCCAAATGACTGATGGGCCGACTGAGGTTAGCCTTTTTTTTTCATTTTTTGCTTTCTCTTGTCTTTTGTTCTGCTGTTCTTCTTACACACTTTTCTCTGCTCTTCTTCTTCTTTCAGCTCCGGATCTTCCTTCGCCTGTAGCGCCTTAAGAGTGTGTAAGGCGTCGCCTCGCCTTACACCTTACCGCTTAAAAGGTGTGAGGGGGGTGGGTCACCTCGCCTTACCGCCTTAATAACCATGGTTCCAGTTAACAACAATAGAAAACAAAATTGCATCAATTGGGATTATTCGAATATTATGTTGTTTGTTTGGTGTTTGCTAAAAGAACGAATTGAGTGTGAATTTCCTCATTATCAAAAGTACATGCCAAAAGTTTGATGAAATACACATGCAAAATTTCATGATCAAATTCATTGGCATTACAGAGAACAAAAAAAGACAAGCAGTACGTGTGAATAGTGCATGATACAGTGCTCTTTTTGGGTACCCTGCAGTACAGATGAATTTGACCATGAAACTTGGCATGTGTGACAACATGACATGTGCTACATCTATTGATGTTTTAGATATTTTAGAATAGTGCATCACGCACTTTCACAATTTTCAGAAATGTGGGTAATTTCCAAAAAGAATATAAATTACACACCTTATCAAAGTCATCACCACCAAGGTGTGTGTCACCAGATGTGGAAAGGACCTCAAACACACCATCTCCAACCTCCAATACTGCAGGATGATGTTGCCTTAGTTGTAATAACTTATATAAAGAAAGATACCTCCATAATACATCACTATTTTCAGAACAACTATAAATTTAACAAAGTAAAGGATGCAATATCATTCGATTACACAGTGGCCTGCTTTAAACCTCATGTCATTATTCTCATCACAGAAACACCATCTACTTCACAAGCACAGTTCAAAAACATCAGGTGTGAGTTGAATAACCAAAGAAAGCAATCCAAGTAGGCGTCCCAAATTTTGAAAGCTCTTATCAAATTTTTGCACTGTTTATTACTCTCCTTTTAGTTTAGATCTTTTAACAAAATGTTGATCTCTTTAAAAGCAGTTTTTATGTCTCTTTAAAAGTAGATTTTACCTATATGTTGGTGGAATAAATCTACTCAGCTCAAAGATTCATAACCATACATTATCCTCTGGTTGAGCCATGTTATGTAACATTCTTCTGGACAAACCATTTTGAACCTTACGACTCAAACTGGACAAAATGAAACAACATTACGTATTTCATCAAACTGAAACAATTTTCAGTACTGGAATCCCAGTTGTGATTCATCCAAAATGAAGAATAGTATGATAAGATTAAGGCCAACGTGATTCAGAAGTTAAACAGTAAAGGTAGAAGAGAAGTAAGCAGTTTGGTATTCTATCATACCAGAGACATCAAAAGTACCACCTCCCAAGTCAAACACTAGAATTGTTTCATTGTTTTTCTTCTCGAAACCATAAGCCAGTGATGCAGCAGTTGGCTCATTTATAATGCGAAGAACTTCCAATCCAGCAATACGGCCAGCATCTTTTGTTGCTGTTCTCTGCGAGTCATTGAAGTATGCCGGAACAGTAACCACTGCTTTTGTAATTTTGTCATTCAGAAACTTAGATGCATCGTCCACCAACTTCCTCAAGACCTGTCATGGTAATAAGTTACCAGAAAAGTCAATATACCCCTCACTTTCAAAAAAGAAAAGGCATAACATGCACCGTGGGTTCATAATCTTCCATGGTTGTGTCACTCGGGTCCCTGAATGTGAGAACTGCACATTTACTCATTTAGGTCCCTAACTTGTATAAGTGAGTCAAAACAGGTGTCGAGCTGACTCAAATTAGCAATTAGTGATGCTAGGGCACTTTGACCTTATTTAACAACGTAACTGCTAAGCATGGTTAACAGAAAGCTACTTAAATTAGCAATTAGCGATGGTAGGGTACTTTGGCCTTATTTAACAATGTAATTGCTAAGTACAATTAATGGAAAGCAATGTTCACCTAGGCGCTAGGCGGAAAGCGGGTGGAGAGTGGCCGCTTAGTGCCTAGCCCACCTAGGCGGTTGAACAGAATCAGCAGAGGGAAGAGCAAGAGGGAGGGAGGAAGGAAGTGGAGAAGAAAAGGAAAAAAATAAATAAAAGAAAGCATTCGGCGGCCAACCACTGTTGATTCCTCTCTCACTCAATCTCTACTTCACTCTGAACGTTCGGCCAACGCCCTTATCTCTTCATCTTTCACTCTTCGCCTACCCTCCTTGCTCTCTGCGACGCGCCGACGCATCCCCTCTTCCCACAGCACATGGACACCAACCTCTTCCCCTTCCCGTCCTCTCCCAGATCCAGTCTCCCTCTCCCGTCCTCTTCCCCCTTCCTCCCCTTCCTCATGGTGGCAGGGTGGCGGAGTCCGACGGCGGGGAAGGCGGATCCGGCGGCGGGGATGGTGGATCCGGCAGCGGCGGAGGCCGATTTGACCGGTGGCGAGCCAGAATCAGTGGGGGTGAGGTAAGTTCTCCTCTCTTCCCTGCCCTCTCCCTCTCCCGTCCTCTCCGCCGCCTTGGACTGCCGCGCCTTGTCTGCCTAGCTCCGCCTGGGTCCGCCTTGGACCAGCGGTCAACGACTAGGCGGGCCGAGCGCCCAGGTGAGCGACTATGCCCGAGTCACGGCGGGGAGCATGTGCCCAGCGCCTAGGCGCCCGCCTAGGGGAACACTGATGGAAAGCTAGTAAAACTTGTCCAAAGGTTTATGAAAGCTTCATTGAAATAAAAAAAATATCAATTCTCCATTGATTTCACATGACGATCACAAAGTAAAACGGCAATTTAAGTCAAGTGTGGGCCTGCCTTCAATCACTTATACAAGTTTAGACTTTAGAGACCTAAATGCACAGCTATCAAGTTTGGAGACCTAAATGTGCAGTTATCAGGTTTAAGGGCCAAAATGACATAATCACACAACCAGTTTAGGATGTGCACTTTCATCTAATAAAAATGATAGGTAGCCAAGTTTCTATTGAATTTCATTACCTACTGGAACTTCTACAAATTCCAGATGA
Organism: Phyllostachys edulis; assembly: GCA_036346405.1. Lineage (NCBI taxonomy): Eukaryota > Viridiplantae > Streptophyta > Magnoliopsida > Poales > Poaceae > Phyllostachys > Phyllostachys edulis. The sequence goes on from CM070568.1 coordinate 18,535,064, forward strand.
GCACAGGACTATCTTAAGCATATTAGGCATTGCAACCATTTGGGCATAATAACTACAGAACTAATCAACTAGGTTCTCTAAACTAACCAACAAAGCAAGTAACATAATACATAGAACCAGAAACATAAATTGAAATGTATGATCTGGTAACAATTAAAAGTAATTATAGAAATGAAATATCATCGCTATATTTACATTGGAAACATTAACCCATCAAAAAAACAAAATAAATTAACCAACTGCTGCATCTAATTCTAAACAAAGCAATAACTTTTAACACTATCGGTGAGGGAGACAAGACTACAACCAAAATGCTAATTCTCGTAAAGCTCGGCACTTAACAGCACGTCCAACATTCTAACATGAATTCTTCCATACTAATTAAACATGGGCAACATCCAACTGCAGGCAAGGCCTTGAAATTCAATTTATCAAACGTGATTAAACATAATATCTATTCGCAAATTCCTATTCGAAATTTATGTTAACTGCGAGCTAAATTACCTGAGCGGATATCTCCTCTGCAGCGAACTGCTTGCCGATGGCGGGGCAGTCGAGCTTGACGTTCCCGTTCTCGTCGCGCACGACGTGGTAGGAGACCTGCTTGGCCTCGTCGTCGACCTCGGCCATCTTGCGACCGATGAAGCGCTTGACGGAGAAGAAGGTGTTCTCCGGGTTTACCACGGCCTGCCTCTTGGCGATCTGGCCCACCAGCCGCTCCCCTCCCTTGGTGTAGGCCACCACCGACGGCGTCGTCCGCTGGCCCTCGGCGTTGGTGATCACCGTGGGCTTGCCGCCCTCCATCGCCGCCACGGCCGAGTTGGTGGTCCCCAGGTCGATCCCCACCACCTTCTCGCACGCCACCCGCATGGCCAGCCCGCGTGCCCGCCTCACGGTCGTCTTCCCGCCCACGAAGAGCTGCCTGCGCCCCGCGGCCCGCATCTGCGCCGGCCGCCGGCCCACGAAGAGCGAGCCCGACGGGGTCCCGCCCGCCATCGCGTTGACCTGGGCAGCAAAGGCGGCCATGGCGCGGGGGCTCGTGCGGAAACCCTAAACCTAACAAGGATTCCGGCGTAGAGGGGCGTAGAGGAGCTGGAGAGCACGGGGGAGGGGGGAGGAGGCGAGGGGATAAGAGTAGGAGGTGGGGAGGGGGATTTTATAGTGCCGTGGTGGGTGTCGGTGGCTGACGGGTGGGGTCCCGGGCGGTTCGATGCGTCCATGCGTGGCGAGGTGGCTACCGTTCAGCGGCAGCGGCGGCGGACGGTGGATAGTTTTTTAATTTTTTAATAATATTTTATAGTTAATCTCTCGCTAATTTTATTTTAAATTCTGATCTCTTTGATCACGCCATGACATGCGGCGTGACCAAATCACTCTGTCACGCTACCGTCCCGAGCATAGCCAAACATGTCACGCAAGCCCTCGTCTGCACATCGTGCCAGCATGGAGGGCTTGCGTGGCCGTTGTCACGCCCACACTAATGGCGTGACAAGTATGTCTTGTCATGTCAACACGCGTGGCGTAACAGTGGTAACTTAGGTGCCGCTGATCCACCCAGTTCTTCATTTTCACCCCAAATCCTTCTCTTCCTCCCCGCACGTCCTCTCTCCTCCCCGCCCCAACCTCCCCAAATCTAGTGATTTGGAGCCGATTCGACGCTCATAAACCCGTGGAGATCATCCACCCAGGGTATTCTCACCCATTCCATCCATTTATTTCGGTGTAAGTCGGTTTGATTTGTTGATTTAGGGTTAATGCCGAATTGGATGTTTGAGTGAATTGGTTTGAATTTTGAGTGAATTCAATTGATTGATGGCACCCTGTGGTTTAATGCAAACTTGTTTGATCTGTGATGGAGGCTTGTGGTATATATCTTCATGTAGTTTTGTTCTGTATAATAGCAATGGATGATGGACCGCTAGAAAGAATGTTTGTATTTGTGTAAGCCATCTTAAGTGCAGATTTGTTCTTATTAGAACTTTAAAAGTATATATTGAAGTATTTGATTTTTTTTCTCGGTCAGGGTAGATGACTGTAAAGTTTAAACATCAATATGTCTTTAGTTGTCCATGACTTCTGTTATGTTGCAATGCTTTCTTAAACTTGCATAATTGATCGCCATACAAAGAGGTATGCCATATCTTTTACTGCTCAACATAATTCAGCTAGCTTAGCTATTCTTTTTTTTGACATAAAGCTTAGCTATTCTAGATCATTGTAAGAACTTCATTTCCCTAATGCATTGGGCCAGTGCTCTTGAGTGTCCCGTATTGTTCTTACAATGAGAATAACATGTGAAGTAATTTATTGTGTTTTCCCACAAGGATACAATTATTTTGTTGAATGCTTTCTGGGCAAATGTTGTGAACCGTGTTTAGACTGAAAGAACAATACACTTCGGATATTTTACAAGGCATCAAACTTGGGTGTTTCAGACCATGTGGGTTGATATGTGACTGTTACAATGATTTTATTAGTTTCATATGTTCTAGAAGTTTTGCCAAATTTTTGCCCTTCTATATCATTTGTCTTAGATCGGCTAATTCATAATAATTGCGAAGTTTGTATGTACATGGTCATATACATATTGCCATTCTAAATTTTTATGAAAAAAAAAAGGTTCAAATACATTTGTATAAAGGATAAATCACTGCTATAGAAATTCTTTTGCATATGAGAAGACCAATTCATTCTAGGATAACTTCCACCGGAACATTGCTGTAATGCTAACTACTACAATTGAGATGCCTATGATGCATGGAAGTCCTATGACATTATGCGCACCAGAGCTTAAAATTGCCACATTGTTTTCACCATAATCGGCCTCCTTCCTTACTGCCTAGATACAAGAGATGTTACAATCATATAAGGAATATGATTGTATTTCTATCATAAGCATTAGAATTGTATAACAAGTATAAGTAAACATATGCAGTGTAGTATCTAGCCGCGCTATTACGTACGTTGTAATTCAGCTTGTTTCTAGGATTTGATGGCGTGGCTGCCTGTGCCCGTATGTTGCGTGGCAGGCATATATGGCATATCTCCATCACCGCATGCATGCAACGCGAAGACTTATGTACATCGCATCATGTATGCTATAGTTTGCATTGTCTGTGTACCTTTTGGACGTATAGAACTTGACCCTAAATTCATCTCTGAAACCTTTTCTTCCAGAAATGCCTATTTAGCCATATATGGAATGGTTAGTACTACTTTTGAGTGTAGTTGGTACCTATGGCATGTAGTGCTGACTTTCCAATGTTTTATTCGCATTATTGGATGTAAATGGATAAAGTTGTACATATTTTTACTAGTAGGCCAGTTAGCCAAACGGGGAGTGTTGCTGACTTTGTTGGCATGGAAGCAACTGTGCTTGTGTTTCGAGAATCACCAAACCTTCGAACTCTTCTGATGAGGATTAAGTCGACCTTTGGATGGGATGAGACCGGGGTCGTTGTCCGTATGAAGGGGCGGTATGATGCTGGGCTGGGTTCAAAGGTGCATGCTTTGTTGATGCCAATCTCGTGCGATGATGATTGGGACATGTACAAGGAGGTTGTGTTCGCATCTCAGGTCCGGCCGTTGGAGGTTGTGGTGGAGAGGTCAATTGGTGAGGATATGCGCAAGAATGCAGACGTGATGAATGGCACCACGGATGAACTTGAATCCGTTGTGGAACTTTCGCAAGGCCCCCCAACAGATGAGCAATCGTCCCAAGAGGTCATTGGCATCGGTCTAAATAGTGATGCCCCACCGTTGGTGGATTTGTCGTATGTGCCTGTTTCTTCGTCACACCCTGTCAGTGACTCTGTGACTAATTTCAATGGAGCTATAATGACCAACGATCTTGGCGATGAGGTGTTCCGACATGGAACAAACCATGAAATTGAGTCCGACGAAGGTTGGAGCTCGACCGAAAGTGAAGCGCCTGTTCCGCTTTTCTCCTCTGAGGAAGGCCGGGTTCTTCAAAGTGTAATGGGTGAGATCTTGTCAATGCATACATTCGAGGATGACTGAATGGTTGGTAACACTATCTGTGCAAATGGGTCGAAGAGTAAGGATGGTATTGCGGATATGGAGAATGACCTCATACGCAGTGACATGTTGTTTACAAGCATGGCAGATATGAAGGTTTGGATGCAAGAATACTCAGTGAGGCACCATCGTCTGTTTGTAGTACAACACTCTGATGTGAACATGAGGTATACCGTGAGGTGCGAAAGGGGGTGCAGATGGAAGGTCTGGGGGTGGAAAATTAGGGACAAGCAATGGAAAATAACGAATATAGAGCAGCCTCACTCTTGTGGGACTACACAAGTTTTCGGGGAGCACCTTCAAGCGACCGCTAATTTCATTACAAGGTGCATAACTGGGGTTGTGGCTGTCAATCCTGATGTGACCGTTGCCACCCTCATTGATGCTATATTTGGGTTCATTAAATACTACATGAAGTACGAGAAAGCATGGAGGGCAAATCAGAGAGCGATGCAGATATTGTGGGGTGATTGAAAGGAGGCTTGCAGGTTGCTTTCTCAGATCCTAACCACTATGCAGGCGAAGAACCCATGCATGGAGTTTTATCCTTGGCACGGGAACTGAACGGAACCCGATGAAGGAGTTATGAAACATGTACTCAGGCGGGTGCATTGGTCTTTTGTGCAATGCAAAGATGCCTTCAAGTATTGCAGGCATGTGTTATCAGTTGACACCACATTCCTAACCGGAAAGTACTATAGTGCCTTGATGGTCACCGTGGGTATTGATGCGGAGGACCAATTGATTCCACTAGCATTCACACTTACTGAGGGTGAGAACAATGCACGTTGGCAATGATTCATGGATATAGTTCAACTGCGCCTTATTGGGCTAGGACGATAGTATGCATCGACTCGGATAGGCACCGTGGCATTCTGAATGCTGTGAAGAGCAAACTAGACGGACACCCGGATGTGCTGCATAGGTGGTGCATGAGTCACTTAGCTGCCATTTTTTTAAGCAATGCAGTAGAGAAGATCTCACAAAGAAGTTCAAGCTGTTGTGTGGCTGTTTGGAGAAAAGGGACTTCAAGGGCAAGCTAATGGAGCTCAGGGGACTGACCAACGAACGAGGGAATAAGTGGTTGAACAAGGTCTTACAGCACATGACGAAGGTGGATGAAGGTATGGCGTAATGACCACAAAAATCTCGAGGTGTTCAACAACGTTCTAAAGGGAATCCGTGCAATGCCAGTATCAGCCATCAATGGAGTACTCATTTTGGAAGACCAACTCATACTTTGTTGATAGATGGACCCGTGCAAGGGATGCATACAATGCCAGGGAGCGCTGGGGTACGGCTGCTGCCAAATACCTTGCTCTGGTGGAGGACGAGTCATGCAATCAGGAGGCAGAGGGTTATGATCCGACTTTGCATATCTATGCCGTCAGGGCAGTGGGGGGCACATCGATAGGGGGTAAGCGTTATGGGTGCCGAAATCATAGAGCTAACCTGACTTCGGGAGATTTTACTTGCATGGTCCTGGCTTTGCTACATGTCCCATGCTCGCACATCGTCACCGCATGTCGCATGCACGGTGTAAGTCACCTTTCGAACACCTTCATTGCCGAGGAATTCTCAAAGCTAGCCACGATGAGGAGTTGGGAGAATAGGTTCAAACCTTACCTTGATCCCTCGCATTGGCCACCCTACGTTGGGGAAGAATACATTCCTGACAAAGAAATGGTGAACAAGCGACGCAGTAGGAGGAAGAGGAAAAGACTTCGTAACGAAATGAACCGCTTGCAGTATGCTGGTAAGGACATGTACAGCCTAGGGGACTTTGAAGATGCCACCATAACCAACAGGTGCTAGGAATATCATGAGCGCGGCCATATAAGGGCAAAGCACGTGAATAAGGATTGCCAGCCGCGTAGGGTAAGGCGACGCCGCTCACGTGTCTTGCACCCCTGAGGTAACTGCCATTGTCATTGTAGAAAGAGTATTGATGTGTCTTTTTTGCATTCACTTTGTTGCATTTTCTCCATTGTTTTGTATTTCTTGTGCACTAACAGTTTCTATCCTCTATTGCAGGATGCTGCAACGCCCACAGTACGCATTGCTCCTCTCGGAGTACGATAATGACCACTGTGCACACCTTATAGTGGATGAGGGTGTGATGAGATTTTTGACCTTTTGACCATACTATGCATTTTTCTTTGTTCGATCATGCTTTCAACCTTTTTGACCATGTCTATGCATATTTCTTTGGCAGGTGCTCCAACCACTTCGCCCTCAAACCCACACCCCTCTAGATTGGGACGAGCGGTACGTTCCATACATCCGCGAGGCTGGTTTCCTGGCCTTGGCGCGGATTGTCACCAATGGGCTACCCGGCATGGACAGAGTTGTAGTTACGGCACTGGTGGACCGATGGTGCCCGGAGACCCGCACCTTCCACCTCCCGTCAGGCGAGATGACCATCACGCTGCAAGATGTAGCTATGATTCTAGGCCTTCCCAAAGACGGGCTTCCCGTGACTAGAGATATCAACAGCGTGGGTTGGTGTGACCGGGTTGGTGAGTAGCTAGGTGTGCGACCAGATGACCCGGCTTAGGACGTGGGGGACAATCGGTTGTTTGCCGTGCTTACGACGTGGCTGCGTGCAAACTTCAATGCGTGCCCGCAAGACACAGATGAGGTTACAGTGCAGCGCTTCGCACGGGCATAGGTGTGGCATCTACTCAGGTCCTTCCTATTCCCCCGATGGTACCGGCAATGCCATCTCCTGGATATACCTACCCATGTTGGCTAATTTCGGAGCGACGAGGACTTACAGTTCGGGCTCCGCTACACTAGCTTGTCCGTACCGCCACTTCTGCGATGCGTGCTGCTCACGGAGTGCCGACGGCAACATGGGTGGCTGCGCATACCTCCTGCAAGTGTAGATGTGGGAGCGTTTTCCTATAGGTAGGCCCACTCATGCAACCTTGTAGGTACGGACATATTTTGTTTTTTTTAATATTCTTTCTCGTATAATAAAAAAGTGACTCAAATCCTGTAACACTCCAACTCAACATGAGCATGGAATGCTACTAAAATAACATAACCGAAGACTAAGCTAAGAATTAACTCTAACTTTCGACGTAGTTTCCTTTTATTATTTAACCATAGAAGGGATTTAAAAATTTAACATGAATATGAGCAAGATTATCATGTATCAAAACTTAAATCATAACCGTAAAAAAAAAATCCATGAAAGCACCGATTAACTCCATTACAAAGTAAACAAATACACCTCGAAGGGTGAATATGATCATAAAGATAAATATCATTCTCTAGCAGATTGCTTCAATTACACTTAGGATTCAAAATTACCGATCATGGTGTTTAACGTGGTGGAGTGCATCAAAATTTATTTCTAGCCCCTCCCATGCATGTCGCCTTCACAAGATGTACCTAAAAATAAAATAAACAAGCAACAAGTGTGAGTCCACGACTCAGCAAAGTACATTTAAGACAATAACCCAAATCTTATAAACAGACTTTGCTTCCAACAAAATCAATCATCCACAATAATATCAGACTTTGCTTATAGCACAATTAATCATCCTCAATAATATCACAGCTATTCAACTGTTATTGTCATGCAATGCAAATGCCACAAATGCACATATCCTTTCTCTTTGCATTTTATCGGTAATTGTAACGTCCCGTTTATCCTAGAGTTCTTGCCAGCTTTCAAAATAAAAAAGAACCATTTGGTTTAATTGCATGTTCAAGCTTAACTTGGTAGTTTGGAAGTTGGAGAGTTTAAATTGACCTAATCAAACCTGAACTAAGTCCCTTGTTGGTGTTCTCGGTTGGTTGGAGCTTTTTGTTGTTCTTTGGCCTTGTTTTCTTCCTAATCTTCTCTGTGTGCCTCTTGGTCTAACCTCCCCTTTTAAACCTCTTTTGTTGGTTTGAATCTCTTTGAGATTAAAACCTCCCTCTCCGTCTAGACCTCATCCTTTGTTTAGACCTCCCCTTGTTTTGGACCTCCTGCTGAGGGACAAGCTCGGGTTTGTGTTTCAAAGACCCCTTTTGGTTTTTCAAAGCCAAGTTTGGCCTTGTTTCCCTTCTTTTGGACCTCCCTCGAGGGTGGTTCAGTCCAGGGTGCGGTATTACCGCCACCCCTCTAGCGGTCGTACCGTCCGTTCAAGTTGTGGCACTTAGCTTTGGTTTTTACCTTCTCCGTTTCGGTGTTTCTGACCCCCGGTCGTACCCGAGACTCTTATCTTGAGCCACTGACCGGTGGGGCTCCGCTGCAGTTCTTCATCTCCATGCGGACGTCGTGCCCTCGCCAACTGTCGCGCCCACCGTTTCTGACTGTGCGCCCGTGGTTTGGCCGTGTCTCCCGCACTCGCCCATACCCCCGTCGCCTCATCATCACCTCCCTGTCACTCGGTGGCACTCCATGGATCGAGCTCACCCCGCCGGCCTCTCCTCATGAGTTCTCCGCCCCAGCACCTGTACGAAGCTCCATGGGGTGCCCTCTTCTCCCTTTTGACAGCCCTAAGCATTTCCCTACCTTCCTTTCCCTCTTCTTCCTGCTCATTCCTCTTCACGTCATCTTGTGTTCATAAGCACTAGGACCCTATCCTCTAACTTATTTGGGTTTTGGTTCGCAGGAACTGACGCAATTTGGAATTTCTCATCTCCAGTTCAAACAGTATGTTTCGTCCCCAACTCCAGCAAGACGATCCACTCTTCAATTCCTTGCTTTTGTACCATCTCAAAGCCATGCCTGAGCTTCCTGTACCATTCGTTTTCCTCCTTGTAGCCCAAGCCAATCTCTCCTCGAAGAAGCTCTGCCATCGCCCTCACTTGTCATTCTGACCAATCCGGTGAGTCTCTTCACTAAATAACCATGTCAACTCATGTTCTAGCACCCAAGGATCTTTTGCCCTCTCTTAATTTAACCTTTCGCCCACAGGAACGCGGTGCCACCGCCCACTTCTTCATGCACAGCCAGAACCACCACCACCGATGCCATTTCTTATCCGGTGAGCTCCTCTCCAATTACTTCCTCTTAGAGCATCTCATGGACCCACTTGAGATTCATCTACCTTCTTTTTCCCTCCTCCTTGCCCAGGTCACTGTCTCCACGGTGGCACCATCATCGCCACCACGGGTCTTCATCACCGGCCATCCACCGTGCATCCACCGTGCATCTCTGACCGTCCTTTCTTCTCTGGTAAGCTCCTAGTAGCCCTTATGCACTCATGCGCGTGTTGGTTAGCTCCAGGAATCGCTGAGTTGCATTTTGGCATGACAACCCGAAGAGCCCCGCCACTAGACTTCGCCACGCTGCCGCAATAGGCTATAGTCAAACCTCCTTCCGACTACTTGTAGGCGAAACCTCCTTCCGACCAGGTAGTCGAAACCTCCTTTCGACTAGGTAGTCGAACCTCCTTCCGACCACGTGTAGTCGAACCGGTGAGCAGCAACTGAAACCTATTTGTTGGCTTTTCCCTTCCGGCAGAAATGGTTTAGGCTATAACTTTCGTATACAAACTCCAAATTGAATAATTTTTTGTTTCTAAATTCATATTAAATCATAATCTACCTTCTGTGTTAATTTCAAAAAAAAAATAGAGACTTTTGGAATTTTGGTGTTTATTCGGTGTTTTCACTTTGTCGGTACTTATCATTAGATGACGGTGATTCGGGAGTGCAACAGAGATGATCGTGTGAATATCCAGAGTACTAGCAAGCAAAGGCAAGCACCCATTCATTTGATGCATGTTGATCCTATTATGTTCCAAATTGTTATCTTGTTTTGCAACTGTATGTATGCATGCTGTATTTGTCAAAGTTACTTTGTTGATTAGAGGTAGCTAATCCTATTGCATGAATTTCCTAAAATTATTTGTCCCCTGCCACTAGCCTAAGTTAATACTTCCGCTGGTGAATTAGAGCTTTGTGGATGTTATATGGTCTATTTATGTTTATTTGATGTCATGCTTAGCAATCTTAGCTTCCGATAGATTAGACGGTTGTCGACTTGTCGATGACCTTGATAAAATAACTCATTTTTATTATGTTATATCCAGCACCCTGTGCTATTATATTTGGAAAACTAAAAACGAAAATAAAATGATTTGGACTCGGGCAAATGGTTGTTGGTATGGTTATTGGGTGTGTGGCTCATGCCCGAGTCAACAAGGATCGAACATCTTGTGTCACACTATCCAAGCATTTTTACGTGCATCCACATGAGGGGGATATGGGACCTCTCTTGACTCATTACTTTGGGAGGTGTTAATTAATGAGTTGTTGGTGGTAGGTGTAGGAGAAAAATGTTATGTTGTTCTGTTGTTGTTGGACATGCGCGGGGTGTGTTCCGGGTAGATTCCCTCGCTCGAGGAGCATCAACAGTTGCTGAGGCTGGTCTCCGACACAACATATAGGTTCCCTGTGGGAGCCTGGGTAGGGCGGTTCACGGAGGATTATATAACATCCCAAAGTTCTATTACCAATTTTAAAATTAATAAAATATTACTTTATTGGATTTTCTAATATTTAAAAGAGTTTTATTGCTTTCTTGGATTTCCAGAGTTTTAAAAAGTCAAAAATAAAATTTATTGAGTTCGCTAAGTTTTTATTTGGCTTAAGGTTAAAAAGAAAAAAACTAAATTATTTTCTTGATATTCTGGTATTTAAAAAGGGTTTTTCTTTTTGTCCGAAAGCCAAAAATAATTTATTTGCAAAATCAAAAGCTAAATTATAGTTATAAATGGTTTTATTAAGTTCAAAATAATTCAAGAAATTTCTGTATATTTTTCTAGAATTTTTGAACTCTATTTTTGATTTTCTAAAACCTATTTCATTTAACTCAATTTATGTAATTCAAAAAGTATTAAAAATCCGGTTTTTGGTTTTGGCCCGAATATTTTGGCCAGCCCACTCCTTTTCCCTCTTTCCTCCATCTGCCCGGCCTGCTCCCGTCGGCCCAGCCTCCCGCGCCTGGCCCTCTCTCCCTCTCTCTCTCTTACATGTGGGGCTCGTGCGTCAGCCGCCCTTTCTCCTTTCCCCTCTCTAGTTCACTGCCAGCCGGGCCCACTCGCCCATTTCTCTTCCTCCTTGCCCCCTTTCTTTCCATTGGGTGCCCACGCTGGCCTTGACACAGCTGGCCATTCTTTGCCTTGTCTTCTCCCTACTTACTCCTGTTGACCCCGCCGCTTGCACCATGCCCTGCCCCACCTGCCTCGCCGCTCCTGTCACCACCTCACCTGCTCCCGTCAATGTCGCCATGTCACATGAGCTCAGCGCCTTGGTTGCCAAACCGCTCGACCCCCTCTCTCCACCTGACTCTATAAAGGAGGCACCCGCGCCTCTCCTTCCTCTTTCTTTTCCCCTACTCCTCCCTCTCTTCCTCACCTTCTTTCACCGGATCTTCGAGCTTGAAGCTCCGCGGCCGAGGCTTGCTCCGTCGGCGATTGTGCCACCGTCAGAGGTCCTCCGCCGCCGCCAGCTCCACCCTGAGCATCGCCTCGCCGCGTTCTCTCCGATGCTCACACCATCTCCCTCCGAGGGCCACCAGATCGTCGTCGTCATCCCCGAGCGCCACTTCTCTTTCTTCTTCAGCGCTGGCTGTGCCGCCTCAAGCGCTAACCCTTCACTCCGGTGATGCCCTCGCCCCTCTAGGCGCGTTACCGTGTGCACCACCACCTCCACTACCATTCCCCCACCTCCAATCGCCTTCTATCTCACCGTAGTAGCTCACCACCGCCGCGCCCCTATTCTTGCCTCCGGCCGTCAATGCGCCGCCGCCTCGGTCGTCCTCCTCTCTGCCCAAGGCACCCCCTGCTTTCCTCACACCTTGGCCGAGCATGTGCTCACCTCGTTTCCCCGGGAGCGCTGGCGCAACACCATAACCACTGCTCAACCCAAGTGTCGTCGCTTTTGCTCTTCGCCGCCGACCGCTTTCTTGCACCTCGCCGCCGAAACAGCGTGTGCCCGGTTCGCCTCACCTTCCTCCCCCTTTCGGCGCCCTCACCAAGCCTCGCCATGGCATGAAGTGCTTGCATGAGCCATACCGAAGCCGCCACGCTACTCGTGATGTGGCGCCCAGTGGCGCCCGATCGGTGCCACCTCCCTTTTCCATCTGCGTGGCACCGATGTTGCAGGCGTGTGTGCTGCGTGGCATTGCCTCGTTCCGTCTTGCCCCACCATCATGGACTGGCCTTCCGTGGACCCAACGACCAACGTGGGACCCACATGTTAGCCACACAGGCATTTCTTTTTTAAAAAATAAATCTGGCTGCTGACGTCAGCTGATGCAATAAATTGATTTTCCTTTAGAAAATTAATTCCATAAATTCCGAATTTTATCATGTCATGTATTTTCAAACTTCCGAAACTTGTTCTCCTCTGTCCGAACTCCGATTCGAGTGATTCAAATTTCTAAATTCAACATCTAGCTATCTACACTAAAATTATTTGGTTTGGAGTTCATTTGAAATCATTTGGATTTTATTTGAATTTAGCTTCTTTTCGCGTGTAGATTTCGACACTTCTTTGCATTTCGACGCCGTTTAAGAACAACAACTAAATAAGCAAGGCAAGTTATATCCCTTGATCATATTTGAATCCCATTATAGGGATACATGATCAATAATTGTTGGATTATAGAAGTAATTGTCGGATGTTGGATTATATGATTATTTGTTGGAGAAGGGATTATAGGACTAATCGATGGATGCTGAATTATAGGATTATATAATTATTGGAGAATGGATTCTAGGATTGCATGATTATTGTGGTTGTATTGTAGAAATGAATCTTTGTTGGATTATAGAAATAATCTTGGTTGGATCATAGATAAACTGATGAAATGGTGGAGTTAACTGAATAAAAGTGTTCAATGATCTATAATTGTTTATATTGGATTAATTAAGATTGGATGATAGATAGAAACTATTGTTAAATACTAAATTGTTGATGTTGGATTCTAAAATAGATCGTTATTGGATATTGGATTGTCGAAAGTTGGATTATGGAATTATATCTTTAATGGATTATAGAAATAGATTATTGATGAATCTTAATTAATGAATGTGGATTATAGAAATAGATTGTCTTAGATGTTGGATTACTAAATATTAAATTATAGAATTATTATTGAAGATTGGATTGATGGATGTTGAAATATTAGAAAAAGAATACATTTTTGGATTATTGTATTATGATTCTAATATGGATGGTTGAATTATGATCTCGTAATTGATAATTCTTAAATATTGAATCTCTCACACCTTGTCGCCTCTAGATAAAACTCTGGTTAATACAATAGTATTAACACAATGCTTTTGTTTAAAAGACTTTATGCTTAGACAAAGCTTAGACCAAAAATATTGAATTTGGAGAATTTAGCCAAAAGTTCAACTATGATTTAAAATGATACTATGGTATTGTCTTTACCATAGAAGTTTATAAAATGATTTAACTTGGTTAATAAAATAAAAATTGGTTTGGACTTGGGCGAAATGGATATTTGGATGGGTGCATGTTCATGCACGAGATCGATTCATTTTTATGATCGAGGCCTAGGAGTTTATTGGAATGTCTCCCAAGTCAATTAAGGACCGGTCTTCGAGTCGCATCTTCCTAAGCCACATCGTATTACCACATGTCCTGAATGGGAAGGATTTAGCTAACTAATTTGCAACATTTCACCATGGTCGTGCCATCCGGTTGCGTGGGTGTCTTTTATAATCTACTTTTATATATTCCCACCTGGCACAAGAGGGGGCCTGAACCCTACGGGTTTCTATCCAAAGGGGGGCGAAACCTTAGCGAGGCAGGACTACGGTGGAATGACGCTTTGTAAAGGCCTTGTCATGTGCTCTAGACTGCTCATCTAAAGTAGTGAGCAGTGGTATCGACAGATGCCAAACAAACTAAAGAATTTGTGTCGTGGGTAAAGCTATACACCTCTGCAGAGTGCAAAACTATTCGAATAGTCGTGTCCACAGTTATAGACATGTTAGCAAAGCCACTCCAAGTTAGATTTTGATTTTGATTTCAAAAGACTTTATCAAATGGTTTTGGATTTCTATCCAAATGGGAATTGGGCGGGTAGCCTTGTGATAGGAGGGTATCCTTCACCACTCGTTGATGAATATTATCTGACTATAAAACTTGAGAATTTAGAAAATGAATTTTAGTTATAGAATATCTGCTTTGGAACTTAGTACAAGTATTTGGAAAGAAACATTGCTTTACGCAAAAATCAACTCTATAAGCCTTCCTTTGTTATACGCCTACATGCATTATAATTCTATTATTGGGTGTAACTTGCGGAGTACATTCATTTGTACTCACTCTTGCTTAATAAAATGTTGTTTAGAGGAGAAGGACTTTGCACCTGCTGAAGATCTCGACGACTAGGCCGCTACCTCAGTCCATTGCCTGTGGCAGATTAGTTGGCTCTACTGCTTCTTGTTTCGTCTTCCGCTGTGTTCTGTATTGTTGGCTCGTAAACCTTTCTGGTAATCAACACTGATATTTATTAATAAAGTTTTGCGATTATGGTTGTGGTACCATGTTTTATTTACTGTGTGAGCTAGCCATTGATCATGGGACTAGTTCAGAAATGCACAGAGGATTTGGGGTGTTAATCCCGGGTCCTTACAGATTAACCCCCATACGTGCGACTCTTAATTAACTCATTCCATTGGAAAGTGTCTCGTAGGACTTAGATCTACCGGCATACCTTCAGAAGTGTGCTTTATTCGGTGGCAAAAGGAGCGGTTTGACATGTGAGTAAAGTTGTACACCCCTGTAGGGTTTAATCTACTCGAGTAGCCACGTTCTTGGTTATGACACGCTTGGTTAGGTTTTGCAAGAGTTAGACTCAACATTTTGGATTTTAAACTTAAAACTTGATCGGGTAGAGAGTGGTTCTCATGCTATTGTTGTGTGCTGCAGGGGCAGTCACCTGTAGATATTTTGTTGATGTCTAATGTTATTACTCGCTGTTATTTAAAGTATTAAAAATGTTTGCTCACTTGTCATTTGAATCTACTACATTGTATTTAAATTGAAGTATTGCTTTGTGCTGAAAATGAACCCTATAGCCTTCTCCTTTGAGTAGAGCTTACATGTACCTATGTATAGGTTTGGTAAAGTTTTACGGAGTACATTTGTGTACTCACTGTTTGTTTTTATTACTAATCTGGACAGCAGGTGTGAGATCGAATCGGGTAAGAAAGATTGCGCAGGAACGTCGATTTGCTATGGTTTGAACCCAGTCGGTTGCCCTGCGGGTTATGCCAATCCATTCGGACTTTATTTATGATTAATTCATCTTTTTATTTCAGTTCATTCATTGTTTTCCACTGCGTACTTGTTATTTCATCTTGTTATTTGGCCGGTAGGCCCTTTTGTATGAAACTAAACCTTGTAAGTTCAATATGTTGTAAATTATGAAGTTTCGATATTGTAAGAACTTGTGTTTGGATTGATATTGATGTTTTGTGATGGTGTATGTGTACCGCTCTAATTTGTGATGCTAGGAGGTACATAATACACCGAGAGCGAAAAATTTAATTTGTGATGCTAGGACCAATTAGAGGGTTAAGCATTATGAGTTAAATCACTCGGGTTCTCACAATTGTCATCAAATCAAGATCCCGAAGTAAATAAAAATCATCATGTGTTGATGATATTCAAAACAAGATCCCGAAGTGAAGAAAACTATCATGTGCTGATGATATTTAAGACAAGATTCTGAAGTAAAGAAGATCATCATGTGTTAATGATATTCAAGTTAACAACTTGGAGTAAAGAAAATTAACATGTGTTGATGATTATCAAGTCAAGAACCCGGACTTGGAGTGGAAATGTTCGTCGTCAAGTGACCACTCCAAGATGGATGCTCTAGGCAAAGGTATGACTAGCATAGGCTAAGGATGTCTTCGTAGTCTTTTACCAGTCTCGGTGTTTGGTTCGAAGACCAGATTGCTAGTATAGGTTGTCGTACTATTAAGATGGGTCTTGTATAGTAGATTGAGTCTCGTAATGTGTTGATAGCTCAATCTCGCTTGCTCTAGCTCTTCTAGGCACGATGCTATTGTTTGCAAATGTGTTTTGCAAATAGTTGTAGCTCATGCATTAACTCTTTGTAGCATGAGACTATAATTTGCAAATGGTTGAAGTTCACACACATACTTCTTGTGGTATGATACTAAAGTTTGCAAATGTTCTTTGCAAATTGTTTAAGTTCATGTTGGGATACAGGTAGGCTATGATAGCAACAAATCAAAATTTTCTACCACGTAAACCAGGATGCCAAGCAAGTAGATGATCACAGATCGTTACTACCAGACGCGCAGAGCAGTAGAAGAAGGGTTGGAGCAACCTGGTCCAACAAAGAGCGCATCGATGTAGCGGTCGTAGTCAATCGTCCAGCGTCGAGCACGTCAATGCGGTCGTCGTAGTCGATCGTCTCCTCCAGCAATCTCTGCAGTTCCCTATGCAAATCGCGGATCGTCCTCAAGTGCAACAGCAACTGCAATAGCGCCTCTACGGTATCCACACGTCTAGGGAAGGAACAACCGTACGCCGGTGTTCTAGCACCAAGTCACACGTCAGAGCTCTCAAGAAGATGGCGGCTAGGGTTTCAGTGGAACAACTCAACTCACGACTTTCGTGTGTCTTGTCTGTTACGTTCACCATAGTCTCCCAATAGCCTCATGCAACTCCTTATATAGTGCTTGTGACGGATCCTATCCGAACACGTTTGACGAATCGTATCCGTACTGGATTGTTCCATCCCATTAAGTGTGTGACCCTGTAGGTTCATGCGTAATCGGTTGTGACTCAGAAACACTTTCCGATAACGAGTCGTTAGCGGTTCCTAGCAGGATATAACGATTCCCGAATACACACAAATTATATCAGATGAACCTTAATGCAATATGATCTACGATCAGGTCCCCATCACTTACGACCAGGTCCTATCTCTATACGGCCAGTTCGTATCTCCATACGACCAGTCTGTAAATGATCGAACTAAGCGACCTACTCGTGTATTCTCCCTTTGCCTCACGATGTCTGGTTGAACTCTAGGTGAGATGTTGTGTCATCCATGGACTGTTCAATACTTTCTCGATCGAGTGTCGGATAACTTCACGTGGTCGAACACTTCAACAACTAGTGGCATGGCCGTGCACTTTCTTTATCCGATCATAACGAGGGGCCCAAAGACATCTCTCCTGTTATGTTAGGAGGGGCAAATCCCATATCCGACCAGTCATATTCCTCCGCATGTTTTATAGCATACCTGAAAGCTACTTTTATAACTACCCAGTTACGAGCAGCGATTGGCAACCCCTAAGAGTGCTATTACAGATGTAGGAAACCATGCTGATCTCAGGTCTAAGGATTATACATCACCATTGCTTGAGACCAACTAACAACACATAGAATCATAACAATCTCAATAGTGTCTCAAGGTGGGTTAATCCAACCCCATGTTCTCTAACATGTGTTCACATCATTGATTCGATATCCCTATGTCCATGACCGGTGAAACATGGTCATCGATCAATACATGTGCTGGTCGATAGAGGCACTGGTGTTCCGACCATTGACATCCAACCAGGGGTACATTTAGAATGACATCATATAAGTTAAGAGTTTCACCAACAAGTCACATACTTGTTAATCTTCATAACCAATGATTTATTCAAGGAACAGGATAACACATTATCCAATATCATGAACATATTGAAATATCATCATCTCTATGATTGCCTCTAGGGCATATTTCCAACAGTTCATGCATCATTCCTTGGCATGGTCTAAGATTGCTCGATGCTCTTTTCTTGGACTTAGGCCATGTGTTGGCTCTTTGGAGTTGTGCTTTTTGATTTGATCAAATGTGTTTGAGATCAATCAAAGGGATGGGTTGTGTAGCCCTGTGAATAAGCTTTCCATAGAGCTCAAGATCACTCAATTCTGATATCAGAGTCAAAAGTTAGACCATTTTTTCAAGTGTCGCATGTGCTGAAATCCAGGCCCAGACTGACCAGAAGTCCAGTCTTGTAACACCCCAGCCAAACAAGGGCCTGGAATGCTACCGAATTAAGTAAATCTAAACATATTCAAACTAAAACATCTTACAAAAATTCAGCAGAACCTCCTTTGTATAACTAAGTATACCGGATGTTCTAACAGATGCATATATTATTAGCAATATCTCAACATCCAAAGTTCATCAAAGCATTCATAAACAATCAATTCAGCTAAAATATAAGTAAGCATAATCAAAATTTACCGCTCTCTTTATTACAAATAATCAAATGCATTCAAGCATAGCCAAGATTAATCCTTAAGCAGTTTGCTTATTATTTAGGTATGAACCAATGATAATCGTCTCTAAAAGAATGTGTGGTAGTGAGTGCATCCTTAGCAATCCTACTTCATCCCATGCATGCCGTTCTTGCAAGTGGTACCTAAAAACACAGCAAAAACAAGAGGTGAGCCCAAAGACTCAGCAAATATAATAAATGGCATCAACAACGTACAAACATGTAAATCATCAATTAAACCTCTCAAATCCACATATCAACCATCTTACACACGCATGCTATGCAATATGCTCAAAAGATGATCCTCTTCCTTCTCTTTCCCTTTTGCATTTTACCGGTAATGCAAAGTGCGCATCTGTCGATGCACACCCATGCCCGTACCATCCGGCATGGGAACATTGCCCATACTCCACGTATGGGGATTAAGCCCATGCTCTTCAAGCATGGGGATTTTTAGCTTAGTCATTAACATGACGGGACCTCAAGAGTTGCTTGGTCACCACATGACCAAGTCTTTAATAAGCCAATATGATGCATATG
Organism: Phyllostachys edulis; assembly: GCA_036346405.1. Lineage (NCBI taxonomy): Eukaryota > Viridiplantae > Streptophyta > Magnoliopsida > Poales > Poaceae > Phyllostachys > Phyllostachys edulis. Next base: position 18,553,942 of record CM070568.1, read on the forward strand.
TATGAATTTCTCAAATTAACAAACATGCATCCGCAACACTATTGCATATGAAAATCCTATTCATACTACAAGCTCATAAACAAAGTCATCACAACTAATGAACAACCAAATTTAACACATAACTCATATCTCTAGCAATAATGCACAATAATGGCTATGCCGTCAGCACATCTCATGGGCACACAATTTCTCATAACATATACCCAGCATTGCCATTCAACAATAGATATTATAACCATCATTATACTTGCCTTAACCGCGAGAGAGTGAGGGACGCGTCGAAGGTGCCGCCCCCGGGACCGGTCTACCACCTGAGTAATTATTATAACGCACACTAAGATGGTAGTAGAGGACCAAACCAAAGTATACAACAACAATCACTAACTTGTAAGAGCGTCTAACTCGATCCCAACCCCAAATCCTACACGTCGATCTATCCCCTCGGTGGACAGTCAACTTCTAAAATTCATATCTATTGCTACCGAAGTCCAATTAAGGTTTTCTTAGACTTTATGGAAAGGTAATTAAATTATCCAACTAAGTCTAGTTGGTGAACCCCTCTGAATCGGCCCAAAAATACCCGTACCAAGCCAGTTAATACAACATCGATTTCCCGTCAAGTTCTCTGGACAGCGCACTAAAAATGCCATAACTTTCAGTACGTGTATCCAAATCTCGTGTTCTTGAGCTTTCTGAAAATCTGAGACAATGATCTACAACTTTGATTATACTGAGCTTCTCTAATTTCCCATTTAACTAATCGTTTCCACCAGATTACTAAAACCTGTCAGAACACCAATGATTCTGCAGAACAGTCCCACTAATAAAATCATAACTTCTGCTACAGGGGTCCAAATTACGTGTTCTAGCCCTTCACGGAAAGATGGAGACATCCTCTACAATATCCTAAGAGACGTCCGGGACTAATTCTTCCATTAACCACATCAAAACCTCGATTCTCTATAATCTGTCCTGAGCAGCCCTAAATATCGACATCGCTAGAACGACTAATCAAACACCTAATCGAAGGAGAACGAAAGTTACCAGGGATGAGCTACTGGAGACGGCGAGCAGCCTGCAAACCCTTCCTCTTCCTTCTCCTCTTCCCTCCCTTCCTTCCTCCTTGCTCTCCTTTCTTGGCCGGCCAACACACGCCAGCCTTCTTCTCTCGCCTTCCTTGGTCGACCAAAGAAAGGAGGACGAGCTTGTTGGCAATGGAAGGGTGCAGGACCTGGGTGGAGGTGCACAAGGGGAGAAGTGGCGGCCTAAGGGGTGGGAGGGGCGGCAAGCGAGTGGGAGGGGTATGGGGCGGCTAGGGTTTGGGGGAGGTGCCTTCCACTGGCCGGCCACTAGGGGTCAGATGGGCCAAGGCCCAGGCCCAAGATGCCCCCAAAAATGCTGTTAACTCCTTTATTATCTGATTAATTGAGTTATTTCTATTTGATCCTTCTTCTAAATCGATTCCGAAATAGACCTTCTCTTTGAATTATTGTTCCCTTCCGAATTATACATCTGGAGTATTGCAAGTCTTACCACTCTTATAAGGCCGGTCAACCTTTTTCAGAGGGCATGTTTTTGGGTTTTCTTCCTCCCTGAAGTCCGGCCTGACCGGTCTGGACTAACGGGGGGTCCAGTCAGACAGGACCCTGTGAGGGAGGTCTAACCGTGAATTGTCTGTAACGACTAGTTTTATAGCCTTTAGATTGTAGCAGTGGCCCCACCCGGTAGTTGGTTGGCGGTCAAACCAAGTTTCATTGCTTCACCCTCTTAGCCTCCAACAGCTAGTTTTTGGTATGTGGGCTATAAATACTCACCATGGTCGGTTGAGAGGCAACTCTTAGCATCTTATTTCACTCTCTTGAGCTAGTGTGAGCTTCTCCTCTTAATTGTGCATGTGTTGCATCTTTTGAGCAAAGGGGGAGGTTCTAGTTGCATGTGTTACAACTAGAATTGGATTAAGCATCCAATTGTGCATGTGTTGCACTTGGTGAGAGTCAAGAAAGAGTCTTGGCGTATTACTCTTGGTGTTTGCCAACACCTAAATGACGTGGAGGCGTCATGGTCTGGTGATCTTCTCAAGAAGCTTGTGAGAAGGCCCGTGTGTTGTGAGTGGTTTGGTGCTCGCCATCTCCAGTGGATTGAGATGTTGGTTCAAGTTCTGAGCCGGTCCAATTCATTTGGGCTTACCTCGGAGGTGTTGGCTTAATTCGTGGAGCCGATCCAATTCGTTTAGACTTACCTCAGCGTGGATTAGGAGAGATCGGCAAGTCTCTGATCACCAAGATAAAACATCATTGTGCCATTGTGGTTTGCTCGCTTGTGATTTACTTTGTGCAATTTATATTCCTATAATTAAATTGATTGCATGTCAAACTATGATTGCAAACCTTGACTTAGACTTAGGGTGTTGGTGCACTTAAGGGAAACTAGAATCTTTGGGTTTTAATTGTGCGAAACCGAATTGACTTTCGCTTCTACATTAGAAATCGGTTTTAGGCTTAAAGATTTTTAGAAAAGACTATTCGCCCCCCTCTAGTTGGCCTCCTTGACCTTACAAGTGGTATGAGAACTTGGTCTCTCATTTATTAGACGTAACCGTGTAGAGAGTAAATGATGGCTACTAGTGATATAGTGCACCTCGGTGAAGCACCTCTATTTGATGGAACAAAGTTTACTCATTAGAAAATCCGCATGACTTGTTATTTTAAGGCCATGAGCCAAAAACATGGCGGATTGTATATGTGGGTTTTTCTCCTCCAATGGATCCTCTAGCTCCAACAAGTGAGGAAGAGGAAAGCCCATGGTCTAAATCCCCCTCTAAATTATGGATTATCCCTTTTCACTTCTACTCAAAAGTTGAACTCAAACTTTTAATCCTCTGAAGTCTAAACGGGATATTACATTCTACCCCGCCCCCTCTCAACAGAATTCGACCCCAAATTCTACTCGTCGTTCTATTCAAAAGAACAACTACAACTGAAATAAACAACAGTTAACACGTACCCGACGTGAACAATTCTGGAAACTGCTCGCGCATGTGAGACTCCAACTCCCAAGTTGCCTCTCTCTCGGACTGATGCGTCCACAACACCTTGACGTATACCAACGTCTTGTGCCCTAACACTCGCTCCGTCCTCTCCAGTACACGTATCGGACGAAACTCAAAGGTATGGTTTACTCATTGGTCAACGGCTCTAACGAAACCTCAAACTTCGAATATCTCAAGTACTCCCTCAACACCGGGACGTGAAAGACGTTGTGTACCCCGCGCATGGACTTTAGACAGTCCTACCGATACGCCTAATTCCGAATACCCACAACTACCAGAAACGACCCAATATACCTTGGACTATCCTTCCCTTTAGTACCAAACAACACAATCTAGACAAAACACACAGAACTCTTGTTCTCCCTCTCAATCGATCACTTCACCTTAACAAGAAGCATCTCCTTTAACCAAGGTCGCACAAAAGAACTCACCTTAAACAACTCTCTTACAAAAAGAACCCAACTGAAAACAAAGGATTCACAATGCAACTAACTCATAACCAACTTCCCTCCAAACAAGTCAAATCTAAAATCGAAGATTCATCATGAAAACTTTTCCACTTTTCAAGTAGACAATTTGCAAATAAACACTTCATAAGCCAAAGGCAAAAATCACTTGACTGTCCACATTACCCTTTTTTCTTAACCGGGAAGTATCACGCATACCAACCAAAACCATTTCAATTTGCAAATGACATTCGTCATAAACAAACAACTCAAATAAGAACCAAGAGGATATTTCACTACCTGAGAAATCATACTTTTCCTCAATCTATGTTTTAGGTACAAACTTTCTCTTAGATTGGCAACCTCAAAGCTATGCTCATTGAACATAACATCAACACCTATGTAGGGAGACTCTACTAATCCGAAATAACCTACTCTAGCCAACTCCTATACCAAAGGAAATAATTTGACAAGTAATTCCCAATTCTCATAACCCCATTTGTTCCACCGCTTCCACACATAATCATTGGGAACCAAAGTTCTAACATAAAACACAAAATCCAATTTCAATCTCCAAGACTCCTACAATAATATTTCGGTGTAACTGATAGCGAAACTCTCAAATTCGATGACTAAAATTCCCACAATCCAAACATACTCAATCGTTAACATCAATAGGTAAACATATTATTGACCAAATTATCTTTAGAAAGATTCTAACTCCCAAGAGGTTACCCACTGAAACCAAGTCATACCTGACAATAACTCAACAATCCCTACTATCCCATTAATTGCCATAACAATTAGATTACTTCGCTAATCCTACTATCATTAAACTACACTATCATATTTCTCCTACACAACCTTGCAAATTACCCCATCGTGATACTCTAATAAATTGATCAAGATTCTCATACTTTCGATAATTCTAATGTTCCACCAAAATGAACATGAGATCTTGGACAACAAATCACTATAGGTTCTACTAGTTGCACCAACGTAATCAGTTTAGCTCCAAAGACAAACATTCCATTTAAATCAAATTCTCTCCAAGGATTATTCCGAGAAATCAATTTATCACAAAATGCATCTAAAATAACCTGACACCCAAAGTCTCACAAAAACATCTACTTGACCACCACTATCCAGTTGTCACTATACACTCTATAAGATTTTGTAAAACAAATCGATTATTCCGTTCTCAAAAGAAGAGACAAATAAAAACAATTTTCAGTACACAGAAAAATATTACCACTCGTAGTAAGCACAAGATCAAAAGAAATAGTCAAATAGCGATGGCCCCGAAAAAATCAAATGATGAGATCACAGTTGAGGGCACATGTCCCCCAATAAGAGAATATTAAATCTCAACCAATAAGAATAAGGCATTGCTATTGAAACTCGAAAAACTCTTATGCGGCAAAAACAAAAAGGTTAATCACACTTCAATAAATTACAAGTTACTAAACTTGACTCCAACCTTAAATACTTGTACTACACTCTTTTCTTTAACAAAGAAAATAACTTTCTTTGATTACAACTTCACCTTGCCAACTCCAACATGAAGAGATTTGAAGACAAAAACACATGAATCACTTAAGAACCATTAAAACCTTTTAACATGTCACTTTGCTCAAAACAATTTCAACTACCACATAAATCATAAGGTACAAAAGGTCACAAACTCAAAACTCAAAATATTTTCATTTAATCAATATCTCAAAAGCGATCAAATTCTTTTACTTATCAAATGTTCAACAGTATCCTCACAACCCTTTATTAACAACCTTACCAACAACAAAATAATACACTCTTAGCAAAAATCATCATAGCCTAATATCCATCATAAAACTCTCTAAAGACACAATAAACTATTTTATAATATTTTTGGTTACCTCAATAAGATTGCAACAATCATCTTGTTCTAGAGAAAATCTAGTGTACAAACCACAACGTTGAAGCAAAACTCTTTTAACAAGATCATACTATCATATGACAATTTCGCAAGTCACACTAATATAGATCACTTATTAAATTCATCCATTCAACTATTAGTGATGCTCAACACCAAAATTTAGTGCACACTAATTGCACTCTCGGGATTCTTAATCATGGAAGCATTTATGATCCTAACTCTATTTGCAATCACAAAAATATTTATAAATACCAGACCAACATTCATCCTTATGTTCAGAAATTAGAGCAATATATCATTAAAGCTTTAATCATATAATCTTCTATAAAGCAAGGTTTCACAAAGCGATACATCAACATTCATCTAGTCTTTTATACATGTTTTAATAATTTTAGCATGACAAGAATTAGGTAAATCTAGCATTTACATATGATCACCAAGTAGACAAATAAAGGATAAATTCAAGATTAATATTTACTAAGGTAATATTCTAACACCTCTTTAACTTTCCATCTCAAACAGTTAGATTAATCCATTGAGACCAAAATAATCTGATTTATCTAACAATCCTAGTCAATTAAGCAATCTTAATGATTAAACCAGTTCACCAAGGATCCCTACTTCTTAATAACCCTATTGTTTCCAATTAGGTATGGACTGACTCTTAATCACCATTCATCATTTAACTAGTACAAACATCATTAAATTAATCAACTGCACTTTCAAGGATATAAGTTAAAATTAATTATGCATCCTGCTACTGACCCAACTTAAAAACCCATACCAAATCAATTAATTTCTATGACCACCACCTGTTGCTTAAACATAAAAAAGACTTTACAAAAAGGGTTTTGACACTTTCTTTCATAAAAGAAAGTTAGTAAACTTCAACACTCAAATTACTCCAAAATAAATACGCAGGGTCAAAGCTTCCACATGTTAAAGAACTTGCAAAAGATAATTCACATTATCCAAAATACAGCCGGGAGAACACATGATTGCTTTATGGAACCAATAAAGACCAATGGAAATTCATGAACTACAACTGTAACCAAAATGACCAAATGAAAACTCAAGGAAGACAACAACTTGTCCAAAGGTACTCATCCTCAACGTCGATAACTAAACTACCCGAGAAAAACCCTTCACTATTCCCATGCCATGAACGGTGGTACAATCTGGCCATGCCTATGGTCACGACAACGATCTCTACCTCTCGGTGTCGACTATCATCGCTCTTAACAATCAAATCATAAGCATTCGGAATCGTCTCATATCATAAATCATCAATACAACATAACGGAAGCGTAAATACAATGCTTGACCCATTTTATCCTACTGTGCACCAATGTGTCAAGTTTTAGTTAATTAACCTAGCAACTTTTAGTTAAGTTTACTAGTTCTAGAGCAAATTTTAGCAAATTAAGTTTATCTAAGTTGTCAATCTATTCACCACGGATCTAATGCCCGCTCTGATACCAACTGTAACACCCCGGCTTAACAAAAGCCCAAGATGTCACCTACAACTACTATCGCTGCCAATTTTAACCATTAATCAAGTCTTACCAACATCTAGACTGCAAGATTAAATATTCAACAACATGTTAAACGTAAATTTCAGCAACATATTAGACCATAAATTGAATTTAATATGAACCAAATAATAACCAGAAAGCATCATAAATAAGTTTGAACTAGGGAACACATCAACTAGCAATATTATGAACCATAAGGAACTAAGGGAAACCACAAATCCAATTATTACAATGGAAGATACTAAATTGTTTATGACCAAAAGTGATGAATGACTAGATGGAGTGAAAAGCTACAAAGGTGCAATTGTCCATGTTCTACTTCCACCTAATACATGTCGCCTTCAACGTTCACCTAAAACAAAAAAATAAGCAAGAGTGAGTCCATGACTCAGCAAGTACAAAGCAGAATAGTAAACGAGGCATCATCTTAATAACAATTCATTTCCATTTATCTCATTATCTTATATCACTTTTCATATTTCATGAATGCAATGCAAACCCATGCTCATGTCACAACTCAACTTCTGCTTATACCGGTATAGCGGAGTGTAACACCCGTTGGTGTTCACTCATGCATGCATCCTTTAGTGCGGGGACCAATTATCTGTCCCTTTTCATACGGGGATCTCATTCCACTCCCATGAATCATATCTTTCCATCATAAATGCTCGACATGCAATGCAATGAATATTATCTCTCATCATTAGCAATTGATGTAATCATCATTCTTCTATGATCATCATCATCATCAAGTTATCAAAAGCATATGGGCAATATGAAATAGGCATAATTCATATGAATAATCATGGCAAGTAGTCACTTAACCAAATAACAATTTCAAATGCTCAAATACCATTCTACCATGCACTTGTCTTATTAGTTGCGACGACTGGAATGATTTGAAGGTGATAATAATCTCGAAGCTACTAGGCCTACAACAAACACCCAAACTCAATACAAGCTACAATAGTACCAACAACACTTAATCGACAACGTGTAACTTCTTGGACTCTCTGAAATCCTTAAGAAGTTACCTACCCTTTTCATGCAGATCCAAACCCCAAATTATTCCATCTTCTATTTTTAATCTATAGATTTGTACATGCTGCAAAATTACACCCGAAATCTGGACAACAACCTTCCGGAGGTTGTAATTTTTCGCTCGCTACTCCGATTTTAACGATCAAAACCTTCCTAGAAATCTAACACGATAACCTAACTTTTCTCTAATTAGACCAAACTCAGATTCCGAACCTAAATACCCCTAATCATCCTTGCAACATTCTATCATAAACCTGACGAACCTGGACAGAAATTCATCTATTCTTCCCATTGACCTATCGATGTACAAACTGAACCACGACTATATTTGGGACAAGTAAACTGTTCCAAATTGTTACCCTTAGAGATCACGATGAAGATCACAAAATCCCGCGAGATCCTCCTCCTTTCCCCTTCTCTTCTCTTCCCTTCTCCTCCTTCCTTCCTTTGTCTTCTGCTAGCCGATTCTTGCCGGCCTCCCTTCTCCTGTCCAGCAGTAAGGTGGAGGGCGCCGGCTCCAGGAGATAGAGGGGCGGCAAGGGGGAGGCACAGGGGCTAGCGACTTGCAGGGGAGGCACATGGCGGTGGCCAAGAAGCAAGTGGTGCTCAGAGGGCGGGCCACTCTGGTAGGTGCCAGGAGAGAGAGGCGACACAGGGGTGGGGCGGCTAGGGTTAGGGGCTGCCACCCCCCTTTTTAACTGGACCCCATTTTAGGCCAAAACCGTGGGCCGAAAGTCCAAGGTCCAAATCCCCCTCTAAATTATGGATTTTCCCTTTTCACTTCTTCTCAAAATCTGAACTCATCTGAAGTCTAAATGGGATACCAAATCAATGCATGAGGTAGTAATCACTAATGAAGTCACTGGACTACAAGTTAAGCAAAAAATTTTAAAAAGGAAAAAGCATAGGATAACAAACCATAATTTAATATAAATAATCACTTACATTTTCTGTGTTTTTTTCCCAAGAAAATCAACAAGATTGTTCTTGTCGGTGGAGACGGTATTGTTCTCAAAATGATGCTCACTTTCCATATCCTGTAAGCAATCCATACGGAATTAGCGAAATGCTAACAACTTCATCTTATAGAAGAAGAAAGTTTAGAACCTAAAGAACCATTCTTTATCGAGAACTTCCATACTCATGATAATTCGGATAATAGATCCAAATTAGATGTTCACACATCTTGCACATTCCAGCATTAATAAATAATGATAGGCATAAAGTATGTTCCTCCCTAATTCAATGCGACGAGCCAAATATAGATGTGCTTTTTTAGGGGAAATGTAAAAGCAGACAATGTTTTTTGTGTAACTATTTTTTATAGCATATTACCACAAAAACTCTATATGTACCTGCCAATGTTCTTTGAAGCGGCATCTTTGTCCATGAACTCCTCCTCTCTGCTTCCAAGCAATTTTTTTAGAGATTACCTTGCCTAGCAAATGAAATGGGTAAATGAGTGAATTGATGGTGCATAGGCAAGAGATTTTTCATCCCTACAGAATTACCTGCAAAACATTAATTTCCATTAGACTATTTTTTCAGCTATGGCGAGTTCAGTTGTAAGCATGTTATCACTAGCCAAAAAAAACTCATATGTATTGTTATCTTTAGCCGGCACAAATGGCATCCGAAAACAGGATAGCCTAAGAACATGTATAAAAATCTATAGCTTCCCAATAAATGAGCACCAGAGCGAAAAAATGCATTTACTTTTCATTGATATGAAACCAACCATTTGGCAAAGATAAAAAGGCACACTTTGGGGCCTATATTCCCTACAACAGTGGATAGGGTACTTATATGTATTTTTTTTCTTCTAAACGTTTAGTGTGCGATCTTTGTATACCCTGAGCACACAATTAATTCGACCAACACCTATCCGTGTTTTATCGCATGAATCTGTATACTGGCTTGTGAAAAACAATTGATCATCTTTAGAGCGAGAACAAACAAAACTCAAATAGGAATGCATACTAATTTTTTTTAACAACTGACATATTACAAAGTACACTAGTCAAATGCAAAAAAAGAGAGCTACTTTCAACTGAAGCTCTATATGGACTCCAATTTTACCTACTGATGGTACTTGTAATTGGCAATGGGAAAAGATCATCTATTAGTATAATTATTATTAGTTTAATGTACATATAAGTTTAGAGAACGAAATACTAAATGGTTAATACATGGCATAATAGCTCTAGGTAACCATGTGACCGAGTCGCACCTCATGACAAACATCGTTGTAATAAAACTATTATCTTCACAATGGCATGATTTTTTTGATGGTCCACTAATATAAGGTAGTCTTACTGATTTGTAGTGAACAAAAGAGGAAAAATAATGAACTAACTACCGTAGGTGACCTCGTAGAGGTGTTGTTCAACATCTAAAACAAGTACATAGAGGCTAGATAAGCAAACACTTTTGGGAAATTATATAGTATGAAACATAGTGGTATGGGAAAAGAGTACTAGAATTGTGCAGCAAAATCAATGCTTTTAATGCATCAACAACATGTTAATTACCCACATTAGAATAAGTTAACTACAACACCAAATATGTATCTCTCTTGTCCAGCAGTATCCCATATTTCAAACTTTACGATTGTTGAGTCCTCCAATGCCAATGTTTGTGATAAAAATGATGCACCAATAGGGGTGAAAACGGATCAGATACGGACGGATAATGGCTCTGCCATATTTGTTTTCATATTTTTTCTCGGATGCGGATATGAATAAAGATACCCCGGATACGAATACGGATGCGAATAATATCGAATACGAATACGGAGTGAATACGAATCGAAACGAATACGGTCACAGATATTTTTTCGGAACATGAAAACCCCTTAAATTGCATGCCAAAAATTAACGAAAACATATAACTAGTTTGTTTGATGCAAACATTCATGACTTGTTCATATTTTCAGCAACCACACATAACATTGGCACTAGCAAGGTGCATTAATTAGTTCATCACAAACATAACACTTAGTGTACCACATTTAGCTCATAAGTTATAACTCACAAGCTCACATTTCTTTGCTTCTTTAATCAATCTCCCTTTTCCTAATTACGCTCACTATCTCTCCTCATTTACTTGGTTCAGTCAATCGTGGCCACACAATTCTTTGCTTCTTTAATCAATCTCCATTCTCTCTCTCTCCTCCCTATTCTTTTGCTTTCTTCTTCAATCCACTGCCTTCCCCTTTCTAATTCTTTCCCTCTGTTGCAGTACTGCCTGGCGCCATCCTCCTCGACCGACTTTCGGCTTGGTGGCGTGCCACCCCGGCCTCCACTGGTGTTGCCGGTCTTGCCGCCTCGCCTCCCCTTGAACCAGCGCCGCCGGCCTCTAGCTTCGCCAACTGAACGGCTCGGCCCGACCTCACCGCTCGGCTTGCTCAGTAGCCTGCCTCCGACCCGTCTTACTGCTGCTTGAGCGCCCTTCTATCGCGTCCGCTCTTGCCTCTTCCCCTCCTCGTCCAAAGCCTGCGCCTCGACTGGTCTTCCTGGCGAGGTAGGCTGGCCACCAAGGGGATCCGGCGGAGGCGCTGGGGCGTGACCACATGAGGGGAGCCGACGAAGGCGCAGCCAAGAAGGGAGCAAAGGGGACGAGCGACGGGCGAGATGGCCGTGAGGAGAGGGCACGGCGAGGTGGCGCCGGTGGCGAGTGAGGGCGCGCCGAGGACAAGCGATGGGCGAGATGGCCGGCGAGATGGGCGGCGCATGAGAGAGGGCGGCGCCGAGGCGCAGAGAGCTGGCGGCGTGGCAACTGTGCCATCAGAGAGTGTGGAGTGGAAGTGTGTGGAAGAACTGAATGAAGGAGCCCTCCCCTCCATACCCTAAGTCCCTAAGTCAAGTGACTGTCTAAGTGGGCCAGGCTGGCAGTGGCTGTTTTCAAATTTCAGATATCCAGATAATCCGTATTCGTTTCCGCCGGATATCATGCCTACCGTATCCATTTCCGGGAAAAAAAAACCCGAATCCGTTTCCGATTCGAAAATTATCCGAGAAAAATCTGATCCGGGACAATTCTAATCCGTTTACGTCTGGATCGGTCGGAAACTATTCGATCCGTTTTCACCCCTATGCACCAACGGTTAACTAAACTTATTTGAAAAAATAAGTTGAAAACAATGGGACTTTTGAAGAGAGAGCAATGCATCTAAGGTGGAGACTAACATTTTCATCTGCAGCTTAAGATGCTTGAAACAGTAAATCACCTTGGAAGTGGGATTGAACCGACCACAAACAAAGTGAAGAACAATGCAGCTTTTCCCAACCACTGAGTTTCCTAGCAATACCAATTGAAACATGAAAAGAATTAATACATCAAACAAAGCCATTAATTAGATATCATTAGAGACATTATGACGTGGTCAATAGGGCCGGTAATGCAAAAAAATGCGTTAACTATTTAAGGGAAACATAATATCCAATCATCAATGTGCACAAATATGTGTCTACTTCTGGTATCTGGGTTATCACACTATCAAAACAAAATCGCATTCACACGATGAACAAAATAGGAATCCCTCATAACAACAACATCATTGCATTATATTTCGTAAAAAAAGAGAAGAATGTTGAATATAATGCGACTCATGGCACTTGGTATGGCTTACAGATCATGCGGGGAACATATAAAACAAGATGCATATACTAATTCACAGCCACACCATTATGAGGAATCATAAAGCTCAAAACCGTATGGATCGAGCAAATTTGTGGCTCGGTCAATGCCGTGACCGAAGATATCCACCCCCAGCAGGATCATCCCAAGCACTAATCGAACCCAAAATTAAACCCTCCCAGAGCAACAGCCTAATAGCTAATCTAACACTCGAGATGAATAACATCTACAGGAAACACATAACAGACTAAGCATGAAATCTAAAAGGGTCAAGGCTTTTATGGAAAGTGAGATGAGAGAACCTAGCACAGAGGAGGGGCAACCCATGGCCGGCGCTATTCGACGCCGTCGGGGTAAGGCACTAGGGCACAGAGGCGACGAGCGGTGGCCGGCAAGGAGGGGGGACGGATATACACCAACCAAGTGCTACCAATCGCAGCAAGTGCCATGCCCTGCCAAGGCACAAAGCAACAATCCTATGAGCAAAAAGAAAGGAAGAACAAACAATAGGCGAACCAAGAACAGATCAGTTAGTCATAGCCGAACTCACCTCCACCAATCCTAGCCATGAACCATAACCGGATCCACCTCAACTAGCCCTAGGCACGACTCATTCCCAAGGTCAAACCAATCAAGAAAGGGGGGGGCATGTGCCACATCTCACCTGTATGAAAGGAGGGAGGTGGCTTCATATTGTAACGACCTGACCCGGGAGCACCCGGAGGGTTCTCCCAGGACCACCCAGGAGGTCCAGCAGAGCCACCTGGAGGTCTGGGAGGTCCTCCAAGAACGCCCGGAGGTCCTTCAGGACCACCTGGGAGGTCTCCAGGACCACCCGAACGTCTCGGCCTCTGTGCACAGAGCTAGTCTCAAGATCAACACGCTAGCTCGCACAGGATTTACAAATGGTGACATCACATCCATACAACAAACTCGAAGATGAAGCAGACAAATTAATATTTATAGACAAAAGACCTTACGGTCAAGCTTGTTTACAGGGGGTGCCATGCAGGGCAAACTACAAAAGACCACTTGCAGCGGAACAAAATACAGCGCGGAGCCAGTCGGCGAGCCACAGGCTATCGAGTGGAGGACGTCCCCTAGTCCACGAGGTCTTCAACGAACTCCTCCTCATAGTGCACGGAGCACCTGGGGAGGTCTTCGGCTGCTGATTAACCAGAGGGCACAAGCCGTGAGTACTTTGAATGTACTCAACAAGCCATAGGGAAAATAATGCAATAACATTTATGTAAGGCTATGACAAAGAAAGCTGTATGGTTAGTTTGCAGTAATGCAACATTTAGGAAATACAATAAATAGATTGCAAAGCATAAGTTGAAAAGGTAATACATAAGTAAACAAGTTTCTTTGAAAACAGCACACGACCACACAGGTCGAGAGCAAAACCACATGGAACCAACCACAACATTAGAAAGCTCTACCCCTTGCGTGAAAGAACCGGGCATGTCCATTACCGAGGACGCGGCTATTCGAATAGATTTTACACTCTGCAGAGGTTGCGCACTTTACCCACAAGACACGAAGTCCTCTAGTTGGTTGGGCACCCGTCGATGCCCCTGCTCACTTCCTTTGGTAAGCAGTCTAGAGCTCGTGACAAGGCCTTTACAAAGGCCAGTCCAGATTTGGTTTTGCCCGCTGAGGATTCGCTTTAAGGGGCCCCCTCTTGCGCCATTAGACAACCACGACAGAACCGCATCAGGACCTCACTAATTAATTGGCCAGGACCACCCCATTATGGACTTGTGGTTGCACGGGAATGATCCAGATCGATAGCGTACAAGGTTAAGTCCTTAGTTGGCTGCTCAGGCGAGACATTCCACAACCCAGTGTGCTCAAGGCACCCACACTCACCACCATCCACTCGCCCGAGCATAAAACATTTCTCTGGTTCAACACGGCCAAATGACCACCCTGGTCACAGCTCACAAGTTTTAACGATAGTGGTATTGCCACAATTCCATAGCTCATTGGTCAAGAATAACATTGTTGGGTTCAACCCGGCCAAAGGACCACCCAGTCCTGGCACAAAAATTTTAGTTAGGGTGACAACAAATGTCATAGCCTCACACAGGGCCACACTTCATTTTTAATTAGCAACACTGGCCGCTACTACACAAGCCACAACCAGTGTGCTGGGGTAAACTAACATTGGTGATTTATGGTGAGATCGACGTCTATTAAAGCATGGCTAAGCAGCAAAATGCACCCATGTTGGTATACAAGGACATAACCAACTAAGATAACCCATCCTACTGGTATCCAAGAGTACATGTCAACATGTGGCTTCCAATTATCCAAGGATTCATATGACAAGAGGAGCTTAACTATTCCCAAAACCAATTTTTATAAAACTAGCCATGCAAGTTGATAACAAAATAAGATACTTTTTGCAAAATGGGTCCAATATGATCAAAGGTCTATGACTTGCCTTCACTGAAGAACTGAGGGTCTTCTGCTGAGAAAGCTGGGTCCAGGAGGTCTTCGGAACAGCCAGATCCTACACGTTTTCGAAAAGAGCCAAGTCAAAAAGACAACTTCAAAGGAAAACCAAAGAACTCACTAAACCAGAGCTGAAAGAAAACAAGAATTTTGATGAAGGAAAGAGGTGGAACCGCTTCAAAAGAGGGCTTGAACAAAGGTGGCCGGGAGAGCAAACGAGAGTGAGTGAGAAGGAGCAAAAAGAAGGGCAAAAAGAGCTCCCAGGCACTCTATTTATAGAGGAAACGGGGCCCCGGGCAACCGGATGAGGCGGCGAGTCTCACGGGGGCTCGGTGGGTTCAGTGGAGGCAACGACATTAAATGCGCACGTCGCTACAGATGCAGCAAAATTACGTGCGCACGTTGATACGGTGACGACAATATTTAATGCGCGTTCCGCACGGGGGAAAGAGGGATGTCACGACCGAGAGGAGTGGTCGTGGCCCAAAAAAAGGGGGGTGGTCTTTGCAAAAAGACCAAGAGGAGGTCGCGACCACAAGGGAGGTCTGGACCGCAAAGGGTGGTCTTTGCAAAAGACCGAGGAGGGTGGTCTTTGCAAAAAGACCACAGGGGAGGTTATGACCACCAGGGTGGTCACGACAAAACGACAAAAGAGAAGGTCGTGGTCTCAAGGGAGGTCGCGGCAACACGACAAAGAGAGGAGGTCGCGACAACCAAGATAGAACCAAAGGGGATCTCGACGGTCAAGACCAACACAGGGGAGGTCTCAACGGTCAAGATGGAGCCAAAGGAGATCTCGACGATCAAGACCAACACAGGGGAGGTCTCAACGGTCAAGATGGAGCCAAAGGAGATCTCGACGGTCAAGACCAACACAGAGGAGGTTTCAATGGTCAAGATGGAGCCAAAGGAGATCTCGAAAGGAGGAGATCAACCCAAGCGATGTGTTTCGGAAATCAAAGATGTTTGAAACACAAACCCGAGCTGGGAGCACCTCGGGGGTGGTCGTGACCCAGAGGAGGGTCAAAACCAAGGGACGATTCAAATGGAGAAGGAGGTCTAGACCACAAGGAGGTCTAAACAGAGAAGGTGGTTTAGATAAAAAAGAAGGTCTAAACCCCGAAAAGAGATTCAAACCAACAAAGAGGTCTGAACAAACCGAGAGAGAGGAAAACAAGACCAGAACTCGAACAACTCCAGATAAACCAACTTTGGATTAGTTGAAGTTTGATTTAGTCATGTTAAACACTCAAATTTTCGAAAGTCTCAAGTTAAGCTTTGAACTCTCAACAAAACCAAATGGTTCTTTTTATTTTGAAAACTTTTAAGAACTCTAGAAAATTGGGATGTTACACATATCCATCAACCACATGGCAGCAGGGCGCCAAAGATGACGGATCGACGCATGGGGATCATCAGCGAAGGAGACGAGGACACACGACCATCTTCAACCTATGATGCAGGGATGGTTGGCGTTGACGGCATGGGGAGAAGGCGGGGCGGGCTGTTGCGAGCACGCCACCGACCACAGTGACCCCCGCCGATGCAAGTCCCCATCTTCGCATGACTGTCACAAGCCCAGCCAAATTGACATAGATCCATGGAGAAAGACCTCTATCTCCCCACAAAAAAAACAACAACCACCTGCAAAAACAGACATAATGGAAGGGCGATTCGCCTGGTCCCTTCTCTCTCTGCGCCCGAACACACGTGGTGAGCGGAGCCAGCGTGTGTCGAACAATCCTCAAATCCGATCGGACGGTGCGGACGAGAGGAATGACATCCAACTGCCAAAAAAAAGGGGCTACGTGGCCACCTTAAATGAGCTCAATCGTGCCTCTTTTTTATATTTTATAAAGAAGGATTACCGTCAAAACACCAAGCCATTAACCAGTGCTTAGTTGGGCCGGATCAGGCCCGGTTTTCTCAGGTCCAGGTCTCGGCCCAAATAGGCAAATAGAAACCTCTGCTCTGTGCGGCCGCGCGTGCTAGGGTTCGCTACTTTGCTCCGCCCACCCGCAAAATCTTTCCCGCCATTTGGGTTGCCCCGTTCCCGCCACTCCTCTCCGCTCATCCTCTCTTTGCTCCCTTCTCCCCCAAATCCAAATCCAATCCCCACCCCGCCGACGCGCCCCCGCTCCCCGACGACCTCCTCCCAGCGAGCGACCGCGGCGGCGATGGAGGAGGAGATCCGCGTGGAGTTCGAGCGCAGCGGCTTCTCCGTCGGCGGCGCCGGCCCCGGCGACGCCGCCCAGATCCTCTCCACGCGTACGCATGCGGTCCTACCCTTTTCCTTCTCCTGTTCCTTGTCGTTGGTTGAGGTGTTGATGTGTGCGCGTGTGCGTGTCCGTGTGTGGTTTTCAGTGCTGACCTACTGCATCAACTACAAGATGAGCCCCGCGGATCTCGTCTCCAACTGGGAGGTTTACTACCTCAACAGGTCAGCCCATATCAAATTCATGTGCAAAACCTTAGGCTGTTCCACCTAGAGAATCTCTGGTTTCGCTGAGAGACATCAACTTTGAGGGGGAGGGGGGGGGGGGAGAAACCATTTTGCGGGAAAAATGTGCTAATTGTTTTGGTTTGGAAATAAGGTAAAATTTCCATTATCTGGGAATGTGTCGGACGAGTATCCTTGGAAAAAATGTACCATATGTTTTGATTTGGAAATAAGCTAGTCGTTTTCTAGTATTGTGTGTGAGGAGCTTCCTGTTAGTCCCCTGACACGCATTCTGTTGCTGGTTTGTGATTCTGGAGAAGTAGCAATTGGAACCTAGCTTGCTCTTCTTTGTCATTTAATCCTGGGTACCTTCAATTCATTATTTTCCTGCAGCGGAGATGGTACCTTCAATTCATTATTTTCCTGGAGCGGAGATCAACAGGAGACAGTCAGACAGAAGCATGTGACACATAGTAGCAACTCCTAGCCCTAAGTGATTCTATTAGTCCTTTTGGTTCACCGTTTATTTTATTGGCTGGAGCTGAAACCAATTGACGTTATCTGTGATCAAACTTTGCTGGATCTACCATTTATCCATTAGATCCTATGTGCATTTAGGTACTAGAAGCGACTGAAATTTTGTAGCCAATATTGATTATTGGCCTGATGCACTAAGAGCCTCCCCAGTGATTATGATACCAGGTCCTCTACTGTTAGATTTTCTGAACTTTTTGCCTGGTAATTCATACATGTCAGTATGTTACAAATTGCAGCATTGTAAAGCAACTTTTCTTTTTTTCCTTATTACATGATGCAGCCAAAGGAAACTGAAGCAACTGATTTATGCAGGCAATTGGATGGGTTAAAGCTCCAAAGCTCGTATCTGGATGGTTTTCTGTCACACCTGCAAAATGATGTAAAAGACAGACTTATAAAAGAAGAAACAAACCTCCACATTTACTCCAACGATGTTGACATGTTAGTTCCATGTCCCAGCTTCACCAATGCACATTTCTTTTACTTAACTTGTCGCGGAAGTTTTTTTTTTGTTATTTCATTGTTAAGGAAAAACATAATGTAGAAGTAACTGCTGCAGGCTCTTGAGCAATACAAACACAGATGAAGAAGGATTCCTTGATACACCAGGCTCTAAACAGGAAAAAGCACATGGAGAGTCATCTAACTCCGAGTTAACTCCTCTGACAACCGACAGGCCATCATCCAGCAGAGTGGCTAAAACACATGGCAATCGTATTACCCCTTTCGCGCAACGAGTAAATAAATTTACTCAACAGTATGTTCTGAATGCTGATAATGTGGTTAGTGTGCCAAGTAAACATGAGGTCGAAACCACAGAAGATGAAGTAATTAGAAGAATTCAACCAAGTCAAAGATGTACCTTGCAAGTTCAACGTTCGCGACCTGAACCAGGTTGCAGATTCATGTATGACAGAACGGAAGATCGAGTAAGGGCAATGCTTATTTATTTGTTTAGTTTTCATCTAGAGATGCTTGTTTGATTATATTTGCTTGCCAGTTTAATTACTTGGAAGATCGAATAAGAAGGTCGGCAAGCTTGTTTTCTGCATCTGGGATTTGTGGAGAACCTGCAGATGCGACCCTTGCTTCAGAGGTTACTGCATGTCACCAGAATTTTGCTGTGTTAACTCATTGTTCCTGTTCTGTAAGCATATCTGATTGTTCTTTTTCAGGAGAACATGTTCGCAGTTGGCATGGTAATCTGCGACGGGGAGGGTCGTTTGAATGAAAAATCTATCTTATTACAGGGCAGGTAAGTGTGCTTATTGGGCCCATTCATGTGGAAAACTTTGTTCCGTCACCATTTGGTTATTTCTTTAGGCTAACTAAAGGAGCATGTTTTTTTTCTAGTGTTGAGCACTCCAGGGGACAGCGTGTACGCCTTGACTTGAAGGATCTAAATCAGTTTTCTTTCTTTTCTGGGCAGGTATCCACAGCTTGTTCTCATGCCATATGCATTATCTACTGCAATAAATTAACACTAAGTTGAATAACAGGTTGTGGGCATTGAAGGTCACAATCCTAGTGGACATTGTTTCGTTGCATCAAAGTTGATTGATTCCATACCTAACCCTGTGGATGCTCAACTGCCTTGTGCAAAGAAACAAGCAGTTGACAACGAAGGCCACCAAAGTTCCGATACTCCATCAAGAGTGTTGTCATCGGTTAGTTCCTCCTCGATCATTGGAGAAGAATTGGAGTGAACATACCTGTTAAACTAATAATTGATGTTATTATATCATAGCTTAAACTGATATGTACTCACTGTTCTTCCAGCTTAGTTCAAATGTTAAAAACAAAGGATTCAATATTAATAGGATGTTATTCATTCTATTATTAAAAGTAATGATTAACTTTGTTTTCCTCTGTTCCTTGCCTTGCTCATCGAATTCTTCATGTTTCACTTCATATTTTCGTATTTCACATGCTAGTAAAATTTTAGGCTAGTAGAATTTGGTCTTAGAACTTATGAACCCAAATTGTTACATATGAAGGGATACGGGTAGGCTACACTAGTTGGCAATTCAAAAATTCTACTATGTAAACCAGGACGCCATACAAGCACG
The DNA here is from genome assembly GCA_036346405.1 of Phyllostachys edulis. Taxonomy (NCBI): domain Eukaryota; kingdom Viridiplantae; phylum Streptophyta; class Magnoliopsida; order Poales; family Poaceae; genus Phyllostachys; species Phyllostachys edulis. Next base: position 18,574,072 of record CM070568.1, read on the forward strand.
AGATCATAGATCGTTACCACCAGACACGCAGTGCAGCGGAAGAAAAGTTGGAGCAGCCTGATCCAACGAAGAGCGTATCGATGTAGTGGTCGTAGTCGATCGTCCAGCATTCCTCGATGTCTACCGTCTCCTTCAGCAATCAATCGCGTTCCTTGTGAAGTCGTAGATTGTCCTCAAGCGCAACAACAACCGCAATAGCATCTCCACGGTATCCACATGTCTAGGGGTGGAACGCCGTACGTCAGTGTGCTAGCACCAACTCGCATGGTATGGCTCTCTTGAGAAGATGGCGGCTAAGGTTTCGGTGGAGCAACTCACGATATCTCTCGTCTGTCCCAATAGCCTCAAGCATCTCCTTATATAGTGCCCATGACGGATCCTATCCGAACACGTTTGTTTCAACCCGTTAAGTGTGTGACCCGTTAGGTTTATGCGTAGTCGGTTGTGACTTGAAAACCTTTTCCAACCATGAGTCTTTAACGGTTCCCAGCAGGACATAACGATTCCCGAATACACGAATTATATTAGACGAACCTTAATGCAATATGATCTACGACTAAGTCCTTATCACTAACGACTAGCTCGTACCTCTATACGACCAGCTCATATTTGGTCTCGACCAGTTCGTAAATCCTTACGACCAGGTTTCGATCACTTAGTGATCATGTTCGACCAGCCTACGATCAGCTTGTATCTCCATACGACTAGTCTGTATCTGATCGAATTGAAAGACCTACTCATATATTCTCCCTTTGCCCCACGATATCTGGTTGAACTCTAGGTTAGATATTATGTCATCTATAGACTGTTCAATACTTTCTCGATCAAGTGTCGGATAACTTCATTTGGTCGAACTCTTCGACCACTAGTGGTATGACTATGCACTTTCTTTATCCGACCACATCGAGGGGCCAGAGATATCTCTCCTGTTATGTTAGGAGGGGCAAATCCCATATCCGACCAGTCACATTCCTCTGCATGTTTCATAACATACCCGAAAGCTACCTTTATAACTACCCAGTTACGGATTAGCGTTTGGCAACTCCTAAGTGCACTATTACACATGTAGGAAACTATGCTGATCTCAGGTCTAAGGATTGTACATTATCATTGCTTGAGACCAACTGACGACACATCAAATCATAACAATCTCAACAATGTCTCAAGGTGAGTCAATCCAACCCCATGTTCTCTAACATATGTTCACATTATTGATTCGATATCCCTATATCCATTACTGGTGAAACTTGATCATCAATCAATACATGTGCTGGTCGATAAGTCACTAGTGTTTCAACCAGTGACATCCAATCAGGGATACTTTTAGAATGACATCATATAAGTTAAAATAGTTTCACCAACAAATCACATACTTGTTAATCTTTATAACCGATGATTCATTCAAGGAACAGAATAACATTTATTTAATAACTCATAAACATAGACATGATACAATCATCTCCTTGCTTGGAACTTTTCCAGCTTAATGTTCCTCTATTAAGACAAAACACAAACCCAGATTTTGATCTGAAATCATCCTTATCAGTTTAGAAGCTAGCATTGGTGTAACCATTTACGACCAGCTCTTCCTCACCATCATAAACAAGGAATGCATCTTTAGTCCTTCTCAAGTACTTAAGGATATTCTTGACAGCTATCTAGTGACCTTCACCTGGATTCAATTGATATCTGCTCGTAACACTTAGAATATACGACACATCTAGTCGTGTACATAGCATGACATACATGATACATCCAATAGCCGAAGCATATGGAATTCTACTTACTTTATCTCGCTCATCAGTGGTCGTAGGACACTGACTCTTGCTAAGATTAATGCCATGTGCCATGGGCAAAAAACCTTTCTTGGAATCTTGCATGTCGAACCGTTTCAATACTTTGTCTATGTACATATCCTGGCTTAATCTAATTAGCCTTTTAGATCTATCCCTGTAGATCCTTATTCCCAAGATGTATGCTGCATCTCCTAAATCTTTCATTGAGAAAATATTTCTTAATGAAGTTTTAACAGATTCAAGCATTAGAATATCATTTCCGACCAGTAGTATGTCATCTACATACAAGATCAGAAACACAAGCTTGCTCCTACTAACTTTCTTGTAAACACAAGGTTCTTCTTCATTCTTGATGAAGTCAAACCCTTTGACCACTTCATCAAAACGAATGTTCCAACTCCGAGATGCTTGCTTTAGTCCATAGATGGATTTCTGAAGTTCGCATACCTTTCTAGCTTCCTTTGGATCGACAAAATCTTCAGACGGTGTCATGTACATATCCTCATTTAGGTTGCCATTTAGGAAAGTCGTTTTGATATCCATTTACCATATCTTATAATCGAAATATACAGCAATAGCTAGAATGATCCGGATAGACTTAAGCATCGTGACAGGAGAGAAGGTTTCATCATAATCAACACCTTGAATTTGTCTGAAACCCTTCGCAACTAGTCGTGCTTTATGAGTGTGAACATTTTCATCCATATCTATCTTTTTCTTAAAAGTCCATTTGCACTCAATGGTTTTAACACCATCAGGTGCATCAACCAAATTCCAAACTTGATTATCATGCATGGACTTTATTTCGGATCTTATGTCATCGCTTCCGCATAAGTTTTAGGCTCATCATTATTCAATAATAAAACGTCATGCACATACCTTATAGGCAATTGACGTGACTTTTTTGATCTACGGGGGGCTGATGCCGCATCTACAGGTTCAACAACATTTTGTTCATCCTATGGAGGTTCAGTAGGAGTTGAAACATTTTTAAATGGTTCCCGAATTTCTTCGAGTTGCACCTTGCTCCTACTGACTCCTTTGGAAAGAAACTTTTTCTCCAAGAAGATACCATTACGGATAACAAACACTTTGTTCTCAATCCGATTATAAAAATAATATCCTTTAGTTCCCTTAGGATACCCCACAAAGAAGCACTTATCGGACTTGGGTGTGAGTTTATCAGATGTCAAACGTTTGACATATACTTCACAACCCCATACCCTGAGAAGAGACAATCCAGGACTCTTCCCAGTCCATATCTCATATGTTGTCTTCTTTACTGTTTTTGATGGAACCCTATTTAAAGTGAATGCCGCTGTTTCTAGTGCGTATCCCTAGAATTGCAATGGAAGATCAGATTGACTCTTCATTGACCGAACCATGTTCAACAATGTTCGGTTCCGTTGTTCAGACACCCCATTCCATTGAGGCATTCCCGACGGAGTAAGTTGTGGAACAATTCCACATTTTTTTAAACGATCACCAAACTTATGGCTGAAATATTCACCTTCATGATCAGATCATAGATATTTGATTGTCTTGCCAAGTTGATTCTGCACTTCATTCTGAAATTCTTTGAACTTTTCAAAGGATTCCGACTTATGCCTTATTAAATAGACATAGCCATATCTACTGAAGTCACCATTAAAAGTTATAAAGTACTGAAAACCACCTTTGGTCGGAGTGCTTATTGGTCCACATACATCCGAATGTATTACGACCAGTAGATCACTCGTCCTCTCACCTCTGGTCGTGAAGGGTGCCTTTGTCATCTTGCCAAGTAAACAAGATTCACATGTTTCAAATGATTCGAAATCAAATCAGTTTAGAAGACCATCTTTATGAAGCTTCATTATGCGCTTCTCATTTATATGACTTAGACGACAATGCTAAATAAAAGTGGGATTCATATCATTAGGTCGAAGTCTCTTAGCATTTATGTTATAGACAGGCATATCCTCAAGATTCAAAACATACAATCTATTTACCAATGGAGCATGGCCATAAAGCATATCTTCAAAATAAATTGAACAATAATTGTTCTTTATTCTGAACTCATAACCTTCTGCTCCTAAATAAGAAGCAGAAATGATGTTTTTGCTTAAGGCTGGAACATAATAACAATTATTTAGTTCCATAACTAATCCTGAGGGTAATGGTAAAGTGCCGATAGCTAATGCAGCAATTCTTGCTCCATTGCCCACATGAAGATTAACATCTCCTCTTGCCAAGCTTCTTCTCCTTATCAGTCCCTGCATCGAATTGCAAATATAAGCAATCGATCAGGTATCAAATACTCAAGAACTGATCAGAGAAGTGGCAAGATTAATTTCTATAACATTTATACCTGAATTGGAAGTCTTACTTCCCTTGTTTTTTTTTTATTTCTGCTAAGTACTTCTTGCAGTTTCTCTACCAATGCCTAGTCTCTGTTAGTCGCTGGACTCTTGCACTTGGTGATAGCAAGATCCTTACTCTCATCGGGAGGATGACACTTGGAGATGGGGCAATTTTCTTTGTTTATTTCTCACACAATGCCATGCCAACTTTGAGGGTTGGGGATACATATTTATAGGTTTGGTAACCCGACCAAGCATATGCTAAGATGCTAGTCTAAGATCTTTGTCCTAGATGCTAGTCAAAAGTAGTCTAAGATGCTGTCCTAGATGCTAGTCAAAAGTAGTCTAAGATGCTGTCCTAGATGCTAGTCAAAAGTAGTCTAAGATGCTGTCCTTGAAGGGCAGCAAAAGCCAACACAAAAGACTTATCCATCACTCTCCCCCTAAGTCTTGTGTGTCTCCTTGTGAGGAATCTGAGCCATCCTGATCCTGGCGCGAAGCTCCTGGAACTTGATTCGCCCAAGAGACTTGGTCGAGGTCATGAAATGGTCTTGGGTGTTGATGTAGTTGGCGGGACGCTCCTTCATCCAGCGACTTCGATGAAGTGATACCTCACCCGGATGTGCTTAGTGCGCTCATGGAAGACGGGGTTCTTCGCCAAGGCCAAGGCGGACTTCTTGTCCACCCCGAGCTCCATCGCCTCTGCGTCTCGCCAAGGAGATCGCCATGCGGCCGTGCCGACCACAGAGCTCGAGTAGAAGCGGTAGTGGGCGCAATGTACTCGCTTCGCCTAGACAAAGCCACTATCTGCCGCTTGATCGATCGCCGGTGATCGGACACTTGCCGAGGAAGTACAACATTCATTGGTGCTCTTGCTCGTGTCGATGTCGCCGCGTGGTCGCTGTCGCCAGCAGATGAAGTCTTGCACGGGCACCTTGGTAGTGCTGGCCGTGGTCGGAGGTGCCCGCGACGTAGCGGAGGATCCTTTTCACGGCCGGCTTGGTGTTCCGTCGTCGATCATTGCATGAACCGGCCGACGAGCCGACGGCGAACGCCAAGTCGGCCGGCGTGTGGACAAGGTAGCGAAGGTCGCCCACAATGCGCCGTCTTCGCGTCGCGTCCGCCTCCTCCGCCGATTGTCACGACTTAGCTTCACCTTTCCTCCATAGGAGTGTGGGTGGGTTGCGATCGGTGAGGCCGCCACTCCACGATGCGCTTGGCGTGGCGATCTGGCGAAGAGATCTGCCGAGTCTGTCTGGTGGACCTCGATCCCGAGGTAGAAAGAGAGGGCCCGAGGTCGCTCATCCGGAAGGTGGCCTTCATCTCCGCCTTGAACGCCTCGATCTCCTTCTCCTTGGTACCGGTGATCACAAGGTCGCCGACGAGACGCCTATCGCCAGGCATTGCCTCCTTGCCCGCCGGTGAGACCATGACCTCGTGGCCTTCTGCCGAATCCCATTTGCTTGAGGTGGAGTCGGCTTGGCGTTCAAGCTGCGGTGCTCGCCGCAAGCCGTGAGAGGGCCTTGCGCAGCGGAGGACCTTGCTTTCTTCTTGGGGATGATGAATCCGTGGTGGCGACGAGACCTCCTCCTTCAAGTCGCCGATTGAGGAAAGCGGACTTGACGTCCATGTGATGGACGCCCACCCCTCTGGCCGTGAGGCGAGAGGAGACGACGGACTCCATCCGCAACAGCGCCAAGGCATCGTCGAAGTCGACTCCTCTGCCGGGCGAAACCTCGTGCCACGAGACGCGCCTTGTGCTTGATCACCTCTCCTTCCTCGTTTTCTTGAGCTTGAAGACCCACTTGAGAGAGATGGCGTGGTGGCCGTACCGGAGGATCGGCCACTCCTCGTCTTGTTTCGCCGGCGGCGTCCATCTCTTCTGCATCGCGGCACGCCATGCCGCGTTCTCTCCGCCTCGGCGAAGGAACGAGGCTCGCCGTAAATCTGTCGCGGTGCGTGCGCCTCGAAGTCGTCTTTGCGCCGATTCGAGATCGGCCGCCACCGAGGATGTCGCCCACGATGCGGTAGCGCAGAGGCTCGCCGCCGTGGTAGGCGCCGACGCGATCTCGTCGTTGACGGGAGTGTTGAACTCCACCGTGTCTTTGCTCGTCGTGGGCCGGCTGCGGCGCGAGCCCGAAGAGTAGGCGCCGTGGGGAGAACGAGGCGTGGCCGTGATCTTGGCGGTGGACTCGCCGAGCTCGTGGGCTTGCCGGTAGTGGTGGCGGTGGTGAAGGACTCGCCGGGAGGTGGTGGCGAACGAGGCGGTGGGGTAGGCGAGCTCGGTGAAGACGAGCCGTTGGCTCCCGCCTCCTCGAAGCGGGCGTGGTCGACAACGAAATCGCTGGTCGTCGAGTCGAGCCGCCATCCACCATCTTGTCCCACGCCGGCCTCGCCGCCGTCGAACACGACGTCACGCGTGATGCGCACGCGCCGTGTCGTAGGATCGAGGATGCGGTAGGCCTTGGCGCCCTCTGCGTAGCCGATGAAGACTCCTGGCGTGCTCCGGTCGTCGAGCTTGCCGACGTGGTTGAGCTCCTTGACGAAGGCCAGGCAGCCGAAGACACGGAGGTGGCTCATGCGGGCTTGCGCCCGTGCCAGGCCTCGTATGGCGTCTTGCCGTCGAGGGCCTTGGTGAGGGAGCGGTTAAGCAAGTGAACGGCGGTCATCGCCTCGCTCAAATAGAATGCCGCATCCTCTCTGCTTGAGGGCGCGGCGGCGGCCACCACCGCCTCGTTGCGGCGCCGACGACGCCGCCGTTCGCTTGCGGGAGTACGGCGCGAGAAGTGACGATGGATCCTCGTTGGCGCGACGCCGCGAACTTCGGCCGCCGTGAACTCACCGCCGTTGTCGTCGTAGGACCCGGCTTCTTGCGCGCGCTCGCCCGCAGCAGCTTGAAGGCACTTGATGGCGTCCGCCATGTGCCTTGACGTCGGCGGGGATGCCCACATGTAGCGGGACACGTCGTCGGCGAGGAGGAAGTAGCGCCGGCCTCGTGTAGCCGGTGTCACGGGGCCAGAGGTCACCGTGTCTGAGCTCCAGCTTCTCCTTGGCGCGAAGCTCGCTTTGGCGAGGGAAGCCGCCGCAGCTTGGTGAGGGCAGTGTCGCAGAATCGCTTCCACGTGGTCGACGTCGCGGCATGCCCCGCACCATCTCCTTCTTCCGCCGAGCCGCCTCGGGGCCTCAAAGTTGAGGTGCCCAAAGCGCCGTGCCACCTCCAAACGCCGTTGTCGCGCGGTCGCAAGACAAAGAGGTTGCGCCACCTGCGCGTGAAGGACTTAGAGGCGGTTGCTCCTGTTTACCTTGACGAGGAGCCGGCGACGATGATCCCAGATCTTGAAGACCTCGTGCTCAATCTCCACGCGATCCATTCTCATCCAAATTGTCCCAAGTCGATGTTGGAGTTCTCAACGCGGGATGTAGTAGACATCGGTGAGCGGCGGTGCTACTTTGTCTTGGCGACAAAGACGACAGAGCCGACGCCTTGATCTCCACGGCGGGGCGTCGCCGAACTTGACGGTGCCTCGAACGCTGAGTCGAGCTCGGAGAAGAACTCCGCCGCCGGTCATGTGGTGGGTGGCGCGGTGTCGAGGCACCACCCGTCGGTCTTGTCGTTCTTTTAACTGTCGCCGAGGAGGCGTGTGCTTTTGGCTCGTCAATGTGGAGGAGAGCCGCCGCGGTCGGTGCCGCCGAGGTAGTTCGATGCTCGCATGAGCAATGAACGAGCCGGCCGCTCCTCCTCACTTCTGCGACGTGGGCTCGCCGCGTCGTGGTTGCCGACAATCCTCGCCCAATGACCGAGCTTGCGCGATTGTGGCAAGAGTCGCCTCGCGTCGCTTTTGCTTGCCGCCAGCCGCATGCCGGCGCCTCCACGGTCATCACCCTCGACGCCCTCGCGCCGCTGCTGGCGTCTTTTACGCGCTTGCCGCGCTTGCCACGCTTATGCATCGCTTGTCGTGGAAGAAGGCTCCCTTCTTCCTGTCACCTTGGCCGTGACCCATCGCTCCCGAGCGAGGAGGAGCTTCCGCCAATGGTGACGGGTCCCGAGAGCGTGGCTCATCATTGCCAATGACCTTGAGGCGACCGCGCGCCTCGATCGTCATCGTGGAGAGGTCCAGCAGAGACTCGACGAGCGAGCCATCTGCTTGTACTTCTCGGGGACGCAGCGGAAGAGCTTCTCCACAGCTCTCTCCTCGCCGTAGGTGTCGTCGCCGAACTGCACCTACTTCTGAAACAAAGTGTTGAGACGGAGAGCAAAGTCATCAACGTCCTCACCTGGCTTGAAGGCCAGGTTCTCCCACTCCTTGCGTAGTGCCTGCAATGTAGACTTGCGGGCGCGGTTCTTCTGCCGTCGTCTTTGCAATGATGGCGTCCCAAGCCTCTTTGGCGTCCGCTTGTTGGTAGCGAGAATCGCATCTCGGGCGGGGCTGCGGCGATGAGAGCATCCAATACCGTCGATCCCGGTCGCAATCGACGTCTCCGTCTGGGATCGATCCCACATATGCCGCGACCTAGAGCTTTACCTCATCACCGCAGACCCACTCGACGTAGTTGGTCTTGGTGAGGTAGGCCACCGCCCGGGGCCGACGTCCTCGACGACGACTGGTACTCGTGGTGACCACGATCAACCGGGAGAGAGAGCGCGTCGCTGTGAAGGCCGCGCTCTCCGTCGACCAGACGCCGCCGCCGTCGCGCGTCTCTCTCTGAGCGCCGGCGTGTCGCGCCTATCGGTTGCCGCCGCGCTTCGTGGGCGTGTGCGGTTGCCCATCGCGCCACTCGCTCTCGCCGCCTCCTTCTCCGCCGCTCAAGGTCGCGTTAGCGGCTGCTATCGGCGAGATGGGCTGTTGCCGCCATGCAGAACCTCGACCTCATTCTGCCGCCAGCCGCGCTTTATTGCCGCTGCCGCCGCTTCCACCTCCGCTCTGCTGCTTGCCCGCTCATTCTTCACCGACCTCGCGCCCTTCATTGCCGCGGCTTTGCTCAGGCCGCTTCGCTCGCGTTCTCCGCCCGCAATTAATTCGGCTTCTTCTGCCGCCAAGTCTTTCGAGGCGGCGAAGGCCGAGATCGTCTCTACGGACATGGCGCGCCACCGGGGAACTGCTACGTGGAGAGAGAGCTTCTGCTACTGGTTGGGGCTGCTGCGGGGCTGGAAGCGAGGCTGGAGAAGGGATTGAACAGGAGATGCTCAGGTTGCAGGATAATACGGCTCTGATACCACTTGTTAGTCGCTGGACTCTTGCACTTGGTGATAGCAAGATCCTTACTCTCATCGGGAGGATGACACTTGGAGATGGGGCAATTTTCTTTGTTTATTTCTCACACAATGCCATGCCAACCTGAGGGGTTGGGGATACATATTTATAGGCTGGTAACCAGCCAAGCATATGCTAAGATGCTAGTCTAAGATGCTGTCCTAGATGCTAGTCAAAAGTAGTCTAAGATGCTGTCCTAGATGCTAGTCAAAAGTAGTCTAAGATGCTGTCCTTGAAGGGCAGCAAAAGCCAACACAAAAGACTTATCCATCAGTCTCATGACAATGGTAACATTCTGTGTCAGGTTTAGGACCCAACTTGAGCTTCTTAAGCTTAGCCTTGAAACTCTCGATCTCATCTTGAGTTTTTCCTTTGCCCTTTCCCTTTCCCGACTTACTCTTCTTCTTGAAGTTGGTAGTCTTTTGAACCATCATCACATTTTTGGAACTTTTCTTGATGCTCTCCTTAACACCTTTAAGCATGCTATACAATTCGGTCATTGACTTCTCCATGCCATTAATATGAAAATTCAATATGATAGGCTCAAAGCTCACAGGGGAGTGATCGGAGAATCACATCAGTAGCCAATTCTTGGCTAAGGGGAAAGCTAAGCTTTTCCAAGCTCTCAATGTGATCAATCATCTTGATCACATGAGGACTGATCGGGTTGCCCTCCGACAGCCTACAAGAAAACAATGCCTTGGAGGTAATGAACCTCTCTGCCCTTGCTTGATCCTGAAACATATCTTTCAGACCCACAATCATATTGTAAGTGTCTGTGGTCTCATATTGCTTCTGAAGCTCAGAGTTCATGGTTGCAAGTATAAGGTAGTGCACATCGACTGCATCATTGCAATGCTTCTCATAAGCATTCTTTTCAGCTCGAGTTGCATCTGCATTCAGTTCCTCAGGATAGGGACCCTCTAGAACATATTCCTTCTTTTCTTGTTTGAGAACAATTCTCAGATTATGAAACCAGTCAATAAAGTTGGTTCTATTCGGCTTTTCTTTCTTAAGAATAGATCGCAAATTAAAGGTAGGTGCAGAAAAAGTAGGTGCCATGATCTACAACAGAAATATATGCAAAAATTCAGCACAATGTTTATGTAAGATCTTCTATTAGACACTCATGTTGGTGGTTATGTTCGACCAGTCTATGACCGGCTCGTATCACCATACGACTAATCTGAACCTGGTTGTATCACCATACGACCAGTCCATACCTGGTCGAACTTAATCAACAACAGTCAATAAAAGATACTCCCACTATATGTTCTAAATCATGTTTCTCTCTAACATCATATAGTAAGTTCAATATCCAAAAATCATTAAGTCCTAGTGAGCTTTGGCATCACTACTAGAAACCTAGTGATTTTAGGTAGGCAACCTCTTGCCAATCATATCTCATATGACTCTTGTTTGTTGGGCAGCATCTCTATGCCCTGGCGACCAACACTATGCCTCAAGGCCTAAAACTGTTTTGATAGCCTTGTCAAGTTAAACTAACACTATGCATGTGAGTGTCCGATATCCACCCCATCTTATTAAGATAGTCAATGACACTCTACTTTGGTAGACATACCAATTAACGATCAAAATCATGACAGGCGTAGCAATTGGAAAAGCATCAAATTAACTTAATTTTTCTTGAGGGACACTATTCTACCATGTTAAAACATTTAATGAGAAAACATGATTAATAGCATGACATGAATAAACATTCACAGATAATCAAATTAAACTGTGAAATAGTATGTCCCTCATCATGACGATCTTCATCACCATGCTTCCTGTCCTCTGACCATCATGCTTGACGTCTCCGGACGCATTCATCTACTAAGCATTTCCTCCTAAAAGCTAGTAATGAATTACATAGGATAATATCAAACATCACATGTCGACACGCAGACCGTTAAACAATAATATGTAGCTCGATGGCTATATCACAGCATAACACGCAGGCCATGAAAAATCCATACATGCATCACATACACTATGGGTCATACTATTCACATCATCCCTGCAAAAACGATTTATGCATAGAATCCAATTCTATCGGGCGACATGAACATATACTACTATATAACGCGGCTATGACCACGACGCTTTTGGAAAATTTTCCCGAGATATGAATCTTATTCAAGTAACCGAGCCTCGAAAATCATCGGATTAATCATATTAACCTTATTCCGAACCAATCTGATCACTGTCTTGATACGACCAAGCACTGCGGCATGCTCCGATAGCGGAATTCCGATCGGTAGGAGTATCATGCAATGTGGTCTTGAACAAGTCGAGTAGTCATCTGGTGCTTATACCTCCCGCAAACCCATCTACAACCGCCGAAAATCAAACGATCTTATCGACCAGTGCTTAGACCGCTTCATCCATATGAACCGATCTAGGTTACCAGACCCGACCAGTAATAGATCCAATCTACTACTGCCACATATCAAGTATATGCGACCGATCTAGATCAAAAACTACGCAAGATGGCTTTGATACCACTGAAGGGATGCGGGTAGACTACACTAGTTGACAATTCAAAAATTCTACCACATAAACCAGGACGCCATGCAAGCAAGAGATCATGAATTGTTACCACTAGACGCGCAGTGCAGCGGAAGAAGAGTTGGAGCAGCCTGATCCAACAAAGATGTAGTGGTCGTAGTCGATCGTCCAGTGTTCCTCGATGTCGATCGTCTTCTCCAGCAACCAATTGTGTTCTTTGCGAAGTCGTCGATCGTTCTCAAGCGTAACAACAACCGCAGTAGCGCTTCCACGATATCCACACGTCTAGGGGTGGAACGCCATACACTAGTGTGCTAGCACCAACTCGCACGGTATGACTCTCTTGAGAAGATAGCGACTAGGGTTTCGATGGAGCAACTCACTTTATCTCTTGTCTGTCCCAATAACCTTAATCATTTCTTTATGTAGTGCCCATGACAGATCCTATTCGAACACGTTTGTTCCAACCCGTTAAGTGTGTGCCCGATAGGTTCATATGTAATCGGTTGTGACTCGGAAACCTTTTCCGACCACGAGTCGTTATTGGTTCTTAGCAGGACATAACGATTTCCAAATACATACGAATTATATCGGATGAACCTTAATGCAATATGATCTATGACCAGGTCCGTATCACTAACGACCAGCTCGTATCTCTACATGATCAGCTTATATTTGGTCTCGATCAGTTCGTAACTCCTTATGACCAGGTTTCAACCACTTAGTGATTATGTTCGACTAACCTACGGCCAGCTCGTATCTCCATACCGTATCTGATCGAACTAAAAGACCTACTCATGTATTCTTTCTTTTCCTCACGATATCCGGTTGAACTCCACGTGAGATATTATGTCATCCATAGACTGTTCAATACTTTCTCGATCATGTGTCGGATAACTTCATGTGGTCGAACTCTTCAACCACTGGTGGCATGGCCATGCACTTTCCTTATCCGACCACATCGAGGGGCCAGAGATATCTCTCTTGTTATGTTAGAAGGGGTAAATCCCATATCCGACCAGTCACATTCCTCCGCATGTTTTATAACACAGCCGAAAGCTACCTTTATAACTACCCAGTTACAGAGTCGCGTTTGACAACCCCTAAGTGCACTATTACACATGTAGGAAACCATGCTGATCCTATGTCTAAGGATTGTACATCATCATTGTTTGAGACCAACTGACGACACATAAAATCATAACAATCTCAACAGTGTCTCGAGGTGGGTCAATCCAATCATATGTTCTCTAACATGTGTTCACATTATTGATTCGATATCCTTATATCCATGATCGGTGAAACTTGATCATTAATCAATACATATGTTGGTCGATAAGCCACAAGTGTTCCGCATAGTGACATCCGATCAGGGATACTTTTAGAATGATATCATATAAGTTAAAGGAGCTTCACCAACAAGTCACATATTTGTTAATCTTTATAACCGATGATTTATTCAAGGAACAAAATAACATTTATTCAATAACTCATAAACATAGATGTGAGACAATCATCTCCATGATTGCCTATAGGGCATATCACTAACAAGATATGCATTATAAATCTACATAAAAAACTGTACTCGAAGCATGAAAAGCTGATTGCCCAGTATCTCTGCCATCATTTCACCCATTATTTAATATTTGTATTGTCTTTATCAGACTTAACTATATTTTTATAACACAAATGTTCTCACACATGAGAGTTAGGTCAAACCATAATTTTATGCACAATAATATTTACTTGGTTATATATGCATCATGGAATGTCACGGTTCTTGCTCTCATGTTTGAATGCCTTATGTTTCTTGTAGGTCATTGCAGCAGGTCCCTATACAACAACTGATAATCTGTTGTTTGAGCCATTGCAAGAACTGCTCTCATATGCCTGTCGTAAGCAGCCTCAACTGCTAATATTGGTGAGGCCTTTGAATCCTGTCCATGAAACATTGCATATATATTTAATATGTTTCACCACTACACATACCGAATTTTTTTTTTTTTTTGCAGATGGGACCCTTTATTGACTCTGACCATCCTGACATAAAAAAGGGAACTGTTGACCAGAGCTTGCATGATATTTTCCATTTTGAAATTCTGAGAAAGGTAGGTGGTGCAGAAGATTTCATGCTGGAAGGTTGTAAAATACATCTGAGTAATATGTGTCTGTTTGATACCTTTGTTCAGCTTCAAGACTTTACCCAGTATTTGGGGCACAGTGTTCGCGTAATTCTTATTCCATCTGTGCGTGATGCTCACCATGACTTTGTTTTCCCCCAGGTGTGTAGTTTTTCTCATTCAGAGCGCATCAATCTTATCTGATTTAACAATTACAATCAAGTTCCTATGTCACTACATATCAACTATTCTCTGTATAGTCAATTATCTATAAAATTTTGCATGAGAGTTTTACATTCATATTTTCTACATCTTGAGCTACAAATGCCCTATATTTAAGCATTGTCAAACCAAGCTCTGGTAGTATTTGTGTAAGTGCATTGTGTTGTGTTTATTTAGGTCTTCTAATGCTGTAACCACATGCATCTCTAATGATATATCTGTACTGTTGCTGTCTGCAGCCTGCATTTGACTTGAATTTCCCGGAAGATATCACACATCAGGTAATACATTACTCTTTATGATTTATCAGTTTCCTTTCTAAGTGTTTGATAATTTTATTCCTTTATTCTCAAAAGGTCTGCACACATTACGCAGATTACTTGTCTGGCAAATCCAAGTCTATTCAGTTCTAATGAGGTACGCCTATCTAAATGGATGAAAGGAGTTATGTGATGAACTTGTATGCAGTTTAATGGCTATACATTTCAAACCACAAGACATGTGTACTTGTACTAATATATATTAGTGACACCTGTATTTCTATTCAATTCTCTCTGCTATTCTGCTACAAAGTAATATTTTGCAGCATGGCCATTTAGAAAAGTAGTCTCCTTACTCTGGTCTTAAGATACTTCCTACATTTTCTACCTTAATGTTACAAGAGAGCATTCAGTGCTTGGAGATTCCTAGGCCTGTATGCTGCCACAATATTTCTGTTTTTGCCCACTAGATATTCTGTACAGAGCTGGTCCCTCACTGAGCCTACTTTGAGACCTTATCTCAGGTATTTTTTGGGGGGTGGTGTTCTAACTTAGTACATCTCATACATATTATGGAAAAAGTAATTCATCTCATGTTATGCTATTGCTATTTATCAAAAAGTTTATCGTTAACTTCAGTGTGAGCTCTAAAACTGTTCTGTTTTTCGTGTTCCAGATACATTTTGGCTGTTGTACAGTGGACATCCTGAAACAACTGAATGGTGAGGAAATTTGTCGCGAGTCACCTGGCGGAAAGCCTGGAGACAGAATTGGGAGACTTGCAACACACATATTGAAGCAACAAAGGCAATTTCATAGATCTTAAGCAGAATTACATTACTCTGGACAGATGATGTTTGTAGTTTCTGAGTTCTGACGTAATGTACCTTTCTTACAGCTACTATCCTCTATATCCACCTGCTGCTGGTGTGCCCTTGGACTTCTCACTTGCCAAGGAAGCATTGGAGATCTCGTCAGCTCCTGATGTTCTCCTGCTTCCTTCCGATCTTGCTACATTTGTGAAGGTAATTTATGACAGGCAGTGTGTTTTTATTGAACTTTCAAAATTATCATGCATGAATTTGAGTTATGATGTCTGTCAGAGATCATGAGGGAACTTAATTGTGCCACTTCCATGTTTCTGTTATATCTATTAGCTAATTCTTGTTACTCCAGAATGAAATGATATTGGATACACTTTCTGAGGCAGGTGCTTTCCCTCAATGAAGATAGTGAAGAACATAAACAGTTTGTTTGTGTGAACCCTGGGAGATTAGCAAAAGGTATTGGTGGAGGCACATTTGTAGAGCTTTACTACAATGAGAACACCAACAAGACGGATGCCTCCATTATTCGCATCTAGTTTTTGAAGTGTCGGCAGATCATTTAAACAGTACAAGAGGATCTAATTTATCAGCTGATGAAAATTAACCAAAGGCTTCTGCTCTTTGTGTACCACACCACTTACCACCCAAAATGAAGGATTGAAATGCTTCACATTGCTTCTGTGGTAACTGGTAAGCCTTCCTTTGTGACCTGTTTGAGCAAGGAAAATCAACTCATTTCTGATGTATTTTACTGTAATTATGCTAAATTTGGCGTAGTGTACGGTAACATTTTCCTGCTCACCAAGTACTGGGCTGGAAAGTTGAGATTGCTGTGAACTGACAACTGATCTTATTGTCTTCCACATTCCATTGTGAATCAGAATCAGGAAGCCAGTCAACCTATTTATGTAAGTTAATTATTCAACTTATCAGTGTTGAATATCAAGGAAAAGTAACAATTATTTCTGCCCTTTATTACATATACATTTTTCTGAGAAATCCCGACCTTTAGTGCTCCATTTCGTAGTATGGTTGTATATTAGCAAGACATGCTTTGCAGTTCAAGTCCACTGACAAAATCAATAGTTAAGCGATCAAGTATCTGACATGCATCCTGCATTATAATTGCTTCTAGTTTTACATAAGTTTTGTAAGTTAGAGGAAGTGCTCAATTATCTTTGTTACTTCCAATAGTGGTGACATTGACCAATATTTTTTTTTCTTAAATGGTGTGTTTGGTTCAGGAATCACCTCATCTAAGATAGATTGGTCCATCATAGGACCATTCCTTGATTTTTTATAGGGATGACCTAATCCCTCATTTTTCAACTAGCCTTGTGAGGGATGAGGTGATGATGAACCAACTCATTCCATTCTTTAAACAAAACAAAAACATGAGGTTTGAGTTGGTTCTAGGCCCAACCCATTCCTCGAACCAAAGACCATAGATTTACAACTCTCTGAATCCCAGATAAGGTCACAAGGTTATATAGACCTATATTATGAAATTGACAGGTCTCAAATAAGTATGTGATGCTACCTTGTTTGGGTTGAGGATGCCTTCCGCGTTTAGCCACAAGGATTGTTGTTGGTGTGTGAGGAAATATGTATCCATTCAGCGCCACATTCAAACAGTGTGATGTTTTTATATGTAAAAAAAAAGAACAGGTAGGAGAACCACCTATCTTCGATTTATTAGAGAAGAATGGGGACACGAATCAATAACCTCAATCACTCTACAACCTTGTGCTGTCACAAGAGTGTTCCCCCTGATGTTGTCTGGATTGAGGTAGCTGTCAGCTTTCTGGTTTAAGGGGAAAAAAAGAAGCTAAATTGGGGCCTTCCTCATAAGCAGACATTTTCTGGTTCAGAACAGACATTCTGATGGCACGATACCGATGCTTTCTCGAGGGAAAAAAATAGATGAACTTTGCTACTTCGGAAATATTCTTGAAGTGCATAAGGGTTACGTAAATATTCTTGAAGTGCATAAGGGTTACGTTGTGAGCCACGACAATTGCGGGTATTATTCTGTTTGGTAAAAAAATGCCTCGCACTCGGATTCTCAGTGTCAAACTTAGTGAGTAGTTAAGATTCATTGAGGTTCCAGTTCGACTGAATTTAGGAGAAATTGCAGGGAATCGTTCTACTGTTTAATTGGATTGGAAATCAATGCTTAGCGATCCAAAGATATTCTCTATGCATGAAAAGAATGACACACAACAAGAACAAGACCCAGTTTAAACATAAAAAGTAAACAAGAGCTGTCTGTTAATAATCTCATTCAATCGCTACAGAATTGATGGATCATTGCTCCTTGCTGCTCTCCTTCCTCTCCCTGAAGTAGGCCACCCAAAGGTTGCCCACCCACAGCACGCTCAGCAGTATCCCAGACCCGATCACCACCGTCCACGACGCCCACGCCCACGCCGGCACGGCAGCGCCGCCACCATTGCCGGTGGCGTAGAACCTCACCAACTTCGCGAACCACACCGGCGCGAGAACCGCCCTCATGGCCGTGTACGCCACGTAGAACGGCAGCGACAGCCTGTCGTGCACCCTGGCGGCCGCCGGCGAGTCGGCCCGGCGCATGTCGGCGAGCGTCCACAGGTTCTGCGCGAGGCTGGTGGCCTCGGCGAGCACCTCCAGGGCGAGCAGCGCGTAGGCGCCGCGGCGGGCGGCGGCGCGGCAGGTGGCGAAGACGTAGAGCGTGGCGAGGTGGTGCGCGACGAAGAGGACCTCGTGGGGCAGGAAGATGAGGTAGTGGAGCAGGTCGACGGCGAAGTAGGCCGTGCTGAAGTCCAGGACGAGCTCGTCGGCGGCCGTGTTGGGCGCCGCGAGGTCGCCGGCGTTCGGGTTGGACAGCACGGCGCGGAGGGCGAGCAGCATCGCCGGCGTGCCGTGGAAGAGCGAGGTGAAGCAGCTGGATGCGTCCGGCCGGTGCGCGCGGCTCCAGCCGCGGAAGACGACGAAGTAGCCGACGAGGTAGATGGCCGCGAACATCACCAAGAAAGGCAGGAACATGGAGTCCGCGTGCGACGTCACAGTGTTCTCCATTAATCGAGCTCAGGTGAGCCCAACTCGCTCGCGAGGAAGACCTACAACACAATGCTACACTGCACTACAACTCCGCGAAGAACGACATCGCCGTGATTCGCAATCATGCAAGAAAGGTTGCTGTTGCTTGTGGGATTGAAACGCAGTGGCAGGCTTAGGATCCTCGTGTGTTCGTCGTTTCGCGGCGTCAAAGTGGTTCTTGCTTTGATTGGTTAGGAGGGAGAGGTGTGATGCTGCGGTTGGCTTGGCTGTGAGGTGAGGAGCCCTCGCTTTCTGACCTGGTTAGAGTTTTTAGCTTGCTGCTAGCTCGCTTGGGTTGGGTGTTGCGTGGTCGCGTTTCAGAAAGCATATTCTTTTTACTGGGATCTGTATATTCTGAAAGCGATGGTAGCTAAGCTTATAGTGGTTGCACAAGAAATCTACACGGAAACAAAAAACTGATAGTTAGATTCATTATTCCGCTTTGCTTGCTAAACATTCTTACTGAACTTTCTGACAAACCAATCTTGATGTTTGATGGGTGCAAATAACTTCTCCACAGAAGAGCAATAGTTACCCATTTGGACTCCACAGAATTCATTTGTTGAATCTTTGAGTTTGCAGTTGCACCACCAGAATTTTTACCTTTATTGATAACTGTACTTTTTTTTTCCTCCGTTTCGTAGGTTGAGTAGTAGCATAAGATCCATCTAGTTGGATGAGATGGGCAAACCTAGTATAAGAAATGACTTTGCTCGAATTGTCAATATCCAGAGTGAAGGAAAGGAACGGTAGTCCTTTTGGTGCTTGGATTTAGTGATTTGGCATAAGCGTTAGAGGTTGAAAATTCAGAGGAACAATTTTCACTTGTGACAATCGAGGACCCTCAATCTTGGAGAAGCCTCTTAAAGTTCCAAGAATTAAGCTTAGGTGGGTCTAGGCTGGAGCTATGTGAAATTGTCCTGATGCAGAATGCCAAATTTGATGATGCTTAATTGGAAGGAGGTGGAGACTCTGATGTTTGATTTTTGGAATTGCATTGCTAAAGGTCTTGGGATCTTCAGAGTCAGAGGGCTCAAGACGTGAGTTGAGGGTTCATCATACTTTCTGCTAGGGCTTGCTGCAGTAAAAACTAAAATAATGCATCATGGGCTGTAGATGGGGAAATATCATGATTTCTTCTAATGCGAAAAGTATTCCTTTGGTTAAGTGTTTGCAGTTGCAGACTACAACGTCCTTAGTTTGAGTAAAAAGAAAGAGCTGCTATTTTACATTTCTGAAGCCTGAAGCCCTTTCCTTTCTGTGTCAGAACTTTTTTTTCTTCTGTTTCTCCTTGGAGATTGTGTTTCTGTTATGCTCCTCAAATTGACAGGCCACCATCAACAGGGAGCACCTGCACCATCAGAATTAAGAAACTTGAAGTCTCCAATTCGCAACTCAAAACTATTAGAATACCTCCATATGAAGGACATGATCATAATCAGAAAGCCATTTCTGCTTGCCTGTCCGGTGATGTAGCTTGCAGCAGGATGAACGGCCAAGAACTCCACCAGACCAGCGATCTCTTCTGGCTTGCCGAACCGCCCTGAAATTTGCATCAGAAACAGCAGCAACACAAACAGTAAAACCAAATCAAAATTCAGAAGTAATCTTTCAGAAGAGTGTGAAGTGTACTGCTAACCTAGTGGTATCGTCTCCAGTGCCTTTCGTTCGATTTCGTCACCTAGTTTTGCGGTCATGTCAGACGCAACCCAACCAGGAGCAACAGCATTCACCTTCAGAACCAAGCACGCACAGTTTCAGACAGACGAGCTAAGCATGTGTTCATGTTTCGGAATTCAGAAAACAGGCTTAAGATATGTTTCTTTTTCTTGTGCTGCAAAAACATGGCTGCTACTCGCATTGATGTTTCTGCTCCCGTACTCCCTCGCCATGGCCTTGGTCAATCCGATCACCCCAGCCTTGGCAGCGCAGTAGTTTGCCTGCCCAATGTTGCCGATGATCCCGGAAACCGACGCGATGTTGACGATTCTTCCCTGGAAGCAAATCAACCAGTCAAGAAACTCTGATCATACCAAAAATTTCCTTTCAGAACAGACATGGAGCAGATTTAACAACACATGACACTCGCAGGGTACCTTCTTCCTCTTCATCATCACTGACGCCGCAGCCTGAACGAACAACAGGAACTGAAGCTCCATGGGCAAAATAGAGCACACTTGGTGCCAGTTAGGAAGGCAAAGAAAGATCTAATTCTAACCTGGGCGCAGAGGTAGACGCCGGTGAGGTTTACGTCGACCACTTCCTGCCATTGCGTCCTCTTCATCCGCATCAGCAGCGCATCTCGCGTAATCCCTGCTCATCAAGAAATCATACCATGTCACCCAAAAATCCACAGTTAAGGCGATATATATATATATATATATATATATATATATATATATATATATATATATATATATATATATATATATATATATATATATATATATATATATATATATTGCTAGAAATCTTGACTGAAATTTTCTTAGAAATCAGTCACTTTCTAGACCGTCCGATGCACTTTGAGATTGGTGAGAGGGAGAGAGGGTGGGAGGCCGTCCGATGCGCTCTGTGATTGGTGAGAGAGGGGGAGAGAGGGTGGAAAGTGAGATTAGTATAGAGGGGTGATATCTTGGGCATTGGATCTCCATCTGACGGCTCAAAAAGTGACTGATTTCCAAGAAAAAAACGGTCGCATATTGTATAGACGCTCCGATATAGGTATATATTGCAGGCCGGAGGGATGAGAATCAACAGACCTGCATTGTTTACCAGCACGTCCAGGCTTCCCCAAGTATCGATTGCCTGTGGCAAACATTTAACATCATGTATGCACCAGATTAACAAGCCATGTATTCGATCGAATTGTTAATATATGTGCCTAGCAGAGAAATGCCAGCTCACCGCTCTCATCATGTATTCGACCTCGGCTTCGCTGGAGACGTCGGCGGAGAAGGTGATCGCGGTGCCACCGGACTCCTCAATCTGCATGGATGACGATATATGCATGTTTGGCAGAAGAACAAGAAATCATTGCAAGAAAAGGATATGTGAGGTACACGCATGCATGCAATAGTAGCATACATTGGATCAAGTAGAATAATGATGGATCTAGCTCACCTCTCTGCACACTTCTTCAGCTTCCATGCCTGACTTGGCATAGTTCACAACTACCTTAGACAAAGAAAAGCAATGTTTAGTTAACAAGTGACTGACACACCACAGTTCAACTAGCCTTGCAGTAGTTACATGTGACTATGAGTGAGTACACTGTAGTTAGGATACACATACATTTATTTGTTTTTCTTCAAGGAATAGAAATGTAGGTTTTTCAATTGCTGATTCGTTTTAGATAAAGGATACTTAGTACATCTCCGGCCTCAGTTTTCAGAGAAAACAGAAAACCAGCTCATGTAAGTAAGTGTACCTTGCACCCAGCTTTGCCGAGAGCCACAGCAATGGCTCTTCCAATCCCTCTGGATGCTCCAGTGACCACTGCAACTGGGGCTGCAAGCTGTGCCCAGCCATCCATGCTCACTCCATTGGTAGCTCTAGCTTGATGACTTCTTCTGACTACAGTAGTTCTTTCTTTCATCAGAAAAGATCATGCCGTAAAGCAATTGATAAGAACGTACATATGGAGCATATTCGAAGAAAAGGGATCACGACTCTAGGTTTGGTCAATTGCCTGAAGAGACGAGATTGGCAGGCCGCTGACGATGCAGGAACCGGCCGCAGCGCCGCGGTGGAGGAGGTGCGCAGGCGACGA
Organism: Phyllostachys edulis; assembly: GCA_036346405.1. Taxonomy (NCBI): domain Eukaryota; kingdom Viridiplantae; phylum Streptophyta; class Magnoliopsida; order Poales; family Poaceae; genus Phyllostachys; species Phyllostachys edulis. The sequence continues at coordinate 18,596,252 of CM070568.1, forward strand.
GGCCGGCGGAGCATGCGGCGGAGGCCATGGCAGAGGGATTGGTAAGTATGTTACACGCCTTAGCCCCCCTATACCATGGGGCCTTTAAACAAGTACTAGCTAGCTAGGAGAGCATGCAAAGGCAACGAAAAGAAGGCTGCCTCCGTGTTTGATGGAGGTTTGCTTTGCATGATACGAATATGACCACTGAAATGGTAGTTTCTGTGTTTCGTCCATCGCATAGTCCGCGTGGATGTCAGTAATCTCCGTCGTTAGTTAAAAAGTTGCGTAAGATGTGCGTGCTGTGTGTGGCTAAATTGCTTTCTCACGAACACGAAAAAGTATGGAAGTTCTGGTGCGTGCACAATATCGATGTAAGAGCTCGTGAAAGCATTGTTCATCCACGATATATGATCTTACCGTACACACTACCAAAAGACAAAATCAACAACCATTCAGCATTAACAGACCCAGGATTGAATTGATTGAACAGCGGTTGATCTCTTTTGGTTTTGTCAAAGAAGACGAATGTGCCGATCTTCATCCTTGACACCTTTTGCTTGAAGGTGATCGTCACGGAAATTAGTACAGATGGTTTTATGCCTTCCGTGGTAACCTCTTTTACTATACCCACCAACTACTGTGGACCATCCATTCTTTTCAATCTAATAGATCAGATTAGTTAAGATTTAGTTCTGTACTCCACCTACAGGAATTAGAAAGTATCTTTGTTTGATGGGTAATGTTGGGAAACCGTGAATTTGGTCCAGCAGCCGGCCCATGGGTAGGCGCTTTATCCAAAACTCTAGTAGGGTCTCTAGTCTAGGATGGCTACCACGAGTTTGTTTATTCTCCGCTGCAAGTTTACTCTGTTATCATTAAGCCCTGCGTGGCAAGCTTTGTAAAACTTGACCATAAGGTCCTTTGCTACTAAGTAATATTAATTTGTTTACTTCATTAGCAATCTTGTTGTATGGATATGATTTCATCGATGTTTCAACTGTGTGAGCTAGCTACTGATCATGGGACTAGTTCAGAATACCCAGAGGATCCCGGAGTTGCATATCCGGGGTCCTGACAGCGGTGGTATCAGAGCCATATCGACTGTATGACGCAACCATAGTTAGCATGGTCATTTATTCAAAAGTTTTAAAATTTATTTCATGAATCAAACCAACCCTTTAACATGAATAGTTATTCTTCTCTCATCTTATTCTATTTTGTTCTCTACTTATTCTAATCTCTTCTCATCTCATTCTTATGTTCTTATATCTTACCTTTTCTAAAACTTTATTTTCGAATTTAAAGTGATCCTCTCATCTCAGTAATCGCTATTGGATCATTCCTCGACGATCAAAGCACTGGATGACCTAGAAGTTCCAAGACTTGCCGTTTGTATCAAGTCAACCATCCCTATAAATTAGATTAGTAGTGTGCCCCAAAGTTGTCCCTCTCAGTTTTAGAATCGTTTAGTCCGCGTAATAGGATCTTCTTGCTTGAGTATCGTATGTTATTGCTTCTTAATAGCTTTCTGGCTATTTGTTCTATGGGTTAAACCGACTTTCCTCAGTTAGGATGTTTCTGTCTTCCTCCTTTGTTCTCTCTCGTCTATTGTGCTTTTTCCTCTCACATATTGTGCTTTCTCCCTCTCATCTATGAAACCTGTGAAAAATTGTTGCAAAGGGGTTTGAACACGTAAGTCACTTGGAAGCTACTCTTGTTGGGATTAACCAGTGTGTTTGGATGCCAAGCTAGGTAGCTTTGGAAAATCATTGATAAGACTGATTTTGGGAATTAAAATTTTTAGGATTTGCCGATGTTATAAGAAATGATTGTGAATACTAGAGTATGATGATAGATATACCTTGATTATGAATGGTTTAACGGATAGCATATTGGTGGATTATATATAGATTATGGAGAAAGAAAATAATCGTAAAAGAAAATTTTGATTGATCATGAAGGATATAGGAATCTGAAGTACTAATTTGATTATTAGGAGAAATTGTATTTTCATCGGATCTTAAGTTGATTATAATGTTGGTTGGAAACTTGGGATTGAGATATGTGTGCAGAAAAGGTAGAGAGTAGAATGCGAAAAGAATTGGATTTTTCATATCGATTCATGATGTTAATTTTGGTGGCGTGGGTTGAATCTTGGTTGGGTTATAAAAATACATGACTATTGGATTATAGAAATAAATTATTGTTAATATTGGATTATTGGAGATTGGATTTTGGATGAATTATGAAAATACATCTTGATTGGATTTTATAAATATATCTTTGATGGATTAAAGCAATATATCTCGGATGGATTATTGGAATAATTCTTTGGTGGATTATAGAAATAAATCTTGTCGGATTATAAAAATTGTTGGATGTTAGATATAGAAATATATTACAGTTGGATTTTGATTAAAGAATTACATGATTGTTGAAGAGTGGATTATAGGATTACCAAGTCATGATGTTGATTTTGGTGGTTTAGGTTGAATCAAGAAATATGGAATTAATTGGCTATGTTGGTCATATTGGATTTAATTAGATATGATTGAATAGAGAAGTTGGAGTTAAAAGAAATCTTGGTTGGATTATAGAGATATGTCTTGATCAGATTATAGAATTGTATAGTTGTTGGATAGATGGTGATAAAATGATTTGGCGGATTAAATTTGAATTTACAGATTACGAGTAGTCTTTGGAAGGTTCTATAATGAAGATATTGAATTTATACAAAGAAATTCTGGAGGATTACAATTGATAAATATGCTTGAGAAATTAAGTAAATGATATCGTGGATTTAGTCAATAATTTTGGAGAAAGCCATTGCGCGATTATAATCATTGGAGAAATTCATTCCAAAAAGGATAAAATGAGTTTAGCATGATCTTGAAATTTGTCGGGTTGAAAGATGTGATTATTGCTACTAGATTTTTTGTAGATTTATGCAATAAAGAAATCATGCAATCAAAGTAGTGAATTTATTGGATTATTCAAGCTTATGTCCAAGAAAGATTGGGAATTATGTTGTTGTATCGATAGAATGTGAGATTGATTGAATGATTGGATTTTTAATTGGGTGACTTCATGTTATGCTGGAATGGTGGATTTCAATAATAGTGAGAATTTGATCTAGCAATTTGAAAAACAAAATTGATAGCTTTTTTAGTTGGCACTCCAGTACATGGTTGTGAACCAGCAGTTTGGCATCAGTTTACTAAGTTGGAACTACCACTGCAGCTGTCAGAGGCGCACAACCTCTTTACTTGGGGCCGCACTAGAAGAAATGCCTTAGGGTACCCAAAGAGCGGATGTCTCTGAAGGAAGTCGATGTAAAAAAGGATATCGCCAACCAGGGGTATCCAAATAGAAATTTTGAAGAAGTTAAAAGTCCTACCAGGAGCAAAACCTTGCGATTCTACGAAGAACCATGAAGCAATCGATCAGAGAAGGAACAACATGAAAAACCAAGAGTCGAGTTTCCCGACCTTTCTTTCTAGTCTCTTGGAATCTCGGGGTCGAGATTCCGTTTAAGTGGGGTAGGTTTGTAACATCCCAATTTTCAGGCCTTTTAAAAATTTTTGAAATAAAAATAACCATTTGAATTTCCCTAAGTTGTTAAAGCTTAAATTGAATTTTCATAAATTAAAAAGCAATTTAATGTGAGTAAATCAAACTTCAATTAAATAAAAATCGTCTTATTTGATTTTCTGGTTTTATCTTGGAATTCCTTTTTCCAAGACCCGGTTGTTTTTCCGTGGAGTTCATTTTATTTCTTTTTCAGCTTGCCCGTATCGTAGAGTCTTTTTAAAGTTTTAGAAATAAAACAAATCATTTGCATTTCATTGAATAAAGGTAAAGCTTAAATTGAAACTTCCAAAGTGAAAAACACTTAAATGATTAAATCAAACCTTAATTAAATTCTAAAATGAGTTTATTGGATTTTCTGGGTTTTCTTGGATTTTATTCAAGTCGGTGTTGTTACATGCAACCCGGTCTGTTTTATTTCTTTTCCGTCTTCCCAAAAAATATTTTTATTTGTCGTAAAATTTAATTTAAATTGGTGGTCTATTTTGAAGCTTTAAAAATAAAAATAATTGTTTGGATTTTCTCGGTTTAATTTAAAGCTTAAATTGAATTTCTGAAGGAAAAATATTTTATTTGCCCGTCCCTGCGCCATGCCTCTACCAAAGACGCCACCGCTCCATCCTCTCTTGCTCCTTCCTCCCTATAACACCAAGCTCCAAAGAAGCCAGTCTCCCTTCTCGCCAAGCTCTCACATCTGCATGCTTCTCCCAGGTCAGTGCCCTCTCCTCCTTCCTCTCTGGCCGAAAGCGTGGCGGCCCTACCCCTTCTCCTTCCCACTCTCCCACAAGCAGACACCCTTCTCCTCCCCACTGCCGAGCTCACTTCTTCCCCAAGCTCCATCATCGAAGTCCACTGTTGAGCTCCTTCTTCTTTCTCCATTGCCGGTTGAGCTCCCATCCCTTGCTGCTGCCAGCCAGCCGTGCATGCTCCATGCCGACCTCTAGCACTCCCTTGTGTTGCTCTCCCCTAACCGAAGCCCCAACCAAAGCACAGGAGCTTCTCCCCATTCCTTCCTCCTTTGGCTCTTTCCTCCCCTCCCAACCGAGCTGGAGCTCCCCATAGCTGCAAGCCCCTCTTCATCCTTCTCCAAGAAAAACCAGCACCTTCTCCCTCCCTCTCTTCTTTCTCTGCTCTCAACCGAGCTCCCATGTGCTGCCAACAGCCCCAACCGTGAGCTTCTTTCCCCCTAAGTTGAAGCACAACACTACCATGCTCTCCTTCTTCTTCTTCAAAAACAGTGAGCTCCTCCTCCCTCAAGCTCCCTCTCTAGTGATTGCTTCGCTGCGCCGACCGCGTCACGGTGAGCCCCTTGGCTTCCTCTTCCACCTCCCAGAATTTGCCCCTCTCTCTCGCTTTTGTTTCTCCGCAATCGAGATTTTTCGGTCATGGGCCGAAACTATTTCTTCCTCGCGTTCCGCTGCCGTCATTGATCCCCCAGCGACATTGTCACTGCCGTTAGCTTTGCCTCGCAACGTTCTATGGCATGCTTCCTTCGCCTTCGCCGAAGCATCACCAGAGCACCGTTGCTTCCTTGTGCTCTGACGCCGTTTTGCGCGCCGTCGCCGCGCCGGACCTCTGCCGGCGACGCGACCACCACCATTGGGTCCGTCTCACTCCCGGGGATCCATTTTGCTAGTTCGCCGGCTGCCCTTCCCTTTTCCCTCGCTAGCGCCATCATTTTGCCCGAGCTTGCACTATTCATGTGTGCATTTTCTCTCTCCACAGTTTCTATATTTCATGTGAAGTCAAACTTCCGGATATTCTTTCTCCTTCATACGAAGTTCGATTCCGTTGATTCTTGTTCCTAAATTCATCTAAAGGCGGTATATTTCTTTTGGTTCTAATTTGGTAATTTTTGGATTTTCTTTGGAATTGTTGTATTTATTTGACTCTTTTTCGCGCGTATAGATTTTAGCGTTCCCGAAGAATTCTTGGAACCGTCTGCCGAAGCCATTCAAACCTTCAACAAAGGCAAGTCGTAGAATTTTGATCATATTGAGCCTATTTTATAAAATTATATTGTTTTATATCGATATGCATTGCTAAGTTCATAATAAATGCTTTCGGGAATAGTTAAACGCCTAATTGTCATTATACATCATTGTATAATTGCTATTGACATGTACCCTTGAATGACATAAATCCTTGGACACCATATGATGATTAATTATTAGTTGGACATTATTATAATACCAACAGGGGTGCATATTATGCTTAGTCATGCTTAGTCGCGATGGATTCATGATCACTTACTCAAAGAATGATAAATGTGACTTAATAATATATGGAATCGTGGTGGAACCACCATTGATAAAATTTGTTGTGCCAAGGCAAGGGTTGTCATTTGGCCGAGTTGAACAAAAATGATTTATGCTCGGGTGAGTGGGCGGTGGATGTGGAAGCACATTGGGATGCGGAAAGTCTCGTTTGAGCAACAACTATAGACTTAACTTTGTGCGCCATTGATCTGGGTCATACTGTGCAACCACAAGTCCATTTATGGGGTGAACCGGGCCAACTAGTTAGCAATGTTTTGAGTCGGTTCTGATTGGGTTGATAAGTGGCACAAGAGGGGGCCGGTACGGCGAATCCTTAACGAGCAAAACCGAGTCAAAACGGAGTTTTGTAAAAGTCTTGTGATAATCACTTAGTTGCACACCTCGGAAATGTGTTAAACGGATAGTATAAGATGATTATCTCTTGTGAGTCAAGCTGTACAACTTTTGCAGAGTGTTAAAACTATTCGAATAGCTGTGTCCCCAGTTATGAACAATGTCTGGTGATTTCACACAAGGGGTAGATTTTCATAAAAATGTTAGAATGGTTTGGTTGGGAAGCGATCTGGATATTGGTTGATGGTTGGGAAGTGAATAGGGTATTCACTAGTCGTTTTAAAGAAACTTGTTTACCTATGTATTAATATTTTAAATTACGTTTTTCAATCTAATTACTGTATATACTGTCAATATTGCTTTCTGCAAAATAGCCATAAAGTTATCCTTGTCAAGCCTTACATGAATACTATTTGCATACATTTTCCTACGATTTGCTGAGTACTTTAAGTACTCACGGCTTTGCGCCATTGTCGAACAGACACAGAGGAAGAACCAGGGAGTACAGAGATTTATGATGAATACTTTGAAAACTATGCGAATTAGGATGCGTTCTCCACTCGATTGCCTGTGGGCATGTCGGATGGCTACCACGAGTTTGTTTATTCTCCGTTGCAAGTTTACTTTGTTATCGTTAAGCCCTATATGGCAAATTCTGTAAAATTTGATTATAAGGTCCTTTACTCTAAGTAATATTAATTTGTCAGTTTCATTAGCAATCTTGTTGTATGGATATGATTGTACTGATTCTAAACTAAAAATAAATTTCCAACTCCAATTTAATGAATGTACTGATTCCTTGAAAATTGAATAAAATAAAAGTGAATGCCTGATTCTAAAATAAAATTCCAATTTGAATTTGCAGGACTCCGATCTAGTCTGTACTCTGTAGTCGGCTACAGACAGGACAGACAGCTAAGCAAGTCGGTTAGGTCTTTTGAAAAAATCGAAACGACATCGCCTCCAAATTTCCCAAAACCCACAAATCCCTCGGTCCGATGGCCGCCTCCGCCTCCGTCTCGCCCGCCGCCTCCCCGCCCCGCCGCCGCCGCCACCGCGACGAATCCCCGCGCCGCCGCGACCACCGCAAGCCCCGCGCGTCCCCGTCCCCCTCGCCGTCCTCCGACCGCGACTCCGACCGCCGCCGCAGATCTAGGGCTTCCCCGCCCGACCCCGACCGCGACCGCCGCCGCCGCGATTCCAAGCCCTCCGAAGGCAACGGACTCCCTAAGTCTGGCAGGGATGAGGACCGCCCTTCCCGGCGCGCTAGGGTTTCTGATGGGGAAGAGGATGGTGACCGCCGGAGGAGGCGCTCTAGAGTTTCGGACGACGAGAAGGAGGACGACCGCCGGCAGAGACACTCCAGGGCTTCCGACGACGAGAAGGAGGACGACCGTCGGCGGAGGCGCTCTAGGGCTTCCGACAACGAGAGGGACGACCGCCGCAGCAAGCGCGACCGGGACGGTGACAGCCGCCGACACCGCCGCCGTAGCCCCAGCTCGGAGTCGGGAACATCCCCTGACGACCGCCGCAGCCGCCGCCACCGCCGTGATGAGAGCTTGAGGCGGAAGGATGACAGGAGGCGCCGTGATGAGGACCGCGATCACGAGGAGCGCCGGAGGAGCCCCAAGAGGAAGGAGCCAACGCCACCTCTGCCACCACCACCACCACTGCTGCCGGAGATGATCCCTGGGCGCACGGGAGGAATCTACATCCCTCCTTTCCGCATGGCACAGATGATGCGGGAGGTGGAGGACAAGGCGAGCCCTGAGTACCAGCGTCTCAGCTGGGATGCTCTGAAAAAAAGCATCAACGGGCTCGTCAATAAGGTGAATGCCACCAATACCAAGAATATTGTGCCGGAGCTGTTCGCGGAGAACCTGGTTCGTGGGAGGGGACTCTTCTGCCAGTCGTGCATCAAGTCGCAGATGGCTTCACCTGGGTTCACGGATGTGTTTGCTGCACTTGTTGCGGTTGTGAACACCAAGTTCCCTGAGATTGGCCGCTTGCTTCTTGTCCGTGTTGTGCTGCAGCTCAAGAGGGCATATAAGCGAAATGACAAGGTGAGTTACCTCATTCTCTGTTTCAGCTTGTCATGTAAAATTGGTACTTACTGACACAAATATAACTCATATGGCAATACTTGGGGTGTAGTTGCATGTTATGTTAATAACATATTGCTGTGTTAATGCATACTTGTTTACCTACTCCCAAATCCCAATCAAGGTTTCTACAACTGTCTTTACTTAAACCATTTTTTGGATGAGCTATTCTAATTATGTTACTCTAGAAAAAGAACAAAACTGGCTACCGCAGCTGCAGCAGAACCCATGAATGAAATGATAGTCAGCCCCAAATGTATGCTGTCTCGTAATTACAAAGAGTAAACTTTTACTTTATGTTCACATCTTCACGATCCAAGTGGACCATTAACTTTTGTTTGTAGTTGGGCCTAGCTATAAGCCTATAACCCAAATATATGCTGTTTCCATAACATAGGGTAAACTTTTACTTTGCATTCAAGATTCAAGTATACGAAATAACATAGTTTGCTGTTTAAAGTTGGGGCTTATGAATCCAGATGTATGTTGTTTCTGTACATAGGGCAAAAGTTTACTTCATATTCATGATCCAAGTATAAGACCTAATATAAATTGTTGTTTAGAGTTTGGGCTTATGATGCTGCTGATATTTGTGTAGGGAAGAATTATATATGCGGTTAGTTTTGAGTTTCTGCATAAAGTGCTGACTACAACTCTTGTTGATTGCAGCCCCAATTGCTTGCAGCAACCAAGTTCATAGCACACTTGGTTAATCAGGTGGTTGCACATGAGCTTGTGGCGCTTGAGCTTCTTACAATACTTCTTGAGAATCCAACTGACGATAGTGTTGAGGTGCATAGCTTGGTTCTTATGAGCTTTTCATATTGTGAAGAACTTATTCATGTCATTTCTGAAGTATGTGCTTATGTTTCTCGTCTGGCAGGTAGCAGTGGGGTTTGTTAAAGAATGTGGGGCAATGCTGCAGGACTTGTCTCCACAAGGGCTTCATGGTAAGTTGTTGAAATCAACTTTGCAAGTGCTTATTTTGAGTACATGGCTTGCTGAACCTTTTAACTTGCACGGTTGCACCACTACATACATATTTTGGATTTAAGACACACTATTCATTTCATTTATGGACCATCAAATTGTTTTACATAGGAGACATGAATTGTATATCATGTCTAAAATTTTTTGACGCCAAGAGGATTTTTAGCTAAACGATGTGATGCTGTGGATTTTGGCTGAAACCTGGAAGATGATTAGCTTTAACATACATTGTTCTTCATTTGGTTGGTTCTGGGGAAAAAAACTTAAATTCTAGTTAGATTTGGTTGGCGCCTAGATGTTTAGGTTTTAGATGTGTTGTTCTTGATTTTGGACACTCCGGAAAAAACATAAGATGCGAAACTAATCTAGAGAGTATAACGATTGATATGAACTTATGAATGAAAGTAAATCTGACAACACCGCCATAATGTGCGCTAGTTGTTGAACTAAATAGCAATTATCAAATGTACTGTATAACATAAGTTAGCTATGTTCAAGGATCGAAGAACCATTACCGGGCGAAATCCCGCTCGGGGCCCGGTAACGGTTCCCGGCCGGTAACGGGAAAAACCGGACAAAAACCGGCCAAAACGCGAAAGCCAAAATTTGAATTCAAAAAATCTCGTGGGTTACGGTCCAAGCATCGAAAAAGCGGCCGAAAACCGGAAATGAAAGAAAATTTGGTAATTAGTTAATAAAGATGCTAACTAGATAATGTATATACTCTAACCAAGAAGGTATATACTATATAGTATGCATATACTCTAACCAAGAAGCTTTAGAATACAAGTTCAAGCTTTAATTGAGTAAATCGAAGTTAAACTCAATTTTTTTTTACCGGTATTCCTCCCGCCACCCTCTCGGTATCTGCAGAATCGCCCTGCGATTCTGGGATTTCTTTCCCTGGCTATGTTACATCCTTGAGGCATTGTGAGTATGTAATACTTGTTTTTAAGGGATGACTATGTTACAAACAACATTTTTTCTCGGATTTCTCCGAAGAGACCTAGCAAACAACTTTTGGCTACAGAAAATTTCTCCTTTTCTTCTCCCACATTTTTTAACACTACCCCCTCTCCCAACCACCGCCACCACTCCCACTTGTAGGAAGAGTAGAGGATGGTTGAAAAAATGTATGCAAAGTGCAAAAAATACAATCACATGTACCATAGACACTCCTTTGTTATAGATACTAGATAGGGACATACCGTAATGATGCAAAATGTTTGATATTCGAAGCAGATAGGTAGGAAATGGAGGAGCATGTCTCTTGATGTGTTGATGCATTTAGATTTTAGACCTCATAATTGTCATGGCATCCACAAATATATTCAATGCATTATGCACCTTATTGCCTATGACTACTACAATGCTCTTAATATAGGCATTCACTCGAAAGGTTTATTAGGAATTTTCAACCATGTTACTACGAGTTCCGTTTTACACAAGTGCATTATTTCTGGAGAGATCCTTTTTGTGCTAAATAAAAAAATTGGTTCAAGTTGATGACGAAATTATAAGCAGTGAAATATGCTTAAAGATTTTTTTTCCCAAACAGGATAATCCCCTCTACATATATCTTCATACTGAGGGCTAAAACTTTGTTAATCATGCCTGGCTCACCATTTATATTTCCCTTGGCGTTCACAAAAAAATTATGAATTGATATATGACATGTTTTTTGAGTACTCCCATTGAAGCATTTACACTGCACTTGCATTTCTGAGTCATTGAAGCATTTACACTGCACTTGCATTTCTGAGTCATTGAAGCATTTACACTGCACTTGCACATTTGAAATTTTGGCGAAATATATTTCTGTAATTGGCAGATTGTACACAGTGTAAGATATGCATAGCTGAAAGTTTTTTTTTTCTTTATGATGAGTGTCAAGGAGGTAACTAGTAGGAAACTGTGGTAGAGTAGGGGCTCAAAGGACAAGGTTTGTTTGGATCATAGTCACCAGGAACATGGGTTGACTGGTTCAAGGAACGGGGTCGCAGGACATGGTATGCCACTTTTCCTTCTAAATTACATAGGAATGGTGTACCATGTTCCACAAATCGTACCTGGGTCGATGAATCCGGTACGTGGGACACGGCATCGACCCGCGACCCTTGTGACTATGGTTTGGATGGCTCTAGAGCTATTGTTAGTAGTGGATGTGTGCCTACTTTTTTCCCTTCTGCGTCCCTTGTTTTCCTCCGGTGGTTGACTCATGAAGACTTATTAAGATCTGACGACAAGCATCACTTTTTAGTAATTCAACTATGTATAAAGCTGTAGGCTTGTAACTGTTGAACTTCATACTTCATAGTCCAGCTGTATCCTGAAGCACAGAACTAGACAGTGAGATTAATGTTTTTAACCTTTACAAAGCAGATAAAGAATAGGATGGTTGGAGTGATGCAGGAGTGCAGTGCTCTTGGACTTGGAGCTTGTCGCATTTTTTTAGTTTCCTGGTAGTATCCATGCAATTTATCTGTTAAAACTACAATAATTAATTTCATGGGTCATATTCGTGGAAAAATATTTTTTTAATGAAATAACTATACTTTGTCCTTGGAATTAAATATTTATTCCATATTTGTTATTAAATGTATTTTTTTCAAAAGCGAACTCAAATTTTTAGTGATAATAATTTACTTGATCTCCTTGTTGATTTCTGTTAGTCTTTTCCACCTTTGTCTGTCTTCGTTCTCAATGGATTTACCTATCACTCAATCTATGCAGCTATTTTTGAAAGATTTCGAGGCATTCTTCATGAAGGTGAAATAGACAAACGTGTGCAGTTTCTAATTGAAGGCCTTTTTGCAATTAGAAAGGCTAAATTTCAGGTAAATTCATAGCTGTCCTAACTGGTGCCTTTTTTTTGTTGCATGCTCATAACAAATTATGATAATATGATTTCTTTGCCATGTATGTAAAGGGATTCCCAGCCATCCGTCCAGAGTTGGATCTTGTGGAGCAGGAGGACCAATTCACTCATGAGATATCCCTTGAAGATGAGCTAGACCCTGAGACTAATCTAAGTAAGGTTTTACGTCCTACATGGGCATTGCTCTCTGTTATAGCGCTGACTTTTTTCAACCTGCAGATGTTTTCAGGGCAAACCCAAATTTCGTTGAGGACGAGAAGGCCTATGAAAACCTGAAGAGAAGCATCCTGGGAGCAGAATCTTCTGAAGATGAAGAAGGATCTGATGATGCTTCTGATGATGAGGATGAAGAAGAATCTGATGATGAAGAGGATGAAGAACAGATGGAGATAAGGGATAAAACTGAGACCAATCTTATCAACCTTCGAAGAACCATATATTTGACAATCATGTCTAGTGTTGATTTTGAAGAAGCTGGTCACAAGCTTCTAAAAATTAAACTCGAGCCTGGTCAAGAGGTAAGTATTGTAGTTTGCCTGATTTGGTATTTAGTATTTTTTTAAGGAAATTTGGTATTTAATATTTATTTCAGTTCTGTTTGGTAAAATTGTTTATTTTTTCCCTTGTTTGTGCTGTTTCTTTTGTTTCCTGCTATACAAAGCCTTTAGAGTTCAGATACATGCAAGGATCAAAATCCTGTACCAATGGAAAAACCGTACGGCGATCAGAATTGTGAATCGTCACATTCTGAAAAAATGGAGAAAAAACCGGATGAAGTTTGTGAACTGAATTTCGAATTGCAGATTTTGAACCGGTCAAAAAAACCGGAACCAAAACCGGAAAACCTAATGAATGATTAGGTTAGAAAGAAGTAGGTAGTATCTACTGGCATGATCATCAATGATTTGATCCGGCAATAAGAAGGTACTTCAGAGTTCAGGAATAGTGAACGACTCACAACATCCAGAAAGGTGGACAAGATGGTCATCCCAGGCAGTGCATGCAAAGCATACTTGAATTGTTGTGTAAGTGTCATGTTTTCAAGAGAACTTTGAATAGCATTGCTCAACGATGTCACATCGACATGCTTTCCAAGTCCAAAAAACCGCTCGGGACTTGCTCATACAATAATTCAAGCATATTTAGCTTATACAATACGTAATCTAGCACAAAAAAGGCCTAAACCAACTTAGGAAGTGCATTATGCAGTCAAAAATTCAAATTTAAATTTGAAATTTTTCGGCCGGTTTTTTTTCTACCGGGACCGGCCGGTAACCGGCTGGTTTTTTCCCATGGATAAATGTTACCGGCCGATTTTTTCCCATGGATAAATGCATTTTGTAATTGTCGGGACCCAAAAATACGATTCAGGAACCCTCTGTGTATTCTGAACTAGTCCCAGATCAGTAGCTAGCTCACTCAGGAAACAGTGATGAAATACCATCCATTTATTCGATTTAACTAAAAAGATCTCAAAGTAACAAATAGTAATAATAACTGGACTTTATGGTCAACGTTTATTTAACTTGCCACGCAGGGCTAAAGAAACAAATAAACTCTTGCAGCGGAATGAAACTCTTGAAATGACCAATCAATATGCCCACAGGCAATCGAGTGAAGAACACATCCTAATCTGCAAAAACCTTCATAGGTCTTCTTTTGAAAGAACTCTTGAGCAGCTTGGTATTCTTCAATTGATCAACAAAGGCGTAAAGTCGTAAGTACATAAAGCACTCAGCAAGCCGTAGTAAATGTATGCAAATAGTATTCATGCAAGACTTGACAAAGGTTAGCTGTATGCTTCTTTTGTAGAAAGCAACATTGACGATAAATACAATAAATAGATTGAAATGTGTAATTGAAAAGAATAATAATAAGCAATTTCTTTGAAACAACCAGTGAACTATTTATTCACTTCCCAAGACAAACTATCAAGTGAATTACCCATTCATCAAACGAATATTATATTCATCAAGTGAACTTCTCATCAAGGTTGTCACGGCGACCACGGCGCCTAAGGGGCGCCAGGACGCCTAGTCGTCCTCTAGGCGAGGCAAGGCAAGCTACTGTTTTCACATTCTATATAGAATATACACAGTCATTTTCTGGGAGCAGAAGATCCTGGGTCGCCTGCCGCCTCACGCCTGCAATGTTCTGGCCGCTCACGCCCATAAACAAAAGTCGATTGATACTCCTCCTGACTCATGATTCGTCCCTCCCTCTCCTCCTGGCCTTGGCATGATGCTCCCTCCTTCCCAATGGCCATGGCGTGCTCTCCTCCTCCCAAGTGACCGATCTGCCTCCTCCCGCCTCCTCGCTTCCCTCCTCTCATTGTGGCTCGGGAGGTGGTGGCGACTTAGTCCAGCCGGATCCGAGACAGAGAACCGGATCCGAGGAGACGAGACGGAGTGGCGGGTCATGAGGAGGAGAGGAGGAGGAGGAGGAGGAGCGAGATGAGTACCGAGGCTCGCTGGCCGGTCTGGCGACGCGATCGGAGATGGCCAAGGCGAGGCGAAGCGATCATGCGTCTCGCTCCGCACCATGGGACGCTTAAGCGACGCTTGGCGACGCCGTGACAACCATGCTTCTCATTTACACTCCGACACATTTTACGAGGAACTCTACCTCATGTGAAATCTCCGGACACGTCCATAACCGCGGACACGGCTATTCGAATAGTTTTACATTCTGCAGAGGTTGTACAACTTTACCTATATAACACGACTTCTCTAGTTTGTTTGGCATCCGTCGATACCATTGCTCACTACCTTAGGTAAGCAGCCTAGAGCACGCGTTAAGGCCTTTACAAAGTTCTGTTTTGACTTAGTTCTGCTCGCTAAGGTTTCAATACTGAATGTCTTACTGACCAGACAGTGCCCCTCCTCTTGCGCCAAAAACAACCAAAACGGAACCAAAGCAAAACATCACTAATTAATTAGCCAGGTTCATCCCATACTAGACATGTGGTTGTACGGTTAAGGCTCAGTTCAATGTCGCACAAGATTAAGTCCTTGACAAGTTACTCAGGCGATCTTACAACCCACAACATGTTAAATCCACACCCTCAATCCACCAATCACTCGCCCGAGCGAAAACCATTTTGTTTAACCAAGACCAATGACATACCCTGTCATGGTATACAAATTTTAACAAGAGTGGCTAACCACCATAATTCTATATATCATTTAGTCAAGATTAATCACTATGACACATGTGATAATGAACCCAACGTAACTAAGTTTGATTAAGCATTTGTACACTACCCATGTTGGTGATACAAATATGTTCAACTAAAATTATCTATGTTAGGGTGACAGAATTCATAGCATTCAAATAATCAATGGATGCATAATGACAACAGGTGATGGCTAATCCCAAAACAATTTGGTATAAAGATAGCATGCAATTGTATAAAACAATATACTTTTTAAATCATATGTTCAATATGATCAAAGGACTACGACTTGCCTTGGAATAGATCCTAGGATTGATCTTGATCTTGGTGCACTCCTTGCTCAAAACTTCTCGAAGTATCAACGTCTACTCGCAAACAAAAGAAACCAAATAACTAAATAACAGAGAAAAAACAAACTCTAATAATTAAATAAAAATCTCAGATAAATAGATCTTGAATTTAGAAATTTGAATGGACTCAAATGGAGTTCGGATGAAGAAGATATGGCTTCTGGAAGATCAAAACCCTAAGAAATACTCAAAAAGGAGTTTCGAGTACTGTTCAACGTTTTCGACCACGCGTGCTCGGAAGGAGATTCGACCATCTGGTCGGAAGGTTTCGACTGCACATGGTCGTAGAAGATTACGACTACATGGTCGTAGGAAGTTACGACTGCCTGGTCGTAGGGAGTTACGACTACTTGTTGTAGGGAATTACGACTTCCTGGTCATTGGATTTTCGACTACTGGTCGAAAGGATTTTCGACCACACGAGGACTGCTATGCTGACAAACGACAGTGAGGCTCGGGTCCCCACGGTCGTTGGCGCTCGGCGGGGCTTTGTCGGTGATGAGTAATACCAACATGTAGAGAATGCTATTGCGAACTCATTGGTGCACTTATAGGTGCTTGAGGACAACAGTGGTGACTGGCGACGAGGTTTTGGCGGCGGAGAGGTATGGGCGCTTGTCAGAAAACGCTTCGGCGACGCTCCGATGACGAGGAGAGGTTCTGGAGGTAGCCTGGGCGGCACTGAAGACGATGGCGTGGTCGACGACAACGAGGCGGCAACGTCGGCGGTGCAAATCGAAAACCAAGAAGCTCGGCTGAATCCCTAAAACCTTGGATTGCGGCAGCGCTAGAGTTCTAGGGTCGAGGTGGCTTGAGGGTTTGGGATGAGGGCGCTGAGGTGATCCTCGGGGTGCTATTTATAGGGTAGGGGCGTGGCCGAGAGGGCGTATAGGCGGCGGGGTTCTTTTCGGACCCGAAAGGAGATAAGGAAGTTCCAACGGAAATCGGGGAAGATATGATACGTGATTTGATACGGAGAGATAGAGCTTCTAGATGGCGGTGATAACACGGAAATCCCGGGTTGTTGGTGCCGTTCTTGGACAAAGCTCCGAAGGCGATGCGGGCGAAGCTGCGCGATGAGGACGAAGGGGAGGTTAAAGACGGAGGCGGGGCCTACCTGGCAGAGGGACAAGGGAGAGGCATGCTATTGGTAGACACGAGGAGGAAAGCCGCTATGTTTGCATAGTCTTAGAAATAATGGAATAGGGATGGGTTTCGGCCCAAAGCTTTTTCTGAGATTTATTATAGTTTTTCCTTTTTAGAAATTATAGAAAAACCAAATAGCAAATGAGCTTGGAAAAATTCTAGAAAAGTCTAGAAAATATATCCAAGCACAGAGAAACCAAATAAAATAATTTTGACAATAGTTGATGTTGACATTAATCATATTAAATCCTTTTTGATTTATGAAAGTTCAGATTAAGCTTTTGACTTTAGCAGAAAAACTCAAATGATTATTTTTATTTTTAAAACTTCAAAAGCAGATCAAATTTTTGGGATGTTACAGTAATAGATACTAGTAGTCTAGTACTAGGTCATCATCCACCTATGTGACCTGAGCTTTTGTAAATGTACCAAATTGTTAACAGGAACAAAAGAATGCAAGGGGTCGTTAGTGCATCTTTTACTTTGTAGAGTTTATTATTTGGTTTTTTTTTTGTTACAGTGAGTTGATTAAAATGGTTTACAATTTATAGGGTCATTTAGGTGTGCATATGCTGTATCTTGTATCAAACTAAGTATGCTTACTCGAGTTGCTACACATTATATGTTTTAAGTGTTTCTCTTGGAGATGAGGTTACTAAGGTTCGTAGAAAACATGTGGTTTGGTCATCAAATAACAAAGCTTGTCACTTCCATCACAAATGTTTTTTCTTATGGATCTTTTATGTTAGCTGGTGGTCAATATCTCTTTATGTTGGGCTACTATTTTGCATTTGAGCAATTTGCTAACTTGAAAGTTAATGATAAGCCTATATGCTATTGAAAGTTTCAGGATGAGATGAGATAAGGCTACCTTCAGAAGTTTCTTAAGGTTGTGTACTGATGAATGTACGCATAGACACGATTTATGTAGTGATGTCTGCTAGTTCGCACAACTAGTGTAATAATTGCTGCATGATGAAACCAAATTTTAGATCGACCTGTGGGTTCAGTTGTTTTCTCCTTATTTGTTGGTGTTAAGAACTTAAGATTGTTAGTTCTCTCTAAAATGTCTGAAATTACTGAAATTTTCGTACTACTATTTATATTTTTTAAACATCCGAAAATCCCTGAAGCAAATAAACCCAGTACATTGTTTGGTAATTACAACTTGGCGCTAGATCCTACTAAATAACATGCACAAGAACAAAAAACAATGGTGATGAAACTTCCATATGTCGACGCTAGGTCACTAGCATTTGTTTTTGCACATTGCTTGATACCAAACAAATCCTTTTCCTGAAAATACATCGACATGTAATCTGATTGATTGGTTTGGTCTGAATCATTGTTATTAAGTCGTAAAGTCGAGTCGAGTCACTATAGGATCGTCTTGTTGACTTGGGCGACTAGTTGGCCAACTAGTCGTGACTAGTCTGTGGCTGGGCAGCAGACATGGCAATATGGCGTGGCTGGACTGGGCATTCAATGTACTAGAGTAACTAGACTATATGATACATAGTATATCATCAATTGAACTTCACATTTGTACACTGGAATATAGAGGACAGCAATAGAAGCAAGAAGACTTACTTTTTGTGAGCCCTACATCACTTCCTTGTTGAATATCTTTCTTTGAAATTGAGAAACAGAGCAGCTACTTGAAATTGAGAAACAGAGCAGCTACTCTACTACTGTACTTCTTGCTAGATCTACAAAAGGAGGAGATGATGAGGGGACGGGAGGAAAAGGTGAGGGGAGGGGGAAGTGCTACTTACCAGGACAGTGGGCCTCAGCCCTGCTAGTCGCCCGACTTGAATTCCCAAGTCAACATCTAGTCGGAGCTAGTTGATGTTTAGTAGACAAGTCGTCCGACTAGGCAAACTAGCTGAGTCGTTGGTCCCTAGTCGTGATCCCTGACCGACGACGATTAATCGCCGATTAGGCGACTTCTTGACAACAATGGTCTGCATAGTATTTCCTTCAGAATTGTCTGTCTTTCCTAATTTTTTTCCTTCTGTAGTTGATTTATGTGTTCAATTGATGGCTTGATGCAGAATCTGCAGAATATGGTATTTTGTGCTAAGCTAAATCGCTTGTTCATTTGACAGATGGAGCTGTGCATCATGCTTCTTGAGTGTTGCAGTCAAGAGAGAACTTACCTTCGATATTACGGTTTACTGGGACAGCGATTTTGCATGATCAACAAAATTCATCAAGAAAATTTTGAGAAGTCTTTTGTGCAACAGTATTCGATGATTCACCGTCTTGAAACAAATAAGTTGAGGAATGTTGCCAAGTTTTTTGCGCATTTGTTGGGGACTGATGCGCTCCCTTGGCATGTTTTGGCTTACATTCGGTTGACAGAGGAAGACACCACATCTTCTTCTCGAATTTTTATAAAAATTCTCTTTCAGGTATGTTGTAAATATGCCACTTTCCTTTTATATGGCAATTTGTTTTTTTTGTCTTACCAGACAATTAAATTATGTGTTTCTTATGCAGGAATTGTCAGAGCATCTTGGTATACGTCTACTCAATGAGAGACTGAACGATCCTAATATGCTAGATACCTTTGAGTCAATCTTCCCCAGGGATCATCCGAAGAACACAAGGTTCTCTATAAATTTCTTCACCTCCATCGGTCTTGGGGGTATCACGGAGAGCCTGAGAGAGTACTTGAAGAACATGCCACGCCTTATAATGCAGCAACAGAAGCCTGCCACGCCTGAGTCAGAATCAAGTGACCCAGGATCTAGTTCAGAAAGCTCTGGTTCAGGTTCTGATTCTGAGTCAGAGCCAAGCTCCGATGAGAGTGACAAGAGGCGAAGTAAGAGAAGGAAGAAGTAAGAAGGAAGAGGAATCAACTGCAACTTCAACTGTGCTTACGGGTGCAACTGTTGTTGGATTGGCATATTTGGTTTTGTTCAGATTAGCTGTTTAGTTGGATCCTCCTATATTGCGAATGCATGTGCAATATCAGATCTAGCTGTTGATGCTTGTCGAATTCAGGATTCAATCATAATCCGAAAGATGTGATGTAAAATATTAACCGAGCTTGTACCAGCTGGTGCCTACCTTCTGATCATGCGGCATGATATCAAGTCAAAGCAGCAAAAGCCCCTACCAGGAAGAACGAGTTTAGGCAGTACAAGTTTTGTATCTTGAGAATTTGTTACCTTACGTGTCTGTTGGTTTGCGATAGCACTAAAATATTTAAAATTTTCCAAAAATGTTATAAGGGAGGTAAGCACGAAGTCACCTACACAGCAGCTTTGCATGTGTGGCATTTTAGATTTGAATGAATGTTTTTACCCTTCTGCGATGAACCTCACGGCATTTATCGGTCCAGAGGTTATACATGTCATCAGAGAATCAAAATCTGGTAAACAGGGTATAGGCAATTATGTACTTCACATGCACGTTGTTTTCAGTTATCTACTGCTCATCCTACGAATAGGAGCGTGGGGGAGCGAAAACAATGCTGAGGGATGAAAAATTTAGGAACTTCCTCCATTCGCGATTATTTACCAGTTTTAGAAACTTCCTCCATTCGCGATTATTTACCAGTTTTGACTTTGAGCTGATCGAGCTTTAATCATTACTTTTTAAGTATCATAAAAGCAAAAAAAAAAAAAATTCTAAATGTAGAATATTAGTAAAATACTTTTGATTACGAACCTAACAATACCACTTTTATGTTACATAGATACTTTAAAAATTATCTCCGTTTAAAACTCGATGAGTAAAAGTCAAAACTGTGTGTAAATAGGACATGACGGACTAACTTTAATCAGTATAATCTCCCACGCGCCACTGTTTTCCTTTCGGGTGAAGCGACGATGGAGGTAGCTAGAAGCCCAAGCTTGGGGTTGGGAGCTCGTTAGTTCGTTACGCTTCAAACTGTTGCTATGTTCGTTAGTTCGTTAAGCTTGGGTGTAACTATGTTGTTTTTTAGACGGCATAGTGTTGCTAGGCCATTTCAGAACAGGCGTGCAAATTGCTCTGGCTGTCAGAATAGACATGCAGTGTTACCGTTTTATTTTGCAAATTAGAAAGCATGAAACTAGAAAAGGACGAAGCCTGTCTGCAACACTGTCATGTCCTGGCAGGTTCGCCGCCGGCGAGATGCTAGGTTTCGAGGGAATCCGAGAGAGAGAGAGAAGGGAAGAACAGACAAGAAAGGAGATGAGCTTAGTTCTATTAATCAACTTGATGCTTTTCAGACGAGGCAGAGTAACTGAAATAACCCTCTGCCTGTAGCGACTCGACAACAGGTTGGCAACAGCCGCCACGCTTACATGGGCCAGGCCCAACTTGTAATATCCCCCCCCTTTTTTTTTGCGTCTT
The DNA here is from genome assembly GCA_036346405.1 of Phyllostachys edulis. Lineage (NCBI taxonomy): Eukaryota > Viridiplantae > Streptophyta > Magnoliopsida > Poales > Poaceae > Phyllostachys > Phyllostachys edulis. The sequence goes on from CM070568.1 coordinate 18,617,422, forward strand.
TTTGAAAATTTTAAAATAAAAAGAATTAGATGAATTATATTGAGTTGTTTAAAGCTTAATTTGAAATTTTAAAAATTAAAACAATTTAATATAAATAAATAAAACTTCAATTAAATTCAAAAATATTTTATTTATGTTCCTTTGGTCCCAAGGTATTTTCTCGAATTTAAAAAGATTTATCCTATTTTGTAGAAATGAAAAATAATTTATGTGCAAAAATAAAAACCAAATTAAAGTTAGAAATAATTTATTTAAGTTCAAACTAATTCAAGGAATTTATGTGAATTGTTCCAGAATTTTTGAACTATAATTGCCATTTTCTAAAAGTCCTTTTGATTTCTTGTAATTTCTAGCAATTTAAAATGATATTCTGTTAGAAAATAAAAATAAAATTTGTGTTGAAAATATTTTATTTAATCTCTAAATACCATATTTAAATACTCTAAAAATTTATAGAATTTTTAGAGCTATCTTCTATTTTTCAAGTTTAAAAAGAATTTTCAACATTTTAAAAATAATTACTATGTAAAAACAAGATTATTATTTTTACTACTATTATTTTATTTGAACTCACAATGTTGTATTTAGTATCTGAGATTTTTATTAGATTTTTTGGAGTTAAATTGTTATTTGTCCCGAATTAATTAGCGTGTTTTGGAATTTTGAGAAGTAAAATATCTATTTTCTAGATTTATTAATGATTTTTTGGTACTAGCCGGAACAGTAACCACTGACTGTTACCACCGCTTAACTCCGGCCATAACTTGGGGTGATCAATTCCAGCCAAACCATTACTCATTTGCTCCTATAAATTGGATCGTAGCCTCTTCATCCCATTCCCCCACAACATCCTCGCTCAGTTTTGTCCGAAGCCTACCGGAACTCCCTCTGCTAGCCATTCTTCTCCAAGTTCGGTGAGTACTCCGACGAGCTCGATCTTCTCATTTGTTGCTCCATTGCGCACCAAATTTTACATGTGAGTTCCTCTTGATATTCCCTACATTTCTATTCAAGTGGAATTTTGATTTCCTTATTTGTTCACTATGGTCACAAAAGCACCACTGGCCACCTCTTCTTCCCCAACTCCAGCGACATCTTTGTCGACTTTTCCCGGCCTATCCCGTCAACCTTTGATCATCAAATTTTTACTGGAGTATCCTCAAGATATCCTCTACAAAGTCCTAGTTCAGTTTCGCTTGGAGTTCACCAGAGCACTACCGGCCACCTCTTCTTCCCCAAGTCTGGCGAGAACTCCGTCGAGCTCGTTCTCATCATCCGTTTGGTATTTTCGCGAGCCCTTTTACCTACATGTTCCTTTCAACATTATCTACCTTTCTATTCAAACATAATTTTGATATTCTCAATAATTCTCCATCGGCCATGTCGGATTCTCCCTTTGTTAATTTCCCAAATTTATATCATTTTTTGAGAATTCAAAACTTCTGGATGCTTGTTCTCCTTCATACGAACTCTGATTCAGTTGATTCTTCCTCCTAAATTCATATAAATTTTATATCTCTCTATCAGTACCTATTTTAATGTTTTTAGATTTTATTTGGATTTATCGTTATTTATTTGTCTCGTTTTACGCGTATAGATTCTGACGTTGCCGAAGTCTTCTTGGACCAGTCTGCAGGAGTAACTCAAATATTCGATGAAGGCAAGTCGTAGACCTTTGATCAAGTTGTACTCATTTTAATAAAAATATATTGTTTCATATCAGCATGCATGCTAATTTTATAACAATTGTTTTCGGGAGTAGCTAATTACCTAATTGACATTTTGCCACCTTGAATATTGTGAATGCCGTGTATCCTTTGACACCATAGGAAGGGTTGATATTAGTTGGACATAATTGTAATTCCAACATGGGTGGTGTAGTATGCTTAGTCATGCTTAGTTGTACGATGGGTTCCTGTACACAATGTTAGTCTTGATTTAATCAGATATGAAATTGTTGTGCGAGCTTAAGATCGAGGAGGCCGACTAGAGGGGGGGAGGGGGTGTATAGTCTTTTATAAAAATATCTAAGGCCAAAGCTGATTTTTAATGCGGAAGCGAAAGTCAATTCGGTTTTGCACTATTAAAACCTAAATATTCTAGTTTTCCTTAAGTGCACCAACAACCTTAGTCTAAGTCAAGGTTTGCAATCCTAGTTTAACATGCAATCAATTTAATTGTAGGAATGTAAATTGCAGAAAGTAAACCACAAGAGAGCAAACCACAATGGCATGAGGATATTTTACCGTGGTATTTGTAGACTTGCTGGTCTCCTCTAATCCACATTGAGGTAAGCCCAAACGAATTGGACCGACTCCACGAATTAAGCCAACACCTCCAAGGTAAGCCTAAACGAATTCGTCTGGCTCACAACTTGAACCAACACGTCGATCCACTTGGGGTTGCTCTTTCTCCACTCAGAAGATAGCGAGCACCAAATTGAGGAGGGGGATGGGTAGAGAATGACCGGGAATACGTTATGACGCGGTCAATTTGGTCGGAGGATCACTAGAGAGGAAGATCAACTCAATGGTGTCGTCACCGGACTTGAGGAAGAAGACGGTTGGCATCGCGCGTTCTAGGCAAATGGAGAAGAGTTAGGCTATGGGGTTTTGGGTGAATCGAAAAGGGGAGCGAGGGACACGCGGTGCTCCTTTTATAACACAAAGGTGACGCTTGAGTCAATGGGGAACGCTCACGGATTAAAGCGACAATTTTCTGTTGAAATTGAAAAATGACGGGAAACTGTAAAATTGAAAGCTAGTGATTAAGATGATGAGCAATTGATGGTGACACAACGTGGGCGATGAAGGTGGGATCGTGGCGCCTCAGACGAAAATGGAAATGATGTGTCGAGCATGGAGAACGGCGACGGGAAGCGACGGTCAGCCAGCGAGGTGCTAGGCACAGGTTGGGCCGAGTGCAGGCGCAGGAGAGGTGGGGACTGGTGCAGGGCCAATGGGAGGTAGGGGTGGCACGGGGTGACAGCGAGGGTGGTGAGGTCGACGGTGAGGGTACCGGGAGGCAGTGCGGTTGAGATTGGGGCTGGCGTAGGCGGTTCTAGAAAGAAAACAGAGGCAAATAGAGAAGAAAGAAGAAGAAAGAAAGACAAGAAGAGAAAGAAAGAAAGAAAGAAAGAAAAAGGGAAAAAAAGAAAGAACGAGAAAAAGAAGAAAAAAGAAAAAGAAAATAGACCGGAGTAAATGAATTGGGCTCGGCCCGAAGATAATTTGCGGAAACAAATTCAAATTACGAAATTTGAATTTTGGAATTTTGACGACGAGATTTGAAATTGGTATTGGAATTTTAATTACGGACTTGGATTTAAATAATTTCATAACTCCAAAAGAAATCAAACACTTTTAAAATAATTAAATTAAATTAAATTTTACAACAAAGAAGAAATTTTGGGAAAACATAAAAGAAATACAATAATATGAACTCCAAGAAATAACAAAAGAACTTGGAGAAAATGGAAGAAAAACCAGAAAGACAAATAAAACAAGTTTTGAATTTAATTGAAGTTTGATTTATTCATATTAAATTATTGTAATTTTTGAAATTTCAAATTAAGCTTTAAACAAATCAAGAAAATTCAGCTGGTTCCTTTTATTTTTGAAAATTTCAAAAAGAACCAAAAATTAGGATGTTATAGATGACCGAACAGGAAGTTCGGTGCGATGTGTTGGATCAAGCGGCACAGGGATCAGTGCAAGTGCCATGGTGGTTTCGGTTGGAGTCAGATAGGAGAGACTTGCTAACATGAAGAGAGTCGTTGATCAACCTACACATTGCGAAGCATGGGATTGCTTCACGGTGATTGGACTCGGTCTTTGGAGAAGGATCGAGAAGGGATATTTTGGCATCTTCACCAAAATACTGCCTTCGTGACCTTTGGCAATACAGTTTAGGTCAAGTGAAGATGGATATCACGAAGAGACATATTTAGGAAGCCCGGTTCGTCATCTACTTTGAGAAGCGTGCATGAGTGTAGACCCATTTGTGTGTAGGCTTAACGGGTGCCTGTTAAGGTTTTCTCTCTAAATCTAGCCTCCACTATATAAGAGGTCCTGATTTGGAGCCTCTCAAGCCTTCCAACTGTAAACCCTAATTAGTGATTTGGGGGAAAGTGGAGTATAGGAGGTTCGGACCTCTGCTTAGTTTCATCCAAGTTTCATCTTGGTCATGGATAGGTCACCCAGGCTCGGGTCCATAAGCAGTGACAATCGCCCTATGAAGACTCGCTTTCGCTACGGCTCTGGTGGGTTCTGTTCCCTTAACCAAGCCACTGCCTATGAGTCACCGTCTCATTCTTCAATAGGCACACGGTCAGAGATCACTTTCCCCTCCCACTGTTTGGGAGCTCAGCACAGTTTCACGATTTGTAAGACATGGATTGATTGAGTGCTCAGGTATTGAGCTTTTGTCCTCCATGGTGGAGTGGCTGTAAACTAACAAACTTCTCAAATCAATCCAAGCAAAAAATTCCTCAAGATGAGTTTCTTCCTATTCTTGGTCTCTCTTTGATGACTTTTGGGATTTTGCTTGTTCCTTTGGTTTATTGATCTTCATGCTGTGATCTAGCTTGCTAGAACCTGTGGAAATACATATAGGATAATCTAGATCATCATCCACCCACGAGCAAGTTTTTGGGTCAAAGTTTGAATTTCATCGGTTTTCGTGCCCTCTTGCTCTCATCTTAAGTAATTCGTGTAACCTTGGTTTCGATCTTCCCGATCGTCGATTGGAATAGGTTATTGATATTCTTGATGAGCTATGGTTGAAATCTTAGAGGATTTGGATCACATGATCAAAAGTTGGGTTGCATTGTGATCATCTCGGGCTGGGCTTTGGGCACCAACGGTCAGACTAGTCCCTCAGGCAGTCAGACCGGTCGGCCACAGGTCAGACCGCCACCAAGGGGAGTTCCTGACCGGCCGTGTGCCAACTTGTGAGGTTTTGCTAATTTTTGTCTCTGTGTCTCCGGGGTTCGTCGGTTTGAACTCAAAACTTCCACTGTGCTTGCACTCTCTGATCTTCACAGCTTCTATAGCTATTGATGAGAAGAAGAAGTTGAAATCGATCGAGGGCTGAAAAAGAGTATAGCTCCTATTCACCCCCACTAGTCGCCGTTTTGGTCCAACACTGTCTACTGCGCCAGACTCGTTGCCCTCACGCCTACCTACCGTGTCTTCGGTGATGTCACCCCTCGTCCTGTCTCCTACTATGCCACCGCTGGCTCCTGGCCCTGTTGCGCGCCTAGGAACCGGCCCTCGCCGCATGATCACCCGGGCAAAATCTAGAAATGTTAAGTCCATCAACAAACCAAACTTGTCAGTCATTCATTCATCTTTGTCACCGGTACCCAAGTCCTATCGCAGTGCTCTCCATGATCGACACTGGCATCAGGCCAAGCTTGATGAATTCCAGGCTCTCACTCAAAACAACACCCGGACCCTTGTTCCTCATTCGCCCTGTGCCAACATTGTCATCGACAAATGGATTTTCAAACACAAATTCCACTCCAATTGATCGCTTGCTCAGTACAAGGCGCATTGAGTTAACCGCGGTTATTCCCAATAGCTCAGTATTGATTTGGATGAGACTTTTAGTCCGGTGGTCAGACCATCTACCATCCGAGTGGTCCTTACTATTGCCACCTCTCGCTACTGGCCGATCCACCAGCTTGACGTCAAGAATGCCTTCGTCCACAGTAATCTTGACGAACCCATTTACTGTCAGCAGCCGGCCAGTTTTGTTGATCCCTCTAGGCCCAATTATGTTTGTCTCCTACGCAAGTCCCACTATGGACTTCAGTAGGCACCTCGGGCCTAGCACCAACGCTTTGCGCACTATGTCCACCGTCTTGGCTTCATTGCCTCGTAGTCGGATGCCTCTCTTTTCTTTCTCAAAGAGGGTTTCAGATCTCGCGTATCACCTTGTATACCTTGATGACATTATCCTGGCCGCCTCTGCACCTCTCTTTTTTTGTGACATCACTCGTTCCCTTCATTCTAAGTTTGCCATGACTGACCTTGGTCCCCTCAGTTATTCTCTTGGCATTTTTGTCACTGGGTCTCCCAATGGACTCTTCCTCTCCCAGTAGCAATATGTGCACAAGCTTCTTGATCATGCTGGTATGATTCATTGCAAACCCTCCAGCACCCCGACTGAAACTCGCACCAAGCTCTCATCAACTGTTAGCGCCCCTATGGCTGATCCTACCGAGTACCGCAACTTTGCCGGTGCGCTCCAGTACCTCACTCTTACTCGACTGGATATTGCCCACGCTGTTCAGCAAGTTGCATGATCCACGAGAGCTGCACCTCAACCTCATCAAGTGGATTTTGCAGTACATCAAAGGCACTCTCGCCTATAGTCTTCAGCTTCATGCTTCGTTGCCCACCTCCCTAACTGCGTACTCGACGTGCCACTCCACCTCAGGATATTGCATCTATCTCAGTGATAACTTGGTTTCGTGGTCCTCAAAGTGACAAGACATGGTCTCTCGCTCGAGCGCCGAAGCTGAGTACCGTGTGGTTGCGCACGCTGTGGCTAATTGTTGTTGGTTATGTCAGCTTCTATAGGAGCTTCATCATCCCATCACCTTGGCCACCGTGGTATATTGTGATAACATCAGCGTGGTCTACATGTCTGCTAATCTTGTACAACACCAGAGGACCAAATACATTGAGATTGACATATACTTCATTCGCGAGAAGGTTTCACTCAGGTAGGTTCGCGTGCTCCATGTGCCTTCCAATCACAAGTTAGCCGATGTCATGACAAAAGGTCTTCCGATGCAGTTGTTCTAGGATTTTTGGTACAATCTTTGCGTACACCCAGCTCACGTTTTGACCGAGGGGGGGATGTTAGCGATATGATTTGGTTTGCTTCCTTAGTTATAGATATGATTTGGTTTGTTGTTTAGAAATCGAATCAATTTCCGGGATGACTTTCCATCCATGTAAATCTCAGTTGTTGTTTCCTTGCTATGCAAGCCTGTAATCGATATATATGCAAAGCATGATCGCCCCTGAATTGGTGTGGCGTTTCTCCAATTCTCCCTCATTCACATCCACGATTGTTGCTGCTAGTACACCTAGTTGACGCTGCAAGGAGAACGTCGCCGCCCATTGCCACCTTCGCAGCCACCATGCCGCTTGCAGGTGGGGCTGCACTGTCAGTAAGCTAGTCTAGTGTGACCGAATTTATGGGCTGGTGTAAAATGACCAAAAAAAAAAATCAGCAGCAACACACGGGTGAAAACCCTAGGGCATGTTTGGCTTGTAACTAAATTTAGACAAGTGTGGCTTGCCACTTTTTGTGGCAACAAAATTCAGCGCCACAAGTGTAGCAAAATTTGGCAAAAAGACTGAGTCTCTTCACTTCTGTGGGTCATGGAACTAAGAAAATATGGCAATGAACCAAACACTCGCTTAAGAAACTGTGGCACACCTCAGGTAGGCGTGGCAATATTAGCCGTCAAATCAAACACCCTGCTAGTTTTTTCATTAAGAAAGATGTTTCTTTGGACCTTGCTACTGCCCTTGTTCTTTCAACTGTCGACAACTCGACATACACCTTATAAGGAAGCTGCAAACTCGTCCCCACGGTGGTTAGGTAGTACAAGCAAATTAAGGAAACCCGATTCAATCCCCATTTTGCTCCCTTCCCTCACATCACAGTACACTCAAACTTGCACCTTGTTCCCTTTCCCTCCCCTCAAAACCCCAACCAAACCAAGCCCACCATCGCAATGGCCAACAAGGAGGAGCCCCTGGTCCAAGAATCCACCACCCCGATCATCTCCGGCGCTGATCCCTCCCTCTGCGCCGTACGATCAGTGCACTTCCTCCTCCCCCGTGCGGACAGTTCTCGTCTCCCTGCCCTATTGTCCCTGTCCCGCAATGCCAGCCCCGTTCTTGACGACGGGCACTAGGTGGAATTCAGGTGCTGGCTCCGCTCCTCGGAGCTATGGAAGTGGTGGGTGGCCAAGCCCCGGCCGTAGCACGGGCCCTGTGGTGGAAACTTGGGATCTTGGACGTAGTTCTTGTGACCACGTGTTGGGTGCAACGGGACGAGGGCGTACTGCTCCAGCTCGCGGTGTTATGATCTGGCAACACCAGCATGTTTGTCTTCCCATAGGGTGAGGCGATAGTGACGCTGGAGGACGTGACCGTGCACAATAAACCAAAATTTCAAGAAAGAGAGCAAGAACAAAAGACAAATCATTTTTGCACAAAATTAATTGGATTGATATTAAGGAATTGAGCGTTTACAACCACTCTACCATAGAGGACAAAAGCTCACTCATGAGCACTCAATCCCACTAGTTTTCTTACAATACATCTCTCAAACCCTAGCCTCCAATCATCTCTCCACTTTCCCCAAATCTCAAATTAGGGATCCTAAGCTTGGTTGGTGTGCAAATCCTGCATCACCCCTTATATAGTTGAGGCTAGGTCTAGAGAGAAATATTAACGGACACTCGTTAAGCCCACACACAAATAGCTCTCTCACTCACGCACGCTTGTCAAAGCGGATGACGATTCAGCACTCCCGAATACTTCTCTTTGTGAACTTGTCCTCCTTGTGACCTAAACCACTTTTCCTTTGCACCATCATGCACCGTGGTTTCTCCAAGATCACCAACCCGGTATTTTAGCAAAGATACCAAAATACCCCTTCCCGATCCTTCCATCCTTAACCAAGTCCAATCTTATGAAGAAATTCCATGCTTCGTGTTGGGACCCGAATATGCAAATCCGGACCCTCTGTGTATACTGCACTAGTCCAGGATCATGCTAGTGCATACAGTGGCAACATTGATAAAATATCATTCCATATACAAAGATAACTAAGAAATATGCAATAAATAATAATTATCAGAGTAACGACCTTAAGGTCAAAGCTTACAATTAATGCCTCAGAAGACGAATATCTCAAATAAACTCCAACAGAAGGAAACATAATAACTTCAATGTAACCCATCCATATGCTCACAGGCAATCGACTGGGCTAGAACGACCTAGTTCTCTACGATCCTTCAAGTAGTCTTTGATGACCAACGATGAACTGATATAGTCTTCATCAACTGAGCAAGATTGTTTATACCAAGAGTGTGCACATGGAGTACTCAGCAAGTTGTACCACATAATGCAATTATAGATTATGGCTTATTCCAAAGGAAATAGCTTCTATGGTTATTTTGCAAAAAAAAAAAAACAACGGTTACAATTGAATATGAATAATAGATTAAAACAATAAGAATAATTGTAAATAACAAGAGTTTCCACAAAATTCACAAAGCTTAATTCAATTCTTTCACACAGCTTCCCTTCCACATTGTTTTATAAAATCTACCCTTCAGGTAAATCACCGGGCATGTCCATTACCGAGGATGCGACTATTCGAATAGGTTACTAACACTCTGCAAAGGTTGTACAACTTTACCAACAAGATACAATCACTTGATCAGAGTAAATCATAACAAAACCTTTCATCAACTTCATCTCAACAATTGACCCTCCCGATGTGCATACAGTCGGCACCAAACTACACTCAGCTTGTTGGCCCGACGCACACCATTGGACCTAGAGACGGCGAACCGCCCATAGATGTGACCCATCACTAAGAAAAATTCCACACCAACACTCTGGTACACAACTTAACCTACTACCTGAGTAGGCAATGATGAGATTGTATAACTTACTAAGCAGGTATGTCCCATACTAGGCTTGTGGTAGTATGATATGGCTCAGTTCAATGACACACAAAGTTAAGTCCTTAATTGACCAAAGCGAGACTACCAAACTACACTAAGTCACAAACAATTCACACCTTCCCAAGCACAAAGCCCACCATGTCACAAAGACCTTTCCACTCGCCACAGTCTAAATCTTTTTCCACCCTGTTGATTAAGTGCAACACATGCCATCAATAGGTGACAATATACAACACACAACTTTTCACAAAGATGTTCCATAATCACTTAGTCAAGTATTAGTTTAACATTTCAAAATGATATCAATGACCTATTGCGAGGCTAAGCATACTAATCGTGACTTACCAACCCACGTTGCTGCTATGATAATACCAACTAGTAATTTAGCCAAGCTAGGGTGACAAATGATCATAGCAATACAATTCACAAGGTGGGAATAATCAAGTAGGTTGCATAACTAATCCCAAAATAAGCAAAGCATTTAATAATTGAATTACCGATGCAATAATTTGAATAAAAATAGTTTTGTAAAAATGGGTGCAATATGATCAAAGCACAACTTGCCTTGCTATAGCAATGGTATTGTTCTTTTATCTTCGATCTTCGACTTCCTCGACCTTCAGCTCATTCGGACAATTTCGGAACATCCACGTCTAACGAGAGAGAAAGCGTAAATACAAACAAATTTCAAAAATACAAATAAAATAAACTCCAAATTGAAATAGAATGGTACTGGAAGGTAGGGCTTGATTTTAGATGAATTTACAAACTTGAATGGGTTCAAACGCAGTTTGTATGAGGGAGAATGAGCTCTCGGAAATTTGATCGGGAAGGAAAATCAAGAAAAATAAAAGGGAGAGAATATGTGTGACTGGCAAGTGAGGCCGAGGGAATATTTCTGGAATCTTTATTTTTTGGAATTTTGGAAAAATGGCTTAGAGAATGACATGGGGACCCACTGGATAAAAGGAATTTTGACAATTAAATTAATTCCCAAAAAATAAAAAGAGAATGACATGTTGGCCACTGGTCTACGGAGTCAAGCTAGTCCACGGTGGACCAAGCTAATGGAGGAAAGTTGACCAAGGGTTGTCCTAACATGCGGGGCCCGCATGTAAGTGAGAGAAGATTTAGATCTAGCGTTTGGAAGAGTAGATGACGTGTGGGGTCTACATGTTAGAGAGAGAGGAGAATGAATGACAGGTGAGGGCCATTTGCGGATGACTAGGCACACACATGGCAATGACGTGGCAATGAGGTGGCGTCCACGTGGGAATGACGTGGCAAGGACATTGCGAGGCGGTTGAGATGGCGAATGGTGCTGATAGGGTAGCGATGTGGCGGTGATGCGTTAGACACGGAGGATAGAGAGAAGATGAGGTGGTGATGCGGGAGTGACGTGTCATTGGTGTGGATGGTGGCGCTCAGGCCAGATATCTCACTGGCACTAGGGCTCACGGCGGCGCAAGTGGAGGGAAGCAACGCGGAGAGGAGGCGAAGGCGATCACGGTGACGCGAGCGCGAAGACTGGAGGTGGTTGGAGCTGGCTGGCGATGAGCTCAAGGCAGCGGTGCAGGCTCGGCTATGGTGGTGAGATGGTTCCGGCGACGCTCCGGAGAAGGGAATATGCACACGGGATAGAACGCAACACGGTGATGGAGATGGAGGCGAAGGCTCACTGGTGGCGGCGGAATCGGGTAGCGATGGGCGACAGTTGGAGATGGGAGAGATGAAACCATGCTCTGTGCACGATGATCAAAACAAGAAATCAAAAGAGGGGAAAGATAGACTGGGAGGTAGAACTTGTGGTGACACGAAGGGATCCGCTAGGAACTCACCAACGTGACGAGTAACATGAAGGAGGTGTTTTGGTTGTCGTGGGAACGGCACCGAGGGGCCAAGAAGATGACCGGGGCGATGGTGCAAGGCGGTGTTTCTGGCGATGGCGGCTAGGGAAAATAGACACGGGGAATGAGACGGAGCATATGCGCCCAGGGCAGTGGTATTTATGGTCTTAGCGTGGGTGAGCGGCATGAACACCAGGGCGGAGGTAGAGTCCATGGTGGACATGCTTAGCAGTGACGGCGTGGCTCTATGAAATGACAGTTAAATTTGGTTGCGTTAGCCTTGAGCTAGGGTTTGCAGGGGAATGGGTCGGCCTAGGGACAAGGGAGGTGGACATGCACACACAATGCCGGGGAGTGAAATTGTGGTGGGGGCGGGGAGACAGGGCTGGGCTAGGGAAAGAAGATGGGCTGGAAGAGAGAGAAACAGAGTGGGCAAGAGGATTCGACCCATGAGACAAAAGGAAAAAGAAATTTTCAGAATTAAAGAAAAGCTGGAAATTCAAATGAGCTCAAATAAATAGCAAACAAACTCCAAAAGATCCAACAAAATTCAGAAAATTCCTTGGAACACAAGGAACCCAACTAACACAGTTTTTGATTTAATTGAAGTTTACATTAATCATATTAAATTATTTTAATTTTAGAAATTCCCAATTAAGCTTTATTAATTCAAGAAAAATGGTGAAATTTTTGGGGACCTAAACTACAATTTTTTTAAAACTCAAAATTTGGGATGTTACACTTCGCCACACATAGGCTCACCAATGGCTTTCCTCATGCTGGCAATTCTCTCCCATCCGGCTCTCACGAGCCAACCTCAACACTTGCACCAGACTTCCCGTTTTTGTCCATCTTGCGCCTTGCTTGAGACAAACCACTTCACCTAGCATCTTTATCGTTCTGGACCTTGATTTCACGAAACCAAGTATCAATGATCCTCGTCGTTCACCATGGCTAACTCCAAGCTTCCCTGCACAACAATAGACCAAGAAATCGATTTTGGCTCATGTTCTTCGTAACTTGACACATGTTAGCCAAAACATATATCATGCAATACATATGCAACAAATCCATGACTTTTGGCCAATTACCAAAATTTAGCACAACTCATTGTACACTGAACCGCCATGGCCGGTCAGACCTGTAATACCCCGGCCTACTCGTAGTGCGGCCCATGTGGCCCATGAGGAGTCATGTGGTGGGATTAGTCCCATATTGCTTGTCTAAAGTGAGTTGTAGTAGTATATAATGCTTGTTAGGTCCAAACTTAGCACCTCCGGGTTAACCCTTTTACACGAAGTGAGGACGAAAGTGTAAGTGGGGTGCTATGTGTGCGCGGGTCTGCCCCACGGTGGGTTGGGCATTGAGCGGATTTTGGGTCAGGGTGTTATAGATGGTATCAGAGCATCAACCTTCGCTGCACGAGCGCGTGCGGGATAGGGGCGTGGGCATATGGCGTATGGCGCGTGTGGTCCCGAAGTGGACACACAGCATGGCATATGTGCCGGCACTGGACGCACGGACGTGTACCGAGGGGTGGTTCTGGGCATTTGCCGTGTATGCGGTGTGCTGCCGAGGGCGTCAGCCCTTGAGGGGGGGGGGTGGATGTAATACCCCGGCCTACTCGTAGTGCGGCCCATGTGGCTCATGAGGAGTCATGTGGTGGGATTAGTCCCATATTGCTTGTCTAAAGTGACGTGTGCAGTGGCGGCATCGGCGTGTTGCCGCGGAGTAGGCCGATGACGGCAGTCTCCACCGGAGGTGGAGGCCGGCGGTGACATGGTGAGGTAGTGCGAAATCGCCGGGAAATGAGTCGGCATGAGGCCAACAAACAACGATGGCATAGAGGCCGTCGTTGCAAGAAGAATCGAAGGTCGGAGTCGCCCGGTGAGTCGTGCCACTAACGACGAAGTTGTGACGGTAAAGAGGTAACGGTGAAGAGTGGAAGTGGCTTATCTCCAAAATACCTGCTACCAAGGAGCGTCATCGACAACTAGCAAGGCAAGATGGCATTAGCGGCCATCTCCGTGTCTCCGGGAGAAGAACTGCCAGGTGCCTGTGCCGCAAGGTGCCCATGTTCACGGTCGCAGACGGCGAGGGTGAATGTACTGCCCCGCAAGGAGTGCACCACGTAGTAAAGAAGCGGCTGCGTAGGTTCGGCGACACATAAAGGGAGTTTGTGTTGCTAATCCGTGCCGAGTGGAAAGACGGAACTTCTTGGATATAAGTGTTGAAGACCGTCAATGGTGCAATGAGTCATGCAAGAGGCCGTTGCGTGTGGCAACAAGGAGAAAGCCACTACGCGTGGTAAAAGGTTGTGGACGATCCGCAACGGTGAGTCGACATGTCAAGATTAGAGAGAAAATTGTTATATATAATCTTGACTTCTTAGTGTTTTGCAAGTTAATAGAGTAATTAGCTAGTGCATGTAGTGGAACTAGTGGCCTACTTGAATGTGTTAGTGGGGAAGTTACATGTGATATTGTAGCTATAAAAAGCATTGTAACCAGTTTGTAAAGAGATAGGCAATGGAATAATAGAAGAGAGAAAAAACGCAAGTGGTTAGGCGTCGCAAAACTCATATGTGTTTATCTTCTTGTGTGCGTGCGTTTTAGAGAGGAACAATGTACGAGTTTTCTTCGGGAGCTGAACCAACAACTTGGACTATGTAAAAATTATCCTGCGTTGTATGTGTTAAAACGGAATCCTGAGTTATCTCATTTCTCACATCCTAAATACACAAAACAAAAAAACATGGAGACTACTGTAGCTTCAAATTAAATACATGCTTAGAACAGTTCATAGATTTTTCTGAATAGAACCCAAATTAGTGATGCAAATAGATCGAGCACAATTGGATATCGGTAAATGCCATATTTATATCCATATTTAAAACAGGGTACATCCATTCAGATAAAAATATGGACATACATAAATACAGATAGGATGGAAACAGATGTGAGATGTGGATATCCAGAATTTTTTTTTAAAATAATCTAGTTTTTATTCGAAATTACAGTAATAATACCATCTTTTTTCTTTTTACAGGAATAATCATCTATCGCTCAACCGTTAGACGACTGGACCCAGTAGCTCAACGGTTGAGCGACTGGGACACTTGTCGCTCAACGGTTGGTCCTAGTATGCAGCTCACTCATCTAGTTGGGCATGCATTGTGCCGCTAGGCGACAAGTGTCCCAGTCGCTCAACCGTTGAGCTACTGGGTCCGATCGCCCAATGGTTGAGCGACAGATGATAATTCCTGTAAAAAGAAAAAAGATGATATTATTACAGTAATTTCGAATAAAAATAGATTATTGTAAAAAAAATTATGGATATCCATGTCACGGATATAAGAGAGATATACAGTTTATTGATATGTAAATTGTTTTCTATATAAATATTATCCAGATACAAATTAGCATCTCAGCCCCTATATATGTGCATCTGTATCATCTCTGGATACGATAACTATTTACAGATTCAGATATTGTTGGATTGGCACACCAGATAAACAGTGTGGATTATTTTTTTGGTTATCCTAACTGCAAAGTTGAGGAACTAGCATAAGGTAAACTTTCCTACACAGAAAATATGATAACAGTGTCTGTATGGGCTCAGTCGCGCAGAAAGTTGAGCAGGAGTGCAGGACTTCAGAACTGCTCAAAGTTATTTAAGTAGAGAGACAAGTTATCTAAGAGTAATAGCTTGGTAGAATCAATATAGTGTTTTACAAATACCAACATAAAAGTATATGCTTACCTTCTCTTCCGTTTCTAGGTGGGAGCCCATAAGCAAAGATAGGTGGTAGCATCAATTAATATCTACTCATCTTAACGTGATTCATGTCAGATCAAACAGCAAATTTTCTTAGTTGCAAGCATTGACAGCTACACCAATTACAGTCTTCTGCAAGTCATTGCAATCCTTATGTACAATAGTGCTAGATTTTGCAATTACGGTGATAATATTTAACAGGCTGTGTGCACTTTTCATATTCTATTGCTATATCCAAGTCATTCCTGGTGAAAGATTTCGTACTACCATTAAGTGCACCATCTGTTGCATTGCAAATCAAATCAAACTTATCCCTGCGCAGCTACCCAGCCCCCACAAGAAAAGCTTGTAGCTTGTTGCCACTCTGTACCCAGCTATAGGCTGGATTTTTCTGTACCTTCCTGGATTTCATTAATTTCCTGATCTTGTTCGCTTCATTCCATCTCCCAGCCTCAGCGTACATGTTTATCAGCAGAGTGTAGTAGCCTGAATGCTCTGGCTTCAACTCAAACAAGTGCTCTGCTGCCCATTGTGCTAATTCAACGTTTCCATGTATACGGCAAGCGCCAAGCAATGCTCCCCACACATCAGAATTAGCATGAAAAGGCATGTCTCTGATTATTTGAGCAGATTCAGTAAGTTGTCCAGCACGCCCAAGAAGATCAACCATGCAAGCATAGTGCATTTGTTGTGGCTCTATATTTTGAGCAAGCATTTGACTGAAGTACTTCTTTCCTCTCTCAACAAGCCCACCATGGCTGCATGCTGACAGCACCGCAATGTAAGATACATGATCATAGTTCACACCATCATCCTTCATTAAATCAAACAAATCAAATGCAACGTCAATTTGACCATGCATCCCATATCCCATGATCATAGTATTCCATGAAGCGACATCCTTCTCTGTAATCCTATTGAAGATCTTTGATGCAGTATCAAGCATTCCACCTTTAGTGTACAAGTCCAGCAGTGAATTAGCCAGAAACGAATGACTGCTTAACAATCTCCTCACTAAAACACCATGAATTTCTCTGCCTTGTTTAAATGCAGATAAATTAGCACATGCAGACAGAGCACCCATGAAAGAAACAACATCATACTCAATTCCTACAGACCTCATCTGCTCAAAAAGATGAAGAGATTCCACACACCATGGACTCTGTGTGTAACCCAAAATCAAAGTGTTGTATGACACATCGTCCTTCTCTGACAAGTCAAAAATATTCTGCGCCAAGCTCAAACGACCACACTTTGCATATACATCAATCAAAGCATTCGATATGAACAAATCAAATATTAATCCTCTACGGATTGACCATGCATGGATCTGTTTCCCCATCTTTAGTGAGGCCATCCTTGCGCAAGCTGGAAGCACATTCACCAAGGTGATTGAATTTGGGCATTCCCCATTCTTTTGCATCTCGATGACAAGCCTGAATGCCTCAGTCTCAGCTCCATTTTGCACAAGATTTGCGATCATAGCATTCCATGACACCACATTGCGTGCCTCAATTTTTTCAAAGACATTAGATGCTTTCCCCAAAGAACCAAATTTGGCATACATATGCACAAGTGAGTTGGCAACAAAAATATCCGAGTCCATTGCTCTCTTTATACTATACCCATGTACCTCCCTCCCAAAATCAAAACAACCAAGCTCAACCAAAGCAGGCAGCAAACTTGACAGTGTGATGGAACCTGGCATGACTCCACACTCTGACATTTCCCTAAACATGCCCAGCACATTTCCATAAAGCCCTGCATTAAGGAAGCAACCTATTGCAGAATTCCAAGAAACCTCATTCCTCTCTGGCATTCCATCAAACACCCATATCGATGCCTTCACATCACCAAATTTCCCGTACATATCAACCAATGCATTCCCAAGATTTACCATGGAGACCAGCCCAGTTTTTACCGCCAACCCGTGCACGCCCAACCCAAACCCCTCCTCCTGCTCCACACCACAGGCAGGCACAACCGACACCAAGCTTACCACATTCACAGGGACCCCGCTCCTCATAATACTCACCAATGCCTGCCTCGCGTCGTCAAACATCCCGTTGGCCAAGAACGACGAGACGAGGGAGTTCCACGAGACGACGTCCCGAGCGGGCATTTCGTCAAACACCCTGTGCGCATCGCGGGCGCGGCCGCATGCAGCGTAGAAGGCGACGAGCGTGTTGCCGGTGAAGACGTCCGCAAGGAGGCCGCGCCGGAGCGCTGCGGCGTGGAGCTCGAGGCCCTTGGCGGGATGCGCCTCAGCGGCGGCCGCGGCAGCGTGGAGGGCGAAGGGGAAGGTGCGGTCGTCCGGGCGCACGGCGGAGCGGAGCATGAGGTTGTAGGCGCGCAGGGCCTCAGAGGGGAGGGAGGCGGAGGAGAGCGCGCGGGAGAGGGAATTCCAGAGGAAGGCGGAGCGCAGGCGGAGCGGGTGGTGGAGGTGGAGGAGGCGGGAGGAGGGCAGGTCGGAGAGCGCGGCGTAGGAGAGGAGCAGCGCGCCGGCGAGGGGCAGGGACGTGGCAAGCGCGCCGGAGGCGAGGGCGGCGGCGTGGGCGCGTCGGAGGAGGAGGTGGTCGCCGCCGCCGCCGCATTGGTGGAGGTGGAGGACGTGCGCGTGGAGGGAGGACGCGGCCGTCAGGAGGTTGGCGGGAGCGAGCTGCTGCTGCATGAAATGGTTGCAGGTTGAAATTGCTTGCTCCATCCGTGAATTGAATCCATGTCGGTTCAATGCTACATTGCTACGTCATATAAGCACGATGAAAGTCTAATTCAATGCTACGTCATATAAGCATGACGAAAAACTCACATTTCTAACACACCTCTACCGCAAAGTAAAATACACTCTCTCCAATTCTTGCGTGAGTTACCTTCCCTTGGGGCCATAAAAATTGCAGATGGCCTAACAAGTTTAGAACAATGATCACTTTGCCCCCTAGTCCCTACAGATAGGCCACTTTGGTTCTAAGGTGTCCTTACACACCCGTCGTACGCTCTACGATGGCAGGCGACCAGGACCGGGTAGGGAGGGGGGGGGGGTGGTTGTGGTGGCTTGCGGGCCCGATCGTAGTTGGAGGAGGGGGCAGCGAGCAGGACCAATCGAAGGAGAAGGCGGAGGTGCGTGGCCGGTCGAAGTCGGAGGAGGGGATGGGTGCTGAGGGGCAGCCGGGCAGACGCCACGAGCAGAGCCGTGGTCGAGCGTAGGCGGCCGGTCGGGGGCGGCGCGGGCGTAGTATGCGAAGCATTTCTAGTTCCTAAGGCTTGCAATTTAGGTCAAAGACACCCCTAGGATGACTCATCATGGCACGCAATCACGATACATCAGCAACCGTTCACCACTGCTCTCTTTGCTGACTTGGCATTAGAAAATAACGTTTTGCGCCCTCGCTATCCACCTGGCTTGGTAAAACATAAATACTTCTTAGTTTGCTCAAAGTTGAAACGGGTCTTGGATACATCTCTGCAGTAATTCACTGCAAGCCTCCAATAATAGCATAAAATGTTGAATCTTGATGTTGCCAAGTCTGAATTTTGATACGTAGCATAAAAAAACGTCTGAATACCATATTCAGTGGTTCAAAATATGGTATTCTTTGGTGAGCACAAAATATGGTGTTTTATATTATAGAATTTGTGAATATCAAATATCAACTAAAAAATTTAAACCCATTCGCTACGGTGAACAAAGCATCTAAACGAATCAAGATGCATTGACCTATTATTTGCACAGAAGAATATAATAAACGGTTGACGTTAGCTATTTTCAAATCTGAATATGTGACTTTCTAATCTGGCGTGTAGATTATTATTTTTTGTTTCACATCAACCTTTGGTTCAATTCATGACTGTACGCAGAAGTATGTTTCCCATTATTGGCAGTTGGATTCACATGCTTCACAGTTTAGAACCAGCAAGCCAACGGCTGTAGAAAGCCAATGCTTCTCGCGGTTTGTATTCAGGAACAGTGTGCCCAGCACCCTGTACAAAAAGAAACAATAAAATAGAGAGTATAGTTAAAGGTAATTTAACCTCGAAGCTTTGATTTTTCATGTTTTAATAATGCATTCATATCAGTTGATATAATTTGTTTTGTTATTTTTTAGTAGGTAGGATCTAGCACAGTAGTGTTTTCCTTTGCATCTTAGTTGTAATTGTTAGAACAATTGGGGAGAGTAATTTTGCTATTCACAACTATGCAGCTTATTCCTTAATTGAGAAGGTATATATAGATATTGTTACATAGGTCTGATGGGCTACATGGACCCAATGATGTGCTCGAGTCTGAGTTTTAGTAAAGAAATCTGCAACTTGAAGCTCTGAGGGAACATACGAGGGCGATAGTCGACTGCTGACAATGAGATCGTGTAAAGGATGCATCAACACCAATTTGCTTTATCAGCTTATGCTTGACTGGATCACTAGCAATCTGAATAACACTTGATTGTCACAAAAGAGAGGTGTATGATTGTCACAATAGACACCAAGATCAATCAAGAGCCATCGAAGCCAAATGATCTTTAAGGTGGTAGCAGCAAGAGCTCAAAGCTCAGTCTCTACACTAGAGCATGGCATCATAGTCTGTTTCTTGGACTTTCAGGCAATGAGCGAAATACCAAGAGAGATACAATAGCTAGTGATAGATCGGCGATCAGCGAAATCACTCACCCAAGTGGAGTCAGAGTACGCGTGGAGCTGAAGCTGACTCGAACTAGCATAGAACAGATGTCTGGACATAGTCCCCCCTCAAGTATCTCAGCACACGAAGAACATGACCATAGTGGACTGATGTGGGAGCACTAACAAACTGGTTGAGCACATGAACAATATGAGCAATATCTGGCCTAGTGACAGTGAGATAAACAAGGCTCCCAACGAGCTAACGATAGCGAGAAAGGATTTGTCAGTGATACGCCGTCTGTAGGTCGAAGCTGTAGGTGGAGCTCCATGGGTGTGGCAGCATTGCGTGTATCAGTCATACCAGAGCGAGCAAGCAAATCCTGAACATTGCGATACTGGGAGAGGTAATAGTCATCACTATCAGAATGAACCTCAATCCCCAGAAAATAGCTCAATGATCGCAAATCGGACAACATAACTATTCACTCAATTTCTTCTTCACAAAGGCCACATAATCCATGTCGTCTCCTGTGATGAGCATATCATCTACATATATCAAAAGCGAAGTAGGACCACGCTAAGAAGTGTGAATAAACAAGGCAGGCTCATGCTCACTTGAAGTGAAACCAGCGGCTCAAATCACGAAACTGAAATGCTCAAACTAAGCATGAGGAGCCTACTTGAGACCATGTAGAGCACGCCTAAGGCGACAAACATAGCCTGTAGGAGCCTCAACACTTGGGGGCAGCTGTATATAGACCTCCTCATGTAGATCACCATGAAGAAGAGCATTCTTGACATTCATCTGAGATATAGTCAATGTGCATACCGCTACAATAGCAATAAGAGTACGGACTGTGGTCATATGAGCAACTGGAACAAAAGTCCCATCATAATCTCAACCATAAACCTGCTGAAAATGTCTTGCAACAAGATGAGCCTTGTATCGCTTTATTGAACCATCTGACTTGTTGTTTACTTTGTACTCCCACTTGCAAGTGATAGGAACAGCTCTAGATGGTAGAGGAACAAGACCCCAAGTGTCTGTACACTCTAATGTTGTGAGCTCCTCTGTCATAGACAACTGCCACTTAGGTACACTAGCAGCCTCCTGATAGGTACTTGGCTCATCTACTGCACCTGCACAAGAAAAATCCTATCTCTTTGGTGCTTGGATAGAAGAACGATCACGTAGAGCATACCATGATGCAACGATCGTCAGAGTCGGTGGTACTGGCCAGAGGGTCAAGTGGAGGAGAGGAGGATTGAGAATAAGAAGGAACTCTCTGTCGGCAACTATAGTGAAAGGAAAAAGTGGAAGTGTTAGAAACTAGTGGAGCTGGTGGATTAGACACTAGCAGGTGAAACTATTGGAGAAAGTGTATCTGGAGAAGACAAGTCTGGTGAAAGAATGGGAGGAAGACACAAAAAGGAGGTGAAATCCGTAGGAGTGTGATGTGTAGAAGGATGATAAAAGAAGGGTCGACTCTCATCAAAGGTCACATCACGAGAGATGCGAATGCGACGTGCTGAGGGATCATAGCAATGATAGCCCTTATGCTCAGGACTATAACCCAGGAAAACACACTCAACCGACTGAACACTCAGCTTTGTGCGCTCACGAGGTGCTAGAAGGACATAACAGACACAACCAAAGACACAATGATAAATATAGCGAGAAGGTGCTCTATACAGGACCTCACCAGGACACTTGCCCTGAAGCTTGGAAGAGAGCCGACGATTGATGAGATAGACTGTTGTAGAGACTGCTTTCTCCCAGAAGTGTGAGGGAACAAAGGAGGAAATGAGAAAAGTACGAGCAGTCTCAATGATGTGATGGTGCTTGCGCTCAGCAACACCATTCTGAGCATGAGCACTAGGACACGAGAGTTGTAACAGCCCAAAAATCCACAAATGCAAAATATGGGAATTTTTAAAACTTTTTGTGTGATAATTGATGTTGTTCTTCTTGATGGCATTCTTGAGTCTTATTTGGGTTGCATCATATTTTTTGTACCAGCGTAAGTGGTACAAAGATCAGATAATTCTAAGATAAGGAGATGCTAGTATTAAGTAAACCAACTCTAAAACCCTAGCCTATTCTTTTCCTCGTTTCCTGTTCCTCCAACTGGCTGCTGTCCCAGTTGGTGCAGCTAGGCTAACCCCCTTGGCTGTGAACCAGTGGCAGTAGACCTCTTTTTCCCCGCTTGGTGTCAAGACCGTAGGACCCGGGCGCACTGGCAGGCACTATCAATCGGCCATTAATAGTCGTTGCTCAACCTGTCGCGTCACCTGCACTAGGTCGTCGACCCAGATAAAATTACCAGCTACTCCCCCTTTTCCGAGCCATGCCGAATGCATCGTGGGCTCTCGAATGTTTCTGCCCCGCTGATCAAGTACAACAACCCCAATCCCCTCATCGCCTTCTCCGCCACACCAGTATTCGCCCCTTTTTCTTCCTCCCTCAAGCGAGCTTGAGCTCCGGGTAAGGCTCAAGCGCTCGCTTCGGCCGAGTGCCACCGCTAAGCCGCCATCACTGTTGACCTTCATCAAGTAAGACCTTCCTTTCTTGTATGTGTGTCCGCTCATCTTCTATGACCCAAGAGGCATTTCCCCCTTACTTGATTTCACCCTTTTGTTCACAGGAGCCGCCATTGACCACGCCCCTCCTCTCTTTCGGCTAGGACAGTTCAAATAGTTGAATCGACCCTGCCGGTGTGGAATACTCCAAGACATCTCTTTAGGACCCTCTACCTGCTTCTCTGGAGTTATCTTGAAGATCGAAGACTGCTCTCCTTCCTCAAGCCACTACAGCAGCGTGGAGTTTCTCTCGCTGTCGCTATCTATAGTCGCCAGCCCAGCTCCGGCTAGCTCGTCCCCTCCGCGTAATATCGGTACGTTGCTAAGGGCCACTAGATACTCATGCACCCTTGTTGCATGAAAGTGCAGCCAAACCTTTTGCGACCACGTAGTCGCGGGCTCCTTCGACTACGCCCAGCTGAGCCTTCTACGACCACATAGTCGAGACTCCCTCGACTATGTGTAGCCGAACCCTCTACAACCATGTAGACGAAACCCCTTCGATTATGTAGTCGTACCTCTTTCAACTATAGGTAGCTGCACCTTCTACGACCACACCCAGTCGTGCCTTCACCAACTGCTCCCTGTGTACTTCTTCCGACTACGCCTAATCGAACCTCTAGGTAGCTAAACACCTTTCTGCTCGGAACATAGTCGAACTTTCTTCCGACCACATGATCATAGTCTCCGCGTATAGTCTAACTCTCTTCTGACTTCGTATAGTCGAACCTCCTCTGACTACACGTAGTCGAACTTGCTTCGACTACGCATAGTCAAGCCTCTTCCAACTACAGGTAGATGTGCCTTCTTCCACTACAAGTAGTCATAACCCCTCCGACCACAGGTAGTCGTACTTCCTCCGACTACACTAGTCGTACCTCCGACTACACGCAGTCATACATCCTTCGACTGCATGTAGTCGAAAGCACTTTCTGATCATGTGATCAAAACCACTTTCGTCCAGGTGGTCGACGACCCCTTTCGACCAGGTGGTCGAAGACCCTTTCTGACCAGATAGTCGACACCCCTTTCCAACTAAGTAGCCTATACACAGTTCGACCATTGTGTCTCGACCACAGATTTGACCACTATGTTCCGACCGCACTTTTGATCACTCAGTTTCGATCACTGAGTATCGACCACTCAATTATGACTACTGAGTTTCAACAACACCCTCAACCACTGAGTTTTGACCGCCAAGCCTTCGACCACACTGGTCTATGGCTTCGACCAGATTATTTCGACCACACTAGCCTACGCTTCCAACCACGCTGGTCTAATGCTTCTGGTCTAAAACTTTGCATGCTTTGGAGTTCAATTGGATTTTTGAATGCAATTTGAAGTTTTATGTGCTTATTTGCATTTTCGGTTGTTTCTACGTATATAGAGGCCAAAGCGATCAAAGGACCTCTAGCTGATCCAGACCAAGACCAGCAATACTCCGAGCAAGGCGAGTTAATACTTTGATCATGTTGCCCCTAGTCTTCGCAAATTATGTTGCTTTAAATTATGAAATTGCATTGCTATGTTTTATACAGCTATATTGGTCTAGCTCCTAGTTAATGCCTTAACAATAATTGTGTATAAACTCCCAATCCTTGAATTTGGACACTATCATTGTCACCCTAGAATTAATGGTTTACATACTAGTTAATAAGTCTGTATCTAAGTGTCATGCTTAGCCTTGCTTAGATACACTATCTTGTTGGCAATTATTTGCCCGAAACTTAATTTAAAACCTTTGAAAAATGATATTGAGCAGTCGAGGCTGGGAGCCTGGCTGGTATGTTGGACTAAGGATTATTTTCAAAATAAAATAAACCCGAAAACTGCTTTCGACTTGGGCGGATGAAAAGAGTGGTTGGTGCTAGGCGCACGAGAGGATGTGGGTATGTGGATGTACCGCCCAAGTCAATTAAGGACTGAATCATGTGATAACCTCTCATGTACAACAGTACAACCACTAGTCGGTAACACTTACGACCTGGCCAACTAATTTGTTCACCTCGGCGTAGCTTCGCTGTTGGGGGATGCGGGTGGATAGTCGGGGGAGAACGAAGCCATGGGAACCGCACGACGCTAAAGGGAGACCTTCGGTGGGCGAGTGGAGGCCCTAAGGAGGTGACACCTAACGGTGCGAAGTTGCAAAGAGGTGGGACATTGTAAAGGCCTTGTGATAATCAACATTAGCCACACACCTACGCAAGTGTGTCGGGGCAGTAAAGTTGATTTATCTCTTGTGGGTAAAGTGTACAAACTCTGCAGAGTAAGAAAACTATCTAGATAGCTGTGCTCACGGTCAAAAGTGGTGTTGAGAACTTACTTGATATAGCTTTCTTTTTTATAAAACCATTTGTGTGTGTGTGTGGAATGAGAATGTGGGGTTGGAGCCCTAAGAATAGAGAAAGCCTGGTCAGGGACCAGTGTTAAAAGGGGGCCAGGGGTCCTGAGAATGGAGAAAGCCTGGTTAGGGACCAGTGGTAAATACGGGATATCCTGAGCATTGGGTGGTCGTAGCCACTCAATGGTATAGGAGGTTGGACCTCCACTAGTACCTTGCAAATGAAAACTCATTTATGAAACCGATTTGTTAAAACCGCTAAGTCACAGGATTTTCTACTACTTAATCTAATTCAAACATAGCATTGTGCAACCAAAAGAACTCTGAACTTTCCTTGGCTAGCCTTGCATCTATAATAAACTGCATTGTGTGTTGGCTCGCGAGTACGGTTGTGTACTCAGGCTCGTCCAATATAATCTTTCAGACCCACTTGATCAAGACCCCTACGACTACTACTCGGAGGCTGGACCTGATGGTGGGGAAGATGGTGAAGCTTAGGCCGGGACCCCCAGTCGCTTGCTTATGGACAGAGTGAATGGATCCACTACGACTTGTTTTGCTTCCGCACTCATTCTCGATTCTGTACTCTGACTTTTGTAGAATTTCTATCTTCATGGCTCTTTTTGTAAAACGGTTGACCGCACGGTCTGTTATGTAATATACTATGGGCTTGCACTGTTCACATAGAGTACTTTTATACCGAGTACTGTTCCTACCGAGCACTATTTATACAGAGTGCTATTCAAGCTTTGGGCAGCTCGGACCTACCACCTCAGCGCCGCATGGTGGCATCTGGTCATGGACTCCGACTGGCGTCCCCTACCCTGCCCGACTACAACCTTCGACTAAGATCTGATCGTGGCCTAGTCGTGGACTTGGTCGCGTGACAATGAGCTTGGGCGTAGGTCTACTTTGAGCTTTCGTGGTTATGTGAACGATCCAAGAATGTATCTGTGTGTGCTATCTACTGATCCAGAGAATGGCATAGCTCGACACAGTAGATTCCAAATTGCAAATTTGGGGTCTGACAAGAGCTGAGGAAGAGTACCCATAGAAGAAAGGAACTGACGAAAGGCTAATTAAAGCAAAAGAGTGATAAATGGAAATCAACTGAGAGCAACGTTTTATAAAATAGATCCAAGTATATCGAGAGTGGTCATCGACAAATATGACATAATAACTATGACCACCCTTCGAAGCAAAAGGAGATGGACCCCATACATATGAATGCACCAAATCAAAAGGACAAGAAGACTGAGATGTACTGCTAGAATATGGAAGTTGTAGTTGTTTCCCCAACTTACAACCAGTACAACGAAAACTAGACTCAATAGTGACATAACCTAAGGAACCATAGTGAACTAGAGTGGTGAGGCAAGCTCCATAGAGATGACCAAGTCTATGATGCCACTTGCTGAAGGAAGAACCAACAAGAGGCTGAGATGATGATATAGTAGAAGACACTAAGGCTTTCAACGTACTGGTGGAAGGAAGATGTAAGGCGTCCAAGACATAGAGACTAGGAGAGCTTCTACGGCGATGGCCAGAACCAATCACTCTTCTGCTCTGACGATCTTGAATGAAACAAGAATAATCATCAAATCCAATGAAACAGTTCATACCAGTGAGTTGACCAACAGAAAGAAGGTTCATAGATAGCTGAGAAACAAAAGACACATCAGGATCATAGAAGCGAGATGGAGAGAGAATGCCCTAATGGGTAATAGAGCAAGGTATACCATCAGCAGTGTGAACATATGTAACATCAGTCATAGGCCTATGAGCAACAAGATGAGAGCTGTCAGATGTGACATGAAAAGAGGCACCCGAGTCCAGAACCTAAGGATGAGCAGCGCTAGGAGCAGAAGGTGCAATTGAGGTCATAGCAGACACTGATCCAGAAGTCACAGTAGTTGTGGGTGTAGCAGCAGTGACTGCTCTAATAAGTGCTCTCGGAGGCTCAGTAGGTGCTCCACGACGACGATCAGATGGATGTCTAGCACGATAAATAGCTTGAAACACTTGTCAACAAGATGACCAATCCTCTTGCAATGAAAACATACTGGCACTCCTGTAGTTGTTGCTCTGATAGATCCAGATCGCTGTGAGAGACCCATGACATCATGTGGTGAGGATCCCGAGGTAGGCATAAGTGAATGAAGACGAGTCTCCTCTACAATCAAACTAGAGAGCACCTCAGTCAAAGTCAGTGGAGTGCGGTAGTTGAGTAACTGAGTATGAACAGGATCAAACTCTGATCGAAGCCCTATCACAAAATGATACGTGAGCGTCTGCTGAGCGTACTCATCTTTGGCAACACAAGACTGGCAAGCAGTAGCAGCCTTTGATGTCATAGAGGGCCAGTGATATGAGTGAAAGCACTGTAATACTCCTCCACTGACTAATCCTACTGCTATTGGATACTATGAAGGTTCTTGAGCAATGTGAAGTGAAAAGCACCACTGGACTGAACATATATCTTCTCAAAGTATGTCCACGTCTGCTTGGCTGAAGTATGATACTCTAGACTCATCCTCAAAGAAATATTAACACTCAGAACAAGGCTAGTCATGACATGATCATCCTCTTTTTGCCAAGCCTTTACTGCCTCAACATCAACCTTCTTCGGATCAGGAGGATCATCAGTCAAATGAGAGGCCAAACCATAACTCCTAAGAGTAGTCTTTACTGAGAAGGCCCATGCTCGGTAATTCAACCCACCTAGGTTGATGTTCGTGAAAAAGAGATATGAACTACCCCCAAACATTGAGTCTGATTTTGCCATCTTGATGGACCACAACTACATGATAGTACTAAGCACTAAGCACGATAGTGCATCAGTAGCAGCATCAACAATAGTACACGACACAAAGCAATCAATAGCAGCAGTATACGACAGCAAGCATCAAGCAACAACAGTAAGCAGAGGTTACCGGTGTGCTTTGGTGTTAGCGACGAAGCACAGGGCTACTGTTGTGGTGTTGGAGACGAAGCAGAGAAGGCCGGTGTTGACAACGAAGCAGAGGATCGGCGTTGGCGATGAAGTAGAGGCTGGCGTGCCTACGTGTTGGATCCCATCATCAAGTAGAGGGCAGAGGTCGAGGTCACCGAATCCTTGGCCTCCAGCGCTAGTTCCTACTAGATCTGTGGTGGAGATGAGGTGGCGGCGGCACTGAAGAGGTCGGGGTCGAAGTCGAGGGCGGCGTTAGATCCGTGACGAGGGGAATGATGTAGGTGAAGATCCTCGACGTCAGGTGATGTCCAGGCGTTGGATCCGAGATGGATCGGCGAGGAGGAAGCGCGGGCGAGCTCTAGTCGAGGCGACAGCATTGGAAAAGGGCAAGCTCCAGTCGAGGAGGCGGCGCTGGAAAAGGGCAAGCTCCAGTCAAGGCAGCGGAAGGAGACGAGGCCGATGCGTAGGCGAGCTCCAGTCACCGGATCCGGAGTGGATCAGCAAGGAGAAAGTGGGGAGGCAGAAGAAGACGAGGGGGTGGTATTGGAGCGACTCAAGCCTGCCGGCCCAAGCAAATGGTGCTTTAGGAACCAAGGCTAGGGTTAGGGTTGAACAGCTCTGATACTATGTTAGAATAATTGGGGAGAGTAATTTTGTTATTCACAACTATACATCTTATTTATTAATTAAGAGGGTATATATAGACATTGTTATATGGACCTCATGGACTGCATGGGCCACATGTGCCAAGATAGAGAGAGAATATAGAATATACGACACTCTTTAACAGTAAAGACCAAGTTTGAAAATGTATGCTCACCTTAATAGTAGCAAAAGTGAGGCCATGATCATATCCTTGGGTGTACCTGAGGAGTTCAGCAAACAAAAATAGTGGATTACATTTTGGCTTATTTCTTTTCCTGAACAACATACAAACATTCTTAGTTTGAATCATGGCGAGTAAAAACTAAATTAGCAAGTTTTATTCATTTTAATTTAAATTTTCCCCTCATGAAAGCAACTTTCATTTAGTAGTGAATTCATATCCAAGGATATTTCAGTTTGTACGGTAGTAAAATGTGGGAACATATTTGTTCAATACCCAGAAACTTGTTCGTTTAATTGAGTAGTGAATCCATATCCAAGGATATTTCAATTTGTACGATAACAAAATGTGGGAAAATATTTGTTCAATACCCAGAAACTTGGTTGTTTAGGAACCATGGTCGCCACGAATCAACAACTGCATAGCCCAAAGATTTAGTCCATGCTTCACTCCCAGTAAAAGGCACACACATATCATGGTCACCACTGAAAGAAATGCAAAAGGAAATATCAATTAAAAAGCTTATTTATAAAAGCAGAGAATGTGAAATCAAGGAATAAAATCTGGCATCAAATTTGGTTCCTTCTGCCTAGGATAACACTAGTTTTTAATAATTCAGGAAATATTTTTCACTACAAGTAAACACGTCAAATGTCTTCAGAAAAGTAAAGACACCTAATTCCCTTTACAAGATTAGACAAAAAGAACATAAATAAGTGAAGACCATCATTTTTAGGTGCATGACGTACCTGTATATGATAGCACGATAACCCTGGCTCGTAAGGTTCTTGTGATAACTGATCATACTCCCAGCATCATGATGAAAACTCAATACATTCGTGCATATAAGCCATGGGCCAATTGAACTTACCTAAAATGAGCATGATAAATTACTTAGAAAATGGATGTATTTTCAAATTCCATCTAATACTGGGACGTTATTAAATGATTATCATACTGGCTGGGCATGAATTGCAGATCTGACGCTATCGTTGTTTAGCCATGCTGTTGCAACTTCATCACTCTGCATATTAAGCAAACTAAAGGTGGTCAGTTGCTGCAAAATATGTTTAATTCAGAACATATGTGTACTATATTAATTTGACAATGAAACCAATATGTTCACTAAGGGACTTGGCATCTTTTTTCAGCATAAATTTCCTTTTTATATTTGGACTACCTCTGTACCCAAATTTAAATTGTTTTGGGGAATCTTCCGTCAAACGTTTTAAACTTTGACCACAAGGGGAAGGATACTGTGCTTGTGCTTACCATACACGGAGCTCCACCGGCAAGTTCCTGCCAGGATGGAACACGCCCGTCTCTTACAGGAGCTCTCAAAGGCCAAGCACGCCCAAGCATTCTCGTTCTTACCGGAAGGGGCTTGTTAGTTACACCAAGATCTTTGAAACTTTGAGGCAATCTGCTATTTTGTGGCGTCACTTCTTTGATATTTGTGCTGTGGTAACAGGGCTCAAGAATGTTATAAACATTTAGTTCGTCGATTTCCTGCACAAGAATAAAGTATATCATAAGAGAACGGTACTGATTTTTCACTGAAATAAGTGATACTACAATGGTTTACCATATCAACTTTGGATAGTGCTTTTTCGCATTTATCGGTGCCAGAATTCCAGTACTTTCCTTCGCATGCAGTACTAGCCTCCTGCATTGTGAATAGAATTATAGAAATGGTGGTTAATTCAGCTGAACACTTCAAAGACCCCCTTTCCTTATATAGCTAGGAGTAGCTTCTATTTGAAAAATATGACCAGAAGTAGATACATAGAGATGTATTTTTCCAAAGACCACTGGAAGCTAAAGAAATATTTTGAAGCAAATATACGTAGGGTACAAAAAAGTGATCTGATCCCGTCACTCAAAATGTGGAGGGGAAGTAACTATCCAAATGGGGATTTTAGTCTGAATAACAGACCTACCTGGTATATATCATCTGATATTAGGCCCATTCCATGAGCAAATGGTACAAGAGCATTACCATCAAAATCAGTGTCACAAACACCATTCCCAACCATGTAGCCCTAACATGAGAGTACATAGTAAAATTTTAGACCTTAGATTTCCTTGACAACCAAGTTCAGAGTTCTCAATGAGGTAGCAAATCAAGAAAATTCATCTCATCAGTATGTGTAACCTTGAAGTTTATAGTTGGCTTAACTCCCCCATGTATTCCTGTGGAATAATTCGTCAGCAACAAGAATATAAAGTGATTAGTAATTATTGTAAGGTGAGTAGGATCCGAAAGGCAGCACCTTTGACAACTTCATGTGAAAGAGTAGGAACATAAACCCCAGCATACGACTCCCCAGCTATATAAAATGGATTGCTCAGGAACTCAGGGTACAGCTGAAACCACTGCTTAGAAGTCACAGAACTTAGCTTTCTCTTGCACAATAAGGTGATGAATTGGCCATACTAACATGAAAGAACATATATATACCTTCAGAAGAAAGGTATGCGAATCCGCAGCAGTCTTAAGGTCACCAGTTTGGTAATCCGAAACATTCTTTGAGTACGACAGACCCACACCAGCAGGGGAGTCCAAGTATATCACGCTAGATACCTAAGCCAAAAGACAAACATCGCTACTCTCATTCAGACAGAATACCAAATAATTTGTGCGTATTACACAGGGCCAATGGTAATATCCAACCTTGGACCAGCTATAAGGGTTGAGATGAAGCTTTGGCAGGTTCGGAACTGACCCGCCTGACTCAAAATTGAATGGTCCTGAAAGGGAAACCACAGATGAAATGGTATAAAATGATCAAATTTTACAAAAAGGAACCATCAGCACATCAGAAAACAGTTAGAATAAATGGAAGGCAGTTAACAAACTACAGAGGCATTGTGAACTCATATAGATGCATTCCTAACACCTCAGTAGCCAAATGTGTACCTTTTTTGGTCACAATATGTGCACTTTTCTTACATGGTGGGTATAAAGAAAAACACACATAAATTCAGAGATGAACTCAAATATTCGGACGGTACTGCATATTAAAAATTTAGTGGTTTGAGCAAAGTCTCCAAATAATTGAAAAATAATTCTGGCAGATATATTAGCCATCAAATAACAAGAAGCTATGACAATATACCCAGCAATAATGTGGTAACAAGGCTACGAGCATGTGTTTAGAACTCGAAATTGCTCATGTCAAAGAAAACAAAGAATGGAAATATAATGAGACAGATGAAGTGTATGAACTTGAACTTAACAGTTTCCTAGAATCTGCAGTTAAGCAAATAAAGCTTTCCTTCATGACTGCAGAAGAAATTGTTCGGATATAGCGCAACATAGTGAAGAAAAGTAAGGCCTTCAATATTTCTGCTCTCTCCAATTATGCTGAAGAAAATAAATAACTATGCCCAAGATACATAAATCAACAAACAACTGTCTACGATGTGATCACTATATATGTGAGAATAACTCGAGTACCACAAGTAGCATCACCCTACGCATATGTTCTTAAGCAACTAGTAGCACCTTAAAAGATATTTCCAGGGTAACAAAATGAGAAAGATAAATCACGATTAACATTTGATGTAATAGGTTAAGCCTGACTCGTCACATGACAACAGAAGTAGAGCACATTGTACAGTGTCAAGTTTTTGCATACAAATACCCCTCAAAGCATCATGATCCAATAGGCGATTTCGATGGCTAAGCAGCACGAATATGGCGCAAGTAGCAGCAAGGGCTAGCATCAATTCCTTTGGGTCTTTTTTAACTGTGCTAGTATCAATTCTGATATCATGCACATTAAAGGTCACCAAACACTACTAAAGCGGGCAAATGCCGAATTAGAGTTGGAAACTAGTACAGCAGTACTTCCAAGAACTTGAAACCGTCGGATGGTTAATTCGCAGGCTCCTCATTGCCTCACATAGGCCGTGCGCCCGTACCAGCCGTACTGCCGAGACAGTCGCGCGTCCGTGCCGAGCACGAGGCACGCGCGCCCGTCCCCATGCCAGCCACCGCCGCGCCTCACCGAACGGGTGATGAGGCGGCAACGCGGCGGCGGAGAAATCGATAACGCCGCATGCCGGCGTTGCAAAGATGGAAGGAATTCTACTAGGCCACCGCTTTAGCTTTACGCGATGAGTTCCCCAATGTAGAAAGCAAAGAGGCGGAAATAGCAGAGCAGCAGGGGGCCCCACCCACCACCGCTTCCCCTGCTTTCTTCGCTTCGACGACTCACGCAACGGCGAGGGACCCGCCACCCCGCAAGTGCGCAACCTCCCCATGTTACCCCATTACTAACGATGGAAACAAACGATTCCCCATTTTGCCCCTGCGACATCGCTCGCACCACTGGAGCGGACACAGGCGGCAGAGGCCGGGGAGGATGGGTGGTGGACGCGCGCGCGCACCGTGCTCGTAGACGAAGCCGTCGAAGCTGGAGCAGCCGGGCCCGCCGTTGAGCCACAGCACGATGGGGTCCCTCCCCGGGTCGCCCTCCGACTCCACAAGGTAGTAGAAGAGCCTCCTCCCGTGCTGCTCGTCCACCGTCACGTACCTGCACGCGCCGTCGCGCGTCGCCGCCACAGCAGCAGCAGCAGCAACAATTACATACGTACGCAATTAACAAGGTTACGAACTTATGATTAGCTGTCCGTGCGGTGCGTGCGTACCCGGCGTAGTGCTTGGACGGGAGGGCGCCGTCGAAGCCGGGGACGCGCGTCACGAGCGCGCCCTGCGGGGCTGCGCGGCAGCGTGGCGATCCGCCGGCAAAGAGGAGGAGGAGGAGGACGAGGGCCGTGGCGGGGCCGAAGGAAGCAGAGCGGCAGCAGGCCATTGCTGTCGCGCGCGGGAGCTCGAGCGCTCGACGGCCAGTAGAGAGAGTGGGAGTCAGGCAGCGCGTGGTTAATGTTATAGGCAATATCATTGCCGTGTCATGTAATCCGGACTAACTATAATTAGGTGGATAAGTACAGCATGTAATCCAACTAATCATGGTTAGGATAGGCAGGGATTTTATCCTGTATAACATTGTACTAGGTTGGTATTGCACGCCGCGCTGCTGATTTTAGGGTCTGTTTGGTATAAACCTACTACCAGAACTTCTCGGTTGATTCTCGTGGGCCGTCTAAACACCTCGATTCTTAAAACACCGGATTCGATTCTCGCGTGGAAATGTCTCAAAAATACACTAGCGAGGAGAAGCGGTCTTTTCTTGGATTCTCCGAGAATCCAACTTGATAAACAAAAATACCCATTGAAGTTCTAATTATTTACATAAAATGCCATTACTTGCCCCGTGGCGTGCCCTTTGGCTTAAATGCGTTTCTTCTTTCTTTCTCCTCACGAGCGACGCGAGCATCACCGATTCAGCAGATTGCTTCCTCCGCGCCGCGTCTCGTACGTCTCCTCTCCGCTTCGCCGCCGGAAACCCTCCGCCGCTTGCACCGGTACTACCATCCTCCCCCCTGTCCCCTCCTCTCTCTCTCCTAGATCTCCCCATAATACCTACGGTTAAGCTTGGACTAGGTCTAGCCGGCTAAAGCACTGGCCCAATCCGTCCCTCTCTTCTCCCCCTCGCCGAGATGGCGCAAAGCCTAACCGGCGGCGCCTACCCCATCTGCTGCTACCCCTACCCGCCTTCCTACGCCGCCGGGCGAGCCACCCTGACCGCTTCCCCTTCCCCCTTGCCCCCACCGCCAAGTGCTCGCCAGCGTGGAGGACTGCTCAGCCGGTCCAGCCTCCGCTCCTCAATCTCCCTCTCTCTACCCTTACAGCGCCGCCGCCATCCGGTCACCTCGCTGCCCTGTTCTGGTCTCCCTCTCTCTACCTATTATGGATTTGGTTCTAGGATTTAGAATATCTGCTATTAACAGATTAGTTCCATTTATTTGTGGTGTCTCTGCTGAACCTTGGCGTCTTCGATTTTTACATAAGTGAAGCCTCCTAAATCCAGTGTAAATAATGCATCTGTCTATCTATGCCTGTACGCAACTCTTTAAATTCTATGATTTGAAATATACTGCTAACAACCATACGAGGGTAAATCTGAATAATAAAACTAAAGCTTGCTTCGTTTTGAATGCTTTTAGTGCTACAACTAGGCATGGTAATGGGTCCGCCACTGTCTGCTTCCATGTAAAAACAGGGAATAGTTGTTACTAATTGGTGCAAATTGATGCAAGATTGATGAATTGATGCAAGATTGATGAATTGGTGCAAATGAATTAACTGGATGTACATTCTGAATTTCTGATTGAGTTATGGTTTCATGGTTTGTTGTAAGTGTATGAATGCAATGCAAACTGTCATATACAGTGGTGGTTGTTACTTGTTGAAATTTTCTTAGATTTGCAAAAATAGGGGCACATTATCCATTAGTGATGTGAATCATGTGAGGTTTCGGTGTTATGGTGACCTTGTTATATATTGATGTTCTGGGTTTTGCACTTTTGCTGGGGCTGAACATCCGAGCATGCCACCTCTAGCCAACAGAGCATGATGGTTTAAAAAAAATGTTGCAGGAACCGAAGTGTAGGATGTAACCAAAATTCTTACTTCCCATACTGTTGCGCAAACAAGAAATCTATATACTAGAATTGCAAATCTAAATATCACACAGCATGAGGAGGGGACATCTGGGGGCCAAAAGGGGGTCACTTGTGAGGCTAATTAGAATTTTGTTCTTCTTCTGCGGATTCCTCACTTCTAGGTTTTACGTGCTTGCTTGTTTTGATGCGAATCTGTATTTGTTAAACTGATTAGTGTAAATTCTCTCTTTACCATGGTTCTCACTGGGATAAGTATTTGTTAAACTGATTGGTTCTCATTGGGCTAAATTTATGGTCCACATATGCAGATGGTTGATAACGCTGAGTGGAATGACGAGAACACTAGGATAGTGTGTGAGTTGTTCGTTGAACCAGTAGAGGCAGGCAATCATCCGAATACCCATTTGAACAACCAAGGGTATACTCTTGTGATACAAAAATTTGCAGAGAAGACTGGGCTGCAATATCAAAAGAGGCAATTGAAGAACAAATGGGATAAATTAAAGAACGATTACAACATTTGGAGGAAATTGGGGACAAAGGAAACAGGCTTAGGTTGGGACCATGAAAAGAATACAATAAAGGCCACCACCGAACGGTGGAAGAAATTAAAACAAGTAAGTCATTAATCATTATCTATTTTTTAAACGCACACTCCTAGCTCTATTATTAGTGAAGGTTTAACGTGTAGCATTTGGCACTGACAGGAATATAAAGGATGTTCTAAGTTTGAGAAGGCTGGACTTCAAAATGAGGAGTTGTTGTCCAAGATGTTTAACGACATTCGCAACACCGGTGAAGACCATTGGTCTCCTGCAATGGGAACATTGCTCGAAAGTCTGTCGCATGCCGATAGTTGTTGATATTGAAGAGCTTGAAGATGACAAATATAACAGTGATCGTGAAGATGAATCACCAATTGGTAGGAAAGGAAAAAGAGCTTGCGGCCCTAGCAATGATAGGGGGAAGAAACCAAAGAGTGGTTCTATGGTCATGCAAGATCAACTGAGAAGGATTCTTGAGATTAATGAGAAGTCGCATGCATCTTTTGAAGCATTTGCAAAAAAGAGAGGAAAACTTCGGTGTGTAGCATCAAGGATGTTATGGAATCGGTTAAAGAGTGTGGTGCTATTAATGGGAGTAATGAGCACTTCATCGCATCAGAAATTTTCGTAAAGACAGACAAAGGGAAATGTTTATGACCTTGTGCAATAGTGAAGAACGATTTGAATGGCTCAAAAGGAAGTACGATGCCAAGTATGGCAAATAGAAAATTTATTGTAATGTTAGGATAATTCTGGAGACATTACTACAAGTAGTTTATCTTGTATTTTCCTTTATTATTCTTTATTTCTATATTGGTTGTAAGACCTTTTTTGGATTATAAGACATTTTTCACTAGTTATAAATTGTCATTTGGACCTAATGCGTGCTCATGTATTTTTAAATTGCCATTTATGTTGTGTTTTTGTATGTTAATATACAGATGTCGTCTTCTGAGAGCGATAGTGAAGGGAGTAATATATCAGATGAGGAACATGAGTGTGACGTGCAAATGTTATGTCTGTGGCAAGACATGTCAAGTCACCTCGCTGCTACTGCAATTTTCGTGGATAATTATCACTCAACCTACCTGGACAAGAATGAGCCTAGGACTTCACGGCTTAGTGGAATGGGTTGGGTGAAAGAAACCTTGACCACTCCGGGAGAAAGTTACCGCATGCTTCGTATGAATGCTACAATTTTTTACAGTCTACATGATCTTTTGGTGAGTACATATGATTTGAAATCAACTACGCATACAAGTACAATAGAAGCTCTAGCTCTTTTTCTATACATATGTGGTGGTTGTGAATCTAACCGAAGAGCGCAGAATCGGTTCAAGCATTCTGGTGAGACAATTAGCAGGAAGTTTGATGAGGTTTTGCAGTGTGTGGTCAGAATGTCTAAAGATTTTGTGAGGCCAAAGGATCCAAACTTCACTACGGTTCACAGTAGAATTAGAAATGATCGAAGGATGTGGCCACATTTCAAAGACTGTATTGGAGCTATCGATGGTACACACATTCTTGCAACTGTTGCTCCAGAAGATCTAATTAGATATATTGGTAGATCAGGAAGTGCAACACAGAATGTCGTGGCGGTATGTGATTTTGACATGCGCTTCACGTACGCATCTATTGGACAACCAGGAGCTATGCACGATACTAGTGTGCTTTATCATGCATTGGATGTAGACAGGGAAGTCTTTCCACATCCTCCACAGGGTAATTTTCTTTGTTTGGTATCATTTACAAAATTATTTACTTGTAATGTTCATGCATTGGATGTTGATATACATGAATTTTTTGTCTTATGTTGCGGTAAATATTATCTTGTCGATCTTTGGTTATCCGAATAGGCACGGTATTTAGCGCCATACAAGGGCCAAAGGTATCATGTTCGAATTTGGAGAGGTGTTGCTCCTAGTGGTGAGAAAGAGAAATTCAACCATTTACACTCGAGTGTTACGCAACGTAATTGAGAGGTCCTTTGGTGTATGGAAGATGAAATGGAGAATTCTTCTTAAGATCTGAGCTTTCCCATGTCCAAGCAAAAGATGATTGTTGCGACAACCATGGGAATCCACAACTTCATACGTGAACATGCTTCGCCTGACATGCATTTTCATAGGTTCGATCGGGATCCTAATTATGTGCCCACAATACCATCAAGATATGCCAAATATGTTATTTCTCAGGATACAACGGATGCGTCAACGTCGCAAACAAGTGCTACATCCATGGATAGTTTCCGTGATGACCTTGCAAGTGCAATTGCTCATTCAGGATGATGGACACAATACTTGTAAATTTTTGTGGTCTTTTGTTTTGACTCATTTATCATTTCAATACTTGTACGTAATATCATTTAATAATCATTTGAACACTTTTACGATATGAATGCGATATCTCCAGCTTCATCTATCGCAGCGACAACAGTACAAAATTTGATTATACACAGTTATAATCCATCATGAAGTGTAAATGCAATATAACCTGGCATTGTGTAAAGATACAACGTATATACATTCACATGGCCTAAACAAATTTAGGGGAAAAAATTCTATAATTTGTGTACAAATACATAGAAGAAAGACACAAATACAATTGAATTATTACAACCAGGGGTAATATGGTCTATTTGCCTCTAATCCCCCTCATATGGATTTGGGAGCCAACCTTCCAGCCAAACACTTTTAACACACAGCTCCAGATTCTCAGAGAAGTGGATTCTCAGAGAATCAGGAGCAGAATCTGAAAAATGAGAATCTGGAGCTCTACCAAACAGGGCCTTAGATTGATATGATTGGTAATGCGCGCGTTGCCGCGCTGCTGATTTTAGATTGATATGACAATAGTCATATGTTCTAAACTGGATATTATTTTTTTGGGTTGGACATATCATTCTTTCTTGCTTAGAGGATCAGTTATGGCATAACATTGTCTAAAACAGGGTATATGGTATCAGTATAAAATATAGTAAGTTGGATGGTGGCAAAAGACAATCTGAACACACTATACATTCCAACGCGAACCATAAAGACCAAGCAGGAATTATATAGTTATTACACGGGTACTTATATAGTTATTACACGGGTACTGATGCTTTGGCTGACCGTTGTTGTAATAAAAATATCAGCATGATATTCGTTGTCGAAACAGCCATGGTACTGTGAGGAAGACAGGATTGTCTATAGACATCAAAAAGGAGCAGTAACAAGCAACCCAGTGTTAATGCAGGCCACAGACCGTGAAACATATTGTATGATTAAAAGTTGTACAGTACAACAGCAGCACCCTAGAGGTAGACATGCTAAATGTGTCCTACAAAATAAAGATTTCCATAAATATGATAGCGCTAGGTGTTTCATAGAGCAGTGTTAGTTTTTTTTGTAGACGTTAACTTTGGAAAATCTTTTCTTTGCAGTGTACATCTATTTTTTTTCCTTTTTGGTGAATGTAGTTTAGATATACAATGGATTACACTGCTACCTTTTCCAGTTTGGAAAATGCCCTGTGTTATGAAAGATATCGTTAAAACGTAGAGTTGATATTCTTGTTTTGCAGAGATCCTTCTAATAATGTTTTTTTTAACAAATCGTAATAAGGAAACTGCGCTAGTAGAAGAACAGCTATGTAACTAAAGATGGCAGCCTAAAAAAGGAATTATATCATAACTGAAAAGTTGTGGTAACATCATTTTTTACTGATTAGAGCAGTGTATTCTGTGTAGTAATGTAATGTTTAGCCTCTATGGGTACAATTCGAGTAACTATGAAATCTGAAGAAAACTGTTAGGTTGGTCCGAAACAAAGAAGCAGTCTGACAATTGCAAGATATTGTCATAGTGAATACAATCTGTAGGTGCTAAGAAAATAGTAGGTTTTGTTTTTTTAATACGAAGGCATACTCAGAGTATTAGAATCCGTCATTTAATTATCTGTTTTAGCTCTACACAGCAAGCGACAAGCGTTTTTTCTGGAAAAAACTGGAAAAAAAAAACGTTTATCTCGGTGATGGGCATCAAGGGTAGGCTCAACCGGCTACCGTCGGCCTGCGTTGGTGACATGGTCATGGCCACTGTCAAGAAGGGCAAGCCCGATCTCCGCAAGATGGTCATGCCCGCTGTCATTGTCCGCCAGCGCAAGTCGTGGCGCCGCAAGGACGACGTCTGCATGTACTTTGAAGATAATACTGGGGTAATTGTGAATCCTGTTTCTTCTCTTGCCGCTGTGCCAAGGTTCTAGAGCCGGGTGGTGGCTCCGGACGGCGAGCGGCCATTGGTTTGGCCGGGAGCCTCGTCGGCGTTGAGGTCGGCGAGATCCATGGTGTGGCATCTCTGCTGTTTCTAGATCTGTGCATGATGGCGCTGGATCTGGATGGTGGGAGGCTGGCCCGGGTGGGATCTGGTGGCGATACGGTGCGTGGCCCATGGTGGCCATCGGCCTCCCTTTTGAGGAGGCTGTGTGTGACCGTGGCTTCGCAGATGTGCTAGGCTATGGTTCGTGGCTGCATTGGACAGTGGTGACGATCTAGCCTTTATTGGTTGGATCTGGCGACGAGGAAGTATTGTGGTGTTGTCTTGGAGCACTGGTGCCTGCTCTCCTGGGTGAAAACACTTGATCTAGCCTTCAGTAGTTAGATCCGGCGACGACGACGTACAGAGCATTGATCTAGTCTTCACTGGTTGGGTTAGACGACGAGCGTTGTGTCCTTCTTGAAGGCGTTGTCTTGGAGCACCGGTATCTATTCACTGGGGTAAATAATCTAGCCTTTAGTGGTTGGATTCGATGACGGCGACGTACTGAGCATTGATCTGGCCTTCACTAGTTGGGTCAAACAACGAGTATTGTGTCCTTCTTGAAGGCGTTGTCTTGGAGTACCGGTATCTGCTCACTAGGGTGAAAATGCTTGATCTAGCCTTCAGTGGTTGGATCCGGCGATGACGACATACTGAGCATTGATCTGACCTTCACTGGTTGGGTCAGACGATGAGCATCGTGTCCTTCTTGAAGGCGTTGTCTTGGAGCACCGATCTGCTCACAGGGGGTGAAAACCCTTGATCTGGCCTTCAGTGGTTGGATCCGGCGACGGCGACGTACTGAGCATTAATCTGGCCTTCACTGGTTGGGTCAGACAATGAGTGTCATGTCCTTCTTGAAGGCGTTCTCCTGGAGTACCGATGGCTACTCACCGGGGTGAAAACGCTAGATCTGACCTTCATTGGTTGGATCTAGCGACGTTTTCTGTGATCCCTCATTGGAGGCGTCGCTTTGGTGACTTGACCCTCAAGCACCCTGTTGCACAGCTACTGTTCTTGTGTCGTTGCGCTGGTGGACGACATGGTGTTCACCGGCGATAAGGATGTGTTGGATGAAGGAGAAGCTAGCTGTCACCGGCGACGGGCTGTTCCCGTTGCTGGCCACAACATGACAATTTGTTTGTCATTTAGTTCTTGGTCTGTCTTTTGTAAGCCGATTTGTTTGTTTGTAATAATTTATGGCTGTGTGCATCATATGATGCAGAGGCTAGGAGGCTTGCCCTTCCATTATCTAAAAAATAGCTAAGATTGGGAAAATGTTTTGTTGCTTTGTAAGAAATACAATAAACTGAAACTTGTATTTATCTGAAGCGAGAATGTAGCATGAAAACATATCATCTGACATGGATCGAACCGACCTAAGTTTAGCCTACGGGTTTCCCGTCATCATCCTTCAACAATTTCCTAGTTTTGTTAGATACTTCGAGAGGTGGTACGTTTGTAATCATAAAAAGAATCTTAAAGATATGTATGTCATGTTAGGCATGGGTAGTCATGTATCATAAAAGAGCAAGGTTTTTTGTTTGGGTTTGATAAGGACTAAAGTTGTCAATAGGGGATGTACCGTTTAGAGCTTAGTTGTTCAGGAACAATTTCCTTTTCTGGTAGAGTTGTGTCCTCGATTGAGAGGTATTTTTCTTTTTTTGGTGAGGGAGGTAGCTGCATAATCATTAAACCAAATGCATGTCATCAACAGCTGATTAGGTATAATGGGTTTAGAAAGTAGGGCACTTACCGCTGAATGTTATGCTATTTTTTTAGGTAAATGTTCCTACATGATGCCCTAGAGGGATGTCGAAACTTGGTACCGCTGTTTCAGAGGTTTGTTTGAGTTCCTTGTCTTTTTTAGCGATAGTTTGTTGTGTAGTGGTCTCTTGATGTGGATGTAATTGTGTATCTCTTTCTAGGATCGATGGCAGATACATAGAGTAATGAA
This sequence comes from Phyllostachys edulis, assembly GCA_036346405.1. Classification (NCBI taxonomy): domain Eukaryota; kingdom Viridiplantae; phylum Streptophyta; class Magnoliopsida; order Poales; family Poaceae; genus Phyllostachys; species Phyllostachys edulis. Next base: position 18,659,423 of record CM070568.1, read on the forward strand.
ATGTGTGGATGTCGAAATGGAAGAATGGATTGGTGTGCTGGCTGCACAATAAATTTCATGAGAATCGCAGTGTATTGAAAAGAATATGTTTGTGTATTACGAAAGGACAATAAGTGATAGCTTAGTTGGGCAGAGAGTGGAAGCAACCTTTGGCGCTATGCTGGGAGTCTGGGTTTGGGTGATGGCGACACCTCGCTCTGTTTGCTGGATGGTGAACCGTTGTTTGAGGAGTTGTGAAGATGAGGAGCTTCCTCCCAGAGCATCGTTGTTATAGTGTGACGGCATGAGTGTCGGAGGATTTCGATGAACTCAAGTAACTTTGAATGAGATGTTGTCTTGTTGAAATGAGCCATGAGAGACAGTTGCTTCTAGGATATATGTTCTTCCAAATAGAGCCGCTATTTCTGTAGGAACAGATGTCAACGATACATGCTCAGAGGAAAGAAATATGATGGCTGGCTGTCCAACAAGTTCCTCCGAGATGTCGCCAAAGAAAATGAATTCAGCCATAGGCGTGCTGTCGGTTGTTCATCGGTTGACTCAACTGCTAGATAATATCTAACAGAAAAAAAAAGAAATATTTGTAGTTATATCCAGCAAAAAGTACTTGAACAAGCATAACACATTTGTATATAAGGTTTTTATAGATAAAAGCCACAAAAGGATTAGAATATGAATAGTGAAGAACAATAATAAAATCATCGGGATTAATTTCATATTTGTATTTATAATGACATGATATAATGTATTTTCATGAATTTCATTGTTCAACATCAATGAAAGAGCAATATTCAAAACTGGAAAGCAGTGGCCAATGGAATGCTTATGCTGGATAAAGAGAGCAGGAATGGATGAACCGAGTTCCTGGTAATTATATAAGTGAATGGGTTTAGCTGCAAGAGTAAAACCTAGCTAATGTGCATTACTGCAATTTTGCACCAAAGGAGAATTCATTAGCAAATGTTAGAAAACTTCAACATAAAGCAATATAAATGTAATGACAAATTTATGAGAAGAAAAGCAGTGGTTTTGATTTTGCAAGTAGGAATAGATTTGAAGGATCTAACCTAGACTATTGCTTCCTTCAGTTTAGAGTGAAGGCGAGAACCTATATCTTTAATACTAGAAGGAGGCCATATGTGTCAAGGAAATTATAGTTCAAGGTCAAACAACTTTGGATCCTCACAGCTATAGCATGTCAAGTCAGTGATCTATGAGTGAGTGAGAGAGAGAGAGAGAGAGAAGAGAGAGAGAGAGATAAACTTACAGGTGTAGAACATGACGCGCAGACATATCCTGCTGGTGTTGTTTGTGTTGAAAAGCTTTGGATATGTGATATCAAGCATTTTGCGTGCATCACATCTAAAGGATGTCAAGAACACAGTATCTCATTATATCTAACAAAGACGGCTTCAAGCTACGAATGAATTGAAGCATTCTATTAGAAGCGTTACATACGCATGCAGCCTAATCGTGTAGTTTCCTCACTTCCAGCTTCCAGAATCGATTTGCAAAATGAACAGTGTTGTGGACAGCCACATTCAAAACTAACAACTCGTCCAGTACACTTTTTTACCTACAGAATAAGGATAGAGGATATTAACTGTCAAAACTAAAGCAACAATATTTTTTAACAAAATTGTAAGGATACTAATCTACAGATAAGATGTACATAGCACTGTTGATAAAGTAGGAAATACATATGTTCATGTGATGCACTCATCTTCTGTCAAAAATTTTTACAACAAAGTACACAACAATCGGACTAAGTAAGAGGAAGGATGGGCATGACAACTGTAGGGCTGTGGTTTTTGCTCTTAGGCTCGAATGAGAAGGGAAAGAGAGATGGATGCAGCTGGTGGAGCATGGGATGGTTTGGTGATGAGGACATCCCTACCACTCCCATGTTGTCTACCTTTTTAAATTCTCCACGTGTTCAAGAAGCACTGAAAGGTCCAGTGACTAAAGCACGAGCCAAGCTTTTAAATAAACAGGTGAATTTGTTTCTTAATACACTTCCTTCTATTGATGAGAACAATATACTACCTAATGCTAGTGTGTTGTGCATAATTAGGTATAAGAATGGAATCGAGACCAAAGCACTGGAAGACCACCAAGTATTAAGGAGCATGATGCGGCTGGAGGGAGCTCCAGCATCCATGCGGCTGCAGCAAATACCAAGGACACAATTCATGCATGCATGCATGCACATGAGGAGGGGGATGGGGCCTGTGTGCCATGATCCCATGCTCTCGGCCAGACTTCACGTGATGTAATGTATTAGTTTAAAAGTGTAAACCTTTGTTAGGTGAGCCCAAACCATGCATACATTACTTGGTTCAGTAGGATTCAATTTGGTCTCATGACTGACTAGAGGACAAGGCCAGCCCAAGGCCTGCTATGCATGTGGCGCATGTTTAAGTAGCAGCCGCCGCCCTTGTGTAGGGTTAGACGATGATTTTGAGATTAAACAGAGATAAAGAGATTACTGTTTCTCCTTGATGGCTGATTGCATCAATGGGGAAAATTTGAGAGTTCTTGTTAATTGAGATCGTTCAACCTTTCCGTTGGGAATTGGGAGCACGATAGGGCTTCGCTTGGTGGTCGTGAAGTCTGGCGCGTGTGTTCTTGCGAATTAAAGAGTATTCGTTCTTGCATTGACAACGGAGGATCACTACGATTCGAGAGGCTACACGTGAGTATCTTGATCCTACGTCGAGAAGATCGGGCGACCCCGTATCATCTTGGTATCAGAGCGCAGTTGACTCGATAGGATTACTTATCCCTAGATTAGATTAATTTTTTTTGCTGTTCTTAATACCTAGAGTCCATAAACCGAAAATTACAACACAAAAATTCCAAGCCCTAGTTTTTGCATCTGTTATTTCCTGTGAGTTTAGTTAGGTTTTAATCAATTAGAATTTTTGTTTAGTGCTGATCGTAGTATTCTTTCACGTTGCTTAATCTCTGTGTCCAATCAAAACAAAAAAAATGATGTGGGTTGCGGTGCTACAGCAGCATGTCGCTACAGCCGTATTGCTACAGTAACCGCGACTGCTACAGTACACGATTATCTACAGTACCGGGATTGCTACCTTTTCGACGACATTGTTAGTCCAAGACTGCTACAGTCTTTTACCCAAAAAAAATCCTCCATTCGTCTTTGAGACTAGTCGTTGATAATTGCTTAGGGGCTATTCATTAAATTATTTACAATTTTTGAAAATTTGAACTTGTGTGAGGGGAGCTTAAACCCTAGTTTCGGCCCCAAAAAAAAGGGAAGAAAGACAGAACAAAAAAAAAAGACAAGCCACAAGTCAACAAAAAAAGAGCCGTGGCTGTGAAGTTTAAAAAAAAGAAAGAAAGAGAAGAAGATATTGGCCAAAACTTGGGGAAAAGATAACCTTAGTTCATAAAATTTCATATTGTGTATTTAATTTATTTGAGCAATCTTGTGCCCTTACAATTCATATTATTGCAATTGGCTAGCGTCTCTCCTAGTACTTGGTGCAAAAACGAGCTAGTTTTCATCTCAATTTCAGATTGCATCTCACTAGCTCATTCCTTTGTTGCATTGAGTCACATTGATCTTTGCGTGTGCGTTCATATATTTCACTTAAACCTTTTGGATCAGCACTTAGACAAAATATTCTAGCTTGGATTGTTACTTAGCTTTACAACATCAAGAATTTCAGATTGCTAGGATATACACATCCATACCAAGCTCCACCAAATAACAGTTGTTGTGCAACTGTGAACACTCTTATATTCACTTGATTATCACTTTGCTATTGTAGCTTCCACCAAGTGTAAGTTTCTTTTGGCCTTAATTCACTTCGGAAGGGTAAGAACTTTACTTGGGAGAGAAAAGAGTGAGATTGAGTGATTTCCACAAAATTCTATATATTCTTGGTTTTGTTATTAACCATGGTAGATCGCGAGTATACATATCTTCCTTTCTATGGTAGTAATGATCCAGAGGAGTATCTTGAGTGGGTACAAGACATGGAGTTCGAACTTGAATCCCAGCAGTTCGAATCAGAAGCCAAGGAAGTGAGATTGGCCATTATGTTTTTTGAGGACTATGCCGCTAGTTGGTGGCAACAACTAAGTGGGAAACGACTCATTACATCTTGGGTCAATTTAAAATGGGCCATGAGAAGAGAATTTGTTCCATCTTATTATGAGCGGGAACTACTACTCCATGTAGAGAGCATTGTACAAGGAGGCAAAGTGGTCCATGACTACTATGTTGAGCTGAGTCATGCAATGCGCCGTGCCAATATCAGTAGTGCATATCAAGAAAAGAAATACTTCAAAGCAGGCTTGAATTTTCAGATCGTTGCTGCACTTCAAGATAAATATTTTCGTAGTCTGCAAGATCTTGTGAAATATGCTATGAAGGCGGAAAAGAGACTAAAAGATATGCAAGCACATCAATTAAATCTGCGTCGACTCTTTAGTTCTTATTCATCCACTGGTGTGTCACCTGAGAAGATGGTCAAGCGTGGGAATTCTTCTTCGGCCAAGGAGGCGAGTAATCTTGCCCATCACAACCCGCGATACATGAGGAGATCGTGGTTGATGGCAATTGCGCCATTGCTGGCCCACGATTAATGGAAGATAAGATGATTCAAAACCCATGTGAGGATGAGAGCCACATAGCCCAATTGAGTGAGAGTGGTGAAAATTGTGAGATGTGTGATTCCACCATATGTGAGGTAGCGAGCATCCAATTTGAGAGTGTGAGAGATACACCAAAAGAAATGAGTGAAGTAGATAATAGTAAAAGTGAGGTTATTGCTGAAATTAACGATTTAATCTCTACTTCTAGTGTTGTTTCTCACATTGTGCAGGTTGACATTAAAGAAGAGGAGCTCTATGTTCAACAACCGGCACCGTTGGATGTAAAAGACGAGGAGATAACCACGGTTGGGAAAGGATCGCCTGCTGACCCATGGTTACATCATGAAGTTTTGATACCTACAATTCCTACATCAACTAAGGAGGTCGATCAAGGTAACAGTAATGGTGCTGAATGGAATATTCATCAAGAAGAGGTAAGTAAGAGTGAGAACTCTAGTGTTCCTTTGAATAGAATTTAATGCGCTTAATTTACATAATGTGGACCTGATTACTCATAAGGAAGTTCTTACTAGAGTTTCTCCTAGTGATTCTTTATACTATATCATGTTTGATGATCCTAGAGAGCTATCTAGTGTGATTGAGAATGTTGCTGAAATTTCATGTGTAAAATCATTAGCTAGTACTTATGCCTACACATATAAGTTCAATTTGATTGGAGAATATGATGTAGATGATATGTTTTATGTTTATCGATTATGCATTACATGTGGTAAGCTTGATGAATTGAAATTGCATGTTTTGGATAAAGAATCTTTTGTGCCATGTCATGATCACAATGAGATAAGTTTGAAAAATAGTGATTGCTGTTTAGAAAGATTTCTTAAGCCTACTTGTTCATTGTTTGCTGTACAATCATGTATAAGTAATCAGAGTAGCGCAGTTAAAGCATGGAAGGCTCTAAAAATTTTTCTCCCCATATTTGAACAACTTGATCTAGTTTGTCCCTTTAATATGTTGTCCATGTACTTAGAAAAGTCGAGGATGACTTTTTCTTATGGGAGGGAGAATGATGTGAATGAGAGTAATGCAATGTATATATCCTATGGTTGCTGTTGTACTAATTATTTTCTGCAAAACAACGAGAATGACACAATAATTGACTCATACATATATCACGTATATACGTTATTCTCTTTGTTTAGTACACTTTCAGGAAATCATAATGTGCTAAACAGGATGAGTGTGGATGACAAATATATATACCATGCATATACGTTGTATTTTTTGTTTAGCATATTTTCAGTCTATCGAAAGCCGAGGACGGCTTTTTGTGAAGAAGGGGAGGACGATGAGGAAATCCCTACAACTCCCATGTCATCTACCTTTTTAAATTCTCCACGTGTTCAAGAAGCACTGAAAGGTCCAGTGACTAGAGCACGAGCCAAGCTTTTAAATAAACAGGTGAATTTGTTTCTTAATACACTTCCTTCTATTGATGAGAACAATATACTACCTAATTCTAGTGTGTTGTGCATAATTAGGTATAAGAATGGAATCGAGACCAAAGCACTGGAAGACCACCAAGTATTAAGGAGCATGATGCGGCTGGAGGGAGCTCCAGCATCCATGCGGCTGCAGCAAATACCAAGGACACAATTCATGCATGCATGCATGCACATGAGGAGGGGGATGGGGCCTGTGTGCCATGATCCCATGCTCTCGGCCAGACTTCACGTGATGTAATGTATTAGTTTAAAAGTGTAAACCTTTGTTAGGTGAGCCCAAACCATGCAAACATTACTTGGTTCAGTAGGATTCAATTTGGTCTCATGACTGACTAGAGGACAAGGCTGGCCCAAGGCCTGCTATGCATGTGGCGCACGTTTAAGTAGCAGCCGCCGCCCTCGTGTAGGGTTAGACAATGATTTTGAGATTAAACAGAGATAAAGAGATTACTGTTTCTCCTTGATGGCTGATTGCATCAATGGGGAAAATTTGAGAGTTCTTGTTAATTGAGATCTTTCAACCTTTCCGCTGGGAATTGGGAGCACGATAGGGCTTCGCTTGGTGGTCGTGAAGTCTGGCGTGTGTGTTCTTACGAATTAAAGAGTGTTCGTTCTTGCATTGGCAACGGAGGATCACTACGATTCGAGAGGCTACACGTGAGTATCTTGATCCTACGTCGAGAAGATCGGGCGACCCCGTATCATTTGGTTTTGAGGTGATTTCATTTTGTGGCAGGACATACAAGAACGTCTTGGGTTATATAAGAATTTATCAGAATTTTTTCCATTTTTAAAGCATGTTCAAATAGGATACCACTTTGGTCGCGAAATGATTTTGTTGGCATTATCGACTATTGTACTTATGTATATGCATTAAAAAAACTACTATGCCGTAAAGAAGAACAATGGTGAAAAAAAACTTAAAGAAAGATTAGAGACGATAGTATATGGTAACCAAAAGAACACTGAAGGCTCATTTCAACCTACTACTTAAGAGCAATACCTTTCAAATTTAAGTTCTTTATGTCACACTGAATTAAGTAGATACCGAGTTGCACAATCAAACTTGTAATGAAAAGAAACATGCCATTTAAAAGTCTGAAAAATATATAATTAATATTGTAGGTCTGAAAAATATATAATTAATATTATAGGTAGCTAGCTAACACATCAAGTCTCTCACATACTACTTTCAGCTCTATTTCACAAGAATGTGCCTAATCATGCCAAATTCGATCACAGATCCCAATAAATGCGTAAACCATGAAAGAACAATAGAGGAGCCAATAACCTGAAGATTGTTATTGCTGACAAAGGCAGTGAACGTGGAGGGACATAAAAGAATAACCTAGACACATCCATGAAACATTAAATACAACAAAACTACTACTATTTTAGATAGAAACTAGTTTTTTGTGGCTCAACACCTCGATCACACGGTGAATAATGGATACAAGTGCAGCCAACAGCTCCGTGAACTCCAAAATTGAATTGAATTGAACTACCACCAACTGTAGCTTATATGGTGTTTTCATGTGGATGGAAGGCACATGAACGAACTAACTAATCCATTAGGCCCTGGCATGTTCTATGATAAAAGCACGACACACGATGCATAACAAAATTTAAATGTGATAACTCCAATATGTTAGCAAACAATGACTCTACTTGGAATTATTAGAGATTGACTCAGAGGCTACCAAAATTAATTGGAAGTTATTGATGAGATTGCTAAGAAGAAATAAATTAGTGTAACTTTACAGGCAGCGCGATATGATCAATATAGGAAAAAATTCAGTATTGATTTATTATCAACCAAGGTCCGATTTACAATCTGGATCATAATACAATGTTTATGGAGCATACCAATACTAATAACAAAACCATGACGGTCTTGGTCCCAAGGGCTCGATGCTATTCTAGGGCCATCATTCCACTGCGGTAGTGCTCTACATGCAACAAACCCGCCAACACCAATTGGAATAATCGTGGTTTCAGCACCACCAGTAGCCATCACATCAGCCTCACCTCTGCGAATATAGTTTGCTGCAGCATAGAAACAGTAGTTTTAGGTATCTTTAATACCCGAAGGAGGTCATATCTGTTAGGGAAATTATAGTTCAAGGTCAAACAACTATGGATCCTCAGAGCTATAACATGTCAAGTCAGTGATCTATGAGAGAGAGAGAGAGAGAGAGAGAGAGAGACTTACAGGTGTAGAACATGACGCAGACATATATCACATATCCTACACGTGTTGTTTGTGTTGGAAAACTTTGGATATGTGATATCAAGCATTTTGCATGCATCACATCTAAAGGATGTCAAGAGCATAGTATCTCGTTATATCTAACAAAGACGGTTTCAAGCTATGAATGAATTGAAGCATTTTATTGGAAGCAGTACATACACAGGCAACACAATCATGTAGTTTCCTCACTTCCAGCTTCCAGAACCAATTTGCAGTATGAGCAATACTGTGGCTAGTCACATTCAGAACTAACAACTCGTCCATCGCATTTTTTTACCTACAGAATTAGGATAGAGGATATTAACTATCAAAACTAAAGCAACACTATTTTTAACAAAATTGTAAGGATACTAATCTACAGATAAGATGTAAATAGCACTGTTGATAAAGTAGGAAATACATATGTCCATATGATGCACTCATCTGCTGTCAAAATTTATTACTACAAAGTACACAACAATTGGACTAAGCAAGAGGAACGATGGGCATGACAACTGTAAGGCTGTGGTTTTTGCTCTTAGGCTCAAATGAGAAGGGAAAGAGAGATGGATGTAGCTGGTGGAGCATGGGATAGTTTGGTTTTGAGGTGATTTCATTTTGTGGCAGGACATATAGGAAAGTCTTGGTTTATATCAGAATTTTTTCCATTTTTAAAGCAAGTTCAGATAGGATACCACCTTAGTTGCAAAATGATTTTGTAGGCATTATCGACTATTGTACTTATGTATATGCATTAAAAAAACAACTATGCTATAAAGAAGAACAATGGTGAAAAAAACTTAAAGAAAGATGAGAGACGATAGTATATGGTAGCCAAAAGAACACTGAAGGCTCATTTCAACCTACCACTTAAGAGCAATACCTTTCAAATTTAAGTTCTTGATGTCACACCGAATTAAGTAGATACTGAGTTGCACAATAAAACTTGTAATGAAAAGAAACATGCCTTTTACATGTCTGAAAAGTATAATTGATATTACAGGTAGCTAGCTAGCCAATCAAGTCTCTCACATACTACTTTCAGCTCTATTTCACAAAAATGTGCCGAATCATGCAAATTTTGATCACAGATCCCAATAAATGTGTAAACCATGAAAGAACAACAGAGGAGCCAATAACCTCAAGATTGCTATTGCTAACAAAAGGCAGTGAACGTGGAGGGACAAAAGGATAACCTAGACGCATCCATGAAACATTAAATACAACAAAACTACTACAATTTTAAATAGAAACCAGTTTTTATGTGGCTCAACACCTCCATCACATGGTGAATAATGGCTACAAGTGCAGCCAACAGCTCCGTGAACTCCATAATTGAATTGATTTGAACTACCACCAACTGCAGCTTATATGGTGTTTTCATGTGGATAGAAGGCATAGGCACAAACTAACTAATCCATTAGGCCTTGGCATGTTCTACGATAAAAGCACGCACACGATGCGTAACAAAATTTAAACGTGATAACTCCAATACGTTAGAAAACAATGACTCTACTTGGAATTATTAGAGATTGACTCGGAGGCTACCAAAATTAACTAGAAGTTATTGACCAGATCGCTGAGAAGAAATAAATTAGTGTAACTCTACAGGCAGCACGATACGATCAGTATAGGAAAAAATTTAGTACTGCTTTATTATCAACCTAGGTCCGATTTACAATCTGGATCATAATACAATGTTTATAGAGCATACCAATGCTCATAACAAAACCATGACAGTCTTGGTCCCAAGGGCTCGATGCTGTTCTAGGGCCGTCATTCCTCTACGGCAGTGCTCTGCATGCAACAAACCCGCCAACACCAATAGGAATAATCGCGGTTTCAGCGCCACCAGCAGCCATCACATCAGCCTCACCTCTGTGAATATAGTTTGCTGTAGCATAGAAACAGTAGTTTTAAGTATCTTTAATACCCGAAGGAGGCCATATTTGTTAGGGAAATTATAGTTCAAGGTCAAACAACTATGGATCCTCAAAGCTATAGCATGTCAAGTCAGTGATCTATGAGTGAGAGAGAGAGAGAGATAAACTTACAGGTGTAGAACATGACGCGCAGACATATCCTGCTGGTGCTGTTTGTGTTGGAAAACTTTGAATATGTGATATCAAGAATTTTGCGTGCATCACATCTAAAGGATGTCAAGAACACAATATCTCGTTATATCTAACAAAGACGGCTTCAAGCTATGATTGAATTGAAGCATTCTATTGGAAGCGTTACATACGCAGGCAACCCAATCGTGTAGTTTCCTCACTTCCAGCTTCCAGAACAGATTTGCAAAATGAATAGTACTGTGGCTAGTCACATTCATAACTAACAGCTCGTCCAGCACATTTTGTTACATACAGAATATGGACATAGGATATTGACTGTCAAAACTAAAGCAACACTATTTTTAACAAAATTGTAAGGATACTAATCTGCAGATAAGATGCAAATAGCACTGTTAATAAAGTAGGAAATACATATGTTCATGTGATGCACTCATCTACTGTCAAAATTTATTACTACAAAGTACACAACAGTTGGACTAAGCAAGAGGAAGGATGGGCGTGACAACTGTAAGGCTGTGGTTTCTGCTCTTAGGCTTGAATGAGATGGATGCAGCTGGTGGAGCATGGGCTAGTTTGGTTTTGAGGTGATTTCATTTTGTGGCAGGACATATAGGAAAGTCTGGGGTCATATCAGAATTTTTTTCCATTTTTTAAAACAAGTTCAGATAGGATACCACTTTGGTTGCGAAATGATTTTGTAGGCATTATGGACTGTTGTACTTATGTATATGCATTAAAAAAACTACTATAATGTAATGAAGAACAATGGTGAAAAAAAACTTAAAGAAAAGATGAGAGACGATAGTTTATGGTAACCAAAAGAACACTGAAGGCTCATTTCAACCTACCACTTAAGAGCAATACCTTTCAAATTTAAGTTCTTCATGTCACACCGAATTAAGTAGATATCGAGCTGCACAATCAAACTTGTAATGAAAAGAAACATGCCATTTACATGTCTGAAAAAAATATAATTGATATTACAGGTAGCTAGCTAGCACATCAAGTCTCTCACATACTACATTCAGCTCTATTTAACAAAAATGTGTCTAATCATGCCAAATTTGATCACAGATCCCAATAAATGCGTAAACCATGACAGAACAACAGAGGAGCCAATAACCTCAAGATTGTTATTGCTGACAAAAGGCAGTGAACGTGAAGGGACTTAAAAGGATAACCTAGACGCGGCCATGAAACATTAAATACAACAAAACTACTGCTATTTTAGATAGAAACCCATTTTTTTTTGTGGCTCAACGCCTCCATCACATGGTGAATAATGGCTATAACTGCAGCCAACAGCTCTGTGAACTACAGAATTTAATTTAGTATAATGCAAAGGACCTGACCTAGTACAGGAGTGAGCTTGTGTTATGATCCTTAGATCATAGGGGTAAACATCACCGGGAGGATAGCCAGGTGGCGTCAGCTGCTAGGGGAGAGAGAGAACTATAGATTGGGGAGACGAAGGGGATTGGGACTTAGACTATTGTGTTCTCAATGCTTAATCAAACGATTACAATAAGCCTCCTTAAATAGAGGGCTCATCTAACAATTATGGATAAAATCAATCTAAATGATGACCTTCCTAACTAATAGAAAACTTTCCTAACTAATAGATAACCTTTCCGATTAACTGATCCCTATACAAGGAAACTAATCAACAATCTAGGGAAATAGATATTCTTATTGGGGAAGGTAATCCTTTCCTAATCTTGGTGCTACAATACCCGTGGTATTGTTCACGCACGTGAACAGTACCCCACCCATGAGACTACTCCCCTCCTTTCGTGACAGCTCATCCTCGAGCTGTGGTGGCGGCCATGGCTAAAGTTGTCGGGACCCCGGATATGCAACTCCGAGACACTCTGTGTATTCTGAACTAGTCCCATGATCAGTAGCTAGTCCACACAGTTGCAACATTGATGAAATCATATCCATACAACAAAGTAGCTAAGGAGAAAACAAATTAATATTACTAGGTAGCAAAAGGACCTTATGGCCAAGTCTTATAGAAATCACCACGCAGGGCTTAAGACAACAGAGTAAACTTGTAGTGGAAAGAAACAGCTCGTGGTAGCCATCTGACATACCCACATGCAATCGAGTGAAGAACACATCCTAGTTCGCATAGTCTTCAAGGTATTCCTCATCATAAATCTCTGTATTCCCTGGTTCTTCCTTTGCGATTGTTCAACAATGGCGCAAAGCCGTGAGTACTTTAAAGTACTGAGCAAGTGGTAGGGAAATGTATGCAAATAGTATTCATGTAAGGCTTGACAAGGATAGCTTCATGGCTATTTTGCAGAAAGCAGTATTGATAGTAAATACAATAATTAGATTGAAAAGCATAATTTAAGAAATTAGTACATAAGTAAACAAGTTTCTTTGAAACCACTAGTGAACACCCCGTTCACAACCAACAAGCAGTGAACACCTGTTCACTTCTCAACCATTCCAACCAAACCACCATTCCAACAATTTTTATGAAAATCTACCCCTCGTGTGAAATCACCAGGCATTGTCCATAACCGGGGACACGGCTATTCGAATAGTTTTTAACACTCTACAGAGGTTGTATAACTTGACCCATAAGAGATAATCATCAGAGCTCGGACGAAGGAGAACGGGCTCTCGAAAGTTTTGAATTCACAAGGTCGAAGGAGGTTCAATTGGTCGTAAGGTGGTTTTGACCACCTGGCCGGAAGGAGGCTTCGACCATATGGTCATAAGGAGGCTTCGACCACTTGGTCGGAAGGAGGTTTCAACCACAGCCTAAGGCGACATCGCGGCGAATTCTAGTGGCGGGGCTCTTCGGGCCCGATGGCTCATCGGTGCTAGAAGCGGAGGCACGAGCTCCGATCGATGGTGGCAAACCTTGAAGCATGGGGAGGATAGGGCGAGATAGAGAGGGAGAGTAGGGGGAAAAGAAGAGGAGGCCATGGGCTCCCTGGTGCTTGCCTTTATAGGGAACGGAGAAGGTCGAGGAGGGAGAGTGGCATGGGCACGGCATGGGCGAGCTTTGGATGTCTGTGCACTCCAGCATGACGGGGGCAGGTAAGGCAAAGAAAAGGAGGGGAACAGGCGCATTCAATGCACGTTGACGCGGTGGCTCAGTGAGTGGCGAGGTGATGGGACGAGAGAGGCACGCTAACATGGCGCAGATGCGGCTTGGCATGGGCTCCCAACGGGATGAAGACAAAGGCGGCGACGCCGATAGGTGGGGAGGAGACAAGAGGGGGAATGGGCACGGCGGAGGTGACACTACTACGTAAATGCTATCTTTGGGCGCTTGATCACGCACGGTTCATCAAACCGCTCAGATAAAAACAATCTCGAGCGGTTTTGTTACCCACCGCTCGTGTTATTCTCGCGCTAAAAACCGCTGCAGGAAGATGTCACATCACGAGGCGGTTCATGTTTGGAACCGTCAGGATACTTCACGACGGTTCCAAACATGAACCGTCTGTGATATTACACAATATCACGAGCGGTTTGTTTTAGAACCGCTCAGGATACTTCACGAGCGGTTCCAAACATGAACCGCTCTGTAATATTGCCCAATATCACGAGGCGGGTTTTGTTAAAACCGTCCGTGATAATTAACTCACCACGACGTATATATATATAGCTCCGCCTCCCGCCAAAACAGATATAGTCTTCTTGATCTCCATATCTCTAGGCGCCACGATAGGTCCATCGCCGCCTCGCGTGCGGTTTGAGTACATCGCCTCACCTCACCGAGCCTGGTCCATTTCGGGCTTGTATATTGTCGCCGAGGAGCTTGCCGCCGCCTCTGTTCACCGACGACGACCCACCGCGCCTTGGACCTTCCCCGACTTTCATTGACACCTTCCTCGTGATCGAGGTGAGATCTTGAAGCATAAGCATCCTTTAATTTGAGTAGTTTCAGCGCACGCCAAATCGCTAGTTTCAGCGCCTCCATGGGACATCGTCCGTCGGTTCGCCTCGGGCGAGACCTTAGGGCCGAGAGCCACGACTATATAGCAATGCGATGTCACCCTAAGCCCAGCTTTGAGCTTCAAATTAATTAATCCTCTGCTTTTTAATCATTTAGTTAATAACTAACGAGTCTATGACATGTGGGATCGCCATAGATTTTATAAATAAAATCATGAAATAAAAATGAGTCACCGACAAGTAGGGCCCACATGTAAGTTAATAAAATCCGAAAAAAGTAAAAATGAAAAAATCATAATTAAGCCTCGGAAAATACGCTTTGAAAGTCATCACCCTTTTATTTATTTTCGTGGTTTTCAATACGAACCGTGTGATGGACCGGCCGGATGTACACCGAGAACCGTGTGAGTGAAGAGTACATTAATGGCGGTTCTGCTTTTAAGAGCCGCCGAGGAGGATATGTTGAATAAGGCGGAATATATGTATTGTCCATGCATTGATCTGCGAGAATCAAGATGTTTAACAACCGAGCGCAGATCGAAGCACACTTGATTCAAGGGGTTTCAAAAGGGTTATACATGTTGGACCATCCACGGTGAAGAGCATATTATACAGAAGTCAACGATATGAAATATTATCAGAAGTCAACGATATGCTTGCCAATGTCGATTGTGGTTCCGATTCGGATAAGTACCGCGATGACAATCTAGATCGGATGCTTCATGCGATGCGAAGGGAACTGTGATGAGAGGGAGTATGTTCAATTCCGGGCGTGATGGAGGACTCAGAGAAACCTTTGTTCCCGGCCGCAAGTCGGAATACACAAGGTTGTCATCCGTGCTAAAACTGCTGAAATTGAAGGCAAGCAACGGTTGGTCCGACAAGAGTTTCACTGAGTCATAGGTCTCTTAGCGGACATGCTTCGAAGGAAATGAGTTGCCCAAAACCACCTACAAAGCCAAAAGGTTCTTTGTCCATTGGGAATGGAAGTAGAAAGAATACATGCATGTCCGAACGATCAGTATCCTCTACCGTAACGAGTATACAAACATGCATGTATGTCCGTGTAACGATCCCGATACAAGCGTAAAAGCAATCGATGATGACGAGGAATCGAGGTGAAGAAAGGACCTCTGCTAAGGTGGCGTGGTATCTTCTGTAATTCCCGTTTGAAGCGGTTTTTGCGAACCCAAAGAATGCAAAAGCTAGCAGATTGGCACTCGAGAGGGCGTAAGAATGACGGAAAGTTAAGACACCTGCCGATTCCGCCCGGTGGAGAAACATCGATAGGAGGTTTGCGGACTTGGTGCGGAACCGAGGAATATAAGGTTTGGATTGAGTACGAGATGGAATGAATCCTTTCGGTAATATGAGCGGCCGACATAGCACTTGGCCCGTGGCGCTCTGTATCTACAACCTTCCTCCTTGGTTGTGTATGAAGCGGAAGTATATTTTGTTGTCGATACTTATCCAAGGGCGAAGCAACACAGGAATGATATTGATGTGTACCTAGCACCATTGATGGAAGATCTAAAAATCTTGTGGATTGAAGGGTATGCGGTATGGGATGCGTACAAACGAGAACTTCACTTTACGTTCCTTGTTGTTACGCACCATAAATGATTATCCCGCCCTTGCTAATCTGTCGGGCGTAGTACAAAAGGGCCAAAGCACATACTCACCGCTTAGATGATACCCAGAGTGTGTGGTGAATCACTCGCAAAACCGTGTACATGCGTCATCGTAGGTTCCTTCGAGGGCTCACCCATACCGCAGATGAAGAAACAATTCGACGGAGAGAAGGAGGACAATTCACTCCAAGGCATTTAAGCGGAAAAGAGGTCTATGATATGGTTAAGGATTTAGATGTTGTGCTTGGAAAGGGATGTAAATCGAGGACAAGTAAGAAGAACATGTGGAAGAAGAGATCAATATTTTGGGACTTACCTTATTGGGAGCACCTAGAAGTTCGCCAACGCATCGGCGTCATGCATGTAGAAAAGAATGTATGTGATGACTTGATTGGTCTCTTCTTGAACATTCGTGACAAAACAAAAGATGGTGTCAACGCATGCGGCTTGACTTGGTTGATATGGACATCGGACTGAGTTAGCACCAACAAGGACCGATAAAGACTAACGTACCTTCCCCGCTTGTTACACTCTGTCCAAGGCCGAGAGAACCGAATCGCGGTGCTTGCATGGCGTGAAAGTTCCGTCCGGTTACTCGCCAACATGAAGAAACTTGTTTCGATAAAAGATTTGAAGTTAATTGGCATGAAGTCTCATGATTGTCATGTGTTGATGACACAAATGCTCCTGTTGCAATTAGAAGTATTTTGCCGATCAAGGTCCGAGAGACAATCATGAGGTCAGGTTATTTTTTAACACAATTGCTCGAAAGGTCATCGATCTCGAAGGACTAGATGCTCTGCGGGGCGAGGTGGTGACGACACTATGTGATCTTGAGATGTATTTCCCTCCGTCGTTTTTCGATATCATGGTCCATCTCATTGTTCATATTGTGAGGAGATAAAGATGTGCGGGCCCGTGTTCCTCGTAGCATGTACCCGTTCGAGAGGTTCATGGGAATTCTCAAGTCATATGTACGAAATCGATCTCGGCAGAGGGCAAGATCGTCGAAGGTTATGCAACCAAGAGGTCATTGAGTTCGCCGATTACATGGCTCGAGTCGAACCGATGGGTGTGCCTCGATCTCGCCATGAGGGGAGGCTCGAGGGTATCGGGACCATCGGAAGGAAAGCAATCACTCCAAATATGGATCGTATGCTCAAGCCCATTTCAACGTCTTGCAACACATGGTGAAGTGTCCCGTATATCGACCAAAGACAAGGGCGTGCTTGACAATGTAATCCGCCGCGGCGGATGTTTGGATCACGAGACAACACAATGCACGGTTCAACCAATGGTTGAAGGAGCGACTTGCTAGGAGCTCGTCAAGTGATATCTTGACATGGTTGGCAAAAGGGCCAACATTTACAGTTGTAACATGGCGAGGATCGACATAAATGGGTACACATTCTATACGCAGCTCGGGATATAAAAAGCACTAACGAGCAATGGTGTCCGTGATAGATGCATTCAAGATCGATGGGTGAGGAGCTCCTACTATGGGCAAATAGAGGAGATATGGGAGCTCGACTCGTGCTTTTCAAGATCCCCTATTTCGTGCCGTTGGGTCCATCTCCCACGGTGAAGGTCGACAAGTGCGGCGTCACTACCGTGGACCTCGAGCGTGTCGGATACAAAGACGAACCGTTCGATCTTGGCTAACCAAGTTGTTCAAGTCTTCTATGTTACCGACCGGCAAATAAGAAGCGCCACGTAGTTCTTCATGGAAAAAGGAGGATTGTCGGAGTTGAGAATGTAGTGGGCGAGGAAGAATACAATCAATTTGACGAGTTGCCTCCTTTCGAAACGGCATAAGGGTCGAGGAAGAAGAACATGACGAAACTAGCTACATACTGCGTCGATCATCATGAAGGGCTAATTTTAAAGATTAATTGAACAATGTGTGTATATATGTACTATATACATTCGATGATCATGGTTAATTTTAGTTCATTTGAGTTAATTAATTGAGATTTGTCTTGTGAAATGGATGTGATTGTTTCTCAAATGAATGTGAATTGGATATACATTGTTGTCTTTTACGCTTGTTTGAGAGGGCATGGCTAGCATTTTACGAGGCTAGCCAATAAACGAAACGATCTAGATATTAACCAATACAAAATAATATCACGCAGCGGTTTGAACTACGCATCGTCTCATTGTATCATCACGACGGTTGTTTATTAACACCGCTCGTGATATCATATATCACGCACGGTTCTAACTTAGAACCGCTCGTTATGCTACTATCACTGACGGTTCTAAATTAGAACCGCTCGTGATAATCACATATCACGCAGCGGTTGTTTATTAAAACCGTCGTGATTCATCAATATCACGAGCGGTTGTTTATTAAAACCGCTCATGATACATCACATATCACGAGCGGTTCTAAGTTAGAACCAGCCGTGATAGTGTATCCTGAGCGTTCTAATTTAGAACCGCTCTGTGATGTCCATCCCTATTTACATTCGGACTCTAGCTAGGGTTTGCCGCGCGCCACTCTCAAGCGATTAAGTTTCTCAACTCCTCTCGCTCCCTCCTCCCCGAGCCCGTCGCCACCGTCCTCGGCGCCGCCTCCTCGAGCAGGCGCTTCTCCTCCCGATCCGTCGCCGACGCCTCCTCCTCCACCGGCGCGCCTCCCAGAGCCTCCTCCTCTGACCCTTGAGCCCGCCGCCTCCTCCTCCCGAGCCGGTCGCCTCCCCTTCGACGCCGCCTTCTTTGCTCAGTCTTGCTCCCTCGTCCTTCTCCTCGGCGCCCAAAGGTAACCAATGCCGAAGTTACCGATCGACCCCATGCCCCTTTCCCTAACTATTTCTATCAATAATCTGTCATGGTCCTTCGTGATAATTGTACTTGTTTTAGGAATTTGTATTTGCTCTAGTCGATTATTCATATGGTATTTGTTTTGATCTCGCTCTTTGGAATACATTGCAATGTGGTGTGTTGGGCTTGAGATGAATGCTCTGTGATGATAATAGTCTTATCTTGAAATTGTTTTGATAATCGGGTTTGTACTTGAGCTCTAATTGGAATGCTTACTCTACATCGATAGCAATATCAAAATGTTAAATCTTAGCTTTATCTTTGATTTCATTTGTTCACATGATGTTCTATTTCTTGTGAAGATGTCTTCCGCTCATTACGAGTTAGCGCCCTCATGTGTCTCGATGATGCACCATCCTCTGGAACAATATCCAACTGCGTAGAAGAAGAGGAATATCGAAAAGGCCCACGGGCGATTTACCATCACGGAGGTCGATCGATCGGGACCCCTATCAATCCTCGCCGAGCAAATGCGCGATTCCGAGAATGGTCTCAATAGTTGCACGGAACGGGTCAAGATCACCTACGATTAAGTGGAAGGTGGTGCGGACCATTGAAAATCGCCAGGCCGACGGAAATTCTTGCATCGTTCGAGATCCCGGTAGAACTCACGGACTCGCGTCGACGACACGCGTTGCTACAAGCATGCAAAGCGTGGAAGAACTTCAAGAGCACGCTTGTCAAGAACTTCGTGGAGAAGGATCTGCCGCCCTTCCACAAGTATCTATTATTGGAAGAGTCTGGGCGAGTTTGTGGCGAAGAAGACGACAGATGAATTTAAGAGTGAAAGTCGGCGCTACGGCCCTCGAGCAAAAACAAGCACCCCCACGGACTCGGCACACGGGTATGCGGGTAAAGCCCGATATGGAGGGATCGAGAACAGCGAACAAGCGGTTTGAATCTCTTCTGCTATTTTCGAGATCAGCGATGTCTGCGCTACCGACGGTGGTTATTTGCGAGGTTAGCTATTCGCCCTCTGAAGTGTACTTTCCAAACCCAAGACCGTGAAGTGTCCCAACGCCGTAAGATATCGAACTACCTAGTTTGTAATTACTCCATAACTTCATAGGAAGTGAAATGACATGTCGGGCTATATTGCGAGATAACGCCGAGTGCACAATCTTCCCAAGGCTCATTCGAGCAGATAGGGAGAAAGATATACTCTCTGCGGCCCTAGGAAGCGATGAGCATCCCGTTGCACGAGAGGCGCCGGTGTTTTGTTACATGGGAACAATGGTTCCAAGCGACGGAGGATCGTGCGAGTAGGAGGAGAGCCAAAGCCAAGCACGATGCAAAGCTACGAGAGGATCTTCGTGCATCCTCGAGATGAGCTCACCGAAAAAATCGAGGCGGAGGTCGTGAAAAAGTCGATCAATCCTTTGAGGAAAGGATTAGTGCGTTCGAGCAAAAGCAAAGAAGAGACTTTTGAGGAAAGGATTAGGGATTGCAAATGCCAAGTCGGTTGGAAGCCCACGCCTCTACTATACCGCTAGCTAGCCCCCAAACATCCGAGTAGCTACGCGTCCAACCCTAACCCTACCACAATAGGTGATGACAGATTTTCCGTCGATGACATCCGTAATAATTATTATCTCCGGAATGCTCAATCCATTCATAAGCTTTGTTGGAGTAGCTAATTTTGTACCGTTATGTACGTGGGTGGCTCTGAAGTGCAAGCTCCAAGTGAGATATGTCTCTGTTGCCCTAGATCTTTGCTTGGGGCGGTGTATCCATCGATGTCAGACTTTGGTGCACGGTGCAAATCTAGCTCCGGGTTTATAAAAGTGAATGTGGGCGGTGTTTGTGCCAATTTCGAGGTCGTCCCGCTGAAAATTCCCCAAACGATGAGGTCATGACTCTAGGGCAAGCCGTTGGAACATTCATCCAAAGGCCCAAGGAGGACATCTGCACGAGCTACTGCTCGGTGTCAACTTCACGGAATGTCTGCGAACGGCATCAAGTCCACGGACTTGATCGCACCGGCTACTCAGACCGACATGGCAAGGGCCCGCCGCATCACATGCATCTACACCTCGTGCTCAATCGACTCTTGTGAAGTCGACCTATACAAAGCGAGGCAGAAGGGCAAGGGCAAATCGAAGACGATCGAGTCTTCTCGATATCCCTTTTGCCGTTGGCGGAAATACAAGCCAGGCGTAGCCGCTGCTCGAGAAGTTAGACAGCCCTACCCTAGGACCGGATTGCACGGAATTGCATGCATGGTACATGGAGCAGTCCAACAAGCGGTTGATCAACGATGCTCGGGTGTCACCGTCAAGTTCAAGGAGCATCATTTTAACCACGTGTATCAAGGCGTTGTCTTCACGGTGACCTTCGACGACTTGTTACGTCTCTTCAACCTCGGCAGAGCTCGGCGTCTCAATCATACGATGCTAGACATTTGTAAGTGTGTACAATCACGGTCAATGTTAAGTGTAATATCGATAAATGTTATATATAACTCCTAGCTTTTGTATAATAGATACATGATCTGTGAAGCGAAAGAAGGAAATCACCGGTAGGTTTCCTCGACCCACACGTTGTCTCCGAGCAAAGCATCACGGCGAATGCAACATTCGCCGAGAATTACGTTATAGATTTTTCATGGCTCACCGCAACAAGGAATTCATACTTTTGCCCTACAACCGTAAGTAAGTAGTGTTGCACTCTGGCTATACTTAATGTTGATTTGTACTTTATAAGCAACACGAACTTAGGTTTAATGACCATCTTGACATACCCGTGTAGGTTCCATTGGATTCTAATTGTAATTATACCAAAACGAAAATCGTAATATACCTAGATTCCCTCTGAGAGGGCGACCACAACTTCACGACTATCAGGAGTTTAATCATCGTAAACACATTTCCTCCATAGAAACTCTATTGTAGTCTTTCCTTCCTTTGCAATGGCTAAGGCTAACTTCTTGGAGTCACGTAGGGTGTTCGGCGTGTTACATGCTAGAGGATGGAATATCAAGGAAGAACGCCGCAACATGATCAAACATTCCGGTGACTTGCTAGCTAGTACACATTAATCCTATATAACACTTCGTAGCAATGCCTCTTGAACTAACCAATTCTATTTTTGCGATGCCACCGGCGATCACGGGCATAGCGTCTGTGGATACTATGTTTGCCACAACATGCAACTACTAAATCGGTTCGCGATCACCAATGATCCTCGGGTTTGTCAATCTTTCAACAATTATTTCATATGTACTTACCAATTTATATAAGCCCTAATTTAACCTTCATATCGACGGGTTGCAAACATCACTGAAATGCGTTGGAGCAGAGCGAGCTCATAAAATTCGATCACACCTTGCGGCATTCCCGAGCAGACGGTCATAAATCCAAATGGGAGTTTCCACGATGTAGCGATTGAACTTGATTGAGATAGATTGAACATAATGGTACATGTGTGTAAATTAATGTACATTAATGGTTAATTTTAGTTAATTGATTTGTGAATTGGATGTGTGCTTGTTTCGAAATGAATGCAATTTTGATGTGCTTCGAAATGAATGAGAATTGGATGTGCTTGTTTCAGAGGGCATGGCTAGCATTTCTGAGGCTAGCCAATAAACGAAAATAGATTAAGCAATGCAAAGACTACCACGAGGCGGTGCAGAGATGAAACCGTGCAGTGATAGTCGACTACCCTGAGACGATGCAGAGATGAAACCATCGTGATGATGCGACTACCACGACGATCGTATATGAAACCGTGCGTGATAGTGATCTATCACGAGCGGTTTCATATACGCACCGTCGTGGTAGTCTACTATCACGCACGGTTTTATCTACGACCGTCTGCGGTAGTCGAATATCACGCACGGTTTATCTACGCATCGCTCGGTAGTCGATCATCACGCACGGTTTTATCTACGACCGTGCGTGGTAGTCGAATATCACGCACGGTTTTATCTACTGATCGTGCGGGTAGTCGACTATCACGAGCGGTTTATCTGACGCACCGCATGGTAGTCGACTATCACGAGCGGTTTGCATCTCTGCACCGTGCGCGATAGTATGTATACTGAGCGGTTCGAGAACCGTCTGTGATGACCATTAGCATTACTGACCCATAAACTCAGACGGCTCACGGAACCGTCTGTGATGGCATTTTTGAACCGTCTGTAAAGGCCTTTTCTATAGTAGTGTGACGACCTTAAATGCGCGCGTCAGGACGGGGAGAGAGGGTGGAAAATGCGCCGGGGATGAGGAATTTCGTGACGGCCATGACGCGGGCGCGCACTCAGCGGCATGGGCGGGCAACGGGTGGAAGAAGAAGGTGAGCAGGGGGGCTGACAAATGGGGCCCGCCTATCGGTGAAAGCAAGCGGGAGAGGTGCGGGAGCGGGCTGGTGAGCGCAGAGCGGGCCGAGAAGCTGGACCGCATGAGGAGAAAAGGGAAATGGGCCAGGGAGATTCATCCCAAAAGTGAAACGGGAAATTTTAAAGATTTTTTGTTTACAAAAATCGAGAAAAAGGAAATAGGTTTTTAGAAAATAGTAAATAAAGTCCAAAAATTCTAGAAAAATACACAGAAATTCCTTGAATCAATGTGAACTTAAGAAAATTATTTACAACTTAAAGTTGTCTTTTAATTTTGCAAATAAATTGTTTTTAATTTTTGGGAATAAGGAAAAAAACCCCCTTTTGAAATCCAGAGAAAGCAAGAAATTACTTGAAATAATCTTTTTGACTTTAAATACCAGAAAACCCAAATAAATCAAGTTTTGAATTAATTGAAGTTTGATTAATTCATATTAAATGGTTTTTGTTTCCTAAAATTTCAAGTTCAAGTTAAGCTTTAGCAATTCAATAAAATCGAATGGTTATTTTTATTTTTGAAAATTTTGAAAAAAAGCCATGAATATTGGGGTGTTACAAACTTACCCCACTTAAATGGAATCTCAACCCTAAGATTTGGGCTGACTAGAGAATAGGTTCGGGAACTGAGACTTTGCTCACTCTTCCAAGCGACTTTCTCTTTTGAGCGAGACAAAACTGCATAGAGGCTGCACGAACTAATAACTTACCAAGAACGACATGTTTAACTGGTTCGATGGTGACTTGATTCACTCGACCTCTTGTAGAAGGAAGTGGAGTCTTGGTGGCTTGACTTGGAATATGCGTAGTTCCTTGGTCTGCTCTTGGTGTAGTGATTCGGCTAGTGTAGCTCCCAAGTTGAAGGGAATTGGCGTCGGGGCTCACTTTCGTGGGAAAATGTGAGCATAATGACCTATCTCATGGCATCTGTAACAAGTGACTCCTGGGCTAGATTGTTGCTTCCCTGATGTTGGTTGTTGTTGCGGAATCCTAAAACAGCTGGGCGATGTGTCGGTGCGGTAGTTCTGAACGTGACAGGAGGAGTGAAATGGACAGGATGCTGCACATCCATTCTGAATCTCCGCGGATGACTTTGATGAGCATTATGCTGCATCATCTTCCTCTTATGAGACTCATACAGCTGACGTTGATCATCTTCTTGCACAAGAGCTTTGTTGACCATTTGTTGGAAATTGGGGTAGTCGATTGACACCAATTGCACTTTGAGGTTGGGGTTAAGTCCTTCCATAAAATGCCAGATCTTAGCTTATTCGGTTGCAATGTCTTCCGGTGCATACCTTGACAGCTGGGTAAATTGGTTGAGATACTCTAACATGCTGAGATTGCCTTGCTTCAGCTTGTGGAACTCCCTCTTCTTCATCTCCATCATTCCAAAGGAATGTGTGCCGTGCGGAAAGCAGCAGAAAACTCGTACCAAGATATATCCTGGATATTTTGACGGGCTGCGCAGTAGTTTTCCCACTAGGTTCCTGCGGTGCCGTTGAGTTGGTGAGCAGCATAGAGTACTTTCTCCCGGTCATTGCACTGAGCCAAGATAAGTTTCTTCTCGACATCCTTTAGCCAATCATTGGCTTCTAGTGGATCAACTGAACCGACGAAAGTGGGTGGCCTGGTTCTCATGAACTCTCCAAGTCTGGACTGAGGTAAAAATGGTGGTCGAACGGGTGCAGGCTGATTAACTTGATTTTGAACAAGAGCCTAAAGTAGTTGCAGTTGCATGTCCATCATCTGTTCTAGGTTCATTTGGGGCTAACCAGGAGGTGGTGGTAGGGGTTCCTCTTTACTTGTAGAGTTGTGGGTCTAAACCATCTACAACAAATTTTCTTAGGTTTAATAGATGATAAGAAGAAAGCACGATAGGTGAGAGGGAACAAAAGGTGAGAGAGAATGAGGGAGAAAGACAGAACAATCTAACTGGGGAAAGTCGGTTAAACCCAAATAATAAATAGCCGAAAAGCTATTAAGAGGCAATAAAACTTCGAGCAGAAGATCCTATTACCCGGACTAAATGATACTAAAGCTAAGAAGGGTAACTCTGCTAAAGCACTTCTAACCTAACTTATATGGACGGTTGACTTGGAACAACGACAGATCTTGAAACTTCCAGGGCATCCATCACTTTGATCACGGAAACTCGATCCTATAGGGATTACTGAGGTGAGAAGGATCAATTTAAATTTTAAAACAAAGTTTCCGAAGAGATAAGATGCAAGACCTTATGGATGATATAAGAAGAGATGAGAAAAAGATGAGAAAAGAATAGAATAAGACAAGAGAATAATAACTACTCATCAATTGACTTGGTTTGATTTAGAAAATAAATTTTGAAAATTTTGGACTAAAACGACTATGCTAACTATGGTTGCGTCCTACAGTCGATATGGGTCTGATACCATCTCTTATTGGGACCCCGGATATGCAACTCCGAGACCCTCTGTGTATTCTGAACTAATCCCATGATCAGTAGCTAGTCCACACAGTTGCAACATCGATGAAATCATATCCATACAGCAAAGTAGCTAAGGAGCAAACAAATTAATATTACTTAGTAGCAAAAAGACCTTATGGCCAAGTCTTACAGAAATTGCCATGCAGGTCTTAAGACAACAGAGTAAACTTGTAGTGGAAAGAAATAGCTCGTGGTAGCCATCCAACATGCCCACAGGCAATCGAGTGGAGAACACATCCTAGTTCGCATAGTCTTCAAGGTATTCCTCATCATAAATCTCTGTATTCCTTGGTTCTTCCTCTGCGACTGTTCAACAATGGCGCAAAGCCGTGAGTACTTTAAAGTACTCAGCAAGTGGTAGGCAAATGTATGTAAATAGTATTCATACAAGGCTTGACAAGGATAGCTTCATGGCTATTTTGCATAAAGTAGTATTAACAGTAAATACAGTAAGTAGATTGAAAAGCATAATTTAAGAAATTAGTACATAAGTAAACAAGTTTCTTTGAAACTACTAATGAACACCCCGTTCACTTTCCAACCAACAAGCAGTGAACACCTGTTCACTTCTCAACCATTCCAACCAAACCACCATTCCAACAATTTTTATGAAAATCCACCCCTCGTGTGAAATCACCAGGCATTGTCCATAAGCGGGGACATGGCTATTCGAATAGTTTTCAACACTCTGCAGAGGTTGTACAACTTGATCCACAAGAGATAATCATCTTGATAAAAACACACGTTTCCTTAGACATGTGAATCAAGGAGAAACTATCACAAGGTTTTTACAAAGTTCTGGTTTGACTCGGTTCTACCCACTAAGGTTTTGCCATTCTAGACCCCCTCTTATACCGCTTATCAACCTTTAACAGAACCGAACCAAACTATTGCTAATTAATTGGCCAGGTCCACCGCATCCTGAACATGTGGTTGTACGGTATGGCCCATATCAATGGCACACAAAGTTAAGTCCTTAGTGGTTGCTCAGCCGAGACTTTCCGTATCCCATGTGCCTCGCGCACCTAAGTGCCTCCCGCATTGCCTCATGCATTCTTCCTTTGCCACCGACCACTTGCCCGAGCATAAATTATTTTTGTTCAACCCGGCCAATTAACAACCTTTGCCATGGCGCAACAAATTTTAATAACAGTGGCCGTGCCACAATTCCATATTTCATTAAGTTAAATTTAATCATTCATGAGCATATGATCAAGAATCCCATCGTACCACAAAAGCATGGCTAAGCAAAATACACACCCATGTTGGCACTAAAATATGACCAACTAATATTAACCAAACCTATGGTGTCCAATAGTACATGTCATTCACAATTATTCAAGGAGACATAATGACAATTAGGCATTTAACTATTCCCGAAAGCATTTATTATAAAACTAGCAATGCATGTTGATATAAAACAATATAATTTTATAAAATAAGGTCAATATGATAAAAAATCTACGACTTGCCTTCGTTGAAGGTTTCAGTTGCTTCGGTCGTCGGGTGCAAGAGCTCTTCGGAAACGCCAGAATCTATACGTGCAAAAAAAGCCCAATAAATTAAAAAATCCAAAAAAATCCAAAAAAATTTACCAAACTAGAACCAAATTAAAGGTACTGAATGTAGATGAATTTAGAAATTTAAATCACTTAAATCGGAGCTCGGATAAAGGAGAACGGGCTCTCGGAAGTTTTGAATTCACAAGGCCGAAGGAGGTTCGGCTGGTCGAAAGGTGGTTTTGACCACCTGGCCTGAAGGAGGCTTCGACCACATGGTCAGAAGGAGGCTTTGACTACATGGTCAGAAGGAGGTTTCGATCACTTGGTTGGAAGGAGGCTTTGACCACATGGTTGGAAGGTGGTTTCGACCACAGCCTGAAGCGGTAGCGTGGCGAAGTCTAGTGGCGGGGCTCTTTGGGCCCAATGGCTCGCCGGCGCTATGCATGTTGGCACTAAAGACGGAGCACACCCATGTCGACAGTAAAATATGACCAACTAATATTAACCAAACTTATGGTGTCCAATGGTACATGTCATTCACAATCATTCAATGAGGCATAATGACAATTAGGCATTAACTATTCCCGAAAGCATTTACTATAAAACTAGCAATGCATGTTGATATAAAACAATATAATTTTATAAAATGGGTTCAATATGATCAAAGGTCTACAACTTTCCTTCGTTGAAGGTTTCAGTTGCTTCAGTCGTTGGGTCCAAGAGCTCTTCGGAAATGTCGGAACCTATACGTGCGAAAAAAGCTAAATAAATAAAATAATTCCAAATAAAATAAAAAAAATACCAAACTAGAACCAAATGAAAGGTACTGAATGTAGATGAATTTAGAAATTTGAATCACTCGAATCAGAGCTCGGACGGAGGAGAGCAGGCTCTCGGACGTTTTGAAATCACAAGGTCGAAGGAGGTTCGACTGGTCAGAAGGTGGCGTTGACTACCTGATCGGAAGGAGGCATCGACCACATGGTCGGAAGGAGGTTTCCACCACAGCCTGAAGCGGCAGCGTGGCAAAGTCTAGTGGCGGGGCTCTTTGGGCCCGATGGTTCGCCGGCGCTATGCGCCAGGGCGAACGGCGGTGAAGGTAGCGACGGGGAGAGGGGAGCGAGGCAAACCTAAGGTGCACAGTTTCAGTAGTGAGGCTCGACGGAGTGACCAGCGGCGAGAGGAAGAGCGGTGGTGAGATCCGTCTTGCGGAGGCACCAGAGCTCCAGCGACGCTTCGGTGGCGAGGAGGTGCGCACGGGGTCGAACGCACTCTTGCAAAGCCAACGGAGGGGATTAGGACGGTGGAGGGGCTTCAACGGCAGCACTAGAGGCGGACGCGTGAGCTCCGGCCGGCGGTGGCAAACCTTGAAGCATGGGGAGGAGAGGGTGATATAGAGAGGGAGAGTAGGGGGAAAGAAGAGGAGGCCACAAGCTCCCTGGTGCTTGCCTTTATAGGGCACGGGGAAGGGTGAGGAGGAAGAGCAGCATGGGCACGACATGGGCATGCTCTGGACATCCATGCTCTCTGGCGTGATGGGGGCAGGTGAGGCGGAGAAAAGGAGCAGAACGGGCACATTCAATGCGCGTTGACACGATGGCTCGGTGAGCGGTGAGGTGATGGGACAGGAGAGGCGTGTTGATGCGGTGCAGACACGGCTCGGCATGGGCTCCCAACGGGAGGAAGACAAAGGTGACGACGCCGACAGGTGGGGAGGAGACAAGAGGGAGAACGGGTGCGGTGGAGGTGACGGCATTATATTAAATGCACGCATCGGGAAGGGAAGAGAGGGAGGAAAATGCACCATGGACGAGGCCTTTTGCGATGGTCATGTGTGGCGCCGACTTTCAGCAACATGGGCGAGCAATGGGTGGAAGAAGAAGGTGGCGGTCGCCAAGCAGGGCCTACAGCTTGGTGAAAAGCAAGCGGAGAGGCGGGAGTAGGCTGGCGAGCACGGAGCGAGCTGAGGAGCTGGGCCGCATGAGGAGAAAACACAAATGGGCCGGAGAGATTCGGCCCAAAAGCGAAACGAGAAATCGAGAAAAATAAATCGAGAAAAAGGAAATAGGTTTTTAGAAAATAGTAAATACAGTCCAAAATTCTAGAAAAATATGCAGGAATTCCTTGAATTAATGTGAACTTAATAAAATTATTTACAACTTAAAGTTGTCTTTTAATTTTGTAAATAAATTGTTTTTAATTTTCAAGAAAAAGGAAAAAACCCCCCTTTTTGAACTCCAGAGAAACCAAGAAATTACTTTAAATAATATTTTTGACTTTAAACACCAGAAAACCCAAATAAATCAAGTTTTGAATTAATTGAAGTTTCATTAATTCATATTAAATGGTTTTTGTTTCCTAAGATTTCAAGCTTTAGCAATTCAATAAAATCAAATGGTTATTTTTATTTTTAATTTTTTTATAAAAAAACCCTAAAAATTGGGATGTTATAGAAGCCCTATGTAATGTCCCAAAAATTTGGCTTTTCAAAAATCTTTTCAGTAGTTTAGGTCCCTAGAAAATTTCACCAATTTTATTTGATTTAATAAAGATTAAATAGGAGTTTCTTAAATTTAAAATATTTAATTTGACTAATCTAAACATTAATTAAATCAAAACCAGTGTTATTTGGCTTCCTTATGTTCTAAGGAATGTTTTGGTATTTTATGGGATTTTTTCGAGTTTGTTTGCTATTTATTTGGTCTCCTTGATTTTCGGCATTTTATTTAATTCCGAATTTCCTTTTTCTCTCTCCTCAACCACGTGGCTTGTAATGTTCATTATCTACTGTTCATTATTTTCTCCAATCGAACAAGAGTCCAAAGCTTGTACGCTTCACAGCCGAAACTTCCTATTTTCTCATCTCTTCCCCGGTGCATATAAAAGGAAACCAATCGCATCATATTGATCCTCTTGATCTCCTCTTCTAATTCCCCAAATTGGTTTCCTCCGAATCATTCTCGTTTCATCGCAATCTGCAAAAGAACTGAGCTCCACGGAAGGTCTTCTCTGTCGATTTTCCACTGCCATCCGACGTCCCCCGGCTGAACCATCTGTGCCGTTGAGTTCACCTCGCCGCATTCTACGTCATCCTTCCATCCCCATCGCCCGAAGACCACCAAATCACTGTCGGCCATGTCGAGCCATGACACCGAAACACGGACATCGCGTTCGCCGCTTCCTCGGTGAGTTTTTCCAAAATCTGACTGCGTCATCTTGTGCCCCTCATCTCAACCTATTTTCCCCATATTTTAGTTGCAAGTTCCATCCACCGTGCACCAAGAATCAAGATTTCTCTCTCCATTAGGCCTATCTTCCTTCTCTGGTCAAATACTCAGCAACCGTTGATCCCCTGCCTTCATCTCCACCACCGTTGGGTTCGCATCACTGCGTTCTACGTCGTGCTCCCCTCCCTTTTCCTGGAAAGTTGCCGGAAGCGCCGCGCCACCATCGAGCCGCCACTGACTGCTATTCTTTGCCTCGCTGCCAGCACATGCTTCTGTTCCTCGATGTTTTGACCGCGTCATCATCTCCACCTCGTCGTTGCCGTTCCGTTTTGCCCTTTCGCCACCACTGCCTCGCCGCTGACCGCCACCGACGTGGAGCGCTAGAAGCAGCCGTGCACCTCCCTATTATCTCTGTTTGTTGATTTCCTTCGCTGTTAATTTTCTATGGTTGCTCTTGTCTCTCCGACATGCATGCCTCAACTGCTCTATTATTTCTTTCGCTATTAATTTCTTTGCCATCTCAGTGCTAAACCCTTGCCATGCTGATGCCATCTCCTTGCGCTAGGAACAGCTGCACATCTCTATCCTCTGTGCTGTTATCTTCTCTGATCTGGTTCGATTCTTGGTTGTGTTATCTGATGCTTGATGCTTATCTAATTCTCTATTTCTCTCTCACTTCCGTGTAGACTCCACATGTTATCCTCCCAATTAAAAACCCTAATTCTTTCTCTCTCTTACATATGGGCCCTGCATGTTGGTCAATCCTTGGTCAAACCCTAGTTCATGAGCTTGGTCCACCGTGGACTAGCATCTCTCTTTGGACCTCGTCCATAGACCAGTGGCCCACATGTCGCTCTCTACTTTTTTTCTAGAATTATTTTAATTCTAGAAATTCATAAATACTAGTAGGTCCCACCTGTCATACACTCAATCATTTTCTAATATTTTTGGAATATAATATTCTGAGAATATTCCGTACGCCCCTACCTATCAGTTTCTCTCCCCCTTTTCCTTTTTCAGCATTTTCCTTTCCGACCGAACTTCCGAGAGCTCGTTCTTTCTCATACGAACTCCGATTGAACTCATTCAAGTTTCTAAATTCATCTAAATTCAATATCTACCTTCCAGTACTATTCAATTTCAATTTGGATTTTATTTGATTTGTCCTTTTGAAATTGATTTGTTTTGCGCTTTCTTTCTCGTTAGACGTTAAAGTCCCGGAATCGTCTGAAGGAGCTGAAGGTCAAGGAAGTAAAAGATTGAAGATAAAATAAGACTATCATTGCTGTAGCAAGGCAAGTTGTACCTTTGACCATATTGAACCTAGTTTCCCAAAATTACTTTGATTCAATTATTGCATTATACTTTAAGTATTTATTTAAATACTTTGGGATTAGTTATATACCAATTTGATTATATCCACCTTGTCTATTGTATTATCATGATCTTTTGTCACCTTAGATTGGTTAATTAATTAGTTGGTATTATCATAGTACCAACATAGGTTGGTTAGACGCGAATAGTCTGCTTAGCCATGCAATGAGTCATTCCGATCGTCTGAGTTGCAAATATAAATTTGACTAAGTGACTATGAAACTTTGTGTAAAATTGTGTGCTGACACACGTTGATGGCATGTGTTGCACTTAACCAACAAGGTGGGAAAAGATTTAGACTGATGCGAGTGTTGGAAACTGTGTGATATGGTGGTGTCTTGTGATTGGGTAATGGTAATCTCTATGGCATAGTTAGAAATTAGAAGTCTTGCCTTAGTCAATTAAGGACTTAACTTTGTGCACCATTGAACTGAGTCTTATCGTACAACCACATGTCTGGTATAGGATGGGTCTAACTTAGTAAGTTACAAAATCTCGACATTGACTACTCAGGTAGTAGGTTAGTAATGGGTGGATGTGTGGACTACTCTGAAGGTCACATTGATGGACGGTTCATCGCTTCCAGGTCCAACGATGTGAGTTGGACTAGCGAGTGAGGTTGGGTCAGCAGTAAAACACACCAGGAGTGTCAATTGTTGAGATGAAGTTTTGAAAAAGTTTTGTTATGATCAGTGTAGGCCACACTGGTTATATCTTGTGGGTAAAGTGTACAACATCTATAGAGTGTTAAACAATCTATTCGAATAGCCACGTCGGCGGTCATGGA
Organism: Phyllostachys edulis; assembly: GCA_036346405.1. NCBI lineage: Eukaryota > Viridiplantae > Streptophyta > Magnoliopsida > Poales > Poaceae > Phyllostachys > Phyllostachys edulis. The sequence goes on from CM070568.1 coordinate 18,691,897, forward strand.
CATGCTCGGGAATTTCACACGAGGGGTAGATTTTCATAAAACAATTGGGATGGGACAGCTATGAGAGTTTACTCATATAGCTGTGTGAAAGAAATTGATTAGACTTTATATCATTTACGAAAATACATGTTAAAGCTATTATTGTTTATTTTTTTTGAATTACACTTTCAATCTATTATCTGTATTCAATTGCAAATGCAACTTTATTGCAAAATAACCATAGAAGCCATTTCTTTTGGTATAAGCCATCATGTATTATTGTATTCTGTGGTACAACTTATTGAGTACTTGGAGTACTCATTCTTGTTGCAATCATTCAGATAAAGTGGTGGAATCGTTGCTTACTTTCAAGGAGGAGTTTTTCAAGGATCATAGAGAACTAGGTTGCGCTACCCCAGCCGATTGCCTGTTGGCATATGGATGGACTTCACTGAAGTTATTCCGTTACCTTTCGCTGTAGCTTAATTGAGCTATTCACCTTTTGAGGCATTAATTGTAAGCTTTGACCTTAAGGTTGTTGCTCTGATAATTATTATTATTTGCCTATTTATTAGTCATCTTTGTATATACAAATGATATTTCATCGATATTGCCACTGTGTGCACGACATTGATCCTGGACTAGTGCATTATACACAGAGGGTTCAAAATTACATTTTTGGGTCATAACACCGTAGGAGACCCCATGTTGACGAGAGGTCGTGGCACCGGCGGAACATTGCATGGAAGATGGTTTACAACACTCCAATAGACAGCAGCGAGGACTGTAGTCCCTTGGCATGTCTTAACGTTGTAGGAGGCGTCGGTGGCATGGACAAGCTACGCGGGGGTAGCAGCGCAACGTCGTCATGGTCCTGACACCTGCCACGCCCTGCACCTACGAAGGCACAATGTCGGCCGAGCGTGTGGAGAAGATAGTTATTGGGTAGCGGCCTTCTTCCTCGGCGAGGGCACCATTGGTGCAACCACGGGTAGTGAAGTCATCGATGTGGAAGTCACCGGCGAAATCAGAGACACCTCCAGTGGCGCAGATCGCGTATAGTAGCTGCTGCCCGTGCATTCTTCTTCTCCTTTTCCATCAGCTTGACCATCATAGCAGCTATGCCTGCCAAGATGGTTTTCATGTTGTCTACACCGGCACTCATCTCGTTGAGGGTGACCCTTATGTCCTTGAAATTCTCGGCAGTAGAAACCATGATGTTGGCTTTGATACCAAGTTGTTATGATCCTTAGATCATAGGGGTAAACATCACCGGGAGGATAGCTGGGTGACATTAGCTGTTAGGGGAGACGGAGAACTATAGATTGGAGAGACAAAGGGGATTGAGACATAGACTATTGTATTCTCATTTCTTAATCCAACGATTACAATAAGCCTCCTTATATAGAGAGGTCTTCTAACAATTATAGATAAAATCAATCTAAATGATGACCTTCCTAACTAATAGAAAACTTTCCTAACTAATAGATAACCTTTCCGATTAACTAATCCCTATACAAGGAAACTAATCAACTATCTAGGGAAATAGATATTCATCAATTATCCAGGGAAATAGATATTCTTATTGGGGAAGATAACAATTTCCTAATACTGATGCTATAGTACCCGTGGTACTGTTCATGCACATGAATAGTACCTAGCCCATGATAGCTTGTATTTGACCTGAGCTTAGTAGGTACCAAAAATAACTGCCACCAACTGCAGCCTATATGGTGTTTTCATGTGGATTGAAGGCATAGGCACAAACTAACTAATCCATTAGGCCCTAGCATGTTCTACGATAAAAGCACGACACACAATGCGTAACAAAATTTAAACATGATAACTCCAATATGTTAGCAAACAATGACTCCACTTGGAATAATTAGAGATTGATTCCGAGGCTACCAAAAGTAACTGGAAGTTATTGACCAAATCGCTGAGAAGAAATAAATTAGTGTAGCTCTATCGGTAGTAGGATGCAATCAGTATAGGAAAAATTTCAATAGTGATTTATTATCAACCTAGGTCCGATTTACAATCTAGATCATAATACAATGTTTATAGAGCATACCAGTACTCATAACAAAACCATGACAATCTTGGTCCCAAGGGCTCGATGTTGTTCTAGGGCCGTCATTCCTCTACGACAGTGCTCTGCACGCAACAAACCCACCAACACCAATTGGGATAATTATAGTTTCAGTGCCACCAGCAGCCATCACATCAGCCTCGCCTCTGCAAATATAGTTTGCTGCAGCATAGAAACAATAGTTTTAGGTAGGATAGGCAGTTCAGATAGAGTAGTTTGGACCCATGAAACCAACAAGATCCATCTCCAAATTGACATAGGATCAAAGAGAGAGAGAGGGGGGGGGAACCTCTACCTTCCCCGCGGCATCAGCCTTCCACCACACCCCTGTGAGCATCTTCGCCACAGACATGGGGATGAAGCATGCATTTGACCAATCAGACACTAAACAGTGCACACTGATTATCAGAGCCCATTGTTGTGGCTGCTTAAACAATTCAATTCAGCAAGAAATTAGGAGGCGTCAGAAGAGGAGGCTCACCTCTTCTCGCGATGACCCTACGGTCGAACAGTCGTACCACATCGGTGGCTTCTAGTCACGCAACGTAGGATATCATCCTGCAACAACGAGTTGTAGCCAGCCATAAATGCAAAGCAGATCAAGAACCAAAGGAAAAGGTCATCAAAGAGAACACACAGCGCGAGCTCGTGGGGGGGGGGTTGTAGAAGCGACCGGAGTGGTTGACCTTGGTGTTCACCGCGGTGACGGGCGCGAGCGACGTGTGGGAAATGACCAACGGCACGTGGAAGGAGGAGACGGCTTGGGACGGTGGCAGCAGGGTCCGGGTGCTGCACCCCGGGGCGGGGCTCATGAGGAGGCGGTGGTGGGGTCTAGGCACAGTGGAAGACAAAGAGGAGAAGGTGGAGACGATAGTCAGCGCATCCATTCTGTTGGGCATGGTGGCACCCGCGGAGGGAGGAGGGGAAGGGAGATGCAGTGAGGAGGAGGCGGTGGGATGAGGTGGCGTCACGGGGAACGGAATGGGGGCGGTGTTGAGAGGGGAGGAGAAGGTGGCTGCGTGGGGGAAGATGAAGCGTGCGGTAGGAGAGAGGGGTAGCATCGCGGCGAAGGCGAAGGCGGCGACATGGAGAGGGGAGCAGACAGCGGTAGGATAGGGGAAGGGGAAGCGGTGGTGGGGAGGGAGTGGAGGGACAGGAGGGACGGTAGGAGAGGATAGGTCGGCGCGGTTGACACGGGCGAAGGGTAGCGGGGGCGGCATGCAAAGGGGAGGAGGGGAGCTGCGAGGTTCGATGAAGAGGAAGGGACGGGAGGAAAGGAATTGAGAGGTTTCCACTAAGCACGGCGGGTGAGGAGAAGAGTAGACGGAGGAGAAGTGTCGGGAAGAATCATGAGGTTCGCTTCGTTGGCTGCAATCGCTACGCTGGCTGCGATCGGACGACGACAAGACGGCTCGCATGCGATTGGCGCAAAAACAAGAAATGCTGACGTGGACACGCTGGGAAGGCAGTGATTCATCCCGCTATAATAAGAGTAATATATGTGTTATATATACATGAGAAAAGGGAAGTCACAAGGCGTGGCTTATTCCTTCAAATCTTTCATGGTATCAAAGCCAAGAGATCTTGAGTTCAAGATCCTGTTGGCATAATTAAAGAAAAATAATAGTAACCCACTTTTATTCCATATCTTAGGTCTAAGGGAACTTACACGTGAGAGGGAGTGCTAATGTATAAGTGAATTGTCTGTCTTTTCTCGTCAGCTTAAGTTTTTGAATGAATTAGTTGGTGTATGCAAATCAATAGTTAACAAGTTTGAGCTGCGCGGATAGAACAGAGTTGGCGTCCAAGGCACGGGGGTGTGTGGACGTGTGGTGATGACAATGGACAGGGTTGTAGAGCTAGATTTCTTTACCTGCTGCCGTAGGGGTTTGGATTGCGTGGTGGAAGGAATGGCCGGCCTGGTGGGGTTGGGCCGGCTGCCACGGGCACTTCTCGCTAAATATCCAAATTTACCATTACCCTAATGATACTATCGTCTTATACGATCAAGCTAAATAGGTTTTATCTTTACTCCTTTAAAAGAACCTACTGATTATGAATGATGCATTCTTGGCGCTCTCTACACTCTCGAGCACCACAACTCGATGAAAATCACGCCGACAAATGGGCCCAGCCCATCTCCTAAAAATCGCATGCTATGATGCTATCCCGATGCATCCCACCTGTTTCCCTGAATTTCCCTCTATGCCCTAGCGCACCGTCACATCAATCAACGAATCCACAATGCTGCGATCCCGTCGAGCACCGCGCTTCTTTGCAAGGACCGTGACTACTACTTCGTCCCCTCCAGGTCCGGCCTCCATCGAGATGTGCCGTCATACTCTTCGCCAAGCTTGTCGTCTAGCTGTGCCTCCACCTCTCTAGCTCCAACAAGCTACCCCGATCCATGCACTGCCAAAGAAAGTGCCTGTTTGTTCTTCTGATCTTGTGTATGAATGCACTTCTATATGACATTCGTACGTGAGGAGTGGAGGGATTGGTGAAGTCCATAGGAAATTTGCTAAGAATTTTACAGATCTCTAGCATAACCTTTAGCTGTTTTGTCTACTTTGTTTTTTTTTACTGTCTCACTGGATTCGGTGTCAACCGCATGCTGCTGGTCGGGCAGTAACATAAAGAACGCAGTTATAACGGTGGATGTAATCTCCATCTGGTAATTATCTGTTAGTTATTCCTAGAAGTGATAATTACTAGATCAATGAGTAATTTGAACCTGGTACATGCTATTATTGATTATAATTTGATCGATCACGGTTCTAGCAATGTATATGTACTCTTCTTGTGATGGACTGATTATGAACGAATGGGAGATGAATCTTCCAGCTGTTGGTTTCTTTACTAATATTTACTAGTAATATTCAGTTGGTGGTGTATGGTTATAGTGCATGGTACCCTTACAATCCCTTCCACCTCCCTATAAAACCTCTAATAAAAAAAACTACTCAATAAACAGATTAACTTCTAACAAATTTTATTCCTATCCGAACAACCTCCTCCGCTAGGCATGTCCTCTCCCGGTCTCGATTGACCCAATTTGACCGCAAGTGGTGTGAAACAAGGACAATGATGTAAGTCGGATATGGCGGCAGGGCCAAGGGTGCAGCCAATGCTAAGAGCACATCGGCGGAAGCACAACGCGGGCTGCAGTGGAGTCTAGCCATGTGTGGTGCTGAAGTTGAGGATGTAGTGTAGGCCGAGCATAGTAGTGGAGGCGTGACGCGGACCAGGACGGAGCCGAGCTCACCAACCAACAACTCGACATGATAGAGTAATATGTGTTTTTTTTGTAGCAAAGTACGGGCATTCAACTAGTATAGTATTAGTTAAAGTTCCTCTTATGACCAATCTAAATAGGTTTTTATATATTATTAGTTAAAGTTAGAGAAGTTTGACTGCACGATTTTTAAAATGTCATACAATTCTCAACGGAAGGAGTAATATTTTGAGTATTTATTGCGGTGTTGACGTAGACATTAATCATAGATAGCTAGCAATGGCAACCCAGGTTTTTTTTTCAAATCACAGGAGCTTTATTAACTTCAAGCAAAAGGAGTGTAGTTGGACCAAGTACACGAAGATTTCGTCGTAGGAGCTTGCTTCGCACAACAACGTGCTACCGCATTGGCTCTTGGATGTCATGCCAAATACCCGCAATCTCCGAGCGCCGTCCATCTTCAGACTTGTGCAGATTGATCAGGGATAGCCTTCCCCTGTCGCACACACCAGGCCATCTTGGACAGCAACAGCTTCAGAAACTAAAGCATTCTGGAATCTGGACAGTGCCATGCCACTTATACTGCACTACCTGAACTGCTCCACGATCATCCCTGATAACCACACCGGAACTTCCCATGCTCGTGTGGTGATCGAAAGCTCCGTCAGTGTTTATCCCGAAAGCTCCGTCAGTGTTTGTCTTTGCATTTCCCCGCTCCGGTGTTTTCCACTAGACTGGCTTGGGAACTCCTGTACATTTTGTATCCAGCTGGATAAGCAGTGTTAAGTTAGCTATTTTAGGGTATGTACAATGGTACAGGCAACTGCTATCTGTAATAACTCTTCATGTCACTTATAGACAGTATTATAAACAGCTCATACAATGGGTTGTCTTTTCACTTGTCTTTATAAATGATACAATCTTTTAATGCTTTCATGGACCTAAGATATTTGCTCTTTGGTTCTAGTGATACAATCAGCTACAGGATTGTAGACAACACATTTCTCTCTCTTTATTTTCTTTCATCCACATCAGCTTAAATCCTACGTGGCAAAGACTATAGACAGCTAATGCAAGCCCATTGTACATGACCTTAACACCAAGAAGACGGGGGGTTATACTTAGAAGTTAGTGCCTTTCCTGCAACTAGTGGCTATTAAAGCCTCCTGTAGCTTGTGGCTATTAACGCCTCATGTAACTCCTGTAGCTAGTGGCTATTAATGCCTCCTGTAACCCCTACAGTTACTGTAGTGCACGTATATATAATAGAAGCCAAAGACCACGCAATTGAGTGTGTTAAATTATTCCTCTTCTCTCTGATTCATATTTACTCATGTGGTACCACCTACAGTTACTACTGTGCATCCTGATTTGGCCCTTGCGACATCGCACGCACCACCGGAGCGGACACAGGCGGCGGAGGCCGGGAAGGATGGGTGGTGGACGCACGTGCGCACTGTGCTCGTAGACGAAGCCATCGAAGCTAGAGCAGCCGGGCCTGTCATTGAGCCACGGCATGATGGGGTCCCTCCCCGGGTCACCCTCCAACTCTATAAGGTAGTAGAAGAGCCTTGTAGATGATCTAGTATCGATTTTACGAATAAATGTTTGGGGCTTTCTTTGAAATAGATCCACACAGAAAGAGACATAGTGATTTATATAGGTTCAGGCCTTCTCTTGGGAGAATAATAACCCTACTCATGTATTCTTGTATTCACTATGCTTATTACAATCAGGAGGAAATCACTCAAACTAAGACTCAATGATCCCTTACGGCTAACCCTGATCGTCTCGCCCCTCTGTCCATTGACTTTATCCTTTATATAGCGTGTAAAGGGGTGGCAGTTACTCCATGCTAAGAGGTGCCTCAATGCCTGATCAAATGCACACATTGATGGTAGTTATTTTCAGAGAAAAATGCACCCCACATCGTCTTGCAGTTACGTCAAGGACAGAGGCATAATACGTGCAATTATTCCAGAGAATAAATGTGTATACTAACTGCTATTTGTATTGAACACAACATATCAGAGTCCCTAGTCGATAGGGCCCACATGTCTGTAGGCATTATCAATTACAGGGTGATCGTAGCTAACCTGGTCGTAGAAAGCCTTATGACCATAAGGTGGTCATAGAAAGGCTTACAACCATGGGTTGGTCATAGAAAGACTTACACCAATCAGTTAAGTTTTTCTCTTATGAACAATAAGGGGTATACTTATGAATAACATGACTGCATTGCTATCTATAATAGGAATTGTAGATAAACAGTTAATTGAGGATTATTATATCCTCATCATCTAGCCCCCCAACTTCAAGTGAAAGTAACTTACTTGGAAATAAGGTCGTAGAATAGTGGTTGGAAGCAAGGTCTTTCCGATAGGTATTTTGTTTAACCAAAAATTGACTTGGTTAAGGAGGTAATTTTATTTAAGTTGAAAAGACATAATCGCTTTTTCTGAATAGACAGATTAAAGAATACCGATCGACTCTCATAGATCTGTCCGTTAGAGCTGTTCCCGAAGGGGTGGCAACCGTTGAGTCCCCACAATCTTTAACTCTGACCCAGGGCTATAAAATTATGTCGCATGCATGATTTAGGGTTTTTACTTTTTCCATTTGCTTCAACTGCTCCTAAGCTCTTGTTCTCTCCACCGCCAACCAAGTCGTAATTCTTCTCCAAACTTTTCCAAATCCAAATCAAGCTCACTCGAAAAACACGTTCGGAACTATTTCCAAGTGGGAGAAATCATAAATGGATACGGATAAGGTGATGGCCCTAGTCGTAGCCAAGAAGATCCCGAAGCGAGCTTATGTGAAGTGGACCAATGCTAAGGGATAGCATTAGCCTCGGGTAAGGAGGGAACATTTCTAGTATTCCAGGCATACTGTGAATGTGGCTTCCGATTGCCCGTTCACCCCTTCCTTATGCTCGTACTTCAGCATTTTCGGGTGAAGTTGGTGAATTTAGTTCCCAATTCCATCACAATACTGAGTGTATTCATTTACCTGTGTGAAGCCTATCTAGGAATCCTTCCAGATTTGGATCTCTTCGGGTACTACTACAGGATGAGCAAGCACAGTGAAATCATAGGTAGCTGCGGTCTGAAGCTCCACGATGGGAAGTCGAGAGAGTATATTCAGATGTTCATCTGGTCATCATGGCTGGGATGGAAGAAGATATAGTTTTATTAGGCAGTGTCCAAGGAGGACAACCTCTTCTTCACGGGGAAGCATGTAGAGAAGAGTTCATCCTGGGACTCCACTTCGAGTGACCTCGATCGGATCACCCCTACATTCAAGCCATCAAGGACTTGAAGGAAGAGGGGCTTACCGGATAACACGTGGTGAGAGACTTCATCAAGCGTCGCATCAATCCTCTCAAGAATTGAGTACATCCTATATGGATATATTCGGGGACTAATGACCCAACCAGAGATTATGAAGGAGGTATAGAAACAATCAACTTAACCCTCTTTACAAAATTTGAGGATTATTGTTGAGTATATCTTTGTACTCACAGACCTCTCACAGAATGAAATTGATGTTTGGGTCAAACTCATCTGTGAGAAGCCTACGTCAGGAGTTCCTTGAATTTTGGTGGTTGTGTCTACAGAAGAAAGGGAAGAACGCCTAAAGGTAATCGAAACTCGATTTCATCTTTAGGGTTTAGTGGTCGTAGAATTCGACCATTGGAGAATGTTTATTTTCTAACTTTTACAGAAAGTAGGCATGGCAGACCGTCAAGATGACTGAGAAGTTGTATTAAGGGCTGTCAAAGAAGGGTCAGAGAAAGACAAAGTTCCTTTGGCCAAAAGGCGTCTCAAGCTTCTGGCACTAAAAGCCTTCAAGAGGCTGAAGGTGTCATAAGAATCGAGGTGACCAAAGAGAAGAAGAAAAGGGAATTTTCCTTGGAGAAGATTTCTTCTGGATTCAAGATTGTATTCAAGAAGCCAGGGTATGTAAAACTAAAAGCGTAACAATAACGTTTACCTTTTATTTCTACAATTTGACATGTTTTCTTTTCTCCTCGTGATTTTAGTCCTTCTTCTCTAGCCCATAGGGATGCTTCTGATGTGAGGCCCGCAGTTGCTTCACATACAGCCGTAGGAGTAATGGTCTCTCCTACAGTCGTAGAGACAGCAACGGAGGTGGTCGCAGAATCAACCCTTATCCCTATGGTGGCGATAGAGGAAGTTGCTGGCGCTGAAGCTGCCATGATCACTGAGGTGGTCATAGAAGCAAAGGCAAGGGCGACGAAAGACCTAGATGCTATGGTGATCAAGCCGGTTATTGAGGATATCAATAATTGGACAAGGGACTTGGTCCTACGATCACCAGAAGCATCCGATCAAGATGGAGGAGGAACCTCCGATCGTCGTGTCGAGAAGGAGGTCATAGAGGACGTCCCTCTAGGTCCACAAGGAGGTGTCACTCTTGCTGCCGACAACGACGAAGAAGACGATGAAGATTTCTTCGACCTCTTCCCGAGCTCTTTGGCCCACCAACTATCGGATCTTCTTCATTCAGGTCTCGTGACCGAGTTCCACACCCTAAGGACATTCCAAATAGGGGACATATTTTTTTATGACGAGCGTCTTCAAAAAATATGGTGGGACCAAATCGACGAGCTTGATGAACTACACGATTCCGAGTTTGTGTATGCCAAATTTGCTCGGTCAACCATCAACGTAAGTACTCGATACCAAACATTTACATATTTAGATTTTTTCATTTTTCTCACTGTCTTTCTTTGTTCAGAGAGCTCTTGAACACTTAGCCACCGTTAGTGAATATCACTGGCAACTTGTATTGCTGAAGAAGCAATAGGCTAAGCTTTGCTGACTAGCGATGAAATTGTAAGTATTTACTATGAAAAGTCTTATTTCGTTTCGACCACTCATTCAATACTCCTGTCTACTTTAACCTTTGGAGGTCTAAAAGTGACGAAAGAACCTTGATCTCTGCACTCGACTATGTAAAAGCCGAGGCGCAAAAATTAAGGGACGAAAAAGAAGACCTGCTGAAGAATCTTCATGAGGCAAATTCTACAACTGTGAGTTGCAGAATGAAATAAACAATAAGTTTTTCACTTAGAATTGTTTATTTTTATTGACTTTCTTCTCTTTCTCTAACTCCTTTTCTTTACTTTAGAAAAATAGGTCGATATGAATAAGCTCAAAACTAAGGTCGATTTCATGAACTTGGTGATCAACGAGCTTACTCATATCAACAAAGAAAAAGACAAGAGTATAAAGGCATATGAGGAGCAGAGCGCAAAAGATGCTGCCTCTCACAATGACGAGATCAAGAAGCTTGATTCTCGTTTAGTAGGTAAGAATTCTTTTACCTATGACTAGTTTATTTACTAGTCTCTAAGAAGTATTTTTTTCTGACTAGTTGTACTCTATTTTCGGAGCAAGCAGTCGAAATAAAATGACTTCAGGAAGTTTCAACTCACAGTTAGGAGGAAATGAAGGTTTCGAAGATTAATCTTCAAAACAACATTTCACTCCTTAGCATTATACTTGGTGGACTTGGTGCTAAGGAGTCCACTCCTCTTGAAGACACCATGGTCGACCATACGAGAACTATTGGATAGCAAGTCGGGACTCTCTAGGAGTTAATAACAACTCTGAAGACCAACCAAGCCAACTCGATAAGAGAGGAGGTCGAAGGTGCAGTAAGTTATGTCTTGGCAAAACTTAAGGCTCATGACCGTAATCTTAACCTTCAACCAGTCGAAGCTGACTTCGACTGCCCTGAAGTAGAGGCGGCACAACTGATTGAAGAAATGCAGTCGGTTGGCAAGAAGATCACTGAGGAGATGCAAATCGGATCTCCTTCATCAGAGTAGTTTGTAATAGGGCATGTAATTGTAAAGACAATTTTCTGTCTATGAATATAAATCTTTATTTTTCCGCAAATTGTCTCTTCGAGTAGTTAGTAACTCTTAAGACAAAAAATAGAAATGAGAATTGAATTTTTAAGACTAAGAATTGAAGTCCTGTTCATAACTTTATCCTAGCCTCCGACTATTTGCTTAGTTTAATTATATAAACTAAGTAAATAGTGAAAAAAGGGGTTTGCTTAAACAAGTTGTCCAACTTTTATTGTCGATCTCGATTGTCATCTATTAGTAACAAGAGTTAGGAATAGATCGACACTAGGAAGTTCCTTCGAGTGGGTGTGACCACGTACAGAAAGGAAAGACTTCGACTAGGTGAGTTGCTTTCTTCAACCATGTTGATCAAATTGAGGGTATCAACATTAGTTGGACAAACTATAAGTGTGTGCTTAAAAAAATTCGTTTGACCTTTCTTAGTGAACTCAATTGTGTTGTACTGGTAGCAAGAGTTAGAAACAATGCGACGCTGCGATGTTCCTTCTAGTGGGCAAGATCACGTGCAGAGAGGAAAGACTTCGACTAGGTTGTGTTACTTCCTCCGACTAGGTTAACCAAATCGAGTTTACCAAAAGTAGTCGAATAAATTATAAGAGCTTACCTCTCTTAGAGAATTCTTCGCGAAAATGAACAAATAAACTAAGTCAAAAAGAGCTTGCTGGAAATATTTTGACCATATTTTGTTAAACCTAGTTTCTTTGTGTTGGCAGCAAAAGTTGGGAACAGGTCGATGCTAGGAAGTTCCTTCTAGTGGGCAGGACCATGTGCAAAGAGAAAAGACTTCAAGTAAGTGATGTTACCTTCCTTCGACCACTGTAAAGAAAAACAAGTATTAAAAAATGATCAAAAAAATCATCGAAGCATTGCTTAATGTAAGACAACAAAAATTGGATAAAGCATAAACTTTATTAAGAATGCAAGAGGTTACATGTAGAATTTGTGTGATTGGTCAATATTCCATGAGTTGGAATGAATCCTGTCATCTTCCATTGTTAGTCGTACCGAACCTAGCCACATGACATTGACCACTATGTAAGGACCTTCTCACTTAGGAGAAAGTTTGTTCCGATTAGACTGGGATTGAATCTTTTTCAATACCAAGTCACCAACAGCGAGGCTACGAGGTTAGACCTTACGATCATAGTATTTGTGTAGGGCTTGTTAGTAGACCGCTGAGCGGATTAAGGCTTGATTCCTCTTCTCTTCCAATAGGTTGATGTCATATGCTCGAAGTTGTTCTTGGCCGGAGTCGTCATAATTTTGGACTCTTGTCGACCAAATCTTTAGTTCTGGTGAAAGCATGGCTTCGACCCCAAAAACTGAGAAAAAAAGTGTTTCACATTTAGCCCGATTGGCAGTCGTGTGAATTGCCCATAATACTAAGGGTAATTCTTTTACCCAAGTCCCCGAGTGCTTTATATGCTAGTCGAAGACTCGAGTTTTAATTCCCTACATAATTTGACCATTTGCCCTTTTGACTGCCCCATTGCTTTATGGATGGGCGACAGAGGCATAACATAATTTGGTACCCAATTCTTTGCAAAATTCGTGAAATTTTGCGCTCAAAATTTGTGTACCATTATCTGTAATTATTCGACTTGGAATGCTAAATCGAGTGATTACATTTTTCACCACGATTTTCTTGGTTGCTTCTGTTGTTATCCCAACCACATGTTCTGCTTCGATCTATTTTGTGAACGTATCAATAGCCACAAAAAGGAACTTGAAACCCTCTGGTGCTTTTGGGAACAGTCCTAGGATATTGAGACCCCAGGTTGCAAAAGGCTAAGAAAGAGGTATGGTTTGTAATGCTTGAACTGGTTGGTGTACTTGCCTCCTATGAAACTGGCATTGCACATATTTCTTAATAAGCTCTTTAGCATCAAGGCGGGCTGTTGGCTAGTAGAAACCTTGTTAAAAGGCTTTTTCGACCAGTGTTCTGTAGGAAGTATGAGTTCCACAGATGCCTCCATGTATCTGTTGAAGGAACTGTAATCCTTCTTTTTGCAATATGCATGTGAGGTCACCCTGGGATCGTACCCATATCAAGCTAAGTGATCACGCCAAAAGCGCAACACTTAACAAGAAATGAAAACGATTCTGAGTGCCCGAATATGTGTCTCATGTTAGCTCCCAAGGATCAGTGACTAACATGCACATATCCCGGTGTGTGGTTGTACGTAAGACTTGGTTCATCACACCATAGACCGGTCTCGAATACTCAGACGAGGCTACACGAATCTGGGAACACCCCTTCATCACCCTATCACCCGTCCAAGTCCAACACACAACATGTTGTAGGTGTAAAAACCAAACACGAGTGAGGGGGTGGACGTCGGCCGTCTAACGGGCCCTCGTCCACGAGAGTAAGAAATGACACGAGGATTTATACAGGTTCGGGGGTCCGAGAGGACCGCCCTACTCCTGTCGGTGAGCCAACGGGGGGTTACCTCCGGAGAGAGAGCCCCCGAGGGCTCACCAGTTTGAACATGTTTCTTTATTGCTCAAGAGAGCCATCCCCTTGAAAGGAGGGATACATAGGGTATTTATAGGCTCCCAAGCTTTGTAAAATGACTTTAAATACCCTTCAAGGGATTGCTAGCCTAGGGGTACAAGCAAGGGTATTACTGGTCTTTCATGAGTCTGATAGCATTTCTCAGTCTCAGAGGCGTGTCTTCCGAGAGGCGGCCCACCGGTGTGATAGATGAATTATTCTTACAACACTAGCCCCCCTGCCCCTTGGCGTTTCGGGAGTAACGCCAAAAGGGGCAGTCTTGAATTGTGTCTTTTATGCCGATGTTGATACTTCGGAAGAGTTCAAGGGTGATTGCGTCCGATAATGTGCTCCGAGAGTGATATGGCCCGGAGTTTTCTTTTGAACGTGGGTCAGCTGTCCCTGTTCTTTTATCTTTGGTGTAGGTCTGCACCTTGCACTGTCCCTGTGAAACTACCTCCTCACGTGATGTTGTCTAGTACAAATTAACTGAGTGGTTTTGTTGTCCTGATTGTTATATTGCTTGCCTTCTTTACTTTTGGCAGAAAACTCCAGACCATGCTCATCTTTTTTAGACAAGCCGACCGAGTATGGTACTGCTTGCCCTTGGATGCTTCTGGCGGAGCCCCCAGACTGAGCTTCCTTTTTCTTTTAGACCAACCGAACCGACTAGTATTGTCTTTGGATGCCTTCGGTAGAGCTCCCAACTAAACTTCCCCTTCTATTCTAGACAGGGCAAAGATATTTCTTCTCCACCTCACTTCTTCACCATTCTCTCCGACCTCCTGGCTTTGGCTCCTTCCTAGGACCCACGGTCCTTCTTCTTCTTACTGACGCCGGGCCCCGGCCGCGCTCCGCCATGGCTCCGCGCTTAGCGAGCTCGCCGCCTCATTGAGCCTGGAGCCGCCTGGAGCTGCCCGCTCACGCCTCTGCCCAATGGCCACGGACTCGGCTGGGCTCGCCGTGCTCGCCACCTCCACCGCCTCTTGGACCTTGTCGCCGCCTCATTGTTGGAGCCGCCTCGGCCGCGCCTTCAGGCTTCTTGCCGTCCGCACGATCGGCCAGGCTCTCGAGCTGCCGCCTCATTGGTGGAGCACGCTCTGCCCAGCTGCTCGCTCCGGCCAAACCCAGACTTCATTGCTCAGCTCGCCCGAGCTCGCCCCTCCAGCCTCTTGACCTTGTCGCCACCTCCGCTGGTGGAGCCTCGGCTTCTGCGCTCGGCTACTGCCGTCCACGGTCTCATTGGGCTCGCCGAGCCGCCGCCTCTCGGACCTTGTCGCCGCCTCACCAGGTGGAGCCGCCTCGGCCGCGTTGCTCGACTTTGCCGCCCGACGCCATTCTCCACCAATGGGCGCCCAGCGTGCTCCTTGACCCCTCGCCATCGAAACTACCGGCGGCAGCAGGCCGCCGGGCAGCGACGCGCGCAGGAGTCTACATCTCCGGGCGTAAGAGCCCCAGCGGGCCGGCGACCCGAAGAACCGCCGCGTCTCCACGCAGGTGTCCTCCTAGCGCCATCTTCATTGATTCTTGCTCCTTGTGGAGGTGCTGGCCTTGGGCGCGACATGGCTACTGATATCTGCGGCGCCGTGCAGCGGTCCGTGGAGGCGTGGTGGCCCGGGCCAGCGGCATTAGGCCGTCCTCATTCTCATTTCGGCTTTGCACGCCGCCTGTTTGATGAAATGCCTCAGCCTTTGTTGCAGTAGATCTTTTGCCATGTGTATGAACAGTGATTGCGAATGTGTTTTGCCCATGTACACGTGCAGTTTGTTAGCTTGTGTTTGCTTGTTGACGATGAACAATAAGGCTCGGGAGCAAGGGCACAGGTGCGTGAGGGCATGCCCCGGGCGCGAGGGTACGTGCGAGAGTTTTGCAAAGGCCTCGGGCACGAGGGTTTCGGCGAAGTCCCCGGCGCGAGGGTTTTGCGAAGGCCTCGAGCGAGGTTTTGCAAAGGCCTCGCACGAGGAGTTTCTGGGAAGGCCTCGAGTCACGAGGGTTTCTGAAGGCCTCGGCACGAGGGTTTTGGCGGGGCCTCGGCGCGAGGGTTTTGATGGGGGTATCGCGAGGCGCGAGGCTCGAGGGTCCCGAGGCCCCGAGGCCCCGGCACGAAGGCATGAGGCTTCGAGTCCCGAGACCCCGAGGGCATGAGGGCACGAAGGCACGAGGCTTCGAGGGTCTCGAGGCCCCGAGGGCACGAGGCCTCGAGGGTCCCGAGGCCCCGAGGGCATGAGGCCTCGAGGGTGCGAGGCTTCGAGGGTCTCGAGGCCCCGAGGGCACGAGGGTGCGAGACTCGAGGTCCCGAGGCCCCGAGGCCCCGAGGGCACGAGGCATGAGGCTTCAGGTCCCGAGACCCCGAGGGCACGAGGCACAAAGGCACTAGGCTTCGAGGGTCTCGAGGCCCGAGGCACGAGGCCCCGAGGCCTCGAGGCCCGAGGCCCGAGGGCCTGAGGCCTCGAGGGTGTCGAGGCCTCGAGGTGTCGAGGCCCCGAGGGTCTGGTCTGAGACTTCGAGGGTCCCGAGGCCCCGAGGCCCCGAGGGCACGGAGGCATGAGGCTTCGAGGTCTCGAGACCCCGAGGCCTGGGCGCTGAGGGTGCGCGCCTGACAGGCGCGGGCACCATGAGGGCCTGTGTATGTGATCGCTTGTCTTGCTTGAGCTTATAATCTGCAAAATGCAAAGATCAAAACTGAAAACTCCAACTTTCTATGTTCTCTTTTCTCAAGGACTCGGTCTTCGGAGAAAGGCGATCGTCGGCGACTTGGCTTTTGGAGAACCACTGCACATCACCAGGGCACTCGAACATCTGGTGCAGGTCTTTGGGCGCCAGCGAGTCTGGGGCCCAAGCACGGGTATAGTCAAGGATGTCTGCGTAACACACGCGTGTAAGCGTCTGAGTAGGCCTCAAACCACTTCTAGTGGGTTGGTGGCCAGCGCCCGGGCAAGGGCTCACGCCGCCTTTGTGCACTTGTCAAGTATAGATCATTTTCATCGGAGGTGGTCTGATTCCTCGATAGTGTAGCCCTCCCGTCCCTTGGGCACTAGTAAGGGCGCCCAAGGGCAAATAAGAATGCTCGGGTGAGGGTACGCGTGAGGGAACGTGAGGGGTCCGTGTACCCTCGCGGCGCTTTGTGTGTCCTCACGTGCCCTCGCGTGCGCCAGCGTGCCTCGAGGCCGCGGGCCGAGGCATAGCCTTTGAGGCCGGGCGTGCGTCCACCGACCGTGTGCCAGACTTGCTGGTGTTGTGACGTGCGAGGTGTGGTTCGCCTTCTCTGGCCGCCGACAGCCTCCCCAAGCAGGCCCGTCCAAAGAAGCGCCGGGCCGAGAGCCGGCCGAGCCGTGGCAGCCGAGATCCGCCACCACCGGGCATCATCCGCCAACGCGCGGGCACTACCAGCGCCGGAGGGTGAAGAACTTCAGCCGAGCACCAAGTAGGATGTGTGCTCGTTCGCATGGTGTTCTTTGGAAATGGTGCCGGTCGCCGGGCCAATGAAGCTGGAACATGCCGATGGAGCTCCGCCTCGGCGGAGGAGAAGGGGCAAGTGTTCTACTGGCCGACGCCAGGTTATGGGGGAGATGGAAGGCAGGAGGAGGCGCTGGTGAGCTACCTCGCAGCAGGATTCGCTTCACGCGCCATGGCTCTGCACAAGAGGTCGGCCATGAAGGGCGTGCTCCAGGCGAACGAGAGGATACCATCGCCTTCTTCCTCCGCCTTTGCTCAGTGAAGCAAATCTTGTTTTGATGGCACGCAATGGCACGTCTCTATCTTGTAAACGGCTTCACAGTGTTCAAATTCTTCTTTGATGCTTGTATCTTGTAGTTTGTTGTTTGTACCATGATCTTTCAGTCCAATTTCGGACGGGCCTTGCGCGGCGCAAGGTGGGTGCGAGGGCACAGGCCGCGCAATGGCACGTGAGAGCGTGGCCGTGAGGGGCGAGGTCGCCGCGAGGGGCGAGGGCACCACGAGCATGAGGCCATCGCGAGGGGCGAGGGCACCTTGGGCTCGTGGCCGCCACGAGGGGCGAGGGCACCATGGTCGCGAGGGTACGCACGAGTGTTTTGCGAAGGCCTCGTGCGCGAGGGATCCCTCGAAGGCACGCGAGGGTGCGCGAAGGCTTCGGGTGTGAGGTCACGCGCGAAGGCCCGATGTCGATGATGGCGCGGCGGCGGCCCTCGGCAGCTACATGAAGTCGTTGCAAAGGTGCCCCGAGGCCTCGCCTCGTGCGGAGGCGAGGTAGTAGGATTACTCGACACCAGCCCCCCTGCCCCTTGGGTGCCTGCAAGGACGCTCGAGGGGCAAAGAAGAGTGCTGAGGTCTTGTATCCTGTTGATGAATATGCTTGGCCAAAGACTTGGCCAAATTCCAGCATGACGAGAATGTAAACGCTCGAGGTTTTGCCAAATTCTGACTCGGTGCAGCACGAGGCACGAGAGTGAGGAATATCTTAAGGGGACTGCGGCTTAGCCAATTATGGCTTGGTGGGTATGTGGGTGCCCAAAGACTTATGCTTATTTTGTACTCCATGTCTCCGTGAGTGCTCCACGTGAAGGCAGGTACCAAATTGCCGCTTCTCGCTGGCCCTTCGTGTGGGATGATTTTTGTTGCTCCATCCCTGAAGACGGAGTACTGAATGCTAAGGCATCCCACCGAGGTACAACCCTCAGGGCAGGAGGTGCATCCGGACGAAGCCTGTGCAGGCAAAGTCATGGACGCAAGACCGGCCCACCGAAGCACAACCTTCTAGGCGGGCGGCGATCGGCGTAGCCCGTAGACGGTCGTGGACGCAGAGCCGTCGAGCCGAGGCATAGCCATTGAGGCGGGCGATGCATCAAAGTGAAGCTTATGTAGGCAAAGTTGCGAACGCGAGGCCGCCGAGCCAAGGCATAGCCTTCGAGGCGAACGACGCGTTGGAGAGAAGCCTGTGTAGGCGAAGTTGTCCTCCTCTTGCTCCACGGCTTGACGAGAGTTATCAAGTAGAACTCCTCGTAATCGCCGCACTCGAGCTAGAAACGCTGCGTTGGATGTAGATAACACGAGCGTCTCAAGGGAAAGAGAGAATGATCAGCACTTATTTATTGTAGCAAGATAACATTCATTTGACATGAGCATCGATCAAAGTCATTGCCGAGGGACTAGTAGAGTCCCATCACTTTAGATACTAAGATCTCCGAGGTGATAGCCTTATACGAGCATGATAGTCCTTGATCGATATTCGAGCCAGGTCAATTGTAGATGATTTGAGCTGCCTATGAAACTGAATCATGGACATATTGGAGGGGTGCCCACGAGGCTAAGTCGTGGGGCACCGAATAGCCCATAGGGGTGGTAGCCCCCCAGTGGACTTGGAGGCACCCACGAGGCTAACTCATGTGTATCTTGAAGGCGTGCCCACAACACTAAATCATAGGCACATCGGAGGGGCGTCCACGAGACTAAGCCGTGGGGCATCGAATGACCACTAAGGATGGTAGCCCCCAGTGGACTTGGAGGTGCCCATGAGGCTAACTCATGGGCACCTTAGGTGTGTGCCCCTGACAGTAAGTCACGGGCACATTTGTGCCGTCCACGAGGCTAAGTCGTGGGGCACTGAATGGCCACTAGGGGTGGTAGCCCCCAGTGGACTTGGAGGTGCCCATGAGGCTAACTCATGGGCACCTTGGACGTGTGCCCTTGACAATAAGTCATGAGCACATCTGTGCCGTCCACGAGGCTAAGTCGTGGGGCACTGAATGACCACTAGGGGTGGTAGCCCCCAGTGGACTTGGAGGTGCCTATGAGGCTAACTCATGGGCACCTTGGACGTGTGCCCTTGACAGTAAGTCATGGGCATACCGGTGGCGCCCACGAGGCTAAGTCGTGGGGCACCGAACTATGAGGGCAATGAAGCCCTTTTACCCTGTATGTGGGTTTTTTGTTATGATCGGGAATGCATGAGAGTGGTTAACCCTTGCGAAGCAATGAAGCTAGGTGTGTGGGGACCCAGAGGTCGTTGGCGTGGCACAGAGTCTAAGGGGACGAGTCCTCAACACATCCATCAACTTGGTCTTGGGCCAAAGTTGTCGATCATGCCTTAGGTCTAGTAGGATATGAGCCGCCATGGTGGAGGCGATTGACGCCCAAGCCACCATGGACTTTTGTTAGGGGAGACGCGGAGGTTGTACGCCCTCGCACCACGAGGGTGGTCGCCATGCCCTAGGGCCATGAGGACACGAACCGCCATGGTGGAGGCGGCGGACGCCCAAGCCACTATGGACTTTTGTTAGGGAGACCGCGGAGGTCGTCGCCCTCGCACCACGAGGGTGGTCGCTCATGCGCTAGGGCCAGTAGGACACGAGCCGCCATGGTGGAGGCGATGGACGCCCAAGCCACTATGGACTTTTGTTAGGGGAGACCGCGGAGGTCGTACGCCCTACGCACCACGAGGGTGAAATCCCTTGGAGGGAAAGTGTCTTGAGAGCCCATACGAGATTTATATGTCGGGACTGTCCCCTAATAGTAGTGCGTTAGGGGTAGGCCTCGTAGCGAGCCTTCATCGCTCGCGCCGCATGGACGTCATGTGTCCCGGGGGTGATGGTTGGCCCCAGAATCCTTAGCCTTCTGGCTGCGAGGGTGCCTTGAACTGCTCGCCCTTGGCTGGGCCTCGCATCGACCCGCACAAGGGAGGAGGACGCGCATGGGAACCCCAGGGCATGTAGGATGTTGCCATCCCGAGGTGGATGGCCCTGATCTCTGACAAGAGTGCTCGGCTGGGGCTCCTTCAAAGAGCGGATGGGTCGTCCACGAGATCAATGCCCTCCGGAGCCGGAGGAGGTTTTGTGGACTTAGAGTATTTTTTGGTAGGAGACATAGCCTTTCATCGATTAGCTACGTCCCCACGGTCGGCGCCAATGTTGTAGGTGTAAAAACCAAACACGAGTGAGGGGTGGGCGCCGGCCGCCTAACGGCCCTCGCCCACGAGAGTAAGAAATGACACGAGGATTTATACAGGTTCGGGGGTCCGAGAGGACCGCCCTACTCCTGTCGGTGAGCCAACGGGGGGTTACCTCCGGAGAGGGAGCCCCCGAGGGCTCACCAGTTTGAACATGTTTCTTTATTGCTCAAGAGAGCCATCCCCTTGAAAGGAGGGATACATAGGGTATTTATAGGCTCCCAAGCCTGTACAAATGACAGAAATACCCTTCAGTGGGATTGCTAGCCTAGGGGTACAAGCAAGGGGTATTACAGTCTTTCATGAGTGCAGTAGCATTTCTCAGGTTTGTATGCGTGTCTTTTGAGAGGCGGGCCCAGTCAGTGTGATAGATGAATTATTCTTACAACACAACAATAACCCATCAACAAGTTCATAATAATTAGATTCGAAGATCTAGACATTTTTCTCAACTCAACATAATCAAATCCATATAATCCTCAAATTATATCAAGATTCGATTTGAACCATCGGCCGATGGACTAGCTCCATCAACCGTTATCGACTACAACTACTAGCACGACTAAGCATCGTTCTACAAATTAGCAAACACTCCCATGTAACATATATCCTTAATCAATCAAGGTAAAAAGGGTAATCAAAATTCAAAGGAGGGCCAATGCGGCAAATAGGGAATTAAATATTTCTACCCATGAACATATTTATCAAAATAGCATGCAATTGAGAGATTAAAACCATACAAAATATTTTAAAATCAGTAGGAGCAATATGATCAAGAGGAGGGTGATCACACCTGTGCTGTACCACTTGTTCAATCTCAGGTTACACTTATGAATACGTTTGTATCGTCGAGAAATCTATCGAAAGAACGATATTGAAATCAACACCAAATAAGCCAAAATTCAAAATACTCAAAAATGCATGAAATTCATATAGTGCGTAGATCATGATTTTATATGAATTTAGGTGAAATATTCATTCCATTTGGATTTAGTATGTGAAAGTTATAGCAGTTTGAATCTCAGTTTTCTAGAAAATCCAAATTAAATCCAATCGGTTACTGTTCATCCTAATTTAATTATTTGGTCAAAATTTATAGAGCAGTAGTGAGAAAAAGAATTACATAGATAAATAGAGAATAATTTTACAAGACCAAAATAACTGACTTTATCTCATTTAGAGTTTTTATGAATTAGTTATGAATTTTCAAAGTTAATAGTCTTTTCTTGTTCGAAAATAACTCAGTTTTGGATCACTTTCGACAAAATATATTTTCTGTGATAGCGAGTAGTTTGAAACCTATTTAAAAATAAAATTCACTTAAAATGAAAATTATAAAAATTGGTTTCATTCATTTTGAGTTAAGATGAATTAGTTATGCATTTTTGAAGTTAATTGCATTTTTAGTGTACAAATTAACTGTATTCCGAATTTTCTTAAGTATTAAATACTTTTTATACCAAGGCTTGAGCTAGCTACGCTCACTGACTAGTTGGATCCGATGCCCCTTCCTTTGCTTTTAGATTTATTTTAAGTTTGAAAAATCCTTAAGTGATTGACATGTGGGACCATGGTCCTAGTGAACTCGGTCCATGAGCATAGCTTGGGACTATAGGGCCCACGGGAGAGTGACTCAGTCCACGCACTGCATGCACGATCGCTTTCTAGGACAGTGGTCCCACACGTCATTGGGTCTTGGCTTAAATTGAAGATCAAACAAATCTTTTAAATGAGGTAGGGTCCATATGTCATAGTGACACTAACTTTGTTTAACTTCGGTTAACTACATCATTAGCCATACTTAAGCACTTCTGTTAGTACTAACAAGGTTGCTACAGTGCCTTCTTCTACCTCTAGCTACCGAAATAGAACAACTTGGGCTGAGCCCGATGCCGGTGGTGGAGACCTCAGCTTTGCCCCCGGATGGTCAAAATGAAATCCGACGGTCATGGCGCATCTACCAACAGCGATGGCATGGCCCGAGAAGGGCCATAGCGGTGCGCTGACTCTGTGAGCTTATGGGCGCGGGCCCAAGGGCGTTACATGCCGGCGACACTCGAGCTCAATTAATGCGCGCATAAGTAACCATGGGGGTAGAGGAACCTACCGGAGTGCTTGTTGGAGGTGGGGAGTGTCTGAGAAGGGCCGGCGGCGGCACGATGAGGGCGTCGTGGGGGTGGCAGCTGGGTGGTGGAGCGCTCTAGTGGAAGGTTGAGGAACACCGAGTACGCCACGGCGATTCTCTAGGTTCGAAGAATCGGTGCGGGGCTCGCTGGAGCTGACGAATAACTCGGCGGCAGCGAGGTACCGCAGTTGGAGAAGAAGAGATCGGTCTTCCTCGGGGCTGCACCAGAAGGCGATTAACTTGGTACACAAACTCAGCGCGACGAGGGAAATCTCCCAGACAAGGTGGTTCGGCTAGTAGCTCCGAGAAGATGTGGTGACGATGCTCGGGCGCGCTCTGGAGGCGGCGACAGCGCGTTCGTGTTCCGAGCGCTACACGGCAAAGGAATGGCTCGAGTTAGCCAAAAAGGGAACGACGTCGAAAGAGAAAGGAAATGGCATGGTCGTAGTGACACTTACCGAGACAGGGAGGTGAGATTTGCTTCCTTCTCTTCGACGCCCGGAAGAGAAGTGCGCGATAGGAGAAGCTTAGAGGGGGTTTTCAGCAGCCTCGAGGATGGAGAACAGGACGGCGTGAGAGGGCGAAGGACTGGGATAGGCCACGGGGGGCAGTGTGTCACGACGCTGATGGAGGCACGGTAGCATGCGGCGAACGCGTGGAGCAGAGCTTCTGCGTGAGCCTGGCCCAAGGTTGAAGATGATGCGCGCGTAGGGCCCGCTGGCAGAGACACAAAGATGAACGGGTGCAGCGCAGTCAAGAGGTGCGATGGGAGCTGTGTTGTGTGGACCATACGATCTAAAATGGGTGGCCAGGATTGCGTGGCCATTCGGACTGGTCCGATCGGCCCAATCAATAAGGGCCATTCGATCTAAGTCGGACGTCCAGGATTTGAGTGGCCGTTCGGATGGTTTGAACGGCCCACTGCTTGAGCCCTCCGATCAGGATCTAACGGTCCACGTGCAGGTGCGTTTAGGCGGTTGGGTCAAGTCAGTTGGTGCATCGGGCTCGAGCCAGGGTGCGGTTGAGCCAACAGTGCAAGCCCAAGTTGAAATCAGTTTGACCAAGAAACAAAAGGGTTTGACCAAGGCTTTAAAAATAGGAATAAAATTCCTAAAATTCTAAAATAATTCAGAGGTGTTCCTGGGACATCCTAGTACTCAAATAAAAAAAAATCCTAAACTTCACTATTCAATATTTAATTTTAATTCAAACTTAGAATAGGCTATTGATTTGAGTTTGAATTTTCAGAGGGTCAATTTAAGTTCCAAAAATTTGGAAACAATTATATTAATTCATGATAATTATTATGTTATTTGAATAAATTATTTCCAAAAGATGAACAAGAGTTTTTGTTCTTGTTTTCTTTTGGAACTTATAATTGAGTTGTAGGTTTAACTTTGTTTGAGATTTTCCAAGTGCAATAAAATATGCAAAAGTTTCAAAAACATTGTTCATGTTAATGAGATGCATACTAAATCTCATTAATTAACTTGGGGATGTTACAAACCTCCCCCCTTGCAAAAGATCTCATCCCCGAGATATGGGTAGGTCAGAAGTGGAACAGGAAGGTTCTACAAGAAGATACAACATCTGTTGTTTTGATTTCCTTCAAATATAGTGTTAAGATATCATAAGAAGGTTACAAAGGACTCCCATTACATTTTTCTTTCCATTGCTTTGTTTAACCTTGCCTTTCTTGATCCGAAGGCACTTCAGACAGAAGAAAAAGATCAGGATATTCGGTTCGCATCCGGTCTTCACGTTCCCAAGTTGCTTCATCTTAAGTATGGTTGCTCCATTGAACCTTCAAGAACTTGAGGTTCCGATTCCTTGTCTTGCGCTCCATTTCTTCAAGAATGCGAATCGGGTGCTCCCGATAAGAGAGATCGGGTTGCAAATCAAGGTTTTCCAAGTTGGTTGCTTCGGTAGGGACTCGAAGACATTTCTTCAGTTGTGAGACATGGAAAACATTATGCACATCTAAAAGTGATGGTGGTAGCTCCAACTGTAGTCTATCGATCCTCGCTTCGCTAGAATTTAGAAAGGACCGATGTAGCGAGGTGCCAACTTGCCTTTGACTTGAAAGCGTTGCATTACTTTCATCGGGGAGACTTTAAGGTAAACATGATCGTTTACTTCAAGCTCAACTCACGACGATGATGGTTGGCATAGCTCTTTTGATGAGATTGAGCCGTCCATAGTCGCTCCTGGAATACACGAACTTGCTCTTCAGCTTCATTGATCAAGTCCGGTCCAAAGAATTGTCTCTCCCTGGACTCAGACCAGTTGAGTGGTGTCCTACACCTTCTCCCATATAGCACTTTAAAAGGTGACATTTGGAGGCTTGCTTGATAAATATTGTTATAGGAGAATTCCGCGAACGGCAAGCATTTATCCCATTTCTTGCCATAAGACAGCACACAAGCTCTTAACATATCTTCCAAAATTTGATACACCATCTTGGTTTGGCCTCCGGTTTGCGGGTGGTAGGCGGTGCTAAAGGATAGTTGAGTTCCATTGCTTCATGGAGGCAATCCCAGAAATACGAGGTGAATTGAGTGCCTCGATCTGAAACAATTATCTTAGGCGCACCATGGAGACATACAATTATGGAGATGTACAACTCCGCCAATTGGTTTCCCGAATAAGTGGTCTTAACAGGAATAAAATGAGCAACTTTCGACAGCCGGTCGACAATTACCCATATGGAGTCGTACCCTTGCTGAGTCTTTGGTAGTCCAGTGATGGAATCCATCCCAATTTCATCCCATTTCCATTCGGGAACGGGGAGGGGTTAAAGCATGCCCGCTGGCCGTTGGTGTTCGGCCTTCACCCGTTAACACACATCACACTCGGCAACAAAGCGTGCAATCTCCCGCTTCATCCAAGTCCACCACAATTTTTGCTTCAAGTATTGATACATCTTTGAGCTTCTTGGATGAATGGAGAAAATAGAATCATGGGCTTCATGAAGGTTTAATTCTTTAAGATTCACGTCATTGGGCACAACCAAACGCTTTCCGAACCACAAAACTCCTTGGTGGTCCTCGGAGAAACACTTGGCTTTGTCGGCCTTCATTTCGTCCTTAATCATTTCCATAACCTTATCATTCTTTTGGGCCATCTTGATTTGGTCCTCTAGGTTAGGTTTCACTTCCAAGGCAGTGAGAAAACCCTCGCTAACCATTTCTAGGTTGAGCCGTCGAAATTCATTACATAGTGCTTTCGTTTCGGGTCTAATCGAAATGTAGTTGCATTGCGACTTTCAGCTCAATGCATCGACAACGACATTGGCTTTCCCTGGATGATAATGAAGTCCCAAATCATAGTCCTTGATCAATTCAATCCATCTTCTTTGCCTTAGGTTCAGATCGGCCTGAGTAAAGATATACTTCAGACTCTTGTGATCAGTGTAGACTTCATAGCGATTGCCGATAAGGAAATATCGCCATATCTTCAGAGCGTGAATCACTGCTGCAAGCTCAAGGTCATGAGTGGGATAATTCATCTCATGAGGCCTGAATTGCCTCGATGCATATGCTACAACTTAGCCTTCTTGCATAAGGACACAACCAAGACCAAGGCGAGATGCATCGCAATAGATATCGAAGTTTTTATGAATATCCGGCAGAACTAACACCGGAGCAGAGGTTAGGCAATCTTTCAACATCTGAAAGCTTGCTTCACATTCCGCTGACCATTCATACTTTTTTTTTCTTTCTTCAACAATTGGGTCATTGGTCTTGCAATTTTTGAGAAATTCTTGATGAATCAACGGTAATAACCTGCAAGACCGAGGAAACTACGAATGTCAGAGACGGACTTGGGCTGTCTCCAATTAAGTACATCTTGAACTTTGCTTGGGTCCACAGTAACTCCTTCCTCGGATAGCACATGATCCAAAAAGGTGACCTTGTTGGACCGAAAAGGCGACTAGAGGGGGGGTGAATAGGAGCTCAAAATCTTTTTCACTTGAATGGATTCAACTTGTAAATCACTTCAATAGCTATGAGAGCTATGAAGATCAATGATTAAGCACAGAGGAAGTCTTGTGTTGAATCCACTCCTAACCCCCAAAGCTCAAAACAAAATCGAAGAAGTCTTTGAAAAATCGTGAAATCGAACAACCGCAGTAAAGCGGGCGGTCGTATCGATAAAGCGATATGACCGTGAGGCAAACGAGCGGTCGTACTGACAAAGCGGTATGACCGTAGGGCAAGCAGGCGGTCGTCTGATTGTCCCGAACAGCCCGACGACGAAAACCAAAATTGGCACAACTTTTGATCCACTTGGCCAAACGCTACGAGATTTGAAACACACCTTCCCAAAGAGGTTAGGAACCTATTCCAAGCAAAGAATGACTAGATCCACGTCAAAGTTCCTACCTTTCTTGAATTGAACGAAGGAGGTTTCAAAACCGAGTTTCGAATCTAAACATGATCTAAATCTTGCTCGTGGGTGATGGATGATCAAGATGATCTTAGATGCACTCCCACATGTCACAGCAAGCAAGAACACGGCAAGAAACCAAGCAAAACTTCATGGATCAAAGAAACACCTCAAATCATCAAATAGAGAGAAAGAAAGCAAATAGACTCATCTTGGATAGAACTTTCTTTGGATTGATTTGATATGGTATTGGTTTACAGCCACTCCATCAAGGAGGACAAAGACTCAATACATGAGCACGAAATCAAATCCAACTCTCTAGAACCCTAACCTCCACTAATCCTCTCCCTAAGCAAACTAGGGTTTCAAACACAATGAAAGGGTTAGGGTGGCTGTCCAGCACACCCCCTATTTATAGTGGAGGCTTAGACCTTCTAGAAGAGTAACCCTAATGGGCTCCCGTTAAGGCCCAAAACAAACGGGTCACACACGCACGCATCTCAAAGCGCCGTCTTCACTTTTCTTGACCTAATCCACTTCTTGACGCACCGACTTGCTTGCGCCTGGTTGGCATTAGGTCACCAAAGCGATGTTGGTGAAATTACCAAAATACCCTTCTCGATCTTTTTGCAAAGACCGAGTCCCATCTTCGTGAAGCACCTCCATGCTTCGCCACGTGTAGGTTGATCCAACGGCTCTCTTCATGTCGGCAAGTCTCTCCCATCCGGCTCCCACCGAAACCACCATGGCACTTGCACCGACACTCGCGCCGCTTGATCGAACCCGTCGCACCGAATCGCCTGTTTCGGTCACCTTTGTCCGTCTTGCGCCATGCTTGACTCCATTGACCTCACCCGCATCCTCGATCGTTTCGACCTCACTCTCCAAGCTTAGTCCCGATCATCCTCGCCGCTGACCGTCATTGACCTCCAAGCAACTGCGCACATCAATAGACAAAGAAATCGAATCCGGAACAAGTTCTTCACAACTTGACCCACGTTAGTCAAAACATGCATCATGCAACACATATGCCATGAAACCCATGAACTTGACCTAACCCAACAACAAAACTCCAAGTTAACCAAACTTAGAACCAAAACCGTACAACCGCCAAGTTAACTCCGGATAATCAAGATCATGGGTCGTGCATCCCATATACTAACGGCCGTCATCGCTCCTCAAGGAAATCCAAAACTTCCCAAAACATCTTCTCTGGAAAAACCATACCGCTTCTCAAACGGTTCAATCCGTGATGCGGTACAACCGCTTTCTACACGCGGTTCTATCAAGATCATGGCCGTCTCACGACTTACTACCGCATACGACCGATTGTCCCGACATTTGCTTTGAAACGCTGCTTTCGACAAACCGAGAACGACATTGCCAATTGTAACATCATCCTAAGATCTCGGGCATATCCCCATGATATCCACAATCTCCCCTTGATGAACACATTGGCAATTTCCCTCAAATGCAAATTTTGAGGTTTGAAAAGTAAAAACTCGGCGTTTTTAGCTCAAAGGCACAACTTGATCCAAATGCAAGAAAAAGCAAAGGAAATGACCAAGTTGGCTCGAGAAAAGAATCAGAAGTGAGATACGGCAAAAGAAAGCGAAAGCTTCATTTTCGTAAACGGGTCAAAATCTCACTTAAGGTCCATATGAAAGAACAATTGTTCGATATGACCTTTGATCATTGTGAGGATCAAGAATTGCAATTCAAGTTCGAAGTAGCAATAAAACCATAAGAATGCAAATAAGAAACCCCCTCACTATGATCCTCGAATTTCAAATTTTCTCCAAGTAACTCCCCTTTTCAAAACTCCTTTTTCAAACAACTTCTCCCTTTAACACAAAATTTAACATTTCTTCTCCCCTTTGACAATGGAGTCATCAAGGAATCACGCCTTCCTCTCGTCCAGAGATGACAAATGTAGAATGAGGAAAAAGCATAAGATGGAGCATGCATGAAATGCAATGGAGTGGCTTCAATTTTTGTATTTTTCAATTTTTGAAAACAAGAAGCTTTGGAGATTACCCAAAAGAACAAGTTAGCATTTCTAAAGTTGCACAAACAACATATCAAGCCTAACAATGCTAGCAAGATCATGATAAGACATATATAACAAAGCTAAGCAAGAAGGCTCAATATAAAGCAATGAATTTTAGCATTTTAAGCAAAGCTTCAAATCTAGCAAGTTCATCAACAGGATCCTAAAATGATATTGCCATGTCAAAATGTCAACGTGAGATCCAAAAGCTAACAATGACCACATTAAGAGACAAATAGGTCCCGAATTGAATCATTTTGCTCAAATTTCTCAAAAGCCCATTTTTCAACTGTTTTTCATTTGCAATGAATATTGAAGTTGACTAATGGTCTAACTTAGTGACAAGATCCCGGACTAGGAGCCATCCACAAACTCATCCTAAGCTTCACCAAAGTTGACAATTTGTATTTTTAGCATTGTGCTAGATCTCAAGCCTCACTACGACCATCTCAAGCAACAAAAGCTTAAGAGAGTGGTCTAGGTCATCCAAAACTCCCCCGAGTTCATGCCTAGTGCAATGACAAGCGCCTCATGAGAAAGAATTGGTGAGATCGGTTCTTTTCGCACAAAAGAGATCATTTTTATTTTGCACAAGAGCGCTTTTAGATTCTCAAGAACACAAGAAGCTCAAGTAATGATCAAAGCTAGATTCAAGAGCTAACAAAGCAATTTTGACAGGCCAATGTCATAAAAGGAGCACTAATTAAGAATGGCTGGCTAAACAATTCACAAATTGCTAATTTCTTAGTTCAAGTTGTTTTTCAAGTTCTAGCTCATACAAAGAAAGACTTAGCTACACATGTGAAAGCATGATAATTCTAGCAAGTCAAAGAACTAGACATGGCATTGAGCAAGAATTTGAAACACTAAAGCTCCAAAGGGTAATAAGCAAAGCTTCATCAATTTTAAAAGATAAGCGTAAAAGCTTATATTACAATGCATCTTTTGGATTTTTCATATGAATGCAATATGATACAATGAGATGCAAGAAAAACTCAAGAACCTAAAAGATCAAATGAAAAGGAAAGATCGAAAAGATCCAACTCCCCTCAAACCAACCCATAGGGATAAATTACCCTAACTCACTCCTCAAGGTGGCAAACCTTGTTGGGTCTAAAGGCTTGGTGAGGATATCGCTAACCGAGCCTCGGACTCCACAAAATGCGAGACAATATCACCCTTCTCAACGTGGTCTCTAAGGAAGTGATAGCGAATGTCTATGTGCTTGGTCCTAGAATGTTGCAATCGGGTTTTTAGCAATGTTAATAGCGAAGTGTTGTCACGTAAGAGAGGAACACTAGCAAAAGTTAACCCAAAATCCTTAAGAGTGGAGACCATCCACAAAATCGACTCAAACAACTAGCGGCTGACTACATATTCACTTTCAAAGAAGGATTGTGCAATGTAAGACCGCTTCCTAGAAGACCAAGAGACAAGAGAAGTGCCTAAGAAATGACATGTGCCGATGTGCTCTTCCTATCTAGCCTACTGACCATAAAATCGAATCAAAACCCCGAATGGACAAATAAGAAGAACAAGAATACCAAATGCCATCTTGAAGGGTAGAGTGTAAATACACGAAAATGCGCTTAACGGCTTGGCGATGTGAAGTCCTCGGTGACGCTCAAACCTCGCAGAGGCGCATCACAAGTGGATGTCCGGTCTTGAGGCCGTCAGTCTGAAGGAGCCAATCATGCTACGGTACTCGCGTTGATCCACGGCTTCTCCTTCCTCATCTGGATCCAAAGCAGTCGAAGTCGCCATGGGAGTGGCGATCGGCTTGCAGTCACCCATATCAAAACGCTTGAGCAAATCCTTGGTGTACTTCGCTTGATGGATGAAGATCCTTCCTTGCATTGCTTGATTTGTAGCCCCAAAAGTAATTGAGTTCTCCCATCATGCTCATCTCAAATTCCTCGACATGGTCTCGTAAAAACTGGAAACAAGAGCATTAGAGGAACCACCAAAGATAATATCATCAACATATATCTGAACAAGCGAGAAGTCATTGCCATGCCTAAGAATGAAAAGAGTCTTATCAACTTTTCCCATTTCAAAATCATTCTTAAGCAAGAAGGTCTTAAGTCTATCATACCGTGCTCTAGGGCTTGCTTAAGACCATACAAGGCTTTGGATAGCTTAAAACACGATCGTGGTGCTTGGGATCCTCAAAGCCGGGGGTTGCCTAACATACACTTCCTCCTCTATAAAACCATTCAGAAGGCACTCTTAACATCCATTTGATGCAACCTAAAACCTTTAGATGCAGCAAATGCAAGCAAGATGAATGGCTTCTAATCTAGCAACAGAGCGAAGGTCTCATCAAAATCTAACCCCTCAACTTTGGCTAAAGCCCCGAGCTACCAATCTAGCCTTGTTTCTAACCACGTAACCATCCTCATTTTGTTTATTTTTGAACACCCAACGGTTCCTATAACATTATGTCCACTAGGAGGATCTACAAGGTTCCAAACTTTATTTCTTTCAAAATTCTCTAACTCCTCATGCATGGCATTGACCCAACTAGCATCGATAAAGCATGTGATATATCTTTGGGTTCAAAAGAAGCTACAAATGCAGAGTGAGAGAAAAGACTCGGATCATGATACAGAGCGAGTGACTCGCTCATGGAGATTACCAATCATCGATCCGAGGGTGTTGCTTCGAATGTGCAAAGGAGCGCTGGGGAGATAGCATCTCCTCAACCTCCGCAGTATCTTCGATGAAGAAGTCGCAGCAGAGCCTCAATTGGAGGTGAAGCGATCGTGGCGGGTGTTCTCGAGCTTGGGCAAATGCACAGAACATCGACAACAGTGAAGGAGCAAAATCAAGTTCATCCTCATCTTCTTCAACAAAAATGCTCTCTGTCACCTGTAAGTCACCTGAAACATCGGATCTAGCTCGAGGGCTAGTCTCATCAAAAGTGACATTGCATGTCTCCTGAACAATGTTAGTTTCAACATTAAAAACCCGAAAACCCCCCTCGAATGAGCAGGATAACCCAGAAATAAACCATCACAAGTCCTTGATTCAAATTTATCTAGGTTCCTGTCTTGAGAATAAAACACTTCGATCCAAAGACTCGAAAGTGAGAGATGAGGGTTTTCGCCAAAACGAAGCTCATGTCTTGCCCAAAGACGGTCTCAAAAAGACACGGTTTGAAATATGGCAAGTCAGTAGCAATAGCTTCGCCCAAAACCTCCTCGGTGTGCTATACTCATCCAAAGATCGTTCTAGCCATCTCAACTAGAGTCTTGTTCTTCCTTTCCACAACGCCATTTTGTTGAGGGACGTGGAGAAGAGAACTGATGCTCAATACCGCTTCAAAGCACAAAAGAGGCAAAGAAGCATTCTTGAACTCCGTGCCATTGTCATCGGATCGCTCTCAAGGCACCGTGAAGTTCGAAGCCAAACGAAGAACAAGGTCATGAAAATGATCAAAAGCCTCATCCTTCAAGCAAGAAAGAACACCCAAGAGTATCTCGAAAAATCATCGACTATGACAAGAATGTACCAATTGCCACCGATCGATCGAACCCTAGCAGACCAACAAGATCCATATGAAGTAACCGTCGGTCCGTCACCATGACCATAGTCAATGATGGGTGTGAGGCGGCAACTTGCTTGCCATGCCTACTGAGCGCTATCAAAGATCCTTGATGACTTTGAGTTTAGGCAAACCTCTCATGAGATCAAGGCCGCTAACTCGTGTCGATGATCAAAACCAATGTGCCCCAAACGTCGGTGCAAAGCGGATATCGAAGAAGATGCAATCAAACACTTAAGAGATCCGGCAAGCGATCTGTAAAAAATCACCCAAAAATTCTACCAACTCTAGAAATCCCAAAACGAGCTCACCAAAAGAATCAAGCACACGACAGGCATTCTTCTTAAAACGAGTCTCATAGCCATCATCGAGAAGTCAGAGACGTAAAGGAGATTGTACCTTAGCTTAGACACAAGCGCGACGTCCTTGAGAATGAACTTGTCGCTCACCCTAATCATTCCAGTTCCTTCAATGCGCCCTTGTGTATCATCTCCAAAGGTGATGAAGGCATCACTGCTGATCGCGTGAAGGAGGTGAACCATCTTGAGTCTCCGGTCATGTGGCGTGAACACCGAGTCGATTTAACCATGTGTTCTTCCCCTTCCGCGCCAATCCCGAAAATCAAGGAACAAAAAGCGATGTGTCTCAACATCAAGTTAGTTAAAAGCGACTTGGGAACCCAAGATCGAGACACTCGCTCATGAAAGTAGTATGCAAAGCAGATGTGCTATCCTTGACTTTATTAGCGCTTCTATTTTGAGCAATGGTAACCGAACATGAGATGCATCCTGTCTAGGAACATGGTGATGAGCATGTGCAACAAATCCTAGGGGTTCTTCTTTTATACGTGACCATGTCTCATAAAAGCTCTAGGTTGATTAGATGACATTCTAGCAATATTTTTCTTAGCATTCTTCAACCTCGCCAACAGAACTCAACCAAATGTCCACTCTTCTTGCAATAGGTGCAATGGTATTTTGTACCACCGAGAAGCACCTTTTGGCTTAAAAGAAGGTTGGACAAACCCCGCAGATTTAAAAACAGCTTTTGCGTGTTGGGTTTTAAATTCAACTAAGCCATTTTCCAAGACACGAATGACATTAGGTTTGGACATGTCTGAAGCGAGTTGTATCCTAAACCTTGCTTCTTAAAAGGAGTTTTAGATTTATCTAGAATCATGTTTAACTGTTTTCACCATTAGAGAATCTTTCTAAAGTATCCTTGAGATATGCATTCTCTTTTTCAATATTAGCACATGATTCACAAGTCTTGCCCTTAATGGCTCTAGCATGTTTCTCCTTAAGATGAGCAACTTCAAGCTTATAGGCGGCACAAGAGGCACAAGATGTAGAATCAATTGAATCCTTAAGCTTGGCAAACTTAGCTCTAATCGCTTCTAGAATATCCTTAACTTCATGTTCGCTCTCTAAGCAGAAAGAGCAAAAGCTAGATTTCACATTACCAGAAGCATCCAACTTGCTAGAATCTAAGCATTTTTCACATGGAGCAGATTTAACATCAATTAGCTCAGTTCTAGCATTTTCAAGTTGATGCAAAGCAATATCATGAGCAGATTGCAGTTTAGACAGTTCGGAGTGCAAAGCATGGCAGGATGAACATTCATCAACATCTAGACTCTTAGCATTCACAATATCTAATGTCAAATTCTCGACTTGTGATTCTAGATCCTTGTTCCTAGCCATGGTGAACTTTAAAGCCTTATCCTGACTAAGCAATTGCTCATACATGTTATCGCATCTAGCGGAAAGGACATCATAGGATGGAAGTACCTCATCGTTGTCATCGACGTCGACGGAGTCGGCCATGAAGCACATGCCGGTGAAGTCCTTGGCCTTCCCTTTCTTGTCTTGAGGGATCTCCTCCTCCTTGTCCTCCTCGCTCCCGGAGTCCACATCGCTCATGGATTGATCTCCAAAAGCGGCAAGGACCCGGTGAGCAGCCTTCATGAGCTTGGCAGCATCATACTTGGACTTGCCCCCTTGAGGCTTCTTCCAGGCAGGCTTCTCAATCTTGTGGTTGCCCTTACCCTTCACTTGGGGCGGCTTGGCTTGATGTGATATAGCTCTCACACTCATAGCATGTCACAGGCCACCTCTCTTCTGCTTTCGACATTGTTATATGCCCGTGTGACTTTCTTGGCTAAAAGAGCTAAATCACCTCGGAAGACTCTCAAACTCTTCTTCTTGAATAGCGAGATAAACACGCAAGAGAAAAACCGAAGAAGACTCGGAAGAACCATCAGAGTCCCTTGAAAGGATCACCACCAAAGCCATGTTATCCTTCTTAGGATTACCGCCTCTTGATCTCATGAGTTTTAGCTTGCTATAAAGCAGCTCCAAAGTGAGATTAGAGAGATCGACGTTCTCCTCTATGGCAGTTGCCTTCATCTCCCACTCCTTGGTGTTGATTGCACCCAAGAGGTGGGTGGCATTCTCAGATTGAGAGTACTCAATGTCAACAACTTTCATCCGATTAATCACCTTGTTAAAACGAGTAAAGACGCCATCGATGCTCTCACCAGACGATCTCGAATTTGTTGTACTCGCTTGTAGACATTCTCGACGCTTGCTTGATCCGGGACGATCCTCATGGTAAGTTTCGAGGGTGTGCCAAATCTCATGTCTTGATCGCAAGATTGCAAATCCTATCGTATTTTGCCTACCAAGCCCAAAGATATAGAAGGTTCTTTGCCTTGTTGTTGTTAGCCAAAAGGGTCACTGGCTTGCCGTAGAGCAACTTCGGCAAAACGAGGGCTCGAACAACCTCCCATATAGCTTGTCCTTCGCTCTCAAGAAAAACTCGCATGCGATTCTTCCAATAGGCATAGTCGAGCCCATCAAAGACATGCGGCTTGGTCGAGTACTTATCCATCGCCAAGTTCAAAGGACCTGTTAAGATCAAGATTGAACTAACCGGCTCGATACCACTTGTTGGACCGAAAAGGCGACTAGAGGGGGTGAATAGGAGCTCAAAATCTTTTTCACTTGAATGGATTCAACTTGTAAATCACTTCAATAGCTATGAGAGCTATGAAGATCAATGATTAAGCATGAGGAAGTCTTGTGTTGAATCCACTCCTAACCCCCAAAGCTCGAAGAAACAAAATCGAAGAAGTCTTTGAAAAATCGTGGAAATCGAACAACCGCAGTAAACGGGCGGTCGTGATCGATGTGCGGATATGACCGAGAGCAAACGAGCGGTCGTACCGACAAAGCGATATGACCGTAGGCAAACGGGCGGTCGTCTGGATTGTCCCGAAACGACCGACGAGCGAAAACCAAAATTGGCACAACTTTTGATCCACTTGGCCAAACGCTACGAGATTTGAAACACACCTTCCCAAAGAGGTTAGGAACCTATTCCAAGCAAAGAATGACTAGATCCACGTCAAAGTTCCTACCTTTCTTGAATTGAACGAAGGAGGTTTCAAAACCGAAGTTTCAATCTAAACATGATCTAAATCTTGCTCGTGGGTGATGGATGATCAAGATGATCTTAGATGCACTCCCACATGTCACAAAGAAGCAAGAACACGGCAAGAAACCAAGCAAAAACTCATGGATCAAAGAAACACCTCAAATCATCAAATAGAGAGAAAGAAAGCAAATAGACTCATCTTGGATAGAACTTTCTTTGGATTGATTTGATATGGTATTGGTTTACGACCACTCCATCAAGGAGGACAAAGACTCAATACATGAGCACGAAATCAAATCCAACTCTCTAGAACCCTAACCTCCACTAATCCTCTCCCTAAGCAAACTAGGGTTTCAAACACAATGAAAGGGTTAGGGTGGTCATCCAAAGACACCCCCTATTTATAGTGGAGGCTTAGACCTTCTAGAAGAGTAACCCTAATGGGCTCCGTTAAGGCCCAAAACAAACGGGTCACACACGCACGCATCTCAAAGCGCCGTTTTCACTTTTCTTGACCTAATCCACTTCTTGACGCACCGACTTGCGCCGGGTTGGCATTAGGTCACCAAGGCGTATTTGGTGAAATTACCAAAATACCCTTCTCGATCTTTTGCAAAGACCGAGTCCCATCTTCGTGAAGCACCTCCCATGCTTCGCCACGTGTAGGTTGATCCAACTCTCTTCATGCTCGGCAAGTCTCCCATCCGGCTCCCACCGAAACCACCATGGCACTTGCACCGACCCGCCGCTTGATCGAACTCCGTCGCACCGAATCGCCTGTTCGGTCACCTTTGTCCGTCTTGCGCCATGCTTGACTCCATTGACCTCACCCGCATCCCGATCGTTTCGACCTCAGCTCTCCAAGCTTAGTCCCGATCATCTCGCCTGACCGCCATTGACCTCCAAGCAACCTCGCACATCAATAGACAAAGAAATCGAATCCGGAACAAGTTCTTCACAACTTGACCCACGTTAGTCAAAACATGCATCATGCAACACATATGCCATGAAACCCATGAACTTGACCTAACCCAACAACAAAACTCCAAGTTAACCAAACTTAGAACCAAAACCGGTACAACCGCCAAGTTAACTCCCAGATAATCAAGATCATGGTCGTCATATTTATATACCGCGGTCGTATCGCTCCTCAAGGAAATCCAAAACTTCCCAAAAACATCTTCTCTGGAAAAACCATACCGCTTCTCAAACGGTTCAACCGTGATGCGGT
This sequence comes from Phyllostachys edulis, assembly GCA_036346405.1. Taxonomy (NCBI): domain Eukaryota; kingdom Viridiplantae; phylum Streptophyta; class Magnoliopsida; order Poales; family Poaceae; genus Phyllostachys; species Phyllostachys edulis. The sequence continues at coordinate 18,729,304 of CM070568.1, forward strand.
ACAACCGCCATTTACATGCCGGTTCTACCACACTGCGGTCGTACCGCGACTTACACGCCGGTACGACCGATTTGCCTGACACTTGCTGAAAACGCTGATTCGACAAACCGAGAACGACATTGCCAATTGTAACATCATCCTAAGATCTCGTGCATATCCCCATGATATCCACGCACCTCTTTTAGGAAAAATTCACATTTGTTAAATTTTGCATAGAGTCGATGTTCTCGGAGCTTGTTCAACACAAGCCGAAGGTGTTCTTCATGCTCCCTTTTAGATTTGGAGTATATGAGAATATCATCAATAAAGATGACTACAAATTTATCCAAATACTCCATAAACACTGAGTTCATGAGATTCATGAATAAGGCCAGTGCATTAGTCAAACCGAAGGATATGACGGTATACTCATACAAACCATAATGAGTTGATAATACCGTCTTGGGAATGTCTTCAGATCTGATCCTAACTTGATGATAGCCCAATCTCAAGTCAATTTTGGAGAATATATGAGCACCGGTCATTTGGTCGAACAAATCATCAATCCATGAAAGCGGATATTTGTTCTTGATGGTGACCTCATTCAACGGATGGTAGTCAACACACATCCGCAAGCTGTGGTCCTTCTTCTTTACAAATATAGCCGGCATCCCCAAGGTGAGGAGCTCGGCCTAATGAAACCCTTCTCTTGAAGTTCCGTTAGTTGCTTCTTCAATTCAACCAACTCATTCGGCAGCATTTGATAAGGACGTTTTTGATAATGGAGCAGTTCCGAGCTGCAACTCGACCACGAATTTAACTTCTCGTGCGGGTGGCATACCCGGTAGTTCCTCGGGAAATACATCCAGGAACTCACACACCACTGGAACTTCACTCAATTCTGGCAATTCTTCGCCACTAAGGGCATAGAGATGTGGATGCTCCAATTTCGGCACCATTTCAACTTGAAAACCAAGATGACTTGTGAGAGTGATAGCTTTGCAGGCACATTCAATTTGACCATAGTTCTTGGACAGCCAATTCATTCCAAGAATAACATCAAGGCCCGCTAAATTTATCACAATAAGATTGGCCAAAAACTTGACCCCTTTGATATCAATCTCGACTTCAAGACATTCATGAATGCTTCTCATTTCTGAACCCCGCGATTGAATCATCAAAGGTGCAAGCAAAAAGCTGAGTGAGATGTTGTGGAGGGTAGTAAAACCTCTGGACATGAAGGAATGAGAGGCTCTAGAGTCAAACAACACAGTCGCAGGAGTCGAATTGACAAGAAATGAGCCCAACACGACGTCGGGTGCTTCTTGTGCCTCCTCGGTGGTGACATGGTTGACATGAGCACGACCGTGGTTCTGAAAAGTGACATTGGATCTCTGATCAAGGGATGTTTCAAGGTCTGGAACTTGAATGGTGATAGCTTGGCGTTTCTCTAAACAAAAAGCCGCAAATTGACTCGGATTGCCACAAGTGAAATATACAGCTAACCGGCTTCGTCTGTGTCAGTTTCTTAGCTTATTTCCAGGCTGCCTTTGCTAGGTTTGTTGCTGAGGCGGTTGGGACACTTGCATGGAAACTCTCGAAGGTGCCGAGACTTGGAATTCAGGAGAAGCGGGCTGCCAAGCATACGGTTCTTGAAAACCGCGGCTTGCTGAAATTTGTGCAACCTTCTTGCACTTTCGCGATTCTACAACCGCTTGCATTTTATGTTCCACCACAATGGCCTTGTCAAATAATTGTAGGAAGTTGTAGAAGTCGTATAGCGAGTGCCAGTTGCATCACTTCCGAAATTCCATTCAAGAACTGGTCTTGCTTCCTTGCATCAGTGGAGACATCGTCCGGAGCGTAACGAGCCAAATGATTGAACTTGTAGAGATACTCCATCACGGACTTATCGTCTTGCTTTAGCGTGAGGAATTCACATCTCTTGATACTCACGATGCTGGAGGGAACATGTGCCTCTCAGAAAGCTATCCGAAACTCGTCTCATGATAGAACGTGATTGGCGGGTTGCATGGTGCAAAAATTATCCCACCATGCACAAGCGGCCCCTTCAAGTTGGTTGGAGGCGTAGAAAACCTTCTCGTTGTCGGCACATTGAGTGATGATCAGCTTCTGTTCTATGGTCTGAAGCCAATCATTGGCCTCGAGAGGGTCCTCCGAACAAGAGAACACGGAAGGCTTCGTGCTCAGAAAATCAACAAATCGGGAGCCATAAAGATTGGCTCCTCTCGCTGCCATTTGAGCACCTTGGACACTGGCAGTGTTCTGAGTAATTTGCTACAAGATCAGAGTCTAGTCTTGTTGACTCTGTTCCATCTGGGCCAACACTTCGGCCACGGATGGTTGAGGTGGAGTCACTTCTTCTTGCCGACCCACGTGCTGAAATTGCGGGACGGGGTGCTCCGGATTGCGTCGTTGAGGATTCGGGGGCTGAACATCAGGGATTTGAGAACCCACAGGCTGTGATTCCTCCATTACTTCCAACATCAAATGAGTTTTAAGACCCAACATCCTGTTGTCATATAACTTGTTAGCAACCGGCAAAAGGGAACGAGGGAAAAGTATAAGGTAAGCATTTGATAGAAAGGGGTGACTTAACCTAGCATGGATGCACAATACAAAAACACATTTATGCAACAAGAAAAGGGGGTTCTATGATCCCTATGGACAGCACAAAATCCAAATGCAAATACAGTTAGTTTTCTAACATAGTTGCGATATAATCCGCCCGTAGGCGATGCACAACTACTTGGAACAAAAGAGAGCAAATAGTCTTCACAAAATCCAACGTCTACAAGCTAAGTAATATCATTAGGGTGTATAATACCTAAGAATAATCCCTAACTTAATCTTAAAATTGTAGCAAGGCGTCGTCTTCATATTCTTCCACCAATTCTCTTTACCGACGACTATTTAACGTTTCTAGTGTTGGAAAAGAGAGACGAGCAATAGAGAAAATGATTTTTCTCAAATCAAATGAATAGTGAGGTAAGAATCAGATGCTAGGATGAGTAAGAAAGAAAATAATTATATTACTTGCATTTTTTCCCAAATTTTTGATAGTTTAAAAATATTCTTTGCAAATCAAATTCCTAATAACGTCCATTGCTACGGCTTTAACCTATAGTCAGTATGGCTCTGATACCAACGCTATGAGGTCACCCTGGGATCGTACCCGTATCAAGCTAAGTGATCACGCCAAAAGCGCAACACTTAACAAGAAACGAAAACAATTCCGAGTGCCCGGATATGTGTCTCATGTTAGCTCCCAAGGATCAATGGCTAACATGCACATATCATAACACAACATTGCATTCACATCCATACACAATATACAGGAATAATGGAATTGTAAATACAACCTCATTAAATAGAACTTTTAAGTACAAGTTGGCATAAGAGGGCCATTCGGCCAAAAATAATTATCAAAAATAAATTGCAGCGGAAGACAAATTTAAAATAAAAAGGGAATAACCGAGTTGGCATGCCCACAATCCCACAAGCCACCAACTAGAGTTAAAATCGTAGCGTCTGAAGTATGTTACCCAATTTGAATGACTTCTCACCTGAACAAATGGAAAAATTTTAAGTACAAAGTTGTACTCATGAGACTTTTCAAGAAAAATAAGGATGCATGTAAGTATCAAAGGAAGGCTACTACACTAGTCAATTTTCAGCATAAAGCAAGTTTTGCAATTAGATGAACAATATAGATTCAAATTGCCATTTTTAAAACATTTAGAAAACATCGTATAACAGCAAGTAATGATCAACAACAGTATAATCTCCAACTATAATCAACACACGAACATCCCATTCGGGACACAAATCATTCCATGACAAATTAACACGCGAACTTCGCGTTCAAGATATCATTTCAGATCTGAAAAAACTAACATAATGACATAACATTTCCAACCATAACCCAAACTTAATTTCCCATGAGCTAACTGTGCATGCTTTCCCACAAGTGATGTCCATAACTGGGGAATGTCTATTCGAATAGATTTAGTTAACTCTGCAGAGGTGTACAGCTTTCCCCACACGATATGAATTTCCCGTAATGTCGGCCAATGCACTCTTCCTTAGGAGTGTGACTGAGATATCATAATGATGCCGTTACAATGTCATGTCCTAACTATCAAACCACGCGAGGAGCAGAATCCCATGGCGGTCGAAGCGCTTTGCACCACAGTGAACCCGTTGTGTAAGTAAGTCCCTTGCACAGTTTCACGGCAAACGCAAAAGACCCTTAAGGGCAAGAAAATAAAATAAAACATGCCCCTACTAGATTGACAAGAGAACCATTAAATATAAACAATAACAATTATCAATCTAATTGTGTTTTGATAGCCAACACACAATAGATTATTAAGCCAAGCCTTCGCCTTTATCCCGGCGTGTGGTTGTACGTAAGACTTAGTTCATCACACCACAGACCGGTCCTCAAATACTCAGACGGGTCTACATGAATCTGGGACCACCCCTTCATCACCCTATGACTCGTCCAAGTCCAACACACAACAATAACCCATCAACAAGTTCATAATAATCAGATTCGAAGATCTGGACATTTTTCTCAACTCAACATAATCAAATCCATATAATCCTCAAATTATATCAAGATTCGATTCGAACCATCGGCCGATGGACTAGCTCCATCAACCGTTATCGATTACAACTACAAGCACGACTAAGCATCGTTCTATAAATTAGCAAACACTCCCATATAACATATATTCTTAATCACTCAAGGTAAAAAGGGTAATCAACATTCAAAGGAGGGCCAATGCAGCAAGTAGGGAATTAACTATTTCTACCCATGAACATACTTTTCAAAATTGCATGCAATTGAGAAATTAAAACAATAGAAAATATTTAAAAATCTATAGGAGCAATATGATCAAGTGGAGGGTGATCGCACCTGTGCTGTACCACTTGTTCAATCTCAGGTTTCACTCATGAATACGTTCGTATCGTCGAGAAATCTATCGAAAGAACGATATTGAAATCAACACCAAATAAGCCAAAAATTCAAAATACTCAAAAATGTATGAAATTCATGCAGTGGATATATCATGATTTTAGATGAATTTAGGTGAAATATTCATTCCATTTGGATTTAGTATGTGAAAGTTATAGCAGTTTGAATCTCATTTTTCTAGAAAATCCAAATTAAATCAAATCGGTTACTGTTCATCCTAATTTAATTATTTGGTCAAAATTTGTAGAGCAGTAGTGAGAAAATTAATTACATAGATAAATAGAGAATAATTTTACAAGACCAAAATAAGTGAGTTTATCTCATTTGGAGTTTTTTTGAATTTTCAAAGTTAATAGTCTTTTCTAGTTCGAAAATAACTCAGTTTTGGATCACTTTCCACAAAATATATTTTCTGTGACAGTGAGTAGTTTGAAACCTATTTAAAAATAAAGTTCACTTAAAATAAAATTATCAAAATTGGTTTCATTCATTTTGGAGATAAGATGAATTAGTTATGCATTTTTGAAGTTAATTGCATTTTTAGTGTACAAATTAACTGTATTCCGAATTTTCTTAAGTATTAGATATTTTTATACCAAGGCTTGAGCTAGCTACGCTCACTGACTAGTTGGATCCGATGCCCCTTCCTTTTCTTTTAGATTTATTTTAAGTTTGAAAAATCCTTAAGTGATTGACATGTGGGACCATGGTCCTAGTGAACTCGGTCCGTGAGCATAGCTTGGGACCATAGGGCCCACGGGAGAGTGACTCAGGTCCACATACCAGATGCACGCGTTGGTTTCTAGGACAGTGGTCCCACACGTCATTGGGTCTTGGCTTAAATTGAAGATCAAACAAATCTTTTAAATGAGGTAGGGTCTATATGTCATAGTGACACTAACTTTGTTTAACTTCGGTTAACTACATCACTAGCCATACTTAAGCGCTTCTGTTAGTACTAACAAGGTTGCTATAGTGCCTTCTTCTACGTCCAGCTACCGAAACAGAGCAACTTGGGCTGAGCCCGGCGCCGGCGGTGGAGACCTCAGCTTTGTCCCCGGATGGTCAAAATGAAATCCGATAGTAATGGCGCATCTACCAACAGCGACGGCACGGGCCGAGACAAGCCATAGCGGTGGTGCGGACTGCCGCTCGGGCCCAAGGGGCGTTTACATGCTGGTGACGCTCGAGCTCAATTAATGCGCGCATAAGTAACCATGGGGGTAGAGGAACCTACCGGAGTGCTTGATGGAGGTGGGGAGTGTCCGAGGAGGGCTTGCGGCGATAGTCGGTGGCGGCGCGACGAGGGCGTCGTGGGGGCGGCAGCCGGGTGGTGAAGCGCTCTAGTGGGATGTTGGGGAACGCCGAGTATGCCACGGCGATGCTCCAGGTGCGAAGAATCGGTGTGGGGCTTGCTGGAGCTGACAAATAGGTCAGCGGCGGTGAGGTACCGCAATTGGAGAAGAAGAGACCGGTCTCCCTCGGGGCTGCACCAGAAGGCGATTAACTTGGTACACAGACTCAGTGCGAAGAGGGAAATCTCCCAGACAAGGTGGTTGGGCTAGTAGCTCACCGGATTGCGAGAAGACGTGGTGACGATGCTCGGGCGTGCTCTAGAGGCGGCGACGACGCATTCGTGTTCTGAGCGCTACACGGCAAAGGAATGGCTCGGGTTAGCCAAAACAGGAACGGCGTCGAAAGAGAAAGGAAATGGCACGGTCGTGGTGACACTTACCGGGACAGGGAGGTGAGATTTGCTTCCTTCGCTTCGACGCCCGGTAGAGAAATGAGTGATAGGAGAAGCTTAGAGGGGGTTTTGAGCAGCCTCGAGGATGGAGAATAGGACGGTGTGAGAGGGCGAAGGCCTGGGATAGGCCACGGAGGGTGGTTCATCACGGCGGCGACGGGCGGCGCCAAGAAGATGCGGACGCGTGGAAGCAGAGCTTCAAGCGAGCTGGCCCGAGGTTGAAGATGACGCGCTCGTAGGGCCCACTGGCAGAGACACAAAGATGAATGGGTGTGGCACAGTCAAGAGGTGCGATGGGAGCTGTGTTGTGTGGACCATACGATCTAAAATGGACGGCCAGGATTGCGTGGCCGTTCGGACTGGTCTGATCGGCCCAATCAATAAGGGCCATTCGATCTAAGTCAGATGGCCAGGATTTGAGTGGCCGTTCGGATGATCCGAACGGCCCTCTCCGTTTGAGCCCTCCGATCAGGATCTGACGATCCACGTGCAGGTGCGTTTAGGCAGTTGGGTCAAGTCAGTTGGTGCATCGGGCTCGGACCAGGGTGTGGTCGAGCCAACAGTGCAAGCCCAAGTTGAAATCAGTTTGACCAAGAAACAAAAGGGTTTGACCAAGGCTTTAAAAATAGGAATAAAATTTCTAAAATTCTGAAATAATTCAGAGGTGTTCCTGGGACATCCTAGTACTCAAATAAAATCCTAAACTTCACTGTTCAAGATTTAATTTTAATAAGTTAAATTCAAACTTAGAATAGGTTATTGATTTGAGTTTGAATTTTCAGAGGGTCAATTTAAGTTCCAAAAATTTGGAAAAAATTATATTAATTCATGATAATTATTATAGTATTTGAATAAATTATTTCCAGAAGATGAACAAGAGTTTTTGTTCTTATTTTCTTTTGGAACTTATAATTGAGTTGTAGGTTTAACTTTGTTTGAGATTTTCCAAGTGCAGTAAAATATGCAAAAGTTTCAAAAACACTGTGCATGTTAATGAGATGCATACTAAATCTCATTAGTTAACTTGGGGATGTTACAATGCATCACATGAGAACTCCTTGAGTTCCTCGTTTGTGTAGGACACCTTTGACTAAATTATATATTTTGGCCTTATGAGATAAAATGATCACCCTCAAGATCGTCATTGGGCACTGCACCCTTCTGAAGATACTAATAGATGGGGTTATTCCAGCTATCTTCGTATTCTAGTTAGGTTGTCTCAATGGGAGATGTCTCTGGTGTTTCTACCAAGGACGGCTTTTGGAGCTATTCCAATAAGACTCCTTTTGGTACTAGTGATTGGGAAGAAATTATTCAAGCTAACTGGACAACGAGGAAATTATGCTTTCGAGGGATATATTGCAACTTGAAACCCAAAACAAAATGCTTTTCTAGCTTCCTGACTTCCGATAAGTACTAAGACATGGTCGTATTGTAGCACCGATACTCTTTTCGACCTGATTCACGACTAGTTGAGAGTCTCCTCTCACTAGTATTTGTTGAATCCCAAGCGCTTTTGTCACTTGTATGCCAGCCAATAAACCTTCGTATTCTGCCACATTGTTAGTAGCAAGAAAGTTTAACTGAATAACATACTTTAAGGTTTCACTTGTAGGAGATTCCAGAACCACCCTAGCCCCTAAGCCACTTACTGTAAGTGACCCATCAAAGTACATCGTCCACTGGTCGTGGGAGTTGTACTGTGGATCCTGAATAGGTACAAGATTTATCCATTCGACGACAAAGTCTACCAAGATCTGGGATTTAATGGTTATTTGGGACACAAAATGGAGGTCGACCTCCCCAAGTTCAACTTACCATTTTGCCATGTGTCCCGCAGCTTCCCTGTTCTGGAGGGCCTCTCCTAAGGGAAACTAAGACGGCACAATTATCTTGTGCGCCTGAAAATAGTGCCTCAGTTTTCTCGAAGACACGAGAAGGGCATATAGAAGTTTCTGGACATGAGGGTATTGCTCCTTAGGCCCATGTAAAACTTCACTAATGTAGTAAACTAGTCGTTGGACATTTTCACGTTCTGCAACCAGTACTGTGCTCACTACCTGTGGCGTAGCAGCTAGATACATTAGGAGCATCTCTTCTGATTTCGGAGAAACCAGAATAGGAGCACTTGTAAGATACCTCTTGACACCCTCGAAGGCATTATTTGCCTCTTCTAATCATTCGAAGCCCTCATGTTTCATAAGTTTAAAGAAATGAAGTCTTTTTTCTCCCAATCGTGTGATGAAACGATTTAAAACCACTATACATCATGTGAGTTTTTGGACTTCTTTCAATGGCTCTTATCTTTTTAGGGTTTGCTTCGATTCCTCATGCAGAGACAAGAAATCCAATAAACTTGTCAAAGAGACTCCAAATGCACACTTCTCAAGATTGAGTTTCGAATGATGCTTTATGAGATTGTCAAATGTTTCTTACAGGTCTGAAATATGATTAAGGCGCTTGATACTTTTTACAACTAGATCATCAACATAGGCTTCCAAATTTCGGCTTAGTTGAGGAGAAAAAGTCGTTTGCATCAAGCGCTGAAAAACGCCAGCATTTTTAGACCAAACGGTATTTTGATATAGCAAAATATTCCTAAATGTGTAATAAATATGGTATTTTCTTCATCATCTAGGCACATACTTATTCGATGATAACCAGAGTATGCATCTAGGAAACTTAATATTTCCTAACCAAAAGTTGAATCAACCAATTGATCAATATGAGGAAGAGGAAAATCATCTTTTGGATAAGCTTTATAAAGATCAGTAAAGTCTACACACATACGCCACTTACCATTAGACTTTCTAGCCATTACAGGGTTAGCCAACCACTCGGGGTGGTCAACTTCTCTTATAAATCCTGCTTTAAATAGCTTGTCCAATTCAGATCTACTGACATCTTGTCGATCAGGGCGTTTGCCTTTGCCCCGGTCGGACCATGGTTTAGAACTCCGAGTCTCCTTATCGCTCATGTCCAAGACCTCTTTAGAGTTCTTGACTTGAGGCTTTTTGTCTTTAGTCTTGCTCTTAGATTTTTTGGCCTTTTTATCCTTCTTCTTACTACTTTTGCTTGCTTCTCGAGTGCCTTTATAATCTCGATCGATGGTATGATTCCACTCGACCGCTTCTATATCAGTTGTGTAACGGTCAGCCATCTCAAAAAGCTCGACGACGGTAGTAGGAGGATATAAAGCGATGTCCTCTGTGATTCTTCAACTGCGAACTCCATGTTCAAATGCTCTGATGACAAAAGAGTTAGAAACCTCAGGAATTGAGTTGTGAACCTGACTGAAACGCTTGATATACTAGCACAAGGTCTCATGAGAATTATGTCGCGTTCTGTGTAGGTCACCCTATTTTCTGGGATGGTTGTAGGTACCCCGGAAGTTAGCCAGCAATAGATTATGGAGGTGCTGCCATGAGTAGATCGACTCCTGTGGCTAATTTAACAACTACGACCGAGCAGATCCTTCAAGCACAATGGGAAGGTAGTTGGCCATGACATGCTCCCCTCCTCCTACTGTTCAAATAGTAGTGGTGTAGATTTGAAGGAACTCAATGGGATTTTGTGACCAATCAAATTTCTCCATATTAGCCAGTCGAAATCGTGGTGGCCAGCGGACTGCTCGAAGGTCGGGTGAAAACGCCTAGCATCCGATAATAATGTCATGACGCCTCGCTTTGTGGGAAAGAAGGGTTGATGTCACCAGGCAATTGTACACGATGATACCCAGTGGTAGGTGGACCAGGCCTATCATAGGTTTCAGCCCTATGAGGGTAATACTCCTCGTATTCCATCTGTTGTTGCAGATTCCTTGGAAGAAGTGGTGAACGATCACTTCCCCTAGGAACTTGTCGATCACCTGCTATTCGAAGGACTCTCCTTCGACTGGAGTCATTATTATGAGAATGACCAGACCTGTTGCCTAATGTTCTCTATGATGAGAGTCATTTGAATGACTAGCGTTTAATGGTGTAGTTCCGGTACGACTTCCATAATGGTGTCACCGAGTTTGCTCAAGCTTGACCATCATATCCCAAAGCCTTCGTGTGATCTCTCCAGCAAAGTGGTTGTAGCCTGGTGCTTGTCTAAGCTCTTGAGTCAGGTTTTCGATCAGCTCATTTATCCGCTGAAGTTCTTGAGCTTCCTCTGATCGGTATTGGATGTGCCCAGGTAAAGTTCTCTGGGTTGCAATTCTTCTCCTCTGGATGGTCTCAGGATCATTCACATCTGAGTCTACCGGAGCATGCCTCAGTGGAGAGTGATTATTTCCAGGATTTTGGCCACGCACATGAAGGTGACGATCCTGTTCATCGCCGGAGGCGTCATCGCCATCGCCACGAGAGCCCGAAGTGAATGTGCGATGGGAAACATCCCCAGCCCTACCTCTTGGAGAGATATTAGGATATGAGGGGAGGATAAAGACCTCCTGGATGCTATTTTCTGAACTTGCGTCTGAGTCCTCCTAACCCGAGGAGTAGTCGAAAGACAACCTGTAGGACCGGAAAGGCGACTAGAGGGGTGGGGGGGTGAATAGACGCTTTCGCTATTTTTCACCTTGATTAGATTCAACATCTATATCACTCCATTAGCTATGGAAGCTATGAAGATCAATATACAAGTACTATAGAGGACTTGTGTTGAACCCAAAACAAAACCCCAAAGCAAAAGACCAAAAATCAAAACCCTAATCAAAGGGCCGGACTGACCTCAGGCAAATGTGCGGTCAGACCTCTCAGGCCGAACTAACCTTAGGCAAATGGGCGGTCAGACCTCTCAGGTCGGACTAACCTCAGGCAAACGGGCGATCAGACCTCAGGCCGGACTAACCTTAGGCAAATGGGCGGTCAGACCTCAGGCACGATGAACAGTACAATCAGCCCAAAAACCAAAACTAAAAATGGTCTGACTTTTGATCCGTAAGGCCAAACACCACAAAATTTGAGACACACCTTCTCTAAGATATTAGAAACCTATTCCAATCAAATATCACAGAGATCCATGCCAAAGTTCCTATCTTTTTCAGTTTTACCGAAGGAGGGTTCAAAACCGAGCAAAAAAGAAAACTTGATCCAACACTTGCTCGTGGGAGATTGATGATCTAGATGATCTTAGATATGTTCCCATATGTCACAGCAAGGTAGAAGAGGCCACAAAACCAACCAAAAACTAAGGGATCAAGAAATGACCAAAGATCACAAATATAGAGCAAGAACACAAAAGAGACTCATCTTTGGGAATCATCCATAGATAGATTCAAGATTGGTTGCTAGTTACAGCCACTCCCTCAAGGAGGACAAGAGCTCAATCCATGAGCACACACTCAACTCATCTCTCTAGGGCCTAAGCCTCTCCTCTCCTTACTAATCCCTAAGACAAACTAGGGTTTTCCCAAATGAAGTGCTTAGGGCTGCTGCGAACAGCACCCCTCCTATTTATATGAGGCCTAGACCTTTTAGAAGACAAACCCTAATGGGCTCCCGTTAAGGCCCAATACAAACGGGTTACACACGCACGCATTTTAAAGCGCTGTCTTCGTCTTCGATTGACCTAAACCACTTCTCCAAACGCCGACCCGCGCCGTGGTTTAGCCAAGAGGTTTCAAAGGCGGTATTTGGTGAAATTACCAAAATACCCCTTCTCGATCCTTCTCCAAAGACCGAGTCCGAACTGCGCGAAACACATCCATGCTTCGCCACGTGTAGGTTGATCCAGCGGCTCTCATCGTGTCGGCAAGTCTCTCCCATCCGGTTCCCACCGGACCACCATGGCACTTGCACCGACCCCCGCACCGCTTGATCCAACCAGTCGCATCGAATTGCCCGTTCGTTCATCCTTGTCCATTCTGCGCCACGCTTGAGTCCATTGACCTCACCCGGCATCCTCGATCGTTCTGGACCTCAGCTCTCCAAGCTTAGTCCCGATCTTCCTCGCCGTTGACCGTCATTGACCTGCAAGCCACTTGCACAACAATAGACAAGCAAACTCGAATCCGGGAACAAGTTCTTCACAACTTGACCCACGTTAGCCAAAACATGCAATATGCAACACATATGCATTAACAAACATGGATATGACATATCCCATAATCAATTTTCCAATAATATCACAAATCAGCATAAACCCGGTCTGACCGCAGTTCACTGGCCGGTCAGACCGCACCAGGCCGGTCTGACCGGTCATTGACCGCTGGTTTGACCGCCTCTGCCTGTCAGCACTTTTAAACTTCACCGAAAACGCATGAAACTTCAAACCAAAAGCACCATTGCCAATTGTTTCATCATCCTAATATCATGAGCATATCCCCATGATATCCACACAACCTCTCGTAACTTGCAGCAATCCCATCCAAAAAGGGGAATTCCGGGTTATAACCATCTCCAGCCGAAGGTGAACCCTGGGAAGGTGTGGTCGAACCTGCAGGAGAAGCGGGCTCGACATCGCCCCTTGTGGGGATAACTGAAGGGTGACGGTTATCAGATGTTGGTTGAGTCCCAGAATGATGGATTCCAAGACTTGCTGTGCTAGATCGGATGACCTCAGGCAAGGTTGAACATTTGGAGGAGGAGCGCTCGTCATGTTCTGAACCCACCTTTGTGCAATCCTGATCCTGGTCGGATAGACCCTTGCCCCTTGAGGAATCTAGCTCCTCATCTGGGCGTAATATTATGGTGGAGAAAGATCACTCATCAACCTTATCTGCGGCATGGTCTCCTGGGTCTGGTGAAAGATCCCTAGAGGTAGCATTGCCGTCAGATGAAATGATTCTCTGCTCGTACTCGTAGCAGGCATCCATGTCAACTTCTACATAGTCTACCAAATCGAACCAGTTCTCCTCATTCCACTCTCCTGCCATGAAAGCATCAGAGTATAAAAAAAGAAGAAAACTTATCGAAAAGGAAGAACTGGAAGGTCCCCATAGACGGTGCCAACTGTCGGTGATCTAGTATCGATCTTACGAATGAATGTTTGGGGCTTCCTTTGAAATATATCCACACAGAAAGAGATACGGGGATTCATATAGGTTTAGACCTTCATTTGGGAGAATAATAACCCTATTCATGTGTTCTTGTGTTCACTATGCTTGTTACAATCGGGAGGAAATCACTCAAACTAAGACTCAACGATCCCTTGCGGCTTACCCCAATAGCCTCGCCCCTCTATCCATGGACTATAGCCCTCACATAGCATGTAAAAGGGTGGTAGTTACTCCATGCTAAGAGGCGCCTCAACGCCTAATCAAATGCACATGTTGATGGTAGTTATTGTCAGAGAAAATTGCACCCACGTCGCCTTGCAGTTACATCAAGGATAGAGGCATAATACGTGCAATTATTTCAGAGAATAACTACATATACTAACTGTCCTGTGTATTAAACATAGCATATAAGAGTCCCTAGTCGATAAGGCCCACACATTTGTAGGCTTTATCGATTATAGGGTGGTTGTAACTGACCTGGTTGTAGAAAGCCTTACGGCCACAAGGTGGTCATAGAAAGGCTTACGACTACTCAGTTAAACTCTTCCCTTATAAACAATAAGAGGTATACTTATGAATAACATGAAGGTATTGCTATCTATAATAGCAATTATAGATCAATAGTTAATTGAGGATTATTATATCCTCGTCAAACAGTTAATTGAGGATTATTATATCCTCGTTAAGCCTCCTCCCATGCTGCTCATTAACCGTCACGTACCTGCATGGTGGCGGCACCAGCAAGTGGAGGCGTGGGGCGACCGGCCGACTGAAAAAATGGGACCCCTTGGGGATGGTGGTCCCATGGATGGCAACGACAGTGACGTTGGCGGCAGAGGCAGCGCGAGCATAGGCGGCGCGGCCACGCGGAGAAGTCGCCAGGTGGGTTGGGGCGACTGGGTGTAACATCCCAATTTTTGGGAGTTTTTGAAATTTTTAAAAACAAAAATAACCATTTGATTTTTCTTGAATTGACAAAGCTTAATTTGAAATCTTAGAAATTAAAAACAAATTTAGTGTTAGTAAATCAAACTTCAATTAAATAAAAAATCATCTTATTTGATTTTCTAGTTTTATCTCGGAATTCCTTTTTCTAAGACTCGGTTGTTTTTTCGTGGAGTTCTTTTTATTTCTTTTCAACTTATCCGTTTTGCATAGTCTTTTTTAAAGCTTTAGAAATAAAACAAACCATTTGCATTTCATTGAATAATTGTAAAGCTTAAATTGAAATTCCAAAGTGAAAAATATTTAAATGATTAAATCAAACTTTAATTAAATTCTAAAATGAGTTTAGTGGATTTTCTGGGTTTTCTTGGATTTTATTCAAGTCCGTCTTTATTTCTTGCAACCCTGATGCCTTTAATTCTTTCTTGTCTTCCCAAAAACTATTTTTTTGTTGAAAAATTTAATTTAAATTATTTAATTTAAATTGGTGGTTTATTTTGAAGCTTTGAAAATAAAAATAATCATTTGGATTTTCTCGGTTTAATTTAAAGCTTAAATTGAATTTCTGAAGGAAAAACATTATAATTGGTTAAAATAAACTTCAAAAAAATCCAAAACTATTTTATCTGATATATTCAAGTTTCAAAGTATTTTATAAAATTTTCTTAAATTTTCTTAAATTTTTGGATTTTCTGGATTTCCTTTTCTTTTTCTCTTTCCCTGCTTTCTCTTTTCTCTCTCTCTCTCTGTTTCTTCCCGTTGCTTTTCGTCCTGGTCATCTTCTCCCATGCTGCTTTCTCTCTCCCTCCATTTTCTTCCCGTTGTGCCTCCCCATCCCTCTGCCAGCACACTTGCCCAAGCTTATGCGCTGCCACCTCCATGCCGCCCCATCCCTCGCCCATACCTTACGCCGACCATGGCTGCCCATCACCCTGCCACCTCCAAGCTGACCGGGTTATCACCCCAGGGAAAAACTTATCGGATGAGATTTTTTAACGCGGAACCGGTTTTCGCGAAAATCAGAAATTTCGGCTGAAATTTTCAAATTTTTTGAATTTTTGGGATTTTAAATAAAAAAATCAAATTTGAACGAAATTCAAGCAAATTCGATTTTTTTGGACAAAATTCATCAAAACCAAAAATTTTGGAGCTCATTTGAATCTTCTGAGCCCTCATAAACAACGTTCTGCGTGATGCATGAAAATCGGCCGATAAGTTTTTCTCTGATCACCCCATGCCGAAGCTCCCCTCCTTTATTTCTTCTTCCAAGCAGCCGGCTGCCCTCTCCTCCCTTCCTCTCCTATAAAAACCGAACAACAGCATCACTTCCATCCCTTCCCCTCCCCCTAGCAGCAGCTCCATTCTTTCTTTCTTCCGCGCTATCTCATTTCTTTTATCTTCTTCTCAGACCACCAACCTCATCCCCTTCTTCTTGCCTCCTTGTCTTTGTTGCCTAGCTTCCTTTCCTCTCCTTCTTCTCCTCCTGTGTTCGGCCAGAACCAAAGCAGCACAAGTAGGGAGCCAACTCCATGCATGCATGCTTCTACATGCAACACATACGCACGTACTAGCTAATACGTAGTCGTGCAGTAAGCTTCACCACCTCCATTATCCCTCCTCGGTCACTCATTTCCCGAGTCGACCGCGTCGCGGCGTGCCCCATGGCTTCCTCTTCCTATCCTTGGAATTTGCCTCTCTCTCTCGCCACAACAAAAAAATTTCTGTCGGCGGTGAACCACCTTCTCTCGTCATTTTCGGTGCCATCTTTGATCCCCCGATAACATCGTCCATGCCGTTGGCTTTGCCTCGCAACGTTCTACACGGTGCTCCCTGCCTTTTCCCCAATGCACCCCCGGCTCACCGGCGCCACCGTCTCCCCGTCACCGGCCATGCGTCGCCTTCCCCGTTCTCCCTCTCCAGTGATCACTTTGCTGCGCCACCCACGTCACAGCGTGCCCCTCGAACACTTCCTTCTATCCCCCAAATTCGCCCCTCTCTCTCAGTTTCTTGGGGAAACACAATTCTTCCTTTGTCGGCCAAACTGCCTTCCACCACCTTTCGGGCACCGTCGACCATTCCCCAGTGACATCGTCACCACCGTTGGATTCTCCTCGCGATGTTCTACACCGTGCTCCCCTCGCCTTTGTCGGCGAACCATCGCTTCCTTCCGCTGGAAGTGTCCCGACGCTATTTTGCGCACTGCTACCGCGCCGGACCTCCGCCAGCGACGCGACCACCACCATTGGGTCCGTCCCACTCCTGGGATTCCATTTCACTAGTTCGCCGGCCGGCCCTCCCTTTCCCTCGCTTGCGCTATCATTTTTTCTCGAGCCTGCACTATTCATGTATGATGTTTTTCTATATTTCATATGAAGGCAAACTTTCAAATATTCGTTCTCCTTCATACGAAATCTGATTCCGTTGATTCTTGGTTCTCAATTCATCTAAATTTAGCCTCTTCCTAGCACTACTAATTTCGTAATTTTTGGATTCTATTCGGATTTGTTGTATTTATTTGGCTCTTTTCGCGTGTGTAGATTTTGGCGCGCATCTCAAGCCAACGGAGGCAAGTCGTAGACCTTTGATCATATTGAACCCATTTTATAACATTATATTGTTTTATATAAACATGCATTGCTAAGTTTATAATAAATGGTTTTGAGAATTAGTTAATTACCTAATCGCTATTATGCCTCCTTGATAAATTGTGAATGACATAAATCTTTGGACACGATAGGATTGTTAATTATCAGTTGGACATTATTGTAATACCAATATGGGTGCGTATTATGCTTAGTCATGCTTAGTCGTGATGGATTCATAATCACTTACTCAAAGAAAGAATGAATTTGACTTAATGATATATGGACTTGTGGGGCGAAGCCACTGTTGATAAAATTTGTTGTGCCATGGCAAGGGTTGCCATTTGGCCGGGTTGAACGAAAATGATTTATGCTCTCGCGAGTGGACGGTGGCAAAGGTGGGTGCAGGAAGCACATTGGGATGAGAAAGTCTCGCCTGAGCAACCACTAAGGACTTAACTTTGTGCGCCATTGATCTGGGCCTTACCGTGCAACCACAAGTCCATTTATGGGGTGGACTAGGCCAACTAATTAGCAATGCTTTGAGTCAGTTCTGTTTGGGTTGATAAGTGGCCCAAGAGGGGGATGGTACAACGAATCCTTAGCGAGTAGAACCGAGTCAAAACGGAGCTTTGTAAAAGCCTCATGATAATCACTTAGTCACACACCTCAGAAGTGTGTGAGCAGACAGTATAAGATGATTATCTCTTATGGGTCAAGCTGTACAACCTCTGTAGAGTGTAAAATTATTCGAATAGTCATGTCCCCGGTTATGGACATTGCCTAGTGATTTCACACGAGGGGTATATCTTCATAAAATGTTGGAATGGTTTGGTTGGGAAGTGAATAGGGTGTTCACTAGTTCAAAACTTGATTACTTACGTATTAATCTTTTAAATTGTGCTTTACAATCTACTAACTGTATTTAATATCAAATACAGCTTTCTGCAAAATAACCATAAAGCTATCATTGTCAAGCCCTACATGAATACTATTTGCATACATTTTCCTACGACTTGCTGAGTACTTTAAAGTACTCATGGCTTTGCGCCATTGTTGAAAAGTCACAGAGAAAGAACTAGGGAATACAGAGATTTTTTATGAATACTTTGAATACTATGCGAACTAGGATGCGTTCTCCACTCGATTGCTTGTGGGCATGTCGGATGGCTACCACGAGTTTGTTTATTCTCTGCTGCAAGTTTACTCTGTTATCGTTAAGCCCCGCGTGGCAAACTCTATAAAACTTGACCATAGGGTCCTTTGCTACTAAGTAATATTAATTTATCTGCTTTATCCGCTATCTTGTTGTATGGATATGATTTCATCGATGTTGCAACTGTGTGAGCTAGCTACTGATCATAGGACTAGTTCATAATACATAGAGGGTCCCAAAGTTGTATATTCGGGATCCCGATACCGGGGACTGGCCTAGGCAGTGGGGCGGCGGCACCGACGGTGGAGAAAAGGGCGGCGGTGGTGGCGCCTCTCCACGGCGATGAATCAGCCGAATTGAGAGGGGAAAAAGGTCCACATGGCGAGGCGATCACTGGAGAAAAGATCAGGTAACGGGGATGATTTCTGCCTAAAGAAAGAAATAGGGAAATCCAGCGATGAACTGCAACCAAAAACAAAATTGATGGAGGGGAAATATTCACGGGGCTCGGGAACATGGCGTGATGCGGTTCGGGGTTTGAAATTCTCACTGAAACGACAAATACACGAAGCGGGGTGGCGGCTAACGCTCGGGAAGATGACAATTCCGGCGGCAATGAAGCTCCAGAGGCTTTGGGGTTTACAGTAGGTGCGAAGGGGGTGAAGGTAGTGTTGTGGCTTCGCTTTATCGGCTTGGCTGGGGTTTGAATGGATGCGGCCGCGAGTGTGAATGCCGACGATGTTACTGACATACAGTTGGAAACCGATGAAACATCAACGCATTGAAGAATGACTGAGGTACCGGAGGGATTGATCGTGCAATGATGGTGGCGTAGTGATGATGCGGGTGGTGTGATCGGAACGACGCGCAATCATGGGTAGGGCATGCGTGGGCGACACTGGCACAGCTTGGGCCTGCTACGGCGCACGGCGTGGCTGGGCGCTGGCGGGCGTGGTCGCAGCCAGATCTGCCTGAGTGGTATGCACGGGACATGGTCGGGCTTTGGCGCATAAGCGCGCTTCGGTAGAAATTGCGCGGCTTGGGGACGCGGTCGGGCTAGAGCAAGAGTAGAGACAGAGAAAGAAGAAAGGAAAAGAAAGAAGAAAAAAGAAAAAAGAAAAAAAGGAAAAGGAAAAGGAAAAGGAAAAAAAAAGAAATAGGCCAAGAAAATTCAAATTACAAAATTTGAATTTAGAATTTGGCGATGAGTTTTGAAGTAAGACGATTAAATTTCTAATTGAATTTTGGATTTGGAATTTAAATAAAAGAAAAAACTCCAAGGGAAGACCAACGCTTTGGAATAAATAATTTGAATTAAATTTCTGAGAAGGACAAAATTTGGGATGTTACAACAATGATCCAAGCCGGACATGGCAGCAGGGCCGAGGGTGTGGCCTAAGCTAAGAGCACATCGGCGGAGGCACAACACGGGCTGCAGTCGAGCCTGGCCATGTGTGGTGCTGAAGTTGAGGATGTGGTGTACGCCGAGCATAACGGTGGAGGCGTGAGGCGGACCAGGATGGAGCCGAGCTCACCAACTAACAACTCGACATGATAGAGTAATATGTTTTTTTTTCGTAGCAAAGCATAGGCATTCAACTAGTATAATATTAGTTGAAGGTCCTCTTATGATCAATTTAAATAGGTTTTTATATATTATTAGTTAAAGTTAGAGAAGTTTGACTACACGATTTCTAAAATGTTATACAATTCTGAACAGAGGAAGTAATATTTTGTGCATTCATCGTGATGTTGACGTAGCCATTAATCATAGATAGCTAGCAATGGCAACCCATGTTTCTTTTTTGCAAATCACAATAGCTTTATTAACTGAACCAATTTAAATAGGTTTTTATATATTATTAGTTAAAGTTGGAGAAGTTTGACTACACGATTTCTAAAATGTCATACAATTCTGAAAACGGAGGGAGTAATATTTTGAGCATTCATTGCGATGTTGACGTAGCCATTAATCATAGATAGCTAGCAATGGCAACCCATGTTTCTTTTTTGCAAATCACAATAGCTTTATTAACTGAAAGCAAAAGGAGTGTAGTAGGACCAAGTACAAGAAGATTTCGTCATAGAAGCCTGCTTCGCACAACAATGTGTTACCGCATTGGATCTTGGATCTTGGATCTCATGCCAAATGCCTGCCTAGCACTTGGATCTCATGCCAAATGCCCGCAATCTCCGAGCGCCATCCATCTTCAGACTTGAGCAGATTGATCAGGGACAGGTTGTCAGACTCGAGTAGCACAGAATGGAGTCCTTCCCCTGCCACACATACCAGACCATCTCGGACAGCAAAAGCTTCAGAAACTAAAGCATTCTGGACAGTGCCATACCACTTATACTGCACTACCTGAACTGCTCCACGATCATCCCTGATAACCACACCGGAACTTCCTGGCTCGTGTGTCATCCAAAGCTCCGTGAGTGTTTATCTTTGCATTTCCCCGCTCTGGGGTTTTCCACTGGACTGGCTTGGGAACTCCTGTACATTTCGTATCCAGCTGGATAAGGAGTGTTTAGGGCATGTACAATAGTATAAACAGCTGCTGTCTATAGCAACTTTCTATGTCACCTGTCTTTTTAGTTGTCTTTATAGAACACACAATCTTTTAATGCTTTTCTTGTTTTTCGTGATACAGTCGACTACAGAATTGTAGACAGCATTTCTCTCTCTCTTCATTCTGTTTCATCCGCATCAGCAAAAATCCTACATGGCAACGACTATAAACGGTTGACATAAATCCATTGTACATGCTCTAAGTTAGCTATTTTAACACCAAGAAGATGTGCGGTTATACTTAGAAGTTAGTGCCTTGTAATTCATGTAACTAGTGGCTATTAATGCCTCCTCTAACTCCTGTAGCTAGTGGCTATTAATGCCTCTCGTGACTCCTACCGCTACTGTTGTGCAAGTATCTCTGCTACTTAAAAGAAGGAATTTACCGTCGTCCGTCCTCCCACTATCGTTCACGTCTGTCCAATCAAGAAGCAGAGAATAGACAGCCTAGATAGCTTCGTGCAACACGACAACAAAAACAACTACGTCCCACGACAACTGCTCCCACGATCTCTTAAGGGCATGTACAGTGGATGACATCAGCAGTCTATAATCTTTGCCACGTAAGATTTTTAATGACACGGATGAGAGAGAATAAGGAGAGAGAATGAAGCTGTCTAGCATGCAACAGACAGTCTATAAAACCCTTATAGACAACACAAAACACCATTATATGAGTTGTTGTCTATAACAAATATTTTTTCCAAGCAAAAACTAAAAGATTGTGGGATCTCATATAGACAACTTAACAGACAACTCATTATATGAGCCATCTTTAGTGCTGTCTATAGATGACATGGATAGCTGATATAGACACCAGTTGTCTGTACCATTGTATATGCCCTAACTCAGGGAAATCATCCCACCCCCACGCCACGCCAAACCGTCTCCCTCGCCTGCCTCTCCCCTCATCTCCGCATCGTTGTCGTTGCGCTACGCATTAGGCTGACCAGCCTCGCCGTCCCGGGCTTCCCGCCCTCCAAGGTGTCAGCATCTACGCCGGTCCCGGCTTTGTCGCCATTGCCACCTATGACTACGGACGCCATTGCCACCACTTGGACGGCGTGCCACCGCGGACCTCCGCCTGGCGAGGATGTGCCCGGAGCTGCCGTCCGTGCCCGTGGAGACCATCACGATCGCGTTGTGGTTCCTCACGGAGGAGGCCGGGGTGCCCGCGGAGTCCGAGCTCAACACCAACAACAGCTCGGGCCTCTTCATCGTCGTCTCCACTGACAGGATGTCCTTCAGGTACCTGGGCGTTAACCACCACGGCCACAACATCGGGGTTGTGCAGGCCAACCACCCCGCCCCCACACGCTACGCCGTCTACTACTTCGAGATGACCGTCAGAACACCGAGCACATGGGGGCATACCTCCATTGGGTTCACCACCGAGAACTTCAAGATGCGACGCAACCTGGGTGAGGTCCCTTCTCTTGCTGCTGCTTGGTCCCTGCTAGGCTCGAATTAGTGTTTTGTTGGCCATTAGCAATGCAAAACTTGGGGTATGTATAACCTCGTTTGTTAGAAAATGTCATAGTTTGCGGTAGTGTTGGGTAATTGCATAACATGTCTAAGATGATTTGTGGAGATATCAAATTGCTCAATCCTAAAGCTAAATGTCACAGTTCAGTGGTCGCATTTGATTGTTCATTGCAAAGGCTAGATATTTCATGCTAAAGAGGGCATGGGCTTTCAGTTTGTAGGAATGTACCGAAATTTCTAATTTTTGTTGAACTTTGTTGGTAGGATTTCCTAGCAATTTATGCGTAGTAATGTTGCTTGCCATGGTCCTAACTTTATGTGATGCAATGATGCTACAACTTTTTAGCAAATAGCAAGACCACCTTTTTTCTGTTCATTCGAAATGACTTGAAATTTGACCTTCTAAATTATTTTAGTGCTTTCTATTCAATGAAATTTTCGAATGATTATCCGTCATTCTTTGTTACTCGTCGGTTGGGAGTCTAATAGTTGTGGATATCATGGCGACGATGGCTATCTTTACTGGGGTGCTTGGAAAGGTGAATCTTTTGGTCCCAAATCCACATCTGGTGACACAATTGACGCTGGCATCAACTATTTATCACAAGAGTTTTTCTTCATGTAAGTTTGGTAATTCTTAACAATTTAACAGTGTTCATGTATGTTTGGTAATTCTTGACAATTTGATAGTGTTTGCTTGTTTGATTGCTTATTCATAATATTTTACGAGGTGTTGTATTTTTATAGAATTTCTTAAGTTGCCATCTGACTTGTGGGCTAAACTTTAACATAAGATGAATAAATATATTTAGTTGGCACTTTCATTATAAACCTTTTAAATTTTCAAGAATTTTCAACACTACAACTGTTGGATGTTGAATCTTGAATTTGGAACAATAATGGTAGTTTTGGATTTGCTTTTGCCAGCACGACCTTTTGGTATTGGACTATTGGCATATCATTCTCTTTCATGCTCAGCTTGAAGTGTACCATATGCTTGTTTCTTGTTCTACGCCTCAAGCCCTTCACCATGTTTACTTTTTTTTAATATTATGATGCACTGTAATCTAAGTACATGTAGCATCTTGCAGGAAAAATGGATCTCTGGTTGGAGCCTTTCCAAAAGATACTAAAGGCCCACTATATCCTACCATTGCAGTTCATAGCCAGGATGAAGAGTAAAATGCCTCTTTATAAAGTGATTATTTTAGTGAAAATAGATATTCTAAATATAAACTGTGTTTTGCCCAGGTATTTCAACCTGAGTTGCAGAAACATGGGTTTAAGTTCAAATATTTGCTAAACATGGGGTTTTCTGCAACTCGGATTGAAATATCTTGGGCAAATCACAATTTAGTGATTTACTCATTTATTTTGCTTCTTTCATTCACAACAGCTACAAATTGAAGATGATTTTCCCTTTTACTGAAACACATGAAGTTCCAAATCCTATACTTTAATAGTAAGTAGTACCACCAGCTAACTCTCTGTTTACACTGCTTAGACATAATTTGTAGCTTCAACATATAAAGATGTAGCAAGTTATGCTCATCTATTAAATTTAGAGAAAATTCCTTATTTGCCATGCAAAGATAGTAGTTTCCCCGATATGCCACCGAAAAAAATATTTCTTCCTTTTATGCCATCGAATGATATTTTATTGCCCTCTGATACCACCTATGTCACCTCACCGTGAGAGGTGCCGCTAGGGGGTGCAATGGTGCATATTATGCAATGCCAATATGTTTCGCAGTGGTGCAGATTATGCAGTCTATATCAACACAGCTCAAGAGTTTGATGGTAGTGATTCTAGAAACCTGACTTGATGGAGCGATTTCATGGGGAAAGATTAAGGGTTCAAGAAAACTTTGTCAAGGTATATTTACCTTGAGCAGGTTTCACCCTCTAGATATTTAAAAGTGCCTTTGCTAAAGATCATGCTGCACGCACAAGCACTTTTGTTGTTTTCTCTTGCAATTAGATATGTCAAAGAAATTGGGTGCATTATCTTGAATTGGAATATAATTTCTAGGCCATCTTAACTAATATTTGTCCATGTGTAGAGTGTTTTCACTTTTAAAAATTATAGCAATGCATTTTAGCATGGAAACATGTTATCATTTTACTTTGTTTTAATAATTGTGCAAGAGAGACCTGCTACCCACGTCAATACCAAGCCTCGAGGACCCTGACGGCAGCAACGTCATCAAGGCCAAGGATAGCATGAAGATTTTCCTCAGCCAGGAGTTCACCGTCTGCGCTTCCCAGAATGTCAGGGAGGATTTCCTTTTTTCGTTTATTGCGCTCTCAGTACATTAGCAAGTTAGGTGTTCCTTATTTACAGGTCATGCTTTTACATGGTTGTTTACACCTAAAGACTAATTAGTACAATTTCTGGCAAGTTTTTTCCATATCAAATGATTGTCATACTAATGAGTCTTTTTGGGTGTTGTTTAATTTGTTTCATGTTTTCGTTTTGCTATTTGATGATGTGTAATTTGAACTAACGATTGGTCCTAGCTTGTTGTTGTTCTTGCTTCTTCTTCTTTTCTTATACTTTTCAAAGTATCTGTGACATTGCTTTATGCCTTCGTTTGTTGTAGAGAGATGGAGGACTAGTCAGCAAGACTGGTGGCTGAAGGTGCTTTCAAGATCATCAAGCTTAGCCTATCCACCGATGATGAGATTGTAAGTTCTCCTTCTCTGATGTTTTCACTAGCGCTGCTGCTGCATAGAGATGCATGCAGAATTAAAAACATCGTGGGTTTGATCTCTCTGCCCCTTTGCATTCCCTCCCTCTCTGGCTTTGCCCCCTGCATCCTGTACACACCGCGACCTCTTCTGGTGCTCGCTCCATCTCCCTCCTGCCCCGACTACACCCACCTGCATCCCAGCGCGGGCGCTACGGCACGGCTACTCCTATCCGAGGTGTGGGCGCAGTAGCAACATTAGCCCTGGTTACAAGGGCTCAGTGGCGGCGCCACCTCGAGGAATCCCAACGATGGTTCGAGGCGGTACATCAACCATGGTGGTGGCTCGACCAGAGCCCAATAGGGCTCAACGTTCCATGGCTATGGCAATGGCGGCGACTGATTGGAGGAGCAACAAAAATACGGGTGGCGGTGCGATGCTCCACGACGGATCCATGGCTGCTTAGTGCTCATGACCCTTTTTGGCTCCGCCATTCACAGGACGGTGTGGGGCCTCAGAGAACCGCTTCTGGGCACTAGGCGTTGGCTTCACAAGTAAGCGAGACTGCATTGCAAACATCGGCTTAGATTTCATTCCTTTTTGTGTGTATGTGGTAATGACCTATCGACGAGTCGTTGTGTCTTCTTTTACTTGTGTTTGGTTAGTGGCGAATTGGTGAAGACTCGGGATTGGCTGCTTTGGATCTAGATGTACAGAGTGAATGGTTGCCCCGTTGGGTGGAAATTTGGATCATCCTGAGGAACTCGGTTACTCCTGTTCAACAAAATTGACAAGTTTTGATTGCATTTCCCCTTGCTGAATCTCTAAAAGTCCATACACAGTTGTCTACTTTCAAATGTGTTGATTCACTATTGTATGGCAACACACTCAGAATTTGCTTTGATCTATTGTATCTACTTTAATTGATAAACGATTACATTCATGAGATGTTTCGTAGCAACGCACGGGCACTTAACTAGTATATAATAGAAGCCAAACGCCACGTAATTGAGTGTGCTGAATTATTCCTCTTCTCTCTGATTCATATTTACCCATATGGTATTAGAGCTTGTTGCTCAACAAGGAAAATGACTTCCACTACCAATAGAGCATCGGTCATGTCCACCCTCTCGATCGTCGTAGGTATCGGTGCGCCCAACGCCGGCCTTCTTCCTGCCCCATCCATCAACCTCATTAGCATTGGGCTGACGGGCAAGAATTATCTTCTATGGAAGGCACATGTGATGCCATGCTTCGAAGCCATCAACTCCTTGGGTACATTGACGGCTCCATCCCAGCGCCCTGAAGGGTGATAGTGCCCATTGAAGAGGGAGGCTAGCCAACGCCCAACCCAGAGTATCAGCGGTGGCTCCAAGAGGACCAGTCGGTCCTTAGCACCTTGCTTTCATCCCTCACTGAGGACGTCCTGGCGCAGGTCATCCTATTGTCCACAGCAGGCGAGGTATGGGCTACTCTCGATACTATGTTCCCGACCCACTCTAGAGCTCGCGTTATGCATCTGTATGAGATGGCGACGTTCTGCAAGAGAGATCTCTCTATGGTGGAATACTTCAACAAGATGAAGATGCTTGCTGACACCCTGGCCTCGGCAGGCGACCCAATGCAAGACGAAGAGGTGGCCACCTACCTCCTCACTGGCCTTGACAAAGACTACGACCCTCTTGTCATGTCGGTGACCACAAGGGTGGAACTAATGTTGCTCGGCAACCTCTACTCCCACCTGATCTCCTGTGAGATGTGTTAGGAGCGCAATGACAACAACATCTATTTGGGCTCTGGCTCGGGTTAAGTTCCTTGGCCAACTATGTCTCACGGGACAAAGGAGGTCATGGCAAGGGAGGACAAGGAGGAGGCTACTACCGCGACAAGAACACTGGTCAGCGCAACGACCAGGGTGACCGCGGGCACAACGACCAAGGGAAGGTCAAAATCATTTGCCAACTATGTGGCAAGGTGGGTCACGTCGTAGCAAAATGCTACCAGCGATTCAACTTCGTGTTCCAGCCGGAGCAGACAAAGATGGCGGCACTAGCAGCGACATCCTCGTCGTCATATGGATTTGACACAAATTGGTACACTGATACTGGGGCAACTAACCATATCACCGGCGAGCTTGGCAAGCTCACAACCTAGGAGAAGTACAACAGAAAGGATCACATTCAAACTGCCGACAGCTTAGGTTTGTCTATTCTTCATCGTGGTCAAACCGTTCTTCTTACTCCTGTTAAAAATCTTCAATTAAACAATGTTCTTCATGTCCCTCAAGCATCTCGTAGTTTACTTTCCATGCATCGTCTAGCCACTGATAACAATGCTTTTCTTGAATTTCATCCACATTTTTTTGTAAAGGATTTGGCTACTTAGAAAGTTCTTCTGCATGATAGATGTGAGAGAGGTCTTTACCCCATCAAACCACCACCTGTACAAGCTTTGTCCGCCATCAATCTCACCTATGAGGACTGGCACTTCCTCTTAGGACATCCATCTTCTCAAGTCGTTCAACAGATTTTAGATTCAAATAAATTATCTGTAGCTTGTCGTTCCAAGAATAAATCAGTCTGCAATGCCTATCAAGAAGGCAAAAGTCATTAGTTACCCTTTTCTTGGTCTTCGAGCATTTCATCCGCACCGCTTGAACTTTTTTCACTGATGTCTAGGGGCTGGCTCATTGGTTTACTGGAGGCTACAAATATTATGTTTCATTTATTCATGATTACAACAAGTTTGTGTGGATATATCACCTTAAAAATAAATCTGATGCCTATCGTATTTTTCTTGAATTCCAAGATCATGTTGAACGACTCCTTGCTTGAAAAATCCTTTGTGTGCAGTCGGATTGCGATGGTGAATATCAAAAGTTGAATCAATTTTTTAGGCAAACAGGCATTGCGCATCATGTCTCTTGTCCACATACCCATCAGCAAAATAGGGCTGCTGAACGGAAACGTAGGCACATTGTGGAAACGAGACTTTCACTTCTATCCCAGGCATGTGTAATACCTCGGCCTACTCATAGTGCGGCTTATGTGGCCCATGAGGAGTCATGTGGTGGGATTAGTCCCATATTGCTTGTCTAAAGTGAGTTGTAGTAGTATATAATGCCTGTTGGGTCCAAACTTAGCACCTCCGGGTTAACCCTTTTACACGAAGCGAGGATGAAAGTGTAAGTTGGGTGCTATGTGTGCGCGGGTCCGCCCCACGATGGGCTGGGCATTGAGCGGATTTTGGGCCAGGGTGTTACAGCATCTATGCCTCTTTGCTCTTGGGTTGAAGCTTTTCTATGCATGTGTTATCTCATTAATCGCTGTCCTAGTAGGGTAATCGCAAACATGACACCTCTAGAGAAACTTCTTGGTGCTAAGCCTGATTACTCCCTTCTTTGCACTTTTGGGTGTGCGTGTTGGCCAAATTTGCGTCCCTACAATGCTCACAAGTTGTAGTTTCGCTCCAAACAATGCGTCTTTGTTGGTTACAGTAATCTGCACAAAGGTTATAAATGTCTTCATGTTCCTACTACATGTGTCTATATTTCCCGTGAGGTTGTTTTTGATGAGCATGCCTTCTCATTTTCCACGAATCCTCCAAATTCCACTCCACAAAATTTCTCTAAAAATGCAATTCTTTTGTATTTTTTTGACCACGTGAAGAATAACATTGTTTTGCCATTGAAGTCTAACGTGCATGCAGGCAATTTTCAAAGTACTGGTGGGGACCACACCTGTCGGGACCAAAAAATACAATTCTGGATCCTCTGTGTATACTGTATTAGTCCAGAATCACGCTATTGCACAAGTGACAACATCGATAAAATATCATTTTCATACACAAAGATGACTAATAAATAGGCAAATAACAATAATTATGAGAGTAACGACCTTAAGGTCAAAGCTTACAATTAATGCCTCGGAAGGCGAATAGCTCAATAAGCTGTAGCGGAAGGTAACGGAATAACTTCGGTGAAGCTCATCCATATACCCACAAGCAATTGGCTGGGGTAGTGCGACCTAGTTCTTCACGATCCTTGAAGTAGACCTTGACGACCGACGATTCCTCCACTTTATCTGAATTATTATAGCAAGATTGAGTACACAGTCGTACTCAACAAGTTGCACCACAGAATGCAAATATAGATGATGGCTTATTCCAAAAGAATTGGCTTCTATGGTTATTTTGCAATAAAACTGCATTTGCAATTGAATACAAATAATAGATTGCTAGTGTAATTCAAAACAAATAAACAATAATAGTTTAACAATTATTTTCATAAAGGACACAAAGCCTAATCAAATTCTTTCACATAGCCATATGGGTTTAATCACACAGCTGTCCCTCCCCAGTTGTTTTTAATGAAAATCTAACCCTCATGTGAAATCCCCGAGCATATCTATGACCATAGACACGGCTATTCAGATAGTTTTACACTCTGCAGAGATTGTACACTTTACCCACAAGATGCAATCAACTTGTATAGAGCTGATCACAACAAAACCTTTCCGAAACTTTGTCTCAATCAATTGACACTCCCGGTGTGTTTTATCTCAATCAATTGACACTCCCGGTGTGTTTTACTGACGGCAATAACGCCCATACAGGAAATTAGTCCATTGCACACCGTTAGACAGGGAAGCGACGAGCCGTCTGCGATATGAATCGCCATAGAGGCAAAAACACACCTTCACCCTGGCACAAAGCTTAACCTACTACCTGTGTAGTCAATGTCGAGATTTCGTAACTTACAACATTAGGCACGTCCCATACCAAGCATGTGGTTGTTCGATAAGGCTCAGTTCAATGACGAACAAAGTTAAGTCCTTAATTGACTAAAGCGAGATTGCCAATTTCTAACTAAGTTACAACAATTCATATGTCCCAAGCACGAAGCTCTACCATATCACAGAGTTTCCATCACTCGTTTTAGTCTAAATCTTTTCCCACCCTGTTGGTTAAGTGTAACACATGCCATCAACGAGTAATAGCACAAAACACACATAATTTTACACAAAGTTCCATAATCACTTAGTCAAGTTTATATTTGCGACTCAGATGACAATGAATGCCTCATTGCATGGCTAAGTAGACTATTCATATCTACCCAACTCACGTTGGTGCAATGATAATACCAACTAATAATTAACCAAGCTAGGGTGATAAAAGATCAAGGTAATACAATAGGCAAGGTGGATATAATCAAATTGGCATAGCTAAACCCAAAGCATTTAAATAAATACTTAAAGTAGAATGCAGTAATTTGAAACAAAGTAATTTTAGAAAACTGGGTTCAGTGTGATCAAAGGTACAACTTGCCTTGCTATAGTAATGATGATCTTATTTTATCTTCAATATTTTACTTCCTTGACCTTCAGCTCCTTCGGACAATTCCGAGACTTCAACGTCTAATGAGAGAGAAGGTGCAAAACAAACAAAATTTAAAAAGATGAATCAAAGAAACTCCAAATTAAAATTGAATGGTACTGGAAGGTAGATATTGAATTTAGAAACTTGAATGGGTTGAATCGGAGTTCGGACGGAGGAGAACAGACTCTCGAAAGATTGAAATTCACATGAAATGATGAAAAAGAAAAAAAGGGAGAGAAATTGACATGTGAGATCTACGGAATATTCTCAGAATATTCTATTCTGAACATATTAGAAAATAGCTAAGTGTATGATATGTGGGACCTACTGATATTTATGAATTTTTAGAATTAAAATAATTCCATAAATAAGGTAGAGAGTGACAGGTTGGACCAATAGATAAAAAGATTAAATCAATTCCTGAAAATAGGATTAGGGGTTGACATGTGGGCCACTGGTCTATGGACTAGGTCCACAGAGAGATGCTAATCCATGGTGGACCAAGCTCATGAACTAGGGTTTGACCAAGTTTGATTGACATGTGGGGACCACATGTAAGTGAGAGATGAATAAATATATGGCTTGATTATTGAATGACACGTGGGATCATATATTAGGGAAGGAGAGAAGGTGTTGACATATTGACCAAGTTAACCGAACCCAACAGGAAGCAACCGAACAGGAACAATAGAACAGACCGAAGACAATAGGAGACCTCCATGGGCAGTGCTCCTGGCGCATGGCGAGGTCGGCGAACCAAGGCGAGGCGGCAATGGCGAATGGGCAAAATAGAAAGGTAACGATGAGGCGGAGATGATGACGCGGTCAAAACAGCGGGAAAATGACACCATGCGATAGCAGTGAGGAGAAGAACGATAGTGGCGGTGGCCTCACGGGTGGGTACCACTTTGGACAATGCTCTACGAAAAGGGAGGGGAGCACGACGTAGAATGTAGCGACGTGAACCAACGGTGGTGGAGTTGAAGGCAGGGCATTAATAGTTGTGGAGTAATTGCCCAGAGAAGGGAGATGGTCAAGAGGAGAGAGAACGCTCGATTCTCGGCACACGTTGGATGAAACTTGAATCTAAAAGATGGAAAAAAATAGGTATCGATGAGGGGCACGAGATGCCATGATCAAATTTTGGAAAAACTCACTGAGGAGGCATGACGCTCAACGTACGCATTTCAGTGACATAGCTCAACATGGCCAACGGTGAATCAGTGATCTTCGGGCGAAGAGGATGGAAGCATGACGTAGAACACGACGACGCGAACTCAACGCTGTAGACAGTTCGGCTGGGGGACGTCGGATGAAGGCGCAACTCGCCAGAGAAGACCTTCGGTTGGAGCTCAGTCTTTCGCAGATTGCAACGAAAATAGATTGAAATCCAAAAACCAATTTGGGGGATTGGAAGAGGAGATCAAGATGGATGTTTGGACGTGATTGGTTTGCTTTTATATGCACCGTAGAGGGAGATATCAATTTTGGAAGTTTTGTCTTTGCTCACGTACACGTACTAGACTCTTGCTATTACCCAAAAAAAATCCTTGGAACACAAAGAAGCCAAATAACACAGGTTTTTATTTAATTGATGTTTAGATTAGTCAAAGTAAATATTTTTAATTTAGAAAAATTCCCAATTAAACTTATTAATTCAAATAAAATTGATGAAATTTTTCAAGGACCTAAACTACTCAAAAGTTTTTTAAAAAGCCAAAATTTGGAAAGTTACAACGCCCAAGGCCTAGAAATGGTAGGCGGCCATCCCGCCCTAGCAAGCCATGTCCATGTGATCGCGCCGTATCTATCGTGCTCTAGCGTGTCCCACCTAGATTCGGTGGGGGGCCCCCGCACCATCATGTGTGGATTCCTCGGTCGTGGACGCGGCAGATGAGACACCGAATCTCTCAGTAACCATGTCTACCTCCGGATCTTCCGCGCTACCTGTTGGATCTAGTGTTGCGCCCGAGTCAGCTCCACCTGGATCTTGTACTGCACCATCTGTGCCGGATACTCATGTGCATAATATGTGCACTCACCTTCAAAATAATATATGCAAGCCGAAGACGTTGATTGATGGCACAGTGTTCTACAACCCCAATCGGTGTGTGTTCTTATGCACCACTGAACCGACTTCTCATGAAGAGACGTTGCAGCATAAGGAATGGAAAATTGCCATGAATTAGGAATATGGTGCACTTCTAAAAATGAGACATGGCATCTAGTTCCTCCTCCACATGGTGTCAATATAATTGATTCCAAATGGGTGTTCAAGATCAAGCGCAAGGCTGATGGGTCTATTGATCTCTTCAAAGCTAGGCTTGTGGCGAAGGGGTTCAAGCAAAGGTTTGGTCTAGACTATGAGGACACGTTCAGTCCTGTTGTCAAGCCCGTTACTGTGCGGCTGATACTCTCCATTGCCGTCTCCTGAGGGTGGTGTCTTCAGCAACTAGATGTTCAAAATGCCTTCCTTCACGGTATTCTTGAAGAAGAGATGTACATGCGGCAACCCCCAGGTTTTGTTGACTCTTGGTTCCGTCATCACTTATTCATGCTCAAGAAGGTATTGTATAGCCTAAAACAAGCCCCATGTGCATGGTATTCTCGGTTGAGTTATAAACTACATGAGCTTGGTTTTGCTGCTTCCAAGGCTGACACTTCCTTGTTTATCTATCAAAGCTCGGGGCTGGCGATCCTCATGTTAGTATATGTGGATGATATTATTGTGGCCAGCTTGTCTGCTCCTGCTGCAGACAAATTGCTCGTGCTGCTACAAGCAGAGTTTGCCATCAAAGATCTTGGCGAGCTTTATTAGTTTCTTGGTATTGAAGTGAAGAAATCACAAGGGGGAATTGTTCTAACCCAACAGAAATACATTGACAATTTGCGTTAGAGGGCAAACATGTCAAATTGCAAGCCCGTGTCTACACCTATGTCAGTCATTGAGAAGCTCTCCAAGGACACAGGGAATCCGCTATCAGCTGATGAAGGCATCAGGTATCGGAGTCTTGTGGGGGCTTTGCAGTACTTGATACTCACGAGACCTAACATTGTGTTCTCCGTCAATCGAGTTTGTCAGTTCTTGCACTCACCCACCTCAGAACATCTATCTGCAGTCAAGAGAATTCTTCGCTGCCTCAAGGCCACAGCCTGCACAGGGACTAGCTATACGCAAGTCTTCATCGACATTGCTTAGCACCTTCTCGGATGCTGATTGGGCCGGCTGTAGTGATGATCACAGGTCGTCAGGTGGGTTTAAAGTATTTTTTGGTTCAAATCTTATTTCATGGAGTTCCAAAAAGCAGGCGACAGTGTCAAGATCCAGTACAGAGTCTGAATATAAGGCCTTAGCAAATGGCACGATAGAAACAATCTGGGTGCAATCGCTTCTTGGAAAACTTGGTATATTCCAGTCAAGACCACCAGTTCTTTGGTGTGATAATTGAGGTGCAACCTACTTGTCAGCGAACCCAGTGTTTCATGCACATACAAAGCACATAAAAGTTGACTTTCACTTTGTGCCCGAGCGTGTGGCAGCAAACGCCCTAGAGATTCTATTCATCTCGTCGAATGATCAAACTGCAGATGTGTTTACCAAACCACTGGCAGAGGCGCCTTTCACTGCTATACAGAGCAATCTCAACCTTATGACTACCGGTTAAGATTGAGCGGGAATGTTAAGATAGCTAACTTAACACCAAGAAGACGTGCAGTTATACTTAGAAGTTAGTTCCTTGTAATTCCTGTAACCAATGGCTATTAATGCCTCCTGTAACTCCTGTAGCTAGTGGCTATTAATGCCTCCTGTAACTCCTACGGTTACTGTTGTGCACGTGTATATAATAGAAGCCAAATGTCATGCAATTGAGTGTGCCAAATTATTCTTCTTCTCTCTGATTCATATTTACTCATAAGCAGAGCATCCTCCACCACCATACCTGCAACATGTTTGGCCGTAGCGTCAGCTCTCCATCGCTCTTTCCCATGCCTACGATTGTTCGTGCCCGTCCACAGCGACCATATCCCACAGATGAACAAGGCTGCATTCTCGGCCGGACAGACATCACCTGCCAGTAAATCTGTCGCCCATGCCAATGGATGTAGAGCAGGCAACTTCTTACAGGTAATTAAGGAGTTTTATTGCCTCCCAGAAGTGATGAGCAAAGGTGCATTCCAAAGCTACATGGTACATTGATCCCTCCGGGAGGCCGCAGTCTTCACAGTGACTCTCGTAAGCAATATGGCCCCGTTTGAGTTCTTTTTTAGCCGGAAGGAAATTATGAATTGTACGCCACCAAAAAATCTTTACTTTAGTTGGGATACTCGTATGCCGTAAACTCTTCCACCACTGGCCAGGAACAGCTGAGGACGACGAACTCACCTCATTTTCCTTGGCCATTATAAACTCCATATGGGCTACATGGAGCGCATTATAAACGGACCGCGGTATTATGCAAGGGATCTACGATGGATGTAGTCATGGACCAGCGCACATAAAAATGTTGAAGCTCCCTTAAGTACTTTGTACTCTATCCCTTGAAGTAAACCCCAAAGCCCTAGCCATCTCCTTGAACATACCGCGATTGTAGTACCTTCGTTTTGAGTGGTATCGTGCAAAGCATGCTCCATTGAGATTCCACCGCCTTCCGCTGCCTTGTTAATTATGATATCCACTGCGACCACCTCATCTTGCTCCTCAATACCAAGATCTTGGTCCTTCTCGTTGGCCACTATCAACATCTCTCTCACAATCTTCCGCCCACCTCGCTAGGTTGATGTTGCAAGTTTTGTTGAAATCCACAACACGACTTCATGTGGGCAGTTCCCCTCGCGTAAACTCCTTATATCACCCAAATTTGTGAGCTTCCCGAGATCGAAACGAGGAATAGATCGATCAGGACTCCCTCTCAATTCGGACTTTCGATCCTGACAAAGATCTTATGGAATCAAAGTCGCTGGAATGTGATTCTCTGCATTAGTCCGATCGAAAAGTGAAGGACAGGATGATCGCAGCGTTTTGCTACAGTAGTACGTCTAGGCGATGTTCGTATAGTGTGAAACACTGTCCACACAGTATCCTCTGTATTTACTACAGATGATCCGGATCTACTTATGTTCTCATGAAGCCCTAGGCATGGCCCGGTTGCTATGCCTACAAGGTTTTACGCAGCATAGAACAACAAGTTGTGTTTTTTTTCCTGAGGAACGAGGTAACCGCTGGTTAAGGCAAACTATTTCTTAGGTTTGGTTTGTTAAACTCTGCAACACCTGATAACGAGCAATTTATAGCCTTTTCAAATTCGCTAAAATAACGGATATAATATAACTTCTGGTGTCTATCGATGATGCGATTGGTTGGGTGGCCAGCCTCAGGCCTTGTTGGGTTGCCTCCCCTTTGACTGCATCTAACCCTGCACCCGCTCGATTTCCTCGTTCTAACTAGTCCTGGGCACTGGGCCGTGCCTCGATTTCCTCGTTCTAACTAGACACAGGCGGGCGTGCCGTGCGAGCACGCACGGCACGAGCACGATGAACCCGAGGCGAACCGTGCCATATGCGCTTTCGGCTCGGTCAGCACGCCGTGCCATGCCGGCACAGCCCGAGTCGTCTCCGGCGAGCCTAAGCACGGCCCAGAGGTCCACCGTGGAGGACTGCCGCCGTCTCCATTGCTGTCAACCTCCACCGCTCCACGCATTGATGCACACGCACCCGAGGGCCGAGGGTGACTTTGAGGTGTGGCCGTGCGGGCAGAGCGAGGGGGCCCATGCGCCTCACGGAGGGCTGGCCATGGAGAACCACCGCTGTCGCCGTCAACGTCCATCGCTCCATGCATTGACGCACCCGAGGGCTGAGGGCGACTTTGAGGTCTTGGCAGCTGCAGCGGAGCGAGGGGGCCATCGCCTCACGGAGGGTGGTGGAGGTGCGGAGGCGGAGGGGAGGGTGAGCTGAGGAGGGAGCAGGCGTGGGTCTGCCGTCCGTCTTGCGAGGAGTGAAGAGTAGCGGCGGAGCATGAGGGGAGGAAGAGAGGAGATGGAGGGATGGGGACGGGAGAGGCTGGCCACCGGCCCACTACCGCGGCCGCGTGGAGAGGCGAGGAGGGGGCGTGCGGCTGGCGGGCTGCGCGGCGGCGGATGAGGATTGAGGAATGGGAGGATGGGGAAGAAGGATTAGGGGAGAAAAGAAGAGAAGGCGAGAAGCTTCTCGGCTCGGGCCACTCGGCTGTAAAGGAGGGAGAATGAAAAAAAACAGAGAGGGAATGGGAAAAAAGAGGAGGGAAAAAAAGAAAATGGGTTAGGAAAAATAAAAAATAATATAGGAAATATAGAATGAAATAAAAAATATTCATAACGTAGTAACACATAAATATTCAGGGGAATAACTAAAATTTATTTATTGTTTAGTACAGTACAAATACAAAGTTTGCTGTCTCGTTAAAAACCTTACCCCCAATGTGAGGTACCCCTGGTAAGGAAAAGAGTGCATCAACTACATATACATAGATAGACTAGTTGATGTCAAGATTCTCTAGGTCGGCTATCGCCTCCATGATCTTCGGATCCTCGAGCTGATGTTGCGTCCGTTCATCTGCGCTCTCCTAGTCTTTGAGGCATGTGAGTGCCTCAACCATCTCAGGTGTGAGAGACGACCTCCTTGGTTCGATGATCCTCCCCATCGTACTGAAAGTGGCTTCCGATGAGACAGTCGACACCGGAAGCACAAGTACATCTCGTGCAAAATGTGACAGCACGGGATAAATATTTTGGTGGTTCTTCCACCACAAGAGGAGGTTGACATCATTGCCATCCGTGAAGTCAAGCTCGGTGTCCGCAAAAGGTGTGTCAAGGTAGTGGTTGATATCTACTCTTGGATTCCATTGAGACCGGGTCAGCGCACGAGAAGATAAACTGGATGCCGGGCCTTTCAGCTTCTTCTAGACGTTGGAAGCGCTTACATTGTGCTGTCCTTGTTGTGTTGTTGAGGCAGTTGTTCTTGATTGACTTCTGTTGTCAAACTTTTCATAATACAAATCAAAAACTCGAAAAAGCTCGTCATGAATGTGAGTGTAAGCCTCAGAAAAATCAAGATCAAATGCCTCCCCAATTCCGTCGTAAGCCCCCTTTAGATCTACTAATTTTCTACGAGGATCTATAATAGTACCAAAACAAAAGAGATGTGGGATAGCTTGAAAATATTTTAAAAATTTTCTCTGCACTGGTTCAATAATAGGTCTCAAAAGGGCATCGTCTCTGTTTTCCTTGAAAGCGTTAGCAATAGTCCAAAGCCACTCAATGACCAAGCAAGAAGTAGGATAGTAAACACCAAATAAAATTGTGGTTGCATCGTAAAATACTTTCAAAAATTCACGAAAATGACCAGCAACTAGCCAATCTGCTTCAAGAACCAACCGCTACTGAATTAGTAATCTTGTGAAGAGAGTGATAATGTACTCGTACTCCTTGCACCGCTCCAACATAGTATATGTGGAGTTCCACCGCACCTTCATATCTAGGTTGAATTTTCTTGGCCTCTTATTGTTGGCCTTGCAGTACTCCTTGAACTGGGCATATCTTGGGGCTGAAACTGTAATGAACTGGATAGCATTGTGTATGTTGTCTAGACTAGGTTTTATTACCTGCAAGCCTGCCTGCATGATGAGGTTCAAGATGTGGCATATGCAT
Source organism: Phyllostachys edulis (assembly GCA_036346405.1). NCBI lineage: Eukaryota > Viridiplantae > Streptophyta > Magnoliopsida > Poales > Poaceae > Phyllostachys > Phyllostachys edulis. The sequence continues at coordinate 18,767,509 of CM070568.1, forward strand.
CTCTGGTGGAGGACAAAACCACCAGTGTAGGACTCCAGATGCGGTGTGAGGAACTCCATGGCCGTCGTGTTAGCTGAGGCATTGTCAAGAGTGATGGCAATAATTTTGTTCTCTATTTTAAAATCCTAAATGACTTCTAATACGCGTTGTGCGATGGCCTCTCCGGTGTGTGCCTCATCGATAGACCTGAACCCTATGACTCGCTTGTTCAAGTTATAATCATCATCTAAGTAATGCGCAACAACACTAAGATAGCCTGCCCTTTGGTGGGATGAGGTCCATATATCGGAGGTTAAAGCAAAAGAAAAGGTAACTTTCAGGAAGTTTTCTTTCAAACTTGACAGTTTACATTGGTAGAGTTCTACTATGTCTCGCGCAGTTGTTCTCCTACTTATGTGTCAGTATTGCGGGCAAAAATCACGTTGGATCATTCTTTCGAATCTAGAGCTTTCGCCCGTCCTAATCGGAAGATCCTTAGTAACTATATATCTAGCAATTTCGTCTCTAGCTACCTGAGGGTTGTACATCCATATACTTATCGAACCATCGGGGCCAAAGTTAAGCTAGGTCTGGACGTTCCCTCCTTGCGTCCGTCCAGCCGCTATCTTCTTCAAACACGCCTGCGCATGTCTCTTGAGATGACCTGTACCTCCACCTGAGCATGCAGACAATTTAGTATGACAATATTTACATGTGGCATAAGGTACCTGACGCCCGCCTCCATTTCTATGTTGTACTCCATATGCTGTCAACACCATGCACGTCGACCGACGGAGCTTCTACCCGTTGCATGTACTGTTGCACCGGCCTCGACGTTCGAGGTGGAGATGTGGGTATCTTTGAAGCCCTCCGTTCTATCCATATGTTAATCATCCATACCATAGTCTCCCATGCCTGGAGAGAATTGGTGAGGATCGGTCTGTTGCTCTTGCACTTCTTCTAGGAGAGGAGGACTAGGAGTGCGAGAGCGTGCTCTCCTATTCCGCCCTGCTGTTTTCTTCTTTCCAAACATACTATAAGACTATAATTTAGATAGCAAAGGGAGAGCAAATAGAAAGAACAAATAGAATATGAAATGGTTGTATTGTGAGGTGCGGTGAACAAACGAGGAGGGGAGCAAATAGAAAGCACGGACAGATTGTTTGTGCGGTGAACAAATGAGGAGAGGGGAGGGAATTTATAGGGAGGAAGAAATGTGAACGTTGGCTGATATTGACATGATCACACATGCAATGTCTCTCGCAGAAACCACAATGTCTCTCGTCCTTCTACCATCTTATCACTGCAAAAGAGCTGAGCCACTGACCATTGCCAATGCCAACCCAACGTCTCTACAAGTCTCTACTTTCTTGTGACCCTCCTGAGCCACTACAGCACTGCCATGCCAAGTCACCATACCAGCAAGTACCAACGTCTCTCTGTCGTTCTCTCCTCCCAACGCACTGCTCCCACTCCCCGTCATCCTCATCCCCAACTCCAAGGACCCCAACTCCCCAAGACGGCAACGCCTCCCCAAACCCCCCCCCATTCGGCCATTCCACACAGCGCCTCCCCATCTCCCTCTCCGACCCTCCCCGGCCCCCACAAGACCCCAACTCCACTCCCCCTCCGGCACCTCCCCATCTCCCCCACCCCCACACAGCGCCTCCCCATCTCCCCCTCTGGCCCTCCCTGGCTCCCCCAAGGCCTCAACTCCACTCCCCCTCCGGCGCCTCCCCATCTCCCCCACATGGCACCTCTCCTCTCCATCTCCCCCTCCCACCAACTCCCTTCCCTCTTTGGCCGCCTCCCTCTCCTCTCCGTCAGCCGATGGGGAGGCGCCGTGTGGGGGAGATGGGGAGGCGCCGAGAAGCTGAACATGGGGAGAGGCGGCGGAGGAGGCGCGAAGAGGGATGCGAGCGTGGCCGCCTGGTCGGTGAATATCGGCGCCAGGGGTGGCACGTCTATTGTGAAGGGGTTCGTTACAGTGATGGTGTTGTATGACGGTGTGGTCGGAGCTGTAGGGGTTGTCGCCGCGGTGGCCATGGGGCTTGTGCTACCGCTGCTGCTGTTGGAGAGGGATTGGAGTGGCTGAGTGGGGAACTGGTGATGAGCAAAAAAAATTTGTGCTTTTGTGATTGTGAATTTGTGATTGTGATTTTGTGAATGATTCGGTTTTTCCATTTGATTTGGGATTGGAGTGTGTGGTTTGTCGCTTATGCTTATGCCAAGGGTCAGAGGATCAAGGATAACCGACTAGAGGGGGGTGAATAGGAGGTTTTTAAATTTTTAACAATTTAACAATTTTAGCCAATTAATAACTTAGTCTAAACAAGTTACACTTCTAGCTAAGCAACCCAATCACAATAAACAAGCTAGAAATATAAATACGGAAAGTAAAGACTAGAGATAACCACAATGACACGACGATGTTTTTCCCGTGGTATCGAAGACTTGCTGGTCTTCACTAGTCCACGTTGAGGAAGCTTGACACCTCAAGCCGGCTCCACAAATTAAGCCTTCCCTCGATTCACTATGGTTGTTCTTCCTCCACTCCGGAGATGGTGAACATCGAACCACTCACAAGCTTGCACCGGGCCTCTTCACAATCTTCTTTGAAGAGATCACCGTGCTCTACCACCAAACCGTCTAAGAGTGCGACAACACTCCAAGAGTAATAGACCAACGGTCTTCACTTGACGGCACTCAAGTGCAAATGGATCAACTAGGAGTATGAATGCACTTGAATGTATCTCAACAAGCTCACAATGAATGCTGTGGATATCATGGGGATATGCCTGAGATCTTAGGATGATGTTACAATTAGCAATGTCGTTTACGGTTTGTCGAATCGCGTGTTTTCTGCAAAGCTCCAAGTCTATCAGGCCTCTAGCGGTCTGACCGGCCATTGTGGTGGTCGACCGCCATGCTCGTGGTTTTTATCGAATGAGTCATCGCGCGGTCGACCAGGCCAGGTGGCGGTCAGACCAGCTAGTGGAGCGATCTAACCGGCCTTGCCTAAGCGGTCAGACCGGCCATTGTAATGTTTTTGGATTTTGGAGCTGGGCCAAAAATAGATGGTGTAGGCAAGTGAGAGGGTTCTTCTACACTTGGTCTCATAATTTTTGGAGCTTCCAGGCAAAAGTTCTATTGGTTTGAAAATTCCAGTAGGTTTTGGATTTCCAGAGAGGAAATTTGGCTAAGTCCCAGCTGGACGGTCAAACCGGCCAACAGGTGGCTGTCAGACCGGCCAGGGGGCGGTCATACCGGCCAAAGTGGCGGTCTGACCGATTTTGGTCTGTTCATCGGCCAATCGGTGGCGATGATCGTTGGGTTAGGTCAAGTTCATGGGTTTCATGGCATATGTGTTGCATGATGCATGTTTTGACTAACGTGAGTCAAGTTGCGAAGAACTTGTTCTCGAAAACGATTTCTTGGTCTATGTTTGTGCAGGTTGCTTGGAGGTCAACGACGGTCAACGGCGAGGATGATTGGGACTAGGCTTGGAGAGCTGAGGTCCAGAACGATCGGGGATGCCGGGTGAGGTCAATGGGTTCAAGCATGACGCAGAATGGATAAGGATGACCGAAGGCGATTCGGTCGACGGAGTTGGATCAAGCGGCGGCGGGGTGCCTGCAAGTGCCATGGTGGTTTCGGTGGGAGCCAGATGGGAGAGACTTGCCGACATGGAGAGAGCCGTAGGATCAACCTACATGTGGTGAAGCATGGATGTGTTTCATGCAGTTGGGACTCGGTCTTTGCAAAAGATCGAGGAGGGGTATTTTGGTAATTTTACCAAATACCACCTTGATGACCTTTTGCGAAATCACGGCGCAAGATGGCGCAAGGTGAAGTGGATTAGGTCAAGAGATGAAGACGACGCTTTAAAACGCGTGCGTATATGACCCGTTTGTGTGTGGGCCTTAACGGGAGCCTATTAGGGTTCAATCTTCTAGAAGGTCTAAGCCTCCACTATAAATAGAGGAGGGAGGTGGCTGCACCCCTTTTTAACCCTTTTCATTGTTTTGAAACCCTAATTTGCTTAGGGAGAGGATTAGTGGAGGTTAGGGTTCTAGAGAGTTGGATTGGATTTTGTGCTCCTGTATTGAGTCTTTGTCCTCCATTGGTGGAGTGGCTGTAAACCAATACCCAATCAAATCAATCCAAAGAGAATTCTCTCAAGATGAATCTATTCTCTCTTTATCTCTCTATTTGGTGATTTGGTGCCTTCCTTTGATCCATGAGTTTTCGCTTGGTTTCTTGGCTTGATCTAACTTGCTGTGACTTGTGAGAACCCATCTAGGATCATCTCGATCATCAATTACCCACGAGCAAGTCTCTAGATCATATTTCGATTCTTACTCGGTTTTTTACCATACTTTGCTCAAACTGCAAAAGATAGGAACCTTGGCTTGGATTTCTGCGATCCTTGATTGGAATAGGTTCACAATATCTTTGAGAAGGTGTGTGTCAAGTTTCAGAGAGTTTGGTGCATAGATCAAAAGTTAGATCGATTTGAGTTTAGGTTTTTGGTGTTTCTTTACGTTACGGACAAAACCGGTCGACCGATTTTGTACGGGCGGTCGATCGCTGAAGAACCGGTCGGACCGCCACATGAAAAATGGTCTGACCGCTCAGCCTCTGGTTTGAGTTTCTTTTGATCTATTGCTTTGGGGATCTTAGTTTGGATTCAATACAAGTCTTCCGCTGTACTTGTAGATTGATCTTCATAGCTTTCATAGCTATTGGAGTAAAATTGGTGTTTAATCCATCCTTTGTGAAAAAGTGAGCGTGCACCTATTCACCCCCCCTCTAGTCGCCTTTTCAGTCCAACAAGTGGTATCAGAGCCCGGTTAGTTCAATCTTGATCTTAACCGATCACTGAACTTGGCGATGGATAAGTACTCGACCAAGCCGCATGTTTTCGATGGGCTTGACTATGCCTATTGGAAGAATCGCATGCAAGTCTTCCTTGAGAGAGAAGGACAAGCTATATGGGAGGTTGTTCGAGCCCCGCTCGCTTTTGTTCGGTTGCTTGAACGGCCAGCACCCTCTTGGCTAACAACAACAAGGCAAAGAACCTTCTATATGCTGGGCTTGGTAGGCAAGAGTACGATAGGATTTGCAACCTTACGACCGCACATGAGATTTGGCACACCCTCGAAACTTACCATGAGGGATCGTCCCAAATCAAGCAAGTGCGCTAGACGGTCTACAAGCGAGAGTATAACAAATTCGAGATGTGTCTTGGTGAGAGCAGCGATGATGTCTTTACTCGCTTTAAAAAGGTGATCAATCAGATGAGAGCTGTTGACATTGAGTACTCTCAATCTGAGAACGCCACCCACCTCTTGGCTGCAATCAACACCAAGGAGTGGGAGATAAAAGCAACTGCCATAGAGGAGAACGTCGATCTCTCTAATCTCACTTTGGAGCTGCTTTATAGCAAGCTAAAAACTCGTGAGATCAAGAGAGGTGGTAATCCTAAAAAGGATAACATGGCTTTGGTGGCTGATCCTCTCAAAGAGACTCCTGATGGTTCTTCTGAGTCTTCTTCTGATTTTTCTCTTGCATGTTTATCTGCTGTTCAAGAAGAAGAGTTTGAGAGTCTTCCTAACGCTGATTTAGCTCTTTTAGCCAATAAAGTCACACGGGCATATAACAATGTTAGAAACAGAAAGAGAGGTGGCCCTATGACATGCTATGAGTGTGGAGAGTTATATCACATCCGGGCAAACTGCCCCAAGCTGAAAGGTAAGAGCAACCGAAAGGATGAGAAACCTGCCTGGAAGAAGCCTAAAGGGGGCAAGCCCAAGTATGATGCTGCCAAGCTCATGAAAGCTGCTCACCGGGTACTTGCCGCTTTTGGAGATCAATCCATGAGCGATGCGGACTCCGGGAGCGAGGAGGACAAGGAGGAGATCCCTCAAGACAAGAAGGGGAAGGCCAAGGACTTCACCGGCATGTGCTTCATGGCCGACTCCGTCGACGCCGATGACGATGATGAGGTACCTCTCTCTTATAATGTTCTTTCTGCTAGATGTGATAACATGTATGAGCAATTGCTTAGTCAGGATAAGGCTTTAGAGTTCACCATGGCTAGGAACAAGGATCTAGAGTCACAAGTCGAGAGTTTGAAATTAGAGCTTGTGAATGCTAAGAGTCTAGATGTTGATGAATGTTCATCCTGCCATGCTTTGCACTCCTAATTGTCTAAACTGCAACTGCTCATGATATTGCTTTGCATCAACTTGAAAATGCTAGGACTGAGTTAATTGATGTTAAATCTACTCCATGTGAAAAATGCTTAGAGTCTAGCAAGTTGGATGCTTCTGGTAATATGAAATCTAGCTTTTGCTCTTTCTGCTTAGAATGCAAACAAGAAGTTAAGGATATTCTAGAAGTAGTTAGAGCTAAATATGCCAAGCTTAAGAACACAATTGAGTCTACACCTTGTGCCCCTTGTGCCGCCTATAAGCTTGAAATTGCTCATCTTAAGGAGAAACATACTAGAGCCATTAAGGCCAAGACTTGTGAATCATGTGCTAATGTTGGAAAAGAGAATGCATATCTTAAGGATACTTTAGAAAGATTCTCTAATGGTGAAAAATAGTTAAACATGATTCTAGATAAATCTAGAACTCCTTTTAAGAAGTAAGGTTTAGGATACAACTCTGCCCAGGACATGTCCAAGCCTAATGTCATTCAGGTCTTGGAAAAATGCTTAGTTGAATTCAAAACCCAACCTCGCAAAAACTGCGTCTTTAAATCAGAGGGTTTGTCCAACCTTCTTTTGAGGCAAAAGGTGCTTCTCCCAAGTGGTACAAAATACCATTGCACCTATTGCAAGAAGAGTGGACATTTGGTTGAGTTCTCACATGGCGTGGTTGAAGAACGCTAAGAAAAATATTGCTAGAATGTCATCTAATCAACTTAGAGCTTTTATGAGACATGGTCACGCAGAAAAGAAGAAACCCGGTCTAGGATTTGTTGCACATGCTCATCACCGTGTTCCTAAACATGATGCATCTCATGTTCGTGTTACCATTGCTCATAATAGAACTGTGAATAATATCAAGGATAGCACATCTGCTTTGCATACTACTCGCAGACGTGTGTCTCGAAGATCGATTCCCAAGTCGCTTTTAACTAACCCCAGATGTTGAGACACATCGTTCTTTTGTGCCTTGATTTTTCAGATCGCCATGAAGGAGGAAGAACACGTGGTTCGTCGACTCCGGCTGTTCACGCCACATGACCGGAGACTCAAGATGGTTCACTTCCTTCACGCGGTCGAAGGGTGATAACTTCATCACCTTCGGAGATGATACACAAGGACGGATCGAAGGAACTGGATCGATCAGGGTGAACGACAAGTTCGTTCTCAAGAACGTCGCTCTTGTGGACAAGCTAAGGTATAATCTCCTTTCCGTCTCACAGCTTCTCGATGATGGCTATGAGACTCGTTTTAAGAAGAATGCCTATCGTGTGCTTGATTCTTTTGGTGAGCTTGTTTTTTGGATTTCTAGAGTTGGTAGAATTTTTGGAGCTGACTTTTCTAAGTCGCTTGCCGGATCTCTTAAATATTTGATTGCATCTTCTTCTGGTATCTGGCTTTGGCACCGACGGTTGGGGCACATTGGTTTTGATCATCTGACACGCGTTAGCGCCTTGATCTCATGAGAGGTTTGCCTAAACTCAAAGTCATCAAGGATATCAGATGTGCGCTTCAGAGGTATGGCAAGCAAGTTGCCGCCACACCCGCATTGACTATGGTCATGACCGACGGACCGGATAATTATTGAAGGGCTACGGTAGGCTACACTAGCGCAAATTAATAAAAATTCTACCCGAAACCAAGATCACTTTGCTTATAGATCACGGTCTTACCACTAGACGCCAGAAAAGCGGAATTGATGCAAGACGTCGAGGCGAGTAGTCGTACTAAGTTGATGCAAAGACGTCGGGTAGAGTAGTCGTACTACTTCCTCGTCCTCGTCGCGGCGTCCCACGTCATGCCTCCTCTCTTGCGGTTCGCCTAAACGCCACAGATGCTGGCGCCTCAAAGGTATCCACATCGCGGGAGGAAGCGACGCCGCCGGACTACTAGATCCGCGCGAGCGACTAGGGCGTGGGAGGGTGGCGGCGTGGTTTGAGGATGTCACGAAAAACTCATCATCAATCACTCAGCGCCTTGCCCTCCATTTATAGACGTCCTTACAATGGGCTTCTACTAATAGAGGCCCATTAGGACCCAATGCCAGATCTAATTCGGATCCAATCCGAATTAGGCTTCAAATTTCTTAAGTGTGTGACCCTATAGGTTCACGTATGTTTAGACATGACGCGAGTATACATACTTGGTCAATAGTTGGTAGCGGCCTCTAGCAAGACGTGCCAACTCCTAAACGTACACAAAGATCATATCGGACAAACCATCACAACGTTATGTACATGCCAATCCCTTTGCCTCACGATATTCGGTCGAGCTCCAAGCTGACCACTCTATCTCGATCCTATGATCCGGAATCCCTTACTAGGTTAACTCTTAACCTTAAGTAGCATGGCCATGCATTTCTGGATCCGATCACTCGAGGGGCCCAGAGATATCTCTCTCAGGTAGAGAGGGGCAAATCCCATCTCGACCGACCATGCCTCGCAAAGATGCTTCATGACAAACCCGAAGCTACCTTTATAACTACCCGATTCACGGAGTAGCGTTTGATAGCCCCTAAGTAGGTCGATTCACATCTCAAGTACATGCGACAATCTCAGGTCTAAGGACAAGGCGTACACATTGTGTAGAGAGAACCATAAGTATAATTGTTATGTCTCTTGTTGGGTCGGTCCAACCCCATGTTCTAAACATGTGTCCACATTATTGGTTTGACATCTCCATGTCTATGACACATGAAACATGGTCATCAACCGATACATGTGCTAATCCATCATTCACGTGTGTCCTCACATGAACTCCGACTAGGGACAACTTTAGAATAACCATATAAGTAAAGAGTTTCACAAACAAGTCACATACTTGTTAATCAACACAAAGGTAATATTCAAGGAACATTTATTAAATCATGGATACAATGAAATATCATCATCTCTATGATTGCCTCTAGGGCATATCTCCAACAGTTACTTCATATGGATATTGTTGGTCCTGCTAGAGTTCGGTCAGTCGGTGGCAAATGGTACATTCTTGTCATAGTTGATGATTTTTCGAGATACTCTTGGGTGTTCTTTCTTGCTTCGAAGGATGAGGCTTTTGATCATTATCATGACCTTGTTCTTCGTTTGGCTTCTGAACTTCCTAGTGCCTTGAGAGCGATCCGCAGTGACAATGGCACGGAGTTCAAGAATGCTTCTTTTGCCTCTTTTTGTGCTGAGCACGGTATTGAGCATCAGTTCTCTTCTCCACACATCCCTCAACAAAATGGTGTTGTGGAAAGGAAGAATAGGACTCTAATCGAGATGGCTAGAACGATGCTGGATGAGTATAACACACCGAGGAGGTTTTGGGCCGAAGCTGTTGCTACAGCTTGCCATATTTCAAACTGTGTCTTTTTGAGACCGTCTTTGGGCAAGACTTCATATGAGCTTCGTTTTGGCAGAAAACCCTCTGTCTCTCACTTTCGAGTCTTTGGATCGAAGTATTTTATTCTCAAGATAGGAAACCTAGATAAATTTGAATCAAGGACTTGTGATGGTTTATTTCGGGGTTATCCTGCTCATTCGAGGGGTTTTCGGGTTTTTAATGTTGAAACTAACGTTGTCCAGGAGACATGCAATGTCACTTTTGATGAGACTAGCCCTGGAGCTAGATCCGATGTTTCAGGTGACTTACAGGTGACAGAGAGCATTTTTGTTGAAGAAGATGAGGATGAACTTGATACTACTCCTCCACCTGTTGCTGATATTCCTGTGCAAGCTGCCCAAGCCCCAAAACCTGCTACGACTACTTCACCTCCAATTGAGGCTCCTGCTGCGACTTCGTCATCAGTAGTACCTGCGGAGGTTGAGGAGATGCTATCTCCCCCAGGCACTCCTTTGCGTATTCAGAAGTAACATCCTTCGGATCAGATGATTGGTAATCTCCATGAGCGAGTCACTCGCTCCAAGTATCATGATCCGAGTCTTTTCTCTCACTCTGTATTTGTAGCTTCTTTTGAACCCAAAGATATCACATGCTTTATCTGATGCTAGTTGGGTCAATGCCATGCATAAGGAGTTAGAGAATTTTCAAAGAAATAAAGTTTGGAATCTTGTAGATCCTCCTAGTGGTCATAATGTTATAGGAACCCGTTGGGTGTTCAAAAATAAACAAAATGAGGATGGTTCTGTGGTTAGAAACAAGGCTAGGTTAGTAGCTCAGGGCTTTAGCCAGGTTAAGGAGTTAGATTCTGATGAAACCTTCGCTCCTATTGCTAGACTAGAAGCTATTCGCATTCTGCTTGCATTCGCTGCTTCTAAAGGCTTTCAATTGTATCAAATGGATGTCAAGAGTGCCTTTTTGAATGGTTTTATAGAGGAGGAAGTTTATGTTAGACAACCCCTTGGCTTTGAGAATCCCAAGCACCTTGATTATGTTTTTAAGCTATCCAAAGCCTTGTATGGTCTTAAGCAAGCCCCTAGAGCACGGTTTGATAGACTTAAGACCTTCTTGCTTAAGAATGATTTTAAAATGGGAAAAGTAGATAAGACTCTTTTCATTCTTAGGCATGGCAATGACTTCCTACTTGTTCAGATTTATGTTGATGATATTATCTTTGGTGGTTCCTCTAATGCTCTTGTTTCTAGTTTTTCTGAGACCATGTCCAGGGAATTTGAGATGAGCATGATGGGAGAACTCAATTACTTTTTGGGGCTACAAATCAAGCAGTGCAAGAAATGGATCTTCATTCATCAAACGAAGTACACTAAGGATTTACTCAAGCGTTTTGAGATGGGTGATTGTAAGCCAATCACCACTCCCATGGTGACTTCGACTGCTTTGGATCCAGATGAGGAAGGAGAAGCCGTGGATCAACGCGAGTACCGCAGCATGATCGGCTCCCTCCTGTTCCTGACGGCCTCAAGATCGGACATCCACTTCGCGGTCTGCCTCTGCGCGAGGTTTCAGGCGTCACCGAGGACTTCACATCGCCAAGCCATTAAGCGCATCTTCATGTATTTTACACTCTACCATTCAGTATGGCATTTGGTATTCTTGTTCATCTTCACTGTCCATTCAGGGGTTTTCAGATTCTGATTTTGCGGGCTGTAGGCTAGATAGGAAGAGCACTTATGGCACTTGTCATTTCTTAGCCACTTCTCTTGTCTGTTGGTCTTCTAGGAAGTAGTCTTCTATTGCACAATCCACTGTTGAAGCTGAATATGTAGCTGCTACTAGTTGCTGTAGTCAGATTTTGTGGATGGTCTCCACTCTTAAGGATTTTGGGTTATCTTTTGCTAGTGTTCATCTTTTCTGTGATAACACTTCTACTATTAACATTGCTAAAAACCCAGTGCAACATTCTAGGACCAAGCACATAGACATTCGCTATCACTTCCTTAGAGATCACGTTGAGAAGGGTGATATTGTGCTGCATTTTGTGGAGTCCGAGGCTCAGTTAGCCGATATCCTCACCAAGCCTTTAGACCCAACAAGGTTTGCCACCTTGAGAAGTGAGCTAGGGATAATTTATCCCTATGGGTTGGTTTGAGTGGGAGATGGATCTTTTCTGATCTTTTCTTGTTCTTTTGGTCTTTTATTGATCTTCTTTTGAGCTTGTTGATCTTTTTGATCTTTTTAGGCTTTTTAGGCTTTTTGAGCTTTTCTTGTATCTCATTGTATCATATTGCATTCATATGAAAAATCCAAAAAGATGCATTGTAATATAAACTTTTCGCTTATCTTTTATAATTGATGAAGCTTTGGTTATTACCCTTTGGAGCTTTAGTGTTTCAATTCTTGCTCAATGCCATGTCTAGTTCTTTGACTTGCTAGAATTATCATGCTTTCACATGTGTAGCTAAGTCTTTGCTGTATGAGTTAGAACTTGACAAACAACTTGAACTAAGAAATTAGCAATTTATGAATTGTTTAGCCATTCTTGCTAATTAGTGCTCCTTTTGTGACATTGGCCTGTCAAAATTGCTTTGTTAGCTCTTGAATCTAGCTTTGATCATTACTTGAGCTTCTTGTGTTCTTGAGAATCTAAAACTACTCTTGTGAAAATGAAAAATCAAACTTCAAGATTGTCTCATGCTTAAATTGTGCCAAACTATTCTTACGAGACGCATGTCAAAGACATGAACTTGGAGATAGTTTGATGATCCGAACGATCTCATGGGGACCGCTTGTCACAACCGACATGAACCTCAAGATTTGTCATACTGTAGAAACTTAGGAAGAGTTTGTGGATGGCTCCTAGTCCGGGATCTTCTTCACTAAGATATACCTTTAATCAACTTTTGGTCGAAGCTTAGGATGAGTTTGTGGATGGCTCCTAGTCTAGGATCTTGTCACTAAGTTAGACCATTAGTCAACTTCAATATTCATTGCAAATGAAAAACAGTTGAAAAATAGGCGTTTGAGAAAATTGAGCAAAATGATTCAATTCAGGACCTATTTGTCTCTTAATGTGGTCATTGTTAGCTTTTGGATCTCACGTTGACATTTTGACATGGCCAGTATGATTTTAGAATCCCTGTTGATGAACTTGCTAGATTTGAAGCTTTGCTTAAAATGCTAAAACTCATTGCTTTAAATTGAGCCTTCTTGCTTCACTTTGTTATATATGTATTATCATGATCTTGCTAGCGCTATTAGGCTTAATATGTTGTTTGTGCAATTTTAGAAACGCTAGCTTGCTCTTTTGGGTAATCTCCAAAGCTTCTTATAAATTTTTTTTGAAAAATGAAGCTCTCCATTGCATTTCATGCATGCTCCGTCTTATGCTTTTTCCTCATTCTGCACTTGTCATCTCTGGACGAGAGGAAGGCATGATTCCTTGATGACTCCATTGTCAAAGGGGGAGAAGATATTTCAAAAATGTGTAAAGGGGAGAAGATGTTTGAAAAAGGGGAGTTATGAAAAAAGGGGGAGCTACTTGGAGAAACATTGAAAATTTGAGGATCATAGTGAGGGGGGATTTCTTATTTGCATTCTTATGGTTTTATTGTTGTTTCTGAACTTGAATTGCAATTATTGATCATCACAATGATCAAAGGTCATATCGAACAATTGTTCTTTCATATGGACCTTAAGTGAGATTTTGACTCCTTTCTGGAATTTGAAGCTTTCGTTCTTTCTTTTGCTGTATCTCACTTGCTAATACTATTCTGGAGCCAGCTTGGTTATTTCCTTTGCTTTTTCTTGCATTTGGACCAAGTTGTGCTTTTGAACGAAAACGACGTGTTTTTACTTTTCAAACCTCTAAATTTGCATTTGTGGAAAATTGCCAATGTGTTCATCAAGAGGGAGATTGTGGATATCATGGGGATATGCCTGAGATCTTAGGATGATGTTACAATTGGCAACGTCGTTTTACAGTTTGTCGAATCGCGTGTTTTCGGCAAAGCTCCAAGTCTGTCAGGCCTCTGGCGGTCTGACCGGCCATTGTGGTGGTCAGACCGGCCATGCATGTGTGGTTTTACTGGAATGGTCGCTGGCGGTCGGACCGGCCAGGGTGGTGGTCAGAGCAGCCAGTGGAGCGGTCTGACCGGCTTTGCCTGAGCGGTCAGACCGGCCATTGTAATGTTTTTGGATTTTAGAGCTAGGCCAAAAATAGATGGTGTAGGCAAGTGAGAGGGTTCTTCTACACTTGGTCTCATAATTTTTGGAGCTTCCAGGCAAAAGTTCTATTGGTTTGAAAATTCCAGTAGGTTTTGGATTTCTAGGGAGGAAATTTGGCTAAGTCTCACTGGCCACGGGCGACCCCATAGGTGGCGCTGCATCGTTAGGGCGGTCGACCGCCAAAGTGGCGGTCTGACCGATTTTGGTCTGTTCATCGGCCAATCGGTGGCGATGATCGTTGAGTTAGGTCAAGTTCATGGGTTTCATGGCATATGTGTTGCATGATGCATGTTTTGACTAACGTGAGTCAAGTTGCGAAGAACTTGTTCCCGAAAACGATTTCTTGGTCTATGTTTGTGCAGGTTGCTTGGAGGTCAACGACGGTCAACGGAGAGGATGATCGGGACTAGGCTTGGAGAGCTGAGGTCCAGAACGATCGAGGATGCCAGGTGAGGTCAATGGGTTCAAGCATGGCGCAGAATGGATAAGGATGACCGAACGGGCAGTTCGGTGCGACGGGTTGGATCAAGCGGCGCGGAGGTCGGTGCAAGTGCCATGGTGGTTTTGGTGGGAGCTGGATGGGAGAGACTTGTCGACATGGAGAGAGCCGCAGGATCAACCTACACGTGGTGAAGCATGGATGTGTTTCACGCAGTTGGGACTCGGTCTTTGCAAAAGATCGAGGAGGGGTATTTTGGTAATTTTACCAAATATCGCCTTGATAACCTTTTGCCAAATCACGGTGCAAGATGGCGCAAGGTGAAGTGGATTAGGTCAAGAGATGAAGACGGCGCTTTAAAACGCATGCGTATATGACCCGTTTGTGTGTGGGCCTTAACGGGAGCCCATTAGGGTTCAATCTTCTAGAAGGTCTAAGCCTCTACTATAAATAGAGGAGGGAGGTGGCTGCACCCCTTTTTAACCCTTTTCATTGTTTTGAAACCCTAATTTGCTTAGGGTGAGGATTAGTGGAGGTTAGGGTTCTAGAGAGTTGGATTGGATTTTGTGATCATGTATTGAGTGTTTGTCCTCCACTGGTGGAGTGGCTGTAAACCAATACCCAATCAAATCAATCCAAAGAGAATTCTCTCAAGATGAATCTATTCTCTCTTTGTCTCTCTATTTGGTGATTTGGTGCCTTTCTTTGATCCACGAGTTTTCGCTTGGTTTCTTGGCTTGATCTAACTTGCTGTGACTTGTGGGAACCCATCTAGGATCATCTCGATCATCAATTACCCACGAGCAAGTCTCTAGATAATATTTCGATTCTTACTCGGTTTTTTACCATACTTTGCTCAAACTGCAAAAGATAGGAACCTTGGCTTGGATTTTTGCGATCCTTGATTGGAATAGGTTCACAATATCTTTGAGAAGGTGTGTGTCAAGTTTCGTAGAGTTTGGTCGCATAGATCAAAAGTTAGATCGATTTGAGTTTAGGTTTTTTGGGCTATTCTTTCTGTTCTGGACAAAACCGGTCAGACCGATTTTTGTACGGCGGTCAGACCGCTCGAAGAACCGGTCAGACCGCCACATGAAAAATGGTCTGACCGCTCAGCCTCTGGTTTGAGTTTCTTTTGATCTATTGCTTTGGGGATCTTAGTTTGGATTCAATACAAGTCTTCCGCTGTACTTGTAGATTGATCTTCATAGCTTTCATAGCTATTGGAGTAAAATTGGTGTTTAATCCATCCTTTGTGAAAAAGTGAGCGTGCTCCTATTCACCCCCTTCTAGTCGCCTTTTCGGTCCAACAAATGCACAAGAGTGTTTTTGAGTGTTGAGTGAATGCACAAAGCTCTGAAGGCTCTATAGATGTTAAATGGGCACTAGCCGCCTTTACTTGAGCAGTTGAGGGGGTATTTATAACCCCCACCAACAATTATGACCGTTGGGGGACCAAACCCCAACCCTCAGCGAAAATCGGAATGACCGTAGTACAACGAAGCAGACGATCAGACTTCGATCGAAAGCACACCAATCCTAGAATAAACGATTACTAAAATGAACAATATATCCGTTGGAAATCCCAGTCGGAACGACCACAGGCTAACAAGCGCTACGTCCGAAACTCCCTGGTCGTTCCGCGTTTACGAGCGGTACGACCGTTTGTAGGGTTTCACAAAACTCTGAAGAATGCAAGCGTTCTGGAATTTTTATACCGCCATGTACAAATCGGAATGACCGCAGGGTGGTACAACTGTTCCCTAGCGCGGAACCTCTGATTTCCAGAAAGAGTTTTTGAGCAGATTTACACTTGTTCTGTTTTTATTGAACTGCCTCACAAATTTCGGTACGACCGCACATCGGTACGACCGATTGTCACGGGCAGTACGACCGATTTCCATGAGTGATTCTGAGGCAAATTGCATCGCTTCTGGTTTTCTTGAATCGCCAACTAAACATCGGAATGACCGCAATGCAGTAGTACCGCTCAAAGAGCCGGTCGTTCCGCATATGCGCTCAGTTGGCTGTTCCCTTCAAAATACGGTACTACCGCTAAGTAAGGTCCGATCATACCGCACCAAGCGGTATGACCGCAATTATAACTGCGGTACTACCGATTTTGGACAGAAGCATTTAAAGCTTTCAAATTCAATTTTATGTTAAAATTCAAATGCATGCTTGATCCTAAATTGATCCATATGGCACAAGAACATGCTATCAAGCTACTAGCCATGATCCCTCTTGATAGTACAGCGTTTATCCTATAATCCGGTCTTCTAACCAAAACTCCTAAGACCGGTAAAATAGAAAAAGGGAACCTAGATTACTTGTACCTTGTCTTTGAGCCAAAAGATCTTCGTGTAGTCCATTTGCATGCCACTTTGCATCAATACGTTCATCAATGGGATTTAACCTTGTAAATACTCAATAAACACGTTAATCCTATATTCATATATTATCATTAATTACCAAAAAAATTTTTAGGGGCCTAGATGCTTTCAGCGGCCGAGGGCGGTGACGGAGGGGCACGAGCGTGACTGTGGACATGGCGGTGGCTGGTGTCTGTCACAGGCGGCAACACACCATGCCGGCCCGAAACACTAACATGCCGCGGCGTCGGCTTTGGGCCATCTGAGCACGAACATGCCATGCCGGGCCAAGCACGGTCCACGGCAGCGTGCCGTGCCGTGCCGCCCATCGTGTCGGGGAGCGAGGCCCAGCACGGTCCTAGGTGTTGTGCCGCGCTGGCTCGGCCCTAACAGTGCTTGGGCTAGGTTGTGCTTCATTATGCTTGGCCGGGTCGTGCTGTGCCGTGGTAGAAAGAAAATCCTCGCCCATGCCTAGGTCTAGTTCTAACTGAGATGGAACTTCACATCTGCGGGCTTGACTAGGGGGCTGGGCATCCAACCAATCACATCCTATAACTTCGGTTGCAACTTCCAAAAGGCTTGTGAAACAAAAAAGATAGAAATAGGAAAAATATAGGAATTGAATGACATATCCACTTGAATCCCTTGGAATCCTGTAACGCAAGAATTGTTCAATTGTATCATTTGGATGCTTCACAGGAATAGAGTATATGATTTTGGCAAGAGATAGACACAAATGAAAAATTCCATGAGATTAGACCTTGTGTTAGATTTCCTCTACAATTCCTATGGATTGAATTATTCCATAGGATTTTTTTAGGAGCTCGTTCCTTTGATCAAAGGGACTCATAGGTAATTTTTCCTTAGAATTTCAATTGTACGGAATTCTTCCATTTTTCTTTGTTGCAAAGAGGCCCTAGAAGCAGTGGCAGCCGAAAACAATCGAAGAACATTCCAGCAGCAACCCACGGCTCCTCCCTAGAGCTGGGACTTGGTAGGGCTTTTCTGGTCGGCACGGTCTTGGCCAAGACGCAAGACGGTTCTAAGCACTCAAGACGCAGACGCAAGACGTGTCCGGCCGCAACGCGACTTAACGCCGGACGGGCCGGGTTCGAGAATGCGACTGCTAAGACAAGACGCAAGACGGCCATTCGGGTCGCGGTTGGCTTTCAAGACGCAAGACGAAAAAAGCCCAATCCTCCAATCCTCCCTACCGGTCCAATCCTATCCTCCCTACCGCCCAATCCTATCCTTCCGGCGCCCGTAGCCTGGTCCAATCCTGCTTCCCCACGGCCGGTCCAACCCTAACTTCCATCCCGCTAATCCATATCCCCAATCTCACACACCGCCTCCACCCTCCACCCTTAGTTCCTCCTCTCCCAAGCACCGCTTTCCTCTTTCCTCTCGGCTCTCTCCTCCTCACGCCGCCTTCCTCCCTCTCGGCTCTCCTCCGCCGAGAGGAATGAAGATGGCGATTCTTGCCATCGCCGCCTCCGTTGTCTATAGTTATTTTTTGGGCTTGGTGCACGCAAGACGACCGCACGACGACGGCTTTGGGCGTGCTCGACTGGACGGAGGCAAGATGGGCCGGCACGACACGGCACGACGGAGTGACCGGACCGAACCGGCACGGCACGATGCGGCCCGAAGCACGGTGGGCCTGGGCCAATGCCCACCTCTACTCCTCCCAGTCCCAGCTTATCTATCCCCTCTTCGTTCTGTTCCGTACACGCCGCCTCCCCTTCCCCACCTCCGCTCCACTCCATGAACTCGCCGCCCCTCTCGCTCCCGCCGGATACGTCGCCGGCCGCCCTCCCCTGGCCGGACCTCCTCGCCGGCGCGGCAGCCGCCACCCGCCGCCTCGTTGCCGCCCACTCCCGCCACTTCCTCGCCCTCTCATCCCTCCTCGTCCTCCCGCTCTCCCTCCTACTAATCTCCCTCCCCGCGCCCTTCCTCCCGGCCTCCTCCCCCGGCGTCCTTTCCATCTCCCTCCCGTTCCCGCAAGATTCGCAGCACAACCCCCTGCGCGCCCCCCTCCCGCTCATCGCCCTCGCCGCTGCGCCTCTTTACCTCGCCGCCTTCGCCGCAGCCGCAGCCAGCGCGCACGCCGGCTTCTTCGGCCGCCCCGTAAAGCTCCTCGCCTCCCTCCTCTCCGTGCCCGCATCCCTCCCCCGCCTCCTCCTCACCGCCCTCCCAGCCTCACCCATTCTCCTTATCCCCCTCCTCCCACTTCCCGCCGAACTCAGCACAGCTCTCGCTGTTCTCGGCGTCCTCCTCTTAGTCCCATTCTGGTCCCTCGCCGGCGCCGCCGCCGTGGTGGAGTCTACCTCTGGGCTCCCCCCGCTCCGCCAGAGCTGCCGGCTGCTCTCTGGTGCGCGCCTCGCGGCACTCTCCGTGTTCTTGGTCTTCGCTGCCGGCATCGGGATGACGCTCTGGGGGTTCGGCGGCGTGGCCGCGGAGACGTATGATGCTGGCGCCGGGTGGGCGGGGATGGCACCCGTTGTGGTGAAGGCGGTGGTTGGTACGGCGGTCCTGGCGGTGCTGATACTGTACGGAATGGTGACCAATGTAGTTTTGTATATGCACTGCCGTGCGCTACATGGGGAACTCACCGGGGAGATCTACAATGAATTTGCGGGCTCTTATGTCTTCCTGCCGTTCGACGACGGCAAGGATCGGCATGTCGTGTCGGTGGTCACAGTGTGGCCATGATTGGCTAACGGTGAGTTTGTTCATTCCAAGAGCAGTTTTGACCACATCCTGTATGGCTGTGTGCATCACTGTTGTTGTGTGCATTAGGGTGTGTTTAATTGTGCAGATGTTAATATTAGCTTCAGACAGCTGTGCTTTTGCTTGTGTACTGGGAATAGAAAAGGATTTGTTATATGTACGCTATTATCTCAATGTGAGTTGAATTGTAAACTAGTAATTGTGCGGATTGACCTTGGAACAACAGAGAGGTAGATTAGATAGAACATTAGTGATATAAATCGAAAGAGTTTGAGTTGGAATTGCTTGAAATAATCTTTAGGATGCATTTGTCTTTGTTTAGCTGGTAGAGTGATAACATAGAAGGAGGAATGTCATCCTTAAAGGTTTTTGAAATGCATTTATTAGACTGAAACTGCAATGTTCCTATTGTGCATTGCTGGGGAAAAGAAAGTTCTCCATATTTTCAGAGCTGCCAAAAGGACCTATTTTCTATAAAATTTACCATGCATATGAAGAATCGTTGCTAAGATTTCATATTCTGATTCTGTTGCATTATCCAGTCATTCATATGTAATGCAAATGTAACCTGCCCTGCTAAACAACTTGGCCAGCGACAACTTATGTTTATTTACAGAGTGCCTATTGCCTTAATTCTTCATTGCAAACTTTCTTCACCTATAGGCATGGTGTGATGTCCTGTTTATTTAATTGAGTAATTAAGAGAATTAGGAAAGGTATTAGTGGGAAAATAGAGTTTAGTGGAGGGAGAGGAGGATTGGCCGCCCAAGCCCAATCCATAGTGGACTCCCGGGGCATCCACACCCCCTCCACCTCTTACCACGCTGCCAGCGCCTCTGCCATAGCCCTCTGTTGTGCCTACCGTAGCAGCCCAAACCAGCTTCCACCCTTTGCCACTGCTGCCGTGGGAAGGGAAGGCAGGGAGAGGAAGAAGGCCAACAAGGGAGGAGGGAGGAAGGAAAGGAAGAGAGGAAAGCTAGGGTTCGTGATCGTCATCAATTTGAGGGAGGAAGGAAAGGAAGAGAGGAAAGCTAGGGTTTGTGATCGTCATCGATTTTCATGGGGTAATGTCCTGTATTTACTTGATTTGATCTTCGATTGATGTTTCGTGAGAGTTGGAGTAGATGGATCCCGGGGATTGATCATTTTATGATGCCCTAGTTCGTTAAACTGTACCGCAGAACCTTATGAGGGGATTTAGGGGTATCTCCGCTCAGAATCATGATTTGGTCTTGTTAGAAAAGTTGTAGATTATTTTCTTAGCTTTCTAGGAATCTCTAGATCACTAAATTTGGATAAGTGAGGAAAAAGATATAGCCTCGGAAGTACCGCTGTCTAGAAATCCGTTGCCAATGGCAGCTGTCGTGTAGATTGATTAATTACGTGTATTAGATGAAATAATTTAACTCTGTTCATAACTAGGATAAGCTAGATAATTCGCAGTAGATTCCAGAAATATTATGGTTTATTGTTTTTCATGTTGTAGAAAAATAGCTATGATATTGTGAAGTTCATTGTCCTATCAAATTCCAGTATAACCTTCGGGGTTGGAAACAAGAACCTAAATGGCAAAATAAATTAGAGAATTTGCATAACTAGGATTCTGTGGGGGAATTTTGTGTAGTTTCCAGAAAACATATAGCTTACTATATTTAGAGTCCAGTAGTGAAAGTTGTGGTTGTTTGAATACTGGGATAGTGGGTAGTTCATCCGGTGAAATTAAGTTTAGTGTATCGGGTTTATGCGTAGGAGCGAGGTTTAATTGTTTGATGATTTGGTATTGTTGTGGCGTATTTTGAGTGTATTATTGATTGTTTGTCTAGGTAGTGTTGCCTCAAATATAGTGCCACATTTGCATTACTCTGTTTCTAGAGGCTGAAAGGCAAGTGCTTGGTAGAGCAGTGGACATCGGTTTGTCAACCCATGTCTCTACCAGTGAATTAATATGGCATTTATTTATACTTTCTGTTGCTTATTTAAATGCCATATTGTTATGATGATAATGATTCAGTGAGGTTATGATATGAAATATTGATGACATCAAATGTTGATGATTTAGTGAGATTATGATATGGTGATGAAATTATCATAGGGATAACATGGTAATGGTAATAACGGATAAAGAACATTGTTGCATCATTTGCATGCATATGAGCCAGGGTGGTAAGTAATGCTATGTATATAGGTATTACGGCGTGCTCCTTGATAAAATCCTACAGAGGTAGGGACCTCACCCTAAAGAAGGTGGAGGAAGAGTGTGTTATCGACGGATGAACACTTCGTTATATGGGTATCAGCTGAAAGAGTTGCATTGGCATTGGCATTGCATACATAAACCATGAGAATGATATTGATGAGATTTGAGTACATGAGAATGATATTGATGAGATTTAAGAACATGAAAGATGATAACGACATTGATGATATTTTAACATGCTTATGTTAATGATGATGATTTAAATGTTTAATAAAGTATTTGTTTATCATTCTATCTTATACTTGCTGAGACGTAGACTCATTCTATCTTGTACCGTTGATGACGATATGCATAGGATGGAATAGAATACAAACATCACATGCACCTATCACACATTCATTATCAATTAGTTTGCTTTAATTATAATCTAGAGACATGATTATTTCATTCAGGGCTTATTCATGGTTTGACTTTGTTAGAGATATATGTCTACATGTGTTATTCCCCATTGTTATGAGGGGTTATGTGCATATTCACCACCTGTATCTTGTGTATATATACTGGCCCATTGGCCTCATATTGAATACAAGCGCTATTCATAACATGGTATCGAGCTCTACCTAGGGTTTGTCGAGCCATGCGACTTCGCTTGACGTCCGGACCGGACTCGGACTCAGCGCTTTGCTTAGCGTCGCCTCCACCATCGTCGCCTCGGTCTCAACCGAGCCCAACTCCTGCCATTTCCGCTCGCCATCACGCTGCTGCTCCGCTTTCAAGCCCGATCACCGCCGCGCCTCGGTCCTCCTCGCGGATCCGGAGCCGCCAAGCCTCGGCTCCGACTTCCGTCGGATCCGGAGCGCCGCGTTTCTCCGGTCCGTTTTCCCGCCGCTGCCTCCCGCCGGATCCGGGCGGACGCGCCTCGGTCCGTTTCCACCTGCCACCAGACGCCGCCTCTCCGCCAAGACGCCGGCCTTTTCTCCTCTATCAAGACGCTGGCCTCCCTCCATACCATCATGGATCTTTCGCCGGATTCGCCGCGACGTGAGGACGGTCGCCGCCAGAGGCTGCCGCCGCCGCCGCCGCTAAAGACTTGGGCGTCTCGGTCCGGCGACTTTCGCCGCCGACTCGACCGCCGCTGGGTCGCTGACGCCATTGAGCTATCCCCGCCGCCGTTCCGCGCCGTTGCCGCCTCTCCTTGGCGGAAACCCTAACAAGTGGTCATGAGTTAGGAGCGCTTAGGCCGCTTTCGCTTATAATGAGAGCCGCCCAACTCGGTGAGTTAAAAAAATCAAAAATAATAAAAACGCCGATCTAACCGCCATTCGGCCCAATTTGTTAGACTTCGCCTTTTGGTCGCCATTGGCCGGCCCGCCGCCACCGATGGCTTCCGTCACGCTGCGTGGTGCTACTCCACGCTTCAAAGACACTACCTCCTCCAACGCGCCACAGTGGTGGTGGTCGCCTCCATCCGGCGGTGGCGTCCTCATCGCTTCCTCTCATGACAAGGTCGGCCACATTGAGTCCATGCTATAAGAAGCGGCGGCATCTTTCACGCCGTTCTTCTACTAGCACCGCATCGCGCGCGTTTACATCGACGTCGTGATCGACTCTTCAGCAGCTTTCTCTCATCGAAAGGTGAGATAGCCGACTTCGACGCTTGCTTGCCGCTTCGGTTCTCCCTTGACAGTTCTGCGGTTCCTTACATTGACGTCAGATCGACTCCTTCAAATAGCTTTCTCATCGAAAGGCGAGATAGCCGACTTCGACGCCGCTTGCTACTTCAGTTCTCCTTCGACAGTTCTCACGGTTACGCATCGACTCTTCTTGATCGCTGAAAACCACCACCTCCACAAATTCAAAGACCTCCCGTGGATTCTTGATTCGAGCATCTTTTCACATGACTCTGATTCTTCTACTCATCCTTCATTACACCCCTTGATTCTCCGCGGTTGTTCTTATCACCGATGGTACCTCTCTTTCGTCTCGGTCGAGGACCTCTTAGCAACTCATCTTTTCATGTTCCTCTGTTGCTCATGTTCCTCGCCTTATCATGCGCCTTCTTTCTCACGGGCAGACATCGATCTTGGTTGTCGAATCATTCTCGACTCGACTCTTGTTGTGTTCAGACCGCCACACGGAGCTCGTTGGTTCTGCCCTCGGCGCTTTGACTCACAGCGTTTTGGGAGCTTGACTGCTTCACCTTCCTTCCACGCCACTGTCATTGCCAGCCTCTCCACTGCGCCACTCCGCTCACGGCTCTTTTTCCAAAGAAGCATCACCGTCTTGGCCATCTGTGTGGATCTCGTCGTCGCCTTTAGTTCATCGTGGTCTTCGGGATCTGCTCTCAGAGACGATTTTAGATTGTCGTATGTAAATTAGGCAAACAGATTTAGCTTCCTTATCCTCATAGTGAGTCGTTGTCTCAAATATTCTTTTGATCTTGTTCATTCTCGATGTTTGGGGTCCGGCTCCTTTGTTTCGAAGGGGTCATCAATACTATATCATATTTATAGATGATTTCTCTCGCCACACTTGGATATATTTCATGTCTTCTCGTAGAGCGAGGCCTTGTCTATCTATAAACAGTTTGCCACTATGGTTCGCATACGCTTCTCCACTCCTATTCGTGTCTTTCATGTCGACTCTGGCGGGCGAGTACCTCTCTCATCACTGCGCAGCTTCCTTGCCGAAAGGTGGCACTCTCGCCGCCTCTCTTGTCCCGGTGCTCATGCTCGAGAATGGTGTTGCCGAGCGCAAGCATCGTCACCTTCTTGAGTCGGCTCGTGCCTCGATGATTGCCGCCTATTCCACCTCACTTTTGGGCCGAGGTCGTTTCCATCGCCACCTATCTCGTCAACATCCAAATTTTCTTCTTACTTCTTCAGTATGCAATTCTGTTGAGCGCCTCTGTGGTATCCTTCCCGACTACTCGCCTTCGTGCGCTTGGTCGTTTGCTATGTTCTCTCGCCGAGAACGCACTAAACCGATCGTCACCGTTGAGTGTGTCTTTCGGGATACAAGATCGAGCACAAGGGCTATTTGCCGGGATCCTGTTGGTCGACGGATGCGATTTCTCGGGATGTGACTTTCAACGAGTCTCGCCCCTTCTACCCACGCCCTGCTCTCCTTCGCTTCCTCTGTGGAGTCTCTCGTTTTTTGACCTTTCCAGATACACCTATCTCTGTCTTGCCCTCGCCCACCCGGCCCCATCGAAGTCTCCACATATTTCCCTGTGGCCTCTCCGCCATTATCCGCCGCCGCTTGCCGTCTCCTGCGCTCCTCAGCTCCCCACTACACTCGCTTCACACTCGTCGACCTCGAATTGAGGATCTTCCAGATGAGCCCTCTTCATCGATGATTCATCTTCTTCCGATGCTTCATCTTCCCCGATAGGCCGTCTTCTCCTCGCTACGCCTCCGCGATCGCCACCGATTCGCCCCCGCCTGCTTTTGCCTTTTGTCGGCGCAGCCTACTGTGAGCCTCGCTTCCCCACCGGATGTCATTATTCATCCCGAGTGGCAGATGCCATGGCCGAGAGATTGCGCCTCGAGCGCATCGGTACTTGGGATCTTGTTCCTTTTCCATCTCACTCGCCCCATCACATGTAAGTGGGTCTATAAGATTAAGACTCGCTCGATGGTTTCTTGAGCGCTATAAGGCGCGTCTTGTTGCTCGTGGCTTCCAAAGAGAGCATGGTCGTGACTACGACGAGACTTTTTGCTCCTGTGGCCCACATGACCACCGTCGCACTTCTTCTTTCGGTGGCGTCTGCTCGCCATCGGGTCTGCTTTCACTTGATGTCAAGAATGCCTTTCTTAATGGCGAAGTTGCGTGAGGAGGTCTACATGCATCCGCCACCGGGTATTCTGCTCTCGAGGGCATGGTCTGCCGCCTTCGCCGCTCTCTCTATGGCCTTAAGCAAGCCCTCGTGCTTGGTTTGAGCGCTTCTCCTCTGTGGTCACTATCGCGGCTTTTCAATGAAAGTGATCATGATCCTGCGCTTTTGTCCACACTTCGCCTCGTGGCCTGGACTCTTCTTCTTCTCTATGTTGATGATATGATCATTACGGAGATGACTCGAGTACATTGCCTTTGTCAAGGCTCGCCTTAGTGAGCGCTTCCTTATGTCGGATCTTGGTCCTCTTCACACTTCCTTGAGATTGAGGTTACTTCCACTCCAGATGGTTTCTTTATGTCCCAAGAGAAGTATATTCAGGATCTTCTTGATCGCGCCTCCCTCACTGATCAGCGTACTGTCGAGACTCCCATGGAGCTCAATGTTCACCTCCGACCCTCTGATGGCGAGCCTCTTTTTGATCCGACTCGCTATCGCCATCTTGTTGGGAGTCTTGTCTACCTTTGTCACTCGTCCGGATATCACTTATCCAGCTCACATTCGAGTCGATTCGTTTCTGCTCCCACTCAGTTCACTATGACCATCTTCTTCGAAGTTCTCGCGATACCTTCGTGGGACTATCTCTCGCCGCCTCTTCTTTCCACGCTCCAAATTGCTGACTTCAGTTTATTCGGATGCTACTTGGGCGGCGATCCTCCGATCGCTTGGTCTATCTCTGCCATCGTGTTTTTTCTTGGTGGTTCGCTTATTGCCCGGAAGACTAAGAAACAGACCGCAGATCCCGCTCGAGTCAGAGGTCGAGTTGCGAGCTATGGCTCTCTTGACACAGAGATTACTTGGCTACGGTGGTTACTTGAGGATTTTGGTGTTTCACATTACACCGACTCTCTCTTGTCGACAAGACAAAGCTATCAAGATTGCCGTGACCTGTGAAGCATGAGCTCACCAAGCATATTGGTGTTGATGCTTCCTTCATGAGGTCTTGTGTGCATGATCGTGATTGCCCTTCAAGATGTGCCTTCGAGCTTCAGATAGCGATTTCTTCACGAAGGCCCAGACTCGAGCACAACACGGCTTCTACCTCTCCAAACTCAGTGTTGTTGATCCACCATGAGTTTGAGGGGGGGGGTGTTAGAGATATATGTCTACATGTGTTATTCCCCATTGTTATGAGGGGTTATGTGCATATTCACCACCTGTATCTTGTGTATATATACTGGCCCATTGGCCTCATATTGAATACAAGCGCTATTCATAACAGACTTGATTATCTTTAAATTGATAGTTGGAGCTTTGGTTGATTTATTGTTAGCTCAGTTCAGTTTGATCTATTAATTGCTTAGTTTATTGGTTGGAATCATATTCGCTTTAATAGTGGTTTATAATTATTAATTGTTGACATTCTGTGTATCGGGAGCATGGCTCTGACGTGACTTGGGTGCGGCATCCTTGGCGTTTCTCGGTTGTAGGTATCCCAGGCGTTTCTTGAGTGCGTGTATCTCGGACGTTTCTCAAGCGCATGTGCCTTGAGTCTTTTTGGTACATGTTACCAAGAGATGAACTTTTATTCTTACATAGTTAATTTGAGTTATTTGTATCTATTGTGACCCAATGATGAAAATTTTAGTCTATGCTTGCTTGCTGAAATTTATTGTAATTAAGGTTTAAATTAGTAGCTAGAGTAGTTTAGGTGATATTTTGGGCTCATTGTTGGGCTTGGGTGTTACACATGGCTACTGTTAGCATTACCATAGAAGTAAAATGGTTGCATCGTAAGTACTAGCACTCAAATGTCTATAAAACAGGTCCCCAGTTGTATTCCAAATGCTGAGAGATGTATTTCGAACACAGCCTCTATATGCACCTCAATTCACATATTAATATCTTATTATGGCAATATTTTATGATGTAGAGGAAGAAAGAATGATATGCTCTTTCAGTTTCTAGGTCCCCTGTTGCCTGTCTACCTCTTTCATTACAAGTCTCTGTTAGTTCTCACCCGGACAAGGGAACTATAGTGTTTAGCATAGTCACCGCGTTATCCTATTACATGTCTCGTACTGCAATTTGTCCGAATAAAATGTAGTAGTGTTTGTAGATGCTGTCCTTATGAATTTGAGGATACTCCATTACAAGAATATAATTAGCTTCTAGAAAAGATAGGATAAACAGCAAAGAAGCTACGTTCATGTTCAGTCCATTTCTTTGGACATCATTTTTGTTACAAACAATAAAGACTTGTATTACTAATGTGGAAAGTCCTCTTGTAATAAGAAAAAAGTATTCTTTTTGTGAACCACAAAGCAATTCTTTTCATGATAACACAAGGAAAATAAGAAAGAGCAATACAGGATCAAACCTAACTATGCTTATGGGCATCTAATTGTAGAATCGTTTTTTTTTATTAGAACATGCTAAAGGATGTATATGACAAATTATGGAAATGGCTAGACAACATGTTTGTTGTTGCTATACTGTAACACTCTGGCTATGCGAAAGCTAAGATGTTATCTAAACCTCTAATTCAAATCAACAATACAAATTAATTTCAATTATTTATCAACTACTGATAGTTAATACTAGCACATAGGAGAACGGTTATAAAATTAGCTCTAAATTTCAGCATCATAACAAAACTCTAAGTGTCCAATCATCATATTCCATTCAAGAGAAATGCTATCTAGAATATATCTAATGAACATAAACATTAAATAGATCAAACAAAACATAACGACGAACAGAAATAATCATCATGTCACCATTTATTACAATCCAAAACTCTCAAATGATAGGTAATAGCAGGTTTATTAACTAAAAAGTGAGATGTGAAATGAGTGCAATTATTCTTGTGCCTACTCCCTCCCAAAGCACGCCGTCTTCAGAGTTTTCCTAAAACAGACAAACACTAGCAAGAGTGAGTCCACGACTCAGCAAGTATAGCAAAATAATATGAAAAAAATACTAGAACAAGAACATAACATTCTCAATATTCGAATTCATATGTAAAATGACAGAAAACTTATGCAAGTATGAAAATGCATGCTCTTCTCTTCTGCTTATACCGGTATAGCCAGTGAGCACCTGTCGGTGTTATTTCATGCCCGCATTATCAAAATGCGGGGATCAAAGACCCATATCAAAATGTATTGCTGTACATGCCATTTCAGTTTTGGCCATGCCCTTAGATTTTTTGTGTGCATTTGTGCGCTCCCGCCCAGTATATTTTTGTGTGCATTTGTGTTCTCCTGTGCAGTTTTAGATTGTTTACTGTACTGTGAGCCTTAGATGTCGCGCTTTTACTTTTGCACCTAGTCTATGACCAGAAAAGGACTTCTTACATGTTCCGTGTTGACACAATTAGAATTGGAGGATTTGCGCCTCACTGTAAGGTCCCTCCCCTCGCTGTCCGATTACGTCCACCCCCTTGGCACTATTTATAGATGGACGGTGGGATTGAGGGGCTCTCGTGGAGGTTCCTCCCTAGAAGATTTATTTTTGGGGTGGGGGGTTCGCGATGGTCTCACTTTGCGGGCAAGGCGTCATTTAGTATGTCATAGTCACGGGCTAAGCAGGAAACAAAAATATTTGAAGAGAGAGCAAGGTATGGGTCGGTCACATCGAGAGCCCTAGCGTTGCGTTGTCGCCATCCGCTGCTCTCGTCCTTATCTTCTGCGGTGCGGTCACGACTGAAGAGCAGCCTCCTACCCTCCTTTGCTTGACTCTACGCGTGGCATCGCTGGTCGCCCGCTCTAGTCCTCTATGCCGCCCTCTCCTCTGCTAGACCTCCCACCTCCATTCTCGTCGTGGCATCGCCGGTCACCCACTTCGGTCCTTTACGCCACCCTCTCTAGTCGTCCTCTCCTGGTATGCTCTCTATCCTTGTCTCCTTCCTAGCCTCCCCCTTGTAATACTCTAGTTCAACACTGAGCCCAGAATACTACTCAGCTACATCAACTACTAATTTAAATAACATATTACAATAAATTTTAGTAAGCACATAACGAAAACCCATTCACAGGTCACAATAGAAAATATTATATGCAACTAAACTGTATAAAAATCAACATGCTAGATAACAATATTTAATAAAGAACCAATAGGTAATAAACAGTTCATAAACAGTCCAATGAATGAATAAACAGGTTCCACTCAATCACCTAGGATTATTCAATGATTATCAAGTGCTAGAATCATCACACTATATTAAACGTTCTCATGTTCATGTAATTCAAGTATTTGAAGTGAGTGCAATTATTCCATGTGCGCTATCCCTTCCCATAGGAGATGCCGTCATTGGCCATTTAAAACAACAATAAAGTAAGGATGAGTCAACGACTCAGCAAGTAGAAGATACAATGGTAAATACACAAATTCATAAAACATTTAATGTATTATCATAAATCTTATACTCCTCATTTTCAATTCTCATCAATATCTTTCTCATAAATGCAAATGACATGATGCATCTCTTTTAGTTGATATCAGTATAGCAAAGTGTTCACCCGTCTGGGACACTTTTCTCCCCCACCTTCTTGAGGGTGGGGTCCCTACCTTTGTAAGATTTTAACATGGGGCATGCCGAATTAGCCATAATCATGGCAGTATTCATCGCCTTGGCCCTTATGCAAGTGAATGATGCAACAATCCATTAATCTCACCATGTCATCCCTATGGTAGTTACATCAATATCACAATTGCATCAATATCACAATATAACTCTTTTCATCAATATTACCATGACAAATATTTAACTTAACAACATATAATTAAATATCATCGTAAATAAAACAACATGACAACAACAACCATTTGTTGTTCACCATTATACCAAACACTTGCCTCTTTAGCTTCTTGGAGCCGGATGATGCAAAGACGATAAGACGCTCGAGGCAACAATCTTAGACACACAATTGACATACATTCCAAACATACTAAATCATGGCACCAAAATATCATACACCTCGCCCTAACATGCTTATGCAAAAACGACCCAATTACTTGATTCTACCGGTTGACTTACCTGTTGTCCCAGTAATAAAAAAATGCTCTAACTTTGATATCTGAACCCTAAATCTAGCAAACTAAGACTTTCTAGAATCCTTACGAAATTGCCTACAACTTCCTAGTTATGGTAGGCTCCTAAATTCCCCATTTCTTTCTTCGAAGATGGTTTCAGAATCTGTCAGGACAACCTGCTTCACATTTTCGTATCTTTTTAAATAAAACTTGAAAAAACAGTGAACTATACCAGCTCCGAAATCTACTCAAAATTTCTTAACTAATTCAAGTTATCACAAAAAAAATTCTTTCATTTATTAGGTGAAAACAGACTATCTACACGTCATCTACCAATGATGTCCAATTTGTGGACAGCAATCTTTCTCGAGGCCGTAACTTTTCACTCACTACTCCAAATCAAGTGTTCTAGACCTTCCTAGAGAGCTAACAGAATTTTCTACAACTTTACTGTTTGGACAAAACCTTGAATTCCAACCTAAATACCCTTAATTACCGCTACAAGGCTCTGCGTCAGAACTCGACGAACTAGGGCAGAAAGCCTTCTACTCTTCCCATTGATCAAACATCCTACAAATTGAGCAGAAACTAAACTAGGGTAATCTAAAGGTAAAACCCTTCTCATTCTCTCTTCTCTTCTCCTTTTCCCTTGCTTTTTCCTTGGCAGCACAGGCAGTAGCACACTCGTTTAGCACAGAGAAGCACCCAACTTCTTTCTTTCTTTTCCCTCTCTGCATTTTCCCCCACTCTCTCTGCAGCACATGCCTAAGGAATAAATGCAGCACAGCAGCGCAGGCTTGCATGCAGGTAGGCTGTTCGACTGGCGCGTTAACTTTACTGCATGCAAGGCTAGTAGCAGGCTGCAGAAAAACAATTGGCGCATGCAGGAAAAGGAACACATGCATGCAGTCAGCAGAAGCTACGCAAGGCAGAGAAGATTGGTAGGAGCGGTAGGGAGATCTGGCGGCTTGCATGCAGGGCAGATGCAGTAGGCAGCAGAGGGCGAGGAAGTGGCAGGGCGTAGGTGGGCAGTCAGGGGGAAGGGCTGTCGGCTGAAGGCTAGGCGCAGGGAGCAGAGGCGGCTAGGGCTGGCTTGCACCCTTCCCTTCTCTCCTTAAAAGGGGCCCAGGGAAGTCCGGATGTACCACCCAAACTGAAGCCCATTGGGTTCGGTATGGGCCTTGGGCCGATGGCCCAAAACCACCTCTATCTCTCTCCTAAAATCTTTATTTCTAATTTCCTTAATACCTTTTCTATTAACCAATTAAATGGAATATTACACCCCTCTCTTCTTCTCACCATCGTCCTCTGTCTGCCCTTGTTCTTCCATGCCCTTTTGTCTTCTTCTCCCCTCCCCTCCCTACTTTGCTATGCTCTTCCTCTCCCCGCCCTGCTCTGCTCTCTGCCTCTCTCTGCTCTGCTCTGCTCTCCTCGCCCCACCCTGCCCTGCTCTTCCTCTCCCCGCCCTACCCTGCTCTACTATGCTCTCTCTTCTCTTCCTCTCCCCGCCCTACTATGCTCTATTGTGCTTATTGCATGTGCCTGTCATCTCACCATATTCATTTACAAGAATAGGAGGCTTCTTAGTGCAATGAGGGAGTAGACAGGTGAGATGGATATTGTGAGACCCGCAACTATTTGGTTTGCCACATCATTCCTTACTTGAAGCACAAAGATACGTTGATATATCTATTTGTCAGTGATGATTGGACTAAGACCAAATTGGCAAAGAAAAGGTCATAATGTTCATAGGAGAGCTAATGGCGAGCATATGACCTATACTCGGTGTGTAAGATCTACACCAAGGGTTGTTGAAGAAGATGAGCCACACTCAGATTTGGGCAATAAAGAAGAGGAAGAAGAGATCGTGCATGATGACGACTAGGTGGATATTTTATGATGAAGATCCAACCAATGCTAACAAAGATGGTGATGGAGAGAATATGGATGCTACTACCAATTTAGATGAGTTCGAGATTGATGACTTTTGAGAGATGAGAGAGTTGGACTTATGTTATGCCATTAGAGTCTAAGCTTGCAGACTTACTTTATTGCTGTGGACTTATGTTGGTTATGTCGTGCTTGTTATGTTGCTCATTATTCATGTAATCGTATATTTGATTATCAATTTTTCACTTCATTGTTGTCCAATTTTCATGTAGCTTGTTGCTTGGGAGAAGAGAAGAGAGGAGAGATTATCAACAAGATATGTTAGTCAATCTATATTTACTCAATTAATTGAAATATGAATTATTGTAATGTATTGTAACAAGCCATATGTTAGAACTTGCAAGGGGGATGGGTGCTACATGGGAGAAGAACAATTGGAAAGAGGATGGGTGCTACATAGGCTTAAGAATCAGCAACATCAAGGTTTGCATGTACTACTAATTGCTAATTTAATTTGCTGCCATACTAGGTTAGAATGTGTGTATGACGTCGCTTCGTCATGTGCCTTAAGTGCTTTGGCGGTAAGAAGGTAGTGAGTCACCTTGCCTCGCCTTATCGCTTTAATAATCAAGATTGTGAGAAGCGGATGGTGGACACTGATTGCCTAAGGTGCGTTGAGCTCCAGTTTCATAGCTTGACGTGGCCACTCTCAATTGACCAAAGCCATGTGCTCTCATTTTTACATATGATGCAAGTCTCTTCACTACTACAAAACAGGCTATACTAGATGCCTCATCATAGACGGTTCACGTGGAACCGTCTATATTGTAATTATCACAGACGGTTTTTAATAAGAATTGTTTGTGATATGCAACGATGGCTAGAACCGGTTAGAACCATCTGTGATACGTAATTATCACATATGGTTTTGAATTAGAACCGTCTGTGCTAATTCACAGACGGTTATTAACAAGAACCATCTGCGATAATTCTAGACATCACAGATGGTGTTTAATTAGAACCGTCTGTGACAACTCACAGACGGTTCTTCACAATAACCGTCTGTGGTAATTGCAGGCGTCACAAACAGTGATTAATTAGAACCGTCTGTGATAATTCACATACACTTTCAACTACAAACCGTCTGTGATATATTCAATGCCCCTCGCGGTTCCCACGCGATGCGTCTCTTCGTCTCGCACGCCGACGGTTTTATAAGAATGATCATCTACCACCGAAGATGAATCCCCACATCGTTCTCTTTCGCACCCTCCATCAACAACTAGTAGAGTTAAAAAAAATAATGGCTCCCTACTCTTCTCCCCTGATGCCGGCGTTGATGGCCTACCTGGCCATCCTGTACGAGTACCTCGCCGGTCGTACGCTGGTGGAAGCTAGTGAAGAACACTATGCTAACAGTGTCGTCCGTCCTTCGGCGGAGGTTATGCCGGCGCACGTGACGGCGATGTTCTGCGGTCTTGACATCTTCCTCTGCCGTGTCTTCTGGGTGGTCTGTATCATCTGGTGAGCTAACCCCACCATCGACCTAGTCCTCCACAATGAGGTTGAACATCTCCAAGAGGATTACCGTCGCTTGGAATGCGACATCGAGGCGGCGGGTGACCAAGTCGACCAAGCCGAGACCTCTCAAGCTAGAGAAGAGAGCCTATGGGTGCATTTATTCTTGGTTCTTGAGGGGGAGTATCTTTAGGCGACTATTGAACGACCGAGTCAATGGTTGGAAGTGTTTCAAGCTACCTGCGCAGATCCTAAACCCTCCGATGCTGACAATGTCGCCTACGAAGTTTTGATAACGGAGATAGCAGGCTACTTGGGCCGCTAGAAAAACCTGATCATTTATTATTTCTACCTTTTTTTAATATTTTATAAGAAGCGACTGGCCACGCTATTAACTTGGCCATATGTAAATACAAAAAATGATTAAAAAATCCAATTTAAAGTTAAGTTACTGTCTATGGTTTTAGCAGCCAAAAACAGAACATTTTTTAACAAGAACCGTCTGTGATATATAATTATCACAGATGGTTTGTGGTTGGAACCATCTGTGATATGTTCATGCTGCTTCGGCTCCCGCGCAATGCGTCTCTTCGTGTCTTGTGCTGACGTTATGATGCATCTCTTCGTCTCGGTTTGTGATACGTTTTAAAAGAATGATCATGTCTTTCGCACCCTCCATCAACAACCAGTAGAGTTAAAAAAAACTTGATTACTACGGTATTGAAAACTCACAGACCGTACATCGCGCGCCATGGTGAGCATATGGAGCATGACGGTGAGGACCAAGAAGAGGAGGTCGGTGATCGCCGTCGCTCTTCCTCACGATGTCGTCGTCAACATCTTTGGCCTCGTAGCCATGAGCTCTCCTCAACCCACGGCTGACCTTTGCATCCTACGAGCCACGTACGTATTTATATACCTACAAAAATACGTACTACTATTTGTGGCGGCAACCAATCCATGCATGCATACATGTTAGCCTTCTATTTTGACTAGAGAAATATGTCACTAATCTGACTAGCAACAATGCCCTTAATTTGGCCTTTCAATTTACTCTTACGGAGTAATTATGACATCTTGAATTGTGTACGTATATTGGAGTTGCAAGGCCATGTACAAGGCGTCCAAGGAGCGCGCCATGGGGAGGCGCGTGGCGTTGGAGCAGGATAAGGCGGTAAAGTGGCTGGACAACGAGCGCTACCTCGCCGTTGTCAACCACCTGGCTGGTGTCGGCAACCTAGAGGTCTGCTTCATCGTCGGCCTCACGCTCGTCTTCGTGCACCAGGACATGCAGCGCGGCCTTGTATTCCTCAAATGGGGGGCCGTCGCCGGCCACAAGGCCGCAGCCTACATGCTTGGCCTCCTCGTCTACATGGTCGACGAGGCACGCGATGTTTGGAAGCAATACATCAGCCTGGTCGAGGGCGAGCCGGCCGGTGGGTGCGAGATAGCCAAGAGGACCAATCAGGAGTGCAAGCGGTGCCGAAGACTCGCTACGAATGCGGTCTAGGCAATGATGTGGAAGATGGCCAGGCCGCTGGGTCGGGTGTGGGTGCTATCGGAGGACGGCACAAGCACCGGCTGCGGCGTGATGGAAGGGTGGGACGACTACGTCGTCTTCTGCAGCGACGACTGTAGGATTAGGCATGAGTACGCCAAGTTCTTTGCACAGGTGTTGAACTACTTGTGATGGTAAAATTAGCGGTTTTAGCATAGTTTTATCAAATATTCAGATATAATTCTTTTCTAATATGTGAATGTGTCATATGTTCTGAATTTGTATTTATTTCTACTTTTTAAAAATCTTTTGTAAGAAGCGACTGGCCATGCTGTTAATTTGGCCAAATGTAAATACAAAAAATGATTAAAAAATTCAGCTTGAAGTTAAGTTAATGTCTATGTTGAACATTTTTAGCTATAGAAAACTATCATAGGCGGTTTAGTGGAATAAACCGTATGTGATATTTATCACAGGCTATTGTAAAATACAACAGTTTGTAATATATAAGTATCACAGACGGTTATTAAAAATAACCGTCTTTGATATTTATTTATCATAGACGGTTTGTGATTGGAACCATCTGGGATATTTATCATAGAGAGTTTGTGGTTTGCATACAACTACAGGAAACCAGCTACTTCACAAATATGCCATAAATTACAACAATGACACACACACACACACACACACACACACACACACACAATCTTCTCTAGCCACTTGATATGGTCCATAATGCGCTCCATCTTCAACTCTAGCATGTTTAGCCTCTGCTCTAGTACAACTTCCATTCTTTGCTCCAGCGTAGAATCCATCCTTTGCCTTGTATTGTTGCGCTCCCTTGCTCTATCCATGGTGTCTGTCCACTAGAAATATTGACATCCTCTAGCCTATAGAAATGTACAAACGCCAAAACAACACACACATTTTATACCTACTGGAGAAACATCCAAACCATAGGAAACCAGACTCAAGTTTACTTACTGAGAAATAAGGACATTTGTAAAACACCCGACCAGTATTTCCTTCGGTGTTGGCGTAGAACACATTTGCTTGCACACGACTGTTAGGGCAATCCACCTGCCTAGCAGTGGCTAGCGTTAGGGCCCTTCGATTCAGTGAGCTCGACGACTCAGACATGGCCCTCACTCAAGAGGAGGAGATGAGGTGAGGTGAGACCAGAAGGAGATGAGAGGAGAAAGAGCTGAGCTCAAGTACTAGAAGAAGATGAGAAAGCTCAGGATTGGCCCTACTTATGCTGGCGTGCAAACATTTTTTGACTATAAAACTATCATAGACGGTTTAGTGGAACAAACCATCTGTGATATGTATAACAGATAGTTATCAAATACAAAAGTTGGTAATATATAATTATCACAGACGGTTATTAACAATAACCGTGTGTGATGTGTATTTATCACAGAAGGTTTGTAATTGCAACCGTCTATGATATGTATCACAAACAATCATTAATAAGAACCGTCTCTGATATGTGCGGCTACTTTGAAGAAGACGACGAGTATGCCTAAGAAAGCAACCAAGCCCACAGTGAAGCATGATTGTTTTTTCCAGGGTGCCATCCACACAACATGAGGAGGATGAGACAACATTAGTGCTACACTAATGAAGCAAATCATACACTCCAAAGGTGTCGTTCGGCGAAGTAGGCCGCACTAATGAAGCAAATCCGCCTCATCACCTCATGCCATCTGGACGACCCTAAAAAATCATGCTTCGTGGTGGGTTTGGTTGCTTTCTTAGGCGTACTCATCGGCTTCTTCAAAGCGTACCAGATATCGTAACAAAGGAATACTAACCTTAGATCACTAAGAATAAATAGATGTACAAGCACACTTGAAAATCTACGGTATTTCTTTCACCAAACGCGCCCAGAGGCGGCATATCAGAGACATTTTTCATATAGATAGATCTAGATCTGTTGGGCCGGCCAGATATTTAATGGCGCATATCACATACGGTTCTTGTTAAGAACTGTCTATGATAATTATCACAGATGCCTATTAAAAAGAACCGTCGGTGATGTATACTATTATCACGGCGTTACTAGGTCTCCTAGCAGACATTTTTCTAGAGGGAAATGTGTTGCCCAGAACAACCTACCAAGCCAAGAAGGTTCTTTGTCCATTGGGAATGGAAGTAGAAAGAATACATGTATGTCCGAACGATTGTGTCCTCTACCGTAAAGAGTATGCAAACATGCATATATGTCTGGTGTGCAATGCATTCCGATACAAGCATAAGAATTAATCAGATGACGGCGAGGGAATCGAGGTGAAGAAAGGATGTCCTACTAAGATGGCGTGGTATCTGCCTGTAATTCCCCATTTGAAGCGGTTTTTTGCGAACCAAAAAGTGGCAAGATTTTTGTGTTTGCATTTGGAGGAGCGTAAAAAGGATGGAAAGATAAGACACACTATTTATTCTGCCCAGTGGAGAAACTTCGATTGGAGCTTTGGAGACTTCGGTGTGGAACCGAGAAAAATAAGGTTTGAGTTGAGTATAGATGGAATGAATCCTTTTGGTAACATGAGCAGCCGACATAGCACCTGGCCCGTGAATCTATGTATGTACAACCTTCCTCCTTGGCTGTGTATGAAGCGGAAGTATATTTTGATGTCACTACTTATCCAAGGGCCGAAGCAACCTGGGAACGATATTGATGTGTACCTAGCACTATTGCTGGAAGATCTTGTGACATTGTGGAACGAAGGGGTACAAGTATGAGATGCATACAAACGAGAGAATTTCACTTTACGCGCCATGTTGTTCTGCACCATCAACGATTTTTCTGCCCTTGGCAACCTGTCGAGGTTCAATACAAAAGGAGCCAAAGCCTGTCCATGTTGCTTAGATGGTACCGAGAGTGTATGGCTGAACAACTCGCACAAAACTATGTACATGCGCCACCGTAGGTTCCTTCCCAGGTATCACCCATACTGCAAGATGAAAAACAATTCGATGGAAATAAGGAGGATGATTCAGCTGCAAGGGCTTTTAGAGGGAAAGAGGTCTATGATATGGTTAAGGATATCGATGTTGTGCTTGGAAAGAGATGTAAATTGAGGACCCGTCAAAAGAACATCTGGAAGACGCGATCAATTTTTTAGGACTTACCTTATTGGGAGCACTTACAAGTTCATCACAGCATCGACGTCATGCATGTGGAGAATGTATGTGATAGCTTGATTGGTCTCTTACTGAAAATTTGTGACAAAAGAAAGGATGGTGTTAACGCACAACATGACTTGGTTGATATGAACATAAGGACCGAGTTAGCACCAAAAGAGACCAATAAAGGATGAACGTACCTTCCCCCAGCTTGCTACACTCTGTCCAAGGCCGAGAAAAAGGAACTGTGCCAGAGCTTACATGATGTGAAAGTTTCGTCCGGTTACTCCGGTAGTTTGAACAAACTTGTTTCTATGGAATATTTGAAATTAATTGGTATGAAGTCTCATGATTGTCATGTGCTAATGACACAAATGCTTCCTGTTGCAATTAGAAGTATTTTGCCGAACAAGGTCCGAGTGGCAATCATGATGCCGTGTTATTTCTTTAACTCAATTACTCAGAAGGTCATCGATCCCGAAGGACTAGATGCTCTGCAGGGCGAGGTGGTGACGACTCTATGTTATCTTGAG
Source organism: Phyllostachys edulis (assembly GCA_036346405.1). Lineage (NCBI taxonomy): Eukaryota > Viridiplantae > Streptophyta > Magnoliopsida > Poales > Poaceae > Phyllostachys > Phyllostachys edulis. The sequence goes on from CM070568.1 coordinate 18,806,452, forward strand.
ATGTATTTTCCTCCATCATTTTTTGATACCATGGTCCATCTCATTGTTCACCTTGTGAAAGAGATAAAGATATGCGGCCCTGTGTTCCTATGTCATATGTACCCGTTCGAGAGGTACATGGGAATTCTCAAGTCCTATATATGGAATCGATATCGGCTGGAGGGCAGCATCATCGAAGGTTATGTAACCAAAGAGGTCATTGAGTTCTGCGTCGACTACATGGCTCAGGTGGAACCGATAGGTGTGCCTCTATCTCGTCATGATGGGAGGCTAGAGGGTATCGGGACCATCGGAAGGAAAGCAATCACTCTCGATCTGGATACATACGCTCAAGCCCATTTCATTGTCTTACAACACATGACGCAAGTGTCCCCGTACATCGATGAGCACAAAGACATGATACGCCAATAGAATCTAAGCTGGTCGGAGGTTTGGATCATGAGAGAGCACAACCGTCAGTTCAACGAATGGTTAAAGGGGTAATTCATTGGGAGGTCATCAAGTGATGATATGCTGCCATTGTTGGCAAAAGGGCCAAAATTTACAATTGTGACATGGCAAGGATACGACATAAATGGGTACACATTTTATACGATAGCTCAGGATAGAGAGCATAGTTTAGAACAGCGGTATCCACATAGATGCATTTTGCGAGCAGTTCAATACCGCTGGGTTGAGCTCCTATTATGGGTTTCTAGAGGAGATTTGAGAGCTCAACTACGTACTTTTCAAGATCCCCCTGTTTCGATGCCATTGGGTCAAACTTCCACAGGGTGTGAAGGTCGACAAATACGACATCACTACTATGGACCACAAATGTGTCGAATACAAGGACGAACTATTTGTACTCGCTAATCAAGTTGTTGAAGTTTTTTTTTTATGTAAAAGACCTAGCAAATAAGAACCACAACGTAGTTCTTCATGGAAAAAAAGGATTGTCGGAGTTGAGAATGTCGTTGATGAGGAGGAGTACAATCAATTTGATGAGTTGCCTCCTTTCGGAGACGGCATCAGGCTCGAGGAAGAACCCAGTGAGGAAGCTAGCTATATGCGCATCAATCATCGTGAAGGGCTATTTTTTCAAACGAAATAGCCAAGTGGAATTAAACACGGTGAACACTTATTTGGAAAATTATTCCATTGTAATTAATAATTAAACTCGACATGTAATTAAGAAATTATTCCATTGTAATGGATTCACTAATTAAAAAGTTATTCCATCTGTGATTGTATCTGCTTTCTTGTTTTCAGAGGGCATGGCTAGCATTTCCTGAGGCTGGCCGAAAAACAGAATATTTTTTAACTATAGAAGGAACTATCACAAGCAGTTTAGTGGAACAAACCATCTATGATATATGTAGCACAGACGGTTCCTAAGGCGCCAAAACATTTCGCCTCCCATGTAAGCGTCCCCGTGCACGTGTCCAAAAATCCCCCCACCCGTGCTGAGCATCACAGATGGTTCCATAATAGAATTGTCTGTGATACTTATCACAAACGGTTCTTAAATATAACCGTCTGTGATATGCTCGCTTATCACAGACGACTCTGTAATAGAATCGTCTGTGATTTAGAATATCACAGACGGTTCTTTGCGAGAACCGTCTGTAATATCCCTTTATAAGTAGGGCCCTACTAGGGTTTGCGCTCTTACTCCTCAGAGCTCACTCGCCCATCTGCCTCCCCAGCGCCCTTACTTCCCGTGTTCCTCCCGAGCCTCCTCTCTCCGCGCCGTCATCCCCACACCTCCTCCTCCCCATGGCGGCGTCCTCCCTCTACGACCCCCGACCTCGACGACGCCTCACTCCGTCGACCTCGACTCCCTCTCCATCCACGCCTCCCGCCAAGGTACGAGCTCACCTCTTTGGATTGTGCTAGTAGAAGTTTCAACTTATGCTGATTTGATTGACTCTAGCACTAGAAGACATTGCTTAGTAATGTTGTGGGAGGTATGAGCTCATCGCTTTGGATTCTATAATATTGTGTCATGTTATTCATACTCATCAGATCACCCTATTTTATTATGTTGATGTTGTCTGGTCATTTTGCTCTATTTTGTTGGTAGCATCGGTTCACTGTGATTATTGTTTAGTCATTGTTTATATTCCTGTCAATTGAAATATTATGTAGTTGGTTCAATTGAAATATTAACAATGAACTCTCAACTGATGATTTGTTTTAAAGTGTCAGATTAGACAAAGCAAGATTTTGTAAAGCTCAAGGCCTAATTTATTTCAGAGTAATTGTCGTATTTAATTTGTGATAGAATTTTGACCCAAGTGGCGAGGAGGCCAAGAATACATCTTGAGCAGCCCGATATTTGAGAGCAATAAAAAACAATCTAAATCTGAGCATTATGCTAATTTATTTTGTTGTTAATCTTACAGTGATACCATTGAGTTAATCTTACAGTGATGCCATTGAGTCACTTACCTTATGCTAACTCTATTGAGTTGCATTACATTCCTAGTTTCCATAAATAGCAAGTAAGCGAGATGGCGTCGTACCGTCTTCGTCGCTGTCATTGACGTCACCGAATGCGTCTGGATCTCCAAGAAAAGTGATACATCAGCGAGATGGCAGACAAATATCGAAGATGTCTCAGGGCCGAATGACCATCACGGCCGTCAGTACCGCTGGGATCCCTCTGCTTCCCAAGAAAGCAGTGGTACCATTCCGGACTACTAGCGGTATACTTGGAAGGGAATGGGTCCCCATCACCACACAGAGATGGAAGGATCTGACGGACGTGCAGAAAGCGCAGCTGTGGACTGAACTTACAACGTCATTCGATATCCCAGTAGAAGTTCAGGAACTCGTGCGACGGCAGGCGTTCCTCGCGATGGGAAAAGCGTGGAAGACCTTCAAGAGCAAGCTTGTCATGGAGTATGTGAACAAGGATCGGATGCCCTACACAAAGTATCGTTTCGTGTCGTCGGATACATGGGATGCCTTTGTGCGGATGAAGACGACAACCAAATTTTAGCAGCAAAGTACGACACACAAGGCTATCCAGGCACAAAACACTCACCCCCCAGACTCGGCACCACTGGGTACGTAGATAAACTCCCGTAATGGATGAGTGAGGATGATGAGGCGATCCGGTCAGAGGTGTCCCCGCCATTTGCAAGGATCACAGACGAGCACGTCCAAAATTGGTTAAGAGCGAGGGCCTCAACCATGTCATCGGGCGCCATCTCTTTCACAAACCCAGCAGACGAGGGAGTGTCCCAACACCTAGTAAGATATGTCGAACTACCTAGTTGTTAATAAGTCCATAATTTCATAGGGTCTAAAATAACATGATGGCCTTTTGCAGCAAACATTGAGTACCCAACCTTCCCAAGGCTCCTTCGAAGTAGTCAGGGAGAAGGATATACTATCCATGGCCTTGGGAAACAAGGAGCACCCGGGTCGCACGCGAGGCCTTGGGGTTTACGTACCTTAGAGACAGGGATTCCCACACGACTCCAAAGCGTATAGGAGTCGGAAGAGATTCAAGGCCAAACGCGAGGCACAATTGGAAGAGAAGATTAGTGCGCAGATTACTTCACAATTTCAAGGATAGATAATATCATTGCAGGAACAAATGAATCAACTCATCAACCAGTCGCAAGCCACCCCCGTGATTTTGGGAGCTAGTCCCCCTCAACGTCGGAGTAGCGTCGCGTCCACGCCTGCACTTTCTGAACTTGGCGACGTCCAATTACCTATCGACGTCATCCAGATAATGTACATATCTGGAATGCTCCAAAGATAGACTTGTAGGACGCCTTAGAAAATTGTGTATCGTTTTGTAGGAGTCAACGCCTTGCAGGCTCCAAGTGAGGCTGGTTGGATCCATTTCTGTTGAGGCTGGGCGGGGAGGGGGGGTGGTGTTTCCATGCTAGGAAGGGATAGTGGTGCACGGTGCCCAACTGGCACAGGGTTACACCAAGGTCCAGGTGGATATGGTACATGATAATTTCATGGCCTTCCCGCTGGAGAAGTGCCTGAACGAAGACAACATAACACTAGGGGATGCCTTGTACACTTATGTCTAGTGGCCTAAGAGGGACATTGCCCTTGACCCTATAGTGCCGCAATCTCCACAAGATGACCATGCCTCTCCAACAGTACCCTCGATGACTCCACCTCAACCCCCACTTTATAAGGCCCCATATCAGCTCCCATGGAGATGACATCGAAGAAACAAGAAAAGTGTGCTGAGTCGTCCACCCCCAAGACGTATATCACGCGAGGCACTAAGGCCAAATCGAAGAAGATTATCGCACCTGCAGTGCCGCGATCTTCACACGACCAAGCCTCTCTAATAGAACCCTCGACGACTCCACCTCAACCCCTGCTTCAAAAGGCCTCCGTATCAGCTACTGTAGAGACGGCGCCAAAGAAACAAAAAAAGCGTGCTGAGTCGTCTTCCGGGAAGACATGTAGCGGGCTAGGCGCTAAGGCTAAATCAAGAAGATTAAGGCGCCTTATAAACCTAGGACATTCTCCCTCGGAATGCTGTTGGTCTCCGACACAATGTTATGCCACGCTAGTTTGGCTTGCAGGACTTTGCATGCCTGATACATACGGCAGACCGATGAGATGAGGGAAGACCAGCCTACTGGATTCACCTTCAGCTACACGGAGAACCATTTCCTCCACAAGCCGGGCTACTTCGTCGTGGGCTTCGAAGACTTATTTGATCTATTCAACCTCGGCACCCTCGACGCATGACTTCTATGATGCTGGATACTGTAAGTGTGTACAATTAAGTTCTACATTCACGTAATACCGATAAATATCATAACTCATTGCTTATGTATAGATACATGATGCAAGATGCTCGGCGATCGTGAGAACCAGTGGGTTTCCTCAACCCATAGTTGATCTTTGAGCAATGCATCAACCTAGACACATCCTACATCGAGAAATACATAACGAAGGGGTTGCTTGCTCACCGCGACAAGGACTACATACTGGTGCCCTACAACCAAGGGTAAGTGCTTCACTACTTGCTATGCAAATTTCATTTGCACTTTATACGCAACACAAACTTAGGTTCAATGACTATAGTGAAATACTTAGGTGGCACTGGATTCTTTTAGTCATTGTACCAAAGTGGAACAAGATAATACACCTTGATTCCCTAGTCGAAAAAAACCGTGACTTCACCCTTGTGCAAAAAGTACTCGACATGTATGCTCATTTTCTTCATACATAACTCTATTGCAGTCTTCCTTCGTTTGAAATGGCCGATGATAACTTTTTGGAATCACGTAGGTCGTTCAGTGCCTATGTTGCCGGGGGAGGGATGCAAAATGAATAAAGTGCCACACTGCGGCACATGACACGATTTTTGGTACTCGCTACATCACAATAATCCTATATCACACTTTGTAACCTGACCTTTCGAACTGACAATATCTATATATGTAATTCTATTTTTTTAGTGCCACCATCAACTACAAGGCAACATATGTGCATTCTATGTTTGTCGTCATATGCAGAAAATCATGCGTGCTAAGATGAAGGATCCAGAGGTTTGTTAGTCAATCTCACAATAATTATTTACTAATTATGAATTTAAATATATATGCTTACTACTTTACTCCTAGTGACAGGGCATGACCTCACGGTTCAAGAATGACGTAAACTATCCTCGAATGTTTATGAGGTGGCCCTGTTCTAACGCAGTTGTATCGATGCTTGCAACCTGTCGCTAGGAAGATTAAATTCGTACGTATAAATTGATAAGTATGAAATAATTATTGCAAGATTGACAAACCTGAGGATCATTGGTCATCGCAGAACCGATAAGTAGTTACATGTTGTGGCAAATATAGTATCGACAGAGGTTGTAGGCTAGCGGCTGCTGGTGGCACTGCAAAAATAGAATTGGTTAGTTCGAGAGACATTACTACAAAGTGTTATATAGGATTAATGTGTACTAGCGAATACCGGGAATTTTAGATCGTGTCACAAGGTCCCTCCCTTGCATTTCCCTCCAGAAGCATAGTACACGATGAATGAACTACATGATTCCAAAAAGTTAGCCTTAGCCTTTACAAAGGAAGGAAAGACTACAATAGAGTTATCTATGGAGGAAATATGTTTACCTTTCGATTAATTGTCGGATAATTGTGAAGTCTTATTTGGAACGCTGTAGGGAATCAAGGTATATAACCTTGTTCCATTTTGGTCCACTTACAATTAGAATCCAGTGGAAGCTACATAGTTATGTTGCCATGGTCATTAAACCTAAGTTCGTGTTGCTTATACAGTACAAATCAAAAAGTATAGCCACTAGTGCAGCACTTACTCTTGGTTGTAGGGAAAAAGTATGAATTCCTTGTCGTGGTGAGCCAGCAATGAGTTTGTCATGTAATCCTCGACGAATTTTGCATTCACCCTGATGCTTTGCAAGGAGACCAAGTGTGGGTCGAGGAAACCTACTGATGAATTCCTTAATTCGGCTTCAGAAATAATGTATCTATATCTATATCTACCTACCTACCTACCTACCTACCTATCTATCTATCTATCTATCTATCTATCTATCTATCTATCTATCTATCTATCTATCTACACACACACACACACAAAAATCAAGGAGTTATATGTAACATTTATCGGTATTACACGAATGTTGACTGTGATTGTAAACACTTATAGTGTCCAGCATCGCATGAGTGAGACGTTGAGGGAGTCGAGGTTGAAGAGGAAGAACAAGTCCTCGAAGGTCACCTTGAAGACATAGTCTTGACGGTCGTGGTTAAAATGATCTTGCTTGAACTTGACGTGGACACCCGAGCGTCGTTGTTCATCCGTCTTGTTGGCCTGTTCCATGTATGATACATGCAATCTCATGCAATCCATTCCTAGGGTAGGCTGGCGCTCTACCGTCTTGACCAACGGCTTGCCTAGCATGAATTTGTAGGCCAACGATAAGAAGGGAATATCATAGGGCAAGAAGGGGATATCATCGGGCTTCTGCGATTTGCCCTTGCCACCTCGCTTCTTAGAGGTCGACTGGGCATGAGGTGTAGATGCATCCGATGCACCGAGTCCTTGCCGCATCGGTGCAGGTACATCCTGTGAAGTTGACACCGGTGTAGGTAACTCCGGTGCCGATACTTCTTGTGAAGTAATTGACACCGGTGCAGGTAGCTCCAAGCAGATGTTGCTCTTGGGCCACTGGATGAATGATCCAATGGCTTGCCCTAAAGTCACAACATCGTCGTTTGGTGGTATCTCCAGCTGGACGACCTTGAAATTGGCATAAACACCGTCCACATTCAGTTTTGTGAAACCCGGCTCTAGATTTACACCGTGTAGTAAGGCCCTGACACCGGATGGATACGCCTGGCCCCAAGTAGCATCTAGGGCAACGGAGGCACATCTCACTTGGAGCTTGCACTTTTTAGCCACGTACATAACGATACAAAATTAGTTACTCCAATAGGCCTATCAATGGATCGAGCATTCAAGAGATAATAATCATTACCAGGATGTCATCAACAGGAAATCTCTCATCACTTTCTAAGTTATGGTTGGATGCACATCTACTCGGACGTTTAGGGGGGCTGGCTAGCACAGTAGTGGTAGGGGCTTCCAACTGATTTCCCCTAAACCTTTCCTCTGTGAGGGATGCACGAATCTCCTCTGGTAGCAGTGCTTCTGGAACGCTGTAGGGAATCAAGGTATATTACCTTGTTTCATTTTGGTACAATTACAATTAGAATCTAGTGGAAGCTACACAGGTGTGTCGCCATGGTCATTAAACCTAAGTTTGTGTTGCTTATATAGTACAAATCAACAACTATAGCCACTAGCTCAGCACTTACTTTTGGTTGTAGGGCAAAAGTATGAATTCCTTATCGCGGTGAGCCAGCAATGAGTCTGTCATGTAATCCTCGATGAATTTTGCATTCACCGTGATGCTTTGCAAGGAGACCAAGTATGGGTCGAGAAAACCTACTGTGAATTCCTTAGTTCGGCTTAAGAAATAATGTATCTTTATCTATATATATATATACATACAAAATCAAGGAGTTATATATAACATTTATTGGTATTACACGAACGTTGACTATGACTGCAAACACTTATAGTGTCCAGCATCACACGAGTGAGACGTCGAGGGAGTCGAGGTTGAAGAGGAAGAACAATTCCTCGAAGGTCACCGTGAAGACATAGTCTTAACAGTCGTGGTTAAAATGATCCTGTTTGAATTTGACGTTGACACCCAAGCGTCGTTGTTCATCCGTCTTGTTGGCCTGTTCGATGTACGATACATGCAATCTCGTGCAAGCCATTCCTAGGTTAGGCTGGCGCTCTACCGTCGTGACCAACGGCTTGCCTAGCATGAATTTTCGGGCCAACGGCAAGAAGGGAATATCATAGGGCAAGAAGGGGATATCATCGGGCTTCTGTGATTTTCCCTTGCCACCTTACTTCTTAGAGGTCGACCGGGCACGAGGTGTAGATGCATTCAATGCACCGGGTCCTTGCCGCTTCGGTGCAGGTACATCTGTGAAGTTGACACCGGTGCAGGTAACTCCGGTGCCGATACTTCCTGTGAAGTAATTGATACCAGTGCAGGTAACTCCAAGCAGATGTTGCTCTTGGGCCACTGGATGAATGATCCAATGGCTTGCCCTAAAGTCACGACCTCGTCATTTGGGGGTATCTCCAGCTGGACGACCTCAAAATTGGCATAAACACGTCCACATTCGCTTTTGCGAAACCCGACTCTAGATTTACACCGTGTAGTAAGGCCCCGACACCAGATGGATACGCTTGGCCCCAAGCAGCATCCAGGGCAATGGAGGCACATCTCACTTGGAGCTTACACTTCGTAGCCACCTACATAACGATACAAAATTAGCTACTCCAACAGGTCTATCAATGGATCGAGCATTCCAGAGATAATAATCTTTACCAGGATATCATCAATAGGAAATCTCTCGTCACTTTCTAAGTTAACTCGGACGTTTAGGCGGGCTGGCTAGCACAATAGCGGTGGGGGCTTCCAACTGATTTTCCCTAAGCCTTTCCTCTGTGAGGGATGCACGAATCTCCTCTCGTAAGACATCTTGCATTTCCTCTCTGAGGGATGCACGAATCTTCTCTCGTAACAATGCGTCACACTCGGCTTTGGCTCTCTTCCTACTCCGGTACGCCACGGAGTCCGTTGGGAATCCATCTTTCCATGGAACATAATGACCAAGGTCTCTCGTGCGACCGGATGCTTCTTGTTTCCCAGGGCTTTGGAGAGCATATCTCTCTCTCTCTCTGTCTGCCTGCAATAAGCCTTCGAGAGATTGTGCAGTACTCAGTGCTTCCTGTAAGAGCCCGACATGTTATTTCACTTCCTACGAAGTTATCGAGTAATTACAAACTAGATAGTTCGATATCTTACTAGGCACTGGGACACTTCCTAGTCTGTGGGGTTTGGAAAGGAGACGGCCCCCGAAGACACGACAGCTAACCTTGCTCTTAGCCAGTTTCAGACGCGCTCATCAGGGATCGTGGCAAATGGCGGGGAGACGTCCCCACGGTTTGCATGCTCGTCCTAATCCCTCCATTGCTGGAGTTTACCCGCATACTCAGTGGTGCCGAGTTTGTAGAGGTGCGTGTTTTTTGCCTGGAAGGCCCTGTGCGCCACACTTTCACTCCTAAAATCATCTATCGTCTTCTTCGCCATAAATTCTTCCTAGTACTCTGCCACGACGAATACTTCTAGAAAGACGTCAGATTCTTCTCCACGTATTGCTTGATAAGCGTGCTCTTGAAGTTCCTCCACGCTTTGCACGTCTGTAGCAACATGTGTCGTCGAACGGAGGCCTAGTGTTGTTCCAGTATATGGAACGATCGGAAAATTGGGATTCAATGCATAGAGGTCTTGTGGGAAAAGTTTATCTCCATTCCAAGCGAGACTCAATGCTTATTAATCAATTAGGAAAGAACCTTTAGCTTGGATATTTACTAGTGCAAATTCTTGTTTTGCAAAAAGAAAAAAAAAGACTCCGTGGCTCCTACTTGACTCCTCTGTAAAATTTTGCTTATGTGTATATATGTATTGCATAATCTGAAGTTCAGTTGTATCATACACAATCTACATATGTCAATCAAAGATTATGTGACGCTACATAGGATGTGCTTCAGACCTCCTAAATTCTTTGATCTGCACCGCGCCTTGTTCATTTTAATGACCTCAATCTTTGTTAGATATGTGCCTTTTGTAATCACATTCTAGACAAATAAAATAATTGCAACTGTATGTTTTGGTACTCTGTATAAACAGGTGTCCAGTCTGAAGCATTTTTCATGCAATTCTGCAAATGATGGGCATAGGAGCATATACGACATGAAATGATGTTTTAATACCGTCTAGTCATTCTCCATGTGCACCCCAATCCATGTCATCTAATAGTACCAATTATTTGTCGTCATTAGACTAGTGGAGAAGGAAAGAATGCCTTCATGGTTTGCCGCCTTATGCTGATCTACGAGACTATGCTGGCTTTTGATTAGTGTTAGATGTCTTAATCAGCTGCCTAAGTGTTTTGCATAGGCGCCACATCATCATATTATGCGTGTTTGATACTGCGACATCTATGAATGCATTGTTCGATACGTTTCTGAATTTAGTTGCTACGAAGATGTGGTAGTCTGTTGAAGCACTTCATTAAACCCCTCTACAATTCGCTTGACGTCATTCATGTTAGCAAAGCGATCACCAGCTGGTTGCTCCGCAGCTGATCTGTCCCTGACATGGTTAGCACAGCAAGAAAACAACGCAAACGATGTATACTACGCAAAGGAACACCTAATACTACCACCGGCCAAGTATCTTGTCAATTCCTATGAATAGGAATAGCACGTACCTGGGCGGTGAGAAAACAAGCTAGAGGTGTCACAAGCTGAATACCAAACAAAGAAGCTGCACTCACCAAGTTTATGTCACTACTATAGAAAAAGTTTTCACAGACGGTTCAAAAACATTATCAACGATGGTTTCGTGAGCCGTCTGAGTTTATGGGTCAGTAGTGACATGAGGTCATCCCAGACGGTTTTCGAACCGTCTGTGATGCAAACGGTCACAGATGGTTATTAACTCAGAACCGGCTATGACAGTTGACTATCACAGATGGTCTATAGATGAAACCGTCTGTGATAGGTTGCTATCACAGACGGTTTGTAGAACCTTTCACAGACGGTTTATATAAGAAACCGTCTGTGAGAGTTTACTAGCACAGACGGTTTGTAGACAAAACCGTCTGTGATAGTTTGCTAGCACAAACGGTTTGTAGACGAAACCGTCTGTGAGAGCTGATGTATCATAGATGGTTTGTCCTAAGGAACCGTATGTGATATTCTTTTGTATTACTAAATCTATTTCTGTTTATTGGCTAGCCTCAGGAAATGCTAGCATTACCCTCTGAAACAAGTTGAAACACAACAAGTACATGTATACATCCAATTCACATTCATTTCAGAAACAAGCACATCCATTTCATAAACCAATTAACTCAAATTAACCATTTATGTATATTTACGCACATGTACCATTAAGTTCAATCTTATCCTAATCAAGTTCAATCTACATTGTGGAAATTTTCATCTAGATTTATGACCTCACGGTTCAAGAATGACGCAAACTGTCCTTGAATGTTTATGAGATAGCCCTGTTCCAACGCAGTTGTATCGATGCTCGCAACCTGTCGCTAGAAAGATTAAATTCGTGCGTATAAATTGATAAGTATGAAATAATTATTGCAAGATTGACAAACCCGAGGATCATTGGTTATCGCGGAACCGATGAGTAGTTCCATGTTGTGGCAAATATAGTATCCATAGATGTTGCAGGCCGGCAGCTGCTGGTGGCACTACAAAAATAGAATTGGTTAGTTTCAGAGGCATTACTACGAAGTGTTAGATAGGATTAATGTGTACTAGCGAATACCTGGAATTTTAGATCGTGTCGCAAGGTCCCTCCCTTGCATTTCCCTCCAGAAACATAGTACACGATGAACGAACTACGTGATTCCAAAAAGTGAGCCTTAGCCATTGCAAAGGAATGAAAGACTACAATAGTGTTATCTATGGAGGAAATATGTTTACTTGTCGATTAATTGTTGGATAATTGTGAAGTCGTATTTGGAACGCTGTTGGGAATCAAGGTATATTACCTTATTCTGTTTTGGTACAATTACAATTAGAATCAAGTGGAAGCTACACAGGTATGTCCCATGGTCATTAAACCTAAGTTTGTGTTGCTTATACAGTACAAATCAACAAGTATAGCCACTAGTGCAGCACTTACTCTTGGTTGTAGGGCAAAAGTATGAATTCCTTGTCACGGTGAGCTAGCAATGAGTCCATGTAATCCTCGATGAATTTTGCATTCACCCTGATGCTTTGTAAGGAGACCAAGTGTGGGTCGAAAAAACCTACCGGTGAATTCCTTAATTCGGCTTCAGAAATAATGTACACACACACACACACAAAGCAAGGAGTTATATATAGCATTTGTCGGTATTACACGAACATTGACTATGATTGTAAACACTTACAGTGTCTAGCATCGCATGAGTGAGACGTCGAGGGAGTCGAGGTTGAAGAGGAAGAACAAGTTCTCGAAGGTCACCGTGAAGACACAGTCTTGACTGTCGTGGTTAAAATGATCCTGCTTGAACTTGATGTTGGCACCAGGCGTCGTTGTTCATCCGTCTTGTTGGCCTGTTCCATGTACCATACATGCAATCTCGTGCAAGCCATTCCTAGGGTAGGTTGGCGCTCTACCGTCTTGACCAACGGCTTGCCTAGCATGAATTTCTGGGCCAACGGCAAGAAGAGAATATCATAGGGCAAGAAGAGGATATCATTGGGCTTCTGCGATTTGCTCTTGCTGCCTCACTTTTTAGAGGTCGACCGGCACGAGATGTAGATGCATCCGATGCACCAGGTCCTTGCCGCATCGATGTAGGTACATCCTGTGAAGTTGACACCGGTGCATGTAACTCCGGTGCAGATACTTCCTGTGAAGTAATTGACACCAGTGCAGGTAGATCCAGGTAGTTGTTGCTCTTGGGCCACTGGACGAATGATCCAGTGGCTTGCCCTAAAGTCACGACCTCGTCGTTTGGGGGCATCTCCAGTTGGACGACCTCGAAATTGGCATAAATACCATCCACATTCACTTTTGCAAAACCCAGCTCTAGATTTACACCGTACAGCAAGGCCCTGGCACCGGATGGATATGCCTGGCCCTAAGCAGCATCTAGGGCAATAGAGGCACATCTCACTTGGAGCTTGCACTTCGTAGCCTTCCAACATGCCTATCAATGGATCGAGCATTCTAGAGATAATAATCATCACCAGGAGGTCATCAACATGAAATCTCTCATTGCTTTCTAAGTTATGGTTGGATGCGCAGCTACTCAGACGTTTAGGGGGTTGGCTAGCATAGTAGCGGTGGGGGCTTCCAACTGATTTTCCCTAAGCCTTTCCTCTGTGAGGGATGCACGAATCTCCTCTCGTAAGACATCTTGTATCTCCTCTCTGAGGGATGCACGAATCTTCTCTCATAACAATGCGTCGTGCTCGGCTTTGGCTCTCTTCCTACTGCGGTACGCCACAGAGTCCTTTGGAAATCCATCTTTCAATGGAACATAAAGACCAAGGCCTCTCGTGCGACTTAGGTGCTCCTTGTTTCCCAGGACTTCGGAGAGCATCTCAGGTGCTCCTTGTTTCCCAGGGCTTCGGAGAGCATATCTCTCTCCATGTCTGCCTGGAATGAGCCTTCGAAAGAATGTGTAGTACTCTGCGCTTCCTATAAGAGCCCGACATGTTATTTCACTTCCTATGAAGTTATCGAGTAATTACAAACTAGATAGTTCGATATCTTATTAGGCGTTGGGACACTTCCTGGTCTGCCAGGTTTGGAAAGAGATGGCCCCCGAAGACATGGCAGCTAACCTCGCTCTTAGCCAGTTTCGGGCGCACTCATCAGGGATCATGGGAAATGGCGGGGAGACGTCCCAACGGTTTGCATGCTCGTCCTGATCTCTCCATTGCTGGAGATTACTCGCATATCTAGCGGTGCTGAGTCTGTGGGGGTGCGTGTTTTGTGCCTAGAGGGCCCTGTGCGCCGCACTTTCACTCCTAAAATCATCTGTCGTCTACTTCACCACAAATTCTTCACAGTACTCCACCACGAACGGATACTTTTGGAAAGGGCGTCAGATTCTCCTCCACGTATTGCTTGATAAACGTGCTCTTGAAGTTCCTCCACGCTTTGCACACCTATAGCAACGCGTGTCGTCGTACGGAGGCCTAGTGTTGTTTCGGTATATCGAACGAGCGGAAAATTGGGACTCAATGCACGGAGGTCTCATGGGAATAGTTTATCTCCATTCCAAGCGAGACTCAATGCTTATTAATCAATTGGGAAAGAACCTTTAGCTTGGATATTTACTAGTGCAAATTCTTGTTTTGCAAAAAGAAAAAAAAAGACTCTCCGTGGCTCCTACTTGACTCCTCTGTAAAATTTTGCTTATGTGTATATATGTATTTGCATAATCTGAAGTTCAGTTGTATCATACACAATCTACATATGTCAATCAAAGATTATGTGACGCTACATAGGATGTGCTTCAGACCTCCTAAATTCTTTGATCTGCACCGCGCCTTGTTCATTTTAATGACCTCAATCTTTGTTAGATATGTGCCTTTTGTAATCACATTCTAGACAAATAAAATAATTGCAACTGTATGTTTTGGTACTCTGTATAAACAGGTGTCCAGTCTGAAGCATTTTTCATGCAATTCTGCAAATGATGGGCATAGGTGCATGTACGACCTGAAATGATCTTTTAACACCGTCTAGTCATTCTCCATGTGCACCCCAATCCATGTCATCTAATAGTACCAATTATTTGTTGTCATTAGACTAGTGGAGAAGGAAAGAGTGTTGTTCTTTGCCTTCAAGGTTTGTCTTCTTATGCTGATCTACGAGACTATGCTGGCTTTTGACTAGTGGTAGATGTCTTAATCAGCTGCCTAAGTGTTTTGCATAGGCGCCACGTCATCAACTATTGGAGAAGGAAAGAGTGTTGTTCTTTGCCTTCAAGGTTTGTCTTCTTATGCTGATCTACGAGACTATGCTGGCTTTTGACTAGTGTTAGATGTCTTAATCAGCTGCCTAAGTGTTTTGCATAGGCGCCACATCATCATATTTTGCGTGTTTGATATTGCGACATCTATGAATGCATTGTTCAATACGTTCCTCAAGCTAGTCGCTACGAAGACGTGGCAGGAGTCTGTTCAAGCACTTCATCAAACCTCTCTACAGTTCGTTTGACGTCATACATGTTAGCAAAATGATCATCAGGTGGTTGCTCCGCAGCTGATCTGTCCCCTAACATGGCTTGCTGTGCCCTGACATGGTTAGCACAGCAAGAAAACAACACAAACGATGTATACGACACAAAGGAACGTCTAATACTATCACCGGCCAAGTATCTTGTCAATTCCTATGAATAGCAGTAGAACGTACATGAACGGTGAGAAAACAAGCCAGAGGTGTCACAAGCTGAATAGAAAACACAGAAACTGCACTCACCAAGTTTATGTAAGCTTGGATAGGGTCAGTGTATAATCCTACCACAAATCAGATGCACAAGATGTTGTAAAGCTAGTAAACAGTCCACATAGTTATCAAAAGCCTAGTTGCAATGTCCAAGATATAAGTGATGCACACACACGCAACCGATTAATATGACTTGATGTAAACAAAGGAAATCCTCACACCAAGTGTTAGGAGAGACGCTTGCCAACTACTCAAGCTTCTTTGTAGGGCACAAGATTGTTCACACGACGTAGAGCACAAAACAACAATATATCGGTGCAATGTAAACAACCCTCTAGTTTAAACAGAAAACAATAGCTAGTCTCAAGAGATGAAATAGCAATGTTTTATATGGCTTGTATATGCTCTTTTGAAAGGTTTTGACGAGATCTACAATTTTGCAGTTGAGGCGAACCCCAAATTCTGAAGGGAAGGTCGAAACAAACGGCAAAAACAAAACCCGAAAACTTGTGACGCGAGTTCGGGGCAGAAGATGGCCGATTTTGGGGTCTTTGAGGGTGACTGGTGCAAGCGGGTCATTATTTTCGGATGCACCTCGTCATTAGCTTTCCAACTAGTACAAAACGTCGAATTCGAACTCCGTACACAAATGTTATGCCTGTTTTACTGAAGATGTCTCGGAATCGGAATTGTACTCGGACTCAAACCGACTCGGGCTCAATTTGAAACTGCTATGCCTTTCAATCCCGTGGGCCAAACTTGCTCAATTTTTTTGTGGAAGCTTGTGGATATATGTAGATGGTCTCCACCAATTTTCACGCACTTTTCTTTTTTTTTAATCCTGCCGTGACTTTTGTTCTATGCGGCGGCCTCTTTCTCTTTCTGTTATTTTGCTGGCCTTAGGGTTTCAGATCACAACAATCCTCTCAGCTCTGTGGTGCATTCGTCTTGAACTCCAGTAAGCTATTCGTTGCTACCAGATGGGTTCGGCTAGCCCCTTCTCTTAGCAAGGTAAGGGAAAATTTTTGGTTGTGATTCAGGGAGTCTAAACCACAATTTTTAGATTATGATGTTTCTGTTTGGTGCGAATTAGAGGAGTTCTAACCCATGAATTTTCTATTTTAGATGCGAAACTAAGAACCCTAAAAGAACGATCAAGCAACATGAAGGAAACACTAGATGCAATGGACAACAACTATGCAATTGAAACTAACGGATTAAAAACTAATAGAACTCACAAGATGCAAATGAATTGAAAAATAGGGCTACGCTTTTTTTTGTATATAGGACTGCAATAAGAACTAAACTAGGGTTAAAGATTGGTCCTACCATGTAAACCCGGCGCTCTGATACCAAGATGATACGGGAGTGCCCAATCTTCATGACGTAGGATCTCCTTTTACAGATTGATATGTGGCTAACCTGAAATCCCGTGAATTCTGATGAATAGAAGCACACAATTGCCTGTCTCGATTATAGATTCCTGTGTACCGGAATTCAACTAGCAACACGCTTTGGATCTCCGTCTTCTCACCACGCCAAGAAGAACAACCTTGTTGATCCGTGAGAAACAACAAGAACACTAGTAACCGATATTTTGGTGGAATGATAACCAGCTGGCTTCCAACTCTCGTGGCAGCACAAAGCATAAACCAAAGAGCAAGAAATTGCTTATACTCAAAATTAACGTTCAAGGGTTGAAGGGGCGACGGCCAAGGCTTTATAGCTATCCCAACTAGTCTAGTCGACCACTAAACGAAAACCTAACTTAAACTGAAAGCAATACGAAGTGGCGGGATTGTGGCCTTGGCTTGTGCGGCCATGAGGTGGGCCCCACGTGGTGGATGGCCCATGAGGGTGGCGCACAACTTCCTTGGCAATAGCCCAACTTCCCTTGCAGCCCAAGTATTCGTTTTCAGCCCGTTTGAAGCTGCGGCATCGCCATCACCTCAAAGCTGACCCAAAATGAATACTAAAGCCTAACACACATATAATATGTCTTAATATAGATACAAACAAGCCCATGACAGATGGAACTTGGCCAAAAACTTAAACGAGCTCAGAATTGAAAATTGGGCACAATTGAGCTTCCAAAGCGTAGTCTTCTCCAATCTTCAATCCGAAGTTTGAAAACTTGATTCCAACAACTTGGTGGCTTCTCCCACTGATATAAGTGAAGTGTCATTGTCTTGTCCTTTTTGGACCCTCTCTTGGTGTGCCGGCCTCCCTCTCCTTGTGGTATCCTGTTTAAGAAATTGGGTAACTAAAAGAATTAAAGGGAAAATAAACAAATTAATAGTGAAGAATTTTAGAATGTTGGTGGATTAAGGAGAATAGTGGGCGGCCCATAGCCCAAGTGGAGGAGCCTGGCTTTAAGATGGATAGGGGGGAGCTGGCCAAAAGAAACCCTAGCCTTTTATTTCTCCTCCTTGCGCATCTACAGCCGCCACCATCTCCACACCCCTCCACCTCGGCCCCTCCCATGAGCCTTCGCCTCCTCCCCTCAATCGCTCGCTCCCCTTCCTTGGCGTTCTGCACTCCTGGCCGTCGTTGGGCCAGGCAGATCTGGCCGTTCTGATCTGCCGCCTCCCTGAGGCGCCATTGCCGACTCCACTTGGCACCACCGCCGCTCCCTACGATGCCTCCTCTCTCCTGTCTTTGCCTTGCCACGCCCGCTTCTTGCCCCCTTGCTTGCCTCCCCTACGCTGCCTGCTGTGCCCTACTCGGCTTTGGTCCAACGCGGCCGTGCTTGCGCACTTGGCCCAGTGCTGCGCCCAACCAGGACCTGGCTTGTGCCCATGCTCACATCCCGGCCACCCCGTTGCTGGTGGTGACCATGAGTTGACCTGATGGTTCACTAGGTTGTGAATTCCCTCCTTTTGTGATGTTGGTTTTAGAGATTGAGTAGCAAATTCAGCTATCTAGTGATGTTCACTTGTTGATATTGCTGTTGCATATGGCAGTGGTGGAACCATGGCTCGTCTTGCTTTAGGATCAAGATTGAGTAGCTTAAAGGCAAAAAGTCCATGCATTCTCTGTTTGTGATGACCACAGGAACTGATGCGCCTGATGAGCATATTATTTTGGATGAGGATGTAAAGGCTGAGGGCCATGACTACTACAACATCGGTGCTTTCAAGGAGAAGTGCCAGGAGCTCCCCGAGCAGTTGTTCTACACACGCCTCGCAAGGTGATGACTATAACTGGATTGCTCATGTGACGTGGTTCCAATTGGGCATTGTTGCCTATGGTGTGATGCGATCTGCTCGTGCATGTGGTAATGGGGGGTATTCAGGCTGGGTGCTCGGATGGGTTTATTATGGTGTGGGTTGAGGTTTTTCCTGTAATTGGCTACTATCGCAATTCCTGCTGTTTGCTTGCCTCCAATTATCCTAGTTAAACTTGAACATACTATGATGTGGTCTGCTCGTGGCTAGCATTGGGGTTGCTAGGCCGAGTGTTCCATTCCGTTAGTAGATTTTATTCTATTATGATATGGATTGGTTCTTGTGAGTACGGTAGGGCCTAATATACTTAATTGTAGGATAGTGGAGATTTCTACTCATTCGTATACATAGTGTGACTCGTGAATTTAACGGTAGCTTAGAGCTTGGTCCCATTATATTACAGCCTGCACCTAAATATGGTGGATTATGATGATGCTTTAGAGAACATAAATTGTTTTCATGAATATCCAGGGCTTCTAAATGCAGATTTTATCATGTCATAAACCCAATTATTGCAACTAACCTTTAATGGTAAATCATCTCACGTTTTAGTATTCAAAGAAGCGCTACAGTCTACAAGTATCATCATTTTTGCATGTGGACAGAAATGACTCTTTGTGGGTTTCCTGGCTCAATGTGTCTTTTGCATATTTATATATCATTGTTGAAGAAGGATTGCTCAATGGTTCACGAAGCCTTCCAACATGATTCATCTGTGACATAGCATTAATTGTGACTGATTAAATGTGCACAAAGGAAGCAATGGATGGGATTAGTTCTATAACATGGGTTATGGGAAATCAATGTAGAACGCTGCGAGTAATGTCTTGTTATGCATGGTTGATTGATGCCTAGTATCATTCTTGGTTACTAGGTGGTGGTGAACTCCGGTGCTAGAGCGTTCCGCCTTTTGTATTTCATCTCACGGTTGAGGCAAGTGCAAGTAGTATTAATGAGTGGTTATATTTCATTATTGATGATGCTTACTGCTTGGTAATGTTGATGGGCCTGAATGCCATGGTTTAATGATGATGCTTGCTGCTTGGTAAGGTTGTTGGGCATGAATGCTATGGTTTAATGATGAAACTTTAAGTTGATAATGTTGATGAGCATTACTTTTCATGATGAGTTGATATCATGCTTTACACTCTGCATCATGGCATTGGATCCCTATGCCTTGAGGGCACATGCCTTGAGTATGTTTTTGGATCCCCGTCATGCATTAGACGGGCCTGGTCCCCACACTCGTGGAAAGTCATGTAACTAATCCGGTGAGGTCGGTGAGAAAGTTACATGACTTGGAGTGTGGGCTTTGGATCCCTGTGCCTAGAGGGCATAGGCCTAGAGTATGTATCGACGGATACACTACTCGGCATTACCGGTAATTGCTAAAATGTGAAGAATGTGCATTCATGACATGTTCATTGCATTTCTGCATAAGAGATGGATTTGTGGTATATGATGTTGTTGTTCATGAGGTGATTGTTTATTCCCTTTGACTATGCTATGTTTGTTTTACTATTGCACTTTGCTGAGTCCTGGACTCACTCTTGCAGTGTTGTGCTTTCTAGGTACCTATCGAGGTAGCGAGTTGCATGGGAAGGGGTAGACTTGGTGCACGTCACATAATCACTAACCACAATGAATACCCTAGCCCATTTATCCACAATTCATATTCTTGATAATTGCTCTAGATTCAGATTGTGTCTATCCTTCGTGGTGGATGTTTTTAATTGTGGTCATGGATGACCAATTTATGTTCTTATTCATTCGTTGAATGAGTTCATTTAAATTCTCACTGATGGATTAGAATGTTTGGTTGATGGTTGATTGAGATGTTGAAATTAATTAGTTCAGTAGAGTCTCAATAATTTGTAATAGAGTTGATTAGAGGATTATGGATGCCCTTTTGATTATGCTATAGTTGTTTAGCTTATCCTGGATGTCCTTTGATGATCGTTAAATTGGATGATTTGATTGTTGAATGATGCTATATTAAATTGTTTGAACCTTCGGTATAGCCATCTATGCAAAGGAGGTTTTGCGAATTTTAGAGAAATGTCTTAGTTTTAATGGTTATAGTGTTAGTTTGGTAGCATTTTAGGCTCGTGTTGAGCTGGGGTGTTACACTCCTCCCGCTTGGTAGCACCAAGTTCTTGCTCACCTAATAACCTGAGAATATACAAAGTGGAAGCATTATGTAGCAAGCTGTCCTTTTCATTGAAATCAAAGGAACTTATAATCAGATTCACCTGTTTAGTGAGTTCACTTGCTCTAGCTCGAGTGATTGGTCACTTGTACAATTCTTGCAAAGCTTCATCCGTAGGACCAACACTAGTCTTGTCATTGTCAATGTTGTGTGAATCTGATGTTGAAGGTGATGATGATGTAGATGAAGCCTTCATGATAGTGATGTCCTCATCATGCCTATAAGACACATATGAGACCTTATGAGTATTCAGTGATGCCCTTTGGCCTTACTAAAGCCCCTGCAACATTCCAAGCACTTATGAATGAGATATTTGATAAACAGCTCAGGAAAGCAGTTCTTGTTTTCTTTGATGACATCTTAGTGTATAGCATGACACTTGAGGAACACTTAGAGCATTTGTGTGAGGTGTTGAAGACACTGAGACATAAATTATTTGCTTAGTTGGCCAAGTGTATTTTTTCCACAGACAAGTGGAGTGCTTGGGACACATTGTGTCAGGGTCTAGCCACATACCCAAAGAAGATTGAAGATGTATTGAACTGGCCTATTCCCAGTAACATCACTAAACTCAGAGGGTTTTGGGGTTAATTAGCTATTACAGGCGTTTAGTGAAAGACTATGGTAAGATCTGCAGACCTTTGCATGATGCACTGAAGAAGGGAAGTTTTCAATGGAGGAAAAGAGCAGCAGTTGGCATTTGACCTTCTCAAAACAACAATGACTACCTGCCCAGTGCTAGCATTGCCTGATTTCAATCAACCTTTCATATTGGAGACTAATGCTTGTGGAGTAGGGATTGGAGCTGTTCCTATGCAGTAGGGAAGGCCTTTAGCTTATTACAGCAAGGCTCTAGGAGTAAGAGCTAGAGTTCAATCAATTTATGAAAAGTAAGCCATGGCTATACTAGAAGCACTAAAAAGGTGGAGACATTACTTTTTGGGAAATCAGCTGGTGATCAGGACTGATTAGAAAAGCCTTAAATATATGACCTCTCAAAGATTGGTGGAAGGAAGCAGTTACTCACACTTCTGGAATTTGATTACACCATTGAGTACAAAAAGGGAAAAGAGAACAAGGTGGCTGATGCCCTATCTAGGAGGGATGTTGTGGAGAATGGTGGAGATACTTGTATTGCAGTGATCACTGTAATTCCAGAATGGATGGAAGATATTAAGGGAAGTTATGTGAATGACAACTCTATTGGGTCATTGATGCAGGAATTATAGACCAACTCGAGCCCTGACACCCCATACACACTTGCTGGGGGTATTATTAGATATAAAGGGAAAATTTATGTGTGAGAGTCAACTAATGTAAGATAGACCCTCTTAGAAGCATGTCACTCATCAGCTATTGAAGGTCACTCGGGGTAAGAGCTACTTATCACAGACTAAAATTATCATTTGATTGGCCAAGAATGAGGAAGGATGATGAAGCAATGATAGCTAAATGCCTAGTTTGTCAAGTAACCAAGGCTGAACATGTTCATATCCCTAGGTTACTAGATCCTTTAGAAATCCCAGATATGGCATGATCCCATATAAGCATGGACTTTATTGAAGCTTTGCCTAAATCCAAAGAGAAGGAGGTCATTCTAGTGGTGGTGGATAGACTAACCAAGTATGCTCATTTCTTACCTTTAAGCCATCCCTACACTGTCCAAGATGTTGTCCAAGTCTTTATGGACTACATATACAAATGGCATGGAATGCCAATGGTAATAGTTAGTGACAGGGACAGATTTTTCACCAGCAGGTTCTTCCAAGAAATCTTTAAAATCATGCAAGTATCTATAAGATATGCTGGATGAAGTGGCTACAACAGGCATAGTGGCAGTACAACACTTCATACCACACTTCCTTGAAGATGACTCCATTCCAACCACTATATGGGTGTCCACCTCCCCAATTCGGTAAGATCACTCCCTTTAGTGATGTTTTACCTATAACTCAACTGACTTTGGAAGAGAGGGAAAAGATGTCTCAAGAACTTAAACAGAACCTGCTGAAGGCCCAGAACAGAATGAAACAATTTACTGATAGAAAGAGATTAGAACGTTAATTCAATGAGGGAGACATGGTCTATCTCAAGATGCAACCATATAGACAGAACACATTTGGGTTAACGGGGTCACTCAAGCTCAGGTCTAAATACTATGGACCCTTTCGAGTCCTGAAGAGAGCGGGCAAAGTTGCATATCAGCTGAATTTGCTGGAGGAAGCTGCTATACACCCGTGTTTCATGTGAGCTAACTCAAGAAACACCTGAGATCCATGGCTGTACCATCTCCTAATTTACCATTGGTTGGCCCAGATGGTAAGATCAAGACTGGACCATTGAAAATATTGGAGCGCCGGATTGTGTAGTGGAGAGGAGATGTCGTGGCTCAGTGGCTGGTTCAATGGCAAAACTTAGCCCTAGAAGATGCTACCTAGGAAGATGTATCATTTATAAGGAAGATATTTCCTAGTTTCCAAACTTGAGGACAAGTTTGATATTAAGGAGGGGCAATTGTCAGGTTTCTCTGTTGTCGAAATGTTCAGAAAGTTCAGAACCACAAGTTCGGAGGAAAATAGAGTTCAGAGCAAGGTCGGCAAGAAGGATAACGCTCTATCGGTTTCACTTGGACTTATTGGACGACTCAGATGAGATGAAGTGAGCGCTAATGCAAATCCGAAGGAAGACGTTGAATTTAGTAATTTTCATTACGCGCTGTTCATTGTAACTTGTTGTCACTTTTACCGGACTTGTAAACTTTAACAACCAGTGCTACTGGTTATGGCATGGAGGGGGTTTAAGACCCGATTGAATGGAATGAAAAAGAACAACGAAAAGCATATTCCTGGTGTTCTCTAGTTGTTGAGTAAAGTAGACTAGAATCCTAGCGATGTGCTCTCCGTTCTGTCCTCTGTCCTCGACAAAAATTTCCCAAATCTGTTAGATTCTCCTAGGGTCCTACAACCGATGTAGATCTAGAGCATGGATCTCTACTAGACTTGGCGACGTTGGCCATTGAGGAGGAGGGAGGAGGGTGGGTGACACAACCATCGAGGAGGATGGAGGAGTGAGGGTGAATGACACTACCGCCGCCAGGAGATGGATGGGTAGAGAGTGAATAAGGGAGAATAGGGGATGGGCTTATTAGGTTAGATTGGTGCTTGCTTGCTTGATGGTCTGGGCTGAATTACTAATGGATGGTGATCGATGGTTTGGGCTATAGCTCTGGGATGCTTTTGCATGATCGAGCTACTCTCGTGCCATGCCAGCCTAGGTGTGGCCCAAGCCGCTGTGTTGTGGCTTTCGTGCCAGCTCAGCTCGATGAAGTTCCTACTATGGGTCGTGCATGGGTTGGCCCAGAAAAGCATGACTCAAGTCCTAGCTCTATGAGCAAAACGATGCATCACAGTCATATTGCTAACATTAAAGGCTACTAGCTTTGGAGCTCAGCCACGCGCTATGTAGACAGGAATACATCGGCCGTTGGATCGTGCTAATCTCGGCTCTAGGCCGCCCGATCCGAGTCAGTGCGTCTAGTGGGAATGTGCGGCGCTTGCGCGTCCACGTCACCTTGAAAAAAACTCAGGCCCTCACGTCTCCATCTCTCTCCTCCCATCTTCTCTCTCGCGCAATCCCGCGACGCATTGCCTCCCCTCGTTGCTTTCTCCTCCCTCTCCCTCTTCCACCATCGCTCTCCGCCAGTGTCGACGCCCCTTCCCTCCCCCACCGCTGCCGCGCCCTCCCTCTTCTTCCCCCCGCCCCCTTGGCCTCCTGTCCAGCTGCTTTGCGTGTGCGCCGCCAGTGCCACATGCCCTTTCCTCTTCCTCCCATGCCCTTCCCGGCCTCCCTCACCCGCCGCCGCAGTGCCCTCCCTCTTCCTCCCTACGTCACCCTTGGGCTCCTTGCCCGGTCGCCGCCATCCCTCGCTCTTTTCGCCCGTGGCCCTTTCGGTTTCCCTCCCACGCCATTGCTGTTCCTCCTCTTCCTCAACCCCTCCCCCCCTCGGTCTCCTCCAGACGCCTCTTGGCCTCCTCCTCCCCTTCCCTCCGGTGTCCTCTCCGCCTCCTCTCTGGCGTCTGTTGTGACCCTTCACGAGCCCCTCCCCCCTCTTCCTCTCCATAACTGTCGCCCCCACGCAGCCGCCGGGCATCCTCGGTCTCCCCTAGTGTTTGCTTTGGTAGGTTAGCTGGTTTGTTTCATTTAGGTTGCTTCTTCTTATGCATACTTACTAGCGATTTAAGTTCTATGTTTTCTATCTAAGATTCAATATGTCCTATCACATTTTTTAGAATAGGCAAATCAAAGAGAAAAGAGGCTATTAGCCTTTTTGGTGCATCTAATCTTGTGATATCATTAGTCAAAAAAAGGTTGGGGGTAATGCTTATTATGCGGTATGTTTAAGCATCTCAGATGCTTAGATTATCTCCTGAATGAGCATTGTATATTTCTTTATAGCGAATACTGTTTGTGAAAAATGGTGGAGGTTATAAACAACTGTTGATGCTTGTCCTTTTTATTGCTTAGGCATGCCATCGTTACATGAAACACATTGTTCGCTTGGTGATAGTATGACTTACGTAACTTAGACAAATATATAGGGTTTGTTTGCATGTTCTTTTCATCATTCTTCAGATAAGTGTTGATCATATAGTGTTTTTCTCGCAGAGAATGAGCTCAGATAGCTAAGTTCTACTGGTTTTCCTTCTCGGTCTGCTTAGATATGTACTACGAGTGACTATGCCAAGGTGATGCCTTTTTAAAGTGCTTGAGAAGTTCCTTGTGCTTCGTTATTGACATTGCCTTAGGTGAACACTTCTTCGATCCTTATCTCTCTCTTCGGAAAGTTGGCGGTGTAATGCCTCTACATTCCTTTCCAGAGGAAATCAAAGTGCATGACCATATACTGTCTACCATAGCATCGTTAATACAGATTTCTTTTCCATTTCATGGCTCTGCCATTTACTATGACTTCTGTGTTTCCATTTCATGGCTCTGACATTTACTATGACTTCGTGTTTCCATTTCATGGCTCTGCCATTTACTATGACTTCTGTGTTTCCATTTCATGGCTCTGCCATTTTCAATATTTTTACATGTTGATGTTAATGATTAAGTATGTTTGGATTGTAGGAGTTTTTGACATTGAATATGAGGATTCTTTGTCATTTACACCAAAAGTTCATTGTAGGAGTCTTGGAGGTTGAATCGGGCTTGTGTCATGCTAGAACCTTATTTGCCCAATGACTTTGTGTAGAAGAAGTAGGACAAAAGCATAGTCTAAATAGTGTGATGATCATTGATAGAATCCCTAGGGGCAGTAAATGAGTATGTGTGCTGAGAATTTCAAGTTGATTATCCTTAATGAATTGAGGTGATGTGGTTGTGGGTGAAAATCCTTATTGAGGTGTTGGGAACCATTTGTCAAAATAATTCCTTTGGTAGAGTAGTGAACTAGAGGATCCTTTTGTGGATTAGTGGAGTCCATCTAAATAACTGTGGTTGTTGCTTTCGGGTTGGGGATCGTTTTGGGATGTCGGTTAAGAGGAAGTTGTTAGTGCGAGGATTTGGAAACCCATAATTTCGGGGAAGGTTTATTTCTTAAAAGAACATCTAAGAAAAGAATGATTTCTCGAGTAGAGAAGTACTATCTTGATTCTTGTTTGAGCTGAGTCTTTATGACGGAGATCATGTACAATTTGCGTTGGCGTTATGTTGGCATGGTAGTTCTTTCTAGCTCAGGAAAATAATGGAAGTGTTGACGTGGGCATTTGAATGATTTCCCTTTTGGCTTTCATAACGTTTATTCGCAATCTGCCCACTTGGAAAGTGGAAAGGTTTTTGTGATGAATCTTCAATTCTGGATTTGACTCTTTTGGTACCAAGTTAGTAACGCGTGGTTGTGATGAGTGTCCTTCATTTTTTTTTCAGTTGGGCTATGCCGGTGAAAGAGTTTGTTTAAAGTGAGTTATGTTGTGTGTTCTTGGTTAAAGGAGGTGCTCCTTATTAAGAAGAAGAGATCGATTGAGAAATGGGACAAGCGTTCCATGCGTTATGTGTATGTTCTTTGCTTTGGTACCAAATGGGAAGTTGGCCTAAGACACTTTGGTTTGTTTTCGACAGTTGCAGGAATTAGGAAGTTAGCGTATCGCTAGGACCGTCTCGGGTCCATACGCGTGGTACGCAACGTCTTGTATGTTCCAAAGCTGAGTGAGTGCTTGAGAGATTCGAAGTTTGAGGATTTGGTAGAGTCGATGATTGACAAGTAAGATGTTACTTTTGAATCCCGACCAGTGCAAATTCTAGAAGAGACAGAACGAGTTCTGATAAGTAAAACGTTGAAGTATGTCAAGGTGCTTTGGTCTCATTAGTCCGAAAAAGATGTGACATGGGAGTTAGAGTCTCACATGTGTGAGCAGTAGCTGGAGTGTTTCACGGTAGGGTATGTGTTAAAGATTGTTGATTTCAGTTCCTTTCGAGTAGATTGGTGAAAGTAGAATTCAGGTCGAATTCTTTTTAAGGGGGGTAGAATGTAATATCCCGTTTGTCGTTAGTGGATGCAATAAAAATTAGAGAGGGAATTAAGAGAATTAAAAGAGAAAATTCAGAAATTGAGAGAGGAATGGGCCACACAGCCCATAGTCAAGTGGGGGAAAAGCAGGCATAGTGGCCCATGGCCCACGGGGAAACCAGACCACCAACTAAAGAAGAAGGGGGAACCCTAGGGCAGCTACAGTACAGATGTTACAGTACCACCACCGTCACTATAGCACAGCTACTGTAGCACATCCCTCTCCTCTAGTGCCTCTCCATTATGGTGGCCGGCCAAGAAGAAGGAAGAAGAAGGAAGGAGGAAGGAGGAAGGAAGGGAGAAAGGGGGAAGGTCGTCTTCGTAGGGATTATTCATCATCTTCCTACGATTCTTCAAGGGTAATGGAGAGACTTCTTCGCTGTATGATTTCGTTTAGTAGAACGATTACAATTGCTGCTAGATCGCGTTTTGTCCAGAAACTTGTACGCTGTTTTCATGTTCCTAGAAGCCGAATCTGAGATTCCCATCTCCTAGAGATATTTGAGAATTGTTATTAGCTTTCAGTAGCCACTAAGAACACCCAATTCCGATTTACGGTCTATGAGTTATGAATTTTATAGCGAGTCTGTCTTGTTAATCTGTCGGTATCCTGACAGCAGTTAGTAATCTGAATTAAGCGGTTAGTTAAATGGAAAATTAGAGGAGTTCAATATAATGAAAGTTGTATATTATTGTCTCATATTTCCAGAAAGCTCAAGAACGCAGAATTTGGACAATCGTACCAAACTTTATGGTAGTTTTGGTATTACTATCCAGAAACCCGACATGAATTCGATGTGTTGCCAATTAGATTGGTAGGGGTATTAGATGGCTGATTCAGAGAGGCTCATCAACTAGGTTTAGTTGGAGAAATTGATAACCTTTCCAGAAAGTCCAAACACACCTCATTTGGACTCCTGTACTAAAAGATATGATTTTTTAGAATGTGACTGTCCACAGAGAGGATAGATCGACATTTAGGATTTGGAGTTGGGATCGCGTTAGAATCTATTGCGAGTTCGTGCTTGCTTATATAGTTTGTTTGGTCCATTACTGTGGTCTAAGTATGCTTTTATATATATTCAGGTGGGGGATTGGTCCTGGGGGCAGCACCCTCTTCACATTCTCCGTTCTCACACGGTTAAGGCAAGTACCATAATGGATAGAATTATTTTGATTGAATGGCTTTGTTTGCTAAGATTATTATGTGCTGTTCATGTGATAGAATTAATTATGGGCATATGTGATGTTCATGGTTGCTAAGATTATTATGAATGTTAGTATTCATATTTTCTAATGTAATGAATTATATGCTATGCATGAATGCTTGTAGTATGAATAGGTTTATTCATATGCAATGTTGATACGAATGCTTGTTTATAGTGATATAAGATTTCATTCATATGCATCATGATGGCATATTGAAGCTTGGTCATGTGATGACAAAGCAATTGTTGAGGTCCCCGTCATGATCATGACGGGCTAAAGGTCCCTATGCTTGTGGAGCATAGGCTTAGGTCCCCATACTGGTGGAGTATGGGCAATGGTCCCTGTGCCAGATGGCACAGGCATGGGTGTGCATCGACGGATATGCGCTCTACATTACCGGTAAAATACAAAAGAGAAAGAGAAAGTTAAAGAGCATTTGAACATATTGCATAGCATGAGTATGTAATAGTTTTGATGTATAGTTTTGTGGATAATGGTTGATGATTTACAATTATGTATGTTGTTGATGTCATGTTTTGTATTTGTTGAGTCTTTGGGCTCACTCTTGTTTTTGTTGTGCTTTTAGGTACCACTTGCAGAAACGGCATGCATGGGAGGGAGTAGGCTTGTCTTAGATTCACTCACTACCACACATATTTAGAGTTGAATAACATTTATATCGTACCTTAATAATAAGCAAATCGCTTAAGGATTTATTGTTGGTTATGCTTCGTGCAATAGATTACTTGTAGTAATGAGAGTAGCATATTTTTTTTGGATATCCTTGTCTATGCTTTAGGTGATTAGCACATTTTGAATGCTTTGATGAATTCTAGATGTTAGAATATTGTCTTTGATATATGTGACTGTTGGAACCTCCGGTATAGTTAGCTATACAAAGGAGGTTCTGTCGAAATTTAGAATTATGTCTTATGTTTTAATTTGTTATCATGTTTAAGTAGTAGCATTCCAGGCTCATGTTGGGCTAGGGTGTTACATAATCTCTACGAAGCATAACAAGATAATAATCCAAGAACAACACAAAACTAATCAAATAAAGTCTATTGAATGAATAATCAACTCCAACCTATCATTTAGCCATTCAAAACTAACTAGTCCTAAATATAATTCATCACTCTATAATAAAGGTTCTCATGTCCAATGAATAAAGTAATTGAGTGTGGGTTTGTGGTTCCAAGTGCGCTAGCCCTTTCCAAGTGAAATGTCATCAATGGTCACCTAAAAACAATAATAGAGCAAGAGTGAGTCCAAGACTCAGCAAATATATAATAAAGCCATAAACAACAGTTTATCAACCATAATCAAGGTTATCATCATCATTTATCCATTCAATGACATTCTCATACTCAAATAAAAAGTCATATTCTATATTGGTAAATTTGCACCATTTAGAAAATTTACTCATATATGTGAACGCACCATCATGCTCATGCTCATATGCATCTCATCAGCTGGTACCAGTATAGCGGAATATTCACCCGTCAATGACACACTCTTCTCCCATCTTAGTTAGGATGGGGTCCCTACATTGTAGGATTTTAAATAGTCCCTACAAATGTAAGACTTTATTTAGAGTACTCCGAGCTAGTCATGTATCTTTCTCACCGATCTCACCGAATAGTTACATGACTTTCTCACCGACTTGGCTTGTGCACTCTTACCACGACGAATGTAAATTATGAAACATCTTTAATTATTCCTGCACATAATTCATCTCATTAACTCAATATCTCATTCTCACTGACTTAAAATTATAATCTCATTCACTCAATTTCATCAATATCACGTATAAAAATAACTAGAGGCCACACTCCCTGAACAAACAATTCAAAACAATCTCAAGATCACATCGCCATCGCAAGGCTATGCCAAGACGACACAATTAACACAATTCTACCAGACGTACTACTCATTGTCCTAGTAGTAAAAACTCTCTAACTCATTCATCCGAACTCCAAATTAAACCAACCAAGACTTTCTGTAATCCTCACAAAAAATACTACAACTTCCTAGTTATGACGAACTTCGATTCTACCAATTTCTTTGTTGTTTCCTTTCTCGAAGACCGTCCCAGAATCTATCAGGACAATCCAATTCACAATTTTATATCTTTAATTCTAGAACTTGAAACTATATGAACGATACCAGTTCTGGAAACTACACAAAATTTTCTATATTATTCAAGTTGTCAACACATTTTAAGTTTGCCATATACTATATGAAACTGACCCATCATCACGACGTCTACCAGCTACATCCAAATTCTAGACAATGACCTTCCTGAGACCGTATCTTTTCGCTCGCTACTGCTTTTAATGCACCATACCTTCTTGGAAAGCTAACAATGTTATCTAACTTTTATCTAATTGGACTCACCTAGAAAGCTAACAAGGTTATCTAATGTTTCTCTAATTGGACTAACATCTGAATCTGAGCCAAAATACCCCAAATCGTCCCCGCAACATTCTACACCTAATCTTGACGAACTAGGGCAGATTGAAAACTAACTTTTCCCTAATCAAAACGACCTACAAACTTAACAACGACTAATCCATGGAAAATCTAGGGATTAATAGGGTTTACCCTTGATGATCATGACAAATAACGAGAATCCATGAAAACCTTCTCTTTTCCTTCCATCTCCTTGCTCCTCTCTTCCCTACTGTCCTCCTTCTTCCCCTTTGGCAGCAGCTGGCTGGTGGCAAGGTAGGGCGCAACAGCCTAGGGAAAGGGGAGGGACGACGCTAGGGCAAGGCAGGTATGGAAGGTGGTGGCTGGAGGGGGTGGGGCGGCTAGGGTTTTGGGGCTATCGCCCCCTGTTAAACACCCCTGGTTGGCCCCCTTTGGGCCAGGTTGCAGTGGACCGAGAGCCCATAGCCCAGGTTATCCTAATTTTCTGATTTCCCCCTTTTTAAAATGCTTAATTCCCTCTCTCATGCATTTTCCTCATTTAAAGCATTTCGGGATATTACACCACACATGATAAAAAAAAAGTATACAGACATGTGGTGGTCTACTCTTTACAAATCTGTCAAATCTCTTTCCTATCTAAAGATGCAAGGAATAGTGAGCTCAGGGAGCATCCACGTCGTCATTTTCACGAAACCCCCTCTAGTTTTTAAAATTACGTTGAGGCCGCATCTCGGCTATCGGCAAACGTTGGTTCTCCTTCATACGATCATAATTGGACGGGTGGAAAGCCATTGGATCGCAGGTTTGGCACGAACGTCCCAGATCCGCCCACCCCACCTCCACTGCCTCCACACCCCTAACCCTGGCCCCCTGTGCATCGTACTCGCCTAGGTGACGCCGCCGCTCATGCTCAAGATGGTGACGTGTTCGCCGCTCCGCCCGCTCATGCTCAAGGCGACGATGCGGCTACCGCTCTATCAGCTCGCCCTCTTCAATCTTCCGACGCCGCCTCCCTGCCCCTCGCCCCCTCCACTAACCTCGCATCCCCGGCCAGCTGCCTCCCTCTCCTCCGCCACTTCTTGGTCAAGGCGGCGACGCGGCCACCGCTTTGCCCGCTCGCTCTTTACTATCTTCCAACGCGGTCTCCCTACTCCCTCGCCTTCTCCACGTCCCTCAAGTCCGTGGTGTGCTCCCTTGTTAGGACCCAGAGATCAGGGCCTGAAATATATTTGATTTTCGGGAGATTTGGGGACGGACAGAGCAAATGATAAAAGAGGAAAGTAAACAAGAACTGGATAATGTAGACATCAAATAACTAGGGTTTCACTTTGGTCTCATCAATTAAAATTCACTACTTAAATGAGGTCTGCAGCTACACACGCAACGATGACAAAGCTAACTGACGGTGAACAGCTTCGACAGACATTGTCAAATAGTAAACAATGATGATAGCAATCCATATCTTGCGTTAGATGCACCCGCAGTGTTATCAAGCAATCCCGTTCGTCCGATGTTCATAGCCTTCCACAACACACAGTGTCCACACAACATCACTTGATGAAAGGGTATAAGATGATCTCAGCCGTTCGCTAACTGAATTGTTCCCCTCTGAAACTGAATCCGAATCACATTTCAGAAACTTGACAATTGCTTCCCCCTTAAGGTCCTTGTCCTCAAGGATCAAACTACTGAAATGTTCTCGAGATGCAGGCTTCATCCTCCTAGGTGGAAGCTTAAGGTGGTAAGTTTGCCCATTGAACTACCGGCTCATTGTTCCTAGGTACCACTCTTATTTCTAGAACTGCAATGGGTTCAGTGAGTATGTTTCCCTCAGTGTCTACAAGTGCCAGCTCATTGCTTGGTACTGCCTTAGATCCCACATGCTTCTCAATTGACTGACATGAAAAATAGGATGAATTTGACACCCCTGAAGCAACAGGAGTCTGCAAGCTACCTTGCCAATCTTCTCCATGACTCTGTAAGGCCCATAGTACTTGGAATGTAATTTTAGTGTCTTGTGCAATCCCAATGCGTTATGTCTATAGGGTTTCATCTTTAGGTACACCATGTCCCCAATTTCAAAATTCCTCTCTGTTATGTGATTATCAGCAATGAACTTCATCCTGGAACTAGCCTTCTAAATATTTGCCTTAATAGCCTCAGTTGCTGCTCTCATTCTCTGGAAAACATCTCTAGTTTTTTCAGCAGCCAAATCAGGCAAGATAGATTCAGTAATTAAGGGAGGATTCATCCCATACAGTGCTCGGAATGGGTCACCTTCAATGCAGTATGGAATGTTGTGTTGTACCACCATTCAGCTTGAGTCAACCAGGAGTGCCACTTCTTGGGATTTGCAAATGCCATACATCTCAAATAGTTTTCCAGGCATTGATTAAATCTCTCAGTCTGACCATCAGTTTGGGATGATAAACACTACCAAGTCTAATATTCACCCCTAAAGCCTTGAAGAGTTCTTGCCACAAAGTACTTGTGAAAATTCTCTCTGTCTGATATAATCACCACTGGAAGCCCATGCAACTTATATATTTGGTCCATGAATAGGTCCACCACAGCTTGCACTGTAAAGGGATGGCTTAAGGAAATGAAATGTGCATATTTAGTAAACCTATCGACTACCACCATCACTACATCTTTACCTTCTGATTTTGGAAGTCCTTCAACAAAATCCAAAGTGATATGTGCCCATGCCATTTCAGGAACAAGTAGAGGTTGGAGTAGTCCAGGATAAGGCATATTCTCTGACTTGTTCTTTTGACACACTACACATGCTTTCACAAATTCATTCACCCTTGCCTTCATTCCTGGCCAATAAAACAACAACTTCATTCTTTGGTAAGTAGCTCTCTCTCCTGAGTGCCCTCCAAGTGCTGAGCTATGAAAGGACATCAACAACTGCTCCTTGAGATTAGCGTTGGTGCCAATGTAAATCCTTTCATGGTATCTTATTATCCCATTTTGCAATGTATAAGGGGGAGCACTATCAGCATCTATCCTCAACTTGGCTTCTAGCTCCTTGCACTGCTCATCTCCTTGATAACTGTGTATCACCTCTGTGATCCATTGTGGTAGTGCAACAGAAATAGCCATGGCCTTCTCTTCATGTGGAATCCTAGAGAGAGCATAAGCTGATTTGTTGTCCATTTCTCTTCTATACTACACCTTGTAATTGAACCCCAATAGCTTTATCATGAGCTTATGCTGAATTCCCTCCATTAACCTTTGATCTGCAATATACTTGAGATTCTGCTGATCAGTCCTTATGACGAGTGTGGAACCAGCTAAGTAATGTTTTCATTTCTTCGAAGCCTCCAAAATAACCAATGCTTCCTTGTCATAAGTAGACATAACAGATGATCTTGGTCAAATAGACTTACTCATATATGATATGGATCGCCCACATTGCATAGTAACTGCTCCCAATCCATAGCCACTGCCATCGGTCTCCAAGGTGAAAGGCCGAGTGAAATCTGAAAGTACTAGAACTGGAGCATGTGTCAAAGCATCTTTAATCTGCAAGAATGACTGTTGTTGCTAATCATTCCACTGAAAAGCATTTTTCTTCAAGGAGTGAACATTGGCCTGCAGATAACCCCAAAATTCTTAATGAATCTTCTGTAGTATCCTGCTAACCCCAGAAATCCCCTTAGCTGAGTGATATTTCCTGGTACAGGCCATTCATGAACTGCTATTATCTTTCCTGGGTTAGTTGCTACTCCCTCCCCACTGAGTACATGCCCCAAATACTCAACTTGCAATTGGCCAAACACACATTTTCCCCTCCTTGCATATAGCTTATTCTCTCTTAATACTTCCAGAACCTGCCTCAAATGCAACTTGTGCTCCCTTTCTTCTTTACCAAAATGACTGGGGATGAATAGGTGCTGATACTAGGTCTAATGATCTGTTACTGCAATAGACTCTCAATCAAGATTTCCATGACATATATATATATATTTTTGTAATGGGGAAGTCTATAGGGTCTCACATTCACTGGTTTGGCTTCTGGTATAAGTGGAATAACATGATCACAATCCCTTGTGGGTGGTAGCTCATCAAGTTCAGCAAACACATCAGGGAACTGGTCCAACACTTCTGTGATTTGAGATGATTCTCTTTTATGCTCTTCTTTAATACTACAGACAGCTTTTGAGTATACTAGAGCTCTAATGACTCCCTTCTTCATTAATTTCTTTAACTTCTGAGAATTAATTATGCAGTTCTTCCCTGGGTAGGTCTCATACTGTCATCACAAAAGGTCACATTTCTCTCCCCATTCTTGTAGATACTAAACTCTCTGGTTTTAAGGTTTAAACTCACTGGACTGTGATCATAGATCCAGTCACTGCCAAATATCACATCATATCCCTTGAGATCCAACAATCTGAAGTTAGAAGTGAACAGTTCACCTTGAATCTTATACTCACAGTCTAAACATTGAGAGTCAGTCTGTAATTTTCCCCGTTGGCTACTGAAACTTGCATGGTTTCATGATTGTTGATCCTGCATCTTGCCTTAAGAGCCAAAGAGGTGTCATGAATGTGTTGGTGCTCCCACTGTCAACTAATGCTATGGCACTGACCTTACCAATACTGATTCTCAAAGTAAAGGCTGTGGTCTTAGCACTAGTACCAGAAACTGCATGCATGGAAATCTGCAACACCTCTTCATCTGCCTTTTTGTGAATAGGACTGCCTGGTGGGGTGCTATACTCAGCCTCAGGATTCTCATCTTCCTCATCTACCCCATCTTCAATAGCGACCAGGTGAATTTGTTTCTGAAACTTGCACACCTTGCCATGTCCTGGTACCCATGGCTCCTGGCACTTGAAACATTACCCTCCATTCCATTTGTTGTTACTAGCCGCAGTTGACTTCTCACTGCCCACCTCCTTAACAGAATTTGAGTTCCATTTGGGTTGAACTCCCCCTGGATTATTCACCTTAGCA
Source organism: Phyllostachys edulis (assembly GCA_036346405.1). Classification (NCBI taxonomy): domain Eukaryota; kingdom Viridiplantae; phylum Streptophyta; class Magnoliopsida; order Poales; family Poaceae; genus Phyllostachys; species Phyllostachys edulis. The sequence continues at coordinate 18,842,648 of CM070568.1, forward strand.
GTGGTGTTAGGTGTTCAGTTTCCAGTCCTTTTGTAAGCCTAATTATTCTCAAAATTCCTTGCATGAGCATAAGCTTCAACCAAGGTTCTAGAATTCAGAGATTTCAATGGAATCTTAATGTAACTCTTCAATCCAGAAATGAAGTAATCCAAGAAATACCTCTCCTGAAGAACAGGATTATTCCTTTTCACCAATGACATCATACCCTCAAATTTATCAATGTATGTATCCACAGTTCAAGTCTGAGCCAGACCTCGAAATGCTTCAGTGATATCATATCTTGTTTCAGCTGCAAACCTCCTGCATATCATTGCACAAAATTGCTGCCAATCCAAGGAGCTTGTGTCAATACCATTGCTACTGATCTGCTGATCAGCCTTCCCAGTAAAATATACTTCAGCAATGACAACCTTTTGATCTTCAGGTGTCTTGCCCAGTTCGAAACACTTTTCAGCCTTCCTTATCCATGCTTCTGGATTATCACCATCAAACTTAGGGAATTCCAGCTTGGGGCCTCTCCTGAATGTTTGACTATATTGATTCCTATCACCATGTGTAGGAGGTGCCACTTCAGGTGCTCTAGGCCAGGGATAACCCCATGGGTAGTCATTCCTCCCAGGTGGTACTGAGGTGCAAATGTACCCCTAGCCAGCAATGAGGGGTATACACTAACTCCAAATGTGCTTGATGTTGTGTCCTTAGTATACCCTGCTAGTGTTGCCATCCCACACTGACCATAAGAGTTTGACATCGGGGCATGGGAAACAACTGGAGGCCCAGTATTCGAAAACGGCATGTCGAAAGGTAGGGGAGGAAAATCACAGCTAGTGTTACCTGTATAGAAGTTTGGCGCAAACGATTGGCCATTACCGGGTGTTCCACTTCGGCGAACTGCTAGGTGCCTAGGTTGATCACCCTTAGTTCTGGAGGTCCGATCGGACTCCTCTCTCCCTCCATGGCCGCTAGATTGCTGGCCACCTCTCCTTGCCCAGATCTTTCAGTCAACGTCTTCAACAAATCCAGGACATGGTCCATTTTCTCAGAACTCCCTTGCAACTGCTCCTGGAACTCGCTCAGTTGGTCCTGCACCTCGGTAGAATTTGTTGGCCCTGAGGGCTGCAGCACACACACACTCGGAACACAAAGAATGAGTTTGCATACGCGAGACAGAGATTTTGGTGCTGCTGAAACTCTGGCAGCGTTTCCTGTTTTCTCATTCTTATTTACTCATTCAAAATGAGTAATTGACCTGCTAACACTAATGAATAAATATGCATTGAACCACTGCTAACGCTAATGCTCATGACTTCCCACGACTACTGCTAATGCAAACATTTCTAGCTACTAAGTGATGCCGTTACATGCAAAAAACAATAAAGTCAAGATTAAAGCTAACAATTTGCCCCCATAATCTTGACATGCCGATCCTTGTGCATAGCTTATCGCACCCTCTGTGCCACACCAGTGTTGCTCGTCGCGCTGCTGGCCGCCGGCCTGATGTCGTGCCACGTGTTCGTGCAACTACCACGCCTCGCGCCTGCGTGCGCTTGTGTGCCGTGGCTGCCCCCCGTGTCGTGCGTGCCGCACGCCCACTGCACGTGCCCTCCCTGGGCCGCTCGCACTCTACCGCATCGCTGCGCGTTGTGCAATTCTAAGGATAAGCACATAGAGCCGGTTGCGAGTACGGTTAACCCGAGCAAGTATGTGACGCTGCCGATCGCGGATCGTGAGCGCACCATCCTGGATGAGCGTCTGGTACCCGTTCTAGTCAAGCTGCATGAGGCTCACTATGTTGCTACGCAGTCGTGGGATGTAGTACACCCCCGTCAGCGCAAGGTGCTCCCCGTTTCGCCAGGTGAATAGGATTGTGCCACGTCCGCGTATTTCCACGACCGAGCCATCGCCGAACTTGACAGAGCCGATGACGTCCTCGTCTATCTCCGTGAAGCTTGCTTGGCATCCGAACATGTGATTGCTGGCGCCGGTGTCCAGGTACCACGCGTTGTCGTGGGTGTCCTCCTCGCACCCTAAATGCACCTGCGCGTGCACCTCGTTGAGCACCATGTCAGTGCCCGCGCCCACAGATGCCTCTGTGAGTATGCACACCTGCGCCACGAGAAGCGTAGGCTCGTCGTCGTCGGCTTCGTCGCCGGTGGGCTCGCTTTCGATGCGCTTGCTTGCGGCGGTTGTCACCACTCTTCTTCTTTGCCCTTGTCACCGCCGGAGGAGTCGCTGCCTTGGTCCCTCTTCTTGGCACGTGCAAGCCACTCCTCCTCTTCTTCCTATTTCTTCAGCATGACGACGTCCGCGGCATGCTCGCATGCCACAGCCATTAGGAGAGTCGGCTCGTCGTCCTCTTGGATGTTTGTGAGATACACCTGTCCTTTCTTCGGCTCATCACACTCGGACGCGAAATGGCCGAACTCCCGACAATTGAAGCACCGGATCTTCAACTTGTCGAACTTACCACGGTGCTTCTTCTTGTCGCCGTCTTGGCCACAGCCACGACCATTGCTGCGCCCGCCATTCTTCTTTGTGCCGCTATTGGAGTCCTCGCCGCTCCTTTTTTCTTTGGTGGCTTTGGCCTCCCACTCAGCGTGCATGAGCAACAGGTGCTCTCCTTCTTCCTTATCGCGCCACCGCCCCTTCAAGCTCTCCTCGTACGCCCTCAAGCGTACGATGGCCTCCATCACTGACATCGCCGATACATCGCCCCATTGCTCAATGGTGTCGACAATCAGTAGGAATTTGTCAGGGACAGAGTGTAGGAGCTTCTCCACGACAACGCTCTCTTCCACCTTGGTACCGAGAGCACGTATCTCGTTGACCATGGTGGTGAGCTTCAAGGCAAACTCAGTTATTTTCTCCAAGTCCCCCATGTAGATGCGTTGCCTTCTTGACACGTTCTTCACCGACGTGCATCTCCTTGGGCGCGTCCCAAGCCTCCTTTGCCGTCTCCTTCTCGGATATGGCCATTACAACGGTCTCTGGCACAACTTGGACTATGACGGTGAGAGCCATCCGGTCTTTCCCCTCATCGACCAATTCTTCGCCCTCCACTGCCGCCCATACTCCTTGCGCACGTATGATGATCTTCATCTTCACCGCCCACACTCCGTAATTGCTCTCTGTGAGCATGGGGCATTGGAGGGTCATTGCTCCCTCCCTCACCGGCAGTACCACTAGTGCGTGGCCAGTGCCATTGCTGCTCGCGCCATCCTCGACGCGGGTCCTGGTATGCGATGGAAACTCCAAGCCGTTGCCCGACATCTTCACAGGTAGGAGAGTAGGAAGCTCTGATACCAATTGTTGGCCCTAAGAGCTGCAACACACACACACACACACACACACACACACTCGGAATGCAGAGGATGAGTTTGCAAACGTGAGACAGAGATTTTGGTGCTGCTGAAACTCTGGCAGCATTTTCCTGTTTTCTCATTCTTATTTATACTAGCAAGAGGCACTACATACGTTACTCATTCAAAATGAGTAATTGACCTGCTAACGCTAATGAATAAATATGCATTGAACCACTGCTAACGCTAATGCTCATGACTTCCCACGACTGCTGCTAATGCAAATGTTTCTAGCTACTAAGTGATGCCGTTAAATGCAAAAAAACAATAAAGTCAAGATTAAATCTAACAGAATTTTCCTACACTTGGTGCTGCATCCGAGCCATCTCCTTCCTCAAGTCTTCCATTTCCGCTACCAAAGCAGATCCAACCTCCTCCTCAGTATTTCTTGCTACCATCGGCATCTTGGTGTTCTCCTTCAAGGTTAGTACTCAGTAGATCTAGAATTTTATATGAAGAGGCCGAAGTCCTTCCAAACCCTTACTGCTAGTACTTCAATTCTTCCCAAGCTAGTTAAGGAATTTTACCGAGGAAAGAAGTTCCTCAACCCTTAATACTCAAGAATTGCTAAGGATCTACTCACTGCTAAGAATCGTATGGCTCTGATACTAAAATGTCAGGACCCAGAGATCAGGGCCTAAAATCTGTTTGATTTTCGGGAGGTTTGGGGAAGAACAGAGCAAACGATAAAAAGGGGAAGTAAACAAGAATTGGATAATGTAGAGAGCAAATAACTAGGGTTTCATTTCATAGTCTCATCAATTACAATTCACTACTTAAATGAAGTCCGCAGCTACACACGCAACGACGACAAAGCTAACTAACGGTAAATGGCTTCAGCAGACATTGTCAAATGGTAAACAGTGACGATAGCAATCCATCTCCTATGTTAGATTTTAGATAATGGAAGAGGGCACCCTCTCCCGGCCTCTGCATCAAAGATGCACACAGCCTACTTTATTAAAAAGTTTAAGGTATCATAGTAGCCAAAATGTTAATACTGGCATAAGCCTTACAAGCAAATCTTGACTGAAAATTAAACTCAATCATTACAAATTCTTTGACTAAACCGCCACCCATGAGCATATAATATTTGCTTCGCCATAACCTCCAGACGGATGCTTCCATCCAGCATGGACTCCTTCTGGTCCGGTTTCTGTAGGTTTGCCCAAGCCCTCAGCCAGTGCCCGGTCAAAAGGATAACCTGTAATGGATTAGTAACAATCTTTTTATTAAAAATGGCATCATTCCGGCATAACCAGATAGACCAACATAAGGCACTAGCTCCCACCAAGAATTGTGACTTTAAAATTGTTGGAATTCCAGCTAACCAATTCCCGAACATGTTTGCTATGCTCATAGGGGGGATAAATTAAACGCACAACTGACAACCCACCAAGTGAGACGCGCAAAAATTGCAATCAATAAAAGATCTTTGAATTGTTTCCTCTTTATACGTAAACAACACCGCTTGCTTCCTCCAATTTCTTTTAAGCAGATTATCTTTAGTTAGGACCACCCCTCTTTTGAGATACTAAAGGAAAATTTGTACTTTTAAAGGAATTTTAATTAGCCAAAATAAATTCTTAATAGGGACTTGATAATTGTTAATTAGAGCCCCATAGAAAGATTTGACCGTAAATGTCTGAATTATTTAAATTCCATCTGAAGGTATCCTTTTGAGAGCTTAACAGTAAATTAGCAATTCTCAAAACTAGATCATTCCAAGCATTTAACTTGGGACCAATAATAGGTCTACGAAAAGAAATATTTAAAGGTGTCGATCTCATAATATTTGCCACAGTATCCTCCTTTCTCCTTACCACATTATAAAGAATAGGGTATTGTCTTTTCAAAGGAGAATCTCCTAACCAAATATCTTCTTAAAACCTAGTTTGCCTTCCATTTTGAACCTGGAAAGACCCGAACCGAAGAAATTGATCTTTAATTTTCATAAGACCCGACCAAAAATGAGAAGTCCCAGGCTTATTAACCACCTGCCACAGACTTTTGTCACCCAAATACTTCCTCTTTAGTAACGATTGCCAATCACCTTCTTCATTCAGTAGTTTAAATAACCATTTCCCAAGCAAGCTTTTATTTTTTGCATCTAAGTTTGGAACGCCTAGTCCGCCATGCTCTTTGGGCGAACAAATTACACTCCATTTAGTAAGCCTGTACTTATGTTTATGATTGTCACTCTGCCAATAGAATCTAGATCGATAAAAATCTAGTCGTTTGAGGACTTGTCTAGGAACTTTAAAAAAAGAAAACATAAACATTGGCAGGCTACTTAGTACTGAATTAATAAGTACTAACCGTCCCCCTACAGACATATTTTTTCCTTTCCAACTACTAAGCTTTTTCTCAATTCTATCATCTACCCCTTTCCAATCCCTATTCCTTAACTTTTTAAAGTGGATAGGAATACCCAAGTACCTGAAAGGAAAAGTACCCACTTCACAACCAAATAAATCTCCTATGTTAGATGCGCCCGAAGAGTTATCAAGCAATCCCGTTCGTCTGATGTTCATAACCTTCTGCCACACACAGCGTCCACATGATATCACTTGATGGAAGGGTATAAGATGATATCAGCCGTTTGCTAAATGAATTGTTCCCCTCTGAAACTGAATCTGAATCACATTTCAGAAACCTGACATCCCCCCTATCCTTCGTCGCCACTTAGACCGTTGTCGTCCAGATCTAGCCGCGCTGGTGCTTAATCTGTAGATAGCCACAGGCAGCGAGGTGTCCGCGGTTGGCCACATCGGCAGCATCGAAGCCTACATCATCGGCCCTCGCCGCGCCGCCCGCACCATCATACTCGCCTCCGTTGTCTACGGTCAACTCTCACCCCACGACACCTTTACGTCTTACCTCGCCACCGTCCACAGAGAACACCAGATCTAAGCGGCTGTGCAACTTCCACTGAGGATGCTAGATCTATGGAACGGGAAGGAAGCCCATCCCCAGCCTTTTTTATTTGCTTTATTTCTTCTTATTTTGCATTGTCCTCTTCTCTTTTTGCTCTTTTCTCCTCACCTCTAGAGAACCTCTGCTGTGCGTACCATTTGCTGCTTGCTGGAAATCCACTGCTTGCTCAACCATTGAGGTCCTCTTCTCGGCCCATTGTCGGTTGTGATCGACACCACCTGTCCCTAGATCTACGTCACCTTCGTTGCTAGTCTGGATCAACCATGTCATGCCTAGATTAGTTGGTGAAGTTTTCCCTAATCTTTCTCACATGCTTTTCAAAAAGTCCACCTTGAGATTAGAGGTCTAAGTTTTGTGATTTAACTTTTATTTTATCTTGCCTAAGGTGTTAATTAGCTGGAATGGGTGGTCTTTTTGAAGATAGGCAGAGCTTTGGTCTTGATCAATCGTTTTGGTAAGTCCACCTCGAGATTAGAGGTCTAAGTTTTGTGATTTAACTGTTAATTTTATCTTGCCTAAGGTGGTAATTAGCTAGAATGGGTGGTCTTTTTGAAGATAGGCAGAGCTTTGGTCTTGATCAATCGTTTTGGTAAGACAATGTGAAGCAATCTCTACATATTTCTGCCACAGTAGGCACTACAATTTACTTTTATCGGAAGTCCATAAATCTCATTTGTAGTTAGTTCTTCAAACATTCGTATTATGATATTTCATCTTAGAGCGCTAGATTTGTAGCTTACTGTATTTACTTCTATTTGTATCTATTTAACATGAATAGCAATGTTTAGTTATTGACCCATTCCCTCAAATTCAACATGTCATTATCACCATGATTACTAGAAAATCAATGTACATGTCCATGATTGTTGTTCTCTTGATTGTATGACTTTTGGTGAAAGACTTTCGATGACCTTTAAGTAGTCCTCTTGCTCTCTTCCATCTTTTCCTCTTCAAATATGTAACTAGAGGGGCCGATGAGTTTTATTGGTTACTAATCCTGGAACATTGTGGTCTTCCATTTTCTAAGTCACATTGTAGTTTTTGACAAGTAGAACGGCTACAACATTTGAATTCTTTTTGTAACTTCACAATCCTAAATTGAGCAAATGCATGTTAGTGCCGTCGTTTTCTAAAAGCCAGGAGTGAATGCATTGATTCACAGTAACAGGAGTCCACCAAATCTTTATTTCATTGATGCTTTTTTATTCTTGCTTGACTGTACATTTCTCCAAAGTTGTTTATGAACACGCATGAAAATCTCTCATAGCAATGCATTTTACACATAATATGTAGTTGTTCTTTAGATACATGTTCTGTTACTATATTGCATTGTTAAATTAATATCCAAGCTTAGTTTGTTTTCTTTGCCAACTATCCATGTCTGTGGGCTTTTCGTGTCCATTAAGGTTAATGAGATGATGTTCATGTTAGTTTAGTGATGCAGCAGCATGAAGCACAATCTTTTGATTTTGCTTGCATCGCTCTTCAAATAATTGCGACCATATTAGTTTTGTTCGTGTTGCATTGCTCATATCTTGTGAGTTTTTTTCCTTATTTGGGTCCCCTGTATGTAGGTCCTCTTTTGTGCCCTCTTCCACTTGGTGTTCTGTAGACCCACCCTTTGTCGGTTCTGAAGGATTACGGACAGGCTACGATAGCACAAAACAAAAATTTTACCGTGCAACCAAGGAACCTCAACTAGTAATAGATCACATGATTACCACTAGACGCACCGACTCGTAGTGGAAGTAGAGTCAAAGTGGCGAGTTGATACAGTAGTAGTCGTACTCGCCGCACGTCTTCTCCTCCTGCTCCTAACATTATCACGAAGTTGCAGATCCCTAGTGCTGATGCTTCACAACAACACCTCCAAGGTATCCACACATACAGGGCAAGAACACCACACACTGGAGTGCTAGCTTCGGCGGCGTGGCTGTTAGGGTTTTGGGAATTCTTCAAAAGAGGATGACCAACCCCATGCCACCGCCCCTCTATATATAGGCATCTATGATGGGCCTCGAACATGAGGCCCATTAGGAACTCGTGGCCTACAAGAATTCGGATCACCATCCAAATCAAATCTTAGCCCTTTAAGTGTGTGACCCTATAGGTTCATGTGTAATCGGTTGTGACTCGAAAACTCTTTTCCGACCATGAGTCATTAACGGTACCTAGCAGGACACAACGATTCTCGAACACACATAGAATATATCGGACGAACCTTAATGCAATATGATCTATGACTAGGTCCTTATCACTTACGACCAGCTCATATCTAGTCACGACCAGTCCATATTTAGTTACGACCAGTTTATAACTCCTTATAACCAATTCGTAACTCCTAACGACTAGTTAGTGATTATATTCGACCAGTCTACGACCAATCTATATCTCCATATATACGACCAGTTCGTGATTATGTTCGACTAGTCTATATCTTTACACGACCAGTTTGTATCTAGTCGAACTAAATGACCTGCTTGTGTATTCTCCTTTTGCCTCACGACATCTGGTTGAACTCTAGGTGAGATAATTTGTCATCCATGGAATGTTCAATACTTTCTCGATTAAGTGTCGAATAACTTGATGTGGTCGACACTTCGACTACTAGTGGCATGGCCATGCATTTTCTTTATCCGACCACAACGAGGAGCCCAGAGATATCTCTCTTGTTATGATAGGAGGGGTAAATCCCATATCCGACCAGTCATATTCCTCTGCATGTTTCATAGTATACTCAAAAGCTACCTTTATAACTACCCAGTTACGGAGTAGCATTTGGCAACCCCTGAGTGTACTATTACATATGTAGAAAACCATGCTGATATCAGGTCTAAGGATTATACATCATTATATTGCTTGAGACCAATTGATGACACATGAAATCATAACAATCTCAACAGTGTCTTAAGGTAGGTCAAACCAACATCATGTTCAATAACATGTGTCCATATTATTGGTTTGATATCTCCATATCTATGACTCATGAAACATAGTCATCAACCAATACATATGCTAGTCTATTCATATGTGTTCTCATATGTTTCCGACTAGGGAACATTTAAGAATAATCATCATAGAAATACAGAGTTTCAAAATCAAGTCACATACTTGATAATAAATATTAACGATATTATTCTAAGAACAAGATAACATATTATCCAATATTATGAACATAATGAAATATAATCATCTCTATGATTGCCTCTAAGACATATTTCCAAAAGGTTCCTCCTCGGTTAGGTCATCGAAGAGAGGAGCCTACCCATCCCCTGCCCTTTTCGGTCACTTGCTTTGCTCCCACCTCAGCCCGTCACACTATTTGTCTCCCCTTGCTCCACAGAGATGCTCTGGATTTGGTCGCCAACACTCCATTCGTGCACAGGTTTGTCCTCCTCCACCTTATTTGCTTCTTCCTTGCTTTGCATTGTTATGTGATATTTTACTCCTTGTTCCTCCAGTGTGGCTCCCCGTTCGTTGTTTGCCTTTGCTGGCTTAGGGCCTGAGCCTGAACTAAGCATGTACTGATGTCTGAGCTAAAGAAATGAGCATATGTATACTGCCAAGAACTTAATTTTGGCACGAGCTGAAGATATAATCATGTATTGTCTTTAATTTTTATAAGTTTCCTCGCGCTATTACTCTAGGAAAAAATAAACATCAGATTTTTAATAAACATTAGCAGGAGACTCTCTTCTGTTCAACAACTAGGCATTAGGCTCAAAATCATTTGATTAAAAGCTCATATTTCTATAAGTTATTTTCCAAGATATTAGAATGCACTTAGGTGCATATAGGTGAAGAGTAATTCACGGTTGTCTTACTTTATTTTATTTTATAGAAAAACAAGCTTTTGAACTTTGTTCATAGATTGTCAAAAAAACTTCCAATGGGTAGCAAATACAACTGACTCTAACCTTGGACTAGTCGAAGGTGGGTCCCCATCCCCGACCCCTCGACCTCACCGGTTTCCACCAGAACTCTACAAACACCATCGCTTCACTCTAGACGCATCAAACTTACCTCACGATAGGCTCATCTACTGCTTAATCTATGTACACCGAGACATTAATGTCTACCTAAGTGGTCCTACTATACCGTTCCTTTGTGTGTACTCCTCTATGTGTACTTAAGGACGAGCGCAGCGAAGTGAGCTTAACCGCCTAGTATTAATTTAACTTTGACAATTTTAGCCAAGAAATACATAATCCCGTGTGATTTTATAGATCCCCCATAGGTCCAAACGTGGATCCACCATCGAATTCAGGCGTCCTTGAGTTCTTAATTACTGTTGAGGAACCATCACTAGCAAATCCAGTCCGAACGATCATCTCGTAAACAAGCATCGAATCTCTTAGAACAATGCAAGAACAAATAGTAGATTGAACACACAGAGAGACAAAGGAAAGTGATCAGCCTTTTACAATGACTAGCGTCCCCTATTTATAGTCTAGAGACCCTGCTAGGGTTTGGATAGGGCGTCCACCCATGGGCTGGCTGTTGGGCTAAGCACATGGTTTCCCAACACTCCCCTTGGGCACCCATCCTCATATGTTCATGCCTCGTCAAAACTCTATAAAAACCCAGTGAGAAAAATTTAGAGAAAAGTACATGATACACGCTCTGCTGTATTGCATGAATTGCCTTATTAAAAACCTTAGCCAAGAAACTTCAGGAAAAACTTGTCAAAGGAAAAAGAGTACAATCCACCCTATTTCATTTAATCTCTAGGATTAACTCTTTGGGTACTCGATCTTCACGATCAAGTTTCAATAATGAATTCGTGAAGATTCTCCCCCTAAATTTTGCACTTCTCTAAGTCTCATCATTCCAATTCCATGTATGCATCTTTCAAAGCTAGATGCTGGAAGTGACTTAGTGAATAAATCTGCAAGATTTTCACATGACTTAGTATGCATTATTTTAATTTCGTCCATCTTTTGCAATTCATGAGCATAGAAGAACTTGGAGTTGATATTCTTTGTGAGATGACTCTTCATATAATCCATCTGTACTTGTGCAACACAAGCTGCATTATTTTCATAGATAATGATGGGGGTTTACGCAGTATTCAATCCACATGACTACGGGATATGGTGAATCATTCGCCGAAGCCAAACACATTCTTGTGAGGCCTCGTACAGTGCTACGATTTTCGAGTGGTTCTTCGAAGTCGATACAAGACTTTGCTTAGACGATTTCCACAAAATTACAGTTCTACCATATAGGAATACATAGCATGTTTGCTACTTAGCTGTATGTTGGCCTGACAGGTACCCGGCATCTGCATAGCCATTCATAGACAGGTCTTGGTTCTTTCTGTAGAACAGACTAAGTTCTTTGCTTCTTTGGAGGTATCAGAAGATGTCCTTTATTCCATACCAATGCCTTTTGGTAGGTTCTGCACTATACCTTGCTAATAAGTTCACGTCAAATGCAATGCCCGATCTAGTATAGTTTGCTAAATACATGAGTGCTCCTATTGCACTTAAGTATGGGAATTTTGGTCCCAAAACTTCCTCCCCCTCTTCTCTAGATCTGGACGGGTCCTTGCCTTGCTACAAAGATCTCCCGACCATTAGCACTTTCGAAGGATATGCCATTTTAAAAGCCGAACCTTTCTAACACCTTTTGAGTGTAGGTTGACTGATGCACTAATATCCCTTCAGGGGCATGCTTAAGCTGCAAGCCAAGGCAATATTTGGTTTTACCCAAATCTTTCATTTCGAACTCCGACTCCAAGTAAGAGCTTGCTTTCTTAACATTCTCCAGGCTTTCGATGACATTCAGATCACCTACATACATTGAGATTATACAAAATCTATCCTAGGACCATCGTATAAAAACACATGGACAATTCTCATTGTTCGTGTAGCCTTTCTTACATAGAAAGTCGCTTCAAGTGATTATACCACATCCTGTCTAATTGCTCAAGTCCGTACAGTGACTTTCTGAGTTTCACATTGTGTATATTTCTATTTTCTCTGTCTTGGTTCGGGATAGGGATACATTCAAGTATCTTTATATAAATGTCCGAATCCAAAATTCTATAAAGCTATGCAGTTACCACATCCATCAATTTCATTTCTAAATTCAAATTTACTGCCATTGAGATTAAATATCTAAAGGTAATTCCGCCCATGACCAGGGAATAGGTTTCTTCACAATCAACTCCTGGACGTTGAGTGAAACCTTGTGCAACGAGCCTTGCTTATTTTTATTTCTCTTTCGAACAAATACATACTTATTCCCTACGGGATGCACATAGGGAGGCGTACGGCTTACAAGCCCAAACAACTTTCTTTTATTCAGAGAAAATAATTTTGTCTCTATTGTCTTCTTTCAATTTTCTCATTTTGATCTTTTCTTACATTTAGTAAGCGATGCAGGCTCTGGATCAAGATCGATGATTGTGATAATTTTTTTTTGCAAAATAAATGTCGACATTGGCTGTTGTCTTATTCATAGATTCTCCCGTGGTCACAAAGTTTATAGATATTTCCTAATGGGGCAATTCTTCTAATGCTTCTACTTGTTCACTGCTACTTCCAATTAGGGGGGCAAGTCCCTTTAGTTTTCTAGCTCCGATGTGTGCGCACACATCCATGCTGGTATCTCCCTTCGTGGGAATGTTCAAATCCGGTATGCCTTTTATTGAAGGTTCCATACCGGTGCCAGATCTCAACTGGCTCTCCTTCTGGTTCTAGGAAGCTTCGGTGATCGACTGTGTCAAGTCCTTCTTATCCTTTTTTTCACCAGGCGCCCCCGATTACTTGGGATTTGAGGGGCGAGTTCTCATCCTTTTCTAAGACCTTAGGACAGGACTAGGGATACCTTCATTGGTATTTCAACCCTCTTCGGTGCATTGTGTGCAGGCACATGCGACTTGGTCATGCTCTTCAAATCACTAAAGTGGTCAGGCAGTTGATTCGCTAATGCTTGCAAATCAATTATCTTTTGGATTTCAATTGTCTTCTAAACTTTAATTATCTTCTGGACTTCTCTTGTGTTCTAGACTTTAATTGTCTTCTAGACTTCAATTGTCTTCTAGACTGCTCTATTTGCTTCACTAGTGTGTAGGTCATGTGCATGGATTACCGTGACTTGCCACGTTATTTCTCGATATTTTTTCATCAAGGGGTTGATTTTCTCCCCCTAATGATGGGAAACTATCCTCGTCTAATATACGATGAGGGAATCGGGCATATGCAAATCTCTCGTCATAGGGTCCAAATACCTGATTATGGATGCTGTCTCATAACCAATGTATATCCTAGACTTTTAGACCAACATATATCCTAGACTTTCAGAGAAAGCCCATTGTAGTTTGCTGCGGTGGTATATGTATATAAATCTTGCAACCAAATCTGCGAAGATGAGAAATTTTCGGTGCTGATACTTGCGCTAGTTGCATAAGTGAATGTATGTTATATGCCGATGGTCTAAAATTAATGAGAGTTGCTGCGTGTAGGACTGCGTGTCCCTAACATGTAATTGATAAATTACAATTCTGCAAAATCTGCTAGTCCATTCTGGGTATGGACATACGGTACAGAATGCTCAACTTTAATTCTCATTTCCATGCAATAATCATCAAATGCCTTTGAAGTAAATTCTCCAGCGTTGTCCATTCTGATGGACTTCACATGATGATCTGGAAAATTATTTTTTAATTTTAATTATCTATGAGATTAGCTTTGCAAAAGCATAGTTTCTCATAGACAATAAACATACGTGCAACCATTTGGAGGAAGCATCGATGAACACCATAAAATACCTAAATGGCCTTCACAAGGTCTGTATAAGACCGCAAATTTCTCCCTGGATACGGTCTAGGAATGCAGGGATTTCATCCTTCGCTTTCAGAGCAGAAGGTCTGGTAATTAATTTCACGGTAACACATGCGGGGCACACAAAATCTTCCTGATTCGGGAAATTCTTTACATTGATATTATGTCCCTGTGAATTGTTACTTATATTTCTCATCATCCTAAGACCTAGGTGGCTTCTAAATATTGTTTTTAGGATAGTATATGTTGTAGGTGCCTTAATATTAGTGTAGTATAGCCTAGTTTCATATGAAGAAAGTCATTCTAATACCCTTTTCTACTTTCTTCACGCTTTGTAATGAGCAGGTATTCCTTACCATACTCTTCTTCCGTCTCTACGTGGAAACTGTTAGCGCGAATATCCTTGAAAGTTCTAGTCGATTCTGGGTACAACAAGGCTTCTTTAATGACCAAAGTTGTGCCTATCGGGAGTATAATTGTGGCCCTTCCTAAGCCTATTATACAAGTATCACTGCCTGTGATTGTCGTAAGACTGCGATCATTCTTGCTAATCGACTGAAAGAATTTCGTCTCTCTTAAGATGGTATTTGTTGTGCCACTAGTAGCTAAGCACACTTCCTCCATAGGGCGCAACACGTGTTCTAATATAAAGTACTTTATTAATATGCAGCAGGAAGCAAGCAATACATAAAGAAAATACTTCAGATATCAGAACATAACTTGCTATTATAAATACAGGAAAATAAACCTTGCAGGACTCACCTAAGAATTTAATGCTTTGCTCTCCTAGAGCTTACAACCATTATTCAAAGAATAAAAAAATTCAATGTTTTGCTTAAATTACAAACTGCAAGTTACTATAAAAGATCCAAATACAATACGTGCACTAGATCGAATCAGCGAAGTATTCAGAAACTTCTGCCTCAATCTGCTCTATGGAGATCTTCTCCTCTTGGGCAACTACGACTGCGGACTCTACGATGTCCAAAGGAGGGATGATGGGGGCTGCTACTGGGCTGTCCACATCCATGAGTGCAACTAATAGATGTGGATCCCCCGTACCTGCAATGGCGAGGTGTTCCTCATGCTATCCTTTGCCCTTCTTCTTAGACTAGAAAGTATCAATAACGTGTGACCCATGACCTTACCCTTCTTGCCCCTTTCCTATGTGAGAGGCTTCCTCAGCTTGTAGCTTCTAGCATTGGCTTTCATAGCCAACAATGCTACTAGGCGGCTGTGAGATGTAGTTCCTTCTTAGAACATCATCTTGAGCTTCCGCAACTTACATGATGTCATTCCATTCGGCCTACTCCTTGTAGTCATATTAACGAAAGTTGCGTGCGGATTGCATCACATTTGGGTGAAAGGTAGAGAGAGTCTTTTCTATCTTCTGCTCATCTGTGGTTACCTTACCACAGAGTTGAAAAGAGGTACAAATTATGGGCATGCTGGGCTAGCACTTTGAACTCTCGGTTCGTGATACTAGTCATCTTCATATTTATGCAAAGAGTCGATAAGATTACTGTTGGTAATTTGCATAAAATGGTTGCAAAATTCTCATAATGCTCATCGAACTCCCAGTTAATCATCCTGTATTTTTTACGAGTAATTAGGTCAATGACATCGCGTTAGAACGTAATCGGAGGAATGACACTCCGTTCTCCTTGAGTTGGAAAATAATATCGTGAACATCGAAAGATTAGACAAATAACTTCCTAGTCAATTATCTCTGTTCCCAGAATTTTTTAAATATAGAAACTAAACTAAAAAAATTATCAATTTTTTGTGGAGTCTCCCGATACAGTTTAATTGCTTGTGTATTTTTTTTAACTTTATACATTCTGAATTTTTCTCTAAAGTTCATTTAATTATACTATTTGTAGGAATTTTCTAATATAGAAAATGAGGTCCAAATATTATGAAATTTTTTTCAAGCTCCTTACATAGAGGACTTGATTATGTAATTTTTCTAAATTTTTACAAAATTAAGTAATGAAATTTTATAATGTCCATTGTGTGAGAAGTCTAATATTTCATAATGTAAGGACATTATGAAATTGTATTAATTAATTTTGTAAAAATTATAGAAAAATTACACAATCAAGTCCACTATGTAAGGAGCTTGAAAAATTCATAATGTTTGGACCTCATTTTCGATATTAGAAAATTCCTACAAATAATATAATTAAATGAATTTTAGAGACAAAATTAGAATGTATAAAGTTCTAAAAAATATACAAGCAATTAAACCATGTCACGAGACTCTACAAAAAAACCGATAATTTTTTGAGCTCAGTTTCTATATTTAAAAAAATTCTAGAAATGGAGGTAACTGGCTAAGATGTTATTTGTCTAATTTTTCGATGTTCGTGATGTTATGTTCCAACCTGAGGAGAACGGAGTGTCATTCTTCCGATTACGCTCTAACGCGATGTCATTGACCTAATTACCCCTATTTTTATATGTATTTTTCATGATTTACTGCTATTTTCAGTGATTAAAAGTAATATGCACAATCATAGATGATCAAAACACTAAAAAAAATATATAAATTACATATAAATAATAATAACAAAATTAAACATGCTTCAAAAGTTCAAAATTATTTAAATTTTTTAATTTCTGAGGCCCTTTTCTGCTGGAAAACGAATTTTCAGTGAATTCTACAATTTTTCAGGGGCTAAACTACTAAATTTCAATTTAGAGAAATTTTTTGCCTAATTTTTCAATTTTTGAGGGGTTATTCTGCAATAATTTCTTTCTCGAAATATTTCCTTGTAATTTTTAGAACTTTGAGGGTTTATTTGCAAATTTCCAAGATTTTCCTTTTCTCCCGATTTTTCATTCCGTTCGGCCATCCCTTTTCCGCTTTCCAGCTCACACAGCCCATTCCGGAGATACAAAACGGGTGCTAGGGTTTCCCCTAGTCCCGAGCATGTGGTGGCAATGGCTCATCGCGCGCATCGTGTCTTACATGGGCAGGTAATGGTAGCGTCGTGTCTGGGCGCGACAAGATGATCGATGGTAGGCTCGCGAGGCCGACGGTGGCGCGGCCATGCAGTTGGTCGGGGCAGCGTGTAGATGGCGGCACATGGATGGTCGATGGTGGCGCGAGGGCTTTCAGATCGAGTCGGCAATACGCGGCACGACGGTGCGTGGCCCGGCGCATGTGGGCGGCCGGCGGAGAGTACATGGCGCGCAGTGGGTGGCGGGGTGTGGCACGCGGTGGGCGGCGTGGCCTAGTCTCAGCTGTGCGTCTACGGGGCAGCGGCGCGGTGTGCCCATGCGGTTGGCACGGCCATGCGAGGCGGCACGACAGCGTGGCATTCGGGCGATGTGGCCGCGCGGCCATGCGGGGTGGCATGCCAAAAACTCGATCGATCAGGCATGGATCACGCTGCGGGGGCAAGAGACATTGGCGCTCGGCAGGGAGCTACTCGGTGGCAACGACATCGTCACCGACTTCCATGTCAGCAATGTGTAGTGTCGCATTAATTTTTTCTAGATCACTTCATGTGTGCAGTAACAAATTAATCCTTTGAATTATGTTCTGCGACATGGATACTTGCATCTAGCCGTACGTGATGGATACTTGCGTACGTGAAGGAATTCGGAACCATACGTGATGGATACTTGCATCTAGTCGTTCTGCGACATGGAGTCCGTGTACTCGTACGAAGGCAGTTACGAGGTCAATGTGCTTATCGTTGCATGAGAGATCACCGACATCTCCAGCATTAGGCTAGCAGCAGCAGCACTGTCTAAAGCCAGCTGGCTCTAGATGCCGAACTGTATATTCAGATAGATAGCGGCATCCGGGCAACACGCACAGGTGAGCGGCGTCTGCGTGGCTTCGAGCCGGTGCTTGCGTAGGTGCTGGTGGCACGGCAACGTTCTGGCCAGGCAGCACACGGTTGTGGTGGCATGGCTGCATAGAGGCCGCGTGGGATGCGGCGGCGTGCGGGCGGCACGACGGCACGCGCATGTGGGCATCGACGCTGTTTTTTTTTTTTTTATGTTCATGCAATCTACCACCTATAGTGCAATCGACATCTACTCATTCATGCAACTTACCGATCAGTTTGGGTAGTAACTTCAAGTCGACTCGTGGTAGATTATAGTGGATTTGCACTGTAGAAAATAATCTAGAAAACCAAATTTACAGAATTAAAAGCGATATAGAAAATACAATTCAATCTATAAGCGTCTTTTTTCGACGGTTACCTTTCGATCCGAGTAGAGTAGGCTTAGAGGTAGGTTGGAGTCAATCGTGCTAATAACATGTTGAGAAACCGTCGCTGGTGAGTTCAGTCCGAAAGATCACCTCATAGACAAGCGTAGAATCGTTTAGAACAATAGAAGAACAAATAGTAGATTGGACACACAGAGAGACATATGTGTAGGGGTATTCTTCCTGCTTTATTTCTTTATCAAGCGATTAGCCTTTTACAATGACTAGTACCCCTATTTATAGTCTAAAGACCCTGCTAGGATTTGAATAGAACGTCCACCCGTAGACCAGCTACTAGACCAAGGACATGGTTTCCAACAATTACATTGCCCCAACGAACAATTGGTACGAATTTGAACTATATTTTATTCGATCCGGTCAGATTTGGATGTCCGTGTACGGTATTTCCTACGGGAGCCATTTCCATGTCTGATAATATAAAACGGATTCATCAAAATTTCTTGTAAAGTCACGTCGACACGCGTGCATCCATATTTTTCAACCCTAATTAAACAAGAGACATCCATATTTTTAAGATGGATTCGAATTTCACACATGAGGCCAGGGTGATCGACTCCAAAAGTCTAACATGCTAACCCCTAGCTAGCTGCTACAAACCATAGTTGCCAATTTTATTTTGGAGGCTATTTCGGTTTGCCTCTTGGTATGAAATGCGTCAGTACTAGTCCATTCCGTGTACCATTCCGGATTTTAATGTAATGATATATATTTATTCGTAAATATATATGTAATTATATGCACACATAATTTTACTTGGAATCTCACTTCGAATATATAACCACAGAATAAAAATGGCACATAATTCAATGAGTTTATAAACACAAAGGTCGTATGTAGTTAAATAATACAACACGAGATCATAACATCATATATTTTACCATAATCTAGCATAATCTGACTTACGGAAGAAGTAGTATCGGGCTCAGCCTTTGGTCCTGAATCAAAAGAGGGCGTCACTTTAATTATGCCTGGCACCGGAATTGTCAGAATGACCGGTATTGGTCAGTACAGGATATCTCTTCAGCTTCCGCAGCTTCCGTAGTTTCTTCCGCTTCAATCATAGCCATATCCATGGCAGTTTTTGCGAGGTGCTTAGTCGGAGCGGAAGAGCTTGAGCATGCGCCTCCCTTATCGGCGACTCTCTCATAACGCCGCCGTTTAGCTGGAGGAGCCTGGATTGCCTCCACTCATCGCTCTGCTTCCCAACGGTAAACAAGACGACCTCTTCGTCATCCTGACGACTCTCCATGCCTACTTTCTACAGCAGACAGAAAAAGAAGAATTACTAATCCGTCATAAGATTTTCTATGACCAGTATCCAGTTGTAAGTTTTACTACGCTATTTTCCTGATCGTAAGTTCTTCTACGATAACAATCCGGTCGTAAGTTTTTTCTACGACCGGTACCTAATCCTAAGTTTTCCTACAACAACTAAGCAGTCGTAAGTCTTTCTACGACTGGTTCATGATCGTAAGTGCTGCTACGATCACCATCTGGTCGTAAGTTCTTCTACGACCAGCCATAAGTCGTAAGTTATTCCACGACTACTCTATGGTCATAAGTCTTTTCTACGACTAAGAAATCCTAAAGTTGAAATCAACCATTGATTACCTTTAGGCGTTCTATCTTCTCCTCTGCGGATACGACCGCTAGAATTTGGGGAACTACCACATTGGGTCCGAGCTTTCTGCAAAATAAGCTTGACTCGACGTCAATCTCATTTTGTGAAAGGTCTAAACAAACAGATAAGATTTTCATTAGTCCAATCAAGATAACCAAAACGAAAGCTAAGTCGAGCTTCATTTACCCTCCTCGTAGTCCCCGGTTGGGTCTTGTAGCCTCAGATACCTCCACATAGGAGGCACTCGCTTCTTCAAAGGGCTAATGCGGCGGTGATGAAATCCTTCACCACATGCCACCTAGTGAGCCCATCTCTCTTCAAGTCTTTGATAGCTTGAATGTACGGGGCAATTCAGTCAAGATCTCTGGGAGTCGAATCCTAGGAAGGGACCTTCTCAGCAGCCTTCTCCACAAAAGAAAGGCTGTCTTCTTGAGTGGTTTTTCAGTAAAACCACTTCTTCCTCCATCCCGGCCACGACGACTGGGTGAACATCTGAATATACTCTTTCGACTTTCCATCATGGAGCTTTAGACCACAACTCCCGGCAATTCCAACTTGTCGAGTCATTCCGTAATAATACTGAAAGAGCTCAAGGTCCATTGGAATCCCCAGGTAAGCCTCACACAAGTACACGAATATGCTTAACATTGTGATGGAATTAGGACCAAGATTAACCAGTTCCACCTGAAAATGTTCAAGTACGAGTGTGAGGAAAGGATGAGCAGGCAATCGGAGGCCACACTCACAGTACGCCTGGAAGATAGGGATTTGCCCCATCTCCCCCGACGGCTAATGCTGCCCGGCAGCTGAAATCCACTTGACTAGGATCTTCTCTGGGATCTTCCCGGTGGCAACGAGAGCCTGCATCTTCACCGCATCCATCTCTGACTCAGCCTACTCGGAAGCGGCCTCGGCCATTTCTCTTAGCAGGGGAGGAGTTTGAGTTTGGAAGGATTGAAGGAGAAGGCACGATTTGGTCGACGGCGGAGAAGGCGAGAGCTTGATGGACGGTTGAAGCAATTTGGGGAAAAGTAAGAACCCTAAAAACACCCCTACGGTAAGTTTTTATAACTGCACGCTCGAAAGGAAACGCCGTGGAAACCCAACGGTTCTCGTCGCTTCAAAAATTGCTCCAACGGACAAGATTGGGAGAATCGATTGAGATTCTTGAACTTTCCTGTTCAAGAAAACCGAGGCTGTCTTCACACCTCAAGCGAAATTACTTTCTTGACCAAGTCTTTTTTGGTCAAATAAAATACCAGTCGGAAAGGTTTTTCTTCCGATTACCATACTACGACCATCCTCTTGGTCGTCAGTTTTTTCTATGACTATTTAATAGCCGTAAAGGTTTTTCAATAGCCTTCTTGACTAAGTATATTTCTAGTCAAATGATATACAAACTCGAAGAGCTTTTTCCTTCGACCATCTTTTTACGACCACTTTTTGTGGTCGTAAGATCATCTATGACTCCTTTCCCAAGTAAGTACTTTTACTTGAAGCTGGGGGGCTAGATGACGAGGATCTAATAAACCTCATTTTATTATTTATCTATAATTCTTCTTATGGGTGAATATGACGTGATACAGTTCTTGAGTATACCCCTTATAATCATAAGGGAGAAGCCAACCAGCTGGTCGTAAGCTCTTCTACGACCATCCTCATAGTCGTAAGTCTTTCTACGACTGTGTTCATGATCGTAAGTGCTGCTACGATCACCATCTAGTCGCAAGTTCTTCTACGACCAGCCCCAAGTCGTAAGTTATTCCACGACTACTTCATGGTCGTAAGCCCTTTTACGACTAAGTCAGCCACCCTATGATCAATAAAGCCTGCGGACAAGTAGGCCCAATTAATTAGGGAATCTAAGCAGACAATATACGTTGTTATTCTCCAGAATAACTGCACGTTACACACCATTATCTCTGACTAGAAACTGATAGACGACGTGGGGGAGTTAATACCCCGGCGATTACTACCAACAATGCGCCCATTACTTGGAATGATGAGGCACCTCTTGGCCTGGAGAGATGTCTACCTCTACGAACACTATAAAGGGCTATGGCCAGAGATAATGAGGAGATGTGGATTAGAGACATACAGTCGGACATACATACTGAGTAGCAGGGAAAATCGTAGCATTTTCTACTAATTGTAACTAGTATACTCGATACATACATACAGGAGTAGGGTTGTTATTCTCTCTAGAGAAGGCCCAAACCTATATAAAAATCCCCGTGTCAATCTCTATGTGTGATTTCAGTCTTGAATCTTGAACACCCCCGAATTAAACAATCTTTACGTAAGATCAGTTCTAAAACACCGACAAGGCTTGACTCAGATGATGTTGGTACTAGAGGTGGTGAGTTGTTACAAGCTTTCCCTTCTTTTTCTTGCACTAGCTCAATTGCCCATGAGCGAGCCAATGATGCAGGACAACGAGACGGAGTGACGCTCATAGCAGCAGGGACGGCAACCATAGTAGGTGCAGCAGCAGAAGAAGCAACCGAAGATGACACTACAAGAAATCTGCTAAACTATGAAAACATTGCTGTGACAACTAGGTAAATCGTCATTATCTGCCCATATTCTATGACGTTTTTCGGCAGCAGTGTCATGAAGAGCATTCCGGGGCTGGGACCCTACTTGTAGTGACGAAAAATGTCAAAATCGTTACTAACTCCCAAACCACAAATTGTCATAAACAGGGCATTGTTGCCACCGTGGACACATAGAAGTGGGACCCACATGTCAGATCCCACCCACGCCTACAACAGATTTGAACGAAAACCCACGAGACGGCCCATTCCGCCCCCAACACCTCCCCCCTCATCCCAATATAAAATCCCACCCACGCCTCCTCCTTCCGAACCCTAGAACCCCCCTGCCTCCCCCGGCCGACGCGGAATCGATGTCGCCGCGGCTAGGGCTCGGGCTCACCGCCTCCCCCAACGCAGAATCGATGTCGCCGCCGCCGATTCGACCTCGTCACCTCCCCCGACGTGGAATCGAGCTCGCCGCCACTGATTTGACCTCGTCGCCTCCGAATCGAGGTCGCCGCCGCCGAATCGAGGTACGCCATCGCCACTCCCCTCTGCTCCCACGCCGCCGACCTCTCCCCCCTCCTCTGCTCTTGTTTCTCTCTGGTCCCCCCTACCGCACCGTCGCCTTCTGCCCTCTGCTCCCGTTCCCCTCTGGTCCTCCCTACCGTGCCGCCGCCTTCCCCCCTCTGCTCTCGTTTCCCTCTGGTCTTCCCTACCGCGCCGCCAACCTCCCCCTTGCTCTCATTCCTTCTCTGCTCCATCAGCCACCCTCTCGCGCCGCTGACCTCCCCTCTCTTCCCACTCCCCTCTCTACCCGACATTCTGCTGTTGAAATTACAGATCAGGCGGGCCTTTGTGGAGGCACTATTTCCAGAATACTCAAGGTCTTATCTTCGTTATTGATAGCAATGACAGAGATCGTGTTGACGTGTTGTTGAGGCAAGGTATGAACTCCATAGGATGCTGAATGAGGTAAATTCTATTTCAAATATTATGTTTGTGCTTCTGGTTGGACCTATTGCATGGTCAAGTGCCGGCATCTGAAATATATGTTGAATTTGGCTTTGGAATTTTGATGTTTTTCTCAAGATGTGATCAGAATGATGCTTTTAGAGCAACATGATGCATCGTTAGTACATATTTTATGTGTGCAATGTAGATATCTTCACAATATGATAAAGTACAATCATGACCACAATGTAATAATATGAAATGATAGACATTTGTGCCGTCAGATATAAAAAAATTCAGATAAGTTTTGCTCAAAGTTTGTAATATACTCAACTGATTAACTGACCAATACTGATAGGCTTTGAGCTATTAGACATACAACAAAAAAAATAAGTGAAAAAGATTGCAATTCTGCTATAGCCATGGAAATAATTTGAGATTATCCAAAATCTAAGTTCTCACATGACTAGTGATGTGTTACTCAATATTTGAGATCAGGGGCTAGTATACATGAAGCCAACAATTGCACACCTAAGATTTTTACTATGGTCTAGCATATGCAACCTTTAAACTAGATATCAATTCTTTATGGCTAAGAAAATTGTCTGTTGCTTTTTACTTTTAAGAGGCACTCATGCCAGGGCTTGAATATCCTTCTAGGTACTCAGATTCTGCCTCCACTTACACTTGGACTATGTTGCATGCATATATCTGCCTTCATTCACATGACATTGGCAGGATGAGTTGAGGGATGCCGTCTTGCTCGTTTTCGCTAACAAACAAGATCTGCCCAATGCAATGAATGCTGCTGAGATCACTGATAAGCTTGGACTCCATTCCCTGCGTCAACGCCACTGGTAAGATATGGTTGTTACAATATTTCTGTTCAATTAAATGATTTGTTTATTGAACTTTTTGTCCATCCTAAAGGATTAAAGGGACTTTATTTCCCACTACCTATACTAATTGTTTTGTCCATATTGAATAGCGTGTTCATGCTGAGATAGTCTTGCTGTTTTGTAGTGCAGTTGGTAAAACAGTTGCTCCTAGTTAAATGGATTAATATTTCCATCCTCACCTTACACCAGTTACAACTAATTTACTTTTTAATATTTCAAACCATTTCTTAGAATGTTGAGATGTTCTTAATCTTTGAACGTGCATTGAAGAAGGTTTGAGAAGAAGATTTGTAGCATCCTCGCCGTGTCTAGGTAAATTTATTCATTTTTGTATATCTTGTTTTATCATATTTTTATTTCTTTAACTTCAGTAATTTCGTAACGCCATCTACGTTGTCAGTATTTTGTATTTGTGTATACTACATATGCTTCTTAAATCGTGTGTGGTGACCATATCTAATCTTGTTGCCTTACCGATGCATCTAATCTTGTTGTCGTGTGGCTCCTTGCAGAGATTGTTGATCCGCTTCGTGAGAAGAGGTCGGTGGTGGTGCAAAGAATTGCTTCCTTTCTTTGGGGAGAAGAAGTCGAGTCATCATACATCTAGACAACACTTTTATTTGCACAACTAATACCGTGTTCAATAACTTACAAATATTTTTGGTTGACTATCCTCAGGAGGAGGCTAAGGAAGAGAGTGATGATGACATGGGTTTCAGCTTGTTCGATTGAGTAGTCCGAGCCCAGTTGTTATCAAATTCTCCTAGTCTTCCAAAGACTATCTTATGTTATGTATGTCTTTTAGGTTTTCAGTACAAGAGGTACTCAAGTTGAGGATTTTGATATTTGATGTTATGGGAATTTAGCATGTGTCATGAGAACCACAAACATCTTTGGATGGTCTTGTTAGAATGAAACTGCTTCTACATTCTATGCCCATGCTTATTTGATTTTGTTGTTGATTGTTCATTGCAATTATGCTTCATAGAACCACAAACCGCTGGCTTGAACCCTGACTGGGCAATCAAAATGGGCTACACCCAAAAAAATTTGGGCCTGCAATTTGGGCTTACCTAAAATAAGTTGGGCCTACAAAATGGAATCAAAATGGGCCTCGTAGAAATTATGACAAAAATTTATATGGGCCTAACTCACATTATGACGGTAGGACATCGTCACACACCAAAAGCCACGTCAGATCCTGCGTGGTCCAACCAAGCTGCCAATGACAATAAGAATCTGACGTGGCAGCATCATAAAATTCGAGTATGTGATGATTTCACTATTTCGTCACAGAAAACAATCAACGACGCACTATAGGTGACGATTCGATTTTTCGTAATGGGAGCATCACAGATCCCTTAATGTGACAAAAAAACACAGATCCGTGACGAATTCTGATTGTCACCGTTCAGCAGATTTCTTGTAGTGTGATCTTGATGCGAAGGTGTGTACCGTGCGCTTGTTTGTTTCATGTACACGTGAAGGTATAGTGGAAGTAGATGAAAGTACACGACTAGCCTTGGATTGTCATCCCTGTACTTTCTTTTCAACTTTGCAAGCAAGATGAAAGAAGCGAGTGACAGTTGGAGGTTTATAAACAAGTTTATTATGAATTTGATGGTTTAATCCTCCTAAAAATCTAGTCATCGTAGCATCTTTAGTTTCTTCTAAACCACAATGAGACAAGGCAATTTGCAATTCTTGATAGTACTCCTCTACGGTGTTATTGCCTTGTTCTAAACATTGTAATTCTTGCAGCAAATTACAAGCAAAACATCTTGGTATAAATCTAGCTCTCATAATTCTCTTCATATCAACCCATGTCCTAGGTATGTCCTGACTATTACGACAATATTCATTCCACCAAACTGATGCAAAATTAGTAAACTCGCGGGTAGCAGCCCTAACTTTCTGATGATCAAGAAATTCATGGCACACAAACAATTGTTGTATGGCTAATTCCCATGTGAGATAAGCATTAGGATCACATTTCCTAGCAAAAGAAGCCACAGTGAGTATAGTTTTACCAAACGTACTATTTTGATCATGTACCTCCCGTGGTGGAGAATCTTGTCTCAATCTTGCAACTTTCTCACGAACTTTCTTGCACTCTCGTTTAATGGTTCGAAGAAGACATGAATTTATCTTGTAATCATCTTGTGGATCTATCTTGTAATCATCCCGTGATCCTACCATAGTTAGTAGAAAACAAAGAAACAAATCACAAGTATATGCTCCTATCAACTACTAGGATCTGGAGGCTCAAAGACGCTCACACTCAAGCTAATACCAAGTTCTTACTAATTCTTATTGTTAGTGTTTTAGAACTGAACTTACGTAAAGTTTGTTTGATTTGGGGGGTCTCTAAGACTCAAATCACATAGAGAGAGACGACACGGCGATTTTTACACAGGTTCGGGCCTTCTCCTAGAGAGAATAACAACCCTACTCTTGTGTGTATGTATTGAGTACACTGGATTACAAGATCAAGAGAAAGACTAGAATGAAGCGTCTTGTGCTCCTCTCTCCTCCTTCTCTGATGATTCTGCCTTTTACAGTACTCAGAGTGTGCTGCTGTTCTTCTAGTCCAAAGGGCGCCTTAATGCTTCAGATTATGGAGCCGTTACTGGAGATTATTGTGGGAGTTGTAACGGTCCCACGTCACGAGGCAGTTATCACCATGATAGGGAGTTGATTCGTGACATTATTCCTAGAGAATAACGGCGTAGTTTACTGCCCATATATTTAAATATGGTGCGGAAGATTCTGTGGTCGATTAGGCCCACATGTCTGTAAGCCACATCGACTAGAGACTGGTCGTAGAAGAGCTTACGACCAGGTGGTGGTCATAGAATAGCTTACGACCATAAACTGATAGTAGGAGAGCTTACGATCAAGACATAGTCGTAGAAAGACTTACGACTATGGGGTGATCGTAGAAGAACTTACGACCTCCAGCTTCTCCCTTATGAATATTAAGGGGTATACTCAGGAACCATATGACGTCATTATTATCCATTATATGAATTATAGATGAATAATTAAATGAGGATTATTATATCCTCATCACTTACCAAGCAAACAGGCAGTGACCGGCAACTAGTGTCGGTGTCAAACGTTATCCGAAGATTGACAAAGCGATTGCAAGCAAAAGGTACCTATGCAATGGTAGAAGGTGGAGGTCGGATAGGCTTCAATATGGTAGCAAGGATTAGTAACAATCAAATCAGTAAATGCAAGTTGAAAAATTGTTCAAAGTACTAGTTAATATTGCTGATCCTAGCCTAGAAAAAACTAGCTAATCAAAGCCTACTAAGAGAAGTGTATGAACGCACACGCAAAGATCAATATAGCTTGATCTAAGCAAAGAAAATTCTCACACCAAGTTCTAGGAGAGACGCTAGTGAACTATTGAAACTAATGTCTAGAGCACAAGATTGTTCTCACAACGTAGAGCACAAAAAACAATATAACGTGCAATGTAAATAACCTTCTAGTTTAAGCAATAAACAACAACTAGTCTCAAGAGATGAAAAAAGCAAAGTTACATATTGCTTATATATACTCAAAATAAAGGTTTTGATGATATCTATAATTTTGAAGTTGAGGCAAACCCCAAATTCCGAAGGGAAGACTGAAAGAATCGGCAAAAACAGTAACCAAAAATTTGCGACGCGAATTCTTGGCTGAAGATGGTCGATTTTAGGGCACCTAGAGGGTGATTGCATAAGCTAGTTAGTTTTTGGATGTGCCACGTCATTAGCTTTCCAATGAGCACAAGAACGTCGAAAACAGACACTGTATACAAAAGTTATGCCCGTTTTGTTGAAGGTGTCTCAGAAATGGAATCCTACTCGTACTCGAATTCGTCTTGGGTTCAAATTTGAAACTGCTATATCTTTCAAACCCTTAGGCCAAACTTGTTGAATTTTTTTTGTGAAAGCTTGTGGATATATGTAGAATGACTTCGCCAATTTTCACTAGTTTTGGTAAAAGTTAGACATGCTTTTCAATTTTCGGGAAGGTGGACACTCTTTTTTTTGTCCTTCTATTTTTCTTCTCGTTTTTTGTCCTTCTGTTTTTCTTCTGTTTTTCCTTCTATTCTTGCTCAAGCACTGCTGCAAAAACGAATTAGGTAGTGATTTTTTTTATTGCTGTGGTAGGGAACTTTGGCTATCATAGCGGCACGAGACGGCAGTGGCAGGAAACTTCGGTTGCTGCGGCAACGCGAGGCAATGATAGGGAACTTTGGTTGCTATGACAGCAAGAGGCGGCGGTGGTAGGAGGATGTTGTTTGCCGTGGCAACGAGATCAAGTTTCGGCAGCGAGCTATGGTTGGCGTGGTGCGGCTAGGGATGAATTGGTTGACATGGCGACGAGATCAAGCTGCTGCAAGGATCAGTGGGCAGCGGTGCGGCAGGGCGTGTTGATGGCCGCAGCCGCGAATTGGTGTGGCAAGATTATCGTGGCAGAAAAGGCCAAAGGTGTGGTAGAAGCAAGCACGGTTGCGACAGGGGATGTTGACCTATAGCAGGAAGCAAAACACAAAAGATGCTAACTAGACAAAGATCAACTAGACTCCAACTAGAATTAGAAATCAGCACTTGACATGACGATGCAACCAAGAATTCAACGATGCAAATTACCAAAAATAAAATTGCAGGGCACAGATTGGTTTGGACAAGATGAACTAACCCTTTTTTTATGATTTTCGTGGCTTTTTGTGGACTGTAGGTAAGGGAGTCTCACCGATCAACTTAAGCTCTAATACCACCTGATGCGACAATGGGTGTCTCGATCTTTCGATGAGAAGGATAACTCGATTTGGTGGAGATGACTCTAACGATTCGGCTACCAATCGTACATAACTAATATGCCCAGCAATCGCTGAACTAACTCCGTGATTGTTTTCAACCTTGCTAGAAGCACGATCGACTTGACTACGAATGTCTATTCCTTCATGCAATCGAAGAACAAGCAAGAACAAAATAATAAGCAATCTCAAATTGCAAAAAGGATTGAAGTACTCAATAATGTGGGATTCCAAAGTGGTATTATAGTTGGTCTAGTCGACACAAGCCAATACACGAAGTTACAATATAGCTAACTTTTAACTAAACGAAATCCAAACCCTAAAGTAGTTGTTGCCGATTGGAATATGGCGCCTTTTTTTTGAGCTTGGGATGAACTACTATTTTTCGATGCCACATCCTTTGAAAGAAACTTGCCGTTGTTGTACAGCCGTATATTGATACAAATAGTATGCATGTAACATCCAATTAGAATTACTATTGCTACTTAGCTAATTAGGTTTCATGCACATATGCCTTTTATTTTTTGTACATTCTATTTTGACCCTTGACTGAAATTTTTCTCATGTTGAGAAAAAAACAAAACAAAAAAAATGCTATGGTACTTGCATGTTGTATTCATTTCTTTAGTACAATAGACATGCTATATACCTGTGCAGCTATGGAATGTTTTTTTCCCAGTTCAAGATACAAGTTTTATTCATCTTTCCCTTCCTGATTTCATATGTGCTAAAAAATATAACCTGTTAGGTTACATGATGTGTAGACCTATCGCATCTTCTCAATCATATATTCGTGTGTTCGCAGGAATGTAAGAGGAGCTACATGAAAAGGACCAATACAGTAGAATTGAGGTGCGTTTTCGTGTTGTATATAATTTTGCCTCTCCTATTTTACAATTTTCTGCTAGTTGTCCTAGGATGCGTCGTAAAATATATTTAGTTGCCTTATATTCCTCTGATAATGTGAATAGCTTTTAGAATTTAGTCTAAATGGTTATTTTGTTTTTTACTTGACTGAATTTAAATAATAATTGTGAATTTAAACTAGCTGTACTAATTGGCTGTGTGCTACTATTTTTCTCTTCTGTATCATTAAACATATCCGTGCCATTGGCCCAGATCACATCCCAGTGTTCTTCAACGACCTTGACTTTTAGATGAGTAAAAACACCTGTGGCCTTTTTTGGATGGGCCCACCCCAAGTGGAAGAAAGTGGAGGTTAGTTCAACTTCCACGTCGGTGTGTTTTCATCCCAGGCCATTTCGGCCCATTCAAACAAAACATTATTAAGGATTGTAATTTCCCTTGTATTTAAAGAAAATTACAGCGGTACTATCCTGCGCTCGTCTAGACAGGAGTGTCAATCGGATGAATTATTCGTTCTATCTTACTACCGTATTTGATAGGATATGAATATGATTTATATTTTTTTACCCAAAATATTATTTTATCCACACTATTCGTATTCGTATTCGAATTCGATAAAATAATATATATATTTTATTGCAATATGGAGAATTAGTTGGATGGGTATT
Source organism: Phyllostachys edulis (assembly GCA_036346405.1). Taxonomy (NCBI): domain Eukaryota; kingdom Viridiplantae; phylum Streptophyta; class Magnoliopsida; order Poales; family Poaceae; genus Phyllostachys; species Phyllostachys edulis. The sequence goes on from CM070568.1 coordinate 18,873,348, forward strand.
TTTAGTTCAATATGAATTCATGTTTTTAAGTGAAATAGATAAATTATAATGATTAGGTGTGCTATGTATGAGGATAAAATATCATAAATATATTGATATTACGTAAGTTATGAAGATATCTGAATCGATGAATTGAGTAGGTATTCGATTCGTATTTGTATTCATTACAACATTCGATTTGTATTTGTTTAGAAAATATGAATACGAATATAAAAAGATCACTATTTAATTCGTATTCGATCCATTGACACCCTATATCGAGATAATTTGCTCGATCTGGGTCCTCCATATGTTACGTTGGCTTTTGTGTCCGTCTCATGTTTCGCCGGCGATGAGGACAAACAGTGAAGGAGCCATGCAACTTGAATTGTTGGTTGTGAACAGCGGCGTCGTCCAAGCTCTGTGACGGATGCCCTTTGTTCTGTGCCTTGCGTTTAGATACCAACTGCCATGAAAACGTAGGTGTAACTACCTAATTATGAAAGTGCTGATATATATTACTTTTGTCAGTGCCGAGTAATTAAGAGGGCATCCTAATCCCTAGATTAAGACTGGTGCTTTTCAGAAAGGACTGAGGCTAAAGAAGATGTAACTTGCAAAACTACGCAACTAACCTTTGATTAGGGAATCGAACGTAGCAACTAGCAAACAAATGCCATATCTTACAAGGCAAAAGAAACCGTGTGCACATGGTTCTTATTCTCTTTAGGTTGCTTTAGAGTTGTGTTACGGCATTCAACTTTTGAAAGTCCAGGCATCAGACATCATCTAAGAAAAAGACAACATCTGGTATATCTTTTTGGATTTTTTTTCTCTTTTGGCCTGTTTAGCCATGAAATAACAAATCTAGCACCCTCCCTACGGAATTGACAAAAATGATACCGTAGTTAGATAGATAGGCGATATGTGTCCCCTGTAGTGCTCCCGGCGAGCCAGACTCGCGACAAGAAGACAGGATGTGCGGCAGTAGCACGGTTGGTGGCCTCGCCGTGTCCCTATTCACGCAGTCGCCTGTTGTGGTCCCAAAGATGCAGAGAGTCGCTTGTCGCGGTCCTAGATTGTGGCTGTTGGCTTTTTTTGTGGTGATTTCGTCCGGCACATCGCCTTCCGCGGTCGTTTTGTGTGGTAGGGGTGTTATTTTTGCTATTTTGTTAGCACGAGACCTAGTTTTGCTATTTCGTTTTAAAAAGAGGCTAATGAGCCAAAGTCAATTGTTCAATCTTAAAACCGTAGACACACGTTACTAGCTAGGAGTCCCTTAAGAAATTCATACCTTGAGTGGTCTAGTCCTGTTTGAACTCATCAAAGACTTTCTTGGGAGGCGCTATTTCTCTAAATTTCAATAATTTTATACATTTCTTTTCTACAAGGCAAAAAAAAATGAAATTAAGCATCAAAGAAAACGTTCATCAGGATTTAAGCCACCCAAGACGTTGTTAGGGACGACAGCGATAGCAAGCACTTGCACATTCCACTAACCTCTAAAAATTGTAGGATTTAGTGGTCCCGTTTTATCATTGTTCATTCAAAGACAATTATATTAAAATTTCAATTAAACATGTTATTAAAACGCAGAAAATTCTAAAACAGAGTTATAGTTATAGGTATTTTTTAGGTAAAACATGCATTTGGCCAGCTGAGATTAATATATCAAATTAATTAAATAGTTCAGCTCTTTCTGGTCCTATTTCTGAAGCTCAAGATAGTCGCAAAACATTGTATTTATGTGACCCAATAATGACTGCCGACCTGACAAAAACTGTGGATGGTAGTGGTACTGAGTGCCCAAGGCAAAGATGCTTTTGTCCATATTTGAGTTTTGCATTCTTGCTTTCCGGTCGAGCAAAAATGGAGAATTTTAAGTTTAACTACAGCGAGATTATAAATTGAACTTCAGTTGCTTATAACTAAACAAAATGTTCAAGGAAAAACATCACTATTTTTATACACGGAAGATGTATATATAGATCGTATATATGAGCAGAGAAGTATTAGAGATCGAAAGGCATATATGGCGATGCAAGTCAAATCTATTAGACGGCTTTGTTTTTTAAAAAAGGGATGGTCAAAAGTTTTGGGCCTAGTGTATTTATATACGATGTAGTCATCATGTGACTATCTTATGGAGCTCTTTAACTCCCTGCCTGTACTGTGAGAGAGAGTACAATAGCTTCAAGGGAAATTTGGTTACAGGACACTTCAGATGTGCGTCCTTTGTCAATGGACATTCAAAAAACGTGATTTCACCAGAAGATACCGTAAAAACGTGTAATTTTGCCATAAGACACTAAGAGCAATATTATATCATTTCCAGGCCTGAGGGAGAGAGAAAATTTCGAAAAAGACTCAGGTGCCCTCGCTCACTTGCCTCTAGTAGGAACACATCTCACACATCCAGCTCTCACCGACAATAGGATCCACATGGCAGCCACCCGCAAGCCCTGATCTCCGGCCGTCGTCGCAGGAGTTGGAGCTGGCAGATGATGGCCGCGGACGCCAGCCTGGCCATGAACGTGTTGATGAAGGACGACAGAGCAAAGACCACTGCTATTGCCTCGCCCCTGCATCCCGATTCTATCTCCGGTTGATGGCGAGGATCGAGGATGTCGGAGTAGCCCTTGACGTTGAGCAGAAGCCCAAAGACGAGCGCCTCCACGAAAATATGCTCAAGCGCGCCCGCCAAGATCGGTGCACCACCTTCCGGCGGTCTTGAGCACCGTGGTGAAGGCAACGGGGTAGGTGAGGCGGTCGACGAGCGTGCATGCCGTGGGTCTGTCCCGGGGCATGGCGAGGCCGATGAGGAAGGCGGTCATGGAGGCGAGCTGGCCGGTCTCAGAGCTGGTGAGCTTGAGCTCGATGACGATGCGGATGAGGACGGGCAAGGCGGTGCTGGTGAGGACGAGCATGAAGAGAGCTGTGGAGGCGTAGAGCTTGTTAGGCTGGAAGGGGCCTTGCCCTGAGTGGAGGAGGCTGTAGAAGAAGGGCCCGGCGATGGCGATGAGGAGGAGGTAGAGGGCAGAGCTGCCGCAGGCGAGCATGAGGGTCCGATGAAGAACATGAAGAGGATGCGGACGAAGAACCAAGAGCCAACCACATAAAGGGGAAGTGTACCAGGATGTGGGAGATGATGCGGACGAAGGACCAAGAACCAACCACATCAGATGCTTTGCGGATCTGAGTGGCGCGTTGGACTGGGCGCAGGAGGAGGAGCCGAGCGTGGAGCCGACGAGGTCGCTGAAGAGGCTGGGGTTGTTGACCTAGGGGATTCTGAGCCCAGAGGAGGGCGCGGAGGAGGACCAGCTCCGGCCGAAGATGTCGCCGAGATGGCTGGTGGGTCCAGGACGTCTTGGAGGGCTGGTGCGTCGATGTGGTGGTGGTGGTCGGCCTCGGGGAGGGGTTGGTGGCGCTGCCTGGCCTCTGGTCACGGAGGGGGTGGGAGCCGGAGGAGCGAGAGGTGTTGACGCCGAAGTCGAACTGGTAGGAGTCGAAGGAGGTGGTGGTAGGACGGGTGGAGGAGCGGTCGCCGGAGTAGTTCATGGTGGCCGAAGATGGGGGGAGATCTCCGAGGAGAGGAGAGAAGAGCAAGAGAAGAGAAGGAGACCGAAGGGCAAAAGAGACATTTCACGTGCTTCCTCTCTCCTCTTCCACCAAAAAATAATATAATAATCGTCTTAGTGTCTTATGGCAAAATTACACGTTTTTGCAGTGTCTTCTGGCGAAACCATGAATTTTAGATGTCCGTTAGCAAAGGACTATACAACCATATTATTATCTTATGGAGCTCTAACTCCCACCATCCATGCAACCAGTATTCTCATGGACCACTGAAAAATAACATTCTTTCAATTAATTAATCGGATTAGTCAACTTTAACAATTGACAAAAGTGCAAACCTGATCAAGGCATTTACGCCAAGCAAATTGACTTGTCTTTACCGACGAAATATATATATGAAACTGAACACGTGTCTCTCCCAGTAAGCATTCAAAGGCAAATAACACCACGTGTTCCATCTACATGATCAGAGTTGCTATGGCAGTCAGCTCTGGCTTCTCTGGATCTATATATATAACGACTCCTGGCTAACCTCCTCATAACACCAACCGTTCTTTGGTTCATTTTTTCACACAAGAAACCAATCAAATCCTATCTGCTAGACTCCTATCATCAGCTAACAGCTGTAAATGCACGCCCTTTTGCTACACATGCACAAGGGCATGGCTCGTTCTCGCTTGCTGATTATGCCTTTTGTTCTTATTTCCTTGATTGCTTCGGTTGCTCATGCTGCTGTTGTTGAGCACACTTTCAATGTAATTTTGAGTTAAACACATATACGTTCATGCATACAATTCTTTCGTCTGCATCTGGTGTATCCGATTCTCGCACATATACTAGGTGCATGATCAATAGTTTTGCGTGCCTATGCACGCTGCATCCATGTTGACTTGATACTGTGTGATCAATATAAGTGCATGTATGCAGTTATTTTGTCTACTTAGGGTATGTATAATAGTACAGGCAGCTCCTGTCTATAGCAACTCTCCATATCACCTGTAGACAGCATTAAAGACAGCTCATACAATAGGTTGTGATGATACAGTCGGCTATAAGATTGTAGACAAAACACAATCTTTTAATGTTTTTCTTGGTTCTTATACTACAGTCGACTACAAGATTATAGATAACACATTTCTCTCTTCTTACTCTCTTTCATCCACATCAGCTTAAATCCTACATAGCAGAGGCTATAGACAACTGATATAAGCCCGTTGTACATGACCTTATGGTGCATATGATTTACGTTAGTATACTGGTCACTTGAGTATGTACGTGCATGCATATGGCATCATAATTAGAATTTCTCCTTGGTTAGTTACATAATTGAAGCATGTACCTTATGTAGCAGAATGAACAGGCGTACAACTAACAATCATGTAAAGTCATATACACTAGTCTCCATCAAATATGAAGTGAAGAGATTTGCTTATATTTTCTCACTTAATTTGTGTCATCAGGTGGGGAACCTATCCATAAGTCAGCTGTGCCAGCCGGCTAGGATCATCACGGCGGTGAACGGCCGGCTTCCAGGCCCGACCATCCAGGCCCTTGAGGGCGACACGGTGGTTGTTCACCTTGTGAACGACTCACCGTACAACATGACCATCCACTGGTAATCACCGTGTCTAACAACTACTTCTCTCACATCAACATCACCAAATTACGGAAGCTTAGTGAGATTTTCGAACCATTTGATGTTATTGTTAACAATGTGTTCTTGGACTGATACAGGCACGGCATCTTCCAGCGCGGCACGCCGTGGGCGGACGGGCCGGCGATGATCACGCAGTGCCCGGTGCGGCCCGGCGGAAACTACACGTACCGGTTCAACGTCACCGGGCAGGAGGGCACGCTGTGGTGGCACGCCCACATATCCTTCCTCCGCGCCACCGTCTACGGCGCGCTCATCATCCGGCCCCGCGGTGGCGCCAAGGCTTACCCCTTCCCCAAGCCCGATAAGGAGGACGTCGTGATGCTTGGCGAGTGGTGGAACGCCAATGTCGTCGACCTGGAGCGTATGGCTTTCCTGACAGGAATTCCGGCGACACACGCCGACGCCTACACCATCAACGGCAGGCCGGGGGACCTTTACAACTGCTCAAGCTCTAACCGTGCGTTAATCTTTGCGACTTACTATGCTTTGATGGAGACATATGGCGAGTACTAAGTGTAATATGGGTTAACTATGTTTGCGTGCAGAGACGTACAAGTTTCAGGTGCGGCGCAACCAAACGCACCTGCTCCGGATCATCAACGCTGCACTCAATACGCCCTTGTTCTTCAAGGTGGCGAACCATAGCTTCACCGTCGTCGCGGCCGACGCGTGCTACACCACGCCGTACAAGACCGACGTGGTGGTGATCGCGCCCGGGCAGACCATAGACGCGCTCTTGATCGCCGACGCTGACGTCGCCGCTGCGCCGGGCGGCCGGTACTACATGGCCGTCTCCCCCTACGACAGCGCGATCCCGCAGGGCCCGCAGTTCAGCCAGACCATCGGCACGGCGGTAGTGGAGTACATCGGCGCGCGGGACATGACCGTGCCGCCGGTTCTGCCTCGGCTGCCGGAGTACAAGGACACGGCCACCGCGCACCGGTTCCTCTCCAATCTCACGGCGCTGGTGCTTCCGGGGAGGCCGACAGTGCCGCTCGCCGTCGACAGCCGCATGTTCGTCACCGTCGGGCTCGGCGTCTCTGACTGCCAGCCGAAGCAGTTGTTGTGCAACCGGAGCAACGGCCCCGTCTTCTCGTCGAGCATGAACAACGCCTCTTTCGTGGCCCCGACCACGACCTCCATGCTCGAGGCACACTACCGGAACGCGACGGCCGATGTCTACACCCGCAACTTCCCCGACAGGCCGCCGGTCATCTTCGACTACACCTCCGCCTCCAGCGACAACGCCACGATGCAGTACACGACGAAGTCGACCAAGGTGAAGACTCTGCGTTACAACGAGACGGTGGAGATGGTGCTGCAGAACACACGGCTGATCGCCAAGGAGAGCCACCCCATGCACCTCCACGGCTTCAACTTCTTCGTCCTCGCGCAGGGCTTCGGCAACTACAACGAGACGGAGGCGGTGCCGCAGTTCAACCTCATCAATCCGCAGGAGCGCAACACCGTCGCCGTCCCAACCGGTGGCTGGGCTGTCATCCGTTTCGTCGCCGACAACCCCGGTACACAAAAGCCATCACTTAAAATACGATGACTGGGCCGTCATGTTATGCTGTTAATTTGTTGTGAAAAGTTTGATATGTGACGAATGCATCGTCTATCTATTGCAGGGATGTGGTACATGCATTGCCACTTTGATGCTCATCTTGATCTTGGGTTGGCTATGGTGTTCGAAGTTCAAGACGGGCCAACTCCGGACACGTCGGTCCCACCACCGCCGGCTGACCTGCCGCAGTGCTGATTAATGTTAACTAGTATTGTATGAATGTGGTGCATAAATACATGGATTTGCGAGCTCAATAGAAGAAGTGAAGAAGCTCGGCTAGCTCTGCTTGAACTTTGATATTTGGCACTAGTAATTATTTGAACTGTGCATGGAGTGTATTTGTAAGTTGGGTCACTGTGTGTTGACTGATGACTAGTGTGTGGTTGTCAACTTGTATATGAGAGGTTGGAAGAGCAATGCTAATGGTTGAGCCTTTTTACGATGAGGTTTGCCTAAATCTTAGTTGTTCCAGCTTGGATTGCATTCTGTGGTTTTGTTAGTATTGGAGACAAGTTATTGGCATTGGATCCAACTATGCTCATGCAGGCAGTTGCTATGAGACTCCGGGGTATTTAACTCGTAATGCTTAGCCATCCACTTGACTCTAGCATCACAAACCAAATATCCCGCTCCTCGGTGTATTATGTACCTCTCAGGAGCGGTACACATACACCATCACAAACATCAATATCAATCCATACACAAGTGCTTACAATATCAAAAACTTCATAGTTTACAATATATGAACATACAAGGTTCAATTTCGTACAAAGGGGCCAACTGGCCAAATAACAAGATAAATATCAAGTATGCAGTGGAAATCAGTAAATAAACTGAAATAAAATCATGAATTGACCATTAATAAAGTCCCAATGGCTTGCCATAACCCGCAGGGCAACCGACTGGGTTCAAACCATAGCAAAATGACGTTCCTGCGCAATCTTTCCTTACCCGATTCGATCTGAATACCTGCTGTCCAGATTAGTAAATAAAAGCAAACAGTGAGTGCACGAATGTACTCCACGAGACTTATGAATAACAAGCATATATATAGCTACATGCAAGCTGAATCAAAGGAGAATGCTATAGGGTTCATTTTCAGCACAAAGCAATATTTCAATTTAAATACAATGTAGTAGATTCAAATGGCAAGTGAGCAAACATTTTTAATACTTTAAATAACAGCGAATAAGTAAATATTAGACAACATCTAACAATAACAGGTGGCTGCCCTGCAGCTTACAAACATAGCATGAGACCATTCTCAATACCACCCGATCAAGTTTTAAGTTTAAAATTCTAAAATATTGAGTCTAACTCCTACAAGTCCAATCCCAAGTGTGTCCAAAACCTAGGACGAGGCTATTCGAATAGTTTATACCCTGCAGGGGTGTACCAATGTACCCACACGCCAGACCGCTCTATTGCCACCGGATAAAGCACACTTCCGAAGGTATGCCGGCAAGGCTAAGTCCTACGAAACGTTTCCAATATAATGTATTAACTACAAGTCACCCGTATGGGAATGGAAACCCCCATATGTTGTGACGGAGTCACCGGCAGAGAGATAACTTACCGATGCTCCTCGAGGTGGAGAACCTAATGGGAACTCCACCACCGCACACCCAATACACAGATCATTTCCTTTTTCACACAACACACAACCATCACCTGCGACCCAGAGCTAACACACGCCAAAGTACTAAGTCAAGAGAGGTCTCATATCTCTCTCATGTGGTTAGCACGCAATAATGCTTGGTTTTGGTGAAACAAGATGTTCGGTTCTTGTTGACCTAAGCAAAACATTCACACACCCAACAATGCACCATCCAACCACTTGCCTAAGTCTAAAATATTTTATTTACACTTTTAGTTTTCAAAGTGAAACATCACAAGGTGCTGGACATAGTGTAATAAAATGATTTGTGTGATCAAGGTTATCGACTAAGTCAATAACCGCCCAATTCTACCGGAATCTAAGCATGACTAAGCAACACATCGCATATACATGTATAGACTCTATATCATCCACCGAGCACTAACATCAGCGGGAATATTAACTTTGGGTTAGTGGCAAGGGATTACAATTTTTAGGGGATTCATGCAATAGGATTAACTACCTCTAATTGACAAAAGTAACTTGACAAATAAAGCATGCATACATACAAGTTGCAAACAAGATAATAGTTTTTAAATGTAATAGGATCAACATGCATCAAAGGAAAAACTGCTTGCCTTTGTTTGCTGGAACTCTGGACATTCTTACGAACTTCTCAATTGCACCCCGAATCATCGACATCTAATGGTAAGAACTGAGAAAGAAAAAACATCGAATAAACACCAGAATTCCAAAAATCTTCAAAAATTATGAAATCAAAGCAAAAAGTAGAGAACGATTTAAGATGCATTTAGAGACAAACATCATTAGATTTGAAGTTGATTTGAACTAGTTGTGAATTTAATGGAGTTAAAACTATGGTATAAGGGCTAATGATTACTTCAGGTAGCTATAATTCAATCCTTGATTTTAAGTTGAAATGTTCTTTGAGCTTAATTACTTTTGGCTAAACCTACAAAATTCATTTTTGTTTTAGGTGTGGTAACTGCTCCCTGCTACCACTACTACAGAAAAGGTCATCACAGATGGTTCTTAATCGTCATCACAGACGGTTTTTGAACTGCTTGACTTTATGTGTCTGTGATAACTACGGTTATCACAGACGGTTTTTGAGCCGTCTATGATAATAACAATTCAGACGGTTTCTAGTGTACACCGTTTGTGAAGACCAACTATCACAGACGGTTATATAGACCAACCGTCTGTGAAGACCAACTATCCCAGACAGTTAAATATACCAACTGTCTGTGAAGACTAATTATCACAGACAGTTATCTATACCAACCGTTTGTGATTATATGTATAACACAGACGGTTAGTAAAAATAATCGTCTGTGATTATAAAAATAACATAGACGGTTTGTAACAATAACTGTCTGTGATATCACAAATATCACAGACGGCTTTTGGTAAAAGCCGTCTGTGATATGTCGTATATCACCGACGTTTTTTTGTGGTAGCCGTCTGTGATTATATATATCACAGACGGTTTTTTGTGGTAGCCGTCTATAATTATATATATCACAGACGGTTTATTGGTGGTAGCCGTCTGTGATAGTATCCATTCACAGACGGTTTTGTGTGGTAACCGTCTAGGATAGTATACATAGCACAGACGGTTTATTTGTCGTAGCTGTCTATGATACTATGTATTCACAGATGGTTTTTTGTGGTAACCGCCTATGATAGTTTACATTCACAGACGGTTTTAGATGTTTCGGCTAGCCTCAGGTAATGGTAGCCATGCCCTTTGAAAACAAGCTAGCAGAAAACAGATATATCACAATTGTTTTGATATAGAACAACTCAAAGTGCATTACAACAAATCAATGTCGCTAGGGTAAAACTCTCCTTTCTCTCTAATGATCTCCCCCTGGATGAAAATGGTGAACTCTGCTCTAATGTTCGCGATTAAGTCCAGATGGTAGGCACTTTCTTCGATTGTCATTCCCTATCGCTGGCAAGAGTAAAGTAGTAAGCATATATATCTAAATTCATAACTATATAGGATTGACTGACAAACCTCTGGATCCTTCGTCTTAGCACTCATGATTTCCATCATATGACGACAAACGTAGAATGCACATACTTCGCCTTGTTCTAGTCCTTGTCTTGGTAAGTAAACAATGCCTTCGTTATGTACTTCTGGACATAGGGTGGGTCTTGGTTGATGGTTTGCACAGAGATCAAATGTGGGTCGAGGAAACCCACCGGTAGTCATGATCGCTGGGCTTCTTGCGTCATGCCTCTATACATAAGCAATGAGTTATGACATTTATCAGTATTGCGTGAATGTAGAACTTGATTGTACACACTTACAATGTCTAGCATCGTAGAAGTGAGACGTCGAGGGCTTTGAGGTTGAATAGATCAAATAAGTCTTCGAAGCCCACGATGAAGTAGCCCACCTTGTGGAGGAAATGGTTCTCCGTGTAGTTGACGGTGAATCCAGTAGGCCGGTCTTCCCTCGTCTCGTCAGTCTGCCACATGTACCAGTCATGCAAAGTCCGTTAAACCAAACCAGCGTTGCGTAACATTTGTTGGAAATATGCCCTAGAGGCAATCATAGAGATGATTATATTTCATTATGTTCATGACAATGGATAATATGTTATCTTGTTCCTAGAATGATATTGTTAATATTTATTATCAAGTATGTGACTTGATTGTGAAACTCTATATTTCTGCGATAATTATTCTTAAACGATCCCTGGTCGTAAACATATGAGGACACATATGAATAGACTAGTATATGTATTGGTTGATGACTATGTTTCACGGGTCATGGATATGGAGATATCAAATCAATAATATGGACACATGTTAGAGAACATGATGTTGGATAAGACCCACCTTGAGACACTATTGAGATTGATATGATTCTAAGTGTCGTTAGTTGGTCTCAAGCAATGATGACGTATAATCCTTAGACCTGAGATCAGCATGGTTTCCTACATGTGTAATAGCACTCTTAGGGGTTGCCAAACGCTACACCGTAACTGGGTAGTTATAAAGGTAGTTTTCGGGTATGCTATGAAACATGCGGAGGAATGTGACTGGTCGGATATGGGATTTGCCCCTCCTAACATAACAGGAGAGATGTCTCTGGGCCCCTCGTTGTGATCGGATAAAGAAAGTGCATGGCCATACCACTAGTAGTTGAAGTGTTCAACCACGTGAAGTTATCCGACACTAGATCGAGAAAGTATTGAACAAGTCCATGGATGACACAACATCTCACCTGGAGTTCAACCAGACATCGTGAGGCAAAGGGAGTATACACGAGTAGGTCGTTTAGTTCGATCAGATACGAACTGGTTGTATGGAGATATGAGTTAGTCGTAGACTGGTCGAACGTAATCACAAAGTGGTCGTAACCTGGTCGTAAGGAATTGCGAACTGGTTGTGACCAAATACGAACTGGTCGTATAGAGATAGGACCTAGTCATAAGTGATGAGGACCTGGTCATAGATCTTGTTACATCAAGGTTCGTCCGATATAATTTGTGTGTATTCGGGAATTGCTATGTTCTGCTAGGAACCGCTACGACTCGTGGTCAGAAAGGGTTTCCGAGTCACAACTGAACTATGCATGAACCTACAGGGTCACACACTTAACGGGTTGGAACAAACTAGTACGAATACGATTCGTAAACGTGTTCGGATAGGATCCGTCACGAGCACTATATAAGGAGATGCATGAGGCTGTTGGGAAAAGAGGATTTTTTCACACGACCGAAACCCTAGCCGCCATCTTCCTGAGAGCTCTGCTGTGCGACCTGGTGCTAGTACATCGGCACATGGTTGTTCCTTCCCTGGACGTGTGGATACCGTAGAGGTGCTACTACGATTGTTGCGCTTGAGGACGATCCGCGATCTTCACGAGGAACTACAGAGGTTGCTGGAGGAGACGATCGACTCACGAGGACGCTGGACGATCGACTACGACCAGTACATCAACGTGCTTGACGTTTAACGATCGACTACGACCAGTACATTGACGCGCTCTTCGTTGGACCAGGCTGCTCCAACTCTTCTTCCGCTGCTCTGAGCGTCGAGTGGTAATGATCTGTGGTCATCTACTTGCTTGGCTTCCTGGTTTGCGTGGTAGAAAATTTTGTTTGTAGCTATCGTAGCCTACTCGTGTCCCAACAACATTGTCTCAGAGACCAATGGCATTCCAAGGGAGTACGTGCCGGGGCTTGTGAGGCGCCTTAATCTTCTTCGATTTGGCCTTAGCGTCTCACGTGCTAATTGTCTTCCTGGAAGACGACTCGACGCCCTTTTCTTGTTTCTTGGGCGCCGTCTCCACGGAAGCTGATACGGGGGCCTTCTGAAGCGGGGGTTGAGGTGAAGTGATCGAGGGTACTATTGGAGAGGCATGGCCGTCGTGTGGAGATCGCGGCACTACAGGGTCAATGGTGATGTCCCTCTTGGGCCACTGGATATAAGTGTGCCAAGCATTACCCTAGTGTTATGATCTCTTCATTCGGGGGCTTCTCCAGCGGGACTACCATAAAATTATCATGTACCATGTCCACCTGGACCTTGGCGTAACCTTGCGCTAGCTTGGCACCGTGCACCAGTATCCCTTCCTCGCATGGATACACCACCCCCCGCCTAGCCTCAACAGAAATAGACCCAAGCAGCCTTACCTGGAGCCTGCAGGGTGTGGGCACCTACAAAATGATATACAATTAGCTAAGGCGTCCTACGGGTATATCTTTCGAGCATTCCAGATGTATATTACCTGGATGTGGTCGACAGAAAATTGGACATCGCTAGGTTCAGAAAGTGCAGGCGTGGACGCGACGCTACTCCGACGTTGAGGGGGACTGGCTTCCAAAATCACAGGGGCGGCATGCGACTGGTTGATAAGTTGATTCATTTGTTCCTGCAATAATGTTATCTGTCCTTGAAATTGTGCACTAATCTGTGCTCTGATATCCTCTTTCAACTATTCCTCGCGTTCGGCCTTGGATCTCTTCCAACTCCTATATGCCTCAGCGTCGTGTTGGAATGCATCCCTCCAAGTTATGTAAAGCCCACGGCCTCGTGTGCGACCTGGGTGCTCCTTGTTTCCCAGGGACGTGGATAGTATATCCTTCTCCCTTACAGCTTGGAAGGAGCATTGGGAAGATTGGGCACTCAATGTTTGCTACAAGAGGCCATCATGTTATTTTAAACCCTACGAAGTTATGCACTTATTAACAACTAGGTAGTTCGACATATCTTATTGGGACATTGTCTCGTGTTCCGGGTTTTTGAAAGTGATGGAGCCCGACGACGTGATTGTGGCCCTCGCTCTCAACCATGCATTGGCGCGCTCATCTGTGATCTTGGCAAATGGCGGGAGACCTGCGACTGGATTGACACATTGTCCTCATTCATCCATACAAGGTGTTTGCCCGTGTACCTAGCCGTGCCGAGTCTGTGGGGGTGAATGTTTTTTGCCTGGATAGCCTTGTGTGCCGCACTTTTGCTGTTGAAATTCGTCCGTCGTCTTCATCCGCACAAAGGCGTCCCATGTATCAAATGACACGAAACTATACTTCGTGAAAGGCGTCTGATTCTTGTTCACATCCTCTGTGACAAGCTTGCTCTTGAAGGTCCTCCAAGCATGACCCATCGAGAGGAACGTCGGTCGTCGCACGAGATTGGAGAATTCTGCTGGGATATCAAACGACGTTGTAATTTCAGTCCACAACTGGTCTTTCACTGCGTCTGTTAGATCACTCCATTTCTCTATGGTGATGGGGACTCATTGCCTTCCAAGTATACCGCAGGTGGTTCGGAATGTTGCCACTGCTCTCTCGGGTAGCAGAGGGACCCCAGAGATACTAACGTCCGTGATGGTCATTCGGCCAAAAGGCAGTTTCGATATTCCTCTAGCATGTCGCTTAGGTACAAATATCCTTGAAGATCCAGACGCATTCGGCGGCGTCGATAACGGTGGAGAAGAAGGTGCGGATTCCATCTTGCAAGATTAACAAATCAGTACTGCAATAATAAATGATATTACTACAAGATCAACAAATCAATACTGCATCATTCAGGATAAAATGCTCAAAAGATAGAACTCCACAACAAAATAAATAATCAATTGAGAGTCCACAGTCAATATTTCAATTGAACCAGCTACACAATATTTCAATTGACAGGAATATAAACAATGACAGAACAATAATCACAGTGAACAGAAGCTACCAATAGAATGGAACTACACAATATTAGAGAATCCAAAGCGATGAGCTCGTACCTCCCACAACATTACTAAGCAATATCTCCTAGTGCTAAACTCAATCAAATCAGCACAGTTTGAAACTTCAACTAGCACAATCCAAAGCAGTGAGCTAGTACCTTGACGGGAGGCGTGGACGAAGAGGGAGTCGAGGTCGGGGGTCGTAGAGGGAGGACATCGGTGCGGGGAGAGAGGAGGCTAGGGGATGATGGCGGCGTAGGGGAGGTCGACGGCGCGGAGAGAGGAGGCTAGGGGATGACGGCATAAGGGTGCTGGGGAAGCTGACCGGAGAGTGAGCTCTAAGCACTGAGGATCACAGACGACTCTATTAAATAACCATCTGTAATATTTAATATCGCAGACGGTTCTATTAAATAACCGTCTGTGATATTTAATATCACAGACGGTTATATTCCAGGACCGTCTGTGATAATCGAAAATATCACAGACGGTTCTATTGGAGGACTGTCTGTGATAATCGAGAATATCAGAGACGGTTCTATTTTACTAACTGTGTGTGATAAATATCACAGACCATTTTATTATGGAACCGTCTATGATGTGTGAAATTTTTTAACGCGTGCGCGGGAGGGCGCATGGCGTGGGAGGCCAAATATTTTGGCGCATCATTATCAAAGACGGTTTATTGCATTAAACCGCCTGTGATAGTTCCTTCTGTTATTTAAAAACTATTCTGTTTTTCGGCTAGCCTCAGAAATGCTAGCTATGCCCTCTGAAAATAAGAAAGCAGCTGATACAATCATAAATGGATTGATTTCTTAATTAGTGAATCAAATACAATGGAATAATTCCTTAATTACATGCCGAGTTTGTTAATTACAATGGAACAATTTTCCAAATAGGTGTCACTGTGTGGGATCATTCCACTTGCTATTTCGTTTTAAAATATAGCCCTTCGCGATGATCAACGCGCATGTAGCTAGCTTCCTCACTGGGTTCTTCCTCAAGCCTGATCCCATCTCCGAAAGGGGGCAACTCGTCAAATTGATTGTACTCTTCCTCATCCACGACATTCTCAACTCCGACAATCCATCTTTTTCCATGAAAAACTACGTGGCGGTTCTTATTTGCCGGGTCCTTTACATAAAAAACTTGAATGACTTGCTTAGCGAGTACGAATGGTTTGTCCTTGTATCTGATACATTCGAGGTCCACAGTAGTGACGTCGTACTTGTCGACCTTCACACCCTGTGGAAGTTTGACCCAATGGCACCGAAACAGGGGGATCTTGAAAAGTACATAGTCGAGCTCCCAAATTTCCTCTACGAACCCATAGTAGGAGCTCAACCCAGCGGTATTGAACTGCTCGTGAAACGCATCTATGCGAACACCGCTGTTCTGGACTGTGCTCTTCCTATCCTGAGCTCTCGTATAAAATGTGTACCCATTTATATCGTATCCTTGCCATGTCACAACCGTAAATTTTGGCCCTTTTGCCAACCATGGCAGCGTGTCATCATCACTTGATGATGGCCTCCCAGTGAATCACACCTTTAACCATGCGTTGAACCGGCGGTTGTGCTCTCTTGTGATCCAAACCTCCAACCGGCCTGGATTCTGTTGGCGTACCATGTCTCTGTGCTTGTCGATGTACGGAGACACTTCGGTCATGTGTTGCAAGACCATGAAATGGGCTTGTGCGTACACGTGTCAATCGGGAGTGATTGCTTTCCTTCCGATGGTCCCGATACCCTCCAGCCTCTCCTCATGATGAGATAGAGGCACACCTATCGGTTCCACCTGAGCCATGTTTTCAACGCAGAACTCAATGACATCTTCGGTTGCATAGCCTTCGATAATGCTGCCCTCCGGCCGAGATCGATTCCGTACATAAGACTTGAGAATTCCCATTTACCTCTCGAACGGGTACATATGACGTAGGAACACAGGGCCGCATATCTTTATCTCTTTCACAAGGTGAACAGTGAGATGGACCATGATATCAAAAAATAACGGAGGGAAATACATCTCAAGATAACATAGAGTCGTCACCACCTCAGCCTGCAGCGCATCTAGTCCTTCGGGATCGATGACCTTCTGAGCAATTGAGTTAAAGAAATAACACAGCCTCATGATTGCCACTCGGACCTTGTTCGGCAAAATACTTCTAATTGCAACAGGAAGTATTTGTGTCATCAGCACATGACAATCATGAGACTTCATACCAATTAATTTTAAATATTTCATAGAAACAAGTTTCTTCATGCTGGCGTAGTAACCGGATGGAACTTTCACACCATATAAGCTCTGACACAGTTCCTTTCTCTCGGCCTTGGACAGAGTGTAGCAAGCCGGGGGAAGGTACGTTCGTCCTTTATCGGTCTCTTTTGGTGATAACTCGGTCCTTATGTTCATATCAACCAAGTCACGCCGTGCGTTCACACCATCCTTTGTTTTGTCACGAATATTCAGTAAGAGACCAATCAAGCTATCACATACATTCTTCTCCACGTGCATGACGTCGATGTAGTGGTGAACTTCTAAATGCTCCCAATAAGGTAAGTCCCAAAAAATTGATTGCTTCTTCTAGATGTTCTTCTGATGGGTCCTCAATTTATGTCCCTTTCCATGCACAACATCGATATCCTTGACCATATCATAGACCTCTTTCCCTCTAAAAGCCCTTAGAGCTGAACCGTCATCCTTATTTCCGTTGAATTGTTTCTTCATCTTGCGGTATGGGTGATACCTGGGAAGGAACCTACCGTGACACATTTACACAGTTTTGCACGAGTTGTTCAGCCACACACTCTCGGTATCATGTAAGCAGTGCAGACATGCTTTGGCTCCTTGTGTACTGAACCCCGACAGGTTACAAAGGGCAGGAAAATCATTAATGGTGCAGAACAACATGGCGCGTAAAGTGAAGTTCTCTCATTTGTACGCATCCCATACATGTACCCCTTCGTTCCACAATGTCACAAGATCTTCCAACAATGGTGCTAGGTACACATCAATATCGTTCCCAAGTTGATTCGGCCCTTGGATAAGTAGTGACATCAAAATGTACTTCCGCTTCATACACAGCCAATGAGGAAGGTTGTACATACATAGATTCACGGGCCAGGTGCTATGTCGGCTGCTCATGTTACCGAAAGGATTCATTCCATCTGTACTCAACCCAAACCTTATATTCCTCGGTTCCGCACCGAAGTCTTCGAAGCTCCTATCAAAGTTTCTCCACTGGGCAGAATCAGTAGGGTGTCTTATCTTTCCATCTTTCTTACGCTCCTCCGAGTGCCAACGCAACAATCTTGCCTCCTTCGGGTTCGCAAATAAACGCTTCAAACGGGGAATTATAGGCAAATACCACAACACCTTAGCAGGAGGTCTTTGCTTCACATCGGTGCCCTCACCTTCATCGGAGTGATTCTTACGCTTGTATTAGGATGCTTTGCACACTGGACATACATGCATGTCTACATACTCTTCACGGTAGAGGATACAGTCGTTCGGGCATGCATGTATTCTTTCTACTTCCATTCCCAATGGACAAAGAATCTTCTTGGCTTGGTAGATAGTTCTGGGCAACTCGTTTCCCTCTGGAAGGATGTCCGCTAGGAGACCTAGTAACGTCGTGAAATTCTTGTCGGACCAACCATTGCTTGCCTTCAATTTCAACAGTTCAAGCACAGAGGACAACCTTGTGTATTCCGGCTTGCAGCCCAGGAACAAAGGTTTCCCCGAGTCCTCCATTAAGCCCTCGAATCTACCAAACTCTCTATCACTATAGTCCCCTTCTGCATCGCGTAGCATCTGATCCAGATTGTCATCGTACAACCTACCCTCATCGAAACCACAGTCCACATTCGGCATATCGTTGTCTCTCTCGACGATGTTACTACCTTTCGGTAGAATCTGCTCCTCACCGTGACTGGTCCAACATGTATACTCCTTTTTAAAACCCCTTCGAATCAAGTGCCATTCGATCTGCACTGGGTTGGTAAACATCTTCTGATTATTGCAATCGATGCATGGACAATACATAAATTTTATCTCCTTCTTAACATATCCTGCTCAGCAGCTCTTTTAAAAGCAAAGACGCCATCAATGTACTCTTTACTCACACGGTTCTCAATGTACATCCAGCTTCGGTCCATCTACGTAGGTAACAAATTGAGGCTCACTATGATGTAAACAATATTATTTTACACAATACAGAACAAGTGAATATATATATATATATATATATATATATATATATATATATATATATATATATATATATATACTTGCCGTTGTTCTATTGTAAATCTTAACTGCCAATAACCTCATTGGATGATAAACCTCTAGATTATAATGCATATAATTAGAAGCAAATACTGACCTCAGATCACCAAGAATAAATAGATCTACCAGCACACTTGCAAATCCGCCCCAGAGCAGGCCGCCTCCTTCAAAGCAGATGCATATTAGAGACAGATCAGTCTGGAATTGGGAGGACAAGATATTTAATTACGAATATCACAGACTATTCTTGTTAATAACCATCTGTGATACGTAACAAAGATGGTTTTTTAATAAAAACCGTTTGTGATAATCTTAGGCTCCCAGTACTCTTGTGAAGAACCTTCACAGATGGTTCGTCAATCAAACCGTGTGTGATGAGTATCATAGACGGTTCTTAATAATAACCGTCTGTGATATTGGCCATTAAATATCTGGTCATTCCCTCAGATCTAGATCTATCAGAAGTGAGAAATGTCACTGATATGTGCGACTACTTTGAAGGAGGCGGCCAGCTCTGGGGCGCATTTGGTGAAAGAAATACCGTAGATTTTCCAGTGTACTTGTATTTCTATTTGTTCTTGCTGATCTAAGGTTAGTATTCCTTTTTCTCTGATGCAGCTGCTTTGAAGAAGATGGCGAGTACGGCTAAGAAAGCAACTAAGCCCACCACGAAGCATGATCTTTTTTTTCGGTTGTGGTCTGCCCAGCATGAGGTGATGCGACAATAGCCACGGCCTACATCATCGAAGCTGACACACTCTCCTTACAACCATGTTTCTTGAATTTGCATGGGCTGGTCATACCGTGGGTTGTATTCATTAGCATTCTTTGGCTGGTCGGTACAACCGACCCCTACAAGTTCGAGAAGCATAGGTACTTGGAAAGTGTGTGTTCGATGAGGTTGGTCGTGGCTCCTGTCTCATCCTCATGCTGCGTGGACGACCCCAAAAAAATCATGCCTTGTCGTGGACTTTGTTGCTTTCTTAGGCGTACTCGCCGTCTTCTTCAAAGCAGTCGTAACTTATCACAAACGGTTCTTGTTAATAACCGTTTGTGATACACATCACAGACGGTTCTAATTAACAACCGTCTGAGATAATAAGCATCACAGACGGTTCTAATTAAAAACCATCTGTGATAATGATATATCACAGACGGTTCTAATGAACAACCGTCTGTGATATGAGGAGACCTCACCGACAGTTTCTGAATTATCACAGATGGTTCTAATGAACTACTGTCTGTGATATTCGCTATTAAATATCTAGTTGTCCCCTCGATCAGATCTAGATCTATCTGATGTGAGAGGTGTCTCTGATAAAAGATGCCTCTTTGAATGATGCGGCCGGCTCTGGGCGCATTTGGTGAAAGAAATACCCTAGCTTTCAAGTGTGCTTGTATTTCTATTTGTTCTTGGTGAGCTAAGGTTATTATTCCTTTGTCTCTGATTGATCTGCTGCTTTGAAGAAGATGGCGAGTGAGGCTAAGAAAGCAACCAAGCCCACGACCAAGCATGATCTTTTTTTTGGTTGTCGTCCTTGCAGTATGAGGAGGTTGGCCGTGGCTGCTGTCATCCTCCTCATGCTGCTTGGATGACCCAAGAAAAATCATTCTTTGTCGTGGACTTGGTTGCTTTCTTAGACATACTCGCTGTCTTCTTCAAAGAAGTATTATCAGAGACGGTTCTTATTAAAAACCATCTATGGAACACATCACAGACGGTTCTAATTAAGAACCGTCTCTAATAAGTAGATATCACAGATGGTTAGTTCAAATAACCGTTTGTGATATTTATATATCACAGACGGTTTGTTCCAATAAACCGCCTGTGATATATATCACAAACGGTTTATTCCACTAAACCGCATGTGATAGTTATATAGCCAAAAAATGTTCTCTTGCCACCATAAGTAGGGCCAATCTGTAGTTGAGCTCAACTCTTTCTCCTTCTAGTCTCACCTCACCTCATCTCCTCCTCTTGAGTGAGGGCCATATGTTTGAGGCGTCGAGCTCACTGAATCGGAGGGCCCTAGCTCTAGCCTCTGCTAGGCGGGTGGATTTCCCTAACTGTCGTGTGAAAGCAAATGTGTTCTACGCCAACACCGAGGGAAATACTGGTCGGGTGTTTTACAAATATCCTTATTTCTCAGTAAGTAAACTTGAGTTTGATTTCTTGCGGTTTGGATGTTTCTCTAGTAGCTATGAAATGTGTGTGCTGTTTTGGCATTTGTACGGTTCTGTAGGCTGTAGGATGTCAATATTTCTAGTGAGCAGACACCATGGACAGAGCAAGGGAGCGCAGCAATACAGGGCAAAGGATGAATTATGGGCTGGAGCAGAGAATGGAAGTTGTGCTGGAGCAGAGGCTAAACATGCTGGAGTTGAAGATGGAGCGCATTCTAGACCATATCAAGTGGCTGGAGAAGATTTTGTGTGTGTGTATCATTGTTGTAATTTATGACATATTTGTGAAGTAGCTGGTTTCGTATAATAGTAAAAAAATAATATCACAGACGGTTCCAACCACAAACCGTCTGTGAAGTATTCATTATCTCCGACGGTTATTTGTAATAACCGTCTGTGATATATAGATTTCACAGACGGTTATTTCAACTAAACCGCCTATGATATTGAACAGTCTTCAAACTAGATTTCTTATATCATTTTTTGTATTTACATATAGCCAAACAGCGTGGCAGGTCGCTTACTTACAAAAGATTTAAAAAAAAGTCGAAATAATAAAATTTCAAGTTTTTGTAGTGGCCCAAGTAGTCTGCTATCTCCGTTATCAAAGCTTCATAGGCGACGTCATCGACATCGGAGGGTTCAGGATCAGTGCAAGTAGCCTGAAACACTTCCAACCATTGACGTGATCGTTCCATACTCGCCCAAAGAAGCTCCTCCTGAGGAGTAAAGTAGAAAAGTGCCCATAGGCCATCTTCTCTTGCTTCAGGGGTCTCGGCTTGGTCGACTCGATCGCCCGCCGCCTCGATGTCGCATTCCAAGTGACGATAATCTTCCTGCAGACGTGCAACCTCTTGCTCGAGGACTACACCAATGGCGAGGTTAGCTCGCCGGAAGTTGCAGACCACCCGGAAGACACAGCAGAGGAGGTTGTCTAGAGGGCGCAACGTCGCCGTCACGTGTCCCAGCATATCGTTCGCTGGAGGAGAGAGGGCACTGTGATTACAGTGTCCTTCTGCAGCTTTCGCTAGCGTACGGCCGGTGAGACGATTGTACAGGATGGCCAGATAGGTCATCAATGCCGGTGTTAGGGGAGAAGAGTGAGGAGCCATTTTGTTCGTGCTTCAGAGTATGTAGAACGATGTGTAGTGAGGAATACGGTGGTGGAAGATCTCGTTTGTGCTTGAGAGCATAGCGATGTGTGAGAAGTATAGTGGCAGATGATCATTGTTATAAAACATGCAAGGAGTAACGTCGGCGCGGGAGACGAAGAGACGCATCGTGCGGGAGGCAAAGCGGCATTCAACATATCACAGACACTTCCAACCACAAATAGTCTGAGTAAAATAATCACAGACGGTTTGTATGCAAAACCGTCTGCGATAGTCTTAATATCACAGATAGTTTGCATGAAAAGCCGTCTGCGATAGTCTTATCACAGACGGTTTTAAACACTCACCATCTGTGATATCAATAACTATCACAGACGGTTCTTATTACCATCCATCTGTGATATGTCACAGACGGTTTTAAACATGCACCATCTGTGATATTAATAAAATCACAGATGGGTTTTAGTACGAACCGTCTGTGATAATTTCACAGACGGTTTGAAAAGTGAACCGTTTGTGACATCACATCTTCACAGATGGTTTTTACCGCAGCCAGTAGCACAGACGTGCGCTTAACCAAAATCATCTGTGATTGTATTTAATACAGACGGTTCTGATGAATCGTCTATGATGAAGCGTCCATTATTAGCCTTTTTATAGTAGTGTACCTCCAATCCAACTATACTGTAACACCCTGACTATGCGGAAGCCAAGATATTACTTTAAAAATCTAACATACTTCAACAATACGAAATAATTTCAATAATCTATCAGTTATTAACAGGTAATGATCAACAAATAATAGATTGATCGTAAGAATTGAATTAGATTTCAGCAACATATCAAACTTGAAAATATCCAATTCTATTGCACTATTCAAGATAAAACTAACAAGAGTCTATACGACGATTATTAAGCATTCACTGGTTCAACCAAGTCATAATGAAAGATAACTCCAAACAACCGAACTTCATAATGAAAGATAACTCCAAACAACCGAACTTCATTATTACAATCCAATATTACCAAATGAAAGATAATAACAAGTCCATCAACTAATTGTGAAATGTGAAATGAATAAAGTAATCTGTGACTAATCCCTCCCAAGCATGCCGTCAACAGTGTTTACCTAAAACACACAAACAAAGGCAAGAATGAGTCCACGACCCAGCAATTACAACAGAATAATATGGAAGCTTGCTGTATCAAGTACATAACATTCACAATGATTGAATATGAAACAGAATAGTAGGAATTTTATGCAAGAATGGAATGTATGCTCTTCACTTCTGCTTATATCGGTATAGCCAGTGAACACCCATCGGTGTTCACTCATGCCTGCATTATCAAAATACGGGGATTCAAGGCCCATATGAAGAATATTTCATAACGGAGATCTAAGTTGCCCACATTGGAATGGTGGGTCTTACATGCCTATATTGGAATGATGGGACTTTCAATACCACTCCCGTGGTTGAAACATGAACGTATGAATGAATGAATGAATATATGAATATGAAAGACATAATCTTAAGAGCATGGATTATCATACGTGGTAAGAAGGATAAATCATTGGAATCTAATCATAGTCCATAGAATTTAAACATAGCGTGAACATCAAGCACATCAAACAAAGAACAATTAATATAACCCACAAAGTACTTGCCTTTCGCGTTGCGACGCGTTAAGAGGCAAGGATGATGCCGCTAACCTCGAAGCCTCTCCTCCTACACCAATAAATTACTCGAATAAGAACAACATGATATCAAGACGTTACTCGCAACGCTTCTACCTCATCTCCCCTAATCCCAAAGTTTAAATATAAATTCTACTCAAATTGAACGACATTCTAGTAGGAAGCTATACTAGACAGCAGCACTAAAAACTTCATAACTTTCACTCTGAAACTCAAAAAGGTGTGATCTTAGACTCTTTGGAAAGATAACGAGATCATATACAATAACCTACTTGGTGAGACTCTCTAATTCGGCCAGCTTCTGAGTCTAATAATCAGATGAACATCTAGAACTATAATCTGACAGATAGGCTATACAGCAGTATAAGAAAATTCATAACTTTCCAATGGATGAACCAAAATTCATGATTTGTATCAATCTAGAAATCTCAAAGCATAACCTGTAAATGTCTAGTTGGGTAGATACTTAGATTTTTCCTTTAACAAAATGTAGAATACAGATCAAAACTACCGTCAAAAACTAACATACATTCTGCACAGTAAAATTGAAACCTACATAACATTCATTCTAGAGATCCAAAAAAGGTGTTCTTTAATAATTCTGAAAGCTAATGGAATTTCCTACAGAAGTCATTTTGGGAAACAACCCTGAGTCAGCCATTAACACTATCTTATTTAATAAACAAACCTACTGCTAATATTTGTCAGAATTTCTTGACAGTAGTAATAAAATCAACGTAACTTCTAGACCACAACTCCGAATTAGGTGATCTTTGAACCTATGGAAAGCTGAAAACAAGTCCTACCATTCGCTAGGAGATGAAATCCTCAATTTCGGACTCGATCTACATGAAAACTGACGAGCAACAGAACGCAGATTTTCGATTCTAATCGCAGCAATCCAACGATCTTCTAATAGATGCCAATTATGAATCTAACTTGAATCAAAACAGTGGGGAATTGAACAAATACCCTCGAAGACATGTGAAACGCTGAGAGCCTCGCGAGGTTCTCCAATCCTCCACTTAGGACGACGACAACCCAGCTCTCCCTACTTTGCTTCGGCCGGCAACAACAATGGAGGAGGTGACTGCCAAGGAAGGGGATAGAGGTGGGGCGCAGGGAGGAAGGGGCTAGGGTGGCGGCCAGGAGGTGGAGGCATAGGAGTGGGAGGGGCTAGGGTTAGAGCCCCCTCCCCCTAAGGCCTTTAGCCGGCTCCCCCCTTGGGCCTTTCGGCCGGCCCCCTCTTGGGAGGTTTTCTAACAAACGCAAACCCCCCCCCCCCGACCTGAATTCTAATTACTTTTATTCTCGCTTACTTCCTTAGAATAAATCGGGGTATTACATATTCTCTACTTCCTACCCAACTTAAAAAAAATGAAAAGGCTGCTCTCTGTTGGTTCTTGAATAATCATATCCATACTTTCTAATTAAGGTTGTTCCTAAAAGCTTAAGTGTCCAAAAGGCTATTTGAATTAATAACTTTTCTAACTATTGAATTAACCATACCAAAAATCTATCGACAAAACTGAGTATCTTCATGTGACTACTCAAGAAACCTACAACAACAAGTTTTCTGAACTACAAAGCTAGAACTAAACTTCCTCAATCTTCCAGTTTGCTATCTTACAAAAATGACCTAATTGGCATTCATAGGGATTGATAGAAAAAGACAGGAGGTTTTGCAGGTGAGTGCCAAAGACAAATCAACATTTTCAACTAATCTATTCTCTTCCTCGTTCATTTTTCTGAAAATTCAAAGCCATATTGATTTTCAGATTTTAATGCTGCTAGTTAGATAAGGTTCAAAGGCTTAATGAGTCAAGGACATTTCTAACTACAAGGATTAGCAAAGTTATTAGTACATTGACAAATCTGATCATTATCAGATTATCTTTACTATTCACATATCCTACAACAAGATGTTTTCTCTCTGGATAGAAAAGCTACAACCAGACTTTCTTTAAAGTCAACTATAGATTATCTAACTAGAGTGACCTAACTGGCATAAACTAAATTTGTTATAAGAGATATGGTTTTGCAAAGGGGTGCTACTGACTTTCTAAACTTTATTTTTCTCTTCTATGTTGGTTTATGAAACTTTGCAATTATATTGTTTTTTTTAGATTTGAATACTCTCTGATGCTCACAAAATACTCATCTCCATATTGATTTTCCAGATTTGCTAGGTGCTATTAGATAACTGTCAATTGACTAATGGAATTGAGATAAACTCTAACTATTAGAGTTGGCCATGCTATTAGCCCACTGACAGCACAACTAACCATCTAACACCTCCTCTGATCAAACACCCTTTTAAGTGAATTTGTCTGAAATAAATAGTTAAACATCTTTACAGGTTCCAGTTTAAATTGTTGTACCACTGAGTGATTCAATTGTCATTCAAAGAATTAGATAATAAAAGGTAGTGGTTTTTGTCAGAGAATTACACTAACAATCTAGGTCTTATTCTAAATCCCTCTCTTCTCTGATCATCTTCAGACTTCCTTTACAGTTCAACCAACAGACAATACAAATCATCTCTGTACTTAAAGTGCTACTCTCAAATTAAATCTTAAACTTTGTTAATCAAAAGGAGTGAGCTAATTGACATTACAAGATTGGT
The DNA here is from genome assembly GCA_036346405.1 of Phyllostachys edulis. Classification (NCBI taxonomy): domain Eukaryota; kingdom Viridiplantae; phylum Streptophyta; class Magnoliopsida; order Poales; family Poaceae; genus Phyllostachys; species Phyllostachys edulis. The sequence continues at coordinate 18,899,855 of CM070568.1, forward strand.
TAGCAGTCAAGGGTTGGGATTAAATGAGTGGGTCCCTCTGTCAAGGACTTAATAGAGAGAGTATTCAGGGACAAACAACAGGGAGCTCTGGCCGATTTGGAGTGACTGAAATCGCCGACGGTTGGTGCAGCGTGGAGGCGATGGCTTCCCCAAAAATGGGTTGCCAGGGTGTCAAGGGAGCTAGGGGTGGTCGCGGGGTGGCCGGAGAGGTAAAGTGGCGGCGCGGCGACAGCAGGCGGCGGCCGACCGTGTGGGTGAAAGGAGGGCGACGACATAGGGTGAAGTTGGAGCAAAAATAGAGGGAGCATGGGCATACCTAGGGTTCCAGGAGCACGATGGAGTGGTCGGAGGGAGGCACGGTGGCCGGAGTTGGGCCGACGGCGACATCCAACGGTGGCACGGGGAGGTCCAACGGTGGCAGCGACCTGGGAGGAAATGAGAGTGGGTGAGTGATAGGATTAGTTAGAGGGAGGCCCAAGGGTGCTCCTGTGGGAAAAAATTGAGATGGGGGTCATCGGAGAAGAAATGGCGGTGGAATTGGCGGTGCCGGCCATGGTCGGGGAAGAAGGGTGGTGCGCGGTGGTCCGGTGGCTCAAGCCCCAATTTGACGAAGGGGATAAACTCCTTGATGTGTAAGGCACACCGTGATGTGTTCGGGAGTGGAAGGGGATCACCGGAGCGGTCGAAACAGCAATGGGCGCCCTTGGCAGTGCCGCCATGGCTCTCGGCTTTGGAGCTCGGGTTGATTTGAGGAAGAGAATTGGAGGGGGAGGTGGGCGAAAATGAAGAGGGAGAGGAGGAGCACTCAGTGCTCGGCTTAAATGGGGGTGAGAAGGAAGGAATTCCTCGCGAGAACACGAGCTCCCTCTTTTTCGGTCATGGCGTCTTCCCGCGATTTCTCGGCGTGGACGGAGAGCGGAGCGACGGCGTCGGTAGGAGAAGGGCTCTGGTTGGTTGCCGTGTGCGGTGGCTCAATGTCGTTGACGGTGGAAGACGGGGAGGCGGTGGCGGGCGCCTATGTCTTCGCTTCGGCCTGACGTAAGAACGAGCACGTGGAAGATGACTGCACAATGGGCCCCACCACAACAAGTGGAAGAAAGGTGGTTCGGGCCAGTGCACTACATGGCTGGGTTGGATCGGACCGAGTCGGGGTCGGGCTCGGTCGGAGGAACAGTGTCCTTTGATTTAATTCAAAAGGCTGAAAAGATTAGGGATTTTATTAACCTAGCAGATTAGCTCCAAAAACCCTGAAATTTTTATGGGAGGATACTAAACTTGAGCAGATCCTTATGTAATTTTTCTAGAGTTTTGCATGTAATAAAGTTTTCTCTATAATCGTGTGAATTTCCAGTTTTAAGTATTTGACTTTTAATTTTCAAGTTTGACTGGTTGCTTAAAAATAGTAATCTAATTCCAAAATTTGTGAAATTTTGTAGGTAATTCTCTTGGTTGCTCCAGAACCAAGGAAATATATTTCTAGGCACTGTTCACTTGAGTTTGTTGTATTTTAAATTCAAATTGAAAATTTGACATGCAAATTAAATATGAACCAAACAACCTCCAAGAAATGTAGAAAAATCCAAACAAGCATTTCAGAGCAGATCAAATACAAATAACATATTCCCAGCTATGGGTATTACTATGTTTTCAAAATAAACGACTGTTTGTAAGTATGAGATTAAAGAAAGTATATTTGCAAATTGAATTTTGGTAATTCTTTTGAAAATACCTCAAGCATTCTACGAACATGTGAGGTTTTACTATTTATAATTTGAAGTCCAAAATACATTCCCACGCTCGAAACCTTTTTAGTTTTGCTTCAAATTCAAATTGGACTTTTGAAATGGAGAAGGAGTGTTGAATTACTTGGTTTTAACACATTTGTTTTGCAACATAAAGTTTTAGAAAGGTCCAAAATTTCACAAATGCACAGTAGATGCTTAGCTAACCCAACTTAGGGATTTTGGGCTGTTACAAATCTACCCCCCTTAAACAGAATCTCGTCCCGAGATTCCGGTAGTTCGGAAATCGGAATGAAAGACTGAGGCAGACCTAGGTGGGTTTGGTCACGGGTCACACTTCGGATTTTGTCGTAAACGAACTTAAATTTGAAACAAGTGAGGTTTTTTTATAAGTTTTAGGTCCTATAGAGGGAAGCTTTGTCAAAAGATTTCTATGATCCTTTTCTCAAGCGTTTTCTAGGTGTTTCTTTCAACTCTAAACGAAATGCACCATCTGTCTTAATTTCCTTCAGAGATAGTGCTAGAAGATCTTGACGAAGTATCCTAATGTTGCTGACACATATTCCTTTCCATTGCTTTGTTTTAACCTTCTCTTTCTTAATTCGAAAGCACTTCTAACAGGCCAAGCTTCATGTTGTCTTCCAATAGGATGAAAAACACGGCTCCATTCAGTCGTCCGAAAGAGGTATCGATCAATAGAACGGAAGGACTGGTTAAATGATAATCTAGCATTAACATCAGGATATTGTGCAGAGAAGAGAAGATAAAGCAAGGTTTATGGTAGTCTCGCTTAACCCTTGCTTCCCTAGTTCTATTTGCCCGGCTTGGAAAGGGATGTATTAGATGAATTGTATGAAAGGATGCATACATGCAGTCAACTTTATGACAAATTTAGGTTTGGTTAGTGAGAGTGCAAATGCTCACATGCATGCTTACATGATCCTATCAAAATGCAACAAGCCAAATTTATTTTTGTTAGATGATCAAAAGATTCAACATACATCAAGAATCCATATTACCATGATCTGGTCCTTATAAGGGCAATCAATCTATCAATTTGATAACTTGAAAACACACTCAATAAGACCTACACATACTAGTATCATCATTTTAAAGTTCACACATACATCAAGCTTAGCATCTAGTTTAATACAGACTTTTGTTTAAAGACTACTAGTGAGCAACTAGGGCTCGGGAAAAATACTAAATTGGCTAGAAAAATTCCATAAAAATTCTGGGATGTTTCTGGGATACTGGAGATGCTATAAAAATTTACCCTACACATAAAGCTTAGGTTCTAGTTGGTGCAACAATTCAGACAAGGAAAACAAGACATAGGCTCAAGCACTACTGAAATGAAGTTCAAAAATTCCAGAACAATTCTGGCATGTTACTGAGGTGATACGTAACATCATAAAATTGAGTCCTACCATTTTAAGCCTCCATATTAGTCCCAGATTCAAAATTGGCCAGAACAGCACTGCAAAGTGTTTGAATTAATATCTAGGCAAAACAAGTTCAATAAATTTTTGAAAATTATATTTATTAACTACACACCATCAGGTTCTCATGTGAATAATTTCAAGATTTTAGGATCTACCATCAGTTACAGAAGTATTTTTCTTTCAATCCAAGTCAAAAATTACACCAAAACAAGGAATGAGTTTCACTTTGCATAAAGAGCAATTGACTACAAAAGCAACTCTAGCATGGTTTAAACACTTTCAGTCGAACAAACATAAAAATGAGCTACTCTCAGATCATATTATAATAAGTTCACTTCTCATCGATTAAAAGACAAGCATGTTTCTTTACTCCACAACATCTAGCATATCAAACTATAACATACATGGCATCCAATTTTCAGATGCATGAAGGAATCTACATGAGCATGGCAAGTTGTTAAATTCCAATTTGGTTAATAATGTTAAGATAAAGCAAGTTAAGGGCAATTTCAATTTATACCTCTACATGTTAGTCATGTTTATTCTTTAATTATCAAATCAGACTATAAATCATGCTTGAGTTAACTAGAAACTATATGCATAATCAAAGTATAACAATCAAGATGCTTAACACCTAGTTTGAGGTATTTTCTACCCCCCTTAAACATTTTGGGGCATAAAGGATGAGGTGAGGAAAGAATGAGCATAGGTGAGTAAGTGAAAAAGAATGAGCATAAGGTGAGTAAGTGAACCGCGGGTATGTAATTTAACTCTAGCACGTATGCACACTTCTAACATCCAAAATCAAGATCCAAATGAGTGTGCTAAGGCACGAAGGCCAACACAAGATACAATGAAACAAAATTAGTTTTTCGCCATAATTGCGATACAAGCCGCCCGTAGGCGATGCGCAACTATTTGGAACAAAGAGAGCAAATGGTTACAAAATCTAGCGTATACAAGCTAAGTAATATCATTGGGGTCTATATATAAGAATAAACCCTAATTTAATCCTAATATTGCAGCAAGGCATCGTCTTCTCGTCCTTTCGCTGATGCTCTTCACCGGTGACTATTTTGCATTTCTATTATTGGAAAAGAGAGACGAGCAATGGAGAAAAATTATTTTGCACAAATCAAATGAATGGTGATGTAAAAATTAGATGCTAGGATGGGTAAGAAAGAAAGGAATTATATTACTTGTATTTTTGCCAAATTTTTGCTAGTTTGAAAATACTCTTTATAAACCAAAATCCTAACAACGTCCATTGCTATGGCTTAACCTACAGTCAGTATGGCTCTGATACCAGCCTTTGTGAGACCCCGGGGTATTTAGCTCGTAATGCTTAGCCATCCACTTGATTCTAGCATCACAAACCAAATATCCCGCGCCTCGGTGTATTATGTACCTCCCAGGAGCGGTACACATACACCATCACAAACATCAATATCAATCCATACACAAGTGCTTACAATATCAAAAACTTCATAGTTTACAACATATGAACATACAAGGTTCAATTTCGTACAAAGGGGCCAACTGGCCAAATAACAAGATAAATATCAAGTACGCAGCAGAAATCAGTAAATAAACTGAAATAAAATCATGTATTAACCATTAATAAAGTCCCAATGGCTTGCCATAACCCGCAGAGCAACCGACTGGGTTCAAACCATAGCAAAATGATGTTCCTACGCAATCTTTCCATACCCGATTCGATCTCAATACCTGCTGTCCAGATTAGTAAATAAAAGCAAACAGTGAGTACATGAATGTACTCCACAAGACTTACGAATAACAAGCCTATACATAGCTACATGCAAGCTGAATCAAAGGAGAAGGCTATAGGGTTTATTTTTAGCACAAAGCAATATTTCAATTTAAATACAATGTAGTAGATTCAAATGGCAAGTGAGCAAACATTTTTAATACTTTAAATAACAGCGAATAAGTAAATATTAGACAACATCTACAATAACAGGTGGCTGCCCCGCAGCTCACAAACATAGCACGAGACCATTCTCAATACCACCCGATCAAGTTTTAAGTTTAAAATTCCAAAATATTGAATCTAACTCCCACAAGTCCAATCCCAAGCGTGTCCATAATCTAGGACGAGGCTGTTCGAATAGTTTATACCTTGTAGGGGTGTACCAATATACCCACACGCCGGACCGCCTCTTTTGCCACCAGATAAAGTACACTTCTGAAGGTATGCTGGCAAGGCTATGTCCTACGAGACGTTTCCAATATAATGTATTAACTACAAGTTGCCCATATGGGAATGGAAACCCCCATACGTTGTGACGCAGTCATCGGTAGAGAGATAACTTACCGATGCTCCTCGAGGTGGAGAACCTACCGGGAACTCCACCACCACACACCCAATACACAGATCATTTCCTTTTTCACACAACACACAACCACCACCTGCGATCCGGAGCTAACACACACCAAAGTACTAAGTAAAGAGAGGTCTCATATCCCTCTCATGTGGTTAGCACGCAATAATGCTTGGTTTTGGTGAAACAAGATGTTCGGTCCTTGTTGACCTAGGCAACATTCACACACCTAACAACACACCATCCAACCACTTGCCCAAGATTAAAACATTTTATTTACACTTTTAGTTTTCAAAGTAATACATCACAAGGTGCTGGACATAGTGTAATAAAATGATTTGTGTGATCAAGGTCCGCCCAATTCTACCGGAATCTAAGCATGACTAACCAACACATCGCATGTACATGTATAGACTCTATATCATCCACCGAGCACTAACATCAGCGGGAATATTAACTTAGGGTTAGTGGCAAGGGATGAAAATTTTTAGGGGATTCATGCAATAGGATTAACTACCTCTAATCGACAAAAGTAACTTGACAAATAAAGCATGCATACATACAAATTGCAAACAAGATAATAGTTTTTGAATGTAATAGGATCAACATGCATCAAAAGAAAAATTGCTTGCCTTTGTTTGCTGGAACTCTGGACATTCTTACGAACTTCTCAATTGCATTTCAAATCATTGTCATCTAACGGTAAGAACTGATAAAGCAAAAACATCGAATAAACAACAGAATTCCAAAAAGTCTTAAAAATTTATGAAATCAAAACAGAAAGTAGAGAACGATTTAAGATGCATTTAGAGACAAACATCATTAGATTTGGAGTTGATTTGAACTAGTTGTGAACTTAATGGAGTTAAAACTATGGTATAAGGGATAATGATTACTTCAGGTAGCTATAATTCAATCCTCGATTTTAAGTTGAAATGTTCTGTGAGCTTAATTACTTTTGGCTAAACCTACAAAATTTGTTTTCATTTTAGGTGTGGTAATTGCTCCCTACTACCTCCAATCCAACTATTCTCTACTTCCTACCCATCATAAAAAAAAATGAAAATGCTGCTCTCTGTTGGTTCTTGAATAATGATATCCATACTTTCTAATTAAGGTTGTTCCTAAAAGCTTAAGTGTCCAAAAGGCTATTTGAATTAATATCTTTTCTAACTATTCAATTAACATACCAAAAATCTATCGACAAAACTGAGTATATTTAGGTGACTACTCAAGAAACCTACAGCAACAAGTTTTGTGAACTACAAAGCTATAACTAAACTTCCTCAATCTTCCAGTTTGCTATCTTACTGAAATGACCTAATTGGCATTCACAGGGATTGATAGAAAAAGACAGGAGGTTTTTCAGGTGAGTGCCAAAGACAAATCAACATTTTCAACTAATCTATTCTCTTCCCTGTCTATTTTTCTGAAAATTCAAAGCCATATTGATTTTCAGATTTTAATGCTGCTAGTTAGATAAGGTTCAAAGGCTTAATGAGTCAAGGACATTTCTAACTACTAGGATTAGCAAAGTTATTAGTACATTGAGAAATCTGATCATTATCAGATTATCTTTACTGTTCACATATCCTACAACAAGATGTTTTCTCTCTGGATAGAAAAGCTACAACCAGACTTTCTTTAAAGTCAACTATAGATTATCTAACTAGAGTGACCTAACTGACATAAACTAAATTTGTTATAAGAGATATGGTTTTGCAAAGGGGTGCTACTGACTTTCTAAACTTTATTTTTCTCTTCTTTGTTGGTTTCTGAAACTTTGCAATTATATTGTTTGTTTTAGATTTGAATACTCTCTGATGCTCACAAAATACTCATCTCTATACTGATTTTCCAGATTTGCTATGTGCTATTAGATAACTGTCAATTGACTAATGGAATTGAGATAAACTCTAACTATTAGAGTTGGTCATGCTATTAGCCCACTGACAACACAACTAACCATCTAACACCTCCTCTGATCAAACACCCTTTTAAGTGAATTTGTCTGAAATAAACAGTTAAACATCTTTACAGGTTCTAGTTTAAATTGTTGTACCACTGAGTGATTCAATTGTCATTCAAAGAATTAGATAGTAAAAGGCAATGGTTTTTGTCAGGGAATTACACTAACAATCCAAGTCTTCTTCTAAATCCCTCTCTTCTCTGATCATCTTCAGACTTCCTTTATAGTTCAACCAATAGACAATGCAAATCATTTCTGTACTTAAAGTGCTACTCTCAAATTCAATCTTAAACTTTGTTAATCAAAAGGTGTGACCTAATTGACATTACAAGATTGGTTAGAAGTCAAGGGTTGGGATTAAATGAGTGGGTCCCTCTGTCAAGGACTTAATAGAGAGAGTATTCAGGGACAAAGAACAGGGAGCTCTGGCCGATTTGGAGTGACTGAAATCGCCGATGGTTGGTGCAGCATGGAGGTGATGGCTTCCCCAAAAATGGGTTTCCAGGGTGTCAAGGGAGCTAGGGGTGGTCACGGGGTGGTGGGAGAGGTAATGTGGCGGCGCGGCGACAGTAGGCGGCGGCCGGCCGTGTGGGTGAAAGTAGGGCGACGGTGTAGGGTGAAGTTGGAGCAAAAATAGAGGGAGCATGGGCATACCTGGGTTCCAGGAGCATGATGGAGTGGTCGGAGGGAGGCGCGGTGGCCGGAGTTAGGCCGGCGGCGGCATCCGACGGTGGCACGGGGAGGTCCAACAGCGGCAGCAACCTGGGGAGGAAATGAGAGTTAGTGAGTGATAGGATTAGGTAGAGGGAGCCCCAAGGGTGCTCCCATGGGAAATAATTGAGACGGGGTCATTGGAAAAGAAATGGCGGTGGAATTGGTGGTGGCGGCCGTGGTCGGGGAAGAAGGGTGGCGCGCAGTGCTCCGGTGGCTCAAGCCCCAAATTGACGAAGGGGATAAACTCCTTGAGGCGTAAGGCACACCGTGACGCGTTTGGGAGTGGAAGGGGATCGCCGGAGCGGTCAGAACAGCAATGGGCTCCCTTGGCAGTGCCGCCATGGCTCTCGGCTTTAGAGCTCGGGTTGATTTGAGGAAGAGAATTGGAGGGGGAGGTGGGCGAAAAAGAAGAGTGAGAGGAGGAGCACTCAGTGCTCGGCTTAAATGGGGGCGAGAAGGGAGGAGTTCCTCGCGAGAACCCGAGCTCCCTCTTTTTCGGTCATGGCGTCTTCCCACGATTTCTCGGCATGGACGGAGAGCGGAGTGATGACGTCGGTAGGAGAAGGGCCCTAGTTGGTTGCCATGCACGGTGGCTCAACGGCGCTGATGGGGGAAGACGGGGGAGGCCGGGCGGCGTGGCGCCCATGTGCGCTCGCTCGGCAGAGAAGAACGAGCACGTGGAGAAGATGACCTACACAGCGGGCCCCAGCCGTCAGCGAGTGGAAGAAACGTGGTTCAGGCCGTTGCACTAGATGGCTTGGTTGGACTGGACCGAGTCGGGGTTGGGCTCGGTCGGAGGAACAGTGTCCTTTGATTTAATTCAAAAGGCTGAAAAGATTAGGGATTTTATTGACCTAGCAGATTAGCTCCAAAAACCCTAAAATTTTTATGGGAGGATACCAAACTAGAGCAGATCCTTATGTAATTTTTCTAGAGTTTTGCATGTAATAAAGTTTTCTCAATAATCGTTTGAAGTTCTAGTTTTAAGTATTTGACTTTTAATTTACAAGTTTGACTGGTTGCTTAAAAATAGTAATCTAATTCCAAAATTTGTGAAATTTTGTAGGTATATCTCTTGGTTGTTCCAGAACCTAGGAAATATATTTCTAGGCGCTGTTCACTTGAGCTTGTTGTATTTTAAATTCAAATTCAAAATTTGACATGCAAATTAAATAAGAACCAAACAATCTGCAGGAATTCCAGAAAAATCCAAACAAGCATATCAGAGCAGATCAAATACAAATAACATATTCCCAGCTATGGGTATTACTATATTTTCAAAATAAACGATAGTTTGTAAGTATGAGATTAAAGAAAGTATATTTGCAAATTGAATTTTGGTAATTCTTTTGAAAATACCTCAAGCATTCTACGAACATGTGAGGTTTTACTATTTATAATTTGAAGTCCAAAATACATTCCCACGCTCGAAACCTTTTTAGTTTTGCTTCAAATTCAAATCGCACTTTTGAAATGGAGAAGGAGTATTGAATTACTAGGTTTTAACACATTTGTTTTGCAACAAAAAGTTTTGGAAAGGTCCAAAATTTCACAAATACTCAGTAGATGCTTAGCTAACCCAACTTAGGGATTTAGGCTATTACAAATCTAACCCCCTTAAACAGAATCTCGTCCTGAGATTCCGGTAGTTCGGAAATCAGAATGAAAGACTGAGGTAGACCTAGGTGGGTTTGGTCACGGGTCACACTTCGGATTTTGTCGTAAACGAACTTAAATCTGAAACAAGTGAGGTTCTTTATAAGTTTTAGGTCCTATAGAGGGAAGCTTTGTCGAAAGATTTCTATGATCCTTCTGTCAAGCATTTTCTAGGTGTTTCTTTCAACTCTAAACGAAATGCACCATCTGTTATCTTGATTTTCTTCAGAGATAGTGCCCAAAGATCTTGACGAAGTATCCCGACGTTGGTGACACATATTTCTTTCCATTGCTTTGTTTAACCTTCTCTTTCTTGATTCGAAAGCACTTCTAATAGGCCAAGCTTCATGTCGTCTTCGGGTAGGACGAAAAACATGGCTCCATTCAGTCGACCGAAAGAGGTATCGATCAATAGAACAGAAGGACTGGTTAAATGATAATCTATCATTAACATCGGGATATTGTGCAGAGAAGAGAAGATAAAGCAAGGTTTATGGTAGTCTCTCTTAACCCTTGCTTCGCTAGTTCTATTTGCCCGGCTTGGAAAGGGATGTATTAGATGAATTGCATGAAAGGATGCATATATGCAGTCAACTTTATGACAAATTTAGGTTTGGTTAGTGAGAGTGTAAATGCTCACATGCATGCTTACATGATCCTATCAAAATGCAACAAGCCAAATTTATTTTTGTTAGATGATCAAAAGATTCAACATACATCAAGAATCCACACTACCATGATTTGGTCCTTATAAGAGCAATCAAACAATCAATTTGATAACTTGAATAAACACTCAATAAGACCTACACATACTAGTATCATCATTTTAAAGTTCACACATACATCAAGCATAGCATCTAGTTCAATACAAACTTTTGTTTAAAGACTACTAGTGAGCAACTAGGGCTCGAGAAAAATATTAAATTGGCAAGAAAAATTCCATAAAAATTTTGGGATCTTTCTAGGATACTAGAGATGCTATAAAAATTTACCTTACACATAAGGTTTTACTGTTTATAATTCTTTTGAAAATACCTCAAGCATTCTAGGAACATGTGAGGTTTTACTGTTTATAATTTGAAGTCCAAAATACATTCCCACGCTCGAAACCTTTTTAGTTTTGCTTCAAATTCAAATTGGACTTTTGAAATGGAGAAGGAGTATTGAATTACTATGTTTTAACACATTTGTTTTGCAACAAAAAGTTTTAGAAAGGTCCAAAATTTCACAAATGTACAGTAGATGTTTAGCTAACCCAACTTAGGGATTTTGGGCTATTACAGTTGCTTTCACTTTAGTTGCTACTATCACCATGCTCATGAATTTCCATATTAGCGCTGCAATGTTAGTGATATGCTCTAGATGTAATCATAGAGATTATTGTATCGCCTCTATTGTCATGAACTTTTTAATAATATGTTATTTTGTCGATTGAATGAAATATCATTTATATTGATTGACAAGTGTGTGACTTTTTTGTGAAACTCACTATTTATGTTTAGGGAAATTTCGATATATGCCACTACTTAGTGCCCTTATCAGAGATATGACACTCCTCAGTTGGAAATTCGAAATATGCCACTGGCAAGCAAGGGCAATGCAAGAAATGCCATTATGGAGCTTTTTAGCCATTTTCCCTCAAATAATCCCTAGTATTTGAAATCTAAATTTTGTATGGACAATAATGCCCCTAGCTTCAAGTGGCATATCCAAGTCCTAATCCAGATCGATCCCGTTGTCCCTTGTATCCCTCCTCTGTGCGCCATGGAACCCTAGCCTAGGCCAGCGCCATCCAGTCAGTGCCCGCAGCCCCCACCCTCCACCGCCCATCCCCCCGACGACCATAGCCTGCACCCTCCACCGCCATCCCTGCACCCTCCGCCGCCATCCCTTGGCCATCCCTTCACCATCCCGACGCTGTTGCCTGAGGAAGCTGAAGGAAGATGGATGTGCCGGTCTGTCCTGAGCCCCCATTGTGTTAAGTAACTTGAACTCGATCCAGTACCTAGCTTGGTAGTGCATTTGGAGTTGGTTCTTATTTCCCCTTTTTTCTAAATAGGATTGATCCAAATAACGCGTTTAGAGTAGACATTAAAGTTGAAGCATTTTGCACAAAAGAACCGGATGGTAGGAAATTGTACATCAAGGTCAGAACACTTAATTGGGTTGTCGAATCTAACCGTTTTACCATGCAATTGTTGATGGTGTCCTTGTCTAGTGAGGTTTCCTAGGGCGAATCACAGACTCCCACTGTGTGGTTCTTTGTCAAAAAACGAGGGTAGGATGTTAGGCTTCTATCTGACTCAAAGGTTCATGGTATGTTTGAAATGTACAGGGATGAGAGGAATTTGGCACTTATAGTAGCAGTGTTCGATGATGGTGTAGCACTGACATATGGTGGTGAGGCACAATTGAACACTGATTTAGATAATCTTAGTCAAACCAATTTGAATGCCATGTGAACATACCCTTCCAACCCAAGTGAGCATGCACCATGTCCTACAAATGCAAGCCTAACTTCAGAATGTGAGAACTCTCAAGCTAGTGGTAGCCAGTTACCATGAGAATCAGTTGGTAGTAAGAGCACTAACAACATTGAAGCCCCACCACCTAATGATCCATGTGATGATCCAGATGAGTACGTAGGTGTCAATGATGAGCACATGTATGATGTTCCTTGTAATGCGGCAGTACAGCAGAATGATATTGTTTCTACTGTGGCCAACGATAATGAGGTTGTTCCTGTTGAGGTTGAAATAGCTGATGATGTTGCCACGAGCTAGTGTCGCATATGACCATGAGAACCCTAACATATAGGAGAAGGCTATGTTTCCTGACATGGTTACCTTTAGGAAAGTGATTAAACACTACGCTGTCAAGACAAGCTTTGAGCTTGGTAATGTTAGGACTGACACAAAGATTCATAGCAAAGTGCAAAGCTAAAAATCGTAACTGGCGCATACATGCTTCTAGGCTCCCAGATGGGCGTACTATAAGGGTATGCGGCGTATACTTAGTATACCTACTTTTGTGAATGACCTATTATCTATTTTTTGTGATTTGTTTCCCTTCTAACTTTGTTTGTGTTTTTTCATGTGCAGATTAAGAAGCTTCCCTTTGTGCATGAGTGTTCAACTACCAAGCTTTTAGACAGCAAGATGGCTACTCAGGGCTGGGTTCACGATAGACTTGGGGACTGGTTGAAGGACAACCCAACTGCTAGTGCTAAAGAAGCTCAAAGCAAGCTACAAGGAGACTACAACATCAAGATAAAGTATTCCAAGGCTTGGGCAGGCATGAGACTTCCTCTTGATCACATCCATTCTAAGTATGAAGAGAGCTTTCAGATGTTGTTCAATTTCAAAGCTGAGCTAGAGGAAAAGTGTAACACCCTAGCCCAACACTGAGCCCGGAATGCCACTAAACTACCCTCACAATTAATTTTACATCAATTAACAATAAAAATTCCAACAAGCAATTCAGTATTAAAACCCGTCAACGGGTCATGATAACATGTGAATAACGACATGGCAAGCACAGATAACTAAACTCTAGATAGTAAGGTAGAATAATAGTTCAAGAATCAAGCAATACCAATCAAACGAAGGCTATTGAATGAATAAATGAGTTCCAACCAATCATCTAGAATTATTCAATGTCTATCATGTCCTAAAAAAATAAACCATTACGCTAAGGTAAAGTTTTCTCATGGTAATTGTGTAGGGATACGGGTAGGCTACGATAGCAACAATTCAAAAATTCTACCACGTAAACCAGGAAGCCAAGCAAGAAGATGATCACAGATCGTTACCACTCGACACGCAGAGCAGCGGAAGAAGAGTTGGATTAGCCTGGTCCAACGAAGAGCGCGTCAATGTACTGGTCGTAGTCGATCGTCCCACGTCGAGCACGTTGATGCAGTGGTCGTAGTCGATCGTCCAACATCGAGTACGTTGATGCAGTGGTTGTCGTCAATCGTCCAGCGTCCTCACGTGTCGATCGTCTCCTCCAGCACCTCTGCAGTTCCTTGCGAAGATCGCGGATCGTCCTCAAGCGCAACAATGTAGTAGTGCCTCTATGGTATCCACACATCCAGGGAAGGAACAGCCGTACGCTAGTGTGCTAGAACCAAGTCGCACGGCAAGGCTCTCAAGAAGATGGCGGCTAGGGTTTCGGTAGAGCAACTCATGTCAACTCGTCTACCGCCCAACAGCCTCATGCATCTCCTTATATAGTGCCGTGACGGATCCTATCCGAACACTCTTTACGAATCGTATTCATACTGGTTTGTTCCAACCCGTTAAGTATGTGACCCGTTAGGTTCATGTGTAGTTCGGTTGTGACTCGAAAACCCTTTCCGATCACGAGTCGTAGCGGTTCCTAGCAGGACATAACAATTCCCGAATACACAGAAATTATATCGGACGAACCTTAATGCAATATGATCTACGACCAGGTCCCCATCACTTACGACCAGGTCCTATCTCTATACGACCAGTTCATATTTGGTCACGACCAACTCGTAACTCCTTACGACTTGGTTTCGACCACTCTGTGATTACGTTCGACCAGTCTACGACTTGCTTGTATCTCCATACGACTTGTCCGTAATTGGTCGAACTAAGCGACCTACTCATGTATTCTCCCTTTTCCTCACGATATCTGGTTGAACTCCAGGTGAGATGTTGTGTCATCCATGGACTGTTCAATACTTTCTCGATCGAGTAGCGGATAACCTTATGTGGTCGAACTCTTCGACCACGAGTGGCATGGCTATGCACTTTCTTTATCCGACCACTTCGAGGGGCCTAGAGATATCTCTCCTGTTATGTTAGGAGGGGCAAACCCCATATCCGACCAGTCACATTCCTCTGCATGTTTCATAGCATACCCGAAAGCTACCTTTATAACTACCCAGTTATGAGTAGCGTTTGGCAACCCCTAAGAATGCTATTACATATGTAGGAAACCATGCTGATCTCAGGTCTAAGGATTATACATCATCATTGCTTGAGACCAACTAACGACACATAGAATCATAATAATCTCAATAGTGTCTCAAGGTGGGTCTTATCCAACACCATGTTCTCTAACATGTGTCCACATTATTGATTCGATATCCCTATATCTATGACCGGTGAAACATGGTCATCAATCAATACATGTGCTGGTTGTAGAGTCACTAGTGTTCCGACCAGTGACTTTCGACCAGGGATACTTTTAGAAAGACATCATCATAAGTTAAAAGAGCTTCACCAACAAGTCACATACTTGTTAATCTTCATAACTGATGATTCATTCAAGGAACAAGATAACATATTATCAAATATTGTGAACATAATGAAATATAATCATCTCTATGATTGCCTCTAGGGCATATTTCCAACAGTCTCCCACTTGCACTAGAGTCAATCATTTAAGTATCTAATACCAATAGCTCTTGTGTGCGCCTCATGCTTTGGCTGTGGGAGAGGCTTTGTAAACGGATCAGCAACATTTAAATCCGTATGAACTTTGCATATCTTAACATCTCCTCTATTCACCAATTCGTGAATGAGATGATAACGCCTGAGTATGTGCTTGGACTTTTGATGGGATCTAGGCTCCTTAGCCTGAGCAATGGCTCCACTATTGTCACAATAGAGATCCATTGGGCTCAAAGCACTCGGAACCACACCCAACTCAGCAATAAAATTCCTTATCCAAACACCTTCTTTTGCAGCTTCAGAAGCCGCAATGTACTCGGCTTCCGTCGTAGAATCAGTAACCGTCTCTTGCTTGGAACTTTTCCAGCTCACTGCACCTCCATTCAAAATGAATACAAAACCAGATTGCGAACGATAATCATCTTTATCGGTTTGGAAGCTTGCATCGGTGTAACCATTTACAACGAGCTCTTCATCACCGCCATAAACTAGGAACGCATCCTTAGTCCTTCTCAAGTACTTAAGAATGTTTTTCACAGCCGTCCAGTGACCTTCTCCGGGATCAGCTTGGTATCTACTCGTAACACTTAGAGCATATGGTACATCTGGTCGAGTACATATCATGGCATACATGATAGATCCAATAGCTGAAGCATATGGAATACCATACATGCGGTCTCGCTCATCAGTAGACGAAGGACATTGACTCTTGCAAAGATTTATGCCATGTGACATAGGCAAGAACCCTTTCTTGGCATTTTGCATGTTGAACCGATTCAACACCTTGTCAATATAAGTACTTTGGCTTAATCCAATTAGCCTTCTCGATCTATCTCTATAGATCTTTATTCCCAAGATATATGCTGCCTCTCCTAGGTCCTTCATAGAAAAACTATTTTTCAATGATGCCTTAACAGATTCCAGCATAGGAATATCATTCCCAATCAATAATATGTCATCTACATATAATATTAGAATTATAAGTGCGCTCCCACTAACCTTTATGTAAACACAAGGTTCTTCTTTGTTCTTGACGAAACCAAACCTTTTGATCTCCTCATCAAAACGTATATTCCAACTCCAAGATGCTTGCTTTCAATCCATAAATGGACTTCTGAAGTTTGCACACTTTACTAGCCTTCTTTGGATTGACAAAACCTTCAGGTTGTGTCATGTACACATCCTCACTTAGGTTTCCATTAAGGAAAGCCGTTTTGACATCCATTTGCCATATTTCATAGTCGAAATATGCAGCAATAGCTAGAATGATCCGTACAGATTTAAGCATCGCTACCGGTGAGAAAGTCTCATCGTAGTCAACTCCTTGAACTTGTCGAAAACATTTTGCGACTAGTTGAGCCTTATGAATGTGAACATTTCCATCCATATCAATCTTCTTCTTATAGATCCATTTACACTCAATAGTTTTAACACCATCAAGTGAATCGACCAGGTTCCAAACCTGATTGTCTCTCATGGAGTCTATCTCGGATTTCATGGCTCCAAGCCATTTCTCAGAGTCTGGGTCCATCATCGCTTCCTTATAAGTGTTAGGCTCATCATTATTCAATAATAATACGTCATGCCCATACCTTATAGGCAATTGACGTGGCCTTTTAGATCTACGTGGGGCTGATGCCTCATCTACATGTTCAACAACATTTTGTTCATCCTGTAGAGGTTCAGTAGGTTCAGTAGGAGTTGAAACACTTTTAGATGTTTCTTGAATTTCTTCGAGTTGCACCTTTCTCCCACTGACTCCTTTGGAAAGAAACTCTTTCTCCAAAAAGACACCATTTCGGGCAACAAACACTTTGCCCTCCTCTTGGTTGTAGAAATAATATCCTTTGGTTTCCCTAGGATATCCCTATAAAGAAACATTTATCCGACTTGGGTGTGAGTTTATCAGACGTCAAACGTTTAACATAGACATCACATCCCCAAATCTTTAGAAAAGACAAGCTAGGACTCTTCCCAGTCCATATCTCATATGGTGTCTTATCTACTGATTTAGATGGTACCCTATTTAAAGTGACAGCGGTAGTTTCTAGAGCATAACCCCAAAAATACAATGGCAGATCAGATTGGCTCATCATCGACCGAACCATGTCCAACAAGGTCCTATTACGCCGTTCGGACACCCCATTCCATTGTTGAGTACCAGGTGGCGTAAGCTGTGGAACAATTCCACATTGTTTCAAATGATTACCAAATTCCTAGCTCAAAAATTCACCTCCACGATCAGATCGCAAAGATTTGATTGTCTTGCCAAGTTGATTCTGTACCTCATTCTGGAACTCTTTGAACTTTTCAAAAGATTCCGACTTATGCCTCATTAAATAGATATATCCATATCTACTATAGTCATCGGTGAAAGTAATGAAGTACTGAAAACCACCTCTAGTCAGTCGTGCTCATTGGTCCACACACATCAAGATGTATGAGTGCCAACAAGTCGAACGCCTCTCATTCTCGACCAAAGGAAAGGTGTCTTAGTCATCTTTCTGAGTAGGCAAGATTCGCACGTTTCAAATGATTCCAAATCAAATGAGTTTAGAATTCCATCATCATGGAGCTTCTTCATGTGTTTCTCACTTATGTGACCCAATCGACAATGCCAAATGAAAGCGGAATTCATATTATTAGGCTGAAGCCTCTTTGCATTAACATTATAGATGGGTGCATCATCAAGATTTAAAATAAACAACCCGTTCAAAATAGGAGCATAGCCATAAAACATATCATTCAAAAAGATAGAACAACCATTGTCCTCAATAATGAATTTATAACCCTCTGCCATCAAACATGAGGCAGAGATAATGTTTCTACTCATGGCTGGAACATAATAACAATTATTTAATTCCATAATAAATCCTGAAGGCAAAATCAATGGTAAAGTCTCGACGGCTAATGCAGCAACCTTTGCTTTATTCTCGACGCGAAGATCCATCTCGCCTCTTGCAACTCTCCTATTCTTTGTTAGACTCTACATCGAATTGCAAATATGAGCAACCGATCCGGTATCAAATACCCATGAGTTAACAGAAGAATCAACAAGAAAAACATCTATAACATTAATACCTGAAGTGGAAGGTTTACTCCCACCCTTCTTTTTCAGATCAGCTAGGTATTTCTTGCAGTTCCTTTTCCAATGTCCTGTTTCTTTGCAGTAAAAGCATTCATTCTCTTGAGTCGGGCCAGACTTAGTCTTGGGCTTGAGTTTGTTAGTTTGGATCATATCCGAAACTTTCTTGCCCTTTCCTTTGACCCAAGTCCTAGCCTTCTTCTTGAAGCTTGTACTCTTTTGCACTATCATCACATGACTGTTGCTTTTCTTAATGCTGTCCTCTGCAGTCTTAAGCATCATATGCAGTTCGGTGAGATTCTTGTCTAAGCCATTCATATGGAAGTTTAGAATGAAATGACCATAGCTTGCAGGAAGCGAAGCAAGAATCAAATCTGTAGCCAACTCTTGACTAAGTGGAAAACCAAGTTTTTCCAAGCTCTGTGTGTAACCAACCATCTTGATCACATGTGGGCTCACCGGACTACCCTTAGTTAGCTTACACCCAAACAAGTTCTTTGAGATCTCATATCTTTCGGTTCTTGCTTGTGTCTCAAACATGCCTTTGAGTGCCACGATCATATCGTAGGCCTCAATGTTCTCAAACTGCTTCTGAAGGTCTGAGTTCATCGCAGCAAGCATGAGACAGCTAACATCAAGGGATTCATCATATGCCTTTTTATAGGCGGATTTAAGAGTAGCAGTAGCATTATCAGCAGGCACATTTGGAATTGGTTCCTCTAGAACATGTTCCTTTTTATCTTGCCTAAGAACAATTCTTAGGTTGCGGGACCAATCCGTACAATTTGTTCCATTTAGTTTTTCCTTATCAAGTACCGAACGTAAAGCAAAACTGGATGTTGGTACAGCGATTGGTGCCATGATCTGCAACATAAAATATGCAAAACTAAGACATATATTCAAGAAAAGTAACTTCTATTAAACAATTTAATAAAGATGCTCCCACTAAATACCATATCTCTCTTATGACATTTTAGTGATTCAAGATCCACAATCAGATAATCTACTAGTGAGCTTTGGCATCACTGCTAGAAGATTAGTGAATTCGGTAAGCAACCCTTTGCTAATCATATCTCTATATGACTCTTGTTGTTGGGCAGCATCTCTATGCTTCGGCACCCAACCCTATGCCCCAAGGTCCATAACCATTATGATGACCTTGTCAAGTTAAACCAATGCAATGCGTGTAAGTGTCCGACACAAACCCGTCTAGTCAAGGAAAGTTAATGGCATTCTGTTTTAGCAAGACCTACCATTAAAATACAAGACTTTTGATGGTGCAGCTTATTGGAAGGGCATCAATTTAACTTAACATTATGTGAAGGAATTTTACTTTAATCATGTTAAAAGCATCTAATGAAAACATGACTAAAAAGCATAACAGGAATAAACACAAACATTCACAGATAATCATATCTTTGTGAAATAGTATGGCCCTTAACTTGACGATCTCCATCAGCATGCTTCCTGTCCTCCGACCACCATGCTTGAAGTCTCTGACCGTATTCATCTACTAAGCAATTACTCCTAAGAGCTAGTAATGAATTACATAGGATATTATCAAGCATCACATGTCGGCACACGCATCAATTATACAATAATATGTAGCTCGATGGCTATCTCACAACATGACACGCAGGTCATGAAAATCCATACATGCATCACATACACAATGGGCCATACCATTCACATCAATCCCTGCAAAAACAAGTTACGAATAGAATCCAATTCTATCGGGCGACATGAACACATACTACCTACAACGGTGGTCGAGGGCAGCGCGCTCAGCAAATTTTTCTGAGACATGAATCTTATTCACGTTTTCGAGCCTTGAAAATCATCGGATTAATCATATTAACCCTATTCCGAACCAATCTGATTACTACCTTGATACGACCACATAATGCGGCATACTCCGATGGCGGAATTCCGACCGGTAGGAGTATCATGCAAGGTAGTCGAAAACAAGTCGAGTAAATCATCTGGTGCTCTTAACTTATACCTCCTCGTATACTCATTTACTACCACCGAAAACTGATCGATCATATCGACCAGGGCCTAGGTTACCAGACCCGACCAGTAATAGATCCAATCTACTACTACCACATATCAAGTATATGCGACCGATCCAGATCAAAAACTACGCAGGATGGCTCTGATACCACTGTAGGGATACGGGTAGGCTACGATAGCAATAATTCAAAAATTCTACCACATAAAATAGGAAGCCAAGCAAGAAGATGATCACAGATCGTTACCACTCGACGCGCAGAGCAGCGGAAGAAGAGTTGGAGCAGCCTAGTCCAACGAAGAGCGCGTCGATGTACTGGTCGTAGTCGATCGTCCCATGTCGAGCACGTTGATGCAGTGGTCGTAGTCGATCGTCCAACGTCGAGTACGTTGATGCAGTGGTCGTAGTCGATCATCCAGTGTCCTCGCGTGTCAATCGTCTCCTCCAGCACCTCTGCATTTTCTTGCAAAGATCGCGGATCGTTCTCAAGCGCAACAACGTAGTAGCGCCTCTATGGTATCCACACGTCTAGGGAAGGAACAGCCGTATGCCGGTGTGCTAGCACCAAGTCGCACGGCAAGGCTCTCAAGAAGATGGCGGCTAGGGTTTTGGTAGAGCAACTCACGTCAACTCGTCTACCGCCCAACAGCCTCATGCATCTCCTTATATAGTGCCCGTGACGGATCCTATCCGAACACTCTTTACGAATCGTATTCATACTAGTTTGTTCCAACCCGTTAAGTGTGCGACCCGTTAGGTTCATGTGTAGTTCGGTTGTGACTCGGAAACCCTTTCCGGTCACGAGTCGTAGCGGTTCCTAGCAGGACATAATGATTCCCGAATACACACAAATTATATCGGATGAACCTTAATGCAATATGATCTACGACCAGGTCCCCATCACTTACGACCAGGTCCTATCTCTATACGACCAGGTCATATTTGGTCACGACCAACTCGTAACTCCTTACGACTTGGTTTCGACCACTCTATGATTACGTTCGACAAGTCTACGACTTGCTTGTATCTCCACACGACTTGTCCATAACTGGTCGAACTAAGCGACCTACTCATGTATTCTCCTTTTTCCTCACGATATCTGGTTGAACTCCAGGTGAGATGTTGTGATATATGATTATTGTGTTGTAGCTCGTACTGGAAATCGCTTCCTATGTCGCAGTGTGGCGCTCGATCCCTTGTATGACCCTCCCTCGGCAACATAGGCGATGAATGACCTACATGATTTCAAAAAGTTATCCTCGGCCATTTCAAACGAAGGAAGACTACAATAGAGTTATGTATAGAGGAAATGAGCATACCTGTTGAGTATTCCTTCCACAAGGGTGAAGTCGTGGGTTTTGTTGTGTAGGGAATCAAGGTATATTACCTTGTTCCTCTTTGGTACAATGACTAAAAGGATTCAGTGGAACCTGCTCATGTATGTCGCTATAGTCATTAAACCTAAGTTTGTGCTGTGTATAAAGTACAAATGAAATTTGTATAGCAAGTAGTGAAGCACTTACTTCTGGTTGTAGGGCACCAGTATGTAGTCCTTGTCGTCTTGAGCAAGTAATTCCGTCGTTATGTATTTCACGACGTAGGATGCGTCTGCGGTGATGGTTTGCTCAAAGACCACGTGTGGGTCGAGGAAACCAACCGGTTCTCTCCATCCCTGGACATTTTTCATCATGTATCTATACATAAGCAATGAGTTGTGATATTTTTTGGTATTACGTGAATGTAGAACTTGATTGTACACACTTACAATGTCCAGCATCGTAGAAGCGAGGCGTTTGGGGCATTGAGGTTGAATAGGTCGAATAAGTCATCGAAGCCCACGATGAAGTGGCCCGGCTCGTGGAAGAAATGCTCCTTCATGTATACGATGATGATTCTAGTATCGCACCTCTTCTCTTTGGTCTTCCGCATGTACCAGACATGCAAAGCCTGACAACCTATTCCAGCACGGGCTAATACTGTCTCGGGGGCCAACTGATTTCAGAGGGAGTATTTCCCGTGCTTGGGAGGCGCCTTAATATTCTTCGATTTCGATTTGGCCTTAACGACTTGCCCGCTACACATCTTCCTGTGAGATGACTCGGGAATCGATACGGTGACATGCTTTTCCTTTTCTTTCGGTGTCTTCTCCACGGGAACCGATGAGGTGGCCTTCTGAAGCGAAGGTTGAGGTGGAGTTATCGAGGGTCCTATTGGAGAGGCATGGTCATGTCGAGATCGCGGCACTACAGGGTCCAGCACGATGTCCTTCTTGGGCCACTGGATAAAAGTGTACATGGCATCCCCTAGTGTTCTGATGTCTTCATTCAGGCGAATCTCCAGTGGGACGGCCATGAAATTGTTATGTACCATGTCCACTTGGACCCTGGTGTAACCCTGCGCCAGCTGGACACCGTGCTACACTGTCCCTTCCTAGCATGGATACACCATCCCCCACCTAGCCTCAATAGAAATGGACCCAACCATCTTCACTTGGAGCTTGCAGGGCGTCGGCTCCTACAAAACGATACGAAATTAGCTAAGGTGTCGTATAGGTCTATCTTTGGAGTATTCCAGAGATGTACATTACCTTGATGTCATCTATAGCTAATTGGACGTCGTCATGTTCATAATTTTGCATGGACGTGACGCTACTCCGATGTTGAGGAGGACTGGCTCCCAAAATAACGGGGGCGGCTTGCGACTGGTTGGGGAGTTGATTCATTTGATCCTACAATCTTGTTATCTGTGCTTGAAATTTTGCAGTAAGCACCAGCCTGTTCCAACCAGTCATCGTGCTCGGCCTTGGATCTCTTCCTACTCCTATACGTGTAGTAGTCATCTGCGAATCCATAACTCCAAGGTACGTAAACCCCAACGCCTCGCGTGCGATCCGGGTGATCCTTGTTTCCCAGGGCCATAGATAGTACATCCTTCTCCCTGTCTACTTCGAAGGAGCCTTAGGAAGATGCAGAAGTCAATGCTTGCTGCAAGAGGTCATCATGTTATTATAGACACTATGAAGTTATGGACTTATTAACAACTAGGTAGTTCGATATATTTACCAGATGTTGGGCCACTTCCTCGTCTGCCTTGTTTGTGAAAGAGATGCCGCCCGAAGACGTGGCTGATGCCCTCGCTCTTAACTAGGTTTGAGCGCGCTCGTTTGTGATCACAGCAAATGGCCCGGTTGTGTTCTCGTCCTCCGCCGCCCATTCCGTGGTTTTACCCGCGTACCCAGCGGTGCCGACTTTGTGAGGGTGAGTGTTTTGTGCCTAGAGAGCCTTGTGCGCCGCACTTTGCTCCTGAAATTCGGTCGTCGTCGTCATCCGCACAAAGGCATCCCATATATCCCGCGACAAGAATTTATACTTCATGAAGGGCGTCCGAGCCGTGTTCACGTACTTCGTGACAAGCGTGCACTTGAAAGTCCTCCACGTGTGTCCCATCGCGAGCAACGCATGCCATTCCACACGTGCCTGGTCTGCTTCTGGGATAGTGAACGAGCTTGAAATTTCTGTCGACAGCTCGCCTCTCCGTACATTCGTTAGAGACTTCTAGTTTGGTGTGGTGGTGGGGCCCGTTCCCTTCCAAGTATCCCGTAGATGGTCCAAAATCTCGCTGCTGCTTTCTTGGGACTCAAAGGGACCCTAACGGCACTAACCTCCGTGATGGTCATTCGGCCCGCAGGCAATTTCGATATTCCTCTGCCATCTCGCTTACGTACCACTTTTCTCGGAGATCCAAACACATTCCGCGACGTCGATGACAGCGGGAAAGATGCTGCGGACACCATCTTGCTTACTTGCTATCTATATAAGTTACATACGCAATGAACTAAAATTTCAGAATTCGAAACACTAAGAGTTTAAATAACATGGATTGCAAGTTTATATCCACTAGGTATTTTTGAAGATAATTTCCCTTGGAAACATATTTTATACAGAAAAAATAGAAGTTGTAAGACTATAAAAATATATACTTGATTCTTCATAAATCAAATCAATAGAGCAACAACAATTGATAATTGATAAGCGATAAAAATTAACAAGTAGCCAAGTTCAAACTTCAAACATAGAAACTTAAATGCAGGGTTCAAAGCAATAGAGAAACAATATGCAGGGTTCAAGCATATTTGTTAAAAGACATGTTTTGCTATCCTAGCTTTGTGTAAAAACAAGATTAACCAAATCAACATAATCAAATGTGTAAAAGAGGATCTCAAATATAAAATAGCAATAGTCACTTTCGCCCAATAGGAGGTCAAAGTTAACAAGACACTCTAAAACTACACATATTGCATTCTATTAAAAAGATTCACAGCACCCACATACATTCTGGGCTACTCACTTTAATGAATACATTTGACAAGTTCATGGAAGTATGGATAGACAGTAGCATAATACTTATTCTAGAAATTTCACATGGTTAATTACATGTATTATATTTCCTGAGCAACCTCAAGTCAAGGGCATGCATGCATGCATGTACATCGATAAGTACATGGTATATTTCAAAATTGACTAATGCTAACTCAATGTTCCAAGGTTATATACAAACTATTATACCATTACTCTATCTGTTTCATTATATTTGTCCATAGCCCATCATGCGCACAGACCAAGTAAGCATTAAATCTAAGAAATACTTAATGAGAAATGAACATACATACCCTATTAGATGACATACTATAATCACTTAATATCTTCTAAAACATTTAAATATGGTAGAGAGAGTAAAAATTGCAATAACTACACTCTAAATTCTCTTAATGGACAAATATATTGAAACAGATACTCCCGATGTCATGTACAAATATAGCGAAACGGAGGGAGTATATAATTGACATTGATCAATTTGAGCTTAGTATAAGTATCTTCAACGTAGACATGATCCAGAACAGCTGGATACTTAGTTGTCAGTTATTTGTAGGTGAGGCCACCACGTAATGGAGATTAATTAGGGGACTGCATGTGAGTCATCTTTGTAGATAGTACAGTGTTGACCTCATGGTTCATGTTAAAAAGGATAATTAATCTACTTCTATACAATAACATAGCTGCACGAGGACATTAATTTATTTACCACATGAACAAAAGACAAATGCGTAGGGCACAACGACAACCCAATATGTTGTGGACTTGTGCATTTCACCGATTTATTATAGCATCAACAATATCCATTAACGCATAATTTTTCATATATTGGGCACAATACTTAATTTTGCTAATTCCTTCTGCTGTTTTAGATTTCTAGCAACAACAGATAATAGTACATATGTGAATGACATGATAATTGCATATGTCAACCAAACAAGTAGGCATATTGGTCAAAGAAGACTACACCAATGCAATAATGCTACAATACATCATGCTGGTATTTGATTAAAAATAATAATAATATAGAATTCACACATACAACTCTCTGGTAATCACAATGACCACTAGTATGCATACAAGGGGGAGCTCTCTGGTAATTCACAATGATAACTCTCTGGTAATCACAATAATCTAGAATTCACACGTATAAAGGAGCGACAAGGGGGGAGGGGAGATGTACCTTGGGGCTTCGGGTGGCGGTGGGGGAGGAGGAGAGACAAGGGGAAGGAGGAGGCACGCGGCTCGGGGCTGGGAGCAGGTGTGGCCAGAACTGGCAACGTAGTAGGGGCGGCCGGAGCTGGCGACGA
Source organism: Phyllostachys edulis (assembly GCA_036346405.1). Taxonomy (NCBI): domain Eukaryota; kingdom Viridiplantae; phylum Streptophyta; class Magnoliopsida; order Poales; family Poaceae; genus Phyllostachys; species Phyllostachys edulis. The sequence goes on from CM070568.1 coordinate 18,925,928, forward strand.
AGCAGGGGCGACCGGAGCGGAGCTGGGGACAAAGTAGGGGCAGCCAGAACTAGCGACATAGCAGGGGCGGTCGGAGCTGGGGATGTAGCAGGGACGGCCGGAGTGTAATAACCCAAAATTCCCATTTAGAAAGTATGTTTTTCTCGGGAGAGGGAAACTTACTCTCTTTCGATTGTTTCAAAGTTTAGAGAAGAAATTTGGTTCACGTTCTAATTTCTTAGCGCGTTTGGACCTTAGGGCCTTGGGCTCATGGGCTGCATCCCTAGTGGGCCAAAAGGGGGGAGGAGGCGCCCAAATGGGCCTACCTTTTAGCCCATCACCTCCCCTCAAACCCTAACCCTAGCTGCCCCTTTTCCTTTCCTTCCCCTAGCAGCCACCAAACACTTTTTCCCCTACTCCAAACTGCTGGCCGCCACTCCCCCTTGCTGCCCTCTTGCGCCTCCACCACCCCTCCCTCTCCCAAGCCGAAATCCCCACTCCCACACTCCATCCATGGCTGCCTTTGAAGCTCCTTGCTGCTGCAGCTGGCCAAGGAGGGGAGGAAGATGACCATTTCGGCTAAGGGAAGGAGAGGAAGAGAAAGGAGGAAAGGAGGGGAAGAGTTGTGGGAGAAGCCAGAAAGTTCCTGAGGTTCTTCAAGGGGTAAGGAGTGGTTTCCTTGCTGGTTATTTTGTTTTAGTTGCTTAGTTTGCTTTGACTTGGGTTATTCAGCCTGACTGGGTTAAGATCAGATTCTGTTCCTTTTTTGGGCGACTGTTTTGTTCTAGATATGTTCCGAATTTGGGGATTTTGTCTCCTATATAGTTGTAGGTTATGATTTCATCTTTCCATAGGTTCCAAGTTCACTAATTTCCGATTTACGGTTTGAAAGTTATGGTCTTTTTCGTTACTTCTGTCCAAGAATCTGTCAACGCATAGCAGAAATATTAACGGTTAGAGTTCAATTTGTTAAGGGCCGATTCAGGGCTGTCCACCTGAACGAATATTGTAGACTACCTTCTTATCTTTCCAGATTGGTAAAGAACACTTTGTTTGAATCTATAGAACAAAAGTTATGCTTGTTTCTTTACTGCTGTCCAAGAATCTGTCAACGCGTAGCAGAAATATTAACGGTTAGAGTTCAATTTGTTAAGGGCCAATTCAGGGCTGTCCACCTGAACAAATATTGTAGCCTACCTTCTTAGATTTCCAGATTGGTAAAGAACACTTTTTTTAAATCTGTAGAACAAAAGTTATGCTTGTTTCTTTATTGCTGTCCCAAACTAGATTTCTACTTAGCTTGTAGTCTAGTTGAGTCGATCAAGTTATGGGAAAACGTTGTAGAGTGCTACGATTAAGGACTTGCTATGCATGGTTGATTGATGTTTGGTGTCATTCTTGGTTACTAGGTGGTGGTGAACGCCGGCGCTAGCTCGTTCCGCCTTTTTGTCTTCCGTCTCACGGTGGAGGCAAGTGTAGATAATAATGATGTGTTGCTTTGTTTCCTAATTGATGCATGCCATGGTTTAATGATGATGCTTTGAGTTTGATATTGTTGATGAGCATCACTTTTCATGATGAGTTGATAACATGCTTTACATTCTGCATCATGGCATTGGATCCCTGTGCCTTAAGGGCACAGGCCTTGAGAATGTTTTTCTTTGGATCCCCGTCATGCATTAGACGGGCCTGGTCTCCCCATACTCGTGGAGTATGGGCTTTGGATCCCTGTGCCTAGAGGGCACAGGCCTAGAGTATGTATCGACGGATACACTACTCGGCATTACCGGTAATTGCTAAGAAGTGAAGAATATGCATTCATGGCATATCATTGCATTTCTGCATAAGATGTGGATTTGTCTATTTGGCTTATGTTGATGTTGTTCATGGTGAGATTGTTGATTTTCCTTGACCACATATGATGCTATGTTTACTTACTATTGCACTTTACTGAGTCGTAGACTCACTCTTGTTGTGTTGTGCTTTCTAGGTACCTCTCGACGCAGCAGCATGTATGGGGAGGGGTAGTCTTGGTGCACTTCACACATAAATAACCACAACTAATGACCTAGTTCAATTATCTAAAATTCTCAGAATTGATGTTTCCCTTAGGTGGATGATTTTGTGACCATCCTTCGTGGTGGATGATTTTGTGACCATCCTTCGAGGTGGATGATTTTGACTGCATTCATGGATGATCCTTTTAGGTCTTAAATCCTTCATTCTTATCATCACTAATGGGTAGACAAATCCATTGAGATACTTTACTCCGAATTATCCATTAAATCTATCGAATTCCACCATCTTAATGATCAGACCAAATCATCAATATACCACACCTCTTAATAAGTCTTGGATTCCTAATATGAATGGTCATACTATTAAACAAGTTCATCATGTAACTACTCCATGACAACATCAAATCTATCACTTCACTTCCAAGGATCTTGGTTAAGATCGATTACACACCAAACTACAGACCCAACTTGATAACTCATACATTATCAATTTATCTTTTATGCGTAGAACCTCTCACATAACACAACAAAACATTTCAAAATAGTTTTTGATATTTTCTTTCTCAAAGAGGATGCACTAAATTTCAACACTCCAACTACACCAAAAGAAGTGCGTAAAGTCGAAACGTACTTCGACGAAGTTGGTAAATGATACCTTCCATCATAAAAACACCAAGCGAACAAATGGGTCAAGTTTGCCAACAAGAAGGTAGAACTCTCATGAAGAGGAACAATATTGCCCATGACAACGTTTACAAGTAGCAAGAATAGCTCAAGAGTCAGAAAAGACAATATTTGCTCTATAAAACAAATACAAACCAATTGAAACCCATCGACTGCATTGTAACCACTATCCAAATAAGGTTCATCAACCGCAAGCGGCTCAACAGTTGGAAAAACAATGTTCGCTTTAAGGGTCAAATTAAATCATTGGAAACACATCGACTGGAATAAAAACTACTAACCCAAGAGAAATTCATCAAGCCCAACTGGATAAGAGTTAACCAAATTCAAATTCAAGGAAGAGAACAACTTCTCTAAAGATACTCACTATCAACTCCTGCACTAAGATATTCGAGGTAACCACTTCCCTATTCCCATACCGCGAATGGTGGTGTAACCTGGTACAGCCCAGGGCCACGACCTCAACCTCTCAACATGGGTTATCCTCACACATAATAACCATAGTATTATATATATATATATATATATATATATATATATATATATATATATATATATCAGATCCTCTCATAACAGGGATCATCAATACAACAAAACGGAAGCGTATATGCAATGCAAAAAACCCAACCCACCTACTGTGCATAGTGTGTCAAAATTAATAATTTCAGTACCACGGACCTACAGCCCACTCTGATACCAACTGTAACACCCCAGCCCGACAAAGGCCTGGAATGCTACTAAACTAACACTATAACCATTTTAACACTGAGACAATTCTCTAAAATTTGACAGAACCTCCTTTGTTTAGTTACTAAACCGGAGGTCCCAATATTTAAATATAACATAGTTAAATAATCCAACATCCAGCATAATCAAGAGACAACCAAAACTATGCTAAACATCACTATATCATTCGTAGCATGCTAAACAACTAAAGCATAAACAAAAGGACATCCATAAACCTCTAATCAACTCTATTACAAATTATTCCAAGCATAGGGAGTAAACATATCTAATTCATTTAGCAGATTACTCAAACTAAAACATCAATCATATTTTATTTCAATGTGAGTGAGTCGTGCCCAAGTGCAATCACTCTTATGACTATGCCCTCCCATGCATGCCGTTCTTGTAAGAGGTACCTAAAACCACAAACAACAGCAAGAGTGAGTCCACAGACTCAGCAAGTACAAATAGTAAGACTTTATAACACACAATTATAACATCAGCATCCATTCCCAAATCTTTACAATAAACATATCATGTGCTTATGCAATGCCAATGCAACTTTTCTCTTTAACTCTTTTTTGCATTTTACCGGTAATGTAAGGTATGCAACCGTTGATGCATACCCATGCCTGTGCTCGCAAGCACAGAGACCAAGAGCCCAATACTCCACAAGTAATGGGGACCATAAGCCCACACTCCACAAGTGTGGGGACCACAAGCCCGTCATATACATGACGGGGACCTCAATTAAATGCTTGGTCATCACATGACCAAGCCTCAAATATGCCATGCACATGAACAATTACTTTATACATCATTATCATGTAATAGTAGCAGCATCATACATGGATATACTCTTTCATACATCTATCATTCATGATCATTGACAATTATAACTTTCTACCATCCATGAATAGCACATATATTCACAATACTAGCAAACATGATCATTGACATTCAAAGCATTCTAGCATCCAAGAACAGCACATACACTCATAATATATGCATCCATGATCAAACAATCATAAATAATCTACCAATCAAAGTACTTGCCTCAACCGTGCGAGAACAGAGGACGCGAAGAGGGCGCTGCCCCCAGGACCAATCCCACACCTGAATTAGTTTAACAAACATTCTAATATAACAATCCTAGACCAACAACAAGACTAGAAACAAATACGAACTCGCTCTACTCTTTAGCGCAATCCCAACCCAAATTCCTAATTATTGATCTGTCCCCTCTGTAGACAGTCATAATCAAAAATTCATATCTTTTAGTACAGAGGTCCAAATGGGGTGTTCTTGGACTTTCTAGAAATTTTATCAAATTCTCCAACTAAACCTAGTTGATGAGCCTTCCAGATTCGGCCATCAAATACCCCTACCAAGCTAATTAACAGAACATCAAATTAGCGTCGGGTTTCTGGACGGTAATATTAAAACTATCATATCTTTCAGTATGATTGTCCAAATTTTGTGTTCTTTAGCTTTCTGGAAAGCTGAGACAATTATCTACATCTTTAGTTATAGTGGGCTCCTCTAATTTTTCATTTAACTATTCGCTTAAGTCATATTACTAAAAACTGTCAAGATACCGACAGATTTGCAAAACAGCAGCGCTATAAAATACATAACTTTTGAACTGTTCGTCCAAATGACGTGATATAGTGCTCTACGGAAAGGTATCGACGTCACCTACAAGTCTCTAGGAGATGTCCAGAACGGATTCTGCCACTAAACTACTCAAAAACGTCGGCCAACCTTCTCTGCTCTAACAGATCTAATTACCGATAAAACTTAATAATCAAATAATCGGCTAATCAGAAGGGGATCGGATCTTACCCTTGAAGAACCGCTGAAGATCACGTACCGAGGCCGTGATCTCTCCCCTTCCCTCTCTTCTCCCCTTCATCTTCTTCCTCTTCTTGGCCGGGCAATCACCCGGGTGACCTTCCTTCTTCCTCCACTTGGCCGGCAGCAACAAGGATCTTCTTCACCAGCAGCGGGGGAGGAGATGTACTGTAGCAAGACACTGTAGTGGTGGTGCTACTGTAGCTACAATATGGGCTAGGGTTTCCCCCTTCCTTTTATTGGTGGCCGGCCCCTCATGGGCCTCCTGGGCCAAGGCCCGAGGCCCAAGTTGCCGAAAAACTGTAGAAACCCCCTTTTTTATGTCTAATTTCTCTTTTGAATGTTTTCTTTCTTAGAATAAATCGGAGTATTACACTTTGATCTTGAATGCTTGTTTGTTCTTATCTGTTAAGGTCTGATATTCACTTCTTGTGAGGCCTATGCTTTCAATTGTGGACTCCACTTATGTTCTATGAGTTCATTGCTTAATTGGTTTTCCCCTTGGTCCTGTGTTCATTGCGAGTGGTAAATGATTTTCTAGTTGGTGAAAATCGTTTCAATTTGCCTCTTCTTTTGAGAAAGAATCAACCCATTCTTTTCACGTGGATTTTTCGAAATGTTTTCTAATTGTTGTTGTGAGTTGATGTTAATACTTGTAGTAATTTGATCGCCTTTGGTGATATCGTTCAAATGAGAAAATTTCAGGTTTGGCTTTCGTGATATTTTGGAGCTCATGAATCATCTGGTAGCTGAAATTATTTTAAATAAATTGAGGTATTGGTTTGTCCTATTGCTTCTTAAGAGATTCGTGTGATTTAATCTTAAAGGTTCTTTGGTCTGAGTTGGCAACGTGAGGTTGTAATCAAAGAAAATTATGTTGGTTCCTTTAATAGGATAATAATCTGCTTGCTTTTCGTGAAATCCCGTAAATGAAAATGTTTCGAGTTTGGTGGCTGAGATCATTTGGATCTGATGTTTCATGTGTAGTTGAACTGTTCTAAGCAAACATGATGTGTTGAAGAATTGTATTGGTTCTTAATTAGTTCTTGTGGTTTGGACTAAAAACCTTTTCATGTTTGTTGTGGCAAAGTGTTGCTAGTCAAAGGATTAATTTCGGTGTTAAAGGAAAGAGTGTAGTAGGAATATTTGAGAATTGAGTCAAGTTTTGTAACTTGTGGTTATTTGAATCGTATCTAAACTTTCTGCTCTTTCCGCTCAAGAGATGTCGAGTTTCAATCGTACTATCTTTTTCTTATTGGCTATTATTTGCTATTCCCTTTTGAGGGATGTGTGCCTTCAACTGTGAACTCAACTTTCGTTTTCCAAGATCACCATTATCAGAATATTTCTTTTGGTTTCGTGCTCGCTGTGAGGAGCAACGTTTTCCTGTGTGAGGAAACTTGCCCTTGTTCACGTTTTTCTTTTGAGAAAGGATCAACAGTTTTATGTTGCAAAGTTTTACAAAGCGTAATCTGGCAACTGATTTGTGGTGGTTAATTAATGGTAGTGGTGAGATTTTTTTTTCTACCAAGCTATTGGAGGAGTAGTAGAAGATGAATTGATTTTGACCTGTACCTCTTGGAGGAAAGTTGATTCAAATGGAATATTTGGCTTCGAAGTAAATATGAACAGTGTTACGACTGAGTAGAACCTATAGTATAGCGAAATTCCAGAACTTCAGTTCATGTTGAAAGGTTGGGGATTATCGAAGGTATGGAAATCTTGATCAATTTTATTGAGTAACGCAATTGGAAAGTATTGCGATAATGTGTGGGTGATTTCTGATGAAGTCAATGAGAGAGTATGTTAGATTTGTGGGGATGTTAAAGATTTAATCTGATGATTTCACTATCTGTTATAAGAGAAACTTGTTGTAGAGGTCTTGGAGGTTAAATTTGGGCTGTGCATTTTTATGCTAAACTTTTGATCGCCCAAAGATTGTGTGTAGAGAAGATAGAAAACTGGAGTATTCTGAGCAGTGGAATGATTGTTGATAGAACCCTTCTGATGTAGTTCATGAGCGGGCGTATTGAGGATTCTGAGTTGTTATTCTGGAAAATTGGAGGTAATGTGATTGAGTGGGACCTATTTTTGTGAAGCTTTGGATGCCTTCTATCAAATTAATTTCGTTAGTCAGAGGAGTTGCCTAGAGTATTCGGTGGATTCAATAGAGTCTCTCCACCATGGTGTGGATGATGTATTTCAATTTGAGCATAATTTGAGGATGTTTAATTAAGAGGTTTAAGCTCGTGTGGTAAGCGATGAATTCGAATTCCAAGGTTCGAGAGAGGTTTATTTCCTAAAAGAGAGACTAAGAAAAAGGATGTTTCCTCGGGTGGTGAAGCGTTTTCTTGTTTCTTGTTTGAGTTTTGTATTATTGACTGGTGTCTTCCGCACATTGAGTTGGCACTTTGTTGGCATGTTTGATTCTTTCCAATTCAGACAAACCCAAAGAAGTATTTGGTTTGCGCATTCGAGTGATTTCTCCTTTGGCTTTCGTGGTATTCAATCGTAAACTGCTTATTTAGAAACTGGGATTGTTTTCGTGATAAATTGTCAAATTCGGGGTTTTACCCTTTTGGTGGAGAGTTAGTATTGCTTGGATGCGATAAGAACTCTCTATTTTCAGTTGGATTCTCTTTGTGAATAAGTGGTTTAAGAACCAGTTCTGTTGTGCATTCTTGTTTAAAGGAGGTGTTTCTTGTTAAATGAAGAGTTCGATTTTGAGCATGTTGTGTGCTTTCATACCAAAGGGGAGATTTGGCCTAGGTGCATTCATTCATTTCTGATAGTTGTAGAAATTAGGACGTTGGCGTATCGCTTTGACCGTCTCGGGTCCATACGCGAGGAATGCAACGTCTGGTGTTCGGGTACTAAGTGAACAACTGAGCAATTTCAAGCTTGGTATTTCGTTAAAGACGTTGACCATCGAGTAGGCTCTTACCTTCCATTCTCTTCTAATGAGTCTACCTGGAAATATCGGGTTGAGTGTTAGGACGGACGTCATGTTGCGTCGTTGTGTTGTGGGCTCATCAGTTTGAGAGAGAGGCTACTTAGGAAGTTGGAGTTTCGTATGCGCGAACAATATTTGGATTTGTTCACCACGGGTACGTGGTTACCATTGCTAGTTCTTAGTTGTGGTTGTTCCTTTCGCGTAGAGCTGTGCGATGATTCGAGGTCGAATCCTGTTTAAGGGGGGTAGAATGTAATACCCTAAAAATTCAATTAGAGAGAATTTAATCGGAAGAGGGAAATTAATTTAAATTTCAGTCTTTTGGGGAAATATTGGGAACTTTGGCCTCTGGCCCAAGCTAGGGCTGCCTGGGGTCGGCCTTGAAGTGGGCCAACAAGGGGGGAGGCGCCCCTAAGGCCTTGGCCCAAGCCGCCCCTCCCACTCCCCTCTAACCCTAGCACAAGCCACCCCTTCCCCCTTTCCTCCCTCAAGCCGCCACCTCTCCTCTCCCCTAGACGCCACCCCTGCTGGCCTCTCCCTCCTAGTGTTGGCACCTCCTCTCCTCCCTTTGGTGCCGTCCCTACCATGGTGCCTCCCCTCCTCGCCTTCGGTGCTCCCCGATGCCGGCCAACGCGAGGAAAGGAGGAGGAGGACAGCAGCTTTGCCGACCAAAGGAAGGGGAGGAGAAGAAGGTTCTTCTTCGAGGATTGATCATCATCTTCTCATGAGTCTTCAAGGGTAACGAAGTGCTTTTTCCGCTGGTTGATGATGATTAGATGCGAATTCGATTAGTTGGATTGGATCGAATTGCTGTCGTTAGATTTTCAGATCTGTCCTGTAGGTTGCGCGGCCAATTTTGGGTTCTTAGAGGCCGAATTGGAGGTTTCCATCTCCTAGAGATATTTATATAGTTCTCTTAGCTTTCCGTGGCCACCAAGAACACCTAATTCTGACATACGGATCAAACGTTATGATAGTTTTCATTCCTACTGTCCAAAATTCTAACATGATTGATATGTTAAGTTGTCTCCTAAATTATGATTATGTTAATGACAGATTCAGGGTTTTCACCCAACTATGTTATTGTGGCAATGTTTATAACCTTTCTAGAATGTTAAATAATTCCCTAATTGGAGTTGTAGATCAAAAGTTGTGATATATTCTTTATTGCTATTCTGTTCGTTTAGGCAGAATCTGTCTTGTTGTTTCACCCACCTGTTAGCATTTTAATTTGGCCGAATTGGGAGATCTTGTCAACTAGAATTTTGTAGTTATGTTCGTTAAGCTTCCATAGGATCTGGGCTCACCTCGTTCTGAGTCCCAGATCAATAGTTATGGTTTATTCCGTGCTGCTATCCAGATTCGTTTCTGTGTTTGTGTTGTCTATTTTCAGAATAGGTTTAATAGCTAACTCTTGGGTGTTCGGGAAGGTGTTGTAGGACGTTGATGGTAGTGTCCTGTACCATGTTGTTCTTATTTCGAGTACTTACTTGTGTAAGCGGTGAGGCTTCGGGTTTAGGAGCACCTTCGTTGCCTTCTAACGCGTCGCAATGCGGAAGGCAAGTACTTTGATATTCTTATGATTAGTGAATGCTGAATACTTGATGTTGGTATTGTGCTTTTCTATGATCCATGAGAATGTTCAAAGTTTATGTTCCTTTCTTATGTGTTATTTCCATGTTTAGATGTGATGTCTTTCATAATTCATATTTCAATACATGCATCCATTTTCATGTTCCTTCCACGGGGAATGGAGTATAAAGACCCGTCAATTCCAGTATGGGCACGTAAGATCCACCATTCCAATGTGGATAGATTTGGACACCCGTGTGAAACGTTCTTCATACGGGATTTGGATCCCAGCATTTTGTTAAATGCGGGCTTAGGTGAACACCGACGGGTGTGTCACTAGCTATACCGGTATAAGCATGTGTGCAGTCCTTTCATTTCATTCAATCCATTCATTCCATTCATTCAGATATTCATTCGGTGTTATGTTCATATTCTTTAAAGATATTGTCTTGTTCATATTTGTTGTATGTCCAATTATTTACTGTACTTGCTGAGTCTCGGACTCATCCTTGCTTTGTTTGTTTATTTTAGGTGAACGTTGATGATGGCTCTATTGGGAGGGAGTAGACATGCACTAATCATTCACTTCACCATATTCCAGTTTCATTAATAGAACTAGGTTATGTCTTTCATTCGTTAAGAGATGAACTGTAATAAATAAAGTTAGATGTGGTTGATATCTACCTCTATGTTTTGGTTGATTAAGTACGACTTGTGATCATTGATCACCCCTTTGATACTTATTTGGATTCAAACTATATTCCTGCCAATGTTCTATTTAAATTTTGATCTCTTTATGTCATTAGATGAGATAATGTTTAAATTCTTCCGCATTATGGTTGTATGTTAGATTATTTAGGTAACATCTTGGCTTCCGAATAGCTAGGGTGTTACAGTAATGATAGAATCTCGTGATGCGACTTTCTTTGAACATGTGTTCCCTATGAGACCAAATAAAGTCATTGACCCTAATGGTTCAGATGAACACTCTATTCTTCCTATTGTGGATGACACCACTCCAGGATTGGAGTTAAGGAGGAGTAAGAGGCAGAGGTCTGAAAAGTCTGTTGGCGATGACTATGTCACCTATGCCATGGATGATGAACCATAAACCCTTTGAGAGACATATGCATCATCGAATGTGGATTACTAGAAGGAGGCAGTCCATAGAGAGATGGATTCCATCATAGCTAACGGAACGTGGGAGGTTAGACCTCCCATCTGGATACAAGCCAGTATGCTACAAATGGATCTTTAAAAGAAGGCGTAGACCTGATGATACTATAGAAAAGTACAAAGCCCATTTAGTGGCTAAAGGTTTCACACAAAAAGAGGGTGAAGACTACTTTGACACATACTCTCCTGTGGCTCATTTACCCACAATTCGGGTGATTTTAGCACTAGCTGCAGCATACAAACTCCAAGCACATCAAATGGATGTAAAGACCGCTTTCCAAAACGGAGAGTTGGATGAGGAGATTTATATGTATCAGCTTGATGGTTTTGTGGTTGATGGCCAAGATAAGAAAGTATGTTAATTGATTAAATCCTTGTATGGTCTAAAGCAAGCTCCCAAGTAATGGAAAGAAAAATTTGATAGTACTATGACATATGTCAGCTTTTGTGTAAATGAAGTTGGTAAATGTGTCTACTATCGGTTTAGTGGGGCGAATGTGTCATTCTGTGTCTTTACATGGATGACATATTGCTTTTTGGGACCAACATAGATGCAATCAATAAAACGAAGACTTTCCTCTCCCAGAACTTTGATATGAAAGACCTTAGTGAAGTTGATATTATCTTAAACATCAAGCTGTTAAAGGGTGAGAATGGGGTTACTCTTTCATAATCCCATTATGTGGACAAGGTTCTAACCAGATTTTGGTTCATGGACTGTAAATTAGAAGATACACCCTATGATCCAAATGTTAAGCTACATAAAAACACTGTACATGGAAAAGACTAGCTTAAATATTCTCAAATATTTGGATCCTTAATCTATCTCACTAGTGCAACGAGACCTAACATCTCATATATCGTAAGCAGATTGGGTCGTTTTATGGCCAATCTAGTAGATGATCATTGGATAGCACTAGAGAGGGTACTTAGGTACCTAAAGGGGACCAAAAACATAGGAATACATTATTCTGGCCATCCGGCAGTCTTAGAAGGATTCAGTGCTTCTAACTGGTTCAGTGACTTGGATGATATGAAGGCTACGAGTGGTTATGTTTTCACTCTAGTAGGTGGGCCTGTTTCGTGGAAGTCTTCTAAACAGACTATCCTTACACGGTCCACCATGGAGGCTGAGTTGGTAGCACTTAACTAAACGGCTATAGAGCCAGAATAGATTAGAGAACTCCTTTCTTACCTACCTGTGCTGGAAAAGCCAATCCAGTTGTATTAACCTACTGCGATAACCAAACCATTTTGGTTAAGGCGAAGAGTAGGAAGGACAATATGAAGTCCTCAAAACATATAAAGAGGCGACTTAAGTCAGTAAAGCATCCGAGAGAGATGTGTGTTCTTTCTATGGAATACATCTAGTCTAAAAGGAACTTGACAGATCCTTTCACCAAAGGAATGGTGCGGAAGGCCATCTTTGCATAATCAAAGGGAATGGGGCTCATACCCTTGTAATGGCCTACATTGGCGGTAACCTATCCTAGTAGATCAGAGATCCCGTGAACTAGGTTCTAGGACAACAAACTATGTGGGATAGAGTGAACATCTAAGGGTCCCATTAGTTGCAGTGCTCTTTCTTTATGGGAGGTTGAGCAATCGCTCTTAATGAATTCGATACCTATATGGCATCGGGAATCGTCCTACAGGATTCCCTGAAGAATTCACCTACTTGAAGATGATCGTGAGGTCGCGATCAAAGGAAGATAAGGGTATCCTTTCTTAAATTCTCATGAGCTAGATACGGGGACATGATTGTAACGTCCTAACCCGAGAGGGAAAAGTGTAAGCCGACCAAGTGGCAGGGGTAGCTAACCCTAGGCCACTCCTTCCCCCTTGCGCCTCCCCTCCTCTCCACCCTAGTAGCCTCCACTTCCCCTCTTGCCCGTGTCCCTGTCCTCCCTGGTGGTGCCCCTCTTGAACCTGGTGGTGCCCCTGTCCATCCAGTGCTCCTCCATTGATGTCGGCCAAGGAAAAAGAAGGAGGAAGCCTCCTTCGAGTGCTACTGGCCAAGGGAGAGAAGGAAGAGGAAGTGCTCATGGGGGATTTTCTTTGAGTTCCAGCGGGTCTTCAAGGGTGATCTTGAATCCTTCGTTGATATGTTTATTTCTTCTCCATGAGTTTGTTATCGATTAGCGAATTGTTGTTCCTACTACAATTGATTCAGTAATTTGTAGTCTTATTGTTCTTCAGTTTTAGTCTAGTTCAAAGCGAAATTAGAGGTTAGGGTCTCCTAGAGATCTGTGGGATATGTTATTAGTTTTCCGTAGGATCTGAGCTCATGTTATTCAGAGTTGTAGTTTGGGAGATACGATATTTCCTTTACTGTTGTCTAGATACCAGGTCATATTACAGTAGTCGTATTAACTAATAGATAATATTTTGTTAAATGTCGAATCAGGGTTGTCTCCCATTATGACATTTGTAGGCCATGTTCTTAGCTTTCCCGATTGATAAAGAATGCAATGTTTGGATCAGCCAATTAGAAGTTATAGCTGTTCTTGTGCTGCTATCCTTTTTTGTCTGTTGGTTCTAACAAGAGATTTTCATCTATTTGTTATGTTTAGTTACAGGCAGAACTAGGGGTTTCCACCAACTAGGTTTTTGTAGATAATTTTTTTATCTTTCCAAAGAATCTGACTATGTCTTTTTATGATTAGCAGATGGAGAGTTATGATTTTTAGAAGGGTCGCTGTCTAGTTTAGGTTTTCTGCTAGTTCGTTGTCATTTTTTATTAGATTAAATAATTGAACTATGGGTTTTGAGAATGCGGTTGAGAGCGTTGAATTAGCATTGTATTACCTTATTAAGCTTGTTTTAAGTAAAATAGTTGTTGTAGGAGGAGTGACTTCGGGGTTAGTTGCACCTTCTCTACCTTCTAACGTGTTGCAACGCGAAAGACAAGTATAGATTGAATTTCCTTGATTGTTTGTTTGGTCCAAATCGATTGTATGAGTATGTTATGGATGAATTCTATGGTTAATGAGTAATTCCGTTCTTACATGATTATATTCATTGTTGATATCAATTTGCTTCTATGAGAGAATGCATTTATTTTATTCATTTCATTTCAATCATTCATGCCTCATCCATGGGAGTGGTTAGTGAAAGTCCCATCATTCCAATATGGGCAAGTAAGTCTCATCATTCCAATATGGGCAAATGGATCCCCGTGTGAAAGATTCTTCATACGGGCCTTGGATCCCCGTATTTTCTTAATGCGGGCCTGAGTGAATGATATGTCTTTGATTCGATGCTTTCCATGCTATTCAATTGTATTTGTTGAGTCGTGGACTCACTCTTGCAAGTTTTGGTTTTTAGGTAAACTTTGAGGACGACATGCTTTGGGAGAGAGTGGTCACAAGGAAAAACTCACGCTATCACTTATTTCACAAATTATATAATAATACTGTGACTACCTTTCATTTGAGAGCTATGGATTGTACTAATTGGTGTGATGATGTTTCCTATTGTTGGTCCTTAAGTTTTGTTTGCACTAGTTAATGGTTTACCGTTACCAGATATATTCTTGATATTATTCCTCTTGAATGAAATGTTGTAATTTGAAGTTTAGAGTCTATATGCTTGCTGAAATTTAAGTTAATCAAAATTTTATAGTATCTAGTATGTTGAAGTTAGTTGTCAGTAGTTGTTAAATTGCTTCAAACAATTTATAATGTTGATTGATGTTAGTAGCTTAGGTTGCATCTTGGATTCCGTATAGCCAGGGTGTTACAGTTGGTATCAGAGCGGGCTTTAGGTCCGTCGTGAATAGGTTAACAACTTAGGTAACTTAATTTGCTAAAGTTTGTTAAATGATTAATTAACCTAAAACTTTACACACTGGTGCACAATAGGATGGGATGGGTCAAGCAATACATTCCCATTTCCGTTATGTTGCATTGTTAATCTTTGATATGATATGATCTTCTATATCTATGAATTTATTCTATGATTGTTATGAGATGATCTTGTATACTCATAATTGATAATATTGGTTATGTGTGATGATAGTTGTTGTTGAGAGGTTGAGGTCGTGATTATATTGGTTATGTGTGATGATAATTGATCATAATTGATTATATTGGTTATGTTAACAGAAATGAATACAGTAGGCATGATATCCGGCAGAAACGAATATGGATGCGGATTATCCAGATAAGTCTACTCCGGATATCCGAAATTTGCAAACAGCTACTGCCCAGCCTGGCCCACATAGACAGTCACTTAGGGAGTTAGGGTATACCTTATCGAGTTAGGGTTGCTCCTTCCACTTCCTCCACTCCACACTCCACAATCGCCACGCCGCCAGCTACTCCAGTCCAGTGGTGCCACCCTCGTCTTGCCGCCGGCGGCCACCTCGCCCGCGACCCGCGTCCACCAACCATCTCGCCCCGTCGCCCGTCCCTTGGCGCTACCCTCGCCTGCCACGGCTACTCGATCGATGGCGCTGACCTGCGCCTCGCCGGCCGGCCACCTCGCCCGCCTGCCCCTCTCCGCCGACCAACCGCCTCGCCGCCGCCCCCACGACTCCCTGGCAAGGCTGCGCCGTCGGCTCCCCTCACACGGTCACGCCCCAGCGCCTCCGCCGGATCCCCTTTGTGGCCACCCTGCCTCGCCGCCGGCCACCTCACTGGCCCCAGCACCTCCACCCGCTCCCCCTTCCCTGAGGCCCTAACGGCCCCGCCGGATCCCCCTCGTCGGCCGCCCGCCCCGCCCTGTTGGCTGTTGCTCACCAAGGTAAGGATCTTGACTCTTCTCTTGAGCAATGGCCAATGAGGCAATGGATCAATGGATTGAGCTCCTAGTTCTAGCTCCCTGTTGGTAATGAATCAAAGAATCAATGGCCAATGAGGCAATGAATCAATGGATTGAGCTCCTAGTGCTAGCATTTCACTAGTTCCTAGTGCTAGCTCCCTGTTGGCAATGAATCAAAGAACTCAAGTTCAATCACACCTGCATGCCCTCAGTCATTCTTATTTTCCTTTTATGATGCTAGTCCTTCTATGAATAAATGTTCTGTTGTTGATTAACACACATATTTAGATGATCTTTGTAGTTTATAGAATATGCATGCCTCATTGATATTTTATGTATTCCCTCCACTATATTATGCTAGATTTGTGATGGAATCTACAACTAGAAGTAGCAGTGCAAGTGTAAGCAATACATCTCTTGCTTTGCCGGTGCCACAACCACAACCACAACCACAACTGTAACACCCTGGCTATGCGGAAGCCAAAATGTTACCTAAAAGAGTAACATACAACAAACTAAACGGAATAAATTTCAACCATCTTTCAAATATAACATAAAAAGATCAATATCTAGTAGAATGAATATAAGAATTTAATTAGAATTCGACTACAATTCAATCTCAAGCACCCAATCATATTAAATCAATTATGATAACACTATCAAGAGTTTATACAAAGGTCACTAATCTATTACTAATCTAATCATATCATGAAGGATGATTATATCAACCAACAACCAAACATTCATTCATGAGTAACCTAATGCTAATAATCGACGCTATCACAGGTTATCATTTCTCAATAAAAGTACATGATTTATCAATGGAGCACAAATCAACTTAAGGAGTCTTCTCTCTAACAACTAAGTTAAAGTAGTCCAACATTACTAAGCCCAAGCAGATAATGAACAACAGCAACATCTAAGCATCACTGTCCAATCTCTATAAAAATTCGGCAGAACCACCTTTGTATAGGTGACTATACTAGGGGTTCTAACACTCTAATATAGCATCCATCAATAATTTCAATCGTCCAATTTAAACTAATCATCACAGATCATCCCAAGTGTGCTAAACAGCTAAAGCATTAATCAAAGGCATCCATTAGCAAATAGATACAACTCAAGCATCAAAGGTCCTCAAAATAACGAGGAATTAAGATCATAACTGAATCACCCATGAGCACAATTAAAACATCCACCGCGAAGGATGGTCTCACAACGGAATCTAAAGCAATTATAACGAATTGTGGATAGATGGACTAGTTTATTCATTGTGTTTTGTGTTTATGTGTCGTGCGCCATGTCTACCCCTTCCCATGCATGTCGCTGCCTCGAGAGGTACCTAGCAAGCACAACACAGCAAGTGTGAGTCCACAACTCAGCAAAGTGTAATAGCAAATCAAACAATAGCATCATAAACAGTCGAAGGAACTACACAATTCCATCATGAATAACAGAATGATATACTACATACCCATCTCTTATGATAGCATCATAAACAGTCAGGGGGAACAAGCAATCCCGTCAAGAACACATCATTATAAGTCAAACAGACAAATCCATATCTTATGCAAAATTGCAATGATATGTCATGAATGCATATTCTTCACTTCTTAGCAATTACCGATAATGCCGAGTAGTGTATCCGTCGATACATACTCTAGGCATGTACCCTCTAGGCACAGGGATCCATAGCCCACACTCCACGAGTGTGGGGACCAGGCCCGTCTAATGCATGACGGGGATCCAAAAACATTCTCAAGGCCTGTGCCCTCAAGGCACAGGGATCCAATGCCATGATGTAGAATGTAAACCATGATCTTAACTCATCATGAAAAGTAATGCTCATCAACATTATCAAACTTAAAGCACCATCGTTAAACCATGGCATTCATCAATTAGGAAACAAGGCAACACATTATTACTATCTTCACTTGCCCACTATCATTATCATGATTCATCATTGTCATCATTAACGAGGTAGCCTCAGTGCTCACATTGTCCCTTCATTATTGCCATCAATCCAGAAACCTTTACCATGTGCACATCACCATTTAAACATTTCCATGTAAACTTCATCACATAAGCATCATCATAAAAAAAACACCATCAATCAACTATGGCATACAGGTTCATCAACATTACCAAGCAGCAATCAACATCAATCAACTATGGCATTCATCAAGTATGTAATATAACAACTCATTGATAATACTTGCACTTGCCTCAACCGTGAAACAGAAGACAAAAAGGCGGAACGCGCTATCACCGGGGTTCACCACCACCTGGTAACCAAGAATGATACTAAGCATCAATCAAACACGCTTAACAAGATAATACTCGCAGCACTCTACATCGTCTCCCCGAAACCCAAGATTAAACACTTTATCTACTCAACTAGTCAACTCGCCAACGGAAATCTATTCGACAAAGAATACTAAAAGCATCAATCAAGACAAGTATTAACAGAATGCAGTCCCTACATCCATGACCAATACAAAGAAATGCATCTTCAATCCCATCCTAAGTTATTGTCTCATTTAACTTGTCTAATCGCATCAAATTATCAAAGGCAAGCATACAAAAGATCATATATCTTTGTCATCGTAAGTCTTACCTAATAATCTAATATAGGACAAGAATCAGACGGGCTGGGCTTCAATGGTAGCTTGAGCAACCCCACTACCATCGACCTTGAAGCAAGAACCTCCAAGTAGCCACCTCCACCACAAGTCCACCAAGGAAAGCATACTCATTACGGAGTATAAATGAGAACCATCGCTTATGTTGTCCTTAACAAAAAAGACACGTAAACAATGACAAGAGTAATGGTCATCCCTCGTAGTAGAGACAATAAGAAGTAGCCACAACCGCCTTTGTCACCAACCAGTTGTGACTCAGAGCAATCACCGAATGACCCCAAACCACAAGTTGCTAGATTACTATTTGTAAGACCAACAGCATATTTGAACATACTTGCAACATAAAATAGAATGCCATTGACACCACTTAACTATTGCAGTACAAGGAGAACAATTCCTATCATGGGAGGAACACTATATCTCTTCTGCCTGATATCTACAAATCGTATGGTTGTCCTCCTCCTCGATGATGCAACTGATCTCTTTATTTCATTTACTTCTGCTGTGATGTCAGTATCAAATCCTCGCAGGACTTGCAGCGAAGATTCAAAATCCTCCATCTTTCCCATTTGCTAGCCACCTTCAACAAATCACCAAGAACATGCATACAAGAAAATCATCTAGCATTAGGAATTGATTCAACCTTGAACACTAAACATTGATTTAACAAAGAACAAGGAGGAGCAGAACCGAGCTGGCCGGCCGTAGGCTAGGTGCGGGATCAGAGAGACGCGCAGGCGAGGGCGCACCGACGGGTGAGCCTGGGAGGGAACAGAAGCGGTGCTGGACCGGCAGCCGGGCATGGCCTGGGCCTGGGGGGAGGCGCTCAGGCACGCGCAGGCCAAGAGGAGGCGCACATGGGCGCGCAGGAGGAGCCAAGCACCGGCGGCGGCCGTAGGTGGACGCGAGCCGGCAGGGAGCGTAGCGCAGGAGCTGGGCAGGACCGAGGGAGCAAGCGCCGGCTGGGGCGGCGCTTGACCGGGCCGGCAACGCAAGAGAGGAGCTATGCTGGGGAGGAGCCACTTGACGGTGGCGGCACCAGGAGGCCGGCAACCGAGGGCAACGCGCAGCATGAACAGGCGGCGGCTACAAATGGTGCAAGGGAAAAGGATAAAAGTGTCTAGGGTTTTGGGATAAAGGGGGCACCCCTCCACTAGAGGGCTGGTCACTTGGGCTAGGATGCCTTGGGCCGAAGGCCCAAGATCCAATTCCCCCACAAAATTATGAAATTTCAGATTAATTCCTTCTCTAAACATTAGTGCATTCACTAATATATATCCGGGATGTTAAATTCTACCCCCCTTAACAGAATTCGACCCCGAATTCTAAACGTCGATATAACAAAAGAACAATTTCCTCTGAAACGAAACAAAAATTAACACGTTCCTGATGTGAACAAAGCAGGATAATGCTCGCGCATGCGAGACTCCAGCTCCCAAGTCGCTTCTTGCTCACACGGATGAGCCCATGGCACGTCAACGAATACCACCGTCTTATGCCCCAAGCTTGTCCTGACCTCTCCAGTATTCGTACCGGATGAGACTCGGACGTGAGGCCTTACTCGCTGGTCAACGGCTCTAACCAAAACCTCGACCACGAATTTACCCGGTACCCACTCAGAACTAACACATAACCGACGTTGCGTACCTCGCGTACGGACCCGAGATGGTCATAGCGATACGCCCACTTACTAAACCCCGCAGCTGACAAAAACAAACTAATGTACCTCGGGCCGACCTTCCCTTTGGTACTAAAGCACAACCATGCATAACACACATGGAACTCTTGTCCCACTTCTCAATCGGTTTCTTCACCTTAACAAGAGGCACCTCCTTTAACCAGGAACACACAACAGAACTCGCTTTAAACAACTATTTGGTAACCAGAACCCAAATGAAAATAACAGATTCTCATCGCAACTATGAAACGGCAACTTTACACCCAAAAAGGGGTCAAACTCAAAAGCGAAGATTCACCATGAAATCCCTTCCGCTTTCCAAGTAGGCAGCTTACAAATAAACACCACATAAACCGAAAGAGCAACCGCTCAACCACCAAATCGAAATACTTCCTTCTTTCTGAACCGATAAGGACCACACATGCCAACATAAGGCCAAGCTCAAAATACGAAAGACATTCGTCAACAACACAAAGCCCAAACAAAAATCAAGAAAACTCTTCGCTACCTGAGGAAACATTTTTTTTTCTCAGTTTCTCTTTCAGGAATAAAATTCTTCTCAAACCTTGGAATTCGAATTCATCACATACTACACGAGTTCAAATCTCTTAAATTAGCATCCTCAAAGTTATGCTCAATTCAAAATACATCACCCACGCCTTTGTGGAAAGGCTCTATTGACCCCACCGAATCACTCTAGACAACTCCTTTTACGGACGGGATTAATCTGACAGATGGCACCCAAAGCACCTCGAAATAGATTTCACGCAATCACCACTGCCAACTTTTAAGAATAAACAAATTTCAGAATCCTCAATGCACACGCTCATGTACTTCATCAAAGGGGTTCTATCAATGATCATTCCACTGCTCAGAATACTCCATAATTCTATTTTCTCTACACACAATCATTGGGCGACCAAAGTTCTAGCATAAAAATGCAAAGCCCAAATTTAACCTCCAAGACCCCTACAGCGAACTTCCCTTATAACAGATAGACAAAATCATCAGATTAAATCTCTAATCATTCCCACAATTCCAACATACTCACTCATTAGCATCGTCATGGAAACTTTTTCCTGACCAATTTACTTCTACGAAGACTATTACTCTCAAAGGGTCACTCAATAAGATCGAGTCATTCTTGACATTAACTCAACCTTTCCTACTATCTCATTAATTTCCTCAACAATTAAATTACCTTGTATTCTAAATCCCATTAAATCTCATCATCATGAATCACAAACACAACCTCGCACTAGCAACCCAATCGCGACACTCTATGACTTGATCAAGATTCCCATACTTTCAATGATCCCAACATCTCAACCTAAACTAGGGTTCTGGCACTACAATTTACTATAGATTTTACTTGGTCGCAACACCAATCAATTGTACTTCAGCAACAATCATACCATTTGATTCAAATTTTCTCCAAGAGGTACATGTTAAGACCAATTCATCTTCTACTACTCCTTCAACAGCTTGGTAGCAAAATCTCACCACTACAATTACTTAACCACCACCAACCGTTGCCAATTTACGCTTTGTAAAACTTTGTAACACAAAAAGGTTGATCCTTTCTCAAAAGAAGGAGGCGAACAAGGACGAGTTTCGTTACACAGGAAAACGTTGCTCCTCACAGCGAGCACGAAACCAAAAGAAATAATCTGATAACGATGATCTTGGAAAACGATAGTTAAGTTCACAGATGAGGGCACACATCCCTAAAAAAGGAATAGCAAATAACATCCAATAAGAAAATGACAATGCGATTGAAACTCGACAACTCTTGCGCGGAAAGAGTAAAAAGTTTAGGCACGATTCAAATAACCACAAGAACTAATTAAGAACCGATGAAATTCTTCAACACGTCATATTTGCTCGGAATAGTTCAACTACTCACGAAACATGAGATCCAAATGGTCTCAGCCACAAAACTCAAAATATTTTCATTTACGGAATTTCACAAAAAGCAAGCGAATTATTCTCCTCTTAAAGGAATCAACAAAATAATTTTCTTTGATCGCAACCTCACGTTGCCAACTTAGACAAAAGTGCCTTTAAGAAACCAATAAAGACCGATGAACTCCTCTCAACTGCAATGAACCACTAATCCAACAAAAACCCATCCATCGTATCTGAACAAGAATAACCATTCCAAACTCAAGGAAGACAATAATCTTCCCCACGGAAACTCATACTCAACACCTGGAACTAGTTGACTCGAGGAAATCACTCCATTATTCTCAAACCCCAAACGGTGGTGCAACCTGGCAACCCAGGGCTACAACCACGAACTGAAACTCTCGTCACCTACTATTATTACCATAATAATCATATAGGTGTATCATAAGTATTCATAATCATTTCATAACAGCAATGCTCAAAGTGACATAACGAAAACGTAGATGCAATGCTTGACCCATCCCCATCTTACTGTGCACAGTGTGTTAATTTAATATTTCAACTACCACGGACCTAAAGCCTGCTCTGATACCAACTGTAACACCCTGGTTATGCGGAAGCCAAAATGTTACCTAAAAGAGTAACATACAACAAACTAAACGGAATAAATTTCAACCATCTTTCAAATATAACATAAAAAGATCAATATCTAGTAGAATGAATATAAGAATTTAATCAGAATTCGACTACAATTCAATCTCAAGCACCCAATCATATTAAATCAATTATGATAACACTATCAAGAGTCTATACAAAGGTCACTAATCTATTACTAATCTAATCATATCATGAAGGATGATAATATCAACCAACAACCAAACATTCATTCATGAGTAACCTAATGCTAATAATCGACGCTATCACAGGTTATCATTTCTCAATAAAAGTACATGATTTATCAATGGAGCACAAATCAACTTAAGGAGTCTTCTCTCTAACAACTAAGTTAAAGTAGTCCAACATTACTAAGCCCAAGCAGATAATGAACAACAGCAACATCTAAGCATCACTGTCCAATCTCTATAAAAATTCGGCAGAACCTCCTTTGTATAGGTGACTATACTAGGGGTTCTAACATTCTAATATAGCATCCATCAATAATTTCAATCGTCCAATTTAAACTAATCATCACAGATCATCCCAAGTGTGCTAAACAACTAAAGCATTAATCAAAGGCATCCATTAGCAAATAGATATAACTCAAGCATCAAAGGTCCTCAAAATAACGAGGAATTAAGATCATAACTGAATCACCCATGAGCACAATTAAAACATCCACCGCGAAGGATGGTCTCACAACGGAATCTAAAGCAATTATCAAGAGAACGAATTGTGGATAGATGGACTAGTTTATTCATTGTGTTTTGTGTTTATGTGTCGTGCACCATGTCTACCCCTTCCCATGCATGTCGCTGCCTCGAGAGGTACCTAGCAAACACAACACAGCAAGTGTGAGTCCACGACTTAGCAAAGTGCAATAGCAAATCAAACAATAGCATCATAAACAGTCAAAGGAACTACACAATTCCATCATGAATAACAGCATGATATACCACATACCCATCTCTTATGATAGCATCATAAACAGTCAGGGGGGACAAGCAATCCCGTCAAGAACACATCATTATAAGTCAAACAGACAAATCCATATCTTATGCAAAAATGCAATGATATGTCATGAATGCATATTCTTCACTTCTTAGCAATTACCGATAATACCGAGTAGTGTATCTGTCGGTACATACTCTAGGCATGTGCCGTTTAGGCACAGGGATCCATAGCCCACACTCCCCGAGTGTGGGGACCAGGCCCGTCTAATGCATGACGGGGATCCAAAAACATTCTCAAGGCCTGTGCCCTCAAGGCACAGGGATCTAATGCCATGATGTAGAATGTAAAGCATGATCTTAACTCATCATGAAAAGTAATGCTCATCAACATTATCAAACTTAAAGCATCATCGTTAAACCATGGCATTCATCAATTAGGAAACAAGGCAACACATTATTACTATCTGCACTTGCCCACTATCGTTACCATGATTCATCATTGTCATCATTAACGAGGTAGCCTCAGTGCTCACCTTGTCCCTTCATTATTGCCATCAATCCAGAAACCTTTACCATGTGCACATCACCATTTAAACATTTCCATGTAAACTTCATCACATAAGCATCATCATAAAAAAAACACCGTCAATCAACTATGGCATACAGGTTCAGCAACATTACCAAGCAGCAATCAACATTAATCAACTATGGCATTCTTCAAGTATGTAATATAACAACTCATTGATAATACTTGCACTTGCCTCAACCGTGAAACAGAAGACAAAAAGGCGGAACGTGCTATCATCGGGGTTCACCACCACCTGGTAACCAAGAATGATACTAAGCATCAATCAAACATGCTTAACAAGATAATACTCGCAGCACTCTACATCGTCTCCCCGAAACCCAAGATTAAACACTTTATCTACTCAACTAGTCAACCTGCCAACGGAAATCTATTCTGGACAGCAATACGAAAAGCATCAATCAGCACAAGTATTAACAGGAATGCAGTCCCTACATCCATGACCAATACAGCAAATGCATCTTCAATCCCATCCTAAGTTATTGTCTCATTTAACTTGTCTAACTGCATCAAATTATCAAAGGCAAGCATACAAAAGATCATATATGCTGTCATCTTAAGTCTTACCTAATAATCTAATATAGGATAGTAACCAGGACGTGGCCTTCAATGGTAGCTTGAGCAACCCCACTACCATCAGACCTTGAAGCAGTCACCTCCAAGTAGCCACCTCCACCACAAGTCCAGCCAGTGAAAGCACACTCATTACGGTGTATAAATGAGAACCATCAGTTATGTTGTCCTTAACAAAAAAAGACACAGAAACAATGACAAGAGTAATGGTCATCCCTGTAGTAGAGACAATAAGAAGTAGCCGTCAACCAGCTTTGTCAGTCAACCAGGTTGTGACTCCAGTAGCAATCACCTGAACAGCCCCCAAACCACAAGTTGCTAGATTACTATTTGTAAGACCAGCAGCTTTGAACATACTTGCAGCATAAAATAGAATGCCATTGACACCACTTAACTATTGCAGTACAAGGAGAACAATTCCTATCATGAGAGGAACACTATATCTCTTCTGCCTGATATCTGCAAATCGTATGGTTGTCCTCCTCCTCGATGATGCAACTGATCTCTTTATTTCATTTACTTCTGCTGTGATGTCAGTATCAAATCCTTGTAGGACTTGCAGCGAAGATTCAGAATCCTCCATCTTTCCCATTTGCCAGCCACCTTCAACAAATCACCAAGAACATGCATACAAGAAAATCATCTAGCATTAGGAATTGATTCAACCTTGAACACTAAACATTGATTTAACAAAGAATAAGGAGGAGCAGAATCGAAGCCGCCGGCCGAGGCCAAAGGGATAAGAGAGACGCTACAGTGAGGGCGCGCCGACGGGTGAGCTTGGGAGGAACAGGCTCTGTGGATGGCGGCGGCATGGCTCGGGCACTGGGAGGCACTCGAGCACGCTGAGCCAAGAGGAGGCGCACACGGGCACATAGGAGGAGCCAAGCACTGGCGGCGGCCGTAGGTGGACACGAGCCGGCAGGGAGCGCAGCGTAGGAGCTGGGCAGGACCGAGGGAGCAAGCGCCGGCTGGGGCGACGCTTGACCGGGCCAGCGACGCTAGAGAGGAGCTGAGCCAGGGAGGAGCCAGTCGACGGCGGTGGCACCAGGAGGCCGGCAACCGAGGGTAGCGCACAACATGAACAGGCGACGGCTGCAAATGGTGCAAGGGAAAAAGATAAAAGTGTCTAGGGTTTTGGGAGAAAGGGGGCACCCCTCCACTAGAGGGCTGGTCACTTGGGCTAGGATGCCTTGGATCGGAGGCCCAAGATCCAATTCCCCCACAAAATTCTAAAATTTTAGATTAATTCCTTCTCTAAACATTAGTGCATTCACTAATGAATATTTGGGATGTTACCACAACCACCTTCCACTGCTACAAATGATCCAGTTGCTGGTGCATTGGTGCCAAGGAATGAAGTTGATTTGACTGGTGAGACTAGTGTCGAGACTGACATTTCTGCTCCTGCTGCAAAGAGAGCAAAGAAGTGCAGCTTTGATGTTTGGGAGCCCTAAACAAAATATAAGAAAAAGAAGAAAGGATCAGATGGCAAGATGATTACAGAGTAGTGGGCTAATTGCAACAAGTGCAGGTACGAATCTCGTTGTGAGAGTTCGAGAGGCACATCAGTCTTTTGGAATCACTTGGGTAGCAAGCACCAAATCAAGGGAGGCCAACAGCTTCTAAAATTGATGAAGAGTGGAGATAGCAGCACTGCATCTATTGAGACTTATAGGTATGATGAGGCTGACAGTTTGAAAAAATTATATTTGGCAACTATCATGCATGAATATCCCTTTAATATTGTTGAGCATGAGTACTTTGTGGAGTTTATCAAGTCACTGCGCCCTAGTTTTCCAATTAAGAGTCGTATTACTACCAGAAAAGATATATTGAATATCTTTGTAGAGGAAAAGAAGAAGTTGTATGATTACTTCAAAACAGTTGCATGTCGCTTTAGTACAACTATGGACATGTGGACATCAAACCAAAATAAAGGTTACATGTGTATCACTATGCATTGGATAGATGACAATTGGAACATGCAGAAAAGAATTGTTAAGTTTATGCATGTAGAAGGACACCATTCGGGAAGAAACTTGTGCGCACAGTTTCATGATAGTGTAGTGGACTGGAATCTTGATAAGAAATTGCTTGCCCTTACTTTGGATAATGCATCGGCCAATGATGTATGTGCTAAGGGGTTAGTACTAAAACTCAATAAGTCAGCTCCCTTGATCTGTGATGGTATCTTTTTTCATGTGAGATGCTTGAATCATATTTTGAAACTTGTTGCCCAAGATGGTTTGAAGCAAATTGCACCAGCTATTGCAAATATCAGAAATACAATTCCAATTGTGAAGAACTCTCCATTGCAGTATGAGGAATTTATGAAGTGTGCATCAGAATGTGACTTAGATGTGACAAATAGTGTAATATCCCAAATTTCGTTAAGAGAGAAACATGTTCGTGAGAGGAAAATTAAAATAAATTCAGGGATTTCATTGGAAATTGGGAACTTGGCCTCCGGCCCAAGCTAGGGCTGCTTTGTGGCTGGCCATGAAGCGGGCCAGTAAGGGGGGGGGAGGCACCCCAAAGGCCCATGGCCCAAGCCGCCTCTTCGCGCCTTAACCCTAGCCCAAACCTCCTCCTCCTCCCTTTTCCACCCAAGCCGCCACCCTCTCCTCCCATGTCCGCCACCTCCCCGCCCCTTCTCACCCTTGGCGCCTCCTCTCCATCCTCAAGATCGAGCCCTCCATTCTGCCATCTCCAGAGGTTTCTCCCAAGCAATGGCCACAAGGAGGAATACAAGAGAAGGGAGAAGAGGGGAAAAAGGAGAAGAGGGAGAAGATCTTCTTCGTGGGTTTTGTCCATCATCTTCCTGGGGTTCTACAAGGGTAACAGATATCATTTTTCGGATTCTTAGATGCTGAATTTGAGATTTTTATCTCCTAGAGATATATGGGAATTGTTCTTAGCTTTCTGTAGCCGCAAAGAACACTCAATTCCGATTTACGGTTCAAAAGATATGATAAATTCATTCCTGCTGTCTAGAATTATAGCGTGATTTAACTATCAAATTGTCTTTTAAGTTTTGATTAAGTTAAGGTTAGATTCAGGGTTTCCACCCAACTAGGTTGTTGTATAATTTTTGTTTACCTTTCCATAATGATAAAGATCATTCAATTTGGAGTTGTAGAACAAAAGATATGACTATTTCTCTACTGCTATGTATTTCTGTGAAACAGTTTGGATGTTCGACTTTCATAGGACTGTTAACATAGATTTTTGGCCGAATCAGGAGATTCTGCCAACTAGACTTTTGTAGATATTTTTGTTATGTTTCCTTAGGATCTGAGCTCACCTCGTTTCGAGTCTCAGATCAAAAGTTATGATTTATTTAGTACTGCTGTCCAGATTGTTGTCCTGTTAGATTTGTCGGTTTAATAGAGTAGTTCGACTTTGTGAACCTTGGGTTTAGCATGCTGCGATTAAGCATTTCGAGTGATGTCCTGTTCACGTGGTTCCTTATCCAAGTATTTAATTTGTGTAGGAGGGGGAATTTCGAGTGTAGCTGCATCCGTCTTGCCTCATAACGCTTCGCAGAGCGGAAGGCAAGTACATTGTAATTCTTAATGTTGGTGAATGCTGAGTGCTTGTACTCATACTGTTATTTCTATGATCCATAAGTAGATTCAATGCTTCATGTTCCATTCATATCCGTTAATCCATGTTTTAAGAGAGAACGTCTTTCATTATTCATGATTCATTCCATCCATTCATTTGTTCATGTTTCTTCCACAGGAGTGGAAAATAAAGACCCATCAATTCCAGTATGGGCACGTAAGACCCACTATTCCAATGTGAGCAGATTTGGATCCCCGTATGAAACGTTCTTCATACGGGCCTTGGATCCCCGTATTTTGTTAAATGCGGGCCTAAGTGAGCACTGACGGGTGCGTCACTGGCTATACCGGTATAAGCAGAAGTGTAGTCCATTCATTCCATTCATTCATATGTTTCTTTCAGTTCCATGTTCATATTCTTAATCATACTGTATTATACCTATTCAGTGTAGTTCAAATTATTCTTTGTACTTGCTGAGTCTTGGACTCTTTCTTGCCTTTGTTTGTTTATTCTAGGTGATTGCTGATGATGGCATTCTTGGGAGGGAGTAGACACACATAATGTATTCACTTCACAACATTCTATTCTCAATAAGATGAATTTATCATTGTCTTACATTCGTTAAGTGTTGAATTGTAATAAATAGAGTTCGATGGTGGTTGATACCTCTTTCTATGATCTGGATGATTAAATAACTGCCGTGATATTTGATTAGTCCATTGGAATAATTATCTTAGTTGATTCGGTAGACTCGGATATTTGAGATATGTGAATTGTCGTTGGATTCTGTTTATATTCATGCATTCATTCTAATGGATGTTGTTCTCTATATGCTATTTGGTTGAGATATTGTTTAAATTCTTCTGCGATATGGTTGTACGTTAGATTCTTTAGGTAACATTTTGGCTTCTGAATAGCCAGGGTGTTATAGTTGGTATCAGAGCAGGCTTTAGGTCCGTGGTGAATAAAATATAAAAATGACACACTGTGCACAGTAGGTGGGGTTTGGGTAATCCATTGCATCCGTATTTCTAGTGGTATATTTCATCATGTTGAACTGTTCTTGAATTGTTTCTGTACTATCTTTCGTGTTGTTAATCTATGATCTGATATGATCTTCTATATCCATGAATTTATTCTATGATTACTAGGAGAAGACCTTATATCCATAATTGCTTTTAACGGTCATGCGTGTTGGTAATGGACGTTGAGAAGTTGAAGTCATGGTTGTTGTCCTGGGTTTCGACAGGCTACACCACCGTTTGGGGTAGGGGATTAGAGAAGTACTTACCCCCGTTCTTTAGTTATGTGTTGAGCATGAGATCTTTGATGAAGTTGTTGTCTTCCTTGAGCTTGTATTTGGTCTCCTGATTGTAGTTCCTTGCAGTTGATGAACTTCTATTGTTTGGTGGTTATATTGAAGTGGACAAGCTCCATTTGGTCTCTATTTGTTCTTTGAAATAAATATCGTTCTTCCAACTAGTGTGATATTTCTGCTACTTGTGAACATAGTTAATTTGCAAGATTGATCTTTTCTTGGAAGTTTTGTTTTATCCTCTATTGGAAAATGTAACTCAATTGTTCGCTTGGAATTTTGGGCAGTGGAAGATTTCTTTTGCAAGTTCTTTATTAAGTGGGTGCATTGACCTTGCATATTTCTTTTGGGTTAATTTGATAGTTGAAGTTTTATGCCTCTCTTATGAGAAAGAGTATGTCAAAACCCTTTAGTGATGTATTGTCATACTTATCTAAGAGGTTTTAATTAAGAGAATTATTTGGTATGGTAGGAATTATCAGGTTGGGTTAATATCTTGGTGCAAACCAATGATTCTTAGTTAATGTCTTCAAAAGTAAAGTTATCTTTGCCTTGATAAATATTAACCTTGAATATGTCTTCTATTTGGATACCTGAAGAATTTGTACAAATACTAGATTCACCTTTTTTTTTTTGCCATGCTAAACTGTTGTTATATGTATGAAGAAATGGATGAGGGTTGTTATATTGACTTACAAAACCTTGTCCTATAAATATTCCATTGCTGAAGTTTAAAGATATTTCATTCCAATTTCTGAACAAAGGTAGGACTATGAATGTTTCCATGATTAGATAATCATCGGTTGTTAGAAGTAATGGTTAGAGTGCTGCTAGTGTATGCTATACTGATGTTGAGCATCAGTAAGGGTAAATGAGCGAAATCTAATAAGTGATTTAATCTGGTGTGTTTTATGAGATTGTCTTGTACTAGAGTGAGCTTGTTAAAAAGAGGTTTGATTTAGCTTTGTGGCTTTCACTAGGTTTCTTTTCTAGAATAAGTTGTTACTACAATCCCATATGATGCTGGAGATTTCTATGACACGATTTGTCATGTTTCTTTTAGATGATTTATTGATGTGATAGTAAGGTAGATTGAATGTTACTAGGAATGTATATTATTGATCTTAATAAATGTTCAGTAATGTTAGGGTAATGTTGATTCTTTTATAGAGAAAGAAATTTGATCGCCTTTCGTGATATTTCTTAAATGATCATATTTCAAGTTTTGCGTTCATGATCTTTTGGGGGTTCAAGCTTTATGTGGTAAACAAAGTTTGTCGAGTAAAGCGACAAAATGCAAAGTTCTAATGGTTCTTCAGTGATGCAAGTGATTTGATCTTGAATGCTCGTTTGTTCTTATCTGTTAAGGTCTGATATTCTCTTCTTGTGAGGCCTATGCTTTCAACTGCGGACTCCACTTATGTTTTATGAGTTCATTGCCTAAATGATTATTCCCTTGGTCCTGTGTTCACTACGAGTGGTAAATGTTTTTCTAGCTGGTGAAAATCATTTTCATTTGCCTCTTCTTTTGAGAAAGAATCAACCCATTCTTTTCACAAGGGTCTTTCGAAGTGTTTTCTAATTGTTGTTGAGAGATTGATGTTAATACTTGTAGTAAGTTGGTCGCCTATGGTGATATCGCTTAAATGAGATTATTTCAAGTTTAGCTTTCATGATCTTTTAGAGCTCATGAATTATCTGGTAGCTGAAATTATTTTAAATAAAATGATGTATTGGAATGTCCTATTGCTTCTTAAGTGATTTGTGTGGTAATCTTAAAGGCTCTTTGGTCTGAGTTGGCAATGAGAGGTTGCAATCAAAAAAATTTATATTGGTTCCTTTAAGAGGAGAGTAATCTGCTTGCTTTTCGTAAAATCCCGTAAATGAAAAGGTTTCGAGTTTTGTGGCTGAGATCATTTGGATCTCATGTTTCATGTGCAGTTGAACTGTTCCGAGCAGTTATGACGCGTTGAAGAATTTTATTGGTTCCTAATTAATTCTTGTGGTTTGGACTAAAAACCTTATCTTGTTCGTTGTGGCAAAGCGTTGTTAGCCAAAGGATTAATTTCAGTGTTAAAGGAAAGAGTGCAGTAGGAGTATTTGAGAGTTGGAGTCAAGCTTTGTAACTTGTGGTTATTTGAATCGTTCCTAAACTTTCTGCACTTTCCGCACAAGAGTTGTCGAGTTTCAGTCGCAATGTCATTTTCTTATTGGCTGTTATTTGCTATTCCCTTTTAAGGGATGTGTGCCCTCAACTGTGAACTCAACTTTCGTTTTCTAAGATCTTCGTTATCAGACTATTTCTTTTGGTTTCGTGATCGTTTTGAGGAGCAACGTTTTCCTATGTGACGAAACTTGTCCTTGTTCGTCTCTTTCTTTTGAGAAAGGATCAACCGTTTTGTGTTGCAAAGTTTTACAAAGCGTAATCTGGCAACTGATTTGTGGTGGTTAAGTAATGGTAGTGGTGATATTTTGCTACCAAGCTATTGGAGGAGTAGTAGAAGATGAATTGGTTTTGATCTATACGTCTTGGAGGAAATTTGACTCAAATGGAATGTTTGGCTTCGAAGTAAAACTGAATAGTGTTACGACTGAGTAGAACCTATGGTATAGTGGAATTCCAAAACTTCAGTTCATGTTGAAATGTTGGGGATTATCGAAGGTATGGAAACCTTGATAAATTTTATAGAGTAACGCAATTGGATAGTATTGCGAGATTGTGTGGGTGATTTCTGATGAAGTCAATGAGTGAGTATGTTAGAATTGTGGGGTTGTTAGAGATTTAATTCGATGATTTCACTATCTGTTATACGAGAAATTCGTTGTAGAGGTCTTAGAGGTTAAATCTAGGCTTTGTATTTTTATGCTAGACCTTTGGTCGCTCAATGATTGTGTGTAGAAAAAATAGAATAATGGTGTTTCCTGAGCAGTGGAATGATCATTGATAGAACCCTTCTGATGTAGTACTTGAGCGTGTGCACTGAGGATTCTAAGTTGTTATTCTTGAAAGTTGCAGGTGATGTGATTGCGTGGGATCTATTTTGAGGTGCTTTGGGTGCCTGCTGTCAAATTAATTTCGTCAGTAGAAAGAGTTGTCTAGAGTGTTCGGTGGGATCAATAGAGCCTCTCCACAATGGTGTGGATGATGTAAGAGGTTTGAGCTCGTGTGGTACGCAATGAATTCGAATTCTAAGGTTCGAGAGAAGTTTTATTCCTAAAAGAGAAACTGAGAAAAAGGATGTTTCCTCGGGTAGTGATGCGTTTTCTTGATTCTCGTTTGAGTTTTGTGTTGTTGACTGATGTCATCTGCAATTTGAGTTGGCGCGGTGTTGGCATGTTTGATTTTTTCCAATTCAGACAAACCAAAAGAAGTATTTGGTTTGGGCATTCGAGTGATTTCTCCTTTGGCTTTCGTGGTGTTTATTCATAAACTGCCTATTTAGAAAGTGGAACTGTTTTTGTAATGAATTGTCACTTTTGGGATTTGACCCTTTTGGTGGAGAGTTGGCATTACGTGGTTGCGATGAAAATTCTTTATTTTCAGTTGGATTCTCTTTGTAAAACAGTTGTTTAAGAACGAGTTCTGTTGTGCATTCTTGATTAAGGAAGGTGCCCCTTGTTTGATGAAGAGTTCGATTTTGAGCATGTTGTGTGCTTTTGTACCAAAGGGGAGATTTGGCCCAGGTACATTCGTTTGTTTCCGATAGTTACAGAAATTAGGAAGTTGGTGTATCGCTTTGACCGTCTTGGGTCCATAGGCGAAGAACGCAACGTCTGGTATGTTTTGGTGCTGAAAGAGTAACTGAGCCATTCAAAGCTTAGAATTTCATTAAAGACGTTGACTAGCGAGTAGGGACTTACCTTCGATCCTCTTCTGATGAGTGTACCTGGAAAGGTCGGGTTGAGTGTTAGGGCAGACATCGTTTTACATCCTTGTGTTGTGGTTTCATCAGTTTGAGAGAGAGGCCACTTGGGGAGATGGAGTTTCGTTTGCGTGAACAATATTCGGATTTGTTTGCAACGAGAGCGTGTTTGTCGTTGTTTCATTCCAGTCGCAGTTTTCTTTCGGGAAGGTCGGTGAGTAGATTCAGGGTCGAATCCTGTTAAGGGGGGTAGAATGTAATATCCTAAATTTCGTTAAGAGAGAAACTTGTTCGGGAGAGGGAAATTAAAATAAATTCAGGGATTTCATTGGAAATTGAGAACTTGGGCCTCCGGCCCAAGCTAGGGCTGCTTTGTGGCTGGCCATGAAGCGGGCCAGTAAGGGGGGAGGCACCCCAAAGGCCCATGGCCCAAGCCGCCCCCTTCTCCCCTTAACCCTAGCCCAAACCTCCTCCTCCCTCCTCTTTTCCACCCAAGCAGCCACCCCTCTCCCTCCCATGGCCGCCACCTCCCCTGCCCCCTTCTCACCCTTGGCGCCTCCCTCTCCATCCCTCAAGATCGAGCCCTCCATTGTTTCCATCTCCGGAGGTTTCTCCTGCAGCAGTCGGCCACAAGGAGGAAGACAAGAGAAGGGAGAAGAGGAGAAAAAGGAGAAGAGGGAGAAGATCTTCTTCGTGGGTTTTGTCCATCGTCTTCCTGGGGCTCTACAAGGGTAATGGATGTCATTCTTCGCTGTTTGATTAGTAGTAGATGCGAATTCGATTAGGATTGTTGGATCGAATTCTTACTGCTCATAGTTCGGTTCTGTCCAGAATGTTGTGCGGCCGATTTCGGATTCTTAGATGCTGAATTTGAGATTTCCATTTCCTAGAGATATCTGGGAATTGTTCTTAGCTTTCCGTAGCCACCAAGAACACTCAATTCCGATTTACGGTTCAAAAGATATGATAGATTCATTCCTGTTGTCCGGAATTCTGACGTGATTTAACTGTCAAATTGTCTATTAAGTTTTGATTAAGTTATGTTCCAATTCAGGGTTTCCATCCAACTAGGTTGTTGTAGAATTTTTGTTAACCTTTCCATAATGATAAAGATCATTCAATTTGGAGTTGTAGAACAAAATATATGATTATTTCTCTACTGCTATGTATTTCTGTGAAACAGTTTGGATGTTTGACTTTCATAGCACTGTTAACATAGATTTTTGCCGAATCAGGAGATTCCGCCAACTAGACTTTTGTAGATGTTTTTGTTATGTTTCCTTAGGATCTGAGCTCACCTCATTTCAAGTCTCATATCAAAAGTTATGATTTATTTAGTACTGCTATCCAGATTGTTGTCCAGCTAGATTTGTCGGTTTAATAGAGTAGTCTGACTTTGTGAACCTTGGGTTTAGCATGCTGTGATTAAGCGTTTCGAGTGACGTCCTGTTTGAGTGGTTCCTTATCCAAGTATTTAATTTGTGTAGGAGGGGGAATTTCGAGTGTAGCGGCATCCGTCTTGCCTCATAACGCTTCGCAGAGCGGAAGGCAAGTACATTGTAATTCTTAATGTTGGTGAATGCTGAGTGCTTGTACTTATACTATTATTTCTATGATCCATGAGTAGATTCAATGCTTCATGTTCCTTTCATATCCGTTAATCCATGTTTTAAGAGAGAATGTCTTTCATTATTCATGATTCATTCCATCCATTCATTTGTTCATGTTTCTTCCACGGGAGTGGAAAATAAATACCCATCAATTCCAGTATGGGCACGTAAGACTCACTATTCCAATGTGGGAAGATTTGGATCCCCGTATGAAGCGTTCTTCATACGGGCCTTGGATCCCCACATTTTGTTAAATGTGGGCCTAAGTGAGCACTGACGGGTGCGTCACTGGCTATACCGATATAAGCAGAAGTGTAGTCCATTCATTCATATGTTTCTTTCAGTTCCATGTTCATATTCTTAATGATATTGTATTGTACATATTCAGTGTAGTTCAAATTATTCTTTGTACTTGCTGAGTCTTGGACTCTTTCTTGCCTTTGTTTGTTTATTCTAGGTGATTGCTGATGATGGCATTCTTGGGAGGGAGTAGACAGACATAATGCATTCACTTCACAACATTATATTCTCAATAAGATGAATTTATCCTTGTCTTACATTCGTTAAGTGTTGAATTGTAATAAATAGAGTTCGATGGTGGTTGATACCTCTTTCTATGATCTGGATGTTTAAATAACTGTCGTGATATTTGATTAGTCCATTGGAATAATTATCTTAGTTGATTCGGTAGACTCGGATATTTGAGATATGTGAATTGTCGTTGGATTCCGTTTATATTCATGCATTCATTCTAATGGATGTTGTTCTCTATATACTATTTGGTTGAGATATTGTTTAAATTCTTCTGCGATATGGTTGTATGTTAGATTATTTAGGTAATATTTTGGCTTTTGAATAGCCAGGGTGTTACAAATGGTCTCCCCTTGGATGTTCCAACAAGGTGGAACTCCACATATCTCATGTTGAAGCAAGCTATTTACTATAGGCATGCTTTTGATAGGCTTTTGCTTCGAGAAAGTAGCAAATATGTAAGATGTGCACCGGCTGCTGAAAATTGGACTATGGCAAAATCTATATCTACATGTTTGAATAGATTTTATGATGCTACTGAAATCTTCTCTAGCACTAAATATCCAATAGCAAAACTATTTTTCAATACTTTTTGCAAGATTAAGCTTGCCATTGCAGATTGGTGTGATAGCCTTGATCATATTATATCTTCTATGGCTTATTCCAGGTAAGCTAAGTATGATAAGTATTGGGAAAAGTCCAACATGGCTCTAGCTGTAGCATGTTTTTTTGATCCTAGATACAAGACAAAGCCGATACACTATTTTGCAGATAAGATTTATCATGACAATGCTCCAGCAGAAGTTGATAGATTCATGAGTGTTATTCACCAGTTGTTCTAGGCTTATGTGTCCAGTCCACTTGTAACTTCGAAGAAGACAGCAACTGCAAATGTGCAAACAGTTGATTCTCAACCATTAGACCAAGAGGTTGAGGATGAGGGGAGTGATGATGAGCTTGATGTAGATCTTGAAAGGTTCTTGCATGGCAGTAGTGTCAAGGTACCAAAACTGAGTTGGAAGTGTACATGGAACAACCACTAGTGGAATGGAAAACAAAAGGCAAAATCTTATTTGATGTTTTGTCATGGTGGAAGCTCAAGCAACCTGAGCTCCCTATTCTCTCCCGACTTGCACGTGATGTTTTATCTATTCAAGTGTCGATTGTTGCTTCGGAGTCAGCTTTTAGTGCTGGCGGACGTGTTGTTGATCCATTTCGCAGTCGCCTTGATCCTGAAGTCGTGCAAGCTTTGGTTTGTACCAAAGATTGCACTGCAGCTACTCGAAAAGGTAATATTAAGTTCTACACTTATGTTTGATTGGTTTATGTGTAGTATGTGACCAAATTTTTTAGCATAATTAATCTTTTCTCATGAAGATGGAGATATTGGTGGATCTATCCTCACTGAGATGGACATGGAGGGCATTGAGCAATGCTTTGCAAGCTTGGCAACGGTTTGCTGTTTTTTTACCTAACTATCTAGCTCATTGGCTTAATTTAATGTCACCTTGATAAATGATACTCATTGAACTACAACTTGTAGATGCAGGAACACGAGGATATGGATGATTTGGAGGACGACGTGTTGGAGCTTATGGATGAATGACCAATCACTAGGTAAATCTCCATATCACTTACTTTAGAATTGTTGAAGCTTGCATCTTAGGCACATTTTAGATACATGCACGTTGGATTTGTTGAAGATCCCTACAGAGAGCTCATTACTAGTTATCACAAAATGGTGATATTATAACATATTTGGGGCCTTAATTGAAGAAACTTCAAAGAGGATTTTAAAATTGAAGGTTGCCATCATTGTGTGTGCTGTTAAAATAATGTTGCATATTTTACGTCATGGTGGGCTATGTTGGTGAACCATGCACAGTAACAATATTTGATTGAAGTTGAACTAACCTTTACTTGTTTTTCTGTTGAAGGTTTTGCATTTGGCAGTAGTAAACTAGAGGTAACCTTGACGGTGCTCCCCAGCCTCTTTCCAAATGCTTGAAAATCATCTAATATGTTTGATTATTTGCAAATTTTGTGCCCCTTAGATGGTTGATCATCCTACCCTCACATGGCGAGATGCTGTTGGCCTACTGCTTGTTAAGACATGATATTTTGGATTCTTATCATTATTAAACTATGTATGTCATAAATGAACTAGGTGTGATGAGCTAAGTGTGAACTACGTTTTATATATGTGATGAACTAAGTTTTATGTATGTTGACTTGTGAGTTATGACTTATGAGCTAAATGTGGTATACTAAGTGTTATGTTTGTGATGAACTAATTAATGCACCTTGCTAGTGCAAATGTAATGTGTGGTTGAAAATATGAACAATTCATGAATGTTTGCATTAAACAAACTAGTTATATGTTTTCATTAATTTCTAGCATGCAATTTAAGGGGTTTTCATGTTCCGAAAAAATATCTGTGATCATATTCGTTTCGATTCGTATTCGCTCCGTATTCGTATTCGATATTATTCGCATCCGTATTCGTATCCGAGGTATCCGTATTCGTATCCGCATCTGGGGAAAAATTATGAAAACAAAAATGGTAGAGCCATTATCCATCCGTATCCGATCCGTTTTCACCCCTACCTGAAACAATTATTGTTTTTTTTTTCCGACTATTGAGTTGCTTTTGCTACTCGTGAACGTTGTTAATCGGCGAACTTGTTATTTCCATGGTTGTTCCATCTTTCCTATTGGAAAACACGACTCAATTACTCATTTTATATTTTGGAAAGTGAAAGTTTTCTGTTGCAAATTCGTTTGCATGTAAAAGCTTTGTGCTCTATGTATTTATTTTGGATTATTTCGAGTGTTGAAGTTTAATGCATCTCTTTTCTGAAAGATAGTATTAAACCTCTTTTGTGGTGTCTTGATGTGTTTAAGTGGGAGGTGGTAATCACATAGATTAATTGATATGGTATGGGTATCAAGTTGGGTCAATGGCGTGGTACGTAATTAATCTTAACTAGTATCCTTGGAAGCGAAATCGATTAAGTTGATGTTGTCTTCTAGTAGTTCTTGATGAACTGATGGGATTTGATATGTGATCTATGTTTACATGATGGTAGAATTGTCGGATAATAGTATGTCTTTGATGAAATGGTTGATCATTAAATTGTTTAAGTTGCTAAACTTATTCGATTATTTGGCCTCAATGGATTAATCCAACTGTGTAGGGAGGGAAAACTAAGGGTATGTTCGACTGTTGCCTTAGTGGATAATAATCTGGAAATTTCCTTTAATTGACTACTTGATGATTTCTTATATGCTAGTAGGAATGCAAATAGAGAAAGGAATATAAATTCTTCCATGATGTAATAATCGCCAATTATTTATGATAGCCTCTAGATTGGAATTAGTGTGCACTAAATTGGTGTTGAGCATTGCTAATTGGTGAATGGTGGAAATTTAAAAGTAATCTATGTATGTGTGTTTTGCGAGGATGACTTAGGGCAGCATGCCCTTGTTAAAAGAGGTTTACTTCGATAAGGTGGTTTGTGCATTAGATATTCTCTTGAATAAGTTGATTGTCGCAATCTTATTAAAAAAACATTTTGAAATAAATTATTGTGTTCTTTTGGAAAGGTTTATGATGGGATAGTAGGCTATGATGATTCATGCTAAGAGTATATAATGATGAGGTTATTAAGACTGTGAGTATGAGATGATGAGGGTATTGTTGATTCTTTTAGAAGTAAAGGAATTTGATCGTCTTCTGTGATATCGTTTAAATGAAATGTTTTGAGTTTTGAACTCGCGATCTTTTGGAGTTTAGGATTTATGGGGCAGCTGAAATTGGTTCGAGCATGGTGATGTGTTGGAAAGTTCTACTGGTTCTTAAGTGATTCAAGTGATTTGGACTTAAACGCTCTTCTTGTCTGAGTTGGTAGAATTGTATTGTAATCAAAGGAAAAAAATTGTTTCCTTTAGTAAAGTAAAGAGTCTAGAAGAAGTATTTAAGGTTGGAGTTAGGCTTTGTGATTTGCAACTTATTGAGGTGTGCTTAACTTTTCTGTCATTGCCGCTTATTAGTTTCTTGAGTTTCAATAGCCATGTTTTATTCTTATTCGTTGAGGGTTGAAATTCTCTTCCGGTGGGACTTGTGCACTCAACTGGGGTCTCATCTTTTGTTTTCCGAGATCTTGGCTATTTGACTATTTTCCTTGGTCTTGTGTCTACTACGAGTGGTAAACGTTTTTCTATGTGCTGAAAATTATTTCCATTTATATCTTCTTCTGAGAAAGGATTAACCAATTCGTGTTGCAAAGTTTTTTAGGATGTATAATGGCAACTTGATAGTGGTGATCAAGTAGATGATTTTTGTAAGACTGTAGGTGTCAAGTTGTTTGAGATTCATTGAGTGATAAATTGATTTTTTGGAATAATTCTTGGTGAGGATTTGATTTAAATAGAATATTTGTCTTTGGAGCTAACTTATTACATTGTTGCAACTAGTAGAATCTATAGTAAATTGTGGTTCAAGAATTTTTAGTTCATTTTGACGGAACATTAGAATTATCGAAAGTATGAGAATTTTGATCAATTTTATTGGAGTATCATGATTGGGTACTTTGCAAGGTTGAGTAGGTGGATTATGACGGTGTAGTTAATGAGATTATAATTGCGAAGAAGTCTAACCGTTATGACAACTATTGGGATAATAGGGATTGTTGAATTATTGCTAAGTATAACTTGGCTTCAGTGAATAATCCTCTAGGAGTTAGAATCTTTCTAAAAATAATTTGGTTGAGAGTATGTTTTCATGTGGTCATTAATGATTGAGTATGTTTATATTGTGGGAATTTTAGTCATAGGATTCGGGAGTTTCCGTATCAGTTACATCGAAATACATTTATAGGAGCCTTGGAGATTGAAAATTTGGTTTAGTGTTCCATGCTAGAACCTTGGAGGCTAATGATGTTGTATAGAAATAGTGGAACAAAGTGGATTCCGAATAGTGTGAAGATCATTGATAGAATCCTTTGGGTGTAGTAAATGTGTAACACCCCAGCCCAACATGGGCCTGAAATGCTACTAAAAAACATTAAACAAATCTAAACTAAGACAATTTACTAAATTTCGGCAGAACCTCCTTTGTATAGCTAACTATACGGAGGTTCCAACAGTTAAATATATCATAACTAAATATTCCAACATCCAGTATCATCAATAAGCATTCAAAACATGCTAGTCAACTAAAGCATATTTAAAGATATCCAAAATATGCTACTCATCATTATTACAAATAATCCAATGCATGAAGCATAGCCGTAATCAATCTTTAAGCAGTTTGCTCATTTATTAAGGTACGAACTAAAATTTAATCAACTTTAAAGATGAGTGGCAGTGTTTGAATCCAACTCAAGTCTACTCCCTCCCATGCATGCCGTTCTTGCAAATGGTACCTAAAAGCACAACAAAAGCAAGAGTGAGCCTAAAGACTCAGCAAATACCAATAATAAAACATTAAACTCACAGTTATAGTATCAACATCCAATACCAAAGCTTTACTCTAAAACATCTCACATGTTTTATGTAATGCAAATGTGCAATGCATCTTTTTCTCTTTTACTCTTTTCGCATTTTACCGGTAATGCGAGGTATACAACTGTCGATGTATACCCTTGCATGTGCCCTCTAGCACAGGGACCAAGAGCTTATACTCCACAAGTATAGGGACCACAGCCCATCATCATCATGATGGGGACCTCTAATCAATGCCCACACTCCACGAGTGTGGGGACCACAAGCCTGTCATCTACATGACGGGGACCTCAATTATACCTACTTGGTCACCACGTGACCAAGTCTCAAGTATGCTCTCAATGTGCACATATACAAATACTCTATCTTTCAATAACATGTATAGCAACAACATCATACATGAATAACACTTAAACATATCTCAAGCATTCACCATCTTTAATCATACATATCACACTATCAACCATGCATAGCTAATATGTATCAAAATACTAGCACTCACTATCAAACATTCATAGTCATTCTATCAATCAGAGTACTTGCCTCAACCCTGCGAGAATGAAGAACGTGAAGAGGGTGCTGCCCCCGGAACCAATCCCACACCTGAATTAATTTAGCAAACGCTCTACGATAGAAATACTGGACCAATAACAAAACTATAAGTACACACGAACTCGCTAAACTCTCTAGCGCAATCCCAACTCCAACTCCTAAATGTCGATCTGTCCCCTCTATGGACAGTCATAATCAAAAAATTCATATCTTTTAGTACAGAGGTTCAAATGGGGTGTTCTTGGACTTTATAGAAAGGTTATCAAAATATCCAACTAAACCTAGTTGGTGAGCCTTCCAGATTCGGCCATCTACTACCCCTACCAAGCTAATTAACAGGACATCTAATTCGCGTCGGGTTTCTAGACAGTAATATTAAAACTATCATATCTTTCAGTATAATTATCCAAAGTTCATGTTATTTAGCTTTATGGAAATTTGAGCCAATTATCCACATCTTTCGTTATAGTGAGATCCTCTAATATTTCCTTTCACTAATCTCTTAAGTCAGATTACTAAAAACTATCGGGATACCGACAGATTTGCAGGACAGCAGCACTACAAAATCCATAACTTTTGAACCGTTCGTTCAAATGATGTGATCT
This sequence comes from Phyllostachys edulis, assembly GCA_036346405.1. NCBI lineage: Eukaryota > Viridiplantae > Streptophyta > Magnoliopsida > Poales > Poaceae > Phyllostachys > Phyllostachys edulis. The sequence continues at coordinate 18,968,203 of CM070568.1, forward strand.
AGTACTCTACGGAAAGGTATCAACGTCGCCTACAAATCTATAGGAGACATACAGAACGGATTCTGCCGTTAGACTACTCAAAAATGTCGGCCAACCTTCTCTGCTCTAACAGATCTAATTACCGATAAAACTTAATAATCAAATAATAGGCTAATCGGAAGGGGATCAGATCTTACCCTTGAAGACCGTTGAAGATCACATACCAGGGCCACGATCTCTCCCGTTCCCTCTCTTCTCCCCTTCCTCTTCTTCCTCTTCTTGGCCGGGCAATCACCCGGGTGACCTTCCTTCTTCCTCCACTTGGTCGGCAGCAATAAGGATCTTCTTCAATGGCAGCGGGGGAGGAGATGTACTATAGCAAGACACTATAGCGGAGGGCTACTGTAGCTACAGTACAGGCTAGGGTTTCCCCCTTCCTTTTATTGGTGGCCGGCCCCTCATGGGCCTCTTGGGCCAAGGCCCGAGGCCCAAGTTACCGAAGAACTGCAGAAACCCCCTTTTTTATGTCTAATTTCTCTTTTGAACGCTTTCTTTCTTAGAATAAATCAGAGTATTACAAAATGAGTGTGTGTGTGTGTGCTGAGAATTTCAAGTTAATTATCCTTAAAGGATTGGGGTGAAGTGATTGTGGGTAAAAACCATGATGAGGTGCATTAGAAATTATTTATAAAAGTAACTTTGTCGGTAGAGGAGTTGGCTAGAGTATGTTATTGCGATATTAGTAGAGTCTTTCTACAAAAGGTGTGGATGATGCACTCGGTTTGAGCATAGAGTTGATGTTACCAATTTAAGAGAAATGAGTTAGTGTGGTATGCGATGATTTGGAATCCCATGATTCGAGAGAAAGTTTATTCCTAAAAGAAAAAAAATGAGAAAAGAACGTTTTCTCGGGTAGTGAAATGCTCTCTTGATTTTTGTTTGAGCTATGTGATTATGGCAAAGGTCATTTGCAATTTGAGTTGGCTTTATGTTGGCATGGTGGTTCTTTCTGGTTCAAAAAAAAAGAGTTTGACTTGGACATTCGATTGACTTCTCTTTTGGCGTACGTGGTGTTTATTTGCACACTGCCTAATTAGAAAGTAGAAAAGTTTTCGTGATAAATCTTCGATTTTGGATTTATCCCTTTTGTTGGAGAGTTGGTAATACGTGGTTTTGATGAGAACTCTTTATTTTCAGTTGGGTTCTCCTTGTAAAACAGTTGTTTAAAAATGAGTTCTGTTGTGCGTTCCTGGTTAAAGGAGGTGCTCCTTGTTAGATGAAGAGATTGACTGAGAAGTGGGATGAGAGTTCCGGGTGTTCTGTAAGTTCCGGGTGTTCTGTATTTTTTGAAGAATGGCGTATCACTAGTACCGTCTAGGGGCCATACACGGTGTACGCAACAATTGGTATGTTCTGGTGCTGCGTGAGTACTTAGGAGATCTGGAGTTTGAGTTTTCGTTAACGCCGTTGACCATCGAGTAGGATCTTACCTTTGAGTCTCTTCCGATGAGTGTATCTGGAAATGTCGGGATGAGTGTTAAGACAAGCGTCGTTTTATGTCAAGGTGTTATGGTCTCATCAGTCCGATAGAGAGGGCACTTGGGAGTTGGAGTCTCGCATGCGTGAGCGTTATCCGGATTTATTCCGAACGGGTACATGTTTACCGTTGTTAGTTTCCAATTGTTATTGTTCTTTTGCGTAGATCGATGTGAGGATTCACGGTCGAATCCTGTTTAAGGGGGGTAGAATCTAATACTCCAAGTTATTCTAAGGAAGAAAGCCGTTAAAAAGTGAAATATTACAAGGAGTGATAAGGATCCACCTAGTTGATTAGTTGAATCCGGATTGTTGGCCCAATCTTTCATGGTACACTTGAAGATCAGTAGCTTGTTGTCTCCTTCTCTTTACTTCGGGTGAACAGTAACCACACGTGTGAACAGTACCATGCGGTGAATAGTGCCCAAACCCTAGAGAAAATCTTCAATCTCTAGTTGTGCTAAACCTTGAGGATTAGAAACAACAGAGAATAACTTCACAAACCAATCTGATTTGATCGAATTGCAAAGACGTAGTAGATGGATCTTCTTAGTTGTAGTCAAGAACAAGGTGTCCTTGCTTTGCACCCAAGCTGAAACACCAAATGAGAACTTCCTCTTGCTTCCTCCTCTCTCGATCCCTCCCTCTTAATTCCTCTCAAGAACACATCTCAACTCAAGAACACACGATATGCGCCAAAACGGCTTTTCTAATTTTTATTATCTAAATCATAACTTGTCCACCTATATGGTGCGGCCATGGGGGGTTTATCACTACTACAAAAAGGCTAATATTGGACGCCTCATCACAGACGGTTGACCAAAACCGCTCAGATAAATACAATCATAGACGGTTTTGGTTTACCGACCGCGTGTTCTTCGGCTGCGCTAAAAACCGCTCGTGAAGAAGTAATATCACGACGGTTCATGTTGAAAATCGTCATGAAGTATCACGACGGTTCAACAAGAACCGCTTGTGATACTTAGTAATATCACGACGGTTCTTGTTCGTAACCGTCGGATACTTCACGACGGTTTTCAACACGAACCGTCTGTGAATTCCGTGCTCATCACAGATGGTTCGTGTTGAAAACCGTCGTGAAGTATCACGACGGTTCGTATTAAAAACCGTCTGTGATATATATCTTATTACAGACGGTTTGTATTAAAAACCGTCTATAACTTGGAATCACTAACACTCCGATTTTACCATGGCTTGAAATCACTAACACTCTGATTTTACCATGACATGAAATCACTAACATTCTGATTTTACCATGACTTGAAGATTTTACCATGGCTTGAAATCACTAACACTCTGATTTTTCCATGACTTGAAATCACTAACACGTCGATTTTACCATGGCTTGAAGATTTTACCATGGCTTGAAATCACTAACACTCTGATTTTACCATGGCTTGAAGATTTTACCATGGCTTTGAATTTTCCTTACTCGCAATTTTACCATGGCTTGAAATCACTAACACTCTGATTTTACTATGGCTTGAAATCACTAACACTCTTCAAGCCATGGTAAAATCTTCAAGCCATGGTAAAATCAAACACTCGATTTTACTATGGCTTGAAATTACTAACACTCTTCAAGCCATGGTAAAATCTTCAAGCCATGGTAAAATCAAACACTCTGATTTTACTATGGCTTGAAATCACTAACACTCTTCAAGCCATGGTAAAATCAAAGTGTTAGGAAAATTCAAAGCCATGGTAAAATTGCGAGTAAGGAAAATTCAAAGCCATGGTAAAATTAGAAAGTAAGGAAAATTCCAAGTCACGCATTTGCTCTTAATAAAACCGCTCGTGATAAGATATATATCATAGACGGTTTTTAATACGAACCGCTCAGATAAGATATCATATCACGCATTTTCTTAATACGAACCGCTCTGTGATAGTATTTATCACGCATTTGTTCGTATAAGAACCGTCAGGATATGTCATCACGCACGGTTTTTGTATGAAACCGTCTGTGATTCGCAGCGGGGAGTTTGAAAAATTTTGAACGCTGCTGAAGCAAAATATTTTGGCGCTGTCCTTATATATTAGACACACCTTGTTTTCCATCAATCTCTCCTCTCTCCTCCCCACACCGAGCTCCAATGACCACCCTTGATTCCCCGTCATAGCTCAATGAGGAGACACAAATGACGATGACGATGAGGAGGGATGCGAGGAGCTCCTTGTTCATCGGAAGGTATGTGTACATCCCATAACATACATAATTTGTTGGCTGTTTGTTGTAAAGAAAATTATCTTAATTTTGTGTTACCTAAGGCCTGAACGCGGCTGGAGGTTTTCAATCGTCTCTCCTTGTCGACGAGCTTAAGTCGAACTCGATTTACATGCAAGAACATCTTGTGATATGTTGGTGAGGTACAGAGAGGAGCTCACAAGACCAATCCAAGAAGCCGATGAGTTCTTCAGAGCTTGGAGGCATAGATGGTTTCTAGCTAGTTTAACTTTGTAACTTTATTCTTTTTCCCATTCGAGGGGACGCTAGAAACCTTTTGGTTTCCTTTCCTATAATGTGTTTGCCATCGAATTTTAATTGGATTTTAGTTGTCTTGCTAGAGATTGCATATGTAAACTCATCGTCCAAAGACTTGATTGGTTTGGCTCAAAATCTGATTTTTTTTTGCAATGGAAAAAACTATTATGCATTTGCTTACAACAAGAACCGCTCGTGATAAGTAATGATCATAGATGGTTCTTGTTCGTAACCGCTCAGCGATAATCTATTTTCACAAACGGTTCAACAAGAACCGCTTGTGATAGTATTATATCATTTGGTTCTTGTTCGTAACCGCTCAGGATAGCATTTTCACGAGCGGTTCAAAAACCGCTCGTGATGACTCATGTCATTACAGACATCTATAAATTCAGACGGCTCACAAAACCGCCTCGTGATGACGCGGAACCGCTCTGAAGACCTTTTCGTAGTAGTGTATATAGCCTCCCACGCAAGCACAAGTCTCGGATGAACAGTAATCCGAGTTGCTACATTAATCCAAGTCCGAACTATTCATGTGAACAGCAATCCGAGTCGGTACTGTTCACGTGAACAGTAAACCGAACCAAAAATACTTTCTTTAATTAGAATTTAAACTACTCTAGTTTAGGAATAAAAATATTAATCACCAATTGGCTGTCTGAATTGGATCTAAACTGAACCAACCCACATGTCATGTTCCTGGCATCCTCTCCATGCATGGCCAAGTCTCCCTCTTGGTTTCCCTTGTGTTGTGGGCTTTCCTTCTCTTAGCTTCTTGCGTGAACTTGTTCCATGCACTTGATGCTTCTTTTGACGCCAATGCAACCCTTGCTGCCATATCACCACATGTCTTTCTTGACCGCACGCACGCGCTAGGGTTTTATCCCGAGAGCACGTTCCCTCTCGTTTGCCAGCATCCCCATCCACCCTATTGGCCTTCACAATGTTTTGTTTTACCTTTTGTTGCAAAACAACACCAATGGTGCCAATTTGAGTGCTAGCATTAGTTTGCAATTTAGGGATGCAAACCAATGCTTTGGTAGTAGTTATGGCCGTATCAAGAAGAAAAGGGGGTTTTCGCGTTATCCTGGGAACCTGGGCTGTGGGCCGGAAGCCCACAGCACCAAGGCCCAATTGGGCAGCCGGCCAAGTGGAGGGGGGCAGCTAACCCTTGGCCACTCCTTCCCCCTTACACCTCCCCTCCTCTCGCGCCTAGCAGCCACCACTTCCCCTCTTCCCCACGTCCCTGTCCTGCATGGTGGCACCCCTCTCCAACCTGGTGGTGCCCTGTCCATCCGGTGCTCCTCTATTGATGTTGGCCAAGGAAAAAGAAGGAGGAAGCCTCCTTCGAGTGCTGCTGGCCAAGGGAGAGAAGGAAGAGGAAGTGCTCATGGGGGATTTTCTTCAAGTTCCAGTGGGTCTTCAAGGGTGATCTTCAATCCTTCTTTGATTTGTTTATTTCTTCTTCGTGCGATTGTTATCGATTAGCGAATTGTTGTTCCTACTGCAATTGATTCAGTAATCTGTAGTCTTATTGTTCTTCAGTTTTCATCTAGTTCAATGCGAAATTAGAGGTTAGGGTCTCCTATAGATCTATGGGATATGTTATTATTTTTCTGTAGGATCTGAGTTCACGTTATTCGGAGTTGTAGTTTGGGAGATACGACAATTCCTTTACTGATGTCCAGAAACCCTGTCATATTACAGCAGTCGTATTAACTAATAGATAATATTTTGTTAAATGTCGAATCAGCATTATCTACCATTATGACGTTTGTAGGCCATGTTCTTAGCTTTCCAGATTGATAAAGAACTCAATGTTTGGATCAACCAATTAGAAGTTATAGCTGTTCTTGTGCTGCTGTCCATTTTTGTCTGTCAGTTCTGACAACAGTTTTTCATCTGTTTGTTATGTTTAGTTATAGGCAGAATTAGGGGTTTCTGCCTACTAGGTTTTTGTAGATAATTTTGTTACCTTTTCAGAGAATTTGAGTATGCCTTTTTTATGATTAAGAGATGGAGAGTTATGATTTTTAGAAGGGTCATTGTTCAATTTAGGTTTTCTGCTAGTTCGTTGTCATTTTTTATTAGATTAAATAATTGAACTATGGGTTTTGGGAATGCGGTTGAGAGCGTTGCAATTAGCATTGTATTACCTTGTTACGCTTGTTTTGAGTAAAATACTTGTAGGAGGAGTGACTTCGGGGTTAGTTGTACCTTCTCTACCTTCCAAAGTGTTGCATTGCAAAAGGCAAGTACAGATTGAATTTCCTTGATTGTTTGATTGGTCCAAATCGATTGTATGAGTATGTTATGGATGAATTCTATGGTTAATGAGTAATTCTATTCTTACATGATTATGTTCATTGTTGATATCAATTTGCTTCTATGAGAGAATGCATTTATTTTATTTATTTCATTTCAATCATTCATGCCTCATCCATGGGAGTAGATAGTGAAAGTCCCATCATTCCAATATGGGCAAGTAAGTTACATCATTCCAATATGGGCAAATGGATCCCCATATGAAATATTCTTCATACGGGCCTTGGATCCCCGCATTTTGTTAATGCGGGCCTGAGTGAACACCGACGGGTGCTCACTAGCTATACCAGTATAAGTAGAAGAAAAGTGGATGCATTTTCATACTTGCATAAAATACATAGAAGTTTCTTATGTATTCGAAATATTGTGAATGATATGTCTTTGATTCGATGCTTTCCATGCTATTCAATTGTATTTACTGAATCATGGACTCACTCTTGCAATTTTTAGTTTTTAGGTAAACTTTGAGGACGACATGCTTTGGGACGGAGTAGTCACATGGAGAAACTCACGCTATCACTTATTTCACAAATTAGATAATAATTTTGTGACTACCTTTCATTTGAGACCTATGGATTGTAATAATTGGTTCTATGGATTGTAATAATTGGTGTCATGATGTTTCCTATTGTTCGTCCTTAAGTTTTGTTTGCACTAGTTAATGGTTTACCTTTACAGGATATATTCTTGATATTATTCCTCTTGAATGAAACGTTGTAATTTGAAGTTTAGAGTCTATATGCTTGTTGAAAATTAAGTTAATTAAAATTTTATAGTATCTGGTGTGTGGAAGTTAGTTGTCAGTAGTTGTTAAATTGCTTCAAAAAATTTATAATGTTGATTGATGTTAGTAGCTTAGGTTGCATCTTGGATTCTGTATAGCCAGGATGTTACAGTAGTCCTTGTTGCTAGGCTTTGGGTTCAAACCTGCAAGGTACCTATTGTCGGACAACTGTATATTAAACAAGATTTTTCAGCATCTTTTATCAAATTGAAAAATTGGTGGGGATTGTTGCAATTTGAGGGCCATTTTGGTAATTTCTCAATTAGAAAAAAAGAAGAAAATGGAAAAGAAAAGAAATGGCAGGGGCCACCTGTCGGTGAGAGAAGAGGAAGAGATAAGGTCGGAGACTCAGATTCCAGCCCTATGCTCTCGCGCGTGCGGCGTGGGGGCTCCCAGGCGAGAGAGCGGCGGCGCAGGAGGTGTTGGCGACCCGTGCGCTTTGGCATCGGCCATTGGCTGCAGCCACGTGGTGTTCTCTGCCTCTCCTCCTCTTAAGGCTCCCTTCTTCTCCTTCTTTCTTGACCAGAAATACAGTGAGTTTTCCCCTCTTTTGATTCTTCTTCTTCCTCGATTTGGCTTCGGTTTGGTTGGGGCTTTAAGAGCGGCCGCACCGCCGAGGTTGGACCTGACGTCATTGGTAGTGAGGTGGTTTCTCCTCCTACTTGCGCATCTCGGTTTTCCCACTTGCTTCCTCTTCTTTGCTGAGGTGCGGTGAGGGCTTCGATTTGCGCCAGTTGAAGGTGGGAACCAGCCGACCTTGGCTTGATCTTAGTGTGGGAGAAGAGCTTTGGTTTTCTTGTTGATTGGTGCTCCTTGGTGCATTCGGCCAGTGCACCTTGATTGGTCTTGTGCAGCATTCTCTGTACCGCGCCTTCGCACACTGGTGTGTCCCAGTTTGTGAAGTTAGCATTGTATCTCCGTCAACCTCGTCTGTTATTCGTGGCACAGCTGGGCAATTGGTTTTCTGTGTCAGCACGTTCGGCATGCCTTGCTGGATTTACTACTCGGTGGCTTTGAGTGACATCCACGTCGTAAGTATTGTTGTTTTTTATTTTTCTCATTACTTTGCATATGTGTTGTGCTAGTAAAAGTCTCAATTTGTGATTGATATGATTGAAACTAGAACTGGGAGATATTGCTTAGTAATGTTGTGGGCTCGGATTAATACTCGATGAGGATTATTGTCACTTATGAAATTAGATTAACAACGTTGATTATAAATCAAGCTTGAGCTTGTTGTTGCATACTGTTATCTAGGCTCTGTTACTTTTTTGTGGTTCGGTTGCTTCCTGTTGGCCGAATTTGACTAGGCTGATCACTAATTGTGCACTATGGTCTATTGTTCATGTGTTGATAAAAATTAGTAAGTGCTGATTTTGTTGATTTGTCATCTTAGTTTACATTGTGATATTCTTGCTCCTTCTGTTGGCAGAAAGTATTTAGTGATGTTGTGACTTGAGAGATTATTCTTACTTGTTCTTGATATAACAGTAAGGCATTCATTTTCAGCTCAAAGTATGATTTATCTTGTCTATCTAATTAGTGTATGTTCTTGACAAGAGTAGCGAGGAGGGCCAAGATTATATCTTGAGCAGCATGATATCTTAGAGCAATAACCAAACATTTAAATTTGAGTATTATGTTTATTTTACTTGTTATCAAGCCCAATCTTTTCAGCATATTATTCTGTTCAATTGATATAAAAATATTACATGCTGTTATGTCATTCTTGTCAATTATATATTGCTGGAATTATGCTTTAATTATCTTAATTTATCCTGGATTTAATTCTGAATATTTGCTAAAACCACTGATTTTTCAACAGTATATACGTACGTACTATCTACTGTGTCTCGAACACATGCAGAAATCATGCCTGCGTCTGTTGTTTATTAATTAGCTCCCCATGTAGAGGTCATGATATCCGATGTCAAGAGTTCAGAAGTCACACGCTACTGCTGACAAGGAAACTTGGGATGGTCTGCTGGAATGTGAGGATGAGCATGCATTGACCATCACCACACGTGTTATTACGACAACTTAGCAAGCTTTGGCTAGAGGCTCTCTTCGATCATGATCACTCGATGAAGGCTGATGTTAAGAAGATACAACATGCAAAGTCATGCAAGTAACTTCAGTCCACATAAGGACCGTGTATAAGAGATAAATTAATTAAAGAGAAGTTCTACAAGAAAAGAAACCTGTAGATGCTGTTTTTTTCTTAGAAAAAGTTATCCTGTTTATATTACTTTACAGTTGTGTTAGGACTTCAAACTTTGTCAAACCCACAGATCACATAACTTCAAGAAAAAGAAATCATATCTTGGAGTTAATTTTTCAATTGTTCAAACTTGAAATTGATCAGCGAAACTACTAGGAAATAACAAGTCAGTACTAGGAGCCCCTTCAGAAAATCACACCTCGAGTGGTCAATGTATGTAGACTTTCTGACAATTTCTTTTCCTCCATATTTCTACGTTTCTCTACATTTCTTTTCTAAACGGTATATATGAGTAGGGGTGGAAATTGGTAAAGGATAATCCGTTTTATCCGATATTCGTATCCGGGAAAACGCAAATGTGGTAAGTAAAATCCGCATTCAATAGTATTCATATCCGTGATTCGTGTTATTCAGATCCGATTCGTGTTATTCGTGATCCGAAAAAAATGGATACTATTCAGATTCAGATTCGTGTTATTCAGATCCGGAAAAACCGATAGTATCCGGAAAAATAAATACTATCCGGGAAAAACGAATACGAATACTATCTGTTTTTGTCCCAGATACGAATACGAATACTATTTGTTCTACCGAGATTTGTCGTAAAAGTTGTAGGATATTCGCATTCGACCGAATTGAGTACATATTCGATTCAATTCAGATTCGCTATTTACATTCGATTCAGATTCAGATTCGAGAATATTCGATTTCAGATTCAGATTCGCTTTTAAAAATAGGATTCAGATTCAGATCCGTATTCGTTTTAAAAATAGGGATTCGTATTCGTATTCGGGACTATTCGATTCGTATTCGATCCGTTTCCACCCCTATATATGAGTTGTGGTGACGAAATAAAATTTAGTCCAAATTTCACTACCAGACTGCTGATCTTTCATGGCGGTGATTTTATTTCCTGACGGGCCCGCTAGGAACCGCCAGGAACAATTTTTTCGTGACGTGCTCATTACACTATCAGAAAAATTAGCAATTTTCGTGACGGTACTATGAATACCCGTTAGTAAAATATAGTTTTCGCGACAATGTAGCAGGTATCCGCCAGAAAAAACATGTTTCCCCGGCGTTGTGCTTGGTTGACAGGAAAAGAAAACAACACAAATACTCCTCACTCCCCGAATCCCTAACCCTAAAATAATTGCATCCTCCACACCTCCTTCGTGGCCGCCTCCCACCCTCAAACCGCCGCCTGCACCCCTAAGTTTGGCCGCCACCTCTTCCTCCGCGAATTCATCTCACTAAGTCTTTCCACCGCCTCCAAGCTCCCCTAGTCCTCCTGCACACAAAAGCCGCCAACCCCTCCCCCACCACTAGCCGTTTGTCCTCCACCTTCGTCGATGTTACACCCACCTCCTCCGACCGCTTCCCCAATAGATCCAGGGTGGTCTCCTCTTCTAGCATCTTCCCCGTGCAGATCGGGCGCCCCCCCCCTCTCCTACAGCATCTTCCCTGCACTGATCCGAGACCTCCCCCCTCCTTCAACCACGTCCCAACTCAAATCTGGCACCTCTTCCCCCTCGGGCCGCCTCTCCCTATAGATCTGGTGCTACCTCTACCTCTGCCGCTCCTTTGCACAGATTCGCTGCCATCTCCAACTACGGTCGCTTCTCCATATGGATCCGCCACGCTTGTCTCCGGCTGCTTTCCCAACTAGTGTGACTCAGATGGGTGCCGCCACCTAGGTGGAAGCTCGATCAAGAACTCAGGTTCCTGACACTGCATGTTTGAGGTGAAGAGGTTGGTGGGAAGGTCACCAATCTAAAAAGGTCTTCTTTTTTTTCTGTTCGTGTAGTTTCTAATTCTTGCATTAACTTGGTAGTGCAATGTTGATACTATATTGCTTTTCTTGTGTTATTGTGAATTGTACATGAAGGCACATGGAGTAGCTCAGTTCCAATGTCATGTAAGTCAGCAAGGAAGCCATATTTGAGGTAGAGGGAACCTATTTTTCTTGGCAGGTGATCGTACATCATACCTTGATAAACTTCGTTGTTGTCTAATTAAAGGCACTGCCACTACATGCAGTTGGGATACATTAAGTTTTCTCTACTCTGGTTTTAACATTGTTTCATTGAGCTTTAGGTGGATGGATGTTTAGAAAAGCACAATAGATTTCCAGTTTTTAGACCGCAGATACACTAGAAGAACATTTATGCAGAGACTGTTATATAAAGCACATTCGATTTCTAGATTTTAATCTACACATACCAAATACCACTATTCGATTGTGCAACACAAGTAGATTATCCTTGTATAGGATATGGGGTAATACTACTTGCAAAGTCGTATGCCTTCTAGATACGATTTATCAAAACCTTTTAGGGTCTTAATATTTTTTTAATTATCTCTGGATGATTAAAGCTACAACAAATAGTCTGTTCTGTAGAACTATAAGTATGGTCGTACCACTCTAGAGTAAAATATAACCAGTCCTAGTTTTAGCGATTAGGGGATTAATTGCCACTATCACCAATGTATGTCATACCTTCACGGTACTAGAGGAAACCAACATTCCACTAACTTTTGGTGGAAGATGCACTTTACAAGTGCTTGTGTGGCGCACTTCTAGTCTTTAAGTTCCTCATTTCATTCTTTCGGGTCTTGATGGGTCTTTGTCCACTTCTGGGGATCATATAATCATTGGTGTGATTAAGAAATCGACTGGTAAGATAATTTTCCTTCAGAAGATGTTCTCTCTTCTGGGAGATGTGCTCTCTTCCGGGAGATGCTCTTCCTACAAGTAAGAGACTATTGGGTATGAGCTTTATATATATTGCATGTTTGTTTCCTTTCTTACAAGGAATTTTGAGTCCTCTGAGGATGTCATCAAGGATTTTCAGAATTCATTAACTGCATATTTTGTTCATGCCATTTGCCAGAATTATTATGCAACAAAACATTATATCATTCAAAATAGGAGAGTAACAGTCTCTACGGGGACCTTTGAACCATGGCTTTCACCACTTCATTATCTTCATAATGACCCATCTAGTCTGAACTACCAGGTTCCAAGACTTTTATTTAGCAATTTTGGTTCAGCCTCACATGCTTTCATTATGTGACCCGACTTGAACGCTTCAAGCGCTCGGTTATAGACTTTGGTTCCAGATCTGTGTTCTCATAAGAGAAACTTTAGCAATTGTAGAGGCAAAGTGATTGTCGACAACTTTTCTCCCATATCCTTCAAATTGAGGGTACACTACTACAAAAATGCTAATACTAGACGTCTGATCACAGATGGTTAATCGAAAACGTCTGTATTAAACATAATCACAGACGGTTTTTGTTTAGAGACTATCTGTGTAACTGGATGTGCTAAAAACCGTATGTGAAGAGGTAATATCACAGATGGCTCATATTAAAAACCGTCTGTGATATATTAAAAATCGTCTGTGAAGTATCACAGACGGTTCTCAACATGAACTGTCTGTGATAATTGTATACTTCACAGATGGTTCATATTAAAAACCGTCTGTGAAAAATCATAGATGGTTCTAAACACGAACCGCCAGTGATATGGTCTCATATCACAGACAGTTCTATAATGTAACCGTCTGTGATATGAACCATATCACAGACGGTAGGGTTTGCGCCTTAACTTGTCACTCGATCCCCAGCACCCTAACTCGTCCCCTCCCCACCTCGACGTCGCCACCGCCCGAAGCCTCCTCCCCCGACAGCCGCCCCTAAGTCGTGCCTTCTCCCCGACCCCGTCGTTGACGCCGCCCTTCTTCCCGTCGCCGCCATCGCCGCCCGAAGCTCCCCCTGCTACGGTGCCGTCGTCCTCTCCCCAGCGCACACGACCTCTTCGTCCTCTCCACCGACCTCGATCGGCCTCGACTACCTCACCACCGACACCGGCGATGTCGAGGTAAGACAGATCTATCACTTATTGGTTTGGGCTGTTGGTATTCATGTGAACTGAGCTGTAATGTGATTGTCTTGCCCTCTGTGACTGATGGCTGGCTGGATGGATGGATTTGGAGGTGGGGAATGGGGTTGTCTTCGGGTGTGACTACTGGTGCTGCTAGTTGTGGATAGATCCTACTGATTTTTGTATGCTCTCTGTGATTTTTCTATGCCTAGCACTGGGAGGTATTGCAAATTTGTATGCTCTGTTGAACTGCTCAATGATGTTAATAGTCTTATGCTAAAATTGAATTGATAATTAGTTCATATTTGAGCTCTAATGAATAATGCTAACTACTGTCACTTTGATCTTCAGTTTATCAGTCTATACACATACAAATTTATACATTCTGATATACAATTGAATTGCTAACTTATGTCACAAATGCAATTGGATATGATATTGTGTATAGATTGTGTGTCTTTTAAATGACCTGTAGGATTCACATGTTTATATGTCAATTATGCCTTTTAAATTTGATATTCCATTGCAAAACAAATCCAAATGAGTTAAAAACTACTACAACACCTCTTCACCTGCCTCTCGCCATTCATTTCACCATTGTCTGTGTGACCGTGTTCACGCTGGTCAAGTTCTCCTCCCTTGCATCCTGTGTATGTCCTACCATTCCATTTCTAATCTCTTCTCTATAAAGTATCCAGCAAAGGGTCGCTTGTGCTTTTAAAACCTACTTCATACACACACACACATATACATATACATATACATATACATATACATATACATATACATATACATATACATATATATATATATATATATATATATATATATATATATATATATATATATATATATATATATTCACAATTTCAATATCATAAGTCGATATGGTATCAATCGAAGAATCAACCATTCCTTGATCTAAGTTCTACAAGAACTTGACATCAAGGAATGGTTGGTTATCGATACATGATGCCACTTCCTACCGTAGAGTACCTACGCCCACGCCACTTTCTAAACATAGCGACATCCAATTACCTATTGACGATATCGAGGTAATTTGATGTCCACGCGGTCTCCTAGCAGCCATCATTCTTGAACTTGTAGGGGCTCATTAAAGTTGTTCGTGGTTGCTGTCCAATCCTCCTCATGCTTCTTGGACGACCCCTCGAAAAGTGGCTGAGGGAATATATATATATATATATATATATATATATATATATATATAAAGCCAGTCTTAAAGGCACAAGCAGCCACTTCTTGGATACTTTATAGAGAAAAGTCATCACAGACAGTTTGAAATAAAAACCGTCTATGATACATCAGATATCACAGACGGCTTGAAATAAAAACCATCTGTGATAGCTGATATATCACAAATGGTTTCATCTACAAACTGTCTGTGATAGTCGACTATCACAGACGGTTTTGAGTTAATAACCGCTCAGGATAGATGCATCACGCACGGTTCAAAAACCGCTCAGGATGACCTCATGTCATTACTGACCCATAAACTCAGACGGCTCACGAAACCATCTATGATGATGTTTTTGAACTGTCTGTGAAGACCTTTTCTGTAGTAGTGGTATCTCAGTGTTAACTTGATCTTTGTCATTTCCCAAACAAAATATTATTGGTCGTTCCGCATTCCCAGCATTATAATATGTGCACATCAAATTGTTGGGGCTTTCATCTTCATGATGAACCTCTTCATGAGGTATTTCACCTTCAAGGTGAGTTCTCTTCAAGAGAGTTAAAGGATTGATTAATAATTGATTTGACTAGTGTTATTAGATCTTAGACCCGCAGATGTCCCCAATATTTTAGATAAAGAACCAATAAGTCAATTTCGCAGAGGTGGATATACTATTCTACCCGGGGTATTCCACTCTTAGCGATATATTTACTGCAAGTAAACACTGTGGTGACTCCTCCATAATTGGAAAGTATCTCGTAGGTTCCCCGCTTCTAGCACACAGGAGTATAAACTAAACCTTAAGTTTAGCTTGACTAGTGCATTTATCTTCGTGGTAAAGATATTTTCCTTCTAGAAAATACGACGATATTCGAACTTTTGGGCATTTCTCTCCCTCCATAATACTGAGATTCGATCTTTATTAATAGCATAACACAAACTTCCCCTATCATGGGCACATGATCGATTGAATTTTAGATCCAACATGATCTCCAACAACTAGTGGTGGCCCAAAGTTGTATGCTACAGTGGTGAAAACATGTGAGAAATATTTGATTCCTTCAACACGCACTTATTTCAATAAGGGGTTTGATGATTATATGTAGTGAGTTAAACTTTTACCAATGCAGTGGCAAGAAAACTGCATGATCCTAATATTCTGTAAGATATTCCAACTTCGGGTTGGTTATTAATTTGCGACGAAGGTCCCATACGGGTATCCGAGAGTTGGCAGACTTATTCTATAGACTAGCTTCTTTATTATTTGCCCAAGTTTTGATCCAATTACTCATACCTTATTTCAAATAATTTGGATCATTAAAATTCGAGTTTATAAGTACCCAACATGTTTTCTTATTATCATAAGCAGTGTTCGAACAGCATAAAACTACAGGCTTTAGGAACAAAAATATAATGCTGGAACATAAATATTTGATCATAGTTAATCTGCACAGAAATACTAGATTTTCTGCTAGACTTCAAATCTTAGTTGAATCACCTAAATAGTATAATTATCCGATGGGAATATTTATTATTCAATAGGAATACCAAATTTAATTAAGGGTGATAAACTATATGCCTTATTTTAATTTGTAATGCCATAATCATCATGGCCAAATTTATATCATTCAGGATCAACAAAGTCCAATAGGTCGTATTTATTTTGGGAGCTATATTTGCTTCAAGCAAGTGATATGGCTTCTAGTGGTGATGCCGAACATGGCATATGTGTGACTACGTCAAGTGGCTGTCGATTTGCCGTGTGCATTCCCGCTTGCTGGCGGTTAACATATTACTGAACACACAAATCAATTGTCCTCCGTGGGCAACAATGACTGAGGTTGCCAACAGCATGGGTATCGGTAATGGATAAGGATAATAATCATGCAATTTACTTTAATTATCTCCGAAAATAAACTGGATTAATTTATTGCTTCGGGCTAATTTGCTTCTGGCTTTAACCTAGGATATGCCACTGTGCCTACCATGACTCTTATTTTGAACAATTTTCTTTGCCTCTTAACTTCCAATATCCCGCACATGTCTAATTTTCTCCCCCTTTTCATGCCAACTGTAAAATCCTAAGTGATAGCGTGTGCATCAGGCATTTGCTTAAAATCAACTCAGAGTTAAAGATTTGCAATCATACTTCAACAGAAGTACAATTTTGTTGGCGTGAAACTAATATATACCCTGTAATATTCTTCTTACAAAGTTCTTTAATTAAAAAATTAGTGGTGGGGGATAGTGTTATATAGACTCCAAGTCTTAGGGCTGAAGTTATTATGTACTTATTTGAGGAATATGGTATTTTCTAGCCAAAGTGATCCATTATAGATATACATATGACTTGCCTTGTTCTGGTGCCACTGAGAAAAATAGTTTCTCTTTTGCCATCTGGGCATCTGTGCACTACAAGCTGGTGAGTTGAGGCTTATTAGATATCAAGAGCACGTGTATAATATTTTGTTAGCAAGGCATGTCAACTTATTTCCAATTTTTCGGCATACATATTACAAAATTTTATTCCATACAAGATTAATTTACTACATGCAAGGTATGCTACTGGTAATATGTTCTATTAGGCGGATTGAATCAACTATTCAGCAAGAGATAAGACTTTAATATAACAACTTAGACTATTACTTTATTTATGGTATATGGGAAGAAACAATATAATGCATAGGGTTTCAGCCTAAAGCAAAACATAAGAGATACTCCTCAAGAGCAGTGCCAAGTTCAACAGGAGCTAAATCTATACTACTAATGCAACTCGTGCAAGAAAACGACATCTTTACAAAGATAAAGGATAACTAGGAGATTGCTATAAGTCTCCATAGAGCATAATATGGGCTTATCATTGCTGTCATCCAGGACAAACAAATATCCACTTAACAATGTCAAACATGTCCCACACAATTTATGCAATTTTCTATATATTTATAGCTGGTAAAACATTTTAAATGCATGAAGCGAGTGCAAAATAGTAGAGATTAATTTTATCTATTCAGTAGATAATTTTATACATTTCCTAGAATTCTCCTAGTATTTTAAGATTTTTTTCATAATTTTTAAGGTTTGGAAGCAATTTTCAGAATTACTAAACCCATTAATTAATTTCCCAAGCACACAATACGAGAAAAAATAAACCATAAAAATATGATACTTCCAAGGTGTACTAGGTCTAAGGTTTCACAATTAAGGAAGCTCAAACACCTAAAAATTCAGTTTCTATGATTAATTTAAGGTTATTGTATAAAAATAAATAATATTAAAGCAAATAACTATAAGCCGAGAGTCTAGATTATAAAATAACCATAGAACATATTGATCAGAAATTATAAAAATCGAATTCCCAAAGGGTTATTTTGCAAGAATATATAAAAATCCGAAATTCGCCGTAAATTTCCCAAACTCCAGGGGTTTTCCACAAAATTTTCTTATCCGCGAAAAATTCCTCGTAATTTTGAGAAATTTGAGGGCCTTTCCGCAAAATGTTCTTATTAAAAAAAATGTCCTCGTAATTTTCAAAATTCTGAGGGTTTTTTTTCAAATTTTTGGGATTTTTTTCTTTTATTTTCTGATTTTGGCCCACTCGACCCACTTTGGCTTGCCCTCAAGACACTCAAATTTCACCCAAAGGCGTTAAGACGATGGGGAACTAGGGTTTTCATGGTGCCCATCTAGTGGTGGTTACGGCGCATGATGGGCGTCCTCGCGACGCCGGTGGCAAGCGAGGCGGTGCATCGAGTAGGCAACAAAGACGAGCGACGACGTGAGCAGCGATGCGCCGCGGCGAGCGGTGCTTAGAATCTCGGCGACGTGGCGGTGCACGGTGGCGGGGGCGTAGAGGTCGGGCGGAAGTGGTGGCTGAGCGCCACAGTATGGCAACGGCGGCAAAAGCGGTAAGCGCAACAACAAGACGGCGGCGTGAAATGAACGACTTTGAGCTCGTGAAGCTTCATTGCGGCGTAGCACTCAGGTGCGTACGCGACCTCTCGACGGCGCAGCTCGAGGGTGCCCGTGGAGCGATCGGACAGCGGCGGCGTGGCCACGGTCTGGCATGGCACTGGGTGGCGCACGGCCAGACTCGAGCGGCGCGTGACAGCGGGCGGCATGGCCTCAGGCAGCTCATGACAGCACACAGTGGGCGCGAGCGGCCTACGGCGATGGTGGCTTCGAGCCAGCAGAGATTGCCAAATTTTTCGTGTATGAGCCGAAACTTGCATGATGATGAACCGTGATCACAAATTACGATGAACAGTAAAACCGATCAAATCTCATGTTTACAAATTAATCTACCGGATTAATCTAATACACTAGTACAAAACAGGATATACAAGACGCCTCATCACAGACGAACCGTCTGATCAAATGGGAATGGGTAGGGGGTCTATCGGGTCAGGTATATATGATGCCTGTATATCACAGATGGTTCTTATTACGAACTGTCTGTGATACGTCACTATCACAGATGGTTTTTAAATCTAACCATCTATGATACTTCACAGACGGTTATTAACAAGAACCGCTCGTGATATTCAAGATCATGCATTTGTTCTTATTAAGAACCGCTCGTGATAGTGACGATCGCTGACGCACGTAATAAGAACCATCTGTGATATGCAGGCATCATATATAACTCGACAGACCCCCTGCCCATTCCCATTTGAGCCGCCACCCCTGCTGTATCCTCCCCATTGCGCCACCTTAGAGAGGAGAAGGAAGGGAAGGAAGGAGGCTGGGAGGAGAAGGAAAGGAGGAAGCTAAAGCGAGGTCCCCCTACCCATTCCCATTTGAGCCGTCACCCTGTTGCCTCCTCCCCCATTGCGCCACCTTAGAGAGCATCAGAGAGGAAGGAAGGAGGAAGGGAGGAGAAGGAGAAGGAGATTAGGAAGAAAGGGAGGAGGATCTCGCAGGATATTTCGGATTTTCGACGTGAGCTCCAAGGGTAACGATCTGTAACCCTTTATATTTGCTCTAGGTTAATCACTAATTAATTTTAGTATGTTTGGTGAATAGGATGTGTACTTGCGGTTTATTAATCTAATTTAACACTAATTTGTTACGTACGTAGAGTAGATGAACCGAAACTGGATGTACGATGCGAACTGTGTGAGTGAAGAGTACATTAATGGTATGTTTGCTTTTAGAAGAGCCGCCGAGTAGGATATGTTGAAGAAGGGGATAAAATTTATGTACTGTCCATGCATTGATTGTGGTAATCTGAAGATGTTTGACAACCCAGCGTAGATCGAATCGCACTTGATTCGAAGGGGTTTAAAAAAAGGGTATACATGTTGGACTAGTCATGGTGAAGAACAGATTATCCAGGAAGTTAATAATGACGACATCGTCGAGGAAGTCAACAATATGCCGAATGTGGATTGTGCTTTTGATGAGGATAGATCGCACGATGATAATCTGGATCAGATGCTACGCGATGTAGAAGGGAACTACAGTGAGAGAGAGTTTTCTAAATTCAAGGGCTTAATGGAGGACTCGCGGAAACCTTTGTTCCCTAGCTGCAAGCCGGAATACACAAGGTTGTCAACTGTGCTTGAACTGCTGAAATTGAAGGCAAGCAATGGTTGGTCTGACAAGAGTTTCATGGCGTTGTTAGGTCTCCTAGCAGACATCCTTCTGGAGGGAAACGTATTGCCCAGCACCACCTATCAAGCCAAGAAGGTTCTTTGTCCATTGGGAATGGAAGTAGAAAAAATATATGCATGCCCGAACGATTGTATCCTCTACCATAAAGAGTATGCAGACATACATGTATGTCCCATGTGCAAAGCATCTTGATACAAGCGTAAGAATACTGCTAACGTGAAGCAAGGACCTCCTGCTAAGATGTTGTGGTATCTGCCTATGATTCCACGTTTGAAGCGTTTATTTGCGAACCGAAAGGATGCAAGATTGCTGCGTTGGCACTCGGAGGAGCGTAAGAAAGATGGAAAGCTAAGACACCCTGCTGATTCTACCCAGTGGAGAAACTTCGATCGGAGCTTCGAAGAGTTTGGTGCAGAACCGAGGAACATAAGGTTAGGGTTGAGTACAGATTGAATGAATCCTTTCGGTAACATGAGCAGCTGACATAGCACATGGCATGTAAATCTATGTATGTACAACCTTCCTCCTTGGTTGTATGAAGCGGACGTACATTTTGATGTCATTACTTATCAAAGGGCCGAAGCAACCTAAGAATGATATTGATGTGTACCTAGCACCATTGCTGGAAGATCTTGTGACACTGTGGAACAAAGGGGTACAAGTATGGGATGCGTACAAACGAGAGAACTTCACTTTACGCGCCATGTTGTTCTGCACCATCAATGATTTTCCTGCCCTTGGTAACCTGTCGGGGTTCAGTACAAAAGGAGCCAAAGTCTGTCCGCACTGCTTAGATGGTACAAAGAGTGTATGGCTAAACAACTTGCACAAAACTGTGTATATGCGTCACCGTAGGTTCCTTCCTAGGATTCACCCATACCGCAAGATGAAGAAACAATTTGATAGAAATAAGGAGGACGGTTCAGCTCCAAGGGCTTTTAGAGGGAAAGAGGTCTATGATATGGTTAAGGATATCGATGTTGTGCTTGGGAAGGGACGTAAATTAAGGACCCGTCAAAAGAACATCTGGAAGAAGCGGTCAATTTTTTGGGACTTGTCTTATTGGGAGCACTTAGAAGTTCGCCACTGCATCGACGTCATGCACATGGAGAAGAATGTATATGATAGCTTGATTGGTCTCTTACTGAACATTAGTGGAAAAACAAAGGATGGTATTAACGCAAGGCGTGACTTGGTTGATATGAACATAAGGACCGAGTTAGCACCAAAAGAGACTGATAAAGGATGAACGTACCTTCTCCCAGCTTGCTACACTCTGTCCAAGGCTGAGAGAAATGAACTGTGCCAGAGCTTGCATGGTGCAAAAGTTCCGTCTGGTTACTTCGCCAACATTAAGAAACTTGTTTCCATGAAAGATTTGAAATTAATTGGTATGAAGTCCCATAATTATCATGTGCTGATGACACAAATGCTTTCTGTTACAATTATGAGTATCTTGCCGAACAAGGTCCGAGTGGCAATCTTGAGGCTATGTTATTTCTTTAATTCAATTGATCAGAAGGTCATCGATCCCAAAGGACTAGATGCTCGGCAGGGGCGAGATGGTGATGACTCTATGTTATCTTGAGATGTATTTCCCTTCGTTATTTTTCGATATCATGGTCCATCTCATTGTTCACCTTGTGAAAGAGATAAAGATATGCGGCCATGTGTTCCTACGTCATATGTACCCATTCGAGAGGTACATGGGAATTCTCAAGTCCTACGTATGGAATCGATATCGACTGGAGGGCAGCTTCATCGAAGGTTATGCAACTAAAGAGGTCATTGAGTTCTGCGTCGACTACATGGCTCAGGTGGAACCGATAGGTCTGCCTCTATCTCGTCATGAGGGGAGACTGTAGGGTATCGGGACCATCGGAAGGAAATCAATCACTCCTGATCTGGATACGTACGCTCAAGCCCATTTCACGGTCTTACAACACATGACCCAAGTGTCCCCGTACATCGATGAGCACAAAGACATAGTACGCCAACAGAATCTAGACTGGTCGGAGGTTTGGATCACGAGAAAGCACAACCGTCAGTTCAACGAATGGTTCAAGGTGCGATTCATTAGGAGGTCATCAAGTGATGATACACTGCTATGGTTGGCAAAAGGGCCAAAATTTACAATTGTGACATGGCAAGGATAATGACATAAATGGGTACACATTTTATATGACACCAGATAGGAAGAGCACGATCGTAACAAATGATGTCCGTATAGATGCGTTTCACGAGCAGTTCAATACCGCTGGGCCACATGGATTGAACTCCTACTATGGGTTCGTAGAGGAGATTTGGGAGCTCAACTACGTACTTTTCAAGATCCCCTCCTGTTTCAATGCGATTGGGTTAAACTTCCGTAGGGTGTGAAGGTCGACAAGTACGGCGTCACTACTGTGGACCTCAAACGTGTCGGATACAAGGACGAACCATTCGTACTCGCTAAGCAAGTTGTTCAAGTTTTTTATGTAACGGACCCGGCAAATAAGAACCGCCACGTAGTTCTTCATAGAAAAAGAAGGATTGTCGGAATTGACAATGCCGTCGATGAGGAAGAGTATAATCAATTTGACGAGTTGCCTCCTTTCGGAGACGACATCAGGCTTGAGGAAGAACCCAGTGAGGAAGCTAGCTATATGCGCGTCGATCATCATGAAGGGCAATATTTTAATTAACAATTTATTCCATTGTAATTTATTCCATAACATGAGACATGTTAATGTGGACTTGCCATGTGTTATGGACTTATAATCTCTTATTTTGATGTCAACGTGGAATTGTCATGTGTTAATGTGTTATGGACTTTTCATCTCTGATATTGATGTCAATGTGGACTTCATTGTAATGTGGAGTATCAAAATTGGTTTCACTTGATTTGGAGTTGAGTTGAATTAGATATGAATTTTTGAAGTCAAATGATTTGGAGTTGTGTTATGGACTTGTCACTATGTTCATGTAAATAAATAGCATATCACAGACGGTTCTATTATGGAACCATTTGTGATAATAAATCACACACGGTTAATTAAAAGAACCGTTTGTGATATGTCCATATCACAGACGGTTCTATTAAGTAACTGTCTGTGATGAATTATCACAGACGGTTCCATAATAGAACCGTCTGTGATATGCCTTTATAAGGAGGGAAATGCTAGGGTTTTTGCCCTTACTCGTCACTCTCGCCCGTTCAACTCCCCAACACCCTTAGCCTCTTGCTCTCGCTTGTTCGCCTCCCCACCCGAGCGCCGCCGCCCAAGGTATGTCTCCTCCGGTCCTCCCCAGTGCCTCCTCCGGTCCTCCCTCACGTCACCGGCTCCAGTGCCTCCTCTGGTTCTCGCGCCGCCGGCTCGAGTGCCTCCTCTGGTCCTCCCTCCCGCTGTCGACTCCAGCGCATCTTCTAGTCCTCCCTCGCACCGCCGCCAGCGCCTCCTCTGGCCCTCCATCGCGCCGCCGACTCCAGTGCCTCCTTTGGTCCTCCCTCGCGCCGCCGCCACGCCGCTCGGCCTCCTCCTCCACGCCGGCACTGTGAGTATTACTTGATTATATATATGTGTGTGCTACTGGGAGATATTGTTAGAATTAATCTTGATGACTTGTTAGTGCTTCAATGATTAGCGCTTGTAATTAGGGTTAAGATGGCAAGGATTAATTCTTATTTGCGGGCGCAGAGGGATTTGAGTGTCCTGACACATGTTTGGCGATCGTTCGTAGGTGCTAATTTCTTTGAATTTGTAGGGTTGGATAGTTCTGGAGCTTGAATTGTGTGTAGTGGCCGCTTCGGTGAGCAAGGCAGAGCTCATGCTGCTTCCTTCTTGTTTTTTGTGGGGTTTAAGCGGTTACAACTTCTCTTGTCACGTGGATTTTATGTTTCGTTTCTAGTATTGTTTTTGACTTTTGTATGGAGTGAATGTTGGGTTCTCCAGCTAAGGATATCGATGGGAGTGTTATAATTCGTTGTGGCTGTGGCCTCATTGAGTTGGTCATACTCTTTTTTGTCCTATTAGATTTCCATTTGGTCGATAATTGACGATAACTGATGAGCTTGGACCTAGCTTTGTTTGTTCTTTGTTGGTTTAGCAGCTGACCAGTACTAAGGTTGGAGCAATCTTGGTATTTGCTCATTGCTGACTAGTCCATCCTCTGCATCTATGCTAAGAAAACCGAGCTTGGTTTTCATGAGCCATGTAGGGATACTTGCAAGGGAATGGGTCCCCATCACCACACTAAATTGGAAGTCTCTAACAAGCGTACGGAGAGGCGAGCTGTGGACAGAACTTTCAAGCTTGTTCAATATCCCAGAAGCAGACCAGGCACGCGTGGAACGGCAGGCGTTGCTCGTGATGTGTCACGCGTGGAGGACCTTTAAGAGCACGCTTGTCACGAAGTACGTGAACACGGGTCGGATGCCCTTCACGAAGTATAAACTCTTATCGCGGGATATATGGGACACCTTTGTGCAGATGAAGACGACGGCCGAATTTCAGGAGCAAAGTGCGGCGCACAAGGCTCTTCAGGCACAAAACACTCACCCGCACAAACGCGGCACCGCTGGTACGTGGGTAAAACTGCGCAATGGGCGGCGGAGGACAAGAACACAACCGGGCTATTTGCTGGGATCACAAACGAGCGTGCTCAGTCCTGGTTAAGAGCGAGAGCATCAGCCACGTCTTTGGGCGACATCTCTTTCACAAACAAGGCAGACGAGGAAGTGTCCCAACGTCTGGTAAATATGTCGAACTACCTAGTTGTTAATAGGTCCATAACTTCATACTGTCTATAATAACATGATGACCTCTTGCAGCATGTATTGACTTTAGCATCTTCACAAGGCTCTTTCATAGCAAACAGGGAGAAGGATATACTATCGGAGGCCCTAGGAAACAAGGAGCACCCGGGTCGCACGCGAGACAAGGGGGTTAACGTACCATGGAGGGATGGATTCGCAGACGACTACTGCACGTATAGGAGTAGGAAGAGATCCAAGGCCGAGTACGACAACCGGTTGGAACAGGTGCTTACTGCAAAATTTCAAGGACAGATAACAAGATTGCAGGATCAACTGAATCAAGTACTCCTCAGCCAGTCGCAAGACGCCCTCGTTATTTTGGGAGCCAGTCCTCCTCGACATCGGAGTAGAGTCGCGTCCATGCTAAATTCTGAACATGACGATGTCCAATTACCTATCGACGATATCAAGGTAATGTACATCTCTGGAACGCTCCAAAGATAGACCTATAGGACGCCTTATCTAATTAAGTATGGTTTTGTAGGAGCCGACGCCCTACAAGCTCCAAGTGAGGATGGCTGGGTCCATTTCTATTGAGGCTAGGCGGGGGATGATGTATCCATACCAGGAAGGGACAGTGCAGCACGGTGCTCAGCTGGCGCAGGGTTACGCTAGGGTCCAGTTGGACATGGTACATGACAATTTCATGGCCGTCCCGTTGGAGATTCACCCGAACTAAGACATCAGAACACTAGGGGATGCCATGTACACTTTTATCGAGTGGCCCAAAAAGGACATGCCCTGGACCCTCCAGTGCCGCGATCTCGACACGACCATGCCTCTCCAACAGGACCCTCGATGACTCCACCTCAACCGTCGCTTCAGAAGGCCGCCTCATTGGTTCTCGTGGAGAAGACGCCGAAGGAACAAGAAAATCGTGTCGCCGTATCGGTTCTCGTGGAGAAGATGCCAAAGGAACAAGAAAAGTGTACCACTGTATCAGTTCCCGAGTCGTCTCATAGGAAGACGTGTAGCAGGCCAATCGTTAAGGCCAAATCGAAATCAAAGAACATTAAGACGCCTCCCAAGCCCTACAAATACTCCCTCAGAAGTCCGTTGGCCCCTGACACAGTATTAGCCCGCGTTGGACTAGGTTGTCAGGCTTTGCATGCTTGGTACATGCAGAATACCAAAGAGAAGGGGTGCGATATTGGAATCACCGTCAGATACCTGGATAAGCATTTCTTCCAACAGTTGGGCCACTTTGTCGTGGGCTTCAGCGACTTATTCGACCTATTCAATCTCGATGCCCTCGACGCCTCGCTTCTACGATGCTAGACACTGTAAGTGTGTACAATCAAGCTCTACATTCACGTAATACCGATAAATATCACAACTCATTGATTATGTATAGACACATGATGAAATATGCACAGGGATGGCGAGAACCGGTGGGTTTTCGCAACCCACACGTGGTCTCTGAGCAAACCATCAACCAAGACGCATCTTTCGTCGAGAAATACATAACGACGGGATTGCTTGCTCAGGACGATAAGGACTACATAATGGTGCCCTACAACCAGAAGTAAGTGCTCCACTACTTGCTATACAAATTTTATTTGTACTTTATACGCAGCATGAATTTAGGTTTAATGACTATAACGACATACATGAGTAGGTACCACTAGATCCTTTTAGTCATTATACCCAAGAGGAACAAGGTAATATACTTTGATTCCTTACTCAACAAAACCCACGACTTCACCCTTCTGAAAGGAATACTCGACAGGCATGCTCATTTCCTCCATACATAACTCTATTGTAGTCTTCCTTCGTTTGAAATGGGCGAAAATATCTTTTTGGAATCATGTAGGTCGTTCATCACTTATGTTGGCGATGGAGGGTCATACAAGGGATCGAGTGCCACATTGGAGCACAGGACGCGATTTTCGGTACGCGCTACAACACAATAATCCTATATCATACTTCGTAATAATACGTCTCGAACTGACTATACCTATATATGTAATTATATTTTTGAAGTGCCACTAGCAAAAACAAGATCACCTATGTGCATTCTACGTTTGCCATCATATGCAGCAAATCATGAGTGCTACGCTGAAGGATCCTGAGGTTTGTCAATCTCGTAATAATTATTTCCTAATTATAAATTTAAATATATATGGTTACTACTTTACTCCTGCTAGCGACAGCGCTTGAACATAGATTTAGATGCACTCATTTGTGAGAGAGATTTCGGAGGTTTGAGGGACGCTCTGCAGCTTCATCAAGATGCAGATCGTTAACGCCAACGGAGAGTTTCACTCCGTCAACACCTCTGAACCACTGCCAAACAATTGATTCAATTGTAATTCACTTTGAGTAGTTGTAATTCAATAGTAACTCTAGCGACAATACTTGAACATATTCTTTTGTAATTGATTTTGAGTTGTAAATGATCACTTTGAGTTGTCAACAATTCTGTGATATATCTGTTTTCTGCCTGCTTGTTTTCAGAGGGCATAGCTAGCAATTCCTGAGGCTAGCCAAAAATTAAAAAAAATAGTTAGGGTTAAATAACTATCACAGACGGTTTTTTATATAAACCGTCTGTGAAGGCCTACTATCACAAAAGGTTTCCACCAAGAACCGTCTGTTCTAGTTACAAACCGTCTGTGATATGTCTGATATCACAGACGGTATGTAAACAGAACCGTCTGTGATATGTAAGATATGACAGACGGTTCTTGGTGAAAACCGTCTGTGATAGTAGGCTTTCATAGACGGTTTATACAAAAAAAAACCGTCTGTGTTGTTTCTTATCATAGACGGTTCTAAAACCGTCTGTGATAACCGCTTGTTATCATAGACATACAAATTCAGATGGTTCAAAAACCGTCTGTGATGATGGTTCCGAACTGTCTGTGATGAAGATTTGTGTAGTAGTGATAGCAAACTAGGGATTGAAAAGAAGGAATTCCGAACGACATACCGATTTGCCTGAAGAACAATTCGTGTTGATAACGTGTTGAATAATCGATGCCGTAGTCGGGAGACAATCAATCCAATCACACAATGAACACAAGAAGAGACACAAATTATAGAGGAGGATGCGTGATCTTTATTCATTTGTATATATCATGTACATAGGGGGTCCTCATATTTATAGTCCACTGGAATAAAACCTCTCCAAGGACAGTTTAGTCTTCTGCCCATACAAAAGGTTGCGTAACAAGCACAAGATCCGTCTTGTGTTAGCCAGCTACTCCTACAGGATTGTAACATCACTATGCCTTAATGAACGAAGCTCTCTCTGTTTTTCGCAAAAAATAATTTGTTAGATGGTCATTTAGATCTATTCATATTTCCCAGTCAAACTCTTGAAATGTATGTTCGGCATCAACAAGTAACACACGTATCATCTAACCAACCAGATGGATCAGGTTGATTTTTTAACGGATACGGTTGCGCGTGTAAATACAAACGTGTGGAACTTACTCTTATTTTTACATGTATGTAAGACTAAATTTGAAGCAACTTTCAACTAATTAAGCATGTGATGTACACCAACAGAAAAAATATATAAAGATCAACTCACACGTCTGGTGTGATTTAGACCAGAACACTTGGCAAGCTTGGAATAATATGATATATTGAAATTAATTGCCCTTACGTAAGACCAAAATTTTAGAACATTGCATTTGTGTCATCCAATAATGGCAGCTGACCAGATGATGATGGTGACTGCCCAAGGGGAATGTTGCTTTGCCTCCCATGTTATTTGTGGCATTTTTAGGGGCTCTTTTATGCTACACTTAATTAGATATGAGTCGTCTAGTCCTTTTCATTCAACGGTTCATATTAGTTAGAATTTAGTTATACTACATCTGTCAGTATAAATAGTAGAATTTAGTGGCAATACTCGATTTTTACTGCCACCCGTTAGTAGCCGTAGAATCAGAGGCGGAACCAGGGAGGGTGCCGGGTATATGCCGGCACCCCCCAAAATTTTGAGAATTTACCTGGGATGAGTTCCTCATCGGCCCAGCCCAGCCAGGATGAGTTTCTCATCGGCCCAGCCCAGCCAGGATGAGTTCCTCATCGGCCCAGCCCAGATGAGTAGCGACCCACTCGGCCACTCCTCAGCACTTTAGCAGGCAACACCACAGCGCAGCAACTCAATCCTCTAGATTCCTCCTCCCCAAACTCCAACCCTAATCTCTACTCATGAGACCGGCAGGCGGGCGCAGACGGCGGGAGGCCTGGAGGGCGGCGCGACTGGGAGGCCGAGAGGGCGCGCGGCTACACGGGAGGCTGCAGGCGCAGAGGCGGGAGGGCGACACGCTGGCGCTGGGAGCGCCAGCGGCGCGGGAGGCGGCCAGCGCCGGCGGGGTGGCTTGGCCAGCCGGCCTTGGGAGGAGGCAGGAAGCAGGAAGCAGGAGCTTCAAGAATCAAGAAAGTGGAGTCTGTGGAGATAAGAACTAAGAAGTCAGGAGAGGAAGACAGGAAGTGGGGGTGGAGAAGAAGTTTTGACCGAACCGATTGAATTTGTATTGACCGGTTGTGGTTGGGAGTTGGTTTGGTTAGTTGGGTTTCAATTATAAACCAGGCCAAGGCTGCCAAGTGCCAGCTGCCAGGTCTATAAGGTGATTGAACTGTTGGAGGCTTCACTGCTAAATTGGTTATTGCTTTATTAGTATGTTGTAGCCGATTTTGCTTTATTGGTATGCCGTAGCGCGTAGTCGTATGTTGTTTGCCACTGTTATATTGTTATCATGTTCATGTTATATTGTTATGTTAATCCGTAAATGTGAGCTTAATTGTGAATGGAAATTTGAAAATTGTGTTGCAATATGTCAATGTAGATTATAGAGACATGAAGAGAAATAGAGATATCCTTTCTTTTTTTCGGGATCGAGAAGTGAAGGCAAAGAATATTTCATCTCCTTCATCACCTACCAAGGGGTCCAAGGGTGGAGGAGACTCAAGAAGGTAGAGGAGGAACTCAAGCAAGTGGGAATCAATTGACTTCTTCTCAAACGGAGAATATTGATGCTGTGATTGATGTTGTGGTTGCTGTCAATGACCAACCCCAACCCCAGCTGAGAAGCGCAGGAGCTTCAAATACACTTCCTAGCAGTGATGAAATGCTTCGAAACACTAGAGCTCAGGAAGTTTTGGAAGCGCTAGATTCTGGTGAAATTGAAAGTGGACAAGGGTTGAATCAAGAGATGGGGTTGGCTAGGCCCGGTGACACGCGTTGGGGTTCTCATTACAAAACTGTTTTGCACATTATTGGTTTGTATTCTACAATCCGCAAAGTACTCATAAAGATTGAAAAAGATCCCTCCCTAAAGAATGAATGGGGAAAAGTCCATGCTATGGTGGCAGCCTTTGAGTCATTTGATTTTGTTTTCATGGCAAACTTGATGCTAGTCATACTTGGGTACACAGATGATTTATGTCAATCTTTGCAAAAGAGGGACCAAGATATTATTAATGCTATGACACTTGTTAATTTGGCTAAAGACAGATTGCAACATATGAGAAATCATGGCTGGGAAGATTTTCTTCAGGAAAACGTTACATCATTTTGTATGAAACATCGTATTAAAGTTCCTGAGCCAAATAAGAAATATGTGCCTTTTAGAAGATCAAAGCGTTTTTTCCTAAACAAACAAATGATGATCATTTCAGAAGGGAAGTATATCTTGGCATTATTGATAACGTTCTGCAAGAGCTTGATAACCGGTTTGACAAAGTTAATATGGAGTTGCTTGTGTGCATGTTTGCTTTGAATCCTCGCAACTCATTTGAAGCATTTGATAAGGAGAAAATACTTAACCTTGCAAATTTTTATCCCAATGAGTTTTCAAGTACAGATTTGATGAGACTCCCTTTCCAACTTGATAACTTCATTGATGATATGTGAAATGATGATAGGTTTAAGGACCTTAACAATCTTGGTAACATTTCTATTAAGCTTGTTGAAACAAAAAAGCATGAAGTTTACAAGTTGGTATACTTGCTTCTCAAATTGGTATTGCTCCTACCGTATGCATAAAGAAGCGTTGAAAGAGTATTTTTCGCTATGACTCTTGTGAAGAATAAGTTGAGAAATAGTATGGGCGATCAATTCTTGAATGATTGTTTAGTCACATTTATTGAGAGGGAAATTTTTTTGAAGGTTAATGAAAATGATGTAATGAAACGTTTTCAAGGCATGAAAACGCGTAAAGTAATACTATAATTTCTTTGCATATTTTGTAATTTTCTATTCATGTAAGATTTTATTTGAACTATTTGTATTATGCTTTTGACAAATTTGAAACCTATGTGTTGGATTTATGATGTTATAGAATTATTGTATAAACTATAGAATTGTGAGTACGAAGTGTGCACCCCCATCATCTAATTTCTAACTCCGCCACTGCGTAGAATGCACAGTAAAAATTCTCCTTTTAGAGCAGGTAAGGAATCTAGGTCTGAGTTCTTACTTGTATGCATCATTTTCACTTTAATTAGCTGTACTGTTTTTTACTTCACTTCATGCTTTCCAAGCCCTGATCTATTCCAAAAAATAAGCACCACTTATTTGTAATAGTTGAGTAATAATAGGATGTGAATCTGAGTTTCATTCGCTTTAAATATTATGCCATTGCTTTTTTTAGAACAAAAAGAGGTCTATGGCTTTATGGATATACACAGTTGACAAGAATATCTCCGGTATATTTCTTGTTGTAAAGTTGAGGAAACTAGCTGAATTGCCTGTGCAAATCAACGGACAATTAGATGGCGTGATGTAAGTTGGCGAAGGACAGTATATGAATCCCGTGAAAAAAGTAGCACAAGAGATGATACTCTCTCCGATCGTTTTATTTGAAGTTATTGACTTTCACAGTCTTCCGGATTGTAACTTTGATAATTACTGTTTTATAACTTTATTTTAGTATAGATTTATAGGATTGTATTACTATGACATTCATTTTAATGAGAAATCTAGTGACATAAGTTTCACATGGTCAATCTCGATAATTTAAAACACACTAATGCTAAAATTTTAGATAGCTGGCTGCACCGACTCTAAAAATGACAAATAAAAAGGAACAGAGGAAGTAGCCATTATCATTTAAAAAGGACAGCAAATGTAATGACTCCACTTCTGGGATCGTCAAACTCTTCACAACCATCCAGAACGTGCAGCTGTGAAGTAAGAGATAGCATCAAAAGCAAGCTCACGTTTACAATAAGAGGCAAACCTTTATTACATTAGTTAAGGCTTAGCAGCCAGTTTGGACACAGGCGTGGTCATCCAACCCCAAATATAATATATTACAACACAAAAGCACATGAGAACCACAGGAATTCTTGGGTGCCGTCGAGACCTAATACCAGTAGTTGTCACTGTCCAGTGGCTCTTCCTGATCATAAAGATCACATGCCTCCTCCCAAGGTTCTTTGGATGACGTTTAGCAAGTATGAGCACGACAGTATTCAGCAAGTTGCATGGGGAATTCTAATTAACTACTTGCCAGGATTAGCAAAAGAATGGAGCAGTTTTACCATAACAGGTATGTGTGGAATGCAATATTTGAATCGAAAGCAGTATAGTATTTAAATCTGTAAAATAATAATAAATATAACAGGGGTTTTCGACATATGCAATTACCAACTTAACATATGTAAGACTCTACTTATGCCTCATGTATTAGAATTACCCATGAACATAGTTTCATTAACCGGAAGCATGACGTATTCAAATACCATCAATTATAGTATGGAGAGTTGCCCAACTTTACCTACAAGATATCTCAGACTCATACTGTCAAGCTATATACACGCAACCAGATAGCGTGCGACTGAGTCGAGATAACAATGTCTTTTCCACTACTCAACCTTTCTAGTCTCTACCCGGTAGGTTCAAGGTCAATACAGCCATCGGGAAACCACCGGCTAATGGTGGAGTGCGCGGTCCGATGCTGACTGGTCCATACAATTGTGTAGTTCAGCGAGTGCCCTAACCAGCCGACTTCTTACTCACCCCCATTCTGCGGCTGCTCTATCACACAAGAGCAGTTGACATCCTGTAGATATTCAATCGGAAGAGCAGTGTACTAAGCCAAGTTGAGTATACCACACCCGTGGTTGGGTATACCACACCTGTGGTTGGGCTAGATCTGTGTCTATTATTTGGCATAAGGTTCTTGTCCTTACTTGTCATCTGGTGAGGCGGTGGACCATTTACCAACTCGTGGCTGTCCACCTCTTGATCTCACCTTTGACTCACTTTTATCAAGTATATTGGGTTGTCCATCCTTTTGGTCTCAACCCTCAACTCTCCAACAAAACCTATTGGCATTTAGCCAACCTTCCTTATGAGTATTTAAAAACACTTTGTGAGACATTGTCGAATATTTGCTATCATTTTATGTGGACTAAACTGGTCAAGGTGAATATGGCCTACAAAGAACAGGAGGCTTGTATGTGGGGTGATGGAATTTATCTACTCATCATGGCACTCCAAAGTGTTGTTTCATTATTGAAATAATTGGCTCAAATACAATAATGAAATTAATAATATAAGTACATAAAATATAGGCTCAAAATGATCAAATGAATGCAACTTTCCACCTTGCTCGAAGTCTTTGAAATTCTCTATTTCTCCTGTGTCTTGTTTGGCGCTTTCCGGAGCTTGATCATTGAAGTCGAAACCTAGTGCAAAATAAAATAAATAATCCCAATAAATATCTGGCTCAACAAAGAACAAGCCGGGAACAACATGCAAGTGAAATAAAATCCAGAAAAGAAATAAAAGAGAATGATAGTGTGGTCAATAGGATTTATTGGGAGTTTGATCTGGCTGAACCGCGTTGAAAATGGGATTTACGGGCTCAGAACGGTTGAAATGGACATATAATGTCAAAAAAGGGTTTAGGTGAATAGTGTCGGGTCTCATGAATAGTATCGGTTGTGTACTTTTCACAACGGATTATGGTTTATGAATAGTAGTGGATTTAATGTACACTAAAGTATTTTGGGGGAGGGCTAACGGGTTTCGGTGAATAGTATTGGTCTGGGTTGGAATAGTACAAATGCATAGTGTTGGGCCAAGTCCAACCCGTGGCTAGGTCCAAAGCCAAATGGGCCAGAACAAAAGGCCCAGCGTAGAAACAACTTGAGCCGCGCGGCCAGGAGCCGGGGCGCACTCCAGAGCCGAGGAAATCGGCGCCGGTGAGGCCAGCTGCGGCTCCGACGATGGGCGGTAGTGCCGGGTGGTGCAGCGAGCACCATCGTGGCCTGAGCAGGCCATTTTTGGGTTTTTCTTAGGTCATGGTGGTTCGGAGATGGGGTGGCAGTGGTGGTGGTGCAAGGCCGATGCAGGGGAGGGTGGGGATGGCGGTCCAGCCAGGCTCCAGCCAAATTGGCAAGGGTCTGAGCATCAGTGGGCAAAGGGGATTTCGGGGAAGGTGGCGGTGGGGTCTGGGGCGCACCGAGGCGCCCTAGCCACGTGGGATGTGGGTGGCACAGTGGTGGAGGATGGTGCTGGCGATGTGGCGGTGGGGATAGGGTCGGAGATGGTGGGGGAAAGGTGCGGGGTGGTGAGGTGGTGCCGGTGACGGGGTTGGGAGAGGAAGGGAGGGGTGGTGGCGGCGAATTTACCTTCAGGCTCATCAGGGAAGAAGATGAAGGCGACAGGGATTCTTGCGGTTGGCCAGCGTTGGTGACGATTGGTGGTGAGGGTGTGGTCGAGTGAGTGCTGGCGACACATTTGGCTCAGAATCGGGTGGTTTTTATAGCTAGGATGAGGTGGTGGTAGTAGTAGCCATTAGTATTTGTGCGCTGAGCGTGTCGGCGAGGTGGACGGTCGAGCGTAAACAGCACCGGGTGGGGTGAGGTGGCGATATGGTGGCAGTACAGCAGTGCCGTCGTGGCGTGCTTGTCTCACTAGTGCGAGGACAAGAGCTGGTGGGGCTAGGTGCGACAAGTCAAGGCACGGTGAGCAGGCCGGGTGGTGTGGAGCGTGGCACGGTGCAGGCACACGGTGGTTTGGGGCTAGCACCCGCATTGATGGCGAGGCGAGGTGGTGTGGGAGGTGGTAGCGGCTGGTGCCGCTTTGGTGCAGAGCGAAGCGGAGTGGGGCAGCGAGAGGCGGTTGGAGACAATGACCTCCGGCGCGACGCGGGGCAAAGACGAACAGGGTGGTGGCGGCTTTGGAAAAAGTCGATCGTCTCTGGTAAAGGAAAACGAGAAGGCCCAAAGAGGGAAACAGAAAGGGTTGAAGACTTTCCAAATTGGGAAAGATTTCAAAAACAAACCTAAATTCCAAGAAATTTTAAAATATTGAAATTTTGGGTTGTTTCAGCAATACCCTAGGATTTTCTGTGGAAAAGTTGGAAGCAAGTGTTGGATATAAAGGGTTATAATGTATGGAAAAAAGTGAAAGATGAAAGCGATGTTTCTAGATTTTGTTGTGACCAGAACAAAATACTGGGATTTCATACTCTCTTATTTCCCTTTAGATAGTAACACTCCATTTGGAATACGAGAATTCATACATTCCAAATAGACCCTAGAATCGCCCTTTCTACCAGCTGCTTTAGATTTATTTTGTCTCTTTATAGCTATACTGATACGGATCAACGTGTGGTTGATGCATAATATGGCCTAATTTTTCACAGTACTTGAATTTCAATCTTGATCAAAGCAAAACCCTAGCTTTCCTACTTATTGGTACGACAAAAGGGAAGAACAAGTGTATCTCCAAATCAAGTAATGATACTTGGTTGATGCTGAATCAATCTGGAGAGATAAACAGAATCAAACCAATAGAACAACACCAAACCATGAGCAATTGAGGATCCCATGAATTGGTGAGATGATCCACAAGGAATCACGGATCTTGGAAGAAAATCCACCCTCCAGTATTCATGCAATCACAAAATCCTAGATGGGAATTTTTGAAACAAATGTACTCATTATGCGCCACATAAACATATATATAACTTTTCTGTATTTTCTTAAACTCAATCTTGCTTACAATGGGGGTCTACCCACGAATATATAGGATCGGTGAACAGTACGTGCGTGAACAGTAGTCCGGGTCGGCGAACAATACTGCATGAACAGTAATCCGAAATCAGCTCCTATTGCTAACTCCTACTTTAATTGAAAATTTAAACTAACCTATTACACATAATTCTGAATTAAATATTTTTTTAATGAAAGATCTGAATTGGAATTGAACCAATCCAAATCCATTTCGAATTCTAAGGCTGAATTTGCACCCATTTCCGATTTGTACTTGGAATTGACTCCCA
Source organism: Phyllostachys edulis (assembly GCA_036346405.1). NCBI lineage: Eukaryota > Viridiplantae > Streptophyta > Magnoliopsida > Poales > Poaceae > Phyllostachys > Phyllostachys edulis. The sequence continues at coordinate 19,004,307 of CM070568.1, forward strand.
TTTCGGATTTAGAGGTCTCTTAGCTTCCTTCTCCTTGGTTGGGCCAAAAAGCATTGCTTGCCTTCTCCCTTGTCCATGGCTCATCTCTCTCTCAGCCACATGCAATACTTCTTGTCCCTCACCTCTCTTGGCCGCCTCCTTTTCCATAGCAGCCGCATGCACTTCCTTAGCTTGGTTTAGCTTCCTTTGTTCCTTAGCCACAAGGTGTCATCCTTCCTCTCTCTTGGCCACCTTCACCTTCCTTTTGGCCGAAAGAAAACATGAGGTTTCTTTCCCCTTGGTCGAAGGAAATCCTAGGGTTTGTTCCCTCTTGGCCGAAGGCAAGCAAATATGCTTACCTTTGTCACTAGACTTACTCACCAAAGTGGTTGATGCTCCTGGGTCTACATTGTATACTTTGGATAACTTCTAATTTTGATAACTCTCCGTAGGTGTCTGTATACTATGTACTCCTACATAGTTTTTACTTGATTTGAGTACCACTTTGGTATTAACTAACTAGTGATGAAAGTTAGGCTAATGCATATATAGTTTATTAGCTAACTATAGTATACTTTATTTGAGTTCCAAATAAGCCCCATTCGCATGGCGGGTCATTTTCTTGACCACCTTCCTTAGCATTGGCGTTCCCCTTGGGCGATAGGGGTGATGGGCCATCCCTACAACAAGTTTAAATGTGTGGTGTTCAAATCACCCAATATCAAAAATACATTGATTTATGCTCAATGCACCTTGAGTTTTGAAACGAATTTTGTTGCATGTTGCTTCAGACCATATCCACGCTTATTTGTAAAGAAAACATTTAATAATACGGAATTGCTAAAAAAGAGTCGCGTGTTTTTTGGAGGAAAACAGACGAAAATCTGACCTTACAATTTTGCTTGGAGATTCATGCTTCGGCTGGCAACGTCGTCTTCTTCGGTGGCGGTGGCGGTGGGGGCGGCGGCGAGTTAGGATGTGGCTTCGCCGGATTAGGGGTAGGGTTCACGGGGCCAAAGCTATAGAGGGAGGAGGGCGGTGGAGGCACGACGGTGGGCGGCGGCGGCGGAGGCGGGCGGTGGTGGCGCAGCCCGGCCGTGGAGTCGGAGGGCGGTGGGTGGTGGAGGTCGGCGGGGGCGACGGGAATCGACTAGAATATTAGGAGGCGGGGGTGGCGATGGCGGATCCGGCGGTGGTAGCCACCGGAGACGGGGAAGAAGGTGGCGGTGGGGGAGCACGGGAGGAGTAGGGACGGAGTGGAGGAGGGTGGGGCTTCGCCGGATTATGGGTAGAGTTCACTGGGCCCAGCTATAGAGGGAGGGAGGGGCGGCGGAGGCACGGTGGTGGGCGGCGAGGCGGCGGTGGCACCGTCGGCCGCGGGTCGGAGGAGGGCCGTGGGTGGTGGAGGTCAGTAGGGGTGTGTGGAGTGGTGGCGGCGGCGGGTCGTGTGGAGACTGGAGGCATCGGATTAGGGTTGGGCTTGTATAGGATTTGGAGATGAATCTAGGGCGTTAGATCTAAATCTGATGGTTGAAAAAACTGAATATTTTGGATGGTAAAAACTGTCGAATGTTTAATAGACAAACCCTTAATAATAAGCGCGCGCTGAATGCATGGCAATGCAAGTCAAATATAATAATCTGTGGATGGCCAAAAGTCTTGGACCTAGCTGCTAGCTTTTAAGAACTGTAATCTGGTAAGTGATAATCTGTGGATGTTTCATCATATCATTACCATATTGGACTCGGATTCCCAAACAATGGAACGTATAATATTAACTGGAAACCGTCAAATTCTTCTACTTTTCACCATCTCATATTTTCAAAAACCGATAGAGTGAAGTAATATCCTTTTACTAATTACTAGAAGCATTGATTCGTCAACTTTCTCGAGAAGAAATTAAAATTAGCATGCGCCTAGGTAGCGTACGTAGGGAAAATATCTACACACCAAATTGTCTTCCGGTTGTGCATATATTACTGTCCATATACCATATGGTCCTCGCACAAACAAGACTTTTAAAGCATTTCGAAAGAAGCTAAACACGTCTCTATGTGTTAAGAATTCAAAGGTAGTTTGTGTTTCCAAATGATTGAATTGGTCAGCCCGAACATCTCTCTATATATAACGTCATTCCTGGACCTTCACTTGATCAAAAATCAATCAAATCTTCTGTAGTGTGTCGTTAGTTAGCCATTACTGCACAATTAACTAGGGACATGGCGAGACCTTGGTCGCTTCTTCTGCCGTTTGCTCTTGCCTTGGTTGCTTCTGTTGCTCACGCTGCTGTTGTGGAGCACACCTTCAACGTAATTGAGCTTGTGAAATCCATTTTCATATGTACATGCAATCCTTTCCTTCATTTCTCACGCATGTTGTCCAAGCACATGCATTTGTTTGATTTAGATTTAGTTGCATGCTGGCTTAGTATGCATGCAAGTTTAATACTACGCTTCCGGTCGTACGTGCATGCATGGCATCATGTGGTTACTGCTAATTAATTTAGCCTCGTTCGATCTCTTCGTTCAGTTTTGCACCAAGCCATGCAAGTACTGACTGTGCAATAAGGCATAGCTTTTCTGTATTGTTCAGAAGCATATATATAGGTCATGCTTAATTGGTTTGAAGAATGGATTAATCCTAAGATTGGTTCGTCCATCGTATAGTGACATTCAATAGGTTTTTTTTAGGAAAGCTGTATTGCTAATTTTTCTATTATCTTTATAGCTACGGAACGTGTTGGCAATGGAACAAATCACTTCGTTCTTCCAACCAAACAAAAAGATGAGGAATAGGTTGATGCTAGGACCGACCTATTCCTCGAACCAAACATCCCACTAGAATGTAGTTGCCACTTGCCAGTGTATGCGAACTAAACAATGTTGGTAATCTTCCATGTTGGATGTCGTCAGGTGGGGAACCTCTCCATTAGCCAGCTCTGCCGGAAGGAAATGATCATCACGGCAGTGAATGGCCAGCTCCCCGGCCCGACGATCGAGGCCAGTGAGGGCGACACGGTGGTTGTACACCTCGTCAACGAGTCACCATACAACATGACCATCCACTGGTAATAACTTGCATCAAAATACTAGTACTCTTCGCATGTCAGCATCTATATGATGACGATCGTCTGGCTACACCGTGCCATGGAGACTAATTCACATTTTCCATGGAAGAATAAGATGCCAAACAGAGATTCCCCAAACACGCTGCAATACCAAACACGATTGAGACAAGCTCCGCGAATTCTAACACAAGTGTTTGTTTTGAACTGTACAGAATGCACCGAATGTTGAGTTGTTAACAATCTGTTCATGGATGCAGGCACGGCATATTCCAGCGCGGCACGCCGTGGGCGGACGGGCCGGCGATGATCACGCAGTGCCCGGTGCGGCCCGGCGGCAACTACACGTACCGGTTCAACGTCACGGGTCAGGAGGGCTCGCTGTGGTGGCACGCCCACTTCTCCTACCTCCGCGCCACCGTCTACGGCGCGCTCATCATCCTCCCTCGCGGCGGCGCCAAGGCATACCCCTTCCCCAAGCCCGACAAGGAGGAGATCGTGATGCTCGGCGAGTGGTGGAACGTCAACATCTACGACTTCTGGCACAATGCATCCCTCACCGGCAACGTGACAGGGCACGCCAACGCGTACACCATCAACGGCAAGCCGGGGGACTTCTACAACTGCTCCGCCCCTAACCGTACGTTCTTGTCAACTAAGCTTTAATGGATATCATGGCGAGATGTGTGCTTATATTTTGTTATTTACGCATTTGCATGCAGAGACGTACAAGTTTGAGGTGCGGCAGAACAAGACGTACCTGCTCCGGATCATCAACGCTGCACTCAATACGCCCTTATTCTTCAAGGTGGCAAAGCACACCTTCACCGTCGTTGCCGCGGACGCGTGCTACACCATGCCGTACAAGACCGACGTGGTCGTGATCGCGCCCGGCCAGACCGTGGACGCGCTCATGGTTGCGGACGCGGCTGTCGGACGCTACTACATGGCTGTGTCCCCCTACAACAGCGCCGTTAATACTCCAAACGCTGACCTGTACAGCCTGACCAACGCCACGGCTGTCGTGGAGTACATCGGCGCGCCGGACATGACCGTGCGCCCTGAGCTGCCACAGCAGCCGAAGTACAACGACACGGAGACCGCGTACCGGTTCCTCTCCAACCTCACGGCGCTGGTTCTCAAGGGCAGGCCGACAGTGCCGCTCTCAGTGGACACCCACATGTTCGTCACCATCGGGATGGGAGACACCAGCTGCCGGCCGGAGCAGACGAAGTGCACCAGGGATAGGATCTTCGCGTCGAGCATGAACAACGCTTCCTTCCTTCTCCCAAGAACTACCTCCATCTCCATGCTCGAGGCCCACTACTACAAGAAGGACGGCGTCTACACCCGCGATTTCCCCGACCGGCCACCCGTCATCTTCGACTACACAGACCCCGACGGGAACGTCACGCAGTACACGGACAAGTCAACCAAGGTGAAGACGCTGCGTTACAACGAGACGGTGGAGATGGTGTTGCAGAACACGCGGTTTGTGTCTAAGGAGAGCCACCCCATGCACCTCCACGGGTTCAACTTCTTCGTCCTCGCGCAGGGCTTCGGCAACTACAACAAGACGGAGGCGGTGCCGAAGTTCAACCTCGTCAATCCGCAGGAGCGCAACACCGTCGCCGTCCCAACCGGTGGCTGGGCCGTCATCCGCTTCATCGCCGACAACCCCGGTACACAAAAACTACCACTTAGAATTGATATCATGCTATGTTGTTAACTAGTTGTGAGCGTTCGATATACGTGACAAATTAACTTGTATCTATTGCAGGTATGTGGTTCATGCACTGCCACTTTGATACTCATCTTGATGTTGGGCTGGCCATGGTGTTCGAGGTTAAGAACGGACCGACGGAGGAAACATCGGTGCCGCACCCGCCGACGGATCTGCCTAAATGCTTGGCTTAGGTTGTTTGGATATGGTTCATGGATATGTCAATAGGAAGAACTGAAGCTAGACTTGCTTTGTTTGAATTGCGTGGTACTTGGCTAATATTTCTTCGTTGATTAGTGGCATGCATTGTTTGTTTAGTACTATTTGTAAGTTGAATCATGTGATCACTGTTGTTATGTATTTGTCCCAGTAGCTTTGGTGAATTGTTTGTTAAACTAGAAAGACAGCCTGTACACTTGCGCAGGCAGCATTCTTAAATCATGTTTAAATGGTTTGAGGATACATGTCAGTGTGTATTTTGAGTATGAAAAACACATGGATGGAAAATGACTACATGTGGAAAGCAGACTGTACCAAAACATTATCAATTCGATTAAATGTTCATGTTTGTAATAAATGGTTTCATTTATGATGTGCGAATAATATGTAATGTAATATAGAATACATAATATACCTTTTGGAAGAAAAGAGTTGTTGATCGTTTATAGCTAAATGTTGTTTGGTGAGCATTTGGTGAGAAACTGAAGCTAAATGTTGTTTGTACTCAGCAGGCTTCCGAATTTCAGCTGAATATAGGAAATTTCGGTGCTTCCGGGCCGGTAGGAATCTAAACCGGCCCCTAAAAAAATCGGTTTGGATGAATTTTGCCCCAAAAACTCGAATTTGCTCGAGTTTTGCTCGAATTTGATATTTTTTTAATTTAAAATCCAAAAACTTCAAATTTTGAAAACCGCCGGTATTGAAAATCCTGGTACTCAGAGCCGCACCACCTGTGTGCCGCGCGCTTCGTCGTAGGAAACCGTTGGTTATTTGTTCACTCGGCCACTCTGATCCTACGCACGTCACGTACATGCAAAATACGAAGGCTATCATAATCTTTTTGTCTTGCTGCTCGGTGCAACGATCCAACCCGAAACATACACTTCTGTCAGACTCGATGTACACCGTGATCGAGCTGTACTATGCATGTTGAATTATTTAGATCAAGCTTTCTTTTGAGATGCTTTTCCCCCCATCTTTTGCATGCTAATCGCTTCCGTCTCTGTTTAGTTGTTTCAATACATGTACAGTGAAAGTCATCGGAGGCCCTCCATCCTTTCATACACGCACGCACAGGATAAGACATCGCCTACGTACTGCTGGTGATGCTGTACCTGCTTACGCATGTTTCTTTCGGCCCACAGGTGAGCCCAGAACCAAAATTTAGGAATGCTAATGGGATTTACTCACCTGCTTGCGGCTCGCCGAGTTAGACGATAAGCTCCTTGTGGAGTTTTTTTTTTGGCTTATTTGGTCTCTTTTTCAAATGAAATAGCAAATCTAGCCTTTTCACGTTCGAAATAACAGAAATGACATCGTGGTAGACTAGACAGGCGATATGTACTTCATACCTCGCTTCAGATACGCGGCAACAATCTACCATGCTCCCAGTCCGCTGCAGAAACCGAGCGTAGGAACATGTGCGCATAGGGAGCAAACAGTGGCACACTGCTCACTGTTCCCAAAACAATGACAACACAATGTGCACTGTTCACTGCAGGCACGCAGCAGCCATCCTGCAGCAGTTTGGATTCACGGCGGACCACCTGCCGCAGTCTAGGTTCACAAACGATCGCCTACCATGACAACAAAAATGCGATAGAGGTGTCATTTGATTCACGGTTGGGAAGCTAGTTTTGCTATTTACATAACAAACGTGTCATTTCAATCTACGACTCTCCTCATGCACTCCAACGCGCAAGCGCTGCTACGTACTGCGTACTTTGAGCAAAGATTACCTAATTGTTTTAATTTTTAAATTATAAAGTAACATATATCTCGAAGTACAATGGCAGTTATAGGTTAACTTTAGTTATGGCCCGTCAGATTAAGGACCAGTTGTTTTATTTTTTTTAAGAATTTTAAGCGTATTTTTCATTTTTTTTTAAATAACATACCACTGCCGGTAGATATGTCTCAACTTTAATTAATGTCCACCTAATTCAGGGCTGGATGATCAGTAAACTTTATGTGGTCATAACGTGTTTGTTCCTGAAAATGACTGCATCGAGCCATGAGCTGGCTGTTTGTCCATTCTCCATTGGTACGTGTAGCAACTAGCACGTGTAGGTTTCTTAAGGGTGTGTTTGGATGACAGTATCAAAGTAAATGGAATGGTTCGGTTCAAGAAATGGAGGCATTCACCTGTTTGGTTGGTTGTATTGTATCAATTCATTCTAGATCATCTGGTTCACCTTAGGAGAATATGCTCATTAGAAGCTGTATCGTGCCATTCCACCAAATCGGTTGAACGACATGGTTCAACGCCTGTGGTAGCATCGGCTGGCTCTTGGAGAAGTCGAGTTGGAGGCGGTGGCGCGCGCGGTTGGACCAGAGGCGCGGGGAGGAGCCGCACGCAACCAAGCTGCTAGAGGTGGCGCTGGACCGGCAGCGACGCCATGGGAGTTTGGGGCCGGGCCAAGGCGTCGGCGGCCAAGAGGCAGCGGCGGCGTGGAGAAGAAGAAGGCGCGCCATCCATCCGGCCAGAGAAGGAGGAGGCGCCACGAGCCGGAGGCGATGCCAGAGCCGGAGGAGGCACGGAGAGAGGAGCCTGCGGACCGACCGAGCAGTGGAGCATGCCGAGTGAAGTGGGCGAGCAAGGCCGACGACAATGGCAAGGCCGGAGCCGGGCGACGCAGGGAGAGAGGCGCCGGCTGGGGTCGAGGCGGTGGGAGGAGCCATAGTGAGGGAGAGAGAGAGGAGGTAGAATGGAGAAGAGGAGAAAAGGAAAGTGTCGGCCGGTCGAAAGAAAAGGAAAGAAAAAAGAAGGAAGTAGAAGAAAGAAAAAAGGAAAAAGGAAAAAAATATTATTGAGATAATCTCATCCAAACCAATTTCATTCCCTTAATCAAACACTATCTCGTACCATCCTGAATCATTCTATACAACCAACCAAACATATTCAAGTACCATATCTTACATCCAACCAAACAGCATACATGTACCATCTCATTCAGGACGATCCCATCCATCCTGTACCATCCCATCCCGTTCAGCCTAATACATCCAACCAAATGCACCCTAAGCGACTTGCATTGAATCTGTTTGGCTTTCTGTTTGGCAAGCAGTACTCCCTCGGTTCGACTATAATGTTTTGGACATCTTTAATATCTAATTTTGATTATTACTTTTCATATGTTTGTGTTAGTAAAAAATTATAAGATTATTATATTATAAAAATATTTATCATGACAAATCTAATGATATTATTCTCTCATAACCAATCCAAATAATATATATATATATATATATATATATATATATATATCAAAGTTATATATATATATATATATGTCAAAGTTAGAGCTTGATGCACGTTTTCTAAAACATCATACACTTTTGAGCGGAGGGAGTAGTATACAATTTCGAAAATTGCATTGGAGATTTGTTAACTTGCATGGTTATCCGATGATCCGATCTAGCTCCCATGTACTTATATAAGTCACAAAACCTGCTACCTAACATAATCAGGTGATGTGGCGTCCAGTCAGCATGAGGTGGAGATGGAGGTGCTCATGTGGCGTATAACCCCGTCCCCCTCTCTCCCCCCTCAGTCGAGCTAAACGCTTCACCGCCGCCTCCGTCCACTTGACCACGCTCCCACTAACGTTGCAACGTTGCACGCCGGATCGGCGGCACACCTGCATGCCGCCGTTGCCTCAATCATGCTGCTACTCTAGGGCTCCGATGAGCGGTGTGGTAAACAACGGTGCCAACAGTGAAGCGTGAGGTGTGCCAGAGGAAGATTGAGAGTGGTGATTGGATGCAACATCGGACACTTATGATGGCTGAATGTCGCATCAGCTAATTAGTTAGATGACTGAGATTATGATCTAGCATGCTAATATTAGCGTGTTTAGGGACATGAGAATTACTTTATCAAGAGGTCATGGAGCTAAGTGGGTCAACCGTGCAAGTTTGAGGGGTTGCAGAGTAATCTTGTCTCTACAATATACTAGACTGTGTCTACAGGTGTCAAATGCCCATATGCAGATAGTCAAGCAACATTTGCATGCTGATCTGGAAAAAATTGTAGAAAGTAATGGAAAACAACCCATGCATAATTTTCATAAATTTGTTTTGCTTTCACGATTTCCCCACTGTTACTGGTTCGTAATGCCGTAATGCGATCTAAATTGTTCTGCAATCTGCACTCAGACCCGTTTGAACCGGAGCTTTTCAAACTTCCCTACCTAGGTTGGTAGGAACCGATCTCAAACTTTTGTAGCCTCAACTAACTTATTACCCTAAGCCATGCATTTTGCCAAACACATGGACGACGTGGACGATGGGCGCGTGGCACGACGACGATGACGTCGGGAATGCATTTCGTTGAACGCCATGGAGGTGTTCTTGGTGGAGCTAAGCAGATGGGTTGTAGTGCAGCGGAGACATCGCATCCTCCAATCGCATGGGGATGAGGAGGCAATCACTCCGCCGCTGTGAGGGTCGGCATCTACGCTCCTGTGTGGCTGCAACTCCGCCGTCCAAGCTTACTTGCGGCGTGGTGCGACCTGACTTTGCGTGTAGACAGGGGAGAAGGACACTAGGATGGCAGAAGCCGGTTTTCGTTTTAGAAAAAAAATTCAGAGCAGAGGCGAAACCACCGAAATTTTGGTTCAAAATTTCGGTAGGTTTTCAAACTAGACGAATTTTGTCCAAATTCAAATATTTGCAATTTTTTTTAACAAATCATAAAAATTTCAAAGGGGGCGAAATCAACGAAATTTCGAAAATTTCGGTAAAATTTTGTCGAAATTGTTTTCCATGTTCCTCACACGGTATGGACACAACCGGGTGGGAAAGAGAATACTGGCCAAGTAAGCAAAGGCGGAGAAGACAGCAGGAGAGGAAAAAAAATACAAAGGACAACAGATGCCTCTTATAGTTGGCCGTGAGGCTAGGATGACCATGGCAAGCTCTATAGCCGCGATGGCTGCCTTCTACCGTCCAATCGCCACATGGTGGCCGTGAGCCGGAGAGACGGCGTGTGCGAGGTGAAGTGACTTACCGAGATCATGGTGCTGCGGTCAACGAATAGAAATTGTGATGAATGAGACAACAATCAGAGCTCTAGCGGTAGAATCATGTTAGTCAAACCGGTAGCTCTCGTACCACATATCATGATCGATATGTCTTTATTTTTACCTAACTCCCTGTTATACCCTAGCAATTATACATAGGTCACAATCAAATGCTAGGTGTGATCAGAACTTCGTTTACAAATCAAACAACGGTGATTTGTGTTACAGAATCTCAACTATCATTGTACGACTTTTATATCTAGCAATTTTCATATTGCTCTTTACTTGAATTCTTGTTTGTTCTTCGATTACTTGCAGGAATTGATCTTTGTGATCAGGTCAACCGTCATTCTTGGCGAGGTTGATAACGACAAGAGCATGGTTTAGCGATTGTTAGACGGTTTGATCGAGTTTCAATCAAGTAGTCTTGTCGTTAAAGTTACTCCGTACAAATCGAATTATTATTTACCAGAAGATCGGGACCAATCATACATTAGTCACTGCAACGAGGAGACCTGGAAGAATGGAAGCAGTGGAGGTAAAATGACTTAGAACGGCCTCATTGTATTGTGGCTGACAGAAACGACAGGAATATGTCTCACCGTGTGGCCCGTGGAAAAGGACAGAATTTCCAACCCACAGAAAATGGCATGGAGAGGCCTAGCCTGTGAAAAAAATCTGCCCCGCACAAAATGACAAGGAAAAAGGCCACGTTGCAAGAAGAAAATGAAATTTTGGACCCAGAAAATAGAGAAGGAAAAAGACCTCGTTGCGCGGCCAGCAGAAAGATAGCGTAGGTCTAATGTTATAGTGAGAGAAGTAGGAAAAAATTGTAAATAAATTGAGTGGGTCTAATGTTGTATCCAGCCAGCCCAATGTCCCGGAGGCTAGACAAGTGTGGACATTAAATAGGCTTACCTTAGTCATTTAGGGCCAGTTTGCAGTTTCTTTTTCAGCACTTAATTTTTTTTCGTAGTTGCTGCCGAAAAGCAATTGCAAAAAAATCCAGCATCTTGTTTGGAAAATCAAATTATAGTTGAATGAATTGAGTTACGATAGTTCCCTATTTTCTATCGCATGGATATACATTTTCTATGGCAACTACTCTAATATCTTCTGTTATTTTGATGGTAACAATATCTATTTTCGCAATATGGTCAAGAAAAAAAAAAGCAAACCAAGCATCCAAATTTAAAAAAAGGTTCTTGTAAGGGAAAATATCATAAACCACCGCTATGCCAAATGGTGCCTTTCCTACATCCGTACAATCACTAAATCTATTTATCAGTTATAACTAGCGGAATTCTAAGTACAATTGTGCAACTAGATATTGCAACATATTGTATTTATTATATAGCTATATTGGATTCGAAATATAGTTGTATTTGTTATACAATTGTAAAAAGTGCAATATGTAACATGATTAATCTTCAACGTTATAATATGGCCATACCAAAATAAGTGATGTAGATCTTCTCTTTTCCTCCTACCATAATATGTGGTGTATATCTTCTCCTTTTCTCTCGATTAATGAGAAATTTTCTAGGAATTTTGATTTTTCTGATTTAAGAATTATTGTGGGATTTTCTAGAGCACTAAAGCGAATGAGATACCTTGAATATCACCTGTTGTTTATACACACACACACACACACACACACACACACACACACTATTTCGTAGCCGAGTGTAGAATAGTTATTCTACGCCTAGCCAGCCCACCGCGGATGACCAACACTACGTGTGAGGACGCGCGGGAGCAACCCCGATACGTCCGGCCCACCAACTACAGTCGGCGGGCCAGAAACATCTGCACCCCGCGTGGCACTCGATTTTGATGATAAATAATATGAGACGTGATAGTAATTCATGAATAATTTTACTGCCTTTTTTTGTGGCACACGATTTTTTGTGAGCTCGTATGTTTGACAGTAAACATAACAGTAAGACAGGAAAGTTGTTATGCGTTTTACTGCCTTTATTGTGGCATGTGACTTTTTCGTGCTCGTACGTTTGATAGTAAAACACGACGGGTAAGACAGTAAAATTGTAATGTGTTTACTATCAAATCAAGGAGAGGATTTTGTTTTTTACGCTCGAACAGTAAATTTAAGCAACACAATGCAACAAAATTATATGTACAAAGCAGTAACAGATAAACATGACATGTTTTTTTACATATATTCTGGGTGATTTGGCCAAATAGCGTGGCTGGTCGCTTTTGTTTTTATGTACATTATATGATCTAATACGAAAAGAAGGAAGGTCCTAGTGGCCAATGTAGGACCCTAACGTAGTCCTCAAGCGTTCATAAGTTTGCTTGTGGGCTTGGCGGGAACAAGATCAGAGAATATGTGGAGGAACGACTCCACCTGATCCTTCGAGGTGGCAAGTCAAGCTTGGAGCTATTTGTATTCGCGGCGGAGAAGACAGCTAGAGAGGAACAAAATTACAAAGGACAAAAGATGCCTCTTAAAGCTGGCCGTGGGGCTAGGATGACCACGGCAAGCTCTATAGCTGCGATGTAGACATGCGGCGGTTTCCTGTGCATAGAAATGACTCACGAGAAGGACTACATGTGATGAGGGCATCCTCACGACGCTTTCTTCTCTTTTATCTAATGCTCAGGATATACCTATTGAATTACCGATTGGACCAATTACAAGACACTACTACAGAAAAGGCCTTTACAGACGGTTCAAAAACGCCATCACGAGCGGTTCCGTAATGCATTAGGTCATCACAGATGGTTTTGAACCATCGTAATACATACTATCACGCAGGCGGTTTGTAGATGCAACGTGCAGTGATAATCGACTACCACGACGGATGCGTAGATGAAACCGCTCGTGATGATCGACTACCACGATGGTGCGTAGATGAAACCGCTGCGTGATGATGGACTACCACAGCGATGCGTAGATGAAACCGCTCGTGATATTCGACTACCACGCACGGTGCGTAGATGAAACTGTCGTGATAGTCGACTACCACGCATACATCTGTAGATGAAACCGTGCGTGATGATCGACTACCACGCGATACGTAGATGAAACCGCGTGATAGTGATGAAACCGTCTGTGGTAGTGGACTATCACAGACGGTTTCATCTACAGACCGTCTGTGGTAGTCTTTTGCATTGCTAAATCTATTTCTGTTTATTGGCTAGCCTCAGGAAATGCTAGCCATGCCCTCTGAAACACATCCAATTCTCATTCATTTCAGAAGCACATCAAAATTGCATTCATTTCAGAAACAAGCACATCCAATTCACAAATCAATTAACTAAAATTAACCATTAATATACATTAATTTACATACATGTACCATTATGTTCAATCTATCCCAATCAAGTTCAATACGCTACACCGTGGAAACTCCCATTTGGATTTGTGACACATGCGTTCGGGAATGACGCAAGGTGTGATCGAATTTTTATGAGCTCGCTCTGTTCCAACGCAGTTTCAGTGATGGTCGCAACCTATCGATATGAAGGTTAAATTCGGGCTTATATAAATTGGTAAGTATATATGAAATAATTGTTGAAAGATTGACAAACCTGAGGATCATTGGTGATCGTGGAACCGATGAGTAGTTGCATGTTATGGCAAACATAGTATCCACAGACGTTGCGGCCCGGCGGCTGCTGGTGGCACTGCAAAAATAGAATTAGTTAGTTCGAGAGGCATTGCTACGAAGTGTTATATAGGATTAATGTGTACTAGCTAGCAAGTACCGGGAATTTTTTATCATGTTGCAGCGTCCTTCCCTTCATATTCCGTCCTTTAGCATGTAACACGTCGAACACCCTACGTGACTCCAAGAAGTTAGCCTTAGCCATTTCAAAGGAAGGAAAGACTACAATAGAGTTTCTATGGAGGAAATGTTTTTACCTGATGATTAAACTCCGGATAGTTGTGAAGTTGTGAGTGGACCTCTGTATGGAATCTAGGTATATTACGTATTTCTGTTTTGGTATAATTACAATTAGAATCCAATGGTACCTACAAAGGTATGTCAGCATGGTCATTAAACCTAAGCTCGTGTTGCTTATAAAGTACAAATCAACAAGTATAGCCAGTAGTGCAACACTACTTACTTCTGGTTGTAGGGCAAAAGTATGAATTCCTTGTTGCGGTGAGCCATGAAAAAATCTATAACGTAATTCTCGGCGATGTTGCATTACGCCATGATGCTTTGCTCGGAGACAATGTGTGGGTCGAGAAACCTACCGGTGATTTCCTTCTTTCGGCTTCACAGATCATGTATCTATTATACAAAAGCTAGGAGTTATATATAACATTTATCGATATTACGAACATTGACCGTGATTGTACACATTCTGATTATCGTTGTCCAAGATATGAGTGAGACGTCGAGCTCGTCGAGGTTGAAGAGACGAAACAAGTCGTCGAAGGTCACCGTGAAGACAGCGTCTTGATACACGTGGTTAAAATGATCCTCCTTGAACTTGGCGGTGACACGGCGTCGTTGATCAACCGGCTTGTTGGACTATTCCATGTACCATGCATGCAATTCCGTGCAATCCGGTCCTAGGGTAGGGTCGTCTAACTTCTCGAGCAACGGCTCGCCTAGCTTGTATTTCCGCCAGCGGCAAGAAGGGATATCGGAGAGGACTCGATCGTCTTGATTTGCCCTTGCCCTTGCTGCCTCGCTTTGTATAGGTCGACTTCACAATAGGCGGTCGAGCACGAGGTGTAGATGCATGTGATCTGGCGGGCCCTTGCCGTGTCGGTCAGGTAGCCGGTGCGGCCGAGTCCGTGGACTTGATGCCGTTAGGACATTCTGTGAAGTTGACACCGGAGCGGTAGCTCGGCGAGATGTCCTCCTTGGGCCATTTGGATGAATGTTCCAACGGCTTGCCCTAGAGTCATGACCTTATCGTTGGGGAATTTTCACGGACGGCCTCGAAATTGGCACAAACACCGTCCACATTCACTTTTGCGAAACCCGACGCTAGATTTGCACCGTGCACCAAAGCTCCGATCATCGGATGGATACACAGCTGGCGGCATCTAGAGCAACAGAGACATATCTCACTTGGAGCTTGCGCCGTAGCCACCTCACGTACATAACGGTACAAAATTAGCTACTCCAACGAGGCCTATCAATGGATTTAGCATTCGGAGATAATAATTATTACCGGATGTCATCGACGGAAAATCTGTCATCACCTATTGTAGTAGGGTTAGGGTTGAACGCCAGACTACTCGGATATTTGGGGGCTAGCGGTATAGTAGAGGCGAGGGCTTCCAACCGACTTGGCATTTGCAATCCCTAATCCTTTCCTCAAAGGTCTCTTTACGCTTTTGCTCGAATGCACGAATCCTTTCCTCAAAGGATTGAGTGACCTCTGTGTGACATTTTCACTGACCTCCACTCTGATTTTTTCAGTGAGCTCATCTCTGAGGGATGCACGAAGATCCTCTCGTAGCTTTGCATCGTGCTCGGCTTTGGCTCTCCTCCTACTCCAATACGATCCGGAGTCCGCTTGGAACCATTGTCCCCATGTAACAAAAACACCAGCGCCTCTCGTGCGACCCGGATGCTCACTGTTTCCTAGGGCCGCAGAGAGTATATCTTTCTCCCTATCTGCCTAGAATGAGCCTTGGGAAGATTGTGCACTCAGCGTTATCTGCAATATAGCCCAACATGTCATTTCACTTCCTATGAAGTTATGGAGTAATTACAAACTAGGTAGTTCGATATCTTACCAGGCGTTGGGACACTTCCTGGTCTTCGGGGTTTGGAAAGTACACTTCCCCCGTAGGCCGAATAGATAACCTCGCAAATAACCACTGTCGGGCGCGCACATCAGTGATCTCGGGAAATAGCAGGGAGAGATTCAAGCGCTTGTTCGCTATTCTGATCCCTCCATATCGGGCTTTACCCGCATACCAGCCATGCCGAGTGCGTGGGGGTGCTTGTTTTTGCCTAGAGGGCCGTGTCTTGCCGCACTTTCACTCTTAAATTCATCATGTCGTCTTCTTAGCCACAAACTTCGGCCGGACTCTTCCAGAATAGATACTTGTGGAAAGGCGGCAGATCCTTCTCCACGTAGTTCTTGACAAGCGTGCTCTTGAAGTTCTTCCACGCTTTGCGCGCCAGTAACGCGATGTCGTCAAGCATGGAGTCTAGGAGTTCTACCGGGATCTCGAACGATGCGAGAATTTCCGCCAGCATAGCAGTTTTCAGTGGTCCGGGTATCACCTTCCACGAATCGTAGGTGATCTTGACCCGTTCCCGTGCAACTATTCCGACCATTCTCCGGAATGCGGACGCTGCTTCGGTGAGATTGATAGGGTCCCGGACTAATTGACCTCGTGATGGTAAATCGGCCCGTGGGCCTTTTCGATATTCTCTTCTTCTACCACGGTTGGATATTGTTCCAGAGGATGGTGCATCATCGAGACACATGGTGACTCGAGAATGAGCGGAAGACATCTTCACAAGAAATAGAACATCATGTGAACAAATGAAATCGACATAAAGCTAAGATTTAACATTTTGATATTGCTATCGAGATGTAGAGTAAGCATTCCAATTAGAGCTCAAGTACAAACCCGATTATCAAAACAATTTCGATTACAAGACTATTATCATCACAGAGCATTCATCTCAAGCCCACCACACCACATTGCAATGTATTCGATGAGCGATATCAAAACAAATACCATATGAATAATGACTAGAACAAATACAAATTCCTAAAACAAGTACAATTATCATGAAGGACCATGACAGATTATTGATAGAAATAGTTAGGGAAAGGGCGTGGGGTCGATCGATAACTTCGGCATTGGTTACCTTTGGGCATCGAGGAAGAAGGACGAGCAGAAGCGATCTGAGCGGCGGCGGCGTCGAAGGCGCGGAGCTCGGGGGGAGGAGGCGGCGGGCTCGGGGCGGAGGCGTGGGCTCGGGGGAGCCCAATTGGCAGGGAGGAGGCTCGGCGGGCTCGGGAGGCGCGCCGGCCGAGAAGGAGGCGTCGTCGACAGGATCGGGAGGAGTCACGCCAAGCTCGAGGAGGCGTCGAGGGCGGTGGCGACGGGCTCGGGGAGTTAGGAGCAAGAGGTTGAGAAACTTAATCGTTTGAGAATCTTGGCGGTAGCGGCAAACCCTAGCTAGAGTCCGAATGTAAATAGGGATGGACATCACGAGCGGTTCTAAATTAGAACCGTCATGATACACTATCACAGAGCGGTTCTCACTTAGAACCATCTGTGATATGTGATGTATCCTGAGCGGTTCTCACTTAGAACCATCGTGATATGTGATGTATCCGCAGAGCGGTGTTAATAAACAACCGCATGATATATGTGAGAGACGGTTTGTAGTTCAAACCGTGCGTGATATTATTTTGTATTGGTTAATATCTAGATCGATCATTTATTGGCTAGCCTCGAGAAATGCTAGCCATGCCCTCTGAAACAAGCGAAAAAGACAACAAGTACATGTATATACATCAATTCACATTCATTTGAGAAACAATCACATCCATTTCACAAGACAAATCAATTAATTAACTCAAATGAACTAAAATTAACCATTCATCGAACGCGTATATACATATACACACATTGTTCAATTAATCTTTAAAATTAGCCCTTCATGATGATCGACGCAGTATGTAGCTAGTTTCACATGTTCTTCTTCCTCGACCCTTATGCTTGGTTTCGAAAGGAGGCAACTCGTCAAATTGATTGTATTCTTCCTCATCCACTACATTCTCAACTCCGACAATCCTCCTTTTTCCATGAAGAACTATGTGGCGCTTCTTATTTGCCGGGTCGGTAACATAGAAGACTTGAACAACTTGGTTGCTTGATCAAGACGAATGGTTCGTCTTTGTATCCGACACGTTCGAGGTCCACGGTAGTGACGCCGTGCTTGTCGACCTTCACTGTGGGAGATGGACCCAGCGGCAAGGAAATAGGGGATCTTGAAAAGCACGTGGTCGAGCTCCCATATCTCCTCTATTTGCCCATAGTAAGAGCTCCTCAGCCCATCGGTATTGAATGCATCTATGCGGACACCGCTGTTTTGGGTTAGTGCTTTTTATATCCGGAGCCTGCGTATAGAATGTGTACCCATTTATGTCGTATCCTCGCCATGTTACAACTGTAAATGTTGGCCCTTTTGCCAACCATGTCAGCATATCACTTGACGAGCTCCTAGCAAGTCGCTCCTTCAACCATTGGTTGAACAAATGCATTGTGTTGTCTCGTGATCCAAACATCCGGCGCACCGGATTCAGTTGCCGAAGCACGTCCTTGTGCTGGTCGATATACGGGGACACTTCAGTCATGTGTTGCAAGACCGTGAAATGGGCTTGAGCATACGCATCCATATTTGGAGTGATTGCTTTCCTTCCGATGGTCCCGATACCCTCGAGCCTCCCCTCATGGCGAGATCGAGGCACACCTATCGGTTCGACTGAGCCATGTAATCGGGCGAACTCAATGACCTCTTCGCTTGCATAACCTTCGACGATCTTGCCCTCGGCGAGATCAATTCCGTACATATGACTTGAGAATTCCCATGAACCTCTCGAGCGGGTACATGCTACGTGGAACACGGCCCGCACATCTTTATCTCCTCACAATATGAACAATGAGATGGACCATGATATCGAAAAACGACGGAGGGAAATACATCTCAAGATCACATAGAGTCGTCACCACCTCGTCTGCGCAGAGCATCTAGTCCTTCGGGATCGATGACCTTACGAGCAATTGTGTTAAAAAATAACACACCTCATGATTGTCTCTCGGACCTTGATCGGCAAAATACTTCTAATTACAACAGGAGCATTTGTGTCATCAACACATGACAATCATGAGACTTGATGCCAATTAACTTCAAATCTTTTATCGAAACAAGTTTCTTCATGTTGGCGAGTAACCGGGCGGAACTTTCACGCCATGCAAGCACCGCACGCTTCGGTTCTCTCGGCCTTGGACGAGTGTAACAAGCGGGGAAGGTGCGTTCGTCCTTTATCGGTCCTTGTTGGTGCTAACTCAGTCCGATGTCCATATCAACCAAGTCAAGCCGTGCGTTGACACCATCCTTTGTTTTGTCACGAATGTTCATGAAGAGACCAATCAAGGCATCACATACATTCTTCTCTATGTGCATGACGTTGATGCAGTGGCGAACTTCTAGGTGCTCCCAATAAGGTAAGTCCCAAAATATGGATCTCTTCTTCCACATGTTCTTCTTACTTGTCCTCGATTTACATCCTTTTCAAGCACAACATCTAAATCCTTAACCATATCATAGACCTCTTTTCCGCTTAAATGCCTTGGAGCTGAAACTGTCCTCCTTCTCTCCGTCGAATTGTTTCTTCATCCTGCGGTATGGGGAAGCCTCCGAAGGAACCTACGATGACGATGTATCACGGTTTCTTGTGAGTGATTCAGCCACACACTCTCGGTATCATCTAAGCGGTGAGAGTACTGATTTGGCCCTTTTGTACTCTGGCCCGACAGATTAGCAAGGGCAGGATAATCATTTATGGTGCAGAACAACAAGGAACGTAAAGTGAAGTTCTCTCGTTTGTACGCATCCCATACCTGTACCCCTTCAATCCACAGTATTTTTAGATCTTCCATCAATGGTGCTAGGTACACATCAATATCATTCCCAGGTTGCTTCGGCCCTTGGATAAGTATCGACAACAAAATATACTTCCGCTTCATACACAACCAAGGAGGAAGGTTGTAGATACAGAGCGTCACGGGCCAAGTGCTATGTCGGCTGCTCATGTTACCGAAAGGATTCATTCCATCCAGTACTCAATCCAAACCTTATATTCCTCAGTTCCGCACCGAAGTCGCAAACCTCCTATCGATGTTTCTCCACCGGGCGGAATCAGCAGGTGTCTTAACTTTCCGTCATTCTTACGCCCTCAAAGTGCCAATCTGCAGCTTTGCATTCTTTGGGTTCGCAAAAACCGCTTCAAACGGGAATTACAGAAGATACCACGCCACCTTAGCAGAGGTCCTTTCTTCACCTCGATTCCTCGTCGTCATCGATTGCTTCTTCACGCTTGTATCGGGATCGTTGCACGGACATACATGCATGTTTGTATACTCGTTACGGTAGAGGATCTGATCGTTCGGACATGCATGTATTCTTTCTACTTCCATTCCCAATGGACAAAGAACCTTTTGGCTTTATAGGTGGTTTTGGGCAACTCGTTTCCCTCAGGAAGCATGTCCGCTAAGAGACCTAACACTCGCAGTGAAACTCTTGTCGGACCAACCGCTGCTTGCCTTCAATTTTAGCGGTTTAAGCACGGATGACAACCTTGTGTATTCCGACTTGCGACACAGGAACAAAGGTTTCTCTGAGTCCTCCATCACGCCGGAATTGAACATACTCCCTCTCATCACGGTTCCTTCGCATCGCTGAAGCATCTCGATCTAGATTGTCATCGTGCGGACTATCCGAATCGGAACCACAATCGACATCATTCGCGACATATCGTTGACTTCTGTATAATATGCATATCGTTGACTTCAGATAATATGCTCTTCACCGTGGTGGTCCAACATGTATAACCCTTTTTGAAACCCCTTGAATCAAGTGTGCTTCGATTTGCGCTTCGGTTGTTAAACATCTTGATTCTCAGCCAATGCATGGGCGATACATATATTCCGCCCCTTATTCAACATATCCTCCTTGGCGGCTCTTGTAAAAGCAGACACGCCATTAATGTACTCTTCACTCACACGGTTCTCGGTGTACATCGACTTCGGTCCATCACACGGTTCGTATTGAAAACCACGAAAATAAATAAAAGGGTGATCACTTTCAAAGCGTATTTTACGAGGCTTAATTACGATTTTTTCATTTTTACATTTTTCCGGATTTTATTAATTTACATGTGGGCCCTACTTGTCGCTGACTCATTTTTATTTCATGATTTTATTTATAAAATCTATGGCGATCCCACATGTCATAGACTCGTTAGTTTATTAACTAAATGATTAAAAAGCAGAGGATTAATTTGAAGCTCAAATCGGGCTTAGGGTGACATCGCATTGCTATATAGTCATGGCTCTCGGCCCTAAGGTCTCGCTCGAGGCGAACCGACGGTGATGTCTCATGGAGGCGCCTGAAACTAGCGATTTCGGCGTAAACGCCTAAACTACTCAAATTAAAGGATGCTTATGCTTGAAGATCTCACCTCGATCACGAGGAAGGTGTCAATGAAAGTCGGGGAAGGTCGGCGCGGGGTGGTCGCCGATCGGTGAACAGAGGCGACGGCGGCAAGCTCCTCGGCGACAATATATAGCTGAAATGGACCAGGCCGGCTCAGTGAGGTGAGGCGATGTACTCAAACCGGGCACGGAACGGCGATGGACCTATCGTAGCGCCAGAGATGGAGATCAAGAAGACTATATCTGTTGGCCGGGGAGGCGGAGCTATATATATGTCTGTGATGAGTTAATTATCACGGACGGTTTTTAACAAAAACCGTCTGTGATATTGGGTAATATCACAGACGGTTCATGTTTGGAACCGTCAGCGAAGTATCCTGACGGTTCTAACCAAAAACCGCTCGTGATATGACATCTTCCTGAGCGGTTTTAAGCGCGGAGAATAACACGAGCGGTGGGTAAACAAAAACCCGCTCGAGATTGTGTTTATCTGAGCGGTTTCGATGAACCGCTGCAGTGATCAAAGCGTCGATATTAGCATTTACGTAGTAGTGAGAGCACGTGCAGAGACCTACAAGATCGTGAACTTATTCCTTAATGAACATGTCATTAATTTTAATGAGAATTTTATACTACCTAAAAATAGTGTTTTGATTGTGCTCAGGTTTGAAGATTCAATAATAGAAGAATTTCAGTTGGAGCAAGTTAAGGAAAATCCAGATGTTGCTAAAATGCATGGGGATACAAGTGCGTGGATTAAATGCTGACCGTGAGGAAATAACAGGAAGAAGACTTTTGCATGAAGGAAATAAAATCAAGGATGATTCGGTTGTTGGCCAAACACAACAAAGAAAACATTTACACATATATGGCTACGTGACTTGGAGATTGCTTGGCCACCATGCGCATGACCGAATCACATGTTCGGTTGTGACCATGCTCATGTGACTGATTTGGAGATGGCCAGCCAACACGTTCGAATACATTAGGCATGTGTATTTTTATTTTTAGCAATAGTTAGCCAAATTGGAAACACATTCAATCAGCATAACACCTTCCTTTTGCAGCCATGGCAATTATCCAAGGGCTATGAGTTTGGCCGGTTAAAATAGTTAGCAAAAACATATGCTACGGCATACCATGTTTTGAGTTAAGGAATAGAACACAAGTTCTTGTTTATTCTTTCATACAAGAAATTCATGCTAGAATTTTTGAGAGAGAATTAGGCGATCCGTTGTTCGTTCTACATCACAAGGTCAAGTTTGCTTTTCTGCTGGGAATTGAGGGCTTGGCGATCTCCACTCGTGGTCTAGTGGCGATCATCCCGGTGCGTGTTGGTGAATATCCATAGAGCTGCAAGTCCGTACACTAGCGCGTGGTGTACAGCTGAGTGTTGTCCGTCGTCAAGCACTATTTATCCATAGTTCTACTCGAGAAGATCGGACTACCCCGTATCATCGTGGTATCACACTACTACAGGAATCCACATCATAGACGGTTCGGAACCGTCATCATAGACGGTTTCCGAACCGTCTATATTTGTTGGTGTGTGATAACAGGTAGTTATCACAGACGGTTTAAAACCATCTGTGATACGCACTATCACAAACGGTTTTTTGTGGAAACTGTCTATGAAGACATAGTATCATAGACGGTTTTTAATGGAAACCGTCTGTGATACTACCCTTCACAGACGGTCTCAACAAAAAACTGTCTGTGATAGTTCATTTGCCTACCTACCTTTTTTGCTAATTTTTGGCTAGCCTCAGGAATTGCTAGCCATGCCATCTGAAAACAAGCATGCAGACAAACAGATACATCACAGATAATCAGATTTTTGACAACTTAAAGTGATCATTACTCAAAATAAATTACAATAGATCGAATTTGTTCAAATATTGTCGCTATAGTTACAATTGGATTACAATTGAGTCAATTGTTTACAGGTGGTTGAGAGGTGTCGACGCCAGTGAAACTCTTGATCGTGACGAGTGAAACTCTCCATTGTCGTTAATGATATCTGCCTTGATAAATTCGCGAGCTTCCTCGAATGTCCGTGATCTCATCCGCAGCGAAAAGCATCTAAATCTATGTGCAAGCCACATAAGCTAGCAAGAAGAGTAAAGTGGTTAGCATATATATTTAAATTTATAATTAGGAAATAATTATTTGAGATTGACAAACCTCGGGATCCTTCTTCCTAGCATTAATGATTAGTCGCATATGATGGCAAACGTAGATTGCACATAGCTCATCACTTCTTTCTTTGGCGGACCTTGCAAAAAATAGAATTACATATATAGGTATAGTCATTTCGAGACGCGTTATTATGAAGTACGATATAGGATTAATGTGTTGTAGCGCGTACCAGAAATTGCATCCTGTGTGTTAGTCCGGCACTCGATCCATTGTAATTCCCAGTCAAAGTCCTTGAAATTTTGAAATGGTCTGGTCAACCTTCCCGGCCTAAACCCAACTTCGGCATTGTAGCGACTCAGCCTCACCTCAGTTGGGTCCAACCCAGTGCACCAGGTCCGGCTCGGTCACGTTCCGTGCGCGTCTCTAAGCTTCCGTGAACGATCACCGTCCATTTTCGCGAGAACGGGCCAGATTAGATGGGCCGTTCGGACCACTCCAAACCACCCTCCAATTTTGACCGTTGGATCATAAACGTGCGGCGCGCGATCTCCAGACAAAGCGCGTGGGCCGTTGGATCCTCAACGGGCGGGCCAGATCTAATGGGCTGTTCGGACCGTCCTAACGCCCAGGTGATCTCCACCGTTGGATCGTAATCCTACGGCATCGCATCTTATTTCAATCTTTGAAATCCTCTTCTAAATCGGCCACCGTTGGATCTTCATTGAACCGTCCTGATCCTTGTGCCGTTCGGACCGGCCGGAAGTGCCACTCAAGATCCACCATTGAAATTAGATCGGACGAACCACATCCATTGGGCCGTTCGGACCGCCCGGACCTCCTATCAATCCTGGCCGTTGGTTTGAGATTTAACGGCGATTGCCTTTGTGGGCCGAAACTCACCAGCGTGCCTCAGATCTTGGGCCGTTGAAGCTAAATCAAATGGCTTTGGTGGGTTGGGATGTTCGGACCACCGCGGACGTCCCTTAAATCTGAGCCATCCATTGGAGATCATATGGCCCAGGCTGCAGGATACCGGTTCAGTGTATTATTTGCCTCCTCATCACCACCGTTCTTTTCTAATCGTATGGCTGTTGTTCTTTGAGGTTGGTGCGTCTTTGTGCATGGTGAGAGATCGCAGGACCCGCGGTCGATGGCGCTTTGCTCCCTCTCTTGCTGCACGCCGTCGACGCTGTTCTCGCCGGAGCGGTGGTCAAGCACAGTAAAAATAAGGATATTTCCCTTGATAATTATCTTTAGATGCCACCTCATCGTTTCTGGAGGATTCCCGTTTGCTCTAGTGGCTCCAACACTATATAAACCCTAGTTATGGGGCTCCTGCCATTGTTGATCGAGAGAAGCCCCTTAGCCTTGTCTTCCTTCTCAGTGAAGCCCTCTTGTTCTTTCCCTTGTTCAACTTTGAACATGCCTAAATCTCCTATTAATGCAGATATTGGGCATCTTTTGCAGGGTTGAACTTAGGGTTTTTCTTCTCTCTGTCACCTTGAACCAGTGAAGCACCATCTTGGGAAAACTCATCCTGGTGAGTTGGAGTCCATCCTTTCTAATCAAGAATGTGCCTAATGGTCTTTAGATCTTAGTTTCATCATTTTCTTTTTGGTCAGCACAAAGAAAAGGACATTGGATCTTTACTGTTGACCAAGAACTTGATCTTTTCTTCTCTAACCCTAACTGGTAAGTCTTGACCTTGCCTCCTGTTAGCCTAAGCTCTCCAAGGACATCACTAACTTACATGCATCACTCACTTGCTCATGTGATGTTCCAACTTCTTTAAATTAAAAAGTTGTTTTTATAGCTTTTCGGTCTTTCATATCGTTTTCAAGATCTAGAGTTTCTTTGCCTTTATACTAGTCTATCTAGGTCCTAGGTAAACCCTAGTATCATTACTAGACCTCCTTTTGGTTATTAAGATCACTGGAACATTTATTACTGCAAACCTCTCCTTCTGTTAGTATTGTCGGTTCAACTGACAAAAGCCCACCTCTTCTTTTTCCTTCTGTAACCGGGCAGTTAAGGTTGGCAGGGTTGGGGTTGTGGTATTAATGGCTTTCCAGTTAGCTCTAACTCATATTTAAAGTCATCACTTTGTGTAATTATCCAGGACAGCCGAAATCTGGAATTAGGTCCTTTGCTGTTTTGATCAAACCGACAAAGGTCTATTTTGTCTTCTCCTCCCTTAAACCGAGCAATTAGGGTTAGCAATAATAGGTGTGATAATAAGTACTCCCCTGGTAGCTTTAACTCCACTTTAAAGCTCTAGTCTTGTGTAGCTTTCCAAACCAGCCGGAAATGGTAAAGGTCTCTTGCTGTTTTTGGTTGTTGTCCAAACCGACCACACAGGCAACAAAAAGTCCAAAGTCTTAAATTGCTATCAATAGATATTAAATGATCAGTTAGGTCAACACTAGCTTTAGTACACTTAGTTACAGCACAGTATTTCATTTATATGGGGTTTAGCTAGATAAATAATTTAATTATATGTTGTCCTGTTCTAGTTTCTAAAACCTGATACTGTAGCTCAATCTAAACTTTAAACTGTAGTAGTTAGAATTAGCAAGAGTAGTTGTCGGTTACTATTCTTAGTTAAATTATTGTACCTCAAGCATGTTGCTAATGATGCACTAATCCTTTGACCATGCATTCTTTCTATGCATATTGTTCTCTGTTTCTGTTTTCTGGATTCATTGGATTTTATTTTCTTTTAGATACTGGTTCTTCTGAGATTGTTGAGTCTTTTGTTGAGCCACAAGAACCTGAGCAAGAGGTTGTTTATTGCTACCAAGGCAAGCTTCCTCTCTGCATCATGTTGATCCCCATCTTTTGAACTGTAGATTTATAAAATACAGTAATACTATTGCATGCAATGTTCTAAAAATTATTTATGATCTGTTCCTAGTTAGTTACAATCTGAACTTGATGGTTTACCCTGAATCTGATCATACACTCAACCTAAGGTAGTATGTGATATGATAATATTTAGTTTTAAACTTGGCTTAGCCCTGCAGTCCTTAGAACGGTAGTGTTTGGCAAGCTTAACTTGTCAAACCTGGGAACAACAAATAAATTTTATTTATTTTTGGTTCTTGTTCAGTTTATTTGAATCTGAAATGATCCCAATTCTTGTTGTTAAATTGATTCAAATCTGGACAAGTGGATGCTAGTGATGGTGCCTTTGTGCACGAGAATTGGGAAATATGGATGTCTTGTTTGGATTGATTAAGGACTGAACTCTGACAACCCAATTCAAGCCCCAACGTACTCCCACACGCGGTGTATGGGCACTGTTTGGTTAAGTAAAGGGTTAATACTATTGAGTTGGAAACAGGAGAGTAAGGACATGTGTATTGATTTCATATGGCATAGATGCTTAAGTCTTCGGGCCGTGTCGTATGCCATGTGGAGTTTATATCGATATCAGATGTTCTTAGAAGGGTGAGGGCGTAGATGTGTTCCATCGCATGTACGTATTCTTCAGGCCCAGATAGCGGTCTAATATGTGTAGTGAGCACAGTTAGCATTTAATTGATTGGGTCGGCATTCCCGCACAACATGTGGGCCCCGTTGAATAGATGCTATCATTCATTTGTTTAAGCGGGATCAATCGCATATGGGTCTTCCAACTCAATAGTATCAGCTTGTTGAAATATACCAAATCTTAGTCTCCCCGGCCGGCATACCAAAGGCAGTGTGCTATTATTCCGGAGGCTTACGGGCTAACTAAGTCGTGTGGGTAAAGATGTACATCCTTGCAAGGTTTAAAACTATTCGAATAGCCGTGTCCACGGTTACAGACGATACTTGAATTGATGTCACCTGTATAGACTTTGTTCTAATTTTGGTCTTAGGAATTAATCTCGGCATGAGGGTTGTCATGCACGGTTTGGTGTTGATATGTGACTTATTCTTGTACTGTTTATGCTTATACTCTCAATTACTTACTGTTTTAGTCCAAATTGATTTACTAAAAATTGCTTTGTCAAAACTTAGCAGCTGTAGGTTAAGATGTATCATTTTTTTGCAAATTGAGCCATTGTAACCATCTGTGGTTAACCTTATGCATATAAAATTTCTATTCCTTTGTATAGGTTCTATCAAACACTTTCTTTTATTAGTTTGTGTAAGTCTTGCTGAGTACCTTCCGTACTCAGGGTTTATGACCTCTTGTTGCAGGTGAGGATGGCTATCTTTATGAGATGCCCGTTAGCGTTGATCAGGATGACGCTAACGAGTGATGCTAGTTCTAGTCTCCACGCAATAGCCTGCGGGATGGGGCCATTGGTGGTTTTATGTTTATTTTGCTTTTCATTGTTGCTCTTTTGTGATGACCCAAGGTTATCTGTTCTCGTAACAAAATTGCTATCAGTAAGCAACCGAACCTACAATGTAACTGATGTATAATTATGTGAATGTATGACTTGTATGTGTATGATGAAATGTTGTTTAAGGATATATGCTTAATAGTCACTAATCCAGAACTATTGCATGACATATATCCTGAACCCTAATGTTGGAATTGTTACTTATTATGATTATGCTTCTAGTATGATTTTTAATAAGGGAATTACATCGTTCCTTAATTAAGAATTATACTACCAAGATAATTTTAATTCGCACATTCCAATATTTGAGGGTCTTACACATAACCTGCGGCCACCGGCACCGTGTCAGACCGCCTCTTCCTCGTGTGGATACACCATCCCCTCAAAATTTCAATAGAAAGGGACCCATCCATCCTCACTTGGAGCTTGCGGTATGCGGCTCTACAAAACGACACGTAATTAGCTAAGGCGCCCTATAGGTCTATCTTTGGTGCATTCCATAGATGTACATTACCTTGATGTCGTCTATCGGTAATTGGATGTCGTCATGTTCAGAATTATGCATGGACGCGACGCTACTCCGATGTCGAGTAGGACTGGCTCCAAAATTAACAGGGGTGGCTTGCGACTGCCTCAGGAGTTGATTCATTTGATCCTGAAAAGCTGCTAGCTTTCCTTCAAATTTCTCAGTAAACATCTGTACCAACCGGTCGTCGTGCTCGGTCTTGGATCTCTTCCTACTCCTATACGTGCAGTAGTCGTCCGCGAATCCATGACTCCAAGGTACATTAACCCCAAGGCTTCGCGTGCGACCCGGGTGCTCCTTGTTTTCCAAGACCGAAGATAGTATATCCTTGTCCCTGTCTGCTTGGAAGGAGCCTTGGGAAGCTTGGGCAGTCAAGTCATGCTGCAAGAGGTCATCATGTTATTATAGACACTATGAAGTTATGGACTTATTAACAACTAGATAGTTCGACATATTTACCACACTTTGGGACACTTCACAGTCCGCGGGTTTAGAAAGAGATGCTGCCTAAAGACGAGACTTTTGCCCTCGCTTTTAACCAGCTTAGAGAACGCGGGTCTGTGATATCAGGAAATGGCCTGGTTGCGTTCTCCTCCTCCGCCGCCCATTCCTCGTATTTACCCGCGTACCCAGCGGTGCCGAGTCTGTGCGGGTGAGTGTTTCGTGTCTGGAGAGCTTTGTGCGCCGCACTTTGCTCCTTAAATTCGGCCGTCATCTTCATAGCCACAAAGGCGTCCCATGCTTCCCGCGTCAAGAATCCATACTTCACGAAGGGCGTTTGACCCGTGTTCACGTACTTCGTGATAAGAATGCTCTTGAAGGTCCTCTATGATTTATCTATCGTGAGCATCGCCGTCCATCGCACGCGTGCCACTTCTGCTTCTAGAATAGTGAACTTGCTTGAAAGTTCTGTCCACAGCATGCCTTTCGCTTGTTTCATCAGGTCCTTCCACCTTGGTGTGGTGATGGGGACCCGTTCCCTTCTAAGTATCCCACAGATGGTCCGGAATCTCGCTGTTGATCTCTTGGGACTCAAAGGGACCCCAAAGTCACTGACCTCCGTGATGACCAGTCGGCCCGCAGGCATTTTCAATTGTCCTCTGCCATCTCGCTTCCGTGTCATTATCGTCGACGGTGACGGCGGCCTCGTCGGCGCCTCTTCCATCTCATGGCATCGATGATGGTGGCCTCGTCGGCGCCTTTTCCATCTGCAAGACATCGGTGACGGCGCAAAGACAAAGGTTTCTACCATCTCGCTTACTTGCTATCTATATAAGTTACATATGCAATAAAATGGATTGCAAGTGTCCCAAATTAACATATACATATGAAGTATCTCCATGTCATTTAAACTGAATAATATGCTCAACATGTGCAATATTAGCAAATAATCATAATTAATTCTAGCATAAATATGAAATAATTAAGCATTAATCCAAAGAAAGATTTAAATGACCAAATTAACATGGAGACATAGAAACAAAATAGAATCAAGTAAAACTTTTTTATGGTGATTACTTCATCGAGGTTGACACACTAGAGTGTACCATTTGTTTCATGCTATGGAGGATTGGCATGAAGCAAAGGTACACTCAAGTGTGTCAGGATCGACAAAGTAGGCTGTGTTTCACCTGAACATTTAGGATGAACGCCCAAGGAGCGAGCTAGCTAGCTGAATTTAGGCCTCGAGTTAGCTCCTATTCTAATACTCCTAACACTCCTTAATCCACCAGCTTCTCTAAGGAAATGCTAAGCAAAGGTTTAATGCTTCATGTACAGAAGACTAGCCTTTAATGAAGACATAGAAATAAAATAGAATCTCCAAAGCTTAACTAGACTGACAGTCTCTTGTGATCTTTGTATAGATAGAAACAAGTGATACGAATCTTTTGCCTGAGCCTATCTTTTTGCAGAAGTACTTCTTGAAGCCGACACACTTGAGTGTACCATTTGCTTCATACCGTGGAGGATTGGCATGAAGCAAAGGTACACTCAAGTGTGTCAGGATCGACGAAGTATTCTAACACTCCTTAATCCACCAGCTTCTCTAAGGAATTGCTAAGCAAAGGTTTAATGCTTCTTGTACAGAAGACTAGCCTTTAATGAAGACATAGAAACTAAATTTCAAAATTAATCCCAACAAAATTAATTAGCATTAAAGCATAATTCCTAAAGAATTTAAATGACCAAAATAACATATACTCATGTAATTCTCCCAAGTCATCTACAGAGAATAAATTGCTTAACACAAACATCATGAGAACAACAAAAATCAGCATAGAGCTCAGATTTTTAATTTGTTCAATTGCTCTCAGTAGGCTAGTTGCAAAAGACATAGTCTTTGCCATCTCAGCCATTATGCCAAAATTCTTCACCAATTGAATATGATAACTCCAAATCAAACTTTGAGCTCAAAAACAAATGCTTCACTAATATGTCAAATTTTATCTCAATACCGCAGATTAAACTCTTAGTCAATAAAAGGTCTAGAGATTATCAGTGCACAGACACTATTCCAACATATTGAAATTTTTCGCCAACACGTAATTGAACATCCGACAAAGAATAAAATAACAAAAGTAAGCAATTCTAAATAAGCTCAAGTCTGATTCTAGTTAACTATTCAATCTCATAATATGGCAACAATCATCATTGAGCTATTAATGTAACCCACCACTTTGCAATTGCATCAGCAGTAACCCATCACAGAGTAAGGGAGGGAGTGGGATAGAGCGAGTAGAGTGGTATACTAGAGAAGGCACGAGGAGCATCAACAGAACCCTTCACAGAGCAAGGGAGGGAGCAGGATAGAGTGAGTAGAGTGGTATACCAGAGGAGGCGCTGGAGCCGGCGTGAAGAGGGAGCCGGTGACAGGCCGGAGAGGAGGATAACCAATTCTCAGCTAACCAATTTGCTTCAACCAAATCCATCACAGAGCATCAACCAAGTCCATCACAGAGCATCAACAGAACCCATCACGAGCAAGGGAGGGAGCGGGATAGAGCGAGTAGAGTGGTATACCAGAGGAGGCGCGAGGGAGTACCGGAGGAGGCGCTGGAGTCGGCACGAGGAGGGAAGAAGCGATGTCGGTGGCGGCGGCGGCGAGGCCGTCTGTGATAAGGCTATCACAGACGGTTATATTAGAAAACCGTTTGTGATATGGAACATATCACAGATGGTTCTTTAATAGAACTGTCTGTGATAAACTCATATCTCAGACGGTTTTGAATAGAACTGTCTGTGATTCCTTATCACAGACAGTTCTATTTTGGAACCGTCTATGAAAACCTCACATCCTGGTGAGAAATGAACAAGTCTCTTCATTTTCCCACGTGTGTCTCTTCGTCCCACGATCACACGGCTTCGTCTCTTCATTTTCCAACGTCGCTACATCTCCCAAATATCCCTTCGTCTCCCGCTCCGGTTTTAGTTCTTGTTCTATAAATAGATATCCCCTTCTACAATGTATTTCATACAACCTCCTTGATCCCCTTTCTCCACAAACTCCAAATGGTTTCCCCTCTCGTGCCAGCTGTATTGGCCTACATTGTGCTTCTTTACTCGCATCTCTCTGGTCGCAACCTGGCCTAAGCTTCCGAAGGCTCCGTTCGCAATGTCATCCGTTGTAGGCCCTCCGATCTACCGGAGACCATACCGGCAATCATCTGTCGAGTGGAGCTCATCCTCAGATGGACCAATGCGAGGGTCCGCGGCATCCAGCGAGTAAACCTCATCGTGCAGATCGTCCTATGGAACTACTTGGTCCGCACCGAGGATGCAGCCCGAAGAGTCGAGGACGACATCCGAATTGCAGGAGAGCGGGTTGACCTCGCTGAGACGGAGGAGACTAGGGCTGATGCCCTCTGGGCTATATGGGGCTTGGTTGCGGAGTCCGAACGGCTACAAGCACGAATCGAGCGTGCAAGGTCGTAGGTGGAGGCGTTTGATCTGACAGTCACTGATCCCGCCACCACTGAAGCCGACGAGAAGGCTTATGAAGATGTGAAGGCTAAGATAGGATCGCTAATCCTTTTTTTATTGTCTGTGATGTAAAAAGCATATGGTCTTTTTATCGTCTACTTATTACAAGCGCATAATATTATCATTCCACATTACAAATCCGTTTATGAACTCGTTGGAGAAGGACAAAACTAGAAAATTTAATATAGGAAGAAAAACAGAAGGAACTAAAGTTACTTCTAAAAAAATTCAATGGATCCTTCATCTAGTCAACACCGGCAAGAACACCGAAAAAGAGGGGAGAGGGACCGAGGAAGGGCTAACGGAGATGCGATGGCTCTGTGGTAATTGACCATAGTTAGGATCCCGATCGATCATGACAAAAACAATCTTGCCGCGGAACTTTGAAATGTATTATTACAAATGTATAGGTGAGAAAGATCCTTTATGACTGGCTATCAATATCAAAGATGACAAGTCCATAACACATCAACACATGACAATTTCACGTTGACATCAAAATATATGAGAGATTACAAGTCCATAACACATGATGCTATAGAATAAATTAATTACATTGGAGTAAATTCTTAATTAAAATATAGCCCTTCATGATGATCGACGCGCATATAGCTAGCTTCCTCATTGGGTTCTTCCTCGAGCCTGATGCCGCTTCTGAAAGGAGGCAACTCGTCAAATTGATTGTATTCTTCCTCGTCCACTACATTCTCAACTCCGACAATCCTCCTTTTTCCATGAAGAACTACGTGACGCTTCTTATTTGTGGGGTCAGTTATATAGAAGACTTGAACAACTTGGTTAGCCAGTATGAATGGTTTGTCTTTGTATCCGACACGTTCGAGGTCCATGATAGTGACGCCGTACTTGTCGACCGTCACCTATGGGAGATGGACCCAACGTCACCGAAATAGGGGGATCTTGAAAAGCACGTAGTCAAGCTCCCATATCTCCTCTATTTGCCCATAGTAGGAGCTCCTCAGCCCATTGGTACTGAATGCATCTATGCGGATACCGCTGTTCGATCAGCTCTTCCTATCCTGAGCTGCCGTATAAAATGTGTACCCATTTATGTCGTATCCTTGCCATGCGACAATTGTAAATTCTGGCCCTCGTGCCAGCCATAACGTATCATCACTTGATAACCTCCTAGTGATTCGCACCTTTAACCATTCGTTGAACCGACGGTTGTGCTCTCTCGTGATCCAAACCTCCGACCGGTCTGGATTCTATTGGCGTACCATGTCTTTGTGCTCGTCGATGTACGGGGACACTTGGGTCATGTGTTGCAAGACCGTGAAATGGGCTTGAGCGTACGTATCCAGATCGGGAGTGATTGATTTCCTTCTGATGGTTCCGATACCATGCAGTCTCCTCTCATGACGAGATAGAGGCACACCTATCGGATCCACTTGAGCCATGTAGTCGACGCAGAACTCAATGACATCTTCCGTTCCATAACCTTCGATGATGCTGCCCTCCAGTCGAGATCGATTCCGTACGTAGGACTTGAGAATTCCCATGTACCTCTCGAACGGGTACATATGATGTAGGAACACAGGGCCGCATATCTTTATCTCTTTCACAAGGTGAACAATGGGATGGACCATGATATCGAAAAATGACGGAGGGAAATACATCTTAAGATGACATAGAGTCGTCACCACCTCGGCCTGCAGAGCATCTAGTCGTTGGGGATCGATGACCTTCTAAGCAATTGAGTTGAAGAAATAACGACCTCAAGATTGCCACTCGAACCTTGTTCTAAGATAGATACTCCTAATTGCAATAAGAAGCATTTGTGTCATCAAAGACATGACAATCATGAGACTTCATATCAATTAATTTCAAATCTTGCATAGAAACAAGTTTCTTAATGTTAGCGGAGTAACCAGACGGGACTTTCACACCATGCAAGCTCTAGCACGCTTCATTTCTCTCGCCTTGGACAGAGTGTAGCAAGTTTGGGAAGGTACGTTCATCCTCAGACGGTCTCTTTTCGGTGCTAACTCGGTCTTTATGTTCATATCGACCAAGTCACGCCGCATGCGTTAACACCATCCTTTGTTTTGCCAAGAATGTTCAAGAAGAGACCAATCAAGCTATCACATACATTCTTCTCCACGCATGACGTCGATGCAAAGGGCGAACTTCTAAGTTCTCCCAATAAGGCAAGTCCCAAAAAATTGACCGTTTTTTCCAGATGTTCTTCTGATAGATTCTTAATTTACGTCCCTTCCCAAGTACAATATCGATATCCATAACCATATCATAGACCACTTTCCCTCTAAAATCCCTTGGAGCTGAACCGTCCTCCTTATTTTCGTCGAATTGTTTCTTCATCTTGCGGTATGGGTGATTCCTGGGAGGGAACCTACGGTGACGCATACACACAGTTTTGCGCGAGTTGTTCAGCCACACACTCTCTGTAGCATCTAAGTAGTGCAGACAGGCTTTGGCTCCTTTTGTACTGAAGCCCGACAGGATACCAAGGGCAGGAAAATCATTGATGGTGCAGAACAACATGGCACGTAAAGTGAAGTTCTCTCGCTTTATACGCATCCCATACTTGTACCCTTTCGCTCTACAAAGGTCACAAGATCTTCCAAAGAATGGTGCTAGGTACACATCAATATCATTCTCGTGTTTCTTCGGCCTTGGACAAGTAGTGACATCAAAATGTACTTCGCTTCATACACAACCAAGGAGGAAGGTTGTGCATATAGATTCACGGGCCAAGTGCTATGTCGGCCGCTTATGTTACCGAAAGGATTCATTCCTTCATACTCAACCCTAACCTTATGTTCCTCGGACCGAACTCTTCAAGCTCTTGACTCGATCGAAGTTTCTCCACCGCGTAAAATCAAGAGGGTGTCTTAGCTTTCCATCTCTCTTCGCCCTCCGAGTGCCAACACAAAGAATCTTGCCTCCTTTGGGTTGATAAATAAACGCTTCAAACGTGGGATCACAGGCAGATACCACAACATCTTAGCAGGAGGTCCTTGCTTCACCTTAGAAGTATTCTGACACTTGTATCAGGATGCTTTGTACACGGGACATACATGCATGTCTGCATACTCTTTACGGTAGAGGATACAATCGTTCGGACATGCATGTATTCTTTCTACTTCCATTCCCAATGGACAAATAACCTTCTCTGCTTGGTAGGTGGTGCTCGGCAACACGTTTCCCTCCGGAAGGATGTCCGCTGGGAGACCTAACAACGCCGTGAAACTCTTATCAGACCAACCATTGCTTGCCTTCAATTTCAACAGTTCAAGCTTGGTTGACAACCTTGTGTATTCCGGCTTGCAGCCAGGGAATAAAGGTCTCACCGAGTCCTCCCTTAAGCCCTCGAATTTACAAAACTCTCTCTCACTGTAGTTCTCTTCTGCATCGCGTAGCATCTAATCCAGATTATCATCGTGCCACCTATCCTCATCAAAAGCACAGTCCACATCCGGCAAATCGTTGACATCCTCGGTGATGTCGTCATTAGTAACTTCTGGTATAATCTGCTCTTCACCGTGACTGGTCCAACATGTATACCCTTTTTTGAAACCCCTTCGAATCAAGTGCGCTTCGATCTGCGCCGCGTTGTTAAACATCTTCAGATTACCGCAATCAATGCATGGACAGTACATAAAAGTTATCCCCTTCTTCAACATATCCTGCTCAGCGGCTCTTCTAAAAGCAACCACGCCATTAATGTACTCTTGACTCACACGGTTCACACTGTACATCCAGTTTCGATCCATCTACGCTACGCATGTAACAAATTAGTGTCAAATTAATTAGCGATTAATTTATAGCAAACATAAAGGGTTATAGATCGTTACCCTCGGAGCTCATGAAGAAAATACCTAATATCTCTCAACAATTGTCACCTTCTCCTCCCTTCCCTCTCTGTCGGCGGCACAACGGGCTTCCTATTTACCAAACATACTTAAACTGATTAGCGATTAATTTATAGCAAACATAAAGGGTTATAGATCGTTACCCTCGAGCTCACGAAGAAAATATTTATTCCTCTCCTTTACTTCTCCTCTCTAAGGTGTCGAATGGGGGTGGAGGCACAGCAAGGTGCAGTGGCGAATGGGGAGGAGGCAAGGGGGTGGAGGTGGCACTAGGGGTAGGGGCCCAACCTTCTCCTCTCTAAGCCGGGCGCAACGGGGGAGAAGCCGTAGGTTGGAGGAGCTAGGGCAGGGAAGTGGTGCATGGGGGATGAGCAGCAGATCTAAGTGGAGCCAGCGGCAGGGTTGCGACAGAGGCAGGGTTGCTCCAGAGCGGTAGAGATAGTGGCAGAGGCAGCAGTAGTGCGGCAGTGGCACACAGGGCCTCCATAGTGACAGTACGACAGAGGCAGCGGCAGAGGATGTGTTGGGCGTAATTTATATGATACCAGGATATCACAGACGATTCTTAATTAGAACCATCTGTAATAACTAATTATCACAGATGGTTCTCATGAGGAACCGTCTATGTACTATCACAGACGGTTCTTAATAATAACCATCTCAGCGATAATCAGTAATCACAAACGGTTCTAAGTAGGAACCGCTCAGTGATAGTACATGATGGTTCCTCATGAGAACCGCTCAGTGATTGGTCGATTATCGCGAGACGGTTTGTGAATAGAACCGCTTAGATAATTCACTGCACGGTTCTATTAATGAACCGTCAGGATAGATGCCTATCACGAAGGTTATTAATAAGAACCGCCTATGATAGGTCGGCAAAGGTAAATGCCCGCCTCGACAGAGACCCAATACGCGGTTCCAAAGGAACCGCCTGTGATGGGGCGTCTACTATAGCCTATTTTGTAGTAGTGTCAGATTCCAGGCCACTTGGTAGAATCTCTTTTTACCCGTATTTTAGTAGATTGTTTTTCTGTCCTATATACCGAAAAAGCCACACAAAAATTGTCTTCACTGTAGTTTAATTCAGTATTTTTAGTGTGTTTTGTTAGGACTTAATCCACTCATTCATCATGTTTAGTTGCTGGTCGTGCTCCGTTCGCATCTCTTTTTGTTTTCCCCTTCCACAAATTTTTGTGCACGTACTTGATTCCTATTTTTGTGAAACTAAACATCACTTATATCTAATGGATTGCACGTTGTTTTCTTCATGAACCCATCGGTCCGTTCGCGAACCTTTCGTACCTATTGAGACTAGCTTCTTGTTGTGCTCGAGGGACTGCTCCTATGAATTTTTGGGCACCAAGTTTTCGGGTTTGGTACTATTCACAATAGGGCACTGTTCACGAGGGCGCTGTTCACGGTCGCGCACTGTTCATGTCCGTGCACTGTTCACGTTGGAATACTGTTCGTGTGTTGTTGTATACTTCTCACTTATATTTATCGATCAGCAATTAGGCATTGTGAGTCTCATTTGGATTGCTACCTTTTGTATAGATAATAGAAGAGAAAACCTCCTCGACCTCTGCATTAATGATGCACACAGCCTAATTTATTATTAAGTTTAAAGCACCATAGTAGCCAAACTGTTAAAAATGGCATGTAGCCTTACAAGCAAATGATGACTGAAATTTAAACTCAATCATTACAAATCCTATGACTAAATCACCACCCATGAGCACATAAAATTTGCTTCGCCACAATCTCCAGACTGTGCGCTTCGGCCAAAGATGGACTCCTTCAGTCCGTTTACGCAAATTTGCCCAAGCCCTCACCAAGGCTCAACAAAAAGATAACTTGCAATGGATTAGTAACAATCTTTTTATTAAAAACAACATCATTCCGGTATAACCAGATAGACCAACATAAGGCAATCATCACGTGCTATGGATCTAATCGGGTAATTATGTGTTACAGTGGCTTTGCCCTGTGTTTGCATCGGGTGCCGTGGTGGAGTTGGAGACAATAGCGCTTAGAAGATGCAGGATACTGAGGATAGAACGAATAGATGGGAAATAAGAGCTAATACTTGTCTGGTTTTTATTGATAACTTGAGCCCCATTATATAGAGGTGTCTTACAATTGAATTAGAGTTCGTTCCGAACTCAAAGACCGATCCTAACTCGGCTTCTTACTATTCTTATGTAATATAATCGATCAGATATCTGGCGTGTAACATCCCCAAGTTAATTAATGATAATTAGTATGCATCTTATCAAGACGCATGACATTTTGGAAATATATGCATCATTTATTGCACTAGGGAAATCTCAAAACAAGTTAAACATACAACTTAAATCTAAACTCCAAAAGAAATCAAGAACAAAAACTTCGATTATCTTCTCGAAACAATTTATTAAAATACTAGAATAAATATCATGATTTAATATAATTTTTCCAAAATGTTTGGAACTTAATTTGACCCAAAGAGAATTCAAATCCAAATCAATAACCTATTCCAAGTTTGAATTTAAAATAAGAAAATAAATCTTAAACAGTAATGTTTTATAATTTTTATGAGAACTAGGATGTCCCAGAACATCCCTAAATTATTTTAGAATTTTATGAATTTTAGTTCTATTTTTAAAAGCTCGGTCAAATTAGAATTAAATGAAATCAAATTCACCAACCTTGCACTATTCGTTGGGCTCGAGATCGCTTGGACTTGGCTCTACCAACCAACCGCACCAAGACCGACCTCGCCCGAGCCAAATCGGTGCGCCCCAACCCCTTCGTGGCTTGACCCAACCGACTTGCGCGTGGACCGTCGGATTGAAAATCGACCGCCAGATTCGGGTGGGTCCATCGGACCTTCCAGAATTGCCTCTTGATCTCAACCGTCCACTTAAGATCATGTGGTCCATGTGAAACCGACCCAGACCACACTCGGGCTCAGCCGCTTCGTCTTGACTCGATCAAGTCACCAAATCGGAGCCGCACCGCACCCTTTCGCCTCGGTCACTGGCCGGTGGGCCCGACTTACGCATGCCTGTCTTCAACCTCGGGCGGGCGCGAGCAGAGCTCGAGCGCCACGCGCTGCCTCGCTCTGAAGCGCCGCCATCGCTCCGCCACCTCCGTGACTCCACCGCCTCCTCGGCGAATCCCGAGCACCGCCCGACGCCGCCGCTTCAGTTAGCCCGAGGGTTAACCACCCCGCTTGCTCCCTCTCTACCTCGTTTTTTCTCTCGAGAAAGGGAAGGTGGAGGAGAGAACCCCACCGAGCTCCCCTCGTGCCAAGGACCCCTCCTTCTTGCTCCTCGCTCACGCCGCTTCCATTTTGTCGATCCGAGCCTTCGTCATGCACTAAATCACGGGCGCATCTTCTTCATCTTCGCCCGGAGCCATGGCCGCGATGCTTCGGGCACTCCGTGAGAGTAATAGTCTTCGCCATCGTGCTCGCTGAAATCGCATTATCTCCTTGAGTCTCCCGGAGAAGCTAATTGGTTTTGGTGCTTTCGAGGAGTTTGGTCCGCTTTTCTCCAAACACGGTGAACCGCCACCGCCCCTATCTCGGGCTTCCCGCTTCCATCGTTATCACGCTTGGGGCACCACGTTCTGAAGACAAGGCGACGCTTCGCGCGACTTCCCGAGCCTCCTTGACCACCGGAGCGGCCGGTCCTTGATTGCCACCCCATCGTCTCCGCCTCCGGCCACCGTGAGCTCGACTCCGGCGACCATCGTACTCCGCGCCACCAGCAACGGGTTCGCAAGGTTGCTCCACACTGCGACTTGGTCCCGGCCCTGGAGAGTCCCCGACGCTACCAATCACTGCGATGGCCGCCACGCCACGCTGCGGATGTTCTCGGTTAACGCCGCGACGATTAAGGTTAAACCGGATCTTTAGCGTTTAAGTATTTCGTTAATGAGCTTATGACTTGTGGGCCCCTCAGTAATAAACCTGTTTAGCAAATGAATTTAAACTTGCTTAAGCCATTTAGTGATTGACATGTGGGCCCGTATAAATGGGTTAGAGGAGGTGTAGAGTATCTTGTACGTTTTCGTTTATGCAAAGCGTATTCCTTGCATGCTTATAATAACTTTACACGTTCTTGAGTAGAAGACGCATTTCTATGATTACGCCTTTAGCATAGCCGTGGCCAAGACTGAGTCAAAGCTGACTGGGTCAAACCAAAGGTTCTTGGTCCCGCTTGTCATAGTCTGCGGCTAGGTTAGATCTCAGTAAGAAAAGTTCTTTACAAATTAGAAATTCCGAGAGGGATTTATTTATACACTGAAAAATGCAATTAACTTCTAAAATGCACAACTAATTCATGTTAGCCCTAAAAATAGTGAAACCAATTTTGTTATTTTTAATTTTATATGAAATGTATGTTAAAATTGGTTTCAAACATGCCACTATCCCAGAAAACATATTTGGTGGAAATTGATCCAAAACCTATATATTTATACACTAGAAAATGTCTTTAAGTTGAAAAATTCATTACTATTTCATATTAACTCCAAAATGGATGAAACCAGTTTTGATAATTTTCATTTTAAGTAAACTTTATTAATAGGTTTCAAGTATGTCTCTATAACAGAGAGGTAGTTTTAGAAAAATGATCCTTTAACTCTATTATTTTTACTATGTAAAAAGGTCGATAACTTTGAAAATATATAACTAATTCATAAAAACTCCAATTGAGGTAAACTCAACTATTTTGGCCTTATAATATTATTCTCAAATTATCTATGTAATACTTTTGCCTCACCACTACTCTACAAATTTTGGCCAAATAATTAATATAGGAATTAAGACATATTGGAAACTGAAATTCAAACCATCATAACTCTCACATGCTAAATCCAAATGGAATGAATCTTTCACCTAAATTCATCTAAAATCATAATCTACCTACTGTATAAATTTCATGCATTTTTGAGTATTTTGTATTTTCAGCATTATTTGGTATTTATTGCAATATCGTCTATCATTAGGTTTTCAACGATACCGATATATTCGTGAGACCTAAAATGAGTGTACTGAGAATGAACAAGTGGTACAGCAAAGGTGCGAGCACCCTCCTCTTGAACATATTGCTTCTATTGATTTTAAAATGTTTTGGATGGTTTTAATCTCTCAATTGCATGCTATGTTGAAAAGTATGTTTATGGGTAGAAGTAGTTAATTCCTTACTTGCTGCATTGTCCATCCTTTGAATGTTGATTACCCTTTTTACCTTGAATGATTAAGGCTATATGTTATATGGGTTGTTTGCTAATTTGTAGAACGATGCTTAGTCATGCTTGTAGTTGTAGTCGATAACGGTTGATGGAGCTAGTCCATCGGCCGATGGATCGAATTGAATCTTAATGAAATTTGAGGATTATATGGATTTGGTTATGTTGAATTTGAGGAAAATGCCCAGATCTTCGTATCTGAATATTATGAACTTGTTGATGGGTTGTTGTTGTGTGTTGGACTTGGACGGGTGATAGGGTGATGAAGGGGTGGTCCTGGATTCATGTAGCCCCGTCTGGGTATTTGAGGACCGGTCTGTGATGTGATGAACCAAGTCTTACGTGCAACCACACGCCGGGTTTATAGGCGATGGCTTGGCTTAATAATTTGTTGTGTGTTAGCTATCAAAACACGCATCGATTGGCAATTGTGTTGTTTGGTTTTAATGGCTCTCTTGTCAATCTGGTGGGGGCATGTTACCGCTTTTTTTCTTGCCCTTAAGGGTCTCTAGTTGATAGGGACTTACTTACACAACGAGGTTCACCAGAGTGCGTGCGCTTAGTCTGCTATGGGATTCGATCCTCGGGTGGTTTGATAGTTAGGACATGACATTATAACGGCCTCGTTATGCTACCTCACCACACTCCAAAGGAAGAGTGCATTGGTGACATTACGAGGAATGCATATCATGTGGGTAAAGTCGCATAACCTCGCAGAGTCAAATAAATCTATTCAATAGCCGTGTCCCTTGCTCGACATCACTTGTGGGAAAACATGCACGCTTAGCTCTTGGGAAGTTAAGTTTGGCGTTATGGTTAAAAATGTGTGTCTTTATGTTAGTTTGTTCAAATCTGAAATGATATCTTGAACGCGATGTTCGCATGTTAATTGGTTATGGAATGAATTGTGTCACGAATGGTATATTCGTGTGTTGATTATTTTTGGAGATTATACTATTGACGATCATTACTTACTGTTATACCATGTTTTCTAAATGTTTTAGAAATGGCATTTTGAATCTATATTGTTTATCTAATTGCAAAACTTGCTTTATGCTGAAAATTGACTAGTGTAGTAGCCTTCCTTTGACACTTACATGCATCCTTATTTTTCTTGAAAAGTCTCGCGAGTACAACTTTGTACATAAAAATTAACCATTTGTTCAGGTGAGAAGTCATTCAAATTGGTTAAAGTTCTTCAGACGCTACGACTTTAACTCCAGTTGGTTGCTTGTGGGATTGTGGGCATGCCAACTCGGTTTCTCCCTACTATTTTAAATTTGTCTTCCGCTGCAATTTATTCTTGATATTTATGTTTGGCCGAATGGCCCTCTTATGCAAACTTGTATATTATGTTTCTATTCAATGATGTTGTATTTATGTTTCCAATTATTCTTGTATATTGTGTATGGATGTGAATACAATGTTGTGTTTGGATATGTGCATGTTAGTCACTAATCCTTGGGAGCTAACATGAGACATCTATCCGGGTACTCGAATCGTTTTCGCTTCATGTTAAGTATTATGCTCTTTCAGCAGTAATTACTTAGCTTAACACGGATCTCGATCTCGGGGTCCCCACAAATACAGTAGCAGAGCCATCTTGATCAGAGTTAAAGCCGTAGCAATGGACGTTACTAGGATTTTGATTTGCAAAGAATATTTTCAAACTATCAAAAGTTTGGCAAAAATGCAACTAGTATACTTCCTTTCTTTCTTACCCATCCTAGCATCTATTTCTTACCTCAAGGTTCATTTGGTTTGAGAAAAATCAATTTCTCTATTGTTCGTCTCTCTTTTCCAACACTTGAAACGTTGAATAGTCGTCGGTAAAGGTAATTGGTGGAAGAAAGAGAGAACGACGCCTTGCTGCGATTCTAAGATTAAGTTAGGGTTTGTCCTTAGGTATTATACACCCTAATAATCTTCATTAGCTGGTAGACGCTGGATTTTGTGAATACTATTTGCTATCTTTTGTTCCTAGTAGTTGTGCATCGCCTACGGGCGGGTTGTATCGCAACTATGTCGAAAAACTAACTGCGTTTGCAATTGTATCTTGTTCTGTCCACATGGACCATAGCACCCCATTTTGTTGTTGCATAATGGTGTTCTCATTGTGCATTCATGCTAGGTTAAGTTACCCCCTGCTATCAATTGCTTACCTTATGCTTTTTCCTCTTTCCTTTTTTGCCGGTTGCTAACAAGTTGTATGGCAACAGGATGTCGGGTCTTAAAAACCTTTTGACGCCGAAGTAATGGAGGACTCTTGGCCCATGGGT
Organism: Phyllostachys edulis; assembly: GCA_036346405.1. Lineage (NCBI taxonomy): Eukaryota > Viridiplantae > Streptophyta > Magnoliopsida > Poales > Poaceae > Phyllostachys > Phyllostachys edulis. The sequence goes on from CM070568.1 coordinate 19,047,858, forward strand.
CCTCAAATCACTGATGTTCAGCCCCGAATCCTCAACGGCGCAACCCGACCCGTAATTTCAAAGACGTGGATCGACAAGAAGAAGTGACTCCACCTTAGCCATCTGTGAGCGAAGTGTTGGCCCTGATGGAACAGAGTCACAGGACTAGACTCTAATCTTGCAGCAAATTGCTCAAAACACCGCCAAAGATCCAAGGTGCTCAAATGGCGCCGAAGGAGCCGATCTTTATGGCTCCCGATTTGCTGATTTTCTTAGCACGAAGACTCCCGTGTTCTCTTGTTCGGAGGATCCTCTCAAGGCTGATGATTGGCTTCGTACCATTGAGCAGAAGTTGATCAACACTCTGTGTGCCGACAACGAGAAGGTTTTCTTTGCCTCCAACCAACTTGGAGGGGCTGCTTGTGCATGGTGGGATAATTTTTGCGCCATGCAGCCTGCCAATCACGTTCCATCATGGGACGAGTTCCGGACAGCTTTCCGTGAGGCACATGTTCCTTCAAGTATCGTGAGTATCAAGAGACGTGAGTTCCTCAAACTGAAGCAAGACGATAAGTCTGTATTGGAGTATCTCAACGAGTTCAATCATTTGGCTCGTTACGCTCCGGACGATATCTCCACTGATGCAAAGAAGCAAGACCAGTTCTTGAATGGGCTATCAGAAGTATTGCAGTTGGCACTTGCTGTATATGACTTTCGTAACTTCCAACAATTGGTTGATAAGGCCATTGTGGTGGAGCATAAGATGCAAGCGGTTGTAGAATCGCGAAAGCGCATGAAGGTTGCACAAATTTCAGCAAGCTGCAGTTTCCAAGAACAGGGTGTGTGGCAGCCCGCTCCTCCTGGATTTCAAGGTCCGACACCTCCAGTATCTCCTATGCAAGTGTCCTATCCACCTTAGCAAGAAATCCAGCATAGGAAGCCTGGAAAGAAGCTAAGAAACCGACCTGCATTTAAGACGCTAGTCAGATGTTTCACTTGTGGCAACCTGGGCATTTTGCGATCATCTTTGTCCGGTGAAGCACCAGACAACCCCTGCCACGCCAAGACCTTGAAGAATCTCTTGATCAGCAGTCCATTGTCATTTCTCGGAACCCCTACCGTGCTCATGTCAATCATGTTACCACCAAGGAAGCGCAGAAGCTTGCAGGCGTCGTGTTGGGCACTTTTCTAGTCAACTCGACTCGCGATCGTGTTGTTTGACTCTGGAGCCTCTCATTCTTTCTTGTCAAGAGGTGTTGCTACACTCCACAACATCTCACTCAGCTTGATGACTACACCTATGATGATTCAATCACCAGGTTCAGAAATGAGAAGCATTCATGAATGTCGTGAAGTTGAAATTGAGATTGAAGGGGTCAAGTTTTCGGCTAATCTTATTGTGATAAATTCAGCGGGCCTTGATGTTATTCTTGGGATGAATTGGCTGTCCAAGAACCATGGTCAAATTGATTGTGCTCGCAAGTCTATCACTCTTACAAGTCCTCTTGGTTTTCAAGTCGTGATGGTGCCGAAATTGGGGCATCCACATCTGTGTGATCTTAGCGGCAATGAGTTGCCAGAACTAAGTGAAGTTCCAGTGGTGTGTGAGTTTCCGGATGTATTTCCTGATGAACTACCAGGCATGCCACCCCCACGAGAAGTTGAGTTCGTGATAGAGCTCCAGCCCGCAATTGCTCCAATATCGAAGCGTCCTTATCGAATGCCGCCAAATGAGTTGGTTGAATTGAAGAAGCAACTCGCGGAACTTCAAGAGAAGGGATTCATTAGGCCGAGCTCCTCACCTTGGGGATGCCCGACTATATTTGTAAAGAAGAAGGACCACAGTCTACGCATGTGTGTTGACTATCGTCCGTTGAATGAGGTCACCATCAAGAACAAGTATCCACTTCGTCGAATTGATGATTTGTTCGACCAATTGACCGATGCTCGTATATTCTCCAAAATTGACTTGAGATTGGGTTATCATCAAGTTAGGATCAGATCTGAAGACATTCCCAAAATGACATTCTCAACTCGTTATGGCTTGTACGAGTACACCGTTATGTCCTTTGGTTTGACAAATGCACCGGCCATGTTCATGAGTCTCATGAACTTAGTGTTTATGGAGTATCTGGATAAATTTGTTGTCGTATTTATTGATGACATTCTCATATACTCCAAATCTGAAAGGGAGCATGAAGAACACCTTCAACTTGTGTTGAACAAGCTTCGAGAACATCGACTCTATGCAAAATTCAGCAAATGTGAGTTTTGGCTAAAAGAAGTCGCCTTTTTGGGTCATGTGCTATCCGAAGGAGGAATTGCTGTGGACCCAAGCAAAGTTCAAGATGTACTTAATTGGAGACAGCCCAAGTCCGCTTTCCGACATTCACAGCTTCTCGGTCTTGCGAGTTATTACCACGATTCATCGAGAATTTCTCAAAATTGCAAGGCCAATGACCCGCTTGTTGAAGAAAGAAAAGAAGTATGAATGGTCAGCGGAGTGTGAAGTATGCTTTCAGATGTTGAAGGATTGCCTAACCACTACACCAGTGTTAGTCCTACCAGATATTCATAAAAACTTCGACATCTATTGTGATGCATCTCGCCTTGGTCTTGGTTGCGTTCTTATGCAAGAGGGCCGAGTTGTGGTGTATGCATCGAGGCAATTGAGGCCTCATGAGATGAATTATCCCACTCATGACCTTGAGCTTGCAGCGCTTGTTCATGCTTTGAAGATATGGCGACATTTCCTTATCGGCAATCGCTAGAAGTCTACACCGATCACAAGAGTTTGAAATATATCTTCACTCAGCCGATCTGAACCTAAGGCAAAGAAGATGGCTTGAATTGATCAAGGACTATGATTTGGGACTTCATTATCATCCCGAAAGCTAACGTTGTTGCCAATGCATTGAGTCGAAAATCGCAATGCAATCCGCATTTCGTTAAGCTCTAATCGAAGCCCTATGCAACTAATTTCAATGGCTCAACTTGGAGATGGTTAGCGAAGGTTTTCTCGCTGCCTTGGAAGTTAAACCTACCCTAGAGGACCAGATCAAAATAGCCTAGAAGAATGATAAGGGTATGGAAATAATTAAGAAGAAAATGAGGCTTGGCAAAGCCAAGTGTTTCTCTAAAGACCATCAAGGTGTTTTGTGGTTCGGAAAGTGATTGGTTGTGCCAAATGATGTGAAGCTTAAGGAATTAATTCTCCAAGAAGCCCACAACTCTCTTTTCTCCATACATCCGGGAAGCTCCAAGATGTATCATGACTTGAAGCAAAAATTGTGGTGGACTCGGATGAAGCGGGAAATTGCACGCTTTGTTGTCGAGTGTGATGTGTGTCAACGGGTGAAAGCCAAACACCAATGACCAGCGGGTATGCTTCAACCACTCCCCGTTCCCGAGTGGAAATGGGATGAAATTGGGATGGATTTCATCACCGGACTTCCTAAGACTCAACAAGGGTATGACTCCATATGGGAAATTGTCGACCGATTGTCGAAAGTTGCTCACTTCGTTCCTGTCAAGACCACTTATTCGGGAAACCAATTGGCGGAGTTATACATCTCCAGAATTGTATGTCTCCATGGTGTGCCAAAGATAATTGTTTCCGATAGAGGCACTCAATTCACTTCGCATTTCTGGAATTACCTCCACGAAGCTATGGGAACTCAACTATCTTTTAGCACCGCTTACCACCCGCAAACTGGAGGTCAAACCGAGAGGGTGAATCAAATTTTGGAGGATATGTTAAGAGCTTGTGTGCTGTCCTATGGCAAGAAATGGGATAAATGCTTGCCGTTCGCGGAATTCTCCTATAACAATAGTTATCAAGCAAGTCTCCAAATGTCACCTTTTGAAGTGCTATATGGGAGAAGGTGTAGGACACCACTCAACTGGTCCGAGTCTGGGGAGAGACAATTCTTTGGACCGGACTTGATCAATGAGGCCGAAGAGCAAGTTCGTGAGAATCGGGAGAGACTACGAACGGCTCAATCTCGTCAAAAGTCTTATGCTGATCACCATCGACGCGAATTGAGTTTTGAGGTGGACGATCATGTTTACCTTAAAGTCTCCCCGTTGAAAGGATTGCAACGCTTTCAAGTCAAAGGCAAGTTGGCTCCTTGCTACATTGGTCCTTTCCGTATTCTAGCGAAGCGAGGATCGGTGGCATATCAGTTGGAGCTACCACCATCACTTTCAGATGTGCACAATGTATTCCATGTCTCTCAACTGAAGAAGTGTCTTCGAGTCCCTACTGAAGCAACAAACTTAGAAGACCTTGATTTGCAACCCGATCTTTCTTATCGGGAGCACCCGATACGTATTCTTGAAGAAATGGAGCGCAAGACAAGGAATCACAACATCAAATTCTTGAAGGTTCAGTGGAACAACCATACTGAAGATGAAGCAAGTTGGGAACATGAAGACATGATGCGAACCGAATATCCTGATCTTTTTTCCTTCATCGTCAAGTACCTTTTCAGATCAAGAAAGGCAAGGTTAAACAAAGCAATGGAAAGAAAATGTAATAGAATTTCCTTGTAACCTTGTAGGGTATTTCAAAGACTATCTTTGAAAGAAATAAAGACAACAGATGATGTATCTTTCGTAGAACTCTCCTGTTCCAACTTCTACTCTACCCTGATCTCGAGGACGAGATCTTTTGTAAGGGGGGAAGGTTTGTAACATCCCCAAGTTAATTAATGATAATTAGTATGCATCTTATCAGCACGCATGACATTTTGGAAATATATGCATCATTTATTGCACTAGGAAAATCTCAAAACAAGTTAAACACACAACTTAAATCTAAACTCCAAAAGAAATCAAGAACAAAAACTTCTGATTATCTTTTGGAAACAATTTATTAAAATACTAGAATAAATATCATGATTTAATATAATTTTTCCAAAATTTTTGGAACTTAATTTGACCCAAAGAGAATTCAAACCCAAATCAATAACCTATTCCAAGTTTGAATTTAAAATAAGAAAAATAAATCTTAAATAGTAATGTTTTATAATTTTGTGGGAACTAGGATGTCCCAGGAACATCCCTAAATTATTTCAGAATTTTATGAATTTTAGTTCTATTTTTAAAAGCTCGGTCAAATTAGAATTAAATGAAATCAAATTCAATCAACCTTTGCACTATTCGTTGGGCTCAGACCGCTTGGACTTGGCTCGGCTGAACCAACCGCACCGCACCGGACCCTGGCCCGAGCCAAACTGGTGCGCCCCAACCCCTTCGTGGCTTCACCCAACCGACTTGCACGTGGACCGTCGGATTGAAAATCGACCGCCAGATTTGGGTGGGCCGATCGGACCTTCCGAATTGCCTCTTGATCTCAACCGTCCACTTAAGATCGTGTGGTGCATGTGAAACCGACCCAGACCACACTCGGGCTCAGTCGCTTCATCTTGACTCGATCAAGTCACCAAATCGGAGCCGCACCGCACCCTTTCGCCTCGGTCACTGGCCGGTTGGCCCGCCTTACGCATGCCCGTCTTCAACCTCGGGCGCGAAGCAGAGCTCGGCGCCCACGCCCGCTCGCTCTGAGCCCCTATGGCTGCTCACACCTCCGTGACTCCACCGCCCTCCTCGGCGAATCCCTGAGCACCGCCCTTGATGCCGCCTTCATTTCCGTTAGAGCCCGAGGGTTAACCACCCCTGCTGCTCCCTCTCTACCTCATTTTTTCTCTCGGCCGAGAAAGGGAAGGTGGAGGAGAGAACCCCCACCGTAGCTCCCCTCAGGCCAAGGAACCCTCCTTCTTGCTCCTCGTTCATCGCCGCTTCCATTTTTGTCGGTCCGAGCCTTCGTCATGCTCTAAATCGCCGGGCGCATCTTCTTCGTCTTCGGCTCCGGGAGCCATGGCCACGATGCTCTCGGGCACTCCGGTGAGTAATAGTCTTCGCCATCGTGCTCGCTGAAATCGCATTATCTCCTTGAGTCTCCTGGAGAAGCTAATTGGTTTTTGGTGCTTTCTCGAGGGAGTTTGGTCCGTTTCTTCTCCAAACACGGTGAACCGCCGCCGCCCCTATCTCGGGCTTCTCCGGCATCCATCGCTATCACGTTTGGGGGCACCACGTTCCTGAAGACAAGGCGACGCTAACGCGCACTTCCCCGAGCCTCCTCGACCACCGGAGCGGCCGGTCCTTGATTGCCGCCCCATCGTCTCCGCCTCTGGCCACCGTGAGCTCGACTCCGGCGACCATCGGACTCCGCGCCACCAGCTACGGGTTCGCAAGGTTGCTCCACACCCGTGCGACTTGGTCCCGGCCCTGGAGAGTCCCTGACGCGTCGAATCACCTACATGGCCGCGCCGCCGCGCGCGTGATGCCTCGGTTAAACGCCGGCGACGATTAAGGTTAAACCAGATCTTTAGCGTTTGAGTATTTCGTTAATGAGCTTATGACTTGTGGGCCCCTCAGTAATAAACCTGTTTAGCAAATGAATTTAAACTTGCTTAAGCCGTTTAGTGATTGACATGTGGGCCCGTAGAAATGGGTTAGAGGAGGTGTAGAGTATCTTGTACGTTTTCATTTATGCAAAGCGTATTCCTTGCATGCTTATAATAACTTTACACGTTCTTGAGTAGAAGACGCATTTCTATGATTACGCCTTTAGCATAGCCATGGCCAAGACCGAGTCAAAGCTGACTGGGTCAAACCAGTGCCCCGGTCCCGCTTGTCATAGTCTGCTGCTAGGTTAGATCTCATTAAGAAAAGTTCTTAACAAATTCGAAATTCCGAGAGGGATTTATTTATACACTGAAAAATGCAATTAACTTCTAAAATGCACAACTAATTCATGTTAGCCCTAAAAGCAAAGGAAACCAATTTTGTTCTTTTTAATTTTATATGAAATGTATGTTAAAATTGGTTTCAAACATGCTCACCGTCCCAGAAAACATATTTGGTGGAAATTGATCCAAAACTTATTTATTTATACTCTAGAAAATGTCTTTAACTTGAAAAAAATCATTACTATTTCATATTAACTCCAAAATGGATGAAACCAGTTTTGATAATTTTCATTTAAGTAAACTTTATTTTAAAATAGGTTTCAAGTATGTCTCTATAACAGAGGTAGTTTTAGAAAAATGATCCTTTAACTCTATTATTTTACTATAGAAAAAGGCTGATAACACTACTACAAAAGCGCCTATAGTAGACGCCCCATCACAGACGGTTCCTTTGGAACCGCCTCGTATTGGCCATTGCCGACTGCGGGTGGCGTGGAAGCCTATCACAGATGGTATTTTTTAGAACCGCAGGATAGTCATCTATCACAGAGCGGTTTGTCAATAGAACTGATGCAGGAATTATCCTGACGGTTCTATTCACAAACCGCCTGCGTGATAATCACCCAATCACGCAGCGGTTCTCTTTAACAACCGCTCAGGTAATATCACGAGATGGTTCTAAATAAGGACCGCTCGCGTGATTGGGTGATTATCACAGCGGTTTGTGAATAGAACCGTAGTGATAATTCATGCACGTTCTATTCTACAAACCGCTCGTGATAGATGACTATCCACAGATGGTTTTATTAAGAACCGCTCGTGATATGCCCATCACAGATAAATTGAGCGACACATCCTCTCGCAGCATGCGCCATTGTCCCACTTCAGCATTGCCAGTGCCTCTGCCACTCCCTCTGCCATGTGTTTGGATAATATAATCAACAAGCCCCCACTGCTGGGCTCCACTTAGATCTGGTAGCTAGCTTCTCCTCCCAAAGCAGGCCACTTCCTCCCTAGCTCCTCCAACTGCGGCTCCTCCCTAATTAAGCAGATGAAGTAATACTGATTATCCTTTTCCACTCTATTGATTAGTGAATTTCCCTGACTTTGCTACTCTGTACATAGACCCTAATGTTTTGTTTTCTTTGTTGTATTCCTTAATTGGAAGCATAGGGTTTAGGTTTCAATTAATACTACTTGATGGGAAAAGGCAAAACGTCGTACATCTAGCTCTCAATTTGATGGACCCTATTTGTAGAAAATGAAAAGCAAAACATGTAGCCTTTAATTAATCTGTGTAATTCCTTTGTGCAACGATGAGACAAAACGAGTAAGTACGTGCAAAGAAGTGAAAGTCTTAATCGTAACTAATTTCATGAGTAGTTTTCTAGAACAGATTAATAAGAAGAATTTATGACACACCAAGATAAGTCACATGTGCAATGATGTATTTTATATTTCCTCCATTTATATCCATGAAGAAACGCTATCACAAAGGGTTTATTGTTTCAATTATATGAAAACGGATACCCGCAATCGCACGGACCAACTTGCTAGTTATTAGGATCTTCCTCTTGTCTTTTGTCTCGTATCTAATCAACAATCATGTAGATAATCAATAATTATCCGCTATGCCCCACTTAGAGAGGAGAAGGTTGGACCCTTGCCCCTAGCGCCTCAACACCCGCCACCTCCTCCCCATTGCGCCACCTTAGAGAGGAGAAGGAAAGGAGAGGAATCGATTTTCTTCGTGAGCTCCGAGGGTAACGATCTATAACCCTTTATATTTGCTATAAATTAATCGCTAATCAATTTTGACACTAATTTGTTACATGCGTAGTGTAGATGGATCAAACCGATGTACAAATGCAGAACCGTATGAGTCAAGAGTACATTAATGGCGTGGTTGCTTTTAGAAGAGCCGTTGAGCGGTGATATGTTGAAGAAGGAGATAAATTTTATGTATCGTCCATGCATTGATTATGTAATTTGAAGATGTTTAACAACGCGCGCAAATAGAAGCGCACTTGATTCAAGGGGTTTCACAAAAGGGTATACATGTTGGACCACCACGGTGAAGAGCAGATTATTACACATGAAGTTAGTAATGACGGCATCGCCGAGGAAGTCAACGATATGCCGGATGTGGATCAGATCGCTTTTGATGAGGATATGTCACACGATGACAACTGGATCGATGCTACGCGATGCGTAAGAGAACTACAAGGAGAGAGAGTTTTGTAAATTCGAGGGCTTAATGGAGGACTCGGTGAGACCTTTGTTCCTGGTTGCAAGCCGAATATACAAGGTTGTCAACCGTGCTTGAACTGCTGAAATTGAAGGCAAGCAATGGTTGGTCCGATAAGAGTTTCACGGCGTTGTTAGGTCTCCTAGCGGACATCCTTCCGAGGGAAACGTGTTGCCCAAAGACCACCTATCAAGCAAAGAAGGTTATTTGTCCATTGGGAATGGAAGTAGAAAGAATACATGCATGTCCGAATGATTGTATCCTCTACAGAAAGAGTATGCAGACATGCATGTATGTCCTGTGCAAAGCATCCCGATACAAGCGCCGAACATCGCTAAGGTGAAGCAAGGACCTCTCGCTAAGATGTTGTGGTATCTCGCCGTGATCCCACGCTTGAAGCGCTTATTTGCGAACACAAAGGACGAAGATTGTCGCGCTGGCACTCAGAGGAGCGTAAGAGAGATGGAAAGCTAAGACACCTGCCGATTCTCGCCAAAGGAGAAACTTCGATCGAGTCAAGAGTTCGTGCGGAACCGAGGAACATAAGGTTAGGGTTGAGTACAGATGGAATGAATCCTTTCGGTAACATGAGCAACCGACATAGCACCGCCCGTGAATCTATGTATGTACAACCTTCCTCCTTGGTCGTGTATGAAGCGGAAGTACATTTTGATGTCACTACTTATCCAAGGGCCAAGCAACCGGGAATGATATTGATGTGTACCTAGCACCATTGCCGGAAGATCTTGTGACACTGTGGAACGAAGGGGTACAGTTTGGGATGCGATAAACGAGAGAACTTCACTTTACGCGCCATGTTGTTCTCGCACCATCAATGATTTTCCTGCCTTGGTAACTCTGTCAAGCTTCAAAGACAAAAGGAGCCAAAGCCTATCCGCACCGCTAGATGCTACAGAGAGTGTATGGTCAACAACTCACAAGAAATCGTATATAAGGCCACCGTAGGTTCCTTCCTCAGAGTCACCCATACCGCAAGATGAAAAAACAATTGACGGAAATAAGGAGAACGATTCACCCAAGGGCTTTTAGAGGAAAGAGGTCTATGATATGGTTAAGGATATCGATGTTGTGCTTGGGAAGGGACGAAATTAAGAACCCGTGAGAAGAACATCCGAAGAAGCGGTCAATTTTTGGGACTTGCCTTATTGGGAGCACTTAGAAGTTCGCCATCGCATCGACGCCATGCACGAGAGAAGAATGTATGTGATAGCTTGATTGGTCTCTTGTCAACATTAGTGGCAAAACAAAGGATGATGTTAACGCATGGCGTGACTTGGTTGATATGAACATAAGGATCGAGTTAGCACCGTAGAGACCGATACAGATGAACGTATTTTCCCCAAATTTTGCTACACTCTATCCAAGGCCGAGAGAAATGAATCGTGCGTAGCTTGCATGGAGTGAAAGTCCCATCTCGTTACTCCGCTAACATTAAGAACCTTGTTTCTATGCAAGATTTGAAATTAATTGGTATGAAGTCTCATGATTGTCATGTGCCGATGACACAAATGCTTCCTCAAGCTGTAATTAGAAGTATCTTGTCAACAAGGTCCGAGTGGCAATCTTGAGGTCAGGTTATTTTTTCAACTCAATTGCTCGGAAGATCATTGATCCCCAAGGACTAGATGCTCGCAGTCGAGGTGGTGACCACTCTATGTCATCTTGAGATGTATTTCCTCCGCCATTTTTCGATATCATGGTCCATCTCATTGTTCACCTTGAGAGAGATAAAGATATGCGGCCTGTGTTCTTACGCCATATGTACCCATTCGAGAGGTACATGGGAATTCTCAAGTCCTACGACGGAATCGATCTCGACCGGAGGGCAAGATCATCGAAGGTTATGCAACCGAAGAGGTCATTGAGTTTTATGCGTCGACTACATGGCTCGTGGAACCGATAGGTGTGCCTCTATCTCGCCATGAGGGGAGATCGATGGTATCGGACCATCGGAGGAAATCAATAACTCCCGATCTGGATACATACGCCAAGCCCATTTCATGGTCTTGCAACACATGACCCAAGTGTCCCCGTGATATCGACGAGCACAAAGACATGGTGCGCCAATGTAATCCGCACTGGTCGGAGGTTTGGATCACGAGAGCACAACCGCTTGCTTCAACGAATGGTTAAAGGTGCGAATCATCGGGAGGTCATCAAGTGATGATACGCCGCTATGGTTGGCACGAGGGCCACAATTTACAATTGTCACATGGCAAGGATACGACATCAATGGGTACACATTTTATACGGCAACTCAGATAGGAAGAGCATGCCCGTATTAGCGTGTCCGTGATAGATGCATTCAAGACCGATGGGATGAGGAGCTCCTACTATGGGCAAATAGACGAGATATGGGAGCTCGACTACGTGCTTTTCAAGATCCCCTATTTCGGTGCCGCTGGGTCCATCTCAAGACAGTGAAGGTCGACAAGCACGGTGTCACTACCGTGGACCTTGAACGGTCGGATATAAAGACGAACCATTCGTCATCAAGCTAACCAAGTTGTTCAAGTCTTCTATGTAACCGACCCTCAAATAAGAAGCGCCACGTAGTTCTTCATGGAAAAGGAGGATTGTCGGAGTTGAGAATGTAGTGACGAGGAAGAATACAATCAATTTGACGAGTTGCCTCCTTTCGAAACGGCATTAGGCTCGAGGAAGAACCCAGTGAGGAAGCTAGCTATATGCGCTACGATCATCATGAAGGCCTATATCTTAATTAAGAATTTACTCCAATGTAATTAATTTATTCCATAACATCATGTGTTATGGACTTGTAATCTCTCATATATTTTGATGTCAACGTGAAATTGTCATGTGTTGATGTGTTATGGACTTGTCATATTTGATATTGATGTCAATGTGGACGACATTGTAATGTGGAGTATCAAAATTGTCATCATACTTGATTTGGAGTTGAGTTGAATTAGATATGAAATTTTGAAGTCAAATGTGTTATGAACTTGTTATGGACTTGTCATATTTGATATTAATGTCAATGTGTGGACGACATTGTAATGTGGAGTATCAAAATTGGTTTCACTTGATTTGGAGTTGAGTTGAATTAGATATGAAATTTTGAAGTCAAATGTGTTATGAACTTGTCATCATACTTGTCACCGTGTTAGAATTCATATGAACTTGTCATAATTGTCATCATACTTGTCTCAAAGAGGTTCACTATGTTTTCTCGTGATATTTATGTCTCACCGTGTTCAAGATGTTTTGTCGATATCATAAATTGGCCTCGTGTTGTCGCTTATCACTGCACGGTTTTATTATACAACCGCTGGTAGTATATTATCACGCATTTGCGGTTCTCATTTCAACCGTCTGTGATATACTTTTTATAAGGCGGAAACGCTAGGGTTTTCTCTCACTTCTCACTTCCTCTCCCGCGCCTCTTACGCCTCACTGCTGTCGCCTCTCTAGGGTTTAGGCTCGCCTCACCGCTGACCACGACCTCGGCGCCGCCCCGACATTGGTGCCCCGACCTCCTGCCGCCTTGACCTCGGCTGACCTCTGCCGCCGCCCGACCTCGGCGCCTGCTCACCTCCCAGTCAGAAGCCCCGACCGCCGCCGACCTCGGCCGCCGCCCGACATTGGTGCCTCCGACCTCGACCGCCGTCCTCCTCCCCCAGTCGGCCTCCTCCTCTCAGACCGACCTTCTCCCCAAGACCATCCTCCTCCTCAGGTCGACCTCCTCCCCAGCTCCCTCCTCCCGCAAGATCGGCCTCCTCCCGTGACTGCCTCCCCAGGCTTCTGCGGCATCCTCTCTGTGAGTATTGCTCCTCTGTGCGCTTCGGTTGATCTTTGCATATATATATATATATATATATATATATATATATATATATATATATATATATATATATATATGCAATGCTAGTTGCAAATTGATCAGCTGGGCTTTGTTGACATGCTCTGGTTGAACTCGCCTTTATAATCGAGATTGAATGTGATAGTTAGTTCATACTTGAGCTCTATTGTATTACTTGCTACCGCTAATATGTACCGTTAATTGGTTACTTTCGCTGAGCTCATAGTTCATTGCAAATTGATCGCTGGGCTTTGTTGACATGCTCTGTGATGAACTCGCCTTATAATCGAGATTGAATGTGATAGTTAGTTCATACTTGAGCTCTATTGTATTACTTACATCGCCAATATGTTGTACCGTTAATTGGTTACTTTCGTTCAAATTTCATAGTTCTATTGCAAATTGATCATTGTATTAACTAGTTTGTGATTCTTCTAGTAGTATGTATGAGCTCATTCAACTTTTCATTTGCCATCTTGATCTCTCGTAGTCAACCTCTCGCTTGACTCGAAGTTTAATCTGCTGCTAATGCTTGAGATCATTTGACGCTTACAAAGTATTGTTTAGAGCTCATAGTTTGAATTTATATTATCATATTCATTTCATGAAGAGTATAGACAATAGGATTGAGATGGCAAAGACTTGTTCTTTAGCTACTCTCCTTCTGAGAGCACATAATATCATCAATCGCATTTCCTTAGAGAAGCTGGTGGATTAAGGAGTGTTAAATTCTTTAGGAATTATGCTTTAATGCTAATTAATTTTGTTGGGATTAATTCTGAAATTTTTCTAAACCTGCATTTTTTACAACAATCCAAAAATAAAGTTTTACTTGATTCTATTTTGTTTCTATGTTGGGATTAAACCTTTGCTTAGCATTTCCTTCACGATCATTTTACTTGATTCTAGTTCTATGTCTTCATTAAAGGCTAGTCTTCCGTACATGAAGCATTAAACCTTTGCTTAGCATTTTCTTCGTCGATCCTAACAAACTTGAGTATACCTGCGCTTCATGCCAATCCTCCACGGCATGAAGCGATGGTACACTCCAAAGGTGTCTGCCTCGATGAAGTAGGCTCGAGCAAAGATAGGCTCGGCAAAAGATTTGTATCACTAGTTTCTATCTATACAAAGATCACAAGAGAAGTTGGTGGATTAAGGAGTGTTAGAGTGTTAGAATAGAAGCTCGTGGATTAAGGAGTGTTAGGAATGTTAGTAGTCCAGATGAGCTCATTCAACTCTTCATTTGCCATCTTGATCTCTATAGTCAACCTCTGTATTTCTTCCCGAGAGCAAGTAAGCGAGATGGCAGAGGCATCGTTTTCGCCAAGGGCCACACCGACGCCAGCAGATGGAAGAGGCGCCGACGAGGCCGCCAACACCGACCTCAGCAGATGGAAGAGGTGCCGACGAGGCCGCCAACACCGACCCAGCAGATGGAAGAGGCGCCGACGAGGTCAGGCCACCGCCGATTTATAATGACACGGAAGCGAGATGGCAGAGGACAATCGAAAATGCCTACGGCCTACCGGTCATCACGGAGGTCGATGACTTTGGGGTCCCTCCGAGTCCCAAGAGATCGCCAAGTAGATTCCTGACCATCTGCGGGATACTTGAAGGAACGGTCCTCATCACCACACCAAGGTGGAAGGACTCGACGAAAAGAAGCGAAGGCGCTACAGGGATGTAACTTTCGAGAAGTTCACTATTCTAGAAGCACATGTGGCACGCGTACGACGGACGGCGATGCTCACGATGGGTAAATCGTGGAGGACCTTCAAGAGCATTCTTGTCACGGCACGTGAACACGGTCGACGCCTTTCGCAAAGATAGATTCTGACGGGAAGCATGGGACACCTTTGTGGCTATGAAAACGCCGGCCCAATTTAAGGAGCAAAGTGCGGCGCACAAAGCTCTCCAGACACTAAACACTCACCCACACAGACTCTGCAGACCACCGGGTACGCGGGTAAATACGAGGAATGGGCGGCGGAGAAGGAGAACCCGCTTCGATGTCACGCACCGCTGCTCCCTAAGCCGGTTAAAAGCGAGGGCACAAGTCTCGCTCTTCGGCAGCATCTCCTTCACAAACCCGCACTCAGAAGTGTCCCAACGCAGGTAAATATATCGAACTACTAAGTTGTTAATAAGTCCATAACTTCATAGTGTCTATAATAACGTGATGACCTCTTGCGCTGGACTTGATCGCCCAAGCTTCCCAAGGCTCCTTCCATGCGCATAGGAGAAGGATATACTATCTACGGCCTTGGGAAACAAGGAGCACCTGGTCGCACGCGAGGCATTGGGGTTAACGCATCTTGGATTCATGGATTCGCGACGACTACTACACGATAGGACTAGGAAGAGATCCAAGGTCGAGCACGACAACCGGGCCAGTACAGATGATTACTAACCAATTTCAAGTAGAGATGGCAAGATTATGAGTCAAATGGATATACTCATGAGCCGCCGTCGCAAGTCGCCCCTCGCTAATTTGGGAGACAGTCCTCCTCGACGTTGAGTAGCTGCCATTCACAAGATAATTAGAACATGACGACGTCCGACACCGATAGACGACATCAAGGTAACGACATCTATGGAATGCACCAAAGATAGACCCTAACGACGCCTTAGCTAATTGCGATCGCTTTGTAGGAGCCGACGCCTCAGAAGCTCCAAGTGAGGATGGATGGGTCCTTTGTATTGAGGTCGCGCAGGGATGGTGTATCCATACGAGGAAGGGCAAAGCAAGACGGCGCTCACCGGTGCACGGTTACGCCAAGGTCCGTGGATATGGTACATGTCAATTTCCGAGCCATCCTACCGACATTTGCCCAAACGAAGAGATCACAACACTAGGGATGCCGCCCTCTTTTTATCCAAAGGCCCAAGAAGAACATCGCCTCGACCCAAAGAAGGTTGCGATCCGATACGACCATTCCTCTCCAACGGACCTCGATGACTCCACCTCATGTTTCACTCAAAAGGCCACCTCTTCGATTCCCGTGGAGAAGACGCCAAGGAACAACAAAAGCGCACGACGACGGTTCCCGAGTCGCCTCACAAAAGACGCCGCCAATCGCTAAGGCCAAATCAAATCAACGAACATTAAGGCGCCCAAGTCCGGAAGTCCGAGAAGTCCGGAAGTCCGCGATACCGGAAGTCCGCGATACCGGAAATACATCATCGAAACCGCTGTGTTCCGGCCAGCAGATAATGCACGCCGACATGCTTGTCGCTTTGCATGCTCGGTACTTGGACAAGACCCAAAAGAAGGGTCCGACATCGAATCACCGCCGACACGAGGACAAGCATTTCTTCAACGGACGAGGTACTTCGCCGTGGGCTTCAATGATTTATTTGAACTATTCAACCTCGCTGGCCTCGACGCCTCGCTTTCTACGATGTTGACATCGTAAGTGCGCATAATCAAGTTCTACATTCATCTAATATCGATAAATATCACAACTCATTGCTTATGTATAGATACATGCCGCAAAATGTCCGGAATGGAAAGAACCGTGGGTTTCTCGACCCACACGTGGTATCGCTGCAAACCATCCAACAAGACTCGCCCTTCGCCGAGAAATACATAACGAGGTCATTGCTTCTACAGAGAAACATGAAGTACATAGTGGTGCCCTACAACCTGTGGGTAAGTGTCACTACTTGCTATACAAATTTCATTTGTACTTTATACACAAAGACAAACTTAGGTTTAATGACTATAGCTTACATACATGAGTAGGTACCATTGATCCTTTTAGTTATTATACCCAAGAGGAACCATGTGATATACCTTGATTCCCTAAACCGCAACAAGCACGACTTCAAAGACTCTAAGAGGAATACTGAGAGGTATGCTCATTTCCTCCTTACATAACTCTATTGTAGTCTTCATTCGCTTGAAATGGCCGAGGATAACTTTTTCAATCATGTAGGTCGCTCATCAATTATGTTGCCAACAAAGGAATATACGATGGAAAGAGCGCCTAACTAACACACAGTGATGGATTTTTCAAGACGTGCTACAACACAATAATACTATATCATACTTCATAATAACGCGCCTCGAATCCGACTATACCTATATATGTAATTTATTTTTGCAAAGGCCGCCAAAGAAAAAGATGATGAGTTATGTGCAATCTACGCTCGCTATCATATGCACTAATCCTCACAGCCTAAGAAGAAGGATCCCGAGGTTTGTCAATCTCAAATAATTATTTCCTAATTATAAATTTAAATATATATAGCTTACCACTTTACTCTTAATTGGTAGCTTATTGTGTCTTGGATTTACAATGTGATTCACTCGCTATGAAGAGATCAAGGACATTCGAGGAAGCTCATACTTTATCAACTCGTAAATCATTAACGATAACGAGAGTTTCAATTGCCGCCAACCCGTAGCATCACCCCACTAAAACCTCTCAACGCAAAACAATTGTAATCTAGTTGTAACTATAGCGACAATACTTGAACAAATGCGATCTTTTGTAATTTATTTTGAGTAATGATCACTTTGAGTTGTCATGGTCGCTTGAATCTGCTATTGTGAATGCTTGAATTGCTTCGCGGAATGCTTGTTTTCAGAGGGCATGGCTAGCAATTCCCGAGGCTAGCCAGAAAACAAAGAAATTGTCGGGTATGAGCTATCACAGACGGTTTTTGTTAAAACCGCTCAGGAAGGCAAGTATCACAGCGGTTTGCTTTCGATCAGAAACCGCTCAGGATAGGAGAATATCACAGACGGTTCTATAAAAAGCCGCTCGTGATATTCGCAAATCACGTATGGTTTTATTTAGAACCATCTGTGATATTCTCCTATCACGATGGTTTTTCTTTAGAACCGCTCGTGATATTCTCGCATCACGCATTTTCGCTTGAAACCGCTCAGGATATTTGAATTCACTGCACGGTTTTTAATAAAACCGCTCGGATATTTCGTATCACAGACGGTTTTGTACCGCCTGTGATAATATCTCGTTATCACGCATCAATAAACATAGACGGTTCGAAACCGCTCGTGATGACGGTTCCAACCGCTCGTGATGTCGGTTCCTCGTAGTAGTGTAACTTTGAAAATATATAACTAATTCATAAAACTCCAATTGAGGTAAACTCAACTATTTTGGTCTTATAATATTATTCTCAAATTATCTATGTAATACTTTGCCTCACCACTACTCTACAAATTTTGGCCAAATAATTAATTACATGAATTAAGGCATATTGGAAACTGAAATTCAAACCATCATAACTCTCACATGCTAAATCCAAATGGAATGAATCTTTCACCTAAATTCATATAAAATCATAATCTACCTACTGTATAAATTTTATGCATTTTTGAGTATTTTATATTTTCAGCATTATTTGGTATTTATTGCAATATCATCTATCATTAGGTTTTCAACGATACCGATATATTCGTGAGACCTAAAATGAGTGTATGCTGAGAATGAACAAGTGGTACAGCAAAGGTACGAGCACCCTCCTCTTGAACATATTGCTCCTATTGATTTTAAAATGTTTTGGATGGTTTTAATCTCTCAATTGCATGCTATGTTGAAAAGTATGTTTATGGGTAGAAGTAGTTAATTCCCTACTTGCTGCATTGGCCATCCTTTGAATGTTGATTACCCTTTTTACCTTGAATGATTAAGGCTATATGTTATATGGGTTGTTTGCTAATTTGTAGAACGATGCTTAGTCATGCTTGTAGTTGTAGTCGATAACGGTTGATGGAGCTAGTCCATCGGCCGATGGATCTAATTGAATCTTAATGAAATTTGAGGATTATATGGATTTGGTTATGTTGAATTTGAGGAAAATGCCCAGATCTTCGTGATTCGAATATTATGAACTTGTTGATGGGTTGTTGTTGTGTGTTGGACTTGGACGGTGATAGGGTGATGAAGGGTGGTCCTGGATTCATGTAGCCCCGTCTGGTATTTGAGGACCGGTCTGTGATGTGATGAACTAAGTCTTACATGCAACCACACGGGGTTTATGGGCGATGGCTTGGCTTAATAATTTATTGTGTGTTAGCTATCAAAACACGATCGATTGGCAATTGTGTTGTTTGGTTTTAATGGCTCCTTTGTCAACTGGGTGGGGGCATGTTACCTTTTCTTTTCTTGCCCTTAAGGGTCTCTAGTTGATAGGGACTTACTTACACAACGAGGTTCACCTGTAGTGCAGGCGCTTAGTCTGCTATGGGATTCTGATCCTCGGGTGGTTTGATAGTTAGGACATGACATTGTAACGGCCTCGTTATGCTACCTCAGTCACACTCCAAAGGAAGAGTGCATTGGCCGACATTACGAGGAATGCATATCATGTGGGTAAAGCTGTACAACTCTGCAGAGTCAAATAAATCTATTCAAATAGCCGTGTCCCCGGTTATGGACATCACTTGTGGGAAAGCATGCACAGTTAGCTCTTGGGAAGTTAAGTTTGGGGTTATGGTTAAAAATGTGTGTCTTTATGTTAGTTTGTTCAAATCTGAAATGATATCTTGAACGCGATGTTCGCATGTTAATTGGTTATGGAATGAATTGTGTCACGAATGGTATATTCGTGTGTTGATTATTTTTGGAGATTATACTATTGATGATCATTACTTACTGTTATACCATGTTTTCTAAATGTTTTAGAAATGGCATTTTGAATCTATATTGTTTATCTAATTGCCAAACTTGCTTTATGCTGAAAATTGACTAGTGTAGTAGCCTTCCTTTGACACTTACATGCATCCTTATTTTTCTTGAAAAGTCTCATGAAAGTACAACTTCGTGATTTAAAAATTAACCATTTGTTCGGAGAAGTCATTCAAATTGGGTAAAGTGCTTCAGACGCTACAACTTTAACTCCAGCTTGGTTGCTTGTGGGATTGTGGGCATGCCAACTCAGCTTTCTCCCTACTATTTTAAATTTGTCTTCCGCTACAATTTATTCTTGATATTTCTTTGGTTAATGGCCCTCTTATGCAAACTTGTATATTATGTTTCTATTCAATGATGTTGTATTTATGTTTCCAATTATTCTTGTATATTGTGTATGGATGTGAATACAATGTTGTGTTTGGATATGTGTATGTTAGTCAACGATCCTTGGGAGCTAACATGAGACACCTATCCGGCTTACATCTAATCGCTTTCGCTTCATGTTAAGTATTATGCTCTTCAACAGAATTACTTAGCTTGACACGGATCTCGATCTCGGTCCCCACAGCGCTGGTAGCAGAGCCATACATCGATCAGAGGTTAAAGCCAGAGCAATGGACGCATTAGGATTTTGATTTGCAAAGAATATTTTCAAACTCACAAAAGTTTGGCAAAAATGCAACTAGTATACTTCCTTTCTTTCTTACCCATCCTAGCATCTATTTCTTACCTCAAGGTTCATTTGATTTGAGAAAAATCATTTTCTCTATTGCTCGTCTCTCTTTTCCAACACTAGAAATGTTGAATAGTCGTCGGTAAAGAGAATTGGTGGAAGAAAGAGAGAACGACGCCTTGCTGCGATTCTAAGATTAAGTTAGGGTTTGTCCTTAGGTATTATACACCCTAATAATCTTCATTAGCTGGTACACACTGGATTTTGTGAAGACTATTTGCTATCTTTTATTCCTAGTAGTTGTGCATCGCCTACGGGCGGGTTTTATCGCAACTATGTCTAAAAACTAACTGCGTTTCCAATTGTATCTTGTGCTGTCCACATGGACCATAGCACCCCATTTTGTTGTTGCATAATGGTGTTCTCATTGTGCATTAATGCTAGGTTAAGTTACCCCCTGCTATTAATTGCTTACCTTATGCTTTTTCCTCTTTCCTTTTTTGCCGGTTGCTAACAAGTTGTATGGCAACAGGATGTCGGGTCTTTAAAACCTTTTGACGTCAGTAGTAATGGAGGACTCGCAGCCCATGGGTCCTCAAATCACTGATGTTCAGCCCCCGAATCCTCAACGGCGCAACCTGGAGCAACCCGACCCGCAATTTCAGCACGTGGGTCGACAAGAAGAAGTGACTCCACCTCGGCCATCCGTGACCGAAGTGTTGGCCCTGATGGAACAGAGTCAACAGGACCAGACTCTAATCTTGCAGCAAATTGCTCAAAACACCGCCAGTATCCAAGGTGCTCAAATGGCAGCGAGAGGAGCCGATCTTTATGGCTCCCGATTTGCTGATTTTCTTAGCACGAAGCCTCCCGTGTTCTCTTGTTCGGAGGATCCTCTCAAGGCTGATGATTGGCTTCGTACCATTGAGCAGAAGTTGATCATCACTCTGTGTGCCGACAACGAGAAGGTTTTCTTTGCCTCCAACCAACTTGGAGGGACCGCTTGTGCATGGTGGGATAATTTTTGCGCCATGCAGCCTGCCAATCACGTTCCATCATGGGACGAGTTCCGGACAGCTTTCCGTGAGGCACATGTTCCTTCAAGTATCATGAGTATCAAGAGACGTGAGTTCCTCGAACTAAAGCAAGACGATAAGTCCAGATTGGAGTATCTCAACGAAGTTCAATCATTTGCCTGCTACGCCCCTGACGATATCTCCACCGATGCAAAGAAGCAAGACCAGCTTCTTGAATGGGCTATCGGTATTGCAGCTTGGCACTTGTCAGACATGACTTCCAGAATCTTCCAACAATTGGTTGATAAGGCCATTGTGGTGGAGCATAAGATGCAAGCGGTTGTAGAATCGCGAAAGCGCAAGAAGGTTGCACAAATTTCAGCAAGCAGCAGCTTCCAAGAACAGGTGTGTGGCAGCCCGCCTCCCCGGATTTCAAGGTCCTACACCTCCAAGATCTCCTATGCAAGTGTCCTATCCACCTCAGAAGAAATCCAGCATAGGCAGCCCGAAAGAAGCTAAGAAACCCACACGCATTTAAGACTGCTAGTGTGATGTTTCACTTGTGGCAACCAGTAGCATTTTGCAGATCATCGTCCGGTGAAGCACTGTGCCAACCCCTGGCCAGCGCCAAGACCTTGAAGAATCTCTTGATTAGCAGTCCATTGTCATTTCTCAAACCCCAACCGTGCTCATGTCAATCATGTTTCCACTAAGGAAGCGCAGAAGCACCCGACGCCGTGTTGGGCACTTTTCTAGTCAACTCGACTCCGCGATCGTTATTTGACTCGAGCCTCTCATTCTTTCTTGTCAAGAGGTTTTGTTACACTCCACAACATCTCACTCAGCTTGATGACTACACCTATGATGATTCAATCACCGTGTTCGTAAATGAGAAGCATTCATGAATGTCGTGAAGTTGAAATTGAGATTGAAGGGTCAAGTTTTCGCTAATCTTATTGTGATAAATTCAGTGGGCCTTGATGTTATTCTGGGATGAATTGGCTGTCCAAGAACCATGGTCAAATTGATTGTGCTCGCAAGTCTATCACTCTTACAAGTCCTCTTGGTTTTCAAGTCATGATGGTGCCGAAATTGGGGCATCCACATCTTTATGCTGAAAATTGACTAGTGTAGTAGCCTTCCTTTGACACTTACATGCATCCTTATTTTTCTTGAAAAGTCTCGCGAGTACAACTTTGTACTTAAAAATTAACCATTTGTTCAGGTGAGAAGTCATTCAAATTGGGTAAAGTGCTTCAGACGCTACAACTTTAACTCCAGTTGGTTGCTTGTGGGATTGTGGGCATGCCAACTCGGTTTCTCCCTACTATTTTAAATTTGTCTTCCGCTGCAATTTATTCTTGATATTTATGTTTGGCCGAATGGCCTCTTATGCAAACTTGTATATTATGTTTCTATTCAATGATGTTGTATTTACGCTTCCAATTATTCTTGTATATTGTGTATGGATGTGAATACAATGTTGTGTTTGGATATGTGCATGTTAGTCACCGATCCTTGGGAGCTAACATGAGACACCTATCCTGCATTCTGAATCGCTGCTTCATGTTAAGTATTATGCTCTTTTCACAGAATTACTTAGCTTGACACGAGTCCGATCTCGGTCCCCACAAACCAGTACAAGAAGAATTCCTATTCCATGCTATTTTCTCATATGCTGGCAGACTTTGCCTTCTCGATGCCTTCTGGTAAGGAATCCTAAACATGACATCTCTCCTCCTCGTAATTCAGCTTGTCCTCAAGCCGAACAATGGGTAACGAGTTGGAACCGAGAAACGCCCTCCCATGTTGCTTCAAATGTCGGGCAATCCTTCCATTGAATGAGAACTTGCCAATTATCATTATGGAGCCTAGTACGAAGAGCAAAGAATTGGTGTTGGCACTACATGTCCATGCCAGATTCCCAAGAGGAGGTCCGTAGGTGGTGTGCCCTTGAACTTTTAAGAACCCCCACATGAAACACATTATGCAAACGAGCATTGATGGTAATGACAAGTTTATACGCCACGTAATCAATTTTTTATGATGATCTCGATACGGTCCAAAATACCTTGGAGCGAAGTTTGCCCTTAGCGCTTGGTCCTAAAAACGCAGCCGGACGATGATGCAAACGCAACCAAACCCACTCACCAACTTCAAATTCCAAAGGTCGATGTTTGACAACGTAGTACAATTTGTAATGCTGCTGGGCTTGAAGTAATCTTTCACGAACTTGACTCAAAAAAATATCTCTGTCCTGAATTGTATTTGCAATAGCGACATTCCTCAATTCTGAAGAATCATAAGCTCTGAGAAGAGGTGGATCCCGGCAATAAATGACACGAAAGGTGTATTATGGAGTGTCAGAGGATAAGAACTATTGTAGCAATATTTCACCATGGTAACCATCGACCCATCGCTGGACGATCACCGTCATACAACGAAGATACATTGCTATTACCTTGTTTACTGCTTCAGCTTGTCCATCTGACTGAGGATGAAAAGTGGAACTAAGGAATTGACGAGTGCCAGCAGCTCGAAACAATTCTTGCCAAAAGGTTGAAGTAAAAACTGGATCACGATCAGAGACTATAGATGTCGAAAAACCATGTAAATGAACAATGTCGTTGAAGAAGGCACGAGCAACAGAAGTTGCCGTATAAGGATGTGCCAATGCAATAAAATGGGCATACTTCAAAAATCTATCCACCACTGTGAGTATGACTGATTTGCCTCCCACCTTCGGTAGTCCCTCGATAAAATCCATGGCAATATCCGACCATATCTGCGAAGGAACCTCCAATGGTTGTAATAGACCTGCCGGATGCAAATTTTCGGTTTTGTGACGTTGACAAATAACACATGATCGAACAAAATCCTGTACCACAGTGCGTGCAGCCGGAGTATGGAAATCACGGTGAAAACGATGGAAGGTCTTTTGCACACCTTCATGACTATTAGCGTGAGCAGCCGTAAGTGCTTCCTGTAAGAATGGTGAGGATGGTGGAATATATGCTTTCTTGTTGAAGGTAACAATACCATCTGTGAAAGCCCAAGTGGAAGCATCGCCTCCGTTATTGATCTGGTCTCTTAAAGCCACCAAGGCTGGATCAGTATCAACTGCCTAGCGCAACCCTTGAACAAACTGAACTGTGGACCAGTAACCACACATATTTGTGCAACATCCGATTCACGGCGAGACAAAGCATCGGCCACAATGTTTAACCTGCCGGGCTTATACTCAACCGAAAAATTGTAACCAATCAACTTACTAACCCATTGATGTTGGGGAATTGTCGCAAGGCACTGGTCAATTAGGTACTTTAAGCTATAATGGTCGGTGCGAATTGTGAAAGCTCTTCCCCATAGATATGGCCTCCAATGCCTAACAGCTTGAACAAGTCCAATGAGTTCGTGCTCATAAGCGGCAAGACCCATGTCGGTGTTTTAGAACCGAACTTACGTAAAGATTGTTTGATTCGGGGGGTCTCCTAGAATAGAATCACGCAGAGAGATTGGACAAGCTTTATTAAGATCAATAAAGTCTACGCACATACGCCATTTGCTGTTTGACTTTCTAACCATTACAGGTTAGCCAACCATTCCGATGGTTGACCTCTTATAAAGCCCGCTTTTAAGTAGCTTATCCAACTCGATTTTATAGCATCTCGCCGATCAGGCAAATCTCCGTAATTTTTGTTTTACGGTACTTTGTCGTGCCGTAAGGCTAGCTCGCGTGCTCGATCACCTCCCCGGGACTCCGGCATGTCGGATGCTTGCCACGCGAATACATCTCAAGTAGCTCTTGAGGAAGGTGATGAGGGCGCCTTCCTATTTGGGGTCGAAGTATCCTCGATGCTATCAGTCTTCGAGGGCTCCTCAAGGCCCGTGAGGAACCTCTTTGACGTTGTCGCTCGCTTTGGTGTTTTTTAGGCTTCGACTTGCTAGTCGGCGGTCGATTTTCTTCTCGAGTTGGTATTTGTCCTACCATCTCAAGGATCGACTCCGCAGTATGCGCCATCTTCTTGTCACAATAGATTGTGATTACTCCTTTAGGACCCGCATCTTAATACATTGATATCCATAATGAGTAGCCATTAGAATTTTGCCAAAGTTGGTCGTCCGAGTATGGCTTATATGCCGATCGAAATCGACTACATCAAAGGAGATTTTCTCGTCTCAAATTACTTGGTGAACCAAATGTTAAAGGAAGAGAAACTTGACCAATTGGTTTGGCCAAAGATCCCCAGATAATCCCATGGAAAGAGTATCGCATCGTCTTACTTTGGTCCTGGTACTTGCATGTCATCCAGCACTCGTGAATAAAATATTTAACGAGCTTCCACCATCAACCAAAACTCGATTGACCCGACAATTGTTGATGGTGGGTTCGACCACCATTAGGTATCGACTGTCGAAGTCGGCGGATCGGGCAATCACCCTTCTCAAAAGAGATGGTGACTTCCGACCACTTCGTAATTTATTGACGAGAGGAGGATCTATGGAGTTTACCTCGCTCGCAGTTCTTGAGTCAGCCGCTTTGATTCATATGCCGATGATCCCCGTAGATGTGTTCAATGGTGTGTTGTGGATCCTGAACAGATCTCCTCTTCGCTATCCAAGATTTATGACCACCGGTTTGACCTACCGCCGAGGGTGGAAGTGGTCCTTGTCGTTGTAGTAGTCTTCAAGCTGCTGGAAGACCCGGTAGCTATGTAAGGTCATGCCCTTCCTTTTTATGGAAAGGACACCACCTAGGCTTATCATTTTTCCGATCAGGGCGCTTTACCTTGCTCTCGCTGGAGTGTGGCTTGATGTGCGTGGCTCTTTATCATTCACACCAATACCTCCTTGGAACCGCTGCTTGGAGATTTTGACCTTCGCTTTGTTCTTGGACTTTTTGCTTTCTTATCCTTTTTCTACCAATTTCGCTTAGCTCTCAAGATGGATTGTCTTCGATCTATTGTATTGTTCCACCTGACCGCCTCCAGAGGCAATAGCATATCGACGGCCATTTCAAGAGTTCGCATGTAAGTAGGAGGATTTAAAGCAATATCCTCTCGTTATCCTTCTACTACGGACTCGCTTGAAAGCCCCGATGATGATGAATCGAAACTTCCTAATTGAATTACTTAACCCGACTCAAACGCTTGATGAACTCGCGCAAGGTTTCGCTGGTCATTCGTCGTGATCCGGCAGTAAGTCATCCTCCTTTCCGTATGCATTGTAAGTGCTCTGGAAATTTGCCAAGAGAAGGTCGCAGAGATGTTGCTAATAATATATCGACTCGAGTGGTTGGTTCAAGAATTACGATCGAAAGCGCATCCTTCGAGTACGCTTGGAAGGTAATTTGCCATTACAAGCTCTCTCTCTCCGCCGCTTCGAATCGTCATAGGTAAATTTGAAGAAACTCGATGGGATTTTGGGACCCGTCGAATTTCTCCATGTTCACCGGTCGAAAAACGAGGAGGCCAAATAAATGTTTGAGATCAAAGCGAATGCCCGACATCCAAGAATGACTTCTTGACGCCTTTGCAGAAAGAAGGGTTGATATCATCATGGTCGCATCGACGATACCCAAAGAATAGGTTGACCCGACCGTATTAGGTCTCGCCCTACGAGGAATACTCGAGTCTATCCGCCGCAGATTTTCATGTCGGAGTGGTGAACGATCACCTCCGAGGAGCTTGCCGATCATCACCATCCGAGGGACATTTTTCGAATAGGAGATCGACGCGACTTGTTGTTGCGCCGATTTCTACGCCGTGATATGTTGATTGATCGGTATCAAGAAGTCGATGGCTACTACTACTTGAATGATATCGACGAGGAGCTTCCAGCCTTTTTCATTGTATTCCGGTTTTGTGCGATCTCTTCAACGAAGAGGTCGAGCTCGGCGCTTCTGCTAGCTCTTGAGTTGATTCTCGAGCAAGTCATTGATGTGCCGAGCTCTTGAGCTTCCTCTCGATCGATATTGAATGCGCTTAGGCAAATTCTTCTGAGCTTCAATCTTCTTCCTTCGAATTACCTCAAGATTTTCCATATTAGGCTCTTGAGACTGCCTCAATGAAGCGCGAGAATGTCGAGGATCTCCTTGGCATTCATGAAGGCGTTGGTCGTGTTCGCCAGTGGTGGTGTCCTCGCCACCACCACGTAGGGGCGCGCAGGTGATCTCCGGAAGGGTCTCCATCTTGGTCTCTCGGAAGAGTGATCTTGATCCGAGGGAAGGACTAAGACCTCCTGCTGAAGATTCTCACTTATGCCGAGGCCTCCCCGCTTGAGGAGTCGCCGCGAGACACCATCCGGCGACTTGGGAGTAATCCTCCCGTAGGGAAGTCTCGGTTATAACCGCCTCCGCGGCAGTAGTGTGATCCAGGAGAGATGGTCGAATTTGTAGGAAAAGCATGCTTGATCCCGCCTCCAAGGCGTTATCCGGAGAGAGAGGATCACCAGATGTTGGTGAAGTCCCGTGAGTTGTAGCTTCCAGAGATTGCCTCATCAAGTCGGACCGTCTCAGGGGACTCTAACACTTCGAGAAAAACTCTCGCTGTGTTGTGAGTCCACTCGGTGTGGTCCCGTCAATTGACCTTGTCCTTTGAGAGGGTAGATTCTCTCTGACGCATCGCTGTGGGGATAAGGATCCTCCTCAACTCCATCACGCATTGTCTCCTCGGATCTGTGGGAAGATCTCCTGAGGCAAGCAGAGCATCGATGAGTCATTACTTGGCTCATAATTGAAACCGCATCCATGTCGACGCTCACAGACCGCTAAGTCAAACCAGTTTCCTCGCTCCATTCTCCGCCATGAGTGCATGAGATTTGGAAAACAAAGAGAATGTTGACAAGAGATTACCGAAGATCCCCACTACCGGCCGCCAACCGCCGTGTTTTAGAACCGAACTTACGTAAAGATTGTTTGATTCGGGGTCTCCTAGAATAGAATCACGCAGAGATTGACACGGAATTTTATATGTGTTCGGCCTTCTCCGAGAGAATAACAACCCTACTCCTGTGTGTATGGTATTGAGTGTATACCGAACAATCAGGGAAAACTAAGACTATTACAGATAGTGCTTGTATTCCTCGATCGCCTTCCCTCCCTTTCTCGATTGTTGCTTTTATAGTACGTGAAGGAGCGGCAAGCATTCCAGATAAAGCGCTTCCATCACCTCCGTAATTCGCGCGACGCTATAGTAATCACCGTGTAATTCCTTCACGCCGCCAACAGCTTATATACCGTAGATAATGGAGTATTACGTACCATTACTCTACGCATAACAACGATGATGATCGCTTGAATCCTTTAATCAATAAGCCCCACTTGTCTCAGAGGTTTATTTGATCATAAGGTGGTCAGAGATGACCTAGTCGAGAAGAGCTTACGATTATGGGATAGTCGTAAAGAGTTACGATTATGGGATAGTCGTAACAAGAGTTACGATTATGGATAGTCGTAGCTTAACTTATTTATATGGGGTGGTCGAGAAGATCTTACGACTCACCCATTAGGCTCTTCCCTCATAATATTAAGGGGTATACTCAGTGGTTCATGATGTCATATTTACCTATAATAAGAATTATAGATAAAAGATAAAATGAGGATTATTATATCCTCGCTATCTAGCCCCCGCCTTCAAGTGAAAGCAACTTACTTGGTAAAGGAGTTATAGATGGTCTTACGATCACTAGAAAATCAGAGAAAATAATCGGCGAAAAACTCTTCGATTGTATACTACTTTGGCCGTAAATGTGCTTGGCCAAGAAAAATATCTACGACTATCAAGTGGTCGAAGCATTTCTACGATCACAAGGTGGTCGAGTATAATGATCTAAGAAAGAACTTTCCTAATATCATTTCTTTGGTTGAAAAGATCTAACCAAGGAAGTAATTTCGCTTGAGGTGTAAACGCAAACCTGAATTTCTCGAAGGACACACTGAAATCTCAAACGACGCTCTAGCCCGTCTGCTGAAGTGAGTTCCTTTAGACGGTGGCGACCTTGGTATGTCACGCCCTGCTCAAGATACGCGTTATAAATACTCACCGGAGGGTAAAACCTAAGATCTTACTTTTCCCCAAATTGCTCCCCGCCGTTTCTTCAAGCTCTTGCCTTCTCCGCCGCCACTTCAATTGTGTCCTTTTTTCAACTCAAAATTTCTGCTTCCGAGAGAAATGGCCAGAAAGTTTCCGAGGGAAGATTCGAGATGGATGCGGCGAAGATTCAAGCCCTAGTCGCCGCCGAAGATTCCAGAGAAGACTCTTGTGAAATGGCTTCCGCAATTGGGCAAAGATTGCCGTCAGGAGAATGGACAAATTCCGCCTTCCGTGCTTATTGTGAGTGTGGCCTTCGAACGCTCGCTCACCCCTTTCACTCAATGCGCCGAGCATTTTGGGGTGGAGTTAGTGAACCTGGTCCTAATTCCATCACCATGCCGAAGTTGCGGTATTTGTGCGAGGCGTATTAGAATTCCTATGACTCGAGCTTTTCCAATATTACTATGGAATGTCTCTGCAGTCGATTGCTGGAAGTTGCGGTCCAAACTCCACGATGGGAAGTCGAGAGAGATATTTGAGTTTCACCCATTCTCGTGGGTCGGATGGAGGAAGAGGTGGTTTTACCGAAAGTCACTCGTAAGACGCCTCTTTCGGGGAAAGGTCACGAGAAGAAATCTTCATGGATTCGACTCAAGATATCACCGGATTGCCCCTTATGTTCAAGCTTATCAAGGACTTGAAGAAGGAAGGTTGATCGATGGCATGTGGTGAAAGATTTCATCACACGCTAATTAGTCCTTGAAGAAACGAGCATCTCCTATGTGGAGATACTGGGCTAATGACTCCAACCAGGACTACAACGAGGGTAAGTGAATTTTCGACTTAGCTCTCGCTTGGTCTTTCTCGCAGTTGTTTAAAAGATGCCTTTATCCTGCTTGAACAGATCTTTTCACCAATGAGATTGACGCTAGAGTCAAACTGCTTAGAGAAGTCTCCGCCACTTAGTGTGGCGTTCCCTAAAATCCTTGCAACAGATCCGCAGAGGAAAGGATGGTTCGCCTAAAGGTAATCAAGAATTGATTTTATCTTTAGGGCTTTATAGTCGAGAAAGAACTTACGACTAGAGAAACGCTGTAGAAAAACTTATAACTTAGTCGTGACCGAGGAAATCTTACTACGAGGAAAGGTCGAGAAAAACTTATTTACTTGATATCGGGTCATAGAAGATCTTACCACCGCTTAGTAATTCTTCTTCGCTTTGTTTCACGTAGTAGGCATGGAAAATCGCCGGGATGATGAAGAAGCTGCATCGATAACCATCTGCAAGTGGTTGACAAAGGACAAAGGTTCAGCTCCTCCGCCCAAGAGACGCCGACTTTTAAGAGGTGACGATAAAGGAGGGCGAGCTCGAGTTCTAGCCCTTCACCGCATCCTCGCAAAGCTTGTGGCGCATATAGCCACATTGAAGTCGAGGCTAGAATAGCCAAGTCGAGGAGGTCAAGTAGCCGAACCTCTAAACGCAAACCTCGTGAAGGCCAAGGTACCTTCTATCATGACAAAAATCTTTCGCAGCTTTTTGCCACTCGTTTTGTTAAGCACTTGGAAAAGGAGAACCGAAGGACTTTATGTCTTTTAGAAGGATAATACCGCCCGACAGAGCCTATGGTGATGATGTCACGCTGTTTTGGAGTAGTCGAGACTCGATCTCTATTATCCGTAGGTCAGAGACCGTAGAGATGGTCCTCAGCAAAAATCCACGACCGTATGTGGTCGGCTAAGCCCATTCTTCAACTCAACTCTCACTTAAGGGACGAGAAAAGAAGAAATCTTCCGCTGGGAAAGTGACTTCCAAATTCCTGCTTAGGTCCAATGTGCAGAGGTATGTGAAATATACTAAAGTGTAAGAACAAGATTTACCTTTTTCCTTTTCACAACCCCTCAATTGCTTCCTTTGTTATTTTTAGTCCGACTCTTCAAATTTCCGAGAATGCTTCCATTGAGAAGTTTATTGCTACCTCTCCAAATACCGAGAGACAATAAGGAAGTGATCGAGGATTATCCTCGTCCAGTGGTAGAAGAAGTCGGGCGTCAAGTGATTACTTACAACCATCGAGGTACCCAAGCAGTACCCAAGAAGGTAGCGGCTACAACCTCTCAAGTAGCAGCAGACTACAGAGATGGTCGGAAACTCCAAGAAAGAGTTGCGACTAATGAGATGGTCGCCACGACCACCGAGATGGTCGAGCTAGAACAGAGGCAGCCGCAGGCCTCCGTCAAGATGGTGGCGGTTTTGTCCACCGCGTTTTAAAGGAGATTGTTGCGCATTGCCTCCCTGCATCCAAAGAGAAACTGGTTACGTAATCGTAAGAAGAAGAGTATTTCAACTTCGGGCCGATTTCTTTAAGCCCGCCCAACGAGGGTTGTCTTTAGACCCCGAGACCGAGTCCCCATCCCAACGATATTCCCAACAAATGGGACACCTTTTGACAATGAGCGCCTTTGAGAAGGTTTGTGGATCAAGTCACGAGGGTAGACAAGTCAAGATCCCTTGAGTCGGTTTACTCGATGTTTGCTCGATCAACCATGAATGTAAGTACTTACATACTTATATATACAGTATAGTCTTCTTGTTTCTCACCGCTTTTCTTTTATGCGTAAAGCTATAGAACAAATTGTCGTTGTTGGTGAATATCATCGACAACTTCTAGAGTCATGACAGAAAAAGAGGAACTTTGCAAACAAAGTAAGAGAGGTGGTAAGTCACTATTTTTATAGTCATTTTTGACTACTTAGTGTTTACGGATTTGTCATGAAAAACTCACAATTCAGGTAATCGGGTCGTTAAAGACTTACTTACCGCTGGCTTTGTCGAGAAGATCTTACGACCGGTATCGGGTCGTAGAAGAACTTACTTACCATAAGATTTTGTCGTGAGAAAAACTTACGACTATGTCGATGGTTGTAGAAGAACTTACAACCGATTGACTCATGCTTATGTCCACCTTTATTCTTTTGCAAAAGTTAAATAGTGACGAAAGACCTTAGCCGACTCCGCCGATTATGAAAAAGAGGAGTCAAAAGTTTAAGGAAGAGGTATTAGACCTCCAAAAAGCTTAAAGAAGCTAACTCAAGCACCATGAAGTCACAGAAAAATTAAACCAGAAGTGCTGAACTTAAGACCTGCTTATATCTTTGAATTTTTACCTAACTCTTGCTTCTTTCGTAAAAAGAAGATGAAATGAAAAGCCCGTAATGAAGTTAGAGAGAAAACTTCGCTATTCACGAGCTTACTCAGATATCCAAAAATAAAGATCAAGACCTTGAGACGCCGAGAACTCAATATCAAGTAAGTAATTTTACCCGATGTCCTTTTACGAGCTATTTTCCTTTTCACTTCCACTTTCTTCTAGCAATGGACGTTAAATTGAGAGAGCTTGAGATCGAACTCATGATAAAGCCGTGATCTATGACCGCACTCGCCCTTATTGCAAAGAAGAATGTAGAAGATATTAGATCATGGAGAAGAAGTATGCCGAGACCGTTGTTTCCCATAATGAAGAGGTCAAGATGTTGGATTCTCACTAGTGGGTAAGAAATTCTTTACCCGTGATTATTTTTGTTTTCTCCTCCTCTAGGAGTTTATTTTGTTTGACCAATTTTATTTTCTTCGTAACAAGTGGTCGAAACACAAAGCTCCACGAGGCTTCGACTGCACTCCAACAGAGATGGAAGCAATGAAGATTAAACTTCAAGGCAACATCACGCCTCGAACAATGCGCTTATGAGCTACATAGTGAGGGAAAGACTCTCAAGATGATACAATAGCCGCCACACAAGTACCATTGGGGATCAAGTCGATTTTGCAAGATCCGTGACCACTCAAGGCCAATCGTCAATCGATAAAGGAGGCGTCGAATCGCAGCAGAAGTTATGCATTAGCAAAACTTAAAGCTCATGACCTAACCTTAATGTGCAACCACTCAAGTCGACTTCAATCGCCCAAGCGTATGGAAGACGCCTAATGGAGGAGATGCAAACAGCTGGTCGAAAGTTTCAGAGGAGATGCATGGGCCTCCTCTTCAGAGTAGTCTCAGAATGAACTTGTGAAAACAATCTTTTGATGATGTAATATATAATCCATCTTGTTTCCTCGCAAATCATCTTGTCGAGTAGTTAGTAACTCAAAAGATAATTAACTAATTTAAAGACTAAGAATTGAAGTCAAATTTAATGACTTTATCCTAGCCCCCGACTATTTGCTTAGTTTGTGAAAACTAAGTAAATAGTTTTGTCTCCTCGCAAATCATCTTGTCGAGTAGTTAGTAACTCAAAAGATAATTAACTAAATAAAGACTAAGAATTGAAATCAAATTATCTCTAGCTCCTCGACTATTTGCTTAGTTTGTGAAAACTAAGTAAATAGTTTTGTTCTCGCAAATCATCTTGTCGGTAGTTAGTAACTCAAAAGATAATTAACTAAATAAAGACTAAGAATTGAAATCAAATTATCCTAGCCCTCGACTTTTTGCTTAGTTTGTGAAAACTAAGTAAATATTCTTGACAAAGGGTTTCTGAAAATAGAGAGGTTTGTTTAACTTGTAGTTTTTGGTCTCTATTGTCATGCAATCGTCGAAAGAGTGGTAAATCTAATTGACGCTAGGAAGTTCCTTCTAGTGGGCGTAACCACATGCAGAGAGGAGAGGCTTCACTAGGTAATGTTAACATCTCCTACTTAGTTTAATCAAATCGAGAACGACAACTTGAGTTAAGCAAACGTCTAGAGGACTTTAAAATATTTACTCGCCCTTCTCTCTCGTGGACTCGATAAGTCTGGTACGGTAGCAAGAGTAGGAAACCCAACAAAGCTAGGAAGCTCCTTCCAAAGGTAGGACCACGGCAGAGAGGAGAAACTTCGACTAGATGTGTCTCTTCCTCCCACCGCTTGAGACTTAAATGAGTACACCCAAAGTGGTTAAGCAAATCTAAGAAAGTGCGCTATTCTTAGAGTATTTTTCAAATTAATCAAGAAATAAACTAGGTGAAAAGAGTTGGCCTTCAAAAATATTTCACTAAATAAAACCCGAAGTTCTTTGTGTTGGCCACAAAAGCTAGTAAATCAACGACACTAGGAAACTCCTTCTAGTGGGCGGTGACCACATGCAGAGAGGAGAGGTTTCGACTAGGTGATGTTTATCTACCATTCACCAAAGGTAAAGAAAACTGGGTGTTTAAAACATAGTCGAAAAATTATGAAAAGCACTACTAAAAAATAAGACAATAGAGACAGAGAAAACCTGATTCTTTATTGTCCGAATGGTTGGTTACACATAGAACTTGCGTAACTAGTCGATGTTCCAAGAATTCGAGAGAACTCCGCCGCCTTCCATTGCTAACCGCATCGCACTCGACGAGTAACTTCGACCACTGTAAGGACCTTCCCACTTGGGAGAAAGTTTGTTCCGATTAGACTTGGATTGGCAAAGCTCAATACTAAGTCACCTACAAAGAAGGTCATGAGGTTGGACTCACGATCGAGTATCTCAAGCAGGCTTGTTGGTAGACCGTCAATGAATTAAGGCCTGGTTTTCCTTTCTTCGAGTAGATTAATATCATCCGCTCAATTTGTTCCCGGTTGGAGTCTCGTGAATGTTTCACTGCTTTTGACTGATTTTTAGTTCCGGAGGAAGCATGGCTTCAAAGACCAAAACTAGAAAGAAAGGTGTTTCTCCCAGAGTCTACCAGTAGTTGTGCGAATCGCCCATAATACGAGGGTAACTCTTGTACCCAAGCCCCCGAGCGCTTGATAAGTTGGTCAAGATTCAGTCTTAATTCCTCATTATTTGGCCGTTAGCACGCTCGACCGCCTCCATTACTCGATGGGCCATGTACATAACATAACTTGGTACTTCAATTCGCCGCAAAATTCTCAAATTTTGCCGAAAATTGCTTACTATTATCTGTAATTATTCGACTTGGTACTCCAAATCGAGTAATTACGATCTCATCATAAACCGCTTTTGTCGCCTGCTGTTATCCCACCACAGTGTTCGCTTCAATCCATTTTGTGAACGATCAATAGCCACAAAAGGAACTCAAAACCTCCCCGAGCTTTAGGAAACGGTCCTGTGATATCAAGACCCCTGTGTTGCAAAAAGGCCAAGATAGAGGTATTGTTTGTAATGCTCGAGTCGGTTGGTGTATTTGCCCGCTATGAAACTGCACTCGATACACTTTTTAACCAACTCTTTAGCATCAGATAGGGTCATGGCCAAGAAAACCTTGTCGAAAAGCTTTGCCGACCAACGCTCAGAGGAAGCATGATT